>JAUPFZ010000019.1:2583333-3860000 GCA_036937285.1 Euphydryas editha | reverse complement strand
GGTGGGTGTCTGAATAATGAATTAATTGTTACATACCCCGCTTTTTATACAATTTTAAATTATTACTATTAACCGTTCCTATTGACACAGAATAAACTTGTTGTGTCTGGAAGTCGTGCTGTGTTCTTATTTACCTTGGGTTCAATTAATTTTAGTACTGGCTCCCAAGCTGGTGGTACGTTCCAACCATCCTCTCTATTGAAATTAGGATGTTTTTTCATTTCAATAGCCTCGCGAATCATCCTTGGTAGGAATCGGTGTTCTTTAGCGAGAATTTGTGGCTTATCAAATCTGATATAGTGGTTGGTACCTTGTTGAGTATGTTGATACACAGCAGACTTTGTCGACCGTTGGTGTTTCATGTCAGCTATGTGTCCTTTGACGCGTGTCTCTATACTCCGCTTAGTTTGCCCTATATATGAGAGACCACATTCACAGTCTAATTTGTAGACCCCTGCATCTTGTAAAAGTATTTGGCGCTTGACAGATGGTAATAATTGACTTATCTTCGTTGGCGGCTTGTAGCAAGTTTTGATTGAAGCTCGCTTCAAGATGTAGCCAATCTTGTCAGTGACTCCTTTAACATATGGTAGTACGGCAGGCTGGCGCTCAACTGTGGCTGTCTTCTTTCTCCGGGATATGTGACGCTGACGCGGTGCTCGGAGATTATTGTCTCGCAGTACCTGCTTGACGTGCTGTAGCTCTGCGTCCAGGTGTTTCTCGTCACAGATCCCGCGAGCTCTCTGAAACAGAGACAAACCAACGGCAGAGAGTTGTCTAGGATGGTGGTGAAAAGCACCGTTTAAATACTTGTTTGTGTGTGTAGATTTTCTATACACAAAATAGCTTAAATTATGATCAGGATTTCTGATTATAAGTACATCTAGGAAAGCTAGTGTGCTGTTTGCCTCTAACTCCATGGTAAATTGAATATTGTTATTTATGGAGTTAAGGTGTTCTAGGAATATGCAAGTACTGTCTGTTGGTAATATAGTGAAAGTGTCATCTACATACCTCTTATAAAATCTAGGAGAGATGGGTGCTGGACTATGGGGGATACTGGAGAGCCCATAGCCACGCCATCCACCTGTATATATATATATATATATATATATATACGTATGTATGTGTATGTGTGTGTGTGTGTGTACGTATTTCAGTCGACTATTACCTAAAACACAGGTATTTAGTTGCATACTTTAAGAACAGTACGGTATGTGGACGTTTTAACCTATTTATTTATATGTGACAACTTCAATTTGTAATAACATTTTTCACTACACATAAGCATTTCATCACATGTCGATATGTTTCTGATTCGTCGCTATATACCGCTAAAAGAGAATTTATTTCAAATATTATTGATTACCCCATGTACTGCAGATTTTGTTTAAATCGTATATGTAGTTAGTCACACACGAACACTTTTTTGCTACTTTACTACTAATACCTATATACTATAATAAAGCGTAGCCATGTATTGTTTACTGTATTTCAATGTAATTTCCCACTGTTAGGCAAACGTCTTTTCCAAATAAAGAAGGACGTATTTGAACGAATTACAGTACAAATAGATATTTTCCACGATTCAAAGTTCCGAAATGACAATATTTAAATTTACGAAGTACCTTTGGAGCAAGAAACAAAATGGCCCTTCAAATACAGAGACAGATTTAGAGGATCAGGCAGCTCATTTCCGTTTTTGTGTACATAAAATTACCTTTACTGTATCGAAGGGTATATTGTAGTAACTAATTTATTTAAAATATTATTCGGTTTAGGTTAGAAGAAAGCTTGTTTAAGATTCTTGACTCCCAATATTAAAAAATAACATTGAAAAATACAAAACATTAATTACGGAGAAACTATTGTGATAACTATATATAATATATATAACTATATAGAATTTAGATAATAAAGATGTGTGGGTTTAGTAGTTCACATTGAATTTCATTTAAGTCTCTTTCTAGTATCATAATTAATATTGGAAGATCAGTGATCGATCATAAATATTATTTGAAATGTTTTTTTACTAATGATATAATTGTGTCATAATAATTTCCCGATGTCGTACCGCGAACCTACATTAAAATCTATAACAAAAAAATCGCATAATAAATATCACTTTTTGACTATTTAAACACGATGTAAAACTGTAAATGATAGGGACCCGGAATAAAATTTAATATAATTGAAATATACAGTAATGGCCTAGTAGTAGCCTACTATTTAGTCTTACACTGACCAAAGTCATCTGCTCTTATTGGGAAGAAGAGTTCTTACAATCACTGCTATACGATCAACAAACACACTTTTTATATTTATTTAACTGTACTTAAGCTGTTTAAAATATAGACGAAATTATTAAGTTTAA
Organism: Euphydryas editha; assembly: GCA_036937285.1. Taxonomy (NCBI): domain Eukaryota; kingdom Metazoa; phylum Arthropoda; class Insecta; order Lepidoptera; family Nymphalidae; genus Euphydryas; species Euphydryas editha. Next base: position 3,857,626 of record JAUPFZ010000019.1, on the reverse strand, counting down.
TCTGTACCCAAAATTGTCTTTTCTATAATAAAATCTAACACTTGATATTATACAATCTATTTACTCAGTAATAAATCTTTGAATTTTAGTATCCTTAAGGAAAATTATGATAACAGTCATACGTCAAATCATGACAGATATATACACTATCTTATGACAAATTACTCCCTACGCACTGAACTAAGTGTTATACATCTTCAGGAAATCATTGCTAGGGATGATAACTTTTAGTAAAAATATTTACATATTTCACGTAACAAAAAAAAATTACAAAAAGTAATATAAGAATATATGTTTTTACTAGAGATGTTCCGACTAGTCGGCGACTAGTCGGTTAAGCCGACTATCCGGCCACTTTCGTAGTCGGCGATTAGTCGGCGACTATCCGGCAAAGAGCGCCGACTATCCGGCTTAAAATTTGTATGTATTTTATCAATAAAATGTATATACTTCAGAGGAATTAAATTAATAATTATCTTGATTGTTAATTAATATTTTTATTTTAGAATTAGTTTAATACATTTTGAAATAAAAAGAATTTTTCCTTTGGTCTTTAAAATCTCTAAAGTACATTACTTACTGTAAAAAAATATCTATGATAATGATTAAACTAAATTGCTATTATTATTAACAAACAAAACAATATATTATCTTGTTATTCTTAAACATTTATAAATATTTCTTTTTATTTTTGAATAAACGACTAGATTTTAACAGACTAATAGTATTAAACCAAGACATGTACCTACATGACGTACCTAATGTACAAAAAATTCGAAACACCGATAGCTTGTATCCAACAATGTACCTAGCCAGGGTGAAGACTTTGTCATGCTCCAAGTCGAACCTACTCTTCAAAACATTGTCCAGCAAGACTCATTTACATGGTTTCTTGGTTTTCTTCAATGTACATTTCTTCATATTTCTGTTACGTTTTCAAATGAGGTATTACTTCAGACACCGAAAAGCAACTTGTACTTATAATATTCGTAATCTCTTCAAATGGCTTCAGCAATTCAATGCTTTTTACGAGTACTTCCCACTCTTCAGTAGACAAATTTTTAAAATTAACCGATGTTTCAACCAAGTAAAAGAAACAACCCACTTTGCCGCCCCCGAAACCATTATCGGCTTAGCCGACTAGTCGGCCGACTAGTCGGCGTCTTCACAACCGACTAGTCGGCTAGTCGGCTAGTCGGCCAAAGTTATAGTCGGCACATCTCTAGTTTTTACTGAAGATATACAAAAGTAAATATTCACAGAAACAATATAAAATTTGATTTATCTTTCTACTACGATTGTATTTTACTTGTTGTATATTCGAATGTAAATCAATGTTAATCCGACATTGATTTATTATTCAAATTTATTGATAAATCAACGAACTATAATAACGCCTGAATTTATTCAGTAAATACATATATGTAGATTACATAACATATACATAAATACTTACTACGTTAGTTACGAAATTAAATATTATAAACTAACACTTTGTTTCGACTATGATGTACTTCGATAACCGATGGAGTTAGCTGATGCTTATAATCTGCTCTGCTCCTTAAGCTAAATAAATATACATAATATTTAGGTTCTTTACAATAAAATACTTTTAATAAAACTATAACTAACGTTTACATTTTTTAGATTGAAGGTATATAGAGAAAAATTTGGTGGACGCTTTTAATTATAGAAATCGATACTGAAGCCAAAAATGTAATCCTTTCCATTTTTATGTCTATCCATCTGTATCTTGACCGTGTATTACACCAAAACTATTGAATGAATTTAAGATAAACTGAACTAGATTTAAGTTATTACTACGATCTAGAAGTGTACTGTGCCGTATCAGCTTGTAAGCAACCCACTGCTGAGCCTCTTCTCCATATAGAAGAAAGGAAGCTTAATCCACCACGCTGCTCCACTGCGGGTTGACGGATAATTTCCCTACCACGAGTAACGACCGGGACCGACGGCTTTACTTGCTCTCCGAGGCACAGTGGGGAGACCCACAAGCACATACACCCAGACCGGAAACAAATATATAAATAAATAATAAATAAATATTAACCAACAATCACACCACGTTAACCTAGCCCCGTGGTAAGTTCGTAAGAACTTGTGTTACAGGTACTAGGAACGGAAATAAATTTAAGATATAAATACATATATACATAAATACACATCCATGACCCGGTGCAGACATCTATATTCGTCATACAAATTGTCTGCACCTGGCGGGATTCGAACCCGCGACCGCTGCGTAAAGTGTCCAGTTGCCTGACCACTCGACCAGCCGGCCGTCGTAATATGTACAAACACAAATATCTGTCCCGAGTGGGAATCGAACCCGCTACCGTCGGCGCGCGGTTTGAGGCGACTACTCGCACCATTACACCAGAACGGTCGTCGTACTACGATCTCGAACACTGGGTACTTTTTAATCCGAAATTCAATACGGTTCCTTTGGGCAGTGCCGGATTAACCAATAGGCAGAGTAGGCAATTGCCTAGGGGCCCCGCTTCCACTAGGGGCCCCATGCAAGCGACAAGAAGAAAAAAAAGTTACTGGCACCGAGACTTTAACACCTTATGTGTAGTGCCGGATAAGCCTATAAGGTATTTAAGCAATTGCTTAGGGCATCGAACGGCACGAAATCATGTTGTGTCGACTCCACGTAGCCACCCACCTTTTTTGTTTAGGTATTCGGATATTTTTTTTTTTTTCGTCGTCCGAAAATGGAACCGATAACTGGGCTAGTTCCAGGTAAAGTAGTTTATGTTCATGGGCGACGTTAACCACTTACCATCAGGTGGAACGTCTGCCAGTTTGCCTATTCACTTAACATTAACATCAAAAGTAAAAAAAGGGGCCCCGAGTATAGCATTGCCTAGTGTCCCTGACAGGGTTCATCCGGCTCTGCCTTTGGGAGATGGGATGAAAGTCAGAATGTGTATCTAAATGTAATTCTTAAACGCCTAGTTCGATTTAATTCACTTTTATATTTTGTAGATTGTTCCGTAAATATTTCGAGGTCTTTGGTTTATTAGTTCAGAAATTACAAACATCATAAATGTCAGTATTAGGTCCAAATAACTTGAAACCCTGAATGTACACCTTTTAACGTGCGGCTCATCTTCAGTTAGTTTCATGTTTTATCTAATAAGATTATTGAAAGTGATGTCAATCGCAAAAATAAAAATAAATTTACAATAAATATGTTAAATAAATTATATATATATATATATATATATATATATATATATATATATATATATATATATATATATATATATATATATATATATATATATATATATATATATATATATATATATATATATTATATATATATATATATATATATATATATATATATATATATATATATATAAACTCTTTTGCAAAAAAAACGGGCACTTAAGCAAAGAACTATTTAATAGTTACTATTAGATTGTTTGACAATTTTAGGTATTGTTATCCTCAGAATTTAGCGGTTAAAGCGGGTTGTGCATAAGGAATTAGAACTTCCGTTATGTATCGGTGTCCAGTTAGTGTACCGTTTTCGATGAAGACTAACTCCGTACGATCCATAGAATTTATTCCTGCCCATAACATAACAGAGCCCCCTCCATAAGGTGTGATTTCTTCAAAACATGCCTCTGCAAAGCGTTCTCCTCGTCTACGTAGCACTCGCCGACGTCGGTCTTCACCATGCAGAGATATCCTGGCTTCATCGGAGAACAATACCCTATCCCAGTCTTCATGAGTCCATGACACACAATTTCGAGCGAAGCTAAGCCTGGCAACTCGATGTCCACGGAGTAATTTAGGGCCGCGTGCCGGGCGATGACTGTGTATATTAGCAGCGAGAAGCCTCCTCCTTTTTGGGGGAGTCCACAAGTGTTTATTGCTACGTCCACGTCGTCTCCCCTGGACCCTGACCTGACCCCGGTAACGCAGGTGGCAGGCAGGTGACCGAACGCGGTAAACTATACTTGTGTGTTTTAGAGTGTCTTGTCTTTGTGACTAAAAGTGTTGCGATGCTTCCTCTACGCGAGAGCATAGGAGGTGTTGTCAAAGGCCCTTCTCAGGGCCAACCCAAAGGCCCTTCTCAGGGCCAACCCAACGGCCCTTCTCAGGGCCAACCCAACGGCCCTTCTCAGGGCCAACCCAACGGCCCTTCTCAGGGCCAACCACAAGGAGAGGTAGTCGAGATACTGGAGGACATCTCCATCACCTCGCTGTCCGAGACGGATCTGGGGCGAAAGCGCCTCTACTCAGGGGGCTCGGAGGGCTCCGCCACGGAGACGGGGGCGGGAGTAGCCGCAGCGGGTAAAACCCGCTCAGCGGCTAAAAGAGGAAGGGCGCCAACGCTGACCAGCGCCAGGGCGGCTCTGCGGGAGCGCGTGGAGCGTGACCGCGAGGACGGCTTCGAGGCGGCCCTTCAGAGGAGGGCCTTCTGCAAGCAGAAGGAGGTGGGGGGTCTGACGGAGGAAGTCCCCATCGAATTAGAGGACGTGCACAGGCGGGGGGCCGAGGAGCTGATGGCGGCGTCAGAGGCCAATTTAAATCTGATCCTCGGCCTGACCGGCAAGTCCGTTAATTTGAAGGGTGGATACTCCGCCAAGATAAGGAGGGCCGCCGGGTCCATCAGGGAGGTGCTGGAGTCCCTGGTGGCTCGCACCGAATCCGACGAGGTCCGCCGACTGAGAGCCGACAACAGCCGGCTCTCGCGGGAGTTGGATTTGGTACGGGAGGAGGTCAGAGCTTACAGGAGGGAGTTTGAGGACAGCCGCAAAAAGGCGGCTGAACCCTCAAACAAGGAAAGTAATGCCGACCTTATGCACGAATTCGCGAATATGGTCGGCAACGTCCTCGATGGCCGCCTGGCGGCTTTCCAGCTCCCAGCTGCCCCTCCTTGCCGCCCTCCTCTGGCTGGAGACAGTGCACCGCTGGCGCGTGCCACAAGGGCAGCGCTGGCGGAAAAGGGCAAAGGGTCGACGGCTCCTAGCGCAAACGAGGTGGCGCAGGCGAGCCGGGAGGAGTTGCCCGACCTTCCCCAAGCAGCGAGCAAGGGAAAGGGGAAGGGCAAGGGGAAGGGAAGGGGAAAGGAGGTGGAGTGGACAGCGTTTGGCCCCTCGACCTCAAAGGAAGCGGTCCCCCAAGTAGTCGAGTCACAGGCGGAGCCGGCGGCTAGCTGGACTGAGGTCGTCCGCCGCAAGTCGGCACCAAAAAAGAAGACAACCTCAGCGCCGCCGGCGAAGACCGCGGCACCGAAAAAACCGGCTGCTCCAGCGCAGCCGGGAAAGAAGGGGTCTTCAAAGCCCAAGTTGGTGCTCCCCCGCTCAGCGGCCGTAATACTTAAGTTACGGCCGGAGGCAGCGGCTAGGGGAGCCACGTACGGGTCGGCGCTCTTAAAAGCCGAGATGAGCGTCGACCTCAAGGAGCTGGGAATCGGCCCGCTCCGCATCCGCCAGTCGGCAACCGGGGCGCGCTTAATCGAGGTTCCCGGCTCCACGAGTGGAGAGAAAGCAGATGCTCTAGCCGCTAGCCTAAAGGAGGCCCTGGCGGAGGAGGTGGAGGTGCTCAGGCCTGAGAAAAAGGCGGAACTAAGAATCTCAGGCCTGAGCGACGCGGTATCATCGGAACGGCTAGCAATCGCGGTGGCGAAGGAGGGAGGCTGTTCCACAGGGCAGGTCCTCGTGCGGAACATCCGCGTGGGGCAAAGGGGTCCGGGGTCGGCCCACATTGAGCTCCCGGCGGCGGCTGCCAAAAAGTTGCTGCAGGCCGGGAGCATAGCGGTGGGGTGGACCAAAGTAAGTGTCCACCTCCTACAGGCGCGTCCCAGGCATTGTTACCGATGCCTGGGACTAGGGCACGTCGCCAGCGCGTGCCCAGGTGGCACTGACCGCAGCACACTGTGCTATCGCTGCGGTCAGTCAGGCCACAAAGCCGCCGGATGTTCGGCCGCTGCTCATTGCGCGGTATGTGCGGACGCCGGTAGGCCGGCAGACCACGTGATGGGGGGTATAGCATGTAAGCCCCCATCAACCCGCGGGAAGTTCCCCCCGCAAACACCTCTAGGGGGGAACCGAGTGATGGCAGCAGACGCTGAGATGGCCGAATAATGCCCAGGCATCTCAACGTCCTCCAGGCGAACGTTAACCACTCCGCCGGGGCCCAGGACCTTTTCCTGCAGTCCATGGCGGAGTGGTGTATTGACGTTGCGATCGTCGCCGAGCCATACGCCGTGCCCCCTAGCTCACACTGGGCGGGGGACACCGAGGAATCGGTGGCGATCGTAGTGAGGCCTGGAGCCGGCCCCCCCCTCGTTGTCAAGGCGAAGGGCCGCGGGTACGTGGCGGCGGTTTGGGGAGAGGTGGCTTTCGTCGGAGTTTACTTCTCCCCGAACCGTGACCTGGCGGCTCTGGAACGGTTTCTCGACGTTCTGGGGCCACTGGTGGGGCAGCTAGCTCCCCTCGAGGTGTTCGTAGCCGGCGATCTCAACGCCAAGTCCACGGCTTGGGGTAACCCAGTTACGAACCCAAAAGGAAGGGAGGTGGAGGAGTGGGCGCTAGCTGCCGGACTGTGCCTACTCAATGTGGGGGCAGTCCAGACGTGCGTGCGATGGTCGGGAGGTTCCGTGGTGGACGTCACGTTCGCCACGCCAGCCATCGCACGCAGAGTGGAGGAGTGGAGGGTGGAGACGGAGGTGGAGACTCTTTCGGACCATCGATACATAAGGTTCGAGGTGTCTCCAGCTCCTGTCCGTCTGGCGTCATCGTCGTCGTCAACGTCGTCCAGGGGGCGTAGCCAATTTCCGCGTTGGGCACTCTCCAAGCTCGACCGGGAAATGGCAGAGGAGGCCGCAATCGTCGGCCGCTGGAGCCTCCCGCCGCTGTCGGAGTTTGGGGTGGATGAGGCGGCTAGCCGGCTCTGCGACGCATTCACTGCTGTCTGCAGAGCGGCCATGCCGCCCGCGAAGCGTCCATCCCCGCGGCGGGCACTTTACTGGTGGTCAGCTGAAATAGCCGGTCTCCGGGCCGCCTGCAACGGGGCCAGGAGACAATATACCCGGAGCAGGCGGAGACGCCCCCAGGACGTGGACAGGGACGACAGGCTGCGCAGGATCTACGTGGAGAAAACGAAGATCCTGCGGCAGGCCATATGCCGAGCCAAGGAGGAGGCCTGGTTGGAGTTAGTTGGGGGTCTGGAGAGAGACCCCTGGGGCCGACCGTATAATTGGGCGCGGAACAAGCTCCGCGCCCAGTCGGCCCCCATCAGCGAAACACTGCAACCGGACCAACTGGGGAGGATCGTCGGGGAACTCTTTCCCGACGAACCCGAGGACTTCGTGCCCCCCAGAATGGCTCGGCAGACGCCGGACGAGGAGGAGGGTGTTCCGCCACCCGTCACAGAGGCTGAAATGGAGGCGGTGATTACCCGCCTCCAGAGTAAGAAGAGGGCGCCGGGTCCAGACGGGGTGCACGGGAGAGTCCTTGCAATTGCTCTCGGGCACCTCGGCGACAGCCTCCGGGAGCTGTTTGACCGCTGCATGCAGTGTGGCCAGTTCCCGGGGGCCTGGAAGGAGGGTCGGCTCTGCCTACTTCCTAAGGCAGGGCGGACCCCGGACTCGGCTTCGGGGGTGCGACCGGTGGTGCTGCTGAACGAAGCTGGGAAGGCCTTAGAGAAGATAGTGGCCTCCCGGCTCGTTCAGCACCTGGAGGAGGGCTCGGGACCTGGACTGTCAGAATTCCAGTTCGGGTTCCGAGCACGCCGGTCGACCGTCGACGCCCTCAAACGTCTACGGGCGGTGACGGCTGAGGCGGAAAATGGGAGGGAGGTAGTGGTCGCGGTGTCGTTAGACATCGCGAACGCCTTCAACAGTCTCCCGCACGTGGTGATACGGGAGGCACTAAAATACTTCGGAGTGCCCCCGTATCTAAGGAGGCTGTTGGAGGCGTACCTCTCCGATCGGAGGGTAGGCCTCGAGAACCGGTCGGGGTCCGTGGAGTGGTGGCGAGTCGGCTGCGGTGTCCCGCAGGGATCAGTTCTGGGTCCTATCCTGTGGGACATCGGGTACGACTGGGTCCTGCGAGGCCGTCTTCTGCCTGGGATGGGTGTCATCTGCTACGCAGATGACACCCTCGTTTATTCCCGGGGACGAAACTACAAGGAGGCGGCGCGGCTGGCCGAGGTCGGACTCGACCTCGTGATCAGCCGTATAAAGAGTTTAGGGCTTCGTGTCAGGATTGACAAGACCGAAGCCCTGCTCTTCCGCGGGACCGGCCGTAAGGGACCTCCACCGGGGGCTACCCTTCAGATTGGAGAGGGGAGGGTCAGGATGAGCCCTCAAATAAAATATCTCGGGCTCATCCTTGACGGAGGGTGGACCTTCGGTCCACATTTTGCGATGGTGGGACCGAAGGTTGTGAAGGTGGCGAGTGCACTGGGCAGACTTCTCCCGAACCTCGGAGGACCCAGCGCCGCCTGCAGGCAGCTGTATTCCGGAGTCTGCCGGAGTATGGCGACGTACGGTGCCCCGGTTTGGGCGGATCGCCTCACCGCGAAAAATAAGGCGGCGCTGCGCACTGCGCAGCGAACAATCGCGGTGAGGGTGATTCGGGGGTACCGTACGGTATCGTGGGCTGCAGCTACTGCTCTAGCCGGCGACCCCCCGTGGGAGCTCGTGGCGGAGGTTCTTGCCGAGACCTACTCATACGTCTCGGGTAGGAGGGCTCTTGGTGAGAACCCTACGTTGGACGGGATCCTACGGGTGCGTCGGATAGGGCAGGAAGCGCTTATGCGGAGGTGGGGGGAGGACCTGGCGGGGCAGCCGTACGGCACACGCGTAACGGCTGCCATTCGCCCGGTCCTCGAGCGGTGGATGCGTCGAAAACGCAAGCCCCTCACCTTCCGTCTGACGCAGGTTCTCACCGGGCATGGTTGCTTTGGTGACTACCTGTGTCGGACGGCCCAGAGGGAGCCGACGACTGAATGTCACGATTGTGGCGCGGCGGTGGACTCTGCCCAGCACACCCTCGAGGTGTGCCCGAGATGGGCGGTGCTGCGTCAAGGTCTGACGTCGGTCCTCGGAGGGGACTTGTCGCTCCCGAGCATCATCACCGCGATGCTCGGTGACGACGAGTCCTGGAAGGCGATGGTCTCCTTCTGCGAGACAGTAATGTCCCAGAAGGAGGCCGACGAGCGGGTGAGAGAGGAGGCCGCCGACGTGGCCTCCATCCGCGGGCGACGAATGGGGGTGCGTAGGAGGCGCTACTTAATGCGCCTCCAGTAACGCCCCTGTGCCCGTATCGGGCCGGGATGGGAACCCGGTCCTACTAGATACGGCGTCGTCGGGACTGTTCAGAGGTGAGCCGGACAGTCCCCATGGAGGAGAAGTCTGGCCTTTTCGCCGAGGCCAGCCTGTCGCTGGAGGGATCCTGTTGCCTGCAGATCCGGGACCCTCCAATTAAAGCGGCTGAAGGCTCCCGCAGGGGTTTAGTACGGTATTGCACTCCCAAAGTGCCGAGTCCGACATAGGTCTAGGACTGCCGACCCGGGCATTCTGGATATCATCCGTAAATGGATTCCCCTGCGAAAAAAAGAAAAAAAAAAAAAAAAAAAAAAAAAAAAAAAAAAAGTGTACCGTTTTCGATGAAGACTAACTCCGTACGATCCAAGAATCGTCCGATAGAATTTATTCCTGCCCAAAACATAACAGAGCCCCCTCCATAAGGTGTGATTTCTTCAAAACATGCCTCTGCAAAGCGTTCTCCTCGTCTACGTAGCACACGCCGACGTCGGTCTTCACCATGCAGAGATATCCTGGCTTCATCGAAGAACAATACCCTATCCCAGTCTTCATGAGTCCATGACACACAATTTCGAGCGAAGCTAAGCCTGGCAACTCGATGTCCACGGAGTAATTTAGGGCCGCGTGCCGGGCTATAACTTTGTATATTAGCAGCGAGAAGCCTCCTCCTGACCGTCCATAGACTAATTTGCACATTTCTTACTTCTTCGAGGGTGTTCTTGAGGTCCACATAACAAGATTTGCGATTTCTCAACGCTTGACTAACTAGAAAACGATCATCCCGTGGTTCGGTACATGTCTTTCTGCCAGAACCAGGCCTTCTCTTGACGGAACCGGTCTCTTGATAGCGCTGCCAGGTCCTTTGAACTGTCGACCGACTCACATTTAGCCTCTGAGCCACGAAGCATTGACTGCAACCTTCTTCAAGCAGCGCAATAATTTTGCTCGCTTTTATCACTTTATCTACCATTTTCGAGATTGCTAAACAGCAATAACAATACTTTTAAATGTCAAGGACACCAGATAATTTAATATAAATTGACAAAAAGTTAATTAGAGTCGATATTAACTATAGGGAATTCGCGCCACAAAATGTAGTTAAAAGTTATTTTCTTTGAAAACCAGGCTCAGTCAAAAATTTGAATTTGGAATGTACTCTTATAAACATTATGGCACTTTTATAACTGGCCAGTAACATGTTCAAATGATTAAAACCTTTTTGGTATTTTATTTTTTTCAGCCAGGAAGAAAATCGAAACCGCCCGTTTTTTTTGCAAATGAGTGTATAAATTTACAACAACACACAACAAAACACAAATTTACAACAACACAACAAAATTTGTGTCTTATATTAATATTGTACAATTGACAACCTTGATCCATACCTTACTTAGAAATTTCCTAAGTGAATTATTCGCTTGTCGTTCTTAAAGATGACAGAAAATAAATAAAATAAACGAAAGACTTAAGAGCCTTTAAAAGAAAAGTAATTAATTTTTATTTAGTAGGTATAGAAGATTTTCTAATCCTAAGATTTATAATTCAATCAGAATCTAATTTATTCGTTTTGACTTATATTAGCGGGAATAGTATAATAATTTTATGTAAAATAGAATAAATTTAAATATAGGCAAAACTACGGGAAACATCTAGTCATTATAATTACGTAACTAAATATATGTATTGTCTGTACTAACGAGTGGTTTCATAATACAATTACTCGGGAAACGGATAAGATGCAGTTGCAATTACTGATTTAGTTTACTAGTGATGTGCATTTGTTTCTGTGATGTATCGATACTATCGAATGTCTTTTTTAATATATAATTTTATTAATTTTTAATTTCTATGATATATTTTAAGATATCGTTTGTTATTATTGTGATAAAGTCAAATTGATTATGTGTCAATAAGGTAGAGACCGCATCTCATCACTTACATATCTGCTGAAAAGAAAGCCTACTTAAAATCAAAAATGATTTTCGAAAATGAGTAATTTTTTAGTCGATAAGCTGCTTAGCTTTTTTACGAAAATTACGCGGACGGAGAAGTATGAAAGGCACAGTTGAAGTTTATATGGAGAAGAAGTCCAGAATGCTAATATTTTTTATAATAATTCTCAAAAAATACATTAAATTAATTTAAAAACACACTACACACTACGTCACACACACACATATGTACAATGTAGGGGAGCGGCGGGTCATTCCGTACAGCGGACGATACCGTACATAGTGTTTGACAGAGACCGAATGGTGGGAAAAAAGGGGTATTCTTGTCTAATGGTCGCAACACGGCACTGTTGCGTCCTGCCTCCTACCCGCGCCTGTGACTCGTCAGATTTCATGAGTAGAGCATGTCTTACATTTACGTGCCATTTCTTATAAGAAGTATCGTGAAGATGTTAAACTGTATGTATTATATTTATTGTTTAATTGTATTATTTTTATAACCACGTCGTACGTTATTGATCTATGGTTCGATGTACAGTCAATTTTCAATGAAATCGCTGATCGTTTTCGCTTGTTTGAACATTTCTCATAAAATGGCGGCTTCGGTTTGGTTCGTACATTTTTGTACGATATCACTTGCATGTCTTGATTTGATATATATTTTTTATTTGTTATCTTTATTTTCAGATGCCGCGAGGAAAGAAACTTATCTGGTCATATTATATTTTATATAGAAGGAGAAACAGGGATTATAAATGAGCTTTATCTAATTTGTGGAGAATTCGGTAAAGATCAGGAGCTCTGGTATCGCTGTATTATGTGTGGGCAATGGGTCCATTCACTGTGCAGTGATAAAGATGTACCCGATGATTATATGTGTGGATTTTGCCTGGCAAAATAAATAAAAATAAAGTTGATAAGTGAAACATTCATTAAGACACTGTTACTTAGACATTGTACGCAATCATCCGAAGGTGTCGGTTGATACCGTACTTTTGTTTTTGTATAAAACTTAATAAATCTGATACTTTTATTTATCTGGTTTTATTTTTTGTTCGAATATTAAATAGTTGAATATTTTCTCTTTAGATAATTCTTAAGATTAACCACATAAGCTTTTTAGTTATTGAGTAACAAGCGTTTTACCTTAAGTGTACGGTAACCCCCGCTCCTCCCCTACATATATACACAAATTTTGTTTATTGTCAAAGTCTGTTGTCAACACGGTCTTAAATCCATGTCTTGCAATGAATTTTTTTTAATACAGGTCTTGCAACGAATTTTTTATCGAAATTTTTATGATTACTGCATATGCTCATCATGTTATGCGTAATCATATTTTTATGATGTTGACAAAGCTGTCAATTATATATTAGATCGAATTTCGATCACTGGGCGACCACTAGTATATATAAATACAGTAGAATACTGTAAAGCATCCGCAATGTAATAACTCAATCAACAGCTGACGGTTAATACTACAGCGTAAAACTTTAGTGCCGTAATTTATTTTCAATTTATCGACATTTAAACTAGAGCTTTTTGAATATATTTATTTTACTTGAAGCACTACAAAAGAAGTAATAGCCTGTTATTGTCGAACCTAAAAGCAGGAAACTTTATTGTATGATTGCTGATTTGTTCATTACAAATAAATTATCACATCTTCTAGGGTTTTGACTGATGAATTCGTGTTTACTATAATTTGTATGTGATTTCTGTTTTGATTGACTTTTAAAAGTAGAAGTTAGTATGAATATTATGAATTAGAAACAAATAAAAAGATGTTCCATTGTTTTAATTACTTCTGTATCAGCCTGTAAACCACCCACTGGGGAGCAAAGGCCTGTTCTCTATATAGGAGAAGGGTTGGAGCTTAATCCACCACGCCGCTCTACTGCGAGTTGTAATTTCTTTACCATGAGTTTGTTTACATTTATATACTGTTATGGTTAAGGTGGAAAAGCGAGGCCTCCTGATACAGGTCTTTACTGATTTAATAGGAGGCACTCAACCTTGTTTTTTTAAGTTAAATGTAAAGAAAATGAATAAATTTATTATTATTATTATTTAATTGCTACACTCCAACCTTTCAAGATATACATATATACATATAAATAAATATAATATAATACAATACTTATATAAAAAATATAATAACATAAACTTACATAGATAAATATAAGCGGGTGGAGGATTACGCCCCGGCAGGGAGATCAAACGGCCGGGGGTTAGGGCTTTTTTTTTTATACTGCACCTCCGAGTTTGAATTTTCGGAGCCTTTTTTTACAATTTTATTTAATTTGCTTTATTAATAATTTAAAATCTAGTCCTCTATTACCATACATCGCGCTTTTATTCTGTTCCTATCATTCAGCATACCAATTTCATCTTTTATCCATCCACATTCATTCAATATGGGTCTGTCCCATCAAAAGAAAAGAAAACTATTCATGCCTTAATTCTATGTACACCGAGGGGAGAAAAGGGGAAAGGGGTATAGATTTTTATTGACTACAACAATCGTGTTTTTAGTTTTTACAAAATAATTAATATCAATTTCATTTTGTTCTTAAATTACTATACATATTTTATTGTATTACATTTGTAAACTTATAGCTAAGGAGGCAGACAATTTCTTACTCGTTATTAACACTAAAATTACTTATCAACTACATAGTTTATATATTATCTAACTAAAATATTAAATTTTTCTTAATAAATAACAATGATTTCCACTTTTATATAGAACAAAGTTTTGTACAAAATAAAAATTTAAAAACTATTTCTAAGTTAAATACAAATTTTTATATGTTAGCAATAATATAAAAGTACTATATTAAGTTAACATATCTTACTAAACCTTATTTCTATTGTTTGCAGTAATAGCTACTTTTTTACAAAACCGCAGGAAACAGTTTCTGCTATTTTTATTTTGGATAATATCATGCAGTATACTTTTGTCCAATTTAATCCCTATTTTACATTCCAGACGCTGCCTCTCATAGCCGAGGGTTGGGCAGTCCAAGAGGACGTGGAGGACAGTCTCCGAACACGCAGGGTCGCAGACGCATGATGGACTCTCCTTGCACTTGAAGCGGTGCAAGTACTCGGAGAATCCACCATGCCCCGTCAACACCTGGGTGACAAATCTGTCCACCTTTATTTTACCTATAATCTTGTGTGCGGCTATCGCGTCAGGGAAGAAGACCCTGGTGACGGCTGCCGTTTCACCGCTACGGTACCGTAGATTCCATTCATCAAGCGATTGCATACGGATGCTTCGCTTGATGAATGAAACCGGGCAGCTGTCGTAGTCAAAAGCGCGTTTTGACTTCAGCGCAGCTTCCTTGGCTAGATAGTCCTCACGCTCATTCCCCTCTAGTCCTGCATGGGCTTTAATCCAGAACAAACTTATACGTTTGTCCTGGAGCAAAGCCCTCTGCAGATGTCCCCGCGCCTCTACAGCCAGGGGATGGAGGGCTTTCGGATTTTGAACAGTGAGCAGTGCCGATGAAGAGTCGGAGTATATCCGATCCCCTCCTCCTCCCGACCGATCCGGCCAAGCGGTCCGCGGCCATCCGCGCCGCCCGGCATATCGCCAAGAGTTCCGCCTGGTATACCGTACAGTAGGACGGCAGACGAAGCTTGAGGGTTTTGCTTTCGGCGGCGCCGGTCCATACGGACAACGCCGCCCCCACCTTGCCCTCAATCTTGCTGCCATCCGTGAAGATATTTTAATCATGCTCGCTATTCGCGGCGAATTGTTCTTGGTCAAAAAAGCTAGTGGATAGTAGGATTACGCCCCGGCAGGGAGATCAAACGGCCGGGGGTTAGGGCTGTAGGCTGAGAAATCGGCGGACAATCCTAGCCGAGTCGAGCAATACCGCCGTCTGCATCCTGGCTGCGAGCGAACCGTCACGGATACCCAGCTGCCTCAGATGGTGAACAAGGCTAACCGGGATCAAACCGTTGGCAGATATAACGATAGGGATAATTTCAGTGGAATCAACTGATGACTGATGGAGTCGCTGAACTCAGTAGTGATTTGCAGCAACTCCATAAGGCGTGCAGGATTAGGTGCCAGCAGCTTGAGGTCATCCATGTAGAGAAGGTGGCAGACTTTAGTACCTCCTCTCCGAAATTATTATTATTATTATTATCCAATTATTATTATATTATTATTATGAGTAACGATCGTTATCAGGTGGAAATGATAACAACCGGGACCGACGGCTTTACGTGATCTCCGAGGTACGGTGGGGAGACCCAAAAAGACATACACCCAGACCGGAAACAAATATTCTTATTCTATAAATTATATTATAAAGAACGATTTTAAAAATTTCATGCTTGCGTGTATGAATAGAAGAAAAGTTTGTAAAGGCTGTTTGAAACGATTTCTAACTACAAATACTGTGTTACGGCATTTTTTAATTAAATTGTAAGTGGTCATATGCGGAAAGAAAGCGAAAATATAACAAAGTTATAATTATTTTGACTTAAAATAAAAAAAAATGTTTTAGCTTTTTTAAGAAAACCCTTGCGGTTATGTCGAGAGTAAATTATTATTTTTTATTTTGTCGATGTGGGAGGCATATTTTTTTTTTCTGGCTTCATATTAGAAAAAATATATATTATTTTAGACTTGTTTTGGTGTTTTAATTTTTTTTTTTGTTTTAATGAAATATAGCTTTGGCTTATGGTTACAATACAATAAGTATATAATTATTACAAAAATTAATTTGGAATTTTTTTGATATTTTGATATATACTATACATAGAATAAAATGGTAGGAAAGTCAAAACTGTACATTGAATATTTTTTTAAAAGAATACTTTTGTTGTGATCTACAATCGATACCGAAGCCAAAAATATAGTTTTTAGAATTTTTGTCTGTTTGAAAACAGTTGTCTGTTTGTCTGTATGTATGTCCGGGATAAACTCAAAAAGTACTGCATGGATTTACTTCAAATGTGGCACGATTATTATCAAGAAGTCGGGTCATCATATAGGCTATATATTATCACACTATCACCTACGAGGAACAAGCAGGGAACCTTTATTTCTTCAACGAATTCTGTAACAATGTGTAATCTAATAGTGTTCGCGCAGACGACGTCGCGGGCAGCAGCTAGTAATAAATAAAATAAGTTTCATATAAATAAACTGACTTATTTAAACTCTTTTAATTTGTATTAATAAAAGTTGAATCGAAAATTACAAATATCGATAACTCAAAATCAATCTCTATAATCAACTAAACCACTAATCTCTATTGAGCGATGGAAGAAAAAACCCTGATCAGTTCGATTAGCAATTTTGTATTTAAAGAAAATTTTCTACTATCTACTTTAATACAAATGACAAAAGATCTGTTTTTCTTGAACAATTGTAATAAAGTCTTATTTAAAAAAATGCTCCATTATTTTAGACTCTACTCTTTAACTATAAGGTTTAAATTTGTTAAATATTTTTAGTAATATCCTAATTTTTCCTTTTAACAAACCAGTAATTGACTTTCTCGACTGGTATTTTTTTACAAATGATATCGAAAGCAAAAGATATTCTTAAATTGATTCTTTACTATCATCCTAAGATAAATCTAAAAGATTTTAAAAGAATGAAATAAAAATAAACGACTCGTCGATCCTCGCTGTTTTATCCATCTCACTTTTTATAATAACTAGGTATTAACGCCTGTGAAATTTAAATAGCAACCATTGTAATTTAGTTCTACCGAACGTAAAATTATATTTTCTACCCCACTCAAAATTGTCACTCTCTTCATTTCAATCATTCGACTTGTCTATATATCTTGCTACAAATCAAATCAAATATCACTGTAAGAGGGAAATATACACTTCAATTGTATTTAACGGAATTTCATTTGCGTGAACATCTGGCGACCGTGTGACGAAGACCCACAAGAAATATTCGGATTATCAAAACTATATTAAACGGTCAAGTATTGCCGTTCCCATATTCAAAGACATCAAGGGATACCCGAAGGACATCTCATTGCAGTCAACGCCGGTCAATCGTCATCGAGCCGCAGCATAGACCAATGAGCTAAGTAACCTTCCTATATTCATCCCGTCTTACAATATCTAAATCTAATTACCGTTTTAATACCTATATCCTAAATCAATATTGCCAATACTTGTGTTACTTCTCTTTTACAGTATACAATAATATTATATACTAAACTAAAAAAAATAAAACAAAAAATCACAATATAACGACGATATTCGACAACGCTTGGTGGCCTAAGATTAAGGTCCGGCTGGCTGAGGAAAAGTGCCCCATTAACATCCGGAGGCTCTTGGGCAGCTACCTGAGCGACAGGCGTGCTACGGTTGGGTACTTGGGGGAGGAGCACACGAGAGATACCGGGAAGGGCTGCGTGCAGGGATCTATCGGCGGGCCGATATTATGGAACCTGCTGTTGGATCCATTGCTTCAGGAGTTGGAGGCCAAAGGCGACTACGCGCAGGCGTTCGCCGACGATGTGGTGTTGGTGTTTGAGGGTGAGACGGCTCTCGAGATCGAACGGCGAGCCAATGCCGCCCTCGAACATGTGAGGGCATGGGGTGCATCCAACAAGCTTCGGTTTGCGCCCCACAAGACCAACGCAATGGTTGTGACGCGTAAACTGAAATATGACACCCCACGTCTTTGCATGGGCGGGGTCGACATTGTCTTGACGAACGAAATGAAGCTGCTGGGGGTCGTCATAGACCGGAAACTCACCTTCAACACCCACGTCGCGAACGTCTGCAAGCGCGCGGTCGCCTTCTACCACCAGCTGGCCCGAGCAGCTAAGGTTAGCTGGGGTCTCCATCCTGAAGTCATCCGCACTATTTACAGAGCGGTGGTTGAGCCTGTGATCCTGTATGCGGCTGCCGTTTGGGCGCCGGCCGTGGACAAGCTCGGTATACGCAAGCGGCTGAACATGGTCCAGCGGGGCTTCGCGCTGAAGCTATGCAGGGCATACCGGACTACCTCCTTGAACTCGGCACTATTGCTCGCTGGGTTGCTCCCTCTCGACCTCCGTGTCCGCGAAGCCGCGATGTTATACGAGGCGAGGAGGGGTATACCCCAGGACGCGATTGGGGATCGGGAGGTGGAGCGGATGTCCTCGGCTCTGCGGTCTCCGCATCCCGCCTGCCATATCGACCTGGAGCTCCAGTGCCTGGCTGACCAGGAACAATTTTTAGCTAATAGCGATAACGATTATAACATCTTCACGGACGGCAGCAAGATTGAGGGCAAGGTGGGGGCGGCGTTGTCCGTATGGACCGGCGCCGCCGAAACCAAAACCCTCAAGCTTCGTCTGCCGTCCTACTGTACGGTATACCAGGCGGAACTCTTGGCGATATGCCGGGCGGCGCGGATGGCCGCGGACCGCTTGGCCGGATCGGTCGGGATTTACTCCGACTCGTCATCGGCACTGCTCACCGTTAAAAATCCTAAAGCCCTCCATCCCCTGGCAGTAGAGGCGCGGGGACATCTGCAGAGGGCTTTGCTCCAGGACAAACGTATAAGTTTGTTCTGGATTAAAGCCCATGCAGGACTAGAGGGGAACGAGCGTGCCGACCATCTGGCCAAGGAAGCTGCGCTGAAGTCGAAACGCGCTTTTGACTACGACAGCTGCCCGGTTTCGTTCATCAAGCGTAGCATCCGTATGCAATCGCTTGATGAATGGAACCGGCGGTATCGTAGTGGTGAAACGGCCGGAGTCACCAGGGTGTTTTTTCCTGACGCGATAGCCGCATACAGGATCATCGGTAAAATAAAGGTGGACAGATTTCTCACCCAGGTTCTGACGGGGCACGGTGGATTCTCCGAGTACTTGCACCGTTTCAAGTGCAAGGAGAATCCATCGTGCATCTGCGATCCTGCGTGTTCGGAGTCTGTCCTCCACATACTTCTGGACTGCCCGGCCCATGATCACGAGAGACAGAACGTCGAAATTATGTTGAACGCCAAATTGGAAATTAATTCACTTCCCGAGATAGTTTGTAGGAAGGACAGGGATCTGTTCCTAAAATATTGTATTAAATTATGTAAGATAGTCAATTGTAGAAATAAGACCTGAGCAAAATATGTTAAATAATTATTTTTAGATAGTTAGGTTAACATATGGAATACCGTTATTAATTAAGGAATAGACATAAGCTAGATATAAGATTAAATTGTAAGCATAAAACTTTTGTTTTATGCAACAATGGTTTTTTTTTGTAAATATGGCTTACCGGTCCTGTCTTTGAAATTTGTTTTCTTGTAGATACTGCCACTCGTAGAAGTTTAATTTTGTTAGTTTGTATGTAGGTTTTTTCTGTATGTTATAATAACTAGTATTAAGCTAAAATTGTTAATCGTAGTTAAATTGCTGTCTCCCCCCTCACTGTCCCCAGTGTTAAAACTAGTATATAAGTACACAGCGCCTTCAGCTTATGAGTGAATGAAGATGAATGCTAGATGAAAATGGAATGTAGCATGAATGATGACCAGAGTAAAAGATAGAGTAATATGAATGAGTTTTTTGATGAATAATGGAACAACCCAACAAAATGAAATTGTAAGAAACAGTCTCCCCTACTTAGGGAGGTCTAGAATAAAAAAAAAAAAAAAAAATAAAAAAAAAAAAAAAAAAAAAATAACGACGATATTTTAAGATAGGTACCTACTACTATATATATTTTTTGTAACGACATCAAAGTCTTTGTTCCAACTTAAACTTATGATCGTAGTGGTAGTTTAATTTCAAGTTTTTCATTTGTTTTAACAAAATAGTAATCAATAAATCATGAATACATAAAATTAACTTATATACAAAATATTAATCATCAGTTACCCTCTTTTTGTATTTATTAATAAAAATTATTAAATAATTGTGTTACAATCATTATTTACGCTACCGCCGAACTTTCCAGGCTTGTGGCTGTTACCTGTGGATTTAAATATAAGCGGAGCCCTATGTAATGCGACGGTCGAGCCCCGATCGAGTGCAAAGGCCGAGTCTGCCGCTTCAGAGGTGTCACCTAGTTGAGGAGCGGCAGATTTTTAACTACTTATAATATTTCATTAAATAGTAAATATTTACTAAAAATTTTCCTTGCATTTAGTTTCATTTCAATTCGATTAAAAGTTACAATTAGGCAATCTAGTATTAATTTACATCAACATTTAAATTAAATTTAAAATAATTAAAAAAATTATAATATTTTTACATAGCCATGGGTGGTGAAACTAGTGCAAAGGATTTTCAAAATTTGATTGATCTAACAGTGAAACGTAGTTCAATTAAGGGTCAAATTACCAAATTTAAAAATTATATTTCACAATTGGTTTCAAAGACTACACTAACTCCTATTGAGTTAGCTGAGTTATCACTTAGGCTTGGTAAATTTGAGTCTCTTTCAACTCGTTTCGATGACTTGCAAAATCATATAGAGATTTTAAACCCTAATAATTTAACAAATGAGATAGATGAGCGCGATGACATTGAACAGTTATTTATTACCAACATTGCCTTAGCACAGAGTTTAATTCAAAAACATACAGCCCTCGCTCGACAAGAGAATCCTTCTACAGATCAATTACATTTTCCATTCAAGATTCCATTCCCATCTAATGAATTTAACCTAACAAAGCGAATGATTCTTTCTTCATTATTTAAAATTTTCGACCCTTTAGATTTATTAAGTCCTTGTGTTGTTAAAGCTAAAATTATTATGCAGCAGTTATGGTTGCAAAAGGTAGCATGGGATGATATTGCTCTCAGTAATATTCAAAATGATTGGCGTACATTCGCGTACTTACTCCGTTTTATACACAACTCGAAAAATAAAAATAATAAACTTAGCGGTCCTTTGACAGTTGAGGAGCTAAATTCATCATTTATCAATTTATGTCGTTTGTCTCAACAAGAATCATTCTTATTTGAATATAACCTGCTGGCATGAAAAAATCGTTAAGTCCTAAATGTTCCATATTATCACTGTCAACTTTTTATATTAATGACCGCGTTATACGGTCGGTGGTACTTCAAGCATCTTATTATGATTTTGACAAAAAAACATCCAGTACTGTTGCACGCCACTCATCATTTTACTAAAATTTTATTTGAATATGAGCATAAACGTAACCTACATGCCGGACCACATTTGCTTTTGGCTACCGTTCGCGAATACGTATGGCCTATTAACGGCAGGAATTTAGCTCGCCGTACTGTTCGCAATTGTTTTAGGTGCAGACGACTTCAAGGAAAGACCATGCAACCTATGATGAGTAATTTACCATCGCAACGCATCACGCCGGACTTCTCATTTAAAACCGTAGGTTTGGATAAAAATTATTAAATAATTGTGTTACAATCATTATTTACGCTACCGCCGAACTTTCCAGGCTTGTGGCTGTTACCTGTGGATTTAAATATAAGCGGAGCCCTATGTAATGCGACGGTCGAGCCCCGATCGAGTGCAAAGGCCGAGTCTGCCGCTTCAGAGGTGTCACCTAGTTGAGGAGCGGCAGATTTTTAACTACTTATAATATTTCATTAAATAGTAAATATTTACTAAAAATTTTCCTTGCATTTAGTTTCATTTCAATTCGATTAAAAGTTACAATTAGGCAATCTAGTATTAATTTACATCAACATTTAAATTAAATTTAAAATAATTAAAAAAATTATAATATTTTTACATAGCCATGGGTGGTGAAACTAGTGCAAAGGATTTTCAAAATTTGATTGATCTAACAGTGAAACGTAGTTCAATTAAGGGTCAAATTACCAAATTTAAAAATTATATTTCACAATTGGTTTCAAAGACTACACTAACTCCTATTGAGTTAGCTGAGTTATCACTTAGGCTTGGTAAATTTGAGTCTCTTTCACCTCGTTTCGATGACTTGCAAAATCATATAGAGATTTTAAGCCCTAATAATTTAACAAATGAGATAGATGAGCGCGATGACATTGAACAGTTATTTATTACCAACATTGCCTTAGCACAGAGTTTAATTCAAAAAACATACAGCCCTCGCTCGACAAGAGGAAATTTTTAATTCGAGTCCTTGCCTTGAGTTCAAACTCATTTCGATCACCAAGATATGGGATTTAAATTGCCACATATACAAATTGCGAAGTTCGACGGATGCTTCTTTCGTTGGCTTGAGTTCCGTGACACGTTTTTATCAATGATACATAACAACGAGCGCATCGCTCCCATTCATAAATTTCACTATCTTATATCGTATCTAACGGGTGATGCAGCCCGCGTCGTCTCTAATTTTGAAGTTTCAAGCGCCAACTACAATAACGCTTGGAGGTTGTTATGTGATCGTTATGATAATAAGCGTCAATTGATAAATCATCGTTTAAATTCATTATTAAATATTTAGCAAACTACTAACGAATCAAAATCATTAAGGTTTTTGGTAGATCATGTCACTTAGAATTTAAGAGCTTTGAGTACTCTCGGTCAGCCGACTAGTAAGTGGGATACTTAGATTATTCATATAATGAGTTCTAAGCTAGACAATAATACACGGCTCTTCCCATAGTGGCGTGGTACGTTGAACGATTATCCAGATTTAGAACAATTTTATAAATTTTTAATCGATCGTGCTGACGTTTTTGACTCTGTACAACGGAACAACAATTATAAGCTAAGTCCGTCTACGTCTAAATTCATACAACATAAGCAAAGTTTAAAATCATTTTCGTGTACCAATAACGGGGTGCCTAGCACACCCGCTACTCCTACTTTTAAGCCTTGCCTTGTTTGTCATGGCGGCCATCATATTTATGATTGTCCTATTTTTAAGGCTAAGAGTGTGAAGGAACGTATAGCTGAAGTGCACCGACTTAAGCTGTGTACAAACTGTTTAAGATCCGGTCATGCTATTCAAAAATGCCTTATGGGTCCATGTCGTGTATGCAAGGGACGCCATAATTCTCTTCTTCATGAGTATACTGCTTACAATAATAACAAAATAGAATCAAATGCTCTGTTGACCAATTCTACGATACTACTGTCAACCTATCTGAGCAAGTTTCAACACAAGTTCTGCTGTCTACCGCTTTTATTGAAGTGGCTAATCCTCAAACGCATCAAACTGAAAGGGTTCGTGCTTTATTAGATTGCGGCAGCTAATCTTCTTTTATAACACAGTCTCTCAAGAACAAATTATCATTATCTACAAATTCTAATTGCCTTGTTAATGTTTTTGGCATAGGTGACAATTATACTGGGCAGATCACAGAAACTTGTGTGGCTGAATTAAAGTCCTTGGTAAATAATTTTACAGTCACATCAGATTTCCTAGTATTGCCAAAGATCACTGGTGATTTACCGAGGCTACCTATCGATATATCTAAATTACAAATACCAAATTATTTTATACTTGCAGACCCAAAATTCTACCAGCCAGCGCCGACTGATATCCTCATCGGTGCCGATCTCTTCTGGGATATTCTTGGTCGTGAACAACATTATCTCGGTCCTAACTACCCTAAATTAAGAAGCTCCCAGTTTGGTTGGATTGTCTCAGGTCCTATTTATTATTCCGATACTCGATATATTGACACAAATATCCAATGTAACTATTCTATAGCATCAGAGACTTTGGAAGGTGATGATGCACAATTTAATCAAAAACTCACTAAGTTCTGGGAGCTTGAGGAGGTTCCCCTAAATTTTAAGCTTAGTGAGAGTGAGAAGGCATGTGAAGCTCATTATATGGCCCACACCTCTCGCCTAGATTCAGGTATATTCTCAGTTGGTCTTCCTCTGAAGGATTTTCCAGATTGTTTTGGACAATCCTATACTATAGCTAAAACACACTTATTAAATCTCGAAAAAAGATTCAAAAGTAATCCCCAAATTAAGGCTCAATATGTTGATTTTATACGCGAGTACTCTGATTTGGGTCATCTCTCAGAATCTCCTATATCCATACCGCAACCATCCTATTTTCTAAGTCACCACTGTGTCTTTAAAGAGAGCGAGTCTACCAAAATTAGAGTCGTTTTCGATGGTTCTACTCCAACTTCATCTGGATACTCTGTCAACGATCTCCTCAGAACAGGTGCTAACATCCAAGATTCACTTTTCTCCATTCTCATAAGAGCTCGGTTACACAAGTATCTCCTGACTGGTAACATTGAAAAGATGTATCGCCAAATCTTAGTTAATGAAAATGACCGAGATCTTCAACTAATTTTATGGAGAGAACATGAATCCATGCCTATAAAAACATTTCGATTAAATACTGTGACTTACGGAATGGCAAGTTCCAGTTATTTGAGCACGCGTTGCCTTTGGCAGTTGGGAGAAGAGTGTTCAGATTCTAATATCAAACAAATAATTCAACATGATTTTTACATAGATGACTTAATAACGGGTGCTTCGGATGAGTCAACATGGCACTACATTCATCAAACTGTAACATCAGCTCTTCAAAAGGGTTGCTTCAATCTTAGAAAATTTAAATCAAATTTATCTTCTATTTTGGATTCAGCTTGTTCCAGCTCAAGTACTAAATTAATGGTTAGTTAATCCACTTCCACGTTAGGTGTAGGTTGGAATCCTTCTACAGATCAATTACATTTTCCATTCAAGATTCCATTCCCATCTAATGAATTTAACCTAACAAAGCGAATGATTCTTTCTTCATTATTTAAAATTTTCGACCCTTTAGATTTATTAAGTCCTTGTGTTGTTAAAGCTAAAATTATTATGCAGCAGTTATGGTTGCAAAAGGTAGCATGGGATGATATTGCTCTCAGTAATATTCAAAATGATTGGCGTACATTCGCGTACTTACTCCGTTTTATACACAACTCGAAAAATAAAAATAATAAACTTAGCGGTCCTTTGACAGTTGAGGAGCTAAATTCATCATTTATCAATTTATGTCATTTGTCTCAACAAGAATCATTCTTATTTGAATATAACCTGCTGGCATGAAAAAATCGTTAAGTCCTAAATGTTCCATATTATCACTGTCAACTTTTTATACTAATGACCGCGTTATACGGTCGGTGGTACTTCAAGCATCTTATTATGATTTTGACAAAAAAACATCCAGTACTGTTGCACGCCACTCATCATTTTACTAAAATTTTATTTGAATATGAGCATAAACGTAACCTACATGCCGGACCACATTTGCTTTTGGCTACCGTTCGCGAATACGTATGGCCTATTAACGGCAGGAATTTAGCTCGCCGTACTGTTCGCAATTGTTTTAGGTGCAGACGACTTCAAGGAAAGACCATGCAACCTATGATGAGTAATTTACCATCGCAACGCATCACGCCGGACTTCTCATTTAAAACCGTAGGTTTGGATTTTGCTGGGCCTTTTCTTATAGTTAACAAAAGGGGACGTGGTGCTGTATTGCTGAAATGCTATTTATGCTTATTCGTTAGCTTACGATATAAGTGCGTGCATCTTGAAGCCGTTACTGAACTGTCTAAGGATGCATTCATTATGACATTTCATCGTTTCGTGTCAAGGAGAGGCAAGCCAACTGAAGTGTTCTGCGATAACGGTCGTAATTTTGTCGCAGGAGCTAAAGAAATTAATACATTTTTGAAGGTAAATGCTAATTCTTTATCTGATTTTTCAAGTGACGATGGAATCAAATTTTTATTCTCTCCTACTTACGCTCCTCACTTTGGTGGTATTTTTGAAGCGGGTGTAAAATCTGCCAAATTTCACGTTAAGCGCGTTATGGGAAACACTCATTTAACGTACGAAGAATTATCTACTCTTTTCACACAAGTAGAGGCTATATTGAACAGTCGTCCTCTATGTCCCTTATCATCTTCTCCTTACGATTTCCTTTGTCTAACGCCCGGGCACTTTCTTATTGGTCGTGCTCTCACCTCAATACCATCACCAGCTCTGGAGTACCGAAGATTCAATAACTTACAACGATATGAGAGATTACAGCAGATTCACCAACATTTTTGGCGGCGTTGGCAGCACGAGTATATTGCGGAATTGCAGCAACGCCATAAATGGAAAACAAATTCCGCCAATCCAAAGGTGGGAGATTTGGTTGTCATTCAGGAAGACAACGTTCCACCATTACACTGTATTCTCCACTCTAGGTGATATTGGCGGAATCAACCGTGCCCTACTGGCACAACTGAAAGCCACTAACCCAATCAATCAATTACACTGGAAACTTGAACGAATTTCCAGAATATTTTATGAACCTGAAGACTCCATAGACAGAGTTGCCGACGTAGTTACACCTCGAGGAGGCGTGCAGCGACTTCCTTTAGTGCGCTTGTGTCTACTACCTACAGAAGAAGAACTAGCCAATTGAAACCCTTACGCCTTTCAACGGGGGGAGGATGTTAACGCCTGTGAAATTTAAGTAGCAACCATTGTAATTTAGTTCTACCGAACGTAAAATTATATTTTCTACCCCACTCAAAATTGTCACTCTCTTCATTTCAATCATTCGACGTGTCTATATATCTTGCTACAAATCAAATCAAATATCACTGTAAAAGGGAAATATACACTTCAATTTTATTTAACGGAGTTTCATTTGCGTTCTGCGCGAACACTAGGGTAAGCTATAGTAATCTTGGCCCCCCCGCAATCATTGGCCTTCCGACATTACAATCAATATATTAAATGTTATTTGTTTTTAACCCTTAATTCGACGGAATAAAATTCTAAAGTCAATGTTCTTCTTAAAGGGCCAATCATTATACTGCTTACCCTACTCTGCTCCTATTAGTCATTTCATAAGATTCCATAATAACCTACAAATAAATAAATAAATAAATAAATAATGTTTTGCATTGGCCAGTCCAATGAATCTTTATTTAGTGATGCAGATTATTTTATTCACAGTATAAATTACACCAATACATTACATGAAACAAATTAACGCCACTGATTTCTGCACTTTTATACACCAATTATTAATAATTCATAACCACAATAGTAAACAATAACTGGAGGTCAATTATTTACAATTTATCATATAATAGAGCCGACAATCCTGTCTGATGGGTAATGCTAAATGGAAATCACCTAAACTGATACGATGATAGCAAAACTATCGTTATCTAAAACTATTTTGATCCATTACGTGTATGAGTATTTTGACGATGTTAGAAACCTATTAGTTTTTAAAGATCCTTTTCAGATAAATACATACTTTCTTGATGTTCCAGGAAATAGTGATGTTTCAAGGGAAACATGTAGTATATATGAAAACAACATTATCTGTGTCGCCAACTTCTCGCTGGAACCTACAAATGAAAGTGTTGTCTCGAAAATTTTGAGTTCACTGCATTCTAATGCTGTTGGGGTTGACAGGATTCCACTGGATATGTTGCTATCAATAATGCCAATAAGTGTTAAGATCATTACGAAAATAGTAAACACGTCTATAATCACCAATAAATTTCCCGCGTAATGGCGTACCGCTTTAGTAAAGCCAATACCAAAGTGCGATAATTTCCTGGAACTAAAGGACTTACGCCCGATTAGTATCTGCCGTGTATCACTAAGGTTCTAGAGAGAATAGTTTGTGACCAGGCGAATAAATATTTAAATTCTAGTAACATACTGCCCATCAAACAATCAGGGTTTCGAAATTATCACAGCACTACCACTGCCTTGGCTGACGTAATAGATAATATACTGGCTGCTCAGGACATTGGTGAGGCTACTATTCTGGTCCTCTTAGACTATTCTCGCGCTTTTGATTCAATAAACAGATCTCTATTACTAGCCAAATTAAAGTATCATGGATTTTGCTCAAATACTATCTCGTGGTTCAATAGTTACCTTAGTGATCGCACCCAAATTGTAGAGGTGAAAAATGATGATGGCTCCACCATGAGATCAACACTCATGTAAATAGGGTCGTTCCTCAAGGCTCAGTTATCGCACCCGTGCTATTTGCGCTTTACTGCGCTGATATTGTTGAAAATATAAAACACTGCAAATATCACATCTATGCGGATGACATACAGATTTACATATCTTGCAACCCCAACGAAACGAGTTCTGCTGTGAACAAACTAAACTCAGATTTGACACGTCTTTCGGACTGGTCAAAAGCAAACGCCTTAGTATTAAACCCTAGCAAAACGAAATTTATGGTCCTCGGTACACGGAAGCAAATAGAAAAACTGTCTTTGAATGTTGTTAAGATCGTACCTATAGAAAATAAAGAGATTGAGCGAGTGAAAAATGCGCGTAATCTAGGTGTCATAATGGAAGAAAATCTTAGGTTTAAGCAGCACATCGTATACACGGTTCGAAATTGTTTTTACAGGTTGAAAGTTTTATACAGAATAAGAAGTTTTATACCGACTTGGCTTAGAATTAGTTTGTGTGAAACATTAGTACTGTCAAAGTTGAACTATGCAGACGCAGTAATTGGGCCATGTCTTCTCTCGCAAACTAAAAACTTAATACAAAAAGTGCAAAATGCATGCGCTCTGTTATAACCCTAATATGTTAGCTTTATCCCTTACGTATCCTGCCATGTCAGCACTTTCCCTCCAGAACCCTCAGTCACCTGCTCCTCCCAGTCAGTCCGATTCCTACCTCCGACTCCGACGGTCGCCTTAAAATTTATTTCAAGTTCGTTTTATTTAAAGTCTTTAAATGTTACTATTTTCTAGTTTTGTGAAAATTCCTTTTTTTAAAAAGAGGCTTAGTTAGTTTCCTATAACATTTATGGTGGCAGCGGTGGGATCCGGATATTCTAGTGCCCGACTCCGTCTCATCAGTCGGTGATCCAGATCCGGATTCCTAACTAAGAACTCCGTCGTAAAATATATATAAAAGTGAAAAACAAAAGTGCAAAAGTGTAAAAGTGTTTTGTGCAACATCCGCCTGTGTTGTGTTGTAAAAAGTGTGTAAAAATCAACCTGGGTCTGTCCTGCTAAAGGGCCATTGTTACTCCAATTGCACCATAACTAGCTCATCAAAGACCTGCATCCTTCTGTGTCTGCAAACTACATTCTACATCCGCTGTGACTGGCGCCGTTCCTGGGATCTACCTACGAGCCTGACGAGGCTCTTACCTACTACGGGCGACACGACGAAATGAAATCAATCCTTATCGCGTTCTCCGTATTCATGTGAGTGAATTCCTTGGCAATAGCGATTCTCAAACTTTCTTTGTTATTTTGTGACATACGTTTTTATTATTTTTATTTTATTTTATTTTACTGTGTGTTTGTTTATTCCGTGTTTTGTTGTTAATATCTAAGTGTCTAAATTTAATTTATGAAAATGTCCGAAAGTAGAGCTCAGAGCCCAAAATTAGAAAAACCCGAAACCATAGTAACGGACACAGAGGACGATAATTTCTGCCCTCCTGGTCCAACCACTAGGTCACAAAGTAAAAAAAAGGTCACTCCTACCATTAAAGTAGAATTAGAATTAACAACACTACTAAAATTCATTAAACCCTACGATGGGGCGAGAGAAACATTAAATTCTTTCCTTGTCAACTGCAACAATGCATATGATTTAGCGACAGACTTACAAAAAGATATTCTTTTTAAATATATTTTGTGCCAACTACAGGGCAAAGCACAAACAGCTTGCTCGATTAAAGAGTTCACCAATTGGAGTCAACTCAAAGAGTTTCTTAAAACCCAATTTAGTGAGAGGAAGCATTATGCTCACCTGCTCACCGATCTCCAGGAATGCAAACAACAAAATAATGAAACAGTAAGCCAGTATGCTCTTAGGATCGAAAAGTGTCTCTCCCAATTGCTCACAGAGATCTCTATATCCCATAGTCACAAGAGTAGGGAAATACCCGGCCGAACAGCTGCTATGGAAGAATTAGCTCTCCATCATTTTCAAATGGGCCTTTTGACACGCCTATCTAATATTGTCAGGTGCAAATCACCTAAGTCGCTCAATGAAGCTATAAATATAGCGATTTCTGAGGAGAAAATACAACAGTATCTCTTCAAACAGAACTCCGCTACTCCAAAATCGAACTTACCTAGATCGACTTTCCAAAATTCACGTCGTGATCAACCTCCTGCAGGGCCCAACCAACCCAGGACGACCTTACATAACCGACCTACTAATTTTAACAGCTCATATCAAAATTCTGGCACACCTATTTGTAGATACTGCAAACATCCAGGTCACACTATCGAACAGTGCCGCAAACGGCAATATAATAATAATAGATTTAAAGCCAATCAAGACTCATCTAGGACCCCTCAACATGTCCATTTTACTTCTGATGTCCCGGAATTCCAACATCTAGTAGTCGAACCGGAAGAGGGTTACGATACTGTCGATTCCAAAATAAAAAACGAGTAGAAGTCTCGTCCCAGTGTCGTGCGGGACCTCGTAATCTAAAAATCGACACCCCAAGCGTTGCGCATACGACTTTGCAAAAATCTACTAAATCCACTGTATCCTCTGAATCTTCTAAATCCACGAAATCTGCAAAGTCCACCGTTTCTACTAAATCTTCTAAATCCACTGATTCTTCTAAATCCACTGAATCCACAAAATCTACAGAATCGATTAAACCTACTAAATCTACTAATGTATTTGAAATAATTAACAACCCTTCAATAATGTTATTACCACATGTACTCGTCAAATCCTCCGTTTCAAACACTCCTTTAGCCTTACTTGTAGACTCAGGATCCTCTGTTAGTTTGCTGAAAAATACCTGCATTTCAAAACCACCCAAATTAATCAAGGATAAAATCCAATTGAAAGGTATCGATTCTTCAGGAGATCTCATCGAGACCCGAGGGCACTTTCAATTAAAGTTGCTTTTATTCAAATTTAGCATAACACATAAATTCCACGTTATCGATAAAATACACCTGCCTTATGATGGAATCATAGGCTCAGACATGCTCAATGCACACAGCTGCAATATCGATTATAATAACGATTTATTACACATTGGTAAATCATCTCTGAAGCTTCATTTCAATGACCCTGCTTATCTGATACCTGCAAGAACAGAAACTATTATAGAATGCTCCGTAAAGAATCCAGAAATAAAAGAAGGAATGATATTAGACCAACATATATCAAATGATGTTTTGATAGCTAATTGCTTAGTAAAAGTTAAGCCCAATAATAGAGTAAATATTTCTATATTAAATACCTCAGAGCTTCCAATCGAAATCAAGTCTAATTTATGTCTGAAAATCGAACCTTTTAGTAATGAATACAATTTCAACTCTGTTAATAATAATTCATTAAGTAGAACTCAAGAAGTTTTAGACAATCTTAGAACCTCTCATCTAAATCAAGAGGAATTGGATGACCTTCTAAACCTTTGTTCCAACTTTTCCGACATCTTTCATTTGCCTCAAGATAAATTAACTTTCACTCCCGCTATTAATCATCAAATAAAAACAAATTCCGACACACCGATTAATACTAAGTCGTATAGGTTTCCACAATGTCACAAAATGGAAGTACAAAATCAAATCCAGAAAATGTTGGACCAAGATATAATTGAACCATCCTTATCACCTTGGTCTTCTCCAATTTGGGTTGTCCCCAAGAAGTTAGATGCTTCAGGGGAAAAGAAATGGCGCGTAGTAATAGACTACCGCAAACTCAACGACATTACAATAGGCGAGTCTTATCCTATTCCACAAATCAACGAAATTCTAGACCAATTAGGCAATTGTAAATATTTCAGCACGCTAGATCTAGCTTCCGGTTTTCACCAAATTCCAGTCGAAACAAAAGACGCTGAAAAAACAGCCTTCAGCGTCCCAGAGGGTCACTTTCAATTTAAAAGGATGCCATTCGGACTTAGGAACGCCCCTGCGACCTTCCAGCGGTTAATGAACACCGTACTTTCCGGGCTACAAGGTATACATTGCTATGTATACCTTGATGATATTGTAATTTACTCATACGATCTCAAAACTCATATAGAAAAACTTGAAAAGGTATTCCAAAGGCTACGTCAATTTAACTTAAAATTACAACCGGATAAATGTGAGTTTCTCCGAAAGGAGGTAACTTATCTAGGTCATATTATAACAAGTGAAGGTGTTAAGCCAAACCCAGAAAAGGTTAAAGCTGTAGAAGACTTTCCTATACCCAAAACCGCAAAGGACATAAAATCTTTT
This sequence comes from Euphydryas editha, assembly GCA_036937285.1. Taxonomy (NCBI): domain Eukaryota; kingdom Metazoa; phylum Arthropoda; class Insecta; order Lepidoptera; family Nymphalidae; genus Euphydryas; species Euphydryas editha. The sequence goes on along the minus strand of JAUPFZ010000019.1, from coordinate 3,825,206 downwards.
CTTGGCCTCATTTCTTACTATCGTAGATTCATTCCGCACTTTTCAAAACTCGCTAAACCACTCACAACTCTTCTTAAGAAAGATACCAAATTCAACTGGGGTAATGAACAACAATTAGCGTTTGAGCTGTTAAAAAATAAATTGATAACCGCACCTATTCTTCTTTACCCAGACTTTTCAAAACCCTTTGTACTTACTTGTGACGCTTCTGGATTTGCAATATCTGCAATACTATCTCAAGGCGAAATCGGAAAGGACCGTCCCATTGCTTACGCATCCCGAACCTTAAACAAAGCTGAGACGAACTATAGCACAACGGAGAAGGAATGCTTAGCAATTATTTTTGGGACTAAAATGTTTCGCCCATATCTATATGGAAATCGTTTCACCATAGTTACCGACCACAAACCATTACAGTGGCTTTTTAACTGTAAAGACCCCGGCTCACGACTCGTAAGATGGCGCCTCAAGTTGGAAGAATTTAATTATGATATTAAATATAAAAAAGGCAAAATTAACGCTAACGCTGACGCTCTTTCCCGATACCCTGTGAATCCAATTCTTCCTGAAAATAGAGATAGTTTAAATCCAAATGTTATTAATGATGATAACCCGGTAACTGATAGTCAAATTCCATCGGAACCACTGCTTCCCGATATTTCCCAAGAAAATCTCGACGAAATACTTGGAACAGATTTATCTCCTCTAGAACAAATAGAATTAGATTTCATACCGTTGAATCCTCCTACACCCGTAGAAGCCGCTACTAATCCAGATCCTGACACTATTCTAGCTCCTCCTATTCCCGGAGATCCTCTCGCTGTACCAGCTGAGCAGCTCCCTGAAACGGAATTAGAGATCCGTTCCTCACCACCCATAGATTCACCTTTAAATTTTGACACCCACGATGATCCTTCAAGACCCTCTACAAGCTCAGACCATGTCACATCCTCGGATAATTATCCTAATTTTCTAAAAACTATCTCTAATAAGAATAAAGATTTTAATACGGAAATTGTAGAACATAATGAGAATCTCATGAAATGCCCTGCTAAAACTATCCTTATCCCTACGTCTATAGATTTAGATGAGTCTAACCCGTACATTCAAGAAATCCTAGACGATCCAGAATTGAATACTTCAGTACTCAATATAGAAAGACAACTTTACTCATTTCAAAAAATTGAAAAGGGTAATAAAAATTACTATCTCCTGTTCATGAAGGTCCATCATTTCGATCAATCATCTTACCCTGAAATCTTCCAAACTCTAAAAGCTGTTAGGGACGAAATAGTATCCACAGGGGATATATATAATGTTGGAATTTCCGATATGAGGAACCCATTTGATAAGCATTCATTTGTCAAAATTTACAACATGATTTGCTACTTATTTAATAACACCGGAATTAAAATCGATATTTATCATAATAAAATCATTTACCCAGCTCCTACTGAAATAAAGAAAATTTTATTCGATAATCATAATATACCAACAGCTGGTCATTTAGGATCATCTCGTATGTATAATAGGGTTAAAGAAACTTTCTATTGGAAAGGTATGCGTAGCGACATCGAGTCGTATGTAAAACAGTGTAAGGCATGTCAGGAAAACAAAGCATTACGAAAAATAAATCGCGCCCCCATGCAAATTACTAGTACGTCGACTGAACCGAACCAGCGAATATCCCTAGATATTGTTGGTCCCTTACCCGAATCTGGTACCGCAAAATTAAGATTTATCCTTACTATCCAAGATGATCTTACTAAATTCTTTATCGCATACCCTATCCGTAGTACGACTGCCGAGGAAACTAGTGAGTGTCTTCTACATTACATATCTATATTTGGCATACCCAAAATAATACTTACCGACCAGGGGACAAATTTCACAGCAGATCTATTTAAGAAAACATGTGAATTCCTAAAAATTAAAAATCTCTGGTCCTCTCCCTACCATCCCCAGACTCAAGGGGCCCTAGAGAGAAGTCACTCTACATTAAAAGAATACCTTAAATCTTATATCGATGAAGAACAGACAAATTGGCCTCGATACGTATATACAGCCATGCTCGCGTATAATACGTCAATTCATACAAGAACCCATTCTACACCCTACGAATTAATGTTTGGCAACAAGCCATTTATTCCCAATTCTATTTACGATGAACCTCCTGGAACTACATACCCTGAATATGTACGAATGTTGCAAAATCGACTAAAACATTCAAGGGAAAAAGCTTTAGAATTTATTAGAAAGTCCAAAGAATCGTCCAAATCCTATTATGATACTCGTACTCGTCCTGTCAAATATAAAAGCGGAGACTATGTTTACCTAAAAAATCACTTAAGACTGCGAAAGGCTCTCTCGCCACTCTGGAAAGGTCCTTACAAAGTCGTAAAGGTAAATGGTAATAATACACTTACCTTACTCATAAACAGACGTCACGTCACTCACCATTTCGATCAGGTGAAGCCGGCAGCCGACGTAGACCGTAGACAGTAGTACGTAGACTTATAATATAAATATAATTTTAGATATAGTTCATTCAATACTTACCTAGAATTAAACCCAGCTCCTGAAAAGAAGGAATTAGGATTAAATTATTAGTACTAGCTATTTAGTTAATTAAGCAGATTATTGTAAGAATGTATTCCAAAGTAACACTTACCTTTCCATCTCTCGAGATCTTAAGGAATTACTTAGCTTACTTATTATTTACAGGGCCTCGACCCAAGGTCAGGTGCATCAACCCTTCAACTCGAGTCCTGGAATATACTTTGATCCAATTGGTGAACTCAAAGCAAACGTTGGTCACTTAGATGTAGTTACATCTTACGACATTTCTTATATCGCACCTCATATCCAAAATATTAATGCAGTAATAGGCACAATTCGTTTCTTTTGCAATCATTTCCATATAAATATTACATATCAACTTGAATGCCATAACGTTTTAGAACCATTAACTATTAGATATAAAGACATTAATTCCGCATATTCATCTATAACACATTTAGCAGGTACCAATAAGTTCAAGCGTAGTCCTTGGTTAGGCGCTGTAGGTACCCTATCCAAGACAATATTCGGTACTCTTAACGAAGATGATGCTATTAAGTACGATAACGCCATACGAGATTTACACGATAATCAGAAAAAGCTAGCTTCCCTAATTAAAGATAATATTTTGGTGACAACATCCACCTTTTCCAAATTTAATGAATCCCTACAAACAATTAAAACCAATGAAATTATACTTAACCAAGGGATTGAAGATCTGACATCGAAATATAATAATCTGTCACAATCATTTAATGACGTAAAAATTAAATCAAATATTAATTCTATATTGCAAAGTTTGGAAGCCGCTGTCCTCACTTTATCATTTCAACTAGAGGACATCGTAAATGCTATCGTACTCAGTAGCCAAAACATTCTACACCCAGCCATGATAACGCCCACACAATTGTTTCAAGAACTTATTGATAATCATAGGTACTTACCTGCTAACCGTAAATTACCAATTACATTAGAATTAAGTAATATACATGTATTAATGAATGTTTCCAGTGTAATGTGTTTTAGTTTAAGTAATAAGATTATTTTTATTCTAAGAATCCCTTTAGTATCCCCTAAGGAATATAGTTTGTACCATAATATACCATTACCTACGCCGCATAATAGTCTTAAGCCTAACTCATTTATTTTTATTGTACCCAATAGTAAGTACATCGCATTGGCCAAGGACAAATCAGAATATTGTTACTTGAATTCACTCACTGAATGCAAAACGATTAATTCCCGCGAGTTCATTTGCGACGTAATTACAGTGTATTCGACAAGTGCCAACCCTAGTTGTGAAAGTGAACTTTTATCTAACGTTATAAGCGCTTTACCAACCCAATGTAAGATAGATTTTATTTACGGACAATTAGATTTATGGAAACCACTTAGTAATAATAAATGGATTTATGTGCAGTCGCAAAGTAACAAACTGTTCTTCGAATGTAACAATAATAAAAACTCAGAATTAAATATACTAGGTACAGGAATTGTAAAGGTCCCTATGAACTGTTACGCATATTGTAAAAGTACCAAATTAATACCTAAAGCTGTTAATATTAAGATTAATGTCACTACTATTCACCCCGATTTTAATATAATTCAAGATTCATGTTGTACTTTAGATAAGTTTGAAAATGTAATGAGTAAGGGCCCCCTTATTAAACTACAAAATGTAGACCTTGACACATTTACTCCAGAAACAAAATATAAATTAAAATCACTAGTAGAAGAAACACAAAAAATTATAAATCAACAGCCAATAATAAAATACGGGGATCACTACTCAATAATATTAATAATTATTATTTGTACCATTTTAACGTATGTAATGATTCGATTATTTTTGTACATTAAATCGCGTAACCGTCTCACCCATCAAATCCCTATTGTTTCCCAACCAGCCCTTCCAGATCCACCTAAACCAAACCCACCTATTCCAAGCTCTATACCTCCTACTCCAATTAATGAAGTTAACCAGACCCCGGAGGCCATTCCACCAGCCAACACCAGAAGGCATATATAACTTTATCCTCCCTAAACTTCGAAATCAACCCCGAAGTTTAGTCTACCCCGGGGAGGTGTTATAACCCTAATATGTTAGCTTTATCCCTTACGTATCCTGCCATGTCAGCACTTTCCCTCCAGAACCCTCAGTCACCTGCTCCTCCCAGTCAGTCCGATTCCTACCTCCGACTCCGACGGTCGCCTTAAAATTTATTTCAAGTTCGTTTTATTTAAAGTCTTTAAATGTTACTATTTTCTAGTTTTGTGAAAATTCCTTTTTTTAAAAAGAGGCTTAGTTAGTTTCCTATAACAGCTCGTTACTGCTATAATATCCCTCCCAGAGAACATATTTCACCCTATTTAAACAATTCAAAGATGCTACGCATGGAGCATCGAAGACATCTACACCTTGCCACATTACTTTTTGGTGTCATACAGCACAGAACACCCTTATACCTTATATGAGAAGCTGCAATGGGCACGTGACAAGCGGAATATTCACTTTACGTAAACAGCTGCGGACATGCTTGTCACTTATACTCATCGCACCGCTGCGTTTCGAGGTATCTTTAGGTATGCAGCAACCAAATGCTGGAATAATTTGCCGCCACCAATACAAACAGCAGAAACAATAACACAATATAAATCCAAGCTAAAATTTCACTTACTTAATGTCCAAACTTGTAACTAATGAGTTATAATAATCTATGAATGTATTGGTTGCAATGTTTATTTATGTGATGAGAAAGTAGGTATGCGGGTAATTTGTGGCAAGTGTTCAAAAACATAAGGTCATACAACTTAATTAAGTTTCTAATCTGTTTGTTTTATTATTTATAACTACTTTTATTATTTATAACTACTTTTCAAAGGTCTTGGAGTCTATAGTCTACGACAGCATCTATCATCATACTTATCCATCCATATCACCTAAGCAGCACGGCATTGTCAAAAAGCGGTCCACAACGACAAACTTACTGGAATATAAGAACTATATCTGCAGGTCGTTTGCTAGACAGGGTCAAACAGACACAGTTTATACTGAGTTTTCCAAGGCGTTTGATAAGGTGAATCACAGAATTCTTACTTATAAGCTCAGTGCCCACGGCATCAGTGGCAACCTTTTACGGTGGGTGCAGTCTTATTTGCTCAAAAGGTCACAGTTTGTGGCTATTAGGGGGTCCTTGTCTTCACCTATCACGGTAACATCGGGGGTCTCTCAGGGATCTCTTCTAGGACCGCTTTTCTTCGTATTGTTTATAAACGACCTTGTTAACAATTGAGCTGCGAGAGTTTGTTGTACGCAGATGATCTTAAAATTTTCAAATCTATTGATAGTGTGAATGATGCATTATGCCTTCAGAATGATTTGAGCGCTTTAGCCAAATGGTGCAGGGCTAATCATATGAGCCTCAATATAAACAAATGCTTTGTTATTACCTTTACTCAACGAAAATCTAAAAAGATTAATTTTAACTATTCTTTGAGCGGTCAGATCCTTGCTAGGAAGTCGTCGGTTAGGGATCTGGGTGTTATATTTGACGATAAATTGACTTTTAGAGAACACTATTCGTATATAACAGCCAAATGCAACCAACTGGTAGGATTCATTTTAAGATCGACGATGGGTTTTAAAAAAGCTTCTAGTGTGATTCACCTTTACCGAAGCTTGGTTCGAAGCATCATGGAATTTAACTCTGTAATATGGTCTCCTTACTATTCAATCCATTGCAGCCGATTGGAGAGCGTACAGGGATTGTTTTTGCGAATCCTATCTTTACGGTTTCATTATGGTTTTAAACGTACACCTTATCTCGATAGAGATGCGTACTTTAAGATATATACTCTGGAAACCCGTCGAAAGTACTTGCATTTGATATATTTGCACAAGATAATTCACTCCCAAATAGATTCTCCGGCCTGCTATCTCTGATAAATATTAATATTAACTCTCGAGCGAGACATCCCATTCCTTTTTCTCTTGGTGTTTATAAGAATAATACTTCCTTCTTCAACCCCATCGTCCGCATGTGTCGCCTTTACAATAATGTTGTTAAAGTTGAGAGAAGCATTGACATTTTCAACGAGCGAATGTGCGTTTAAAAAACAAATTCATAAGGTTCTGTTTCCAACATGAAACGCTTACTGTTGACCTTAATAGTTTTAAATTATTTGTATTTATTAAATGTAAAATTTTGATCCTAATTTGTATTATCTGTAATCTACTTTTATTGTAATTCTGATCAATGTGCTTTACCTATGGTGGAATTTTTATTATATAATTTGTATTTAATTGTAAGTAATTTATATAATTGTAATATAATTAATACATTTTTCTTTTTATCTAGATTTTGTGTTAGCTGTGTATACATATTAGGGTTTGTGACTTAGACCTAAACTATTGTTACATACATATATGCTTTCTACTTTTGTATGTCTCAAACTGTTTTGTATGGCCAATGCAAAACATTATTTATTTATTTATTTGTAGGATAATTATGGAATCTTATGAAATGACTAATAGTATTATAGCAGTTATCATAAAAAGTGAGATGGATAAAACAGCGAGGATCGACGAGTCGTTAATTTTTTTTCATTCTTTTAAAAGCTTTTAGCTTTATCTTAGGATTATAGTAAAAGATCAATTTAAGAATATCTTTTGCTTTCGATATCATTTGTAAAAAAATACCAGTCGAGAAAGTCAATTACTGGTTTGTTAAAAGGAAAAATTAGGATATTACTAAAAATATTTAACAAATTTAAACCTTATAGTTAAAGAGTAGAGTCTAAAATAATTGAGCATTTTTTAAAATAAGACTTTATTACAATTGTTCAAGGAAAACATATCTTTTGTCATTTGTATTTAAAGTAGATAGTAGAAAATTTTCTTTAAATACAAAATTGCTAATCGAACTGATCATCATCATCTGGGTTTTTCTTCCATCGCTCAATAGGGATTAGTGGTTTAGTTGATTATAGAGATTGACTTTGAGTTATCGATATTTGTAATTTTCGATTCAACTTTTATTAACACAAATTAAAAAGAGTTTAAATAAGTCAGTTTATTAATATGAAACTTATTTTATTTATTATATATCAAAATATTTAAAAAATCCAAATTATTTTTTGTAATGTGACTTATTGTATTGTAACTATAAGCCAAAGTTACATTTCATTAAAACAAATAAAAAATGAAAAAAAAATTAAAACACCAAAACAAGTATAAAATAATATTTTTTTTCTAATAGAAATCCAGAAAAAAAATATGTCTCCAACATCGAGAAAATAAAAAAAAATTATTCTCAACATAAACGCAAGAGAGGTTTTTTAAGACGCTAAAACCAAGCTTTTTTTTTCATTTTAAATCAAAACAATAATAAATTTGTTATACTTTCATTTTAATCCCTCATATGACCACTTAGAGGTGGAATATTCAAAAATGTCGTTACACATTATTTGTAGTTAGAAATCGTTTAAAACAATCTTTACAAACTTTTCTTCTATTCATACACGCAAGGATGAATCCTTTTTTTTATCCAAAGAAATCTTGCAGAACTCTCGAGCCTTAATCAAAATTTTCATGTAATCAAATCAAATACATCATTTTACAATATCCTAATAATAGTTAATGTGAGCTTTTAGCGATTAAAAATGTAGATTTTCCTGAGAAGAATTATCGGAATCTCAAACATTACTCTTTAAAAAAATGTCAATACATTATCTAATAATTATATCTTTTAGTCATTTATCTGGTTTCATCAAGACAGCTTTATTCACACATCTTTGTCGTTTATATAATTTTGTACCAAATAATATACTTAGGCTACTTAAGACTTTAAACCCATTTTTAGTATAATAGTTATATACATGGCTCATTTCGTAAAGGATGAAGTAATAAAACACCAAAACATGTGACAATACCAAAACAATATATTGACGAACGTTCTGGTGTAGTGGTGCGAGTAGTCGCCCCAAAACCACGCGCCTGCGGTTGCGTGTTCGATTCCCGCTCGAGACAGATATTTGTATTTTGTACAAATATTTGTTTCTGGTCTGGGTGTATGTCCTTGTTGGTCTCTCCACCGTGCCTCGAAGAGCACGTAAAGCGGTCGGTCCCGAATGTTATCATAGACACCCTACCCTGATAACGATCGTCACTCATGGTAGAAAAATTATCAGCCAACCCGCAGTGGAGCAGCGGCTCCAACCCTTCTCCTATATAGAGAAGAGGCCTTCGCTCAGCAGTAGGTGGTTTATAGGCTGATACAGAAGTAATTAAAACAATGGAACATCTTTTGATTTGTTCCTAATCCATAATATTCACACTTACTTCTACTTTTAAAAGTCAATCAAAACAGAAATCACATACAAATTATAGTAAACACGAATTCATCAGTCAAAACCCTAGAAGATGTGATAATTTATTTGTATGTAATTAACAAATCAGCAATCATACAATAAAGTTTCCTGCTTTTAGGTTCGACAATAACAGGCTATTACTTCTTTTGTAGTGCTTCAAGTAAAATAAATATATTCAAAAAGCTCTAGTTTAAATGTCGATAAATTGAAAATAAATCACGTCACTAAAGTTTTACGCTGTAGTTGTATTAACCGTCAGCTGTTGATTGAGTTATTACATTACGGATGCTTTACAGTATTCTACTGTATTTATATATACTAGTGGTCGCCCAGTGATCGAAATTCGACCTAATTTATAATTGACAGATTTGTCAACATCATAAAAATATGATTACGCATAACATGATGAGCATATGCAGTAAGGGGCCGTTCATAAAATACGTTCACATACAAGGGGAGGGGAGGGGTCTGGCTGAGTGCGACAAGATGTGACAATGGGGGGAGGGGGGGTATACGGCAACGTGACGTTCGCATCGTCTATCGCAGCTCGGCGAGCTCGAGAGATGTTATGCATAATAGGAGATGAAAACGATGGTACGGAAGATGCAGAATGGTTAGATGACGATGAAGTGGACGGTAGTTTTGAAGATGAAGAAGAAGATGGTGCAATACCGATTGTAGATATTTCGGCCCATTTAGAAAATCCTTGGACTTCTGAATAATAGAAATATTATTTATTATTTATATGTTCGTTATGAAAGATATTTATTAATTTATTTAAATTTTATTATAATAACTAAATAAATATTTTTAATTTTCAGAATTTGTGTACTATCATTTAGAATTTATCATACTCAGCATATTTCTAGGGGGGGGGGGGGGGGGGTCACAAAAAGTGTGACACAGCGTGACAATGGGGGGGAGGGGGTCAAAAAAGCTGATTTTAGTGTGACGTATTTTATGAACGGCCCCTAATCATAAAAAAGTCAATAAAAAATTCGTTGCAAGACCTGTATTAAAAAAAATCGTTGCAAGACATGAATTTAAGACCGTGTTGACGACAGACTTTGACAATAAACAAAATTCGTGTATATATATGTACATTGTACATATGTGTGTGTGCCGTAGTGTGTGTAGGTAGTGTGTTTTTAAATTAATTTAATGTATTTTTCTCCGTCTGCGTAATTTTCGTAAAAAGGGATACAAAGTTTTTGTTTCACGTATTAATATATAGATAATTGAAAATATAAGTTAATGCTTTTGCATGTTTTTGGTTGTTAGGTTTTTGTTTTTTTCTATGTGAAGGGCGAGAGATCATTTTAACCACTACGTCGATTTAAAAATTATTACATATTTTAATACCTGTAAGATAGATTTACATTTTTGGTAACAATACTACTTCCATAAGGTTCAGCCTTATTTTATATGGCCAATATACGAGTATTTTAAATAAATAGGGTATATCGTCTGTAAGAGTTTGTAAAGGGGCCATCTATTTTATGAGATAAGTTATTTCTTGCAATTAAAGTTTTAGAATTATACTAATGAATAAAGATACGGGACAGTCTGGTAGTGGTCTATATTGTACTATGGCAAACTTTGTTTTTTTTTTTTTTTGACGTGATAACGTCTAGTAAATTGATGAAAGCTACTGGGTGCATGTACAAAAAACATGAAATCATTGTCACAGTTAGTGAGCGAGAGCGCGGAGCAAGCGTTAGAGAAGCACGATCGGCTCGGCCTAAGCGTTCGGCTCACGGTCGCGTCCGAGTAGAATTGACAGCAGCAAATGGCGGCAAACGCAAGCAATTTCTGTTTTGTCAATATTGAAGTAATGTGAAATAGTGAAAAGTAAATGATGTTAAAATGGTTACCATAGTTTATTACAACAACAATTGCAGCAAAAAGGTAATTAATTCTTGCATTTTAAGAATTCGATTAGCGATATAATCTCATATTATGTTTGTTATTTGATTATTAAAAAAGTAGCATCGGTTGGCGAGTGCAGTAATAATAGGTTATATTACAATTTTGACTAAAAAGTTATTAGGACTCATATAATTGACGGCCGGCTGGTCGAATGGTCAGGCAACTGGACATTTTACGCAGCGGTCGTGGGTTCGAATCCCGCCAAGTGCAGATAATTTGTATGACGAATATAGATGTCTGCACCGGGTCATGGATGTGTATTTATATAAATTTCTTAAATTTATTTCCGTCCCTATTACCCGTAACACAAGTTCTTACGAACTTAGCACGGGCTAGGTTAACGTGATGTGATTGTTGGTTAATATTTATTTATTATTTATTATTATTATTTATTTATAATTACGATCGTAAGTAAACTGGTTTTATTTAGTATATTTTTACAATATTCATAAGTGGTTAATGATAATCTAATTTGTTTTGCTAACTTTAAGTTATTATACTTACCTTCTTTAATAAACTTGATTATTTCTTGTATTACATATCAAAGTATTTAACTTTGTTTTGCTTTTATATAAAATTATATATATATATATATATATATATATATATATATATATATATATATTAAGTTCGTTATTATTTCGTTACTCTTGGTAGGTAAAATATCTATTGATTTTACATAAACAGTAGGTAAATTTAGTTCCATCCTTCCTCTTATATAACTGAAGAGGATTTTGAGTAAAATGCGACATTTCCAGTAGAACTTTCATTAAACAAGAACTGAACAAAAAACAACAGGATGTTGTATGATAAAATAAAAAAAAATTCAAATTGTTTGGAGACGATTTAAAAATTTGTTGCAATAAATTTAAACAAAAACAATTTGAGTGGATATAAAAAATTAAAATGTTTATATAATTTTAGTTGATTTATTTCTTTCTTAAATGATCTCTTGAAAAGATGCTTCATAATAATGGAAACATGTTCTACTTAATAAGTAGACGTAATACGATACTCTCATGTTTTATTTAAAAGTCAAGTCAATTTCAGTCGTAATAAAGTCACTTGATCTTTTTTTATTCTATTTTCACGAACGTATATATTGAAAGCATTTTGATTTTTTAAAATTTACGCCATTTTTTTCTTTTTGTCGCAGGGGAATCCATTTACGGATGATATCCAGGATGCCCGGGTTGGCAGTCCTAGACCTATATCGGACTCTGCACTTTTGGAGTGCAATACCGTACTAAACCCCTGCGGGAGCCTTCAGCCGCTTTAATTGGAGGGTCCCGGATCTCCAGGCAACAGGTTCCCTCCAGCGACAGGCTGGCCTCGGCGAAAAGGCCAGACTTCTCCTCCATGGGGACTGTCCGGCTCACTTCTGAACAGTCCCGACGACGCCGTATCTAGCAGGACCGGGTTCTCATCCCGGCCCGACACGGGCACAGGGGCGTAACTGGAGGCGCATTAAGTAGCGCCTCCTACGCTCCCCCATTCGTCGCCCGCGGATGGAGGCCACGTCGGCGGCCTCCATCCGCGAGGAGATCATCGCCTTCCAGGACTCGTTGTCGCCGAGCATCGCGATGATAATGCTCGGGAGCGACAAGTCCCCTCCGAGGACCGACGTCAGACTTTGACGCAGCGCCGCCCATCTCGGGCACACCTCGAGGGTGTGCTGGGCGGAGTCCACCGCCGCGCCACAATCGTGACATTCAGTCGTCGGCTCCCTCTGGGCCGTCCGGCACAGGTAGTCACCAAAGCAACCGTGCCCGGTGAGAAACTGCGTCAGACGGAAGGTGAGGGGCTTGCGTTTTCGACGCATCCACCGCTCAAGGACCGGGCGAATGGCAGCCTTTACGCGTGTGCCGTACGGCTGCCCCGCCAGGTCCTTCCCCCACCTCCGCATAAGCGCTTCCTGCCCTATCTGACGCATCCGTAGGATCCCGTCCAATGTAGGGTTCTCACCAAGAGCCCTCCTACCCGAGACGTATGAGTAGGTCTCGGCAAGAACCTCCGCCACGAGTTCCCACGGGGGGGTCGCCGGCTAGAGCAGTAGCTGCAGCCCACGATACAGTACGGTACCCCCGAATCACCCTCACTGCAATTGTTCGCTGCGCAGCACGAAGCGCCGCCTTATTTTTCGCGGTGAGGCGATCCGCCCAAACCGGGGCATCGTACGTCGCCATACTCCGGCAGACTCCAGAGTACAGCTGCCTGCAGGCGGCGCTGGATCCTCCGAGGTTCGGGAGGAGTCTGCCCAGCGCACTCGCCGCCTTCACGACCTTCGGTCACAGCATCGCGAAATGTGAACCGAAGGTCCACTCTCCGTCCAGGATGAGCCCGAGATATTTCATTTGGGGGCTCATCCTGACTCTCCCCTCTCCGATATGAAGGGTAGCCCCCGGTGGAGGTCTCTTACAGCCGGTCCCGCGGAAGAGCTTCGGTCTTGTCAATCCTGACACGAAGCCCTAAACACTCTATGCGGCTGATCACGAGGTCGAGTCGGACCTCGGCCAGCCGCGCCACCTCCTTGTAATTTCGTCCCCGGAAATAAACGAGGGTGTCATCCGCATAGCAGATGGCACCCATCCCGGGGAGAAGACGTCCTCGCAGGACCCAGTCGTACCCGATGTCCTACAGGATCGGACCCAGAACTGATCCCTGCGGGACACCGCAGCCGACTCGCCTCCACTCCACGGAGTTGAAAAAAAAAAATTTACGCCATGTGCTTTAGCGCCTTAAAAAATAATACTGTGAGAAAACTTGCATGCTGAAATTTTCTGATAATTAATTTTTAATATTTTATAATTAAATTAATAATCAAGTAATAATTCAAATTTTTGGTAATTAGTTAAACCAAATTACTCTTAAAATTAAAAATTATTTTTTTTAACGTGAGATATGCAATATGCATACATTTTCAATACCGACTTCATAAAATTTTATTTTAAATATAAAATCGGATACATAATACACCACTTAAAATTTTCAAAATATTTTTTTTCTAGTTTTTTCTGGTAATCGTATTTTTCAAGTAAAATTTGTTAATAAGTTTTTGTACTTATTGAAAGGGGAGTCGTGTTCGTCTTCAACCATGGCTAACCATCTATGCTGGAGATAAGCTTCTTGCATGGACCGTCACCTGACAATGAATTAGACTTCGGTTCTATGTTGGTTCCATAAAAACACCACATTACACAAACTGTTACTTAATGATATTACAGTCATCTGTTAGTAGTTAGAGGTATACGATAATCATCGTCCATTAATATTTGTAGCCACAATTGCTGTTTTTCATGGACGGAGAAGAATAAGATAGAGCATGAAGATAAAGAAGGACGTTTTGGTTTTGTTGTACACAGTAAAGAAACAAATTACCTATATTGAAAGGAGATAAACTTTTGAAAAGTCACGTGATAATATGTCGACATTTTCATCTCATCCCATCTCCGAAAGGATCCGTATTGAATTTCGGAATAAAAAATACCCAGTGTTCTAGATCGTAGTACAATAGTAGATCGCAGTACGACGACCGTTCTGGAGTAGTGGTGCGAGTAGTCACCTCAAACAGCGTGCCGACGGTCGCGGGTTCGATTTCCGCTCGGGACAGATATTTGTATTTATACAAATTTTTGTTTTCGGTCTAGTCTGTGGTTGGCCTAGCACGTAAAGCCATCAGTTCCGGTTGTTATCATAGACATCTGATAACGATCGTTACTCGTGGTAGAGAAATTATCCACCAACCCGCAGTGGAGCAGCGTGGTGGATTAAGCTTCCCTTCTTCAATACGGAGAAGAGGGTCAGCAGTGGGTTTTTTACCGGTTGATACAGTACAGTACAGTTCTAGATCGTAGTACTGATTACCATAAATGACTACTGATTAACTTAAATCATGTTCACTATATCTTAAATTCATTCAATAGTTTTGGTGTAATACGCGGTCAAGATACAGATGGATAGACAGATAAAAATGGAAAGAATACAGACATACAAATACAGATAATACAGAATAAAGAAGACAGATAAAAAAGATAATTACATTTTTGGCTTCAGTATCGATTTCTATAATTAAAAGCGTCCACCGAATTTTCCTCTAAATACCTTCAAACTAAAAAATGTAAACGTTAGTTATAGTTTTATTAAAAGTATTTTATTGTAAAGAACTTAAATATTAGGTATGTATATTTATTTAGCTTCTGGAGCAGAGCAGATTATAAGCATCAGCTACTCCATCGGTTATCGAAGTACATCATAGTCGAAACAAAGCGTTAGTTTATAGTATTTAATTTCGTAACTAACGCAGTATTTATGTATATGTTATGTAATCTACATATGTATATGTATTTACTGAATAAATTCAGGCGTTATTATAGTGCGTTGATTTATCAATTTTTAATAATAAATCAATGTCCGATTAACATTGATTTACATTCGAATATATAACAAGTAAAATACAGTCGCAATAGAAAGATAAATCAAATTTTATATTGTTTCTGTGAATATTTACTTTGGTATATCTTCACCAAAAACATATATTCTTAAATTATTTCATCCCTAGCAATGATTTCCTGGAGATATATTACACTTAGTTCAGTGCGTAGGGAGTAATTTGTCATAAGATAGTGTATATATCTGTCGTGATTTGACGTATGACTGTTACCATAATTTTCCTCAAGGATACTAAAATTCAAAGATTTATTACTGAGTAAATAGATTGTAAACTATCATGTGTTAGATTTCATTATGGAAAAGACAATATTTGGTACAGATTAAACTTACTTATTTCGTCTATATCTTAAACGGCTTAATTACAGTTAAATAAATTAAAAAAAGTGTGTTCGTTCATCGTATAGTAGTGATTTTAAGAACTCTTCTTCCTAATAAGAGCAGATGACTTTGGTCAGTGTAAGACTAAATAATTAGGTACTAGGCTATTACTGTACATTTCAATGATATCAAACTTTCGAAACGTCGGGAAATAATTTAATTTAATTAAAAATCGTTAAACTGTAAAGTTTTAAAACAAATAAACGCGATAAAATCCGATTTAGACTTTTAATTAAATGAGTAAAATTCGCGTAAATATAAGAGAACAGCATATAAAATCATTTATTTATCAGGGTTATATAGTCGACTGCGGCGCGACGGCGGGGTCACAAGATTCTATTGAATTGTACGCTGAAAACACCTAATTA
Source organism: Euphydryas editha (assembly GCA_036937285.1). Lineage (NCBI taxonomy): Eukaryota > Metazoa > Arthropoda > Insecta > Lepidoptera > Nymphalidae > Euphydryas > Euphydryas editha. Next base: position 3,809,154 of record JAUPFZ010000019.1, on the reverse strand, counting down.
ACAAACAATGTGCAACCAACCATGCGCCATAACGCATAAGCAGGGCTGATGTTTAAAAAAGGTTATAATTTAAAACAACCGTTTTTATATAACTTATAATTTAAAAAATGTTAATTTTTATTGTTATTATTAATTTGCAAATTTTTTTACATTTAGCTTTAAAAATAGTACCTATTCTGTTTGTTAAAAAAATTAAATAAATTAATATTTTATATTTATTTTATACATTTTGTCCTCGTTGTATTTTAATAATTATCTGGACCAGATTGGTTGATATTTTTCGTTATTTTTTAGTAATTTTTGTTGAGGGTGATGGCGCGGTCCAATGACAGAAAAAAATTGGTCCTAAAGCTTAGGTTCTGAAGAAGAGTGCGTTGGAAAATAGATAAGAAAATAGAACCGTTCTGTTGAACGCTAATTTCAGCTACTCTTAGGACTTTTAGGTGTTAAGCTGAATGCTTAGAAAAAAGTATAGACATCCAAATGAATGGATGCTTTAAGTAGTTGGTTGCGATGTTTCTGACTGACTGAATCAGCCTATAAACATCCCACTGCTTGGCAAAAGCCTTTTCTCAATATTTGAGAGTTGCGATATGTATATAAGTTTGACGTACACAGCACTTACCTACCTATCTTATAGCCTCTATTTTTTCTCAATGATTATACAATTAAACGCAAAAAAAAAAACAAGTTTAATCAATGGCGTGCGTTCAAATCGGCTTCCATCTTTTAGTCGGTGATAAAGGATAACATCATGAGAAAACTATTTTGAGTTGCACCTGATGTATTAGGTTTTTATTTATTATTTCCTCTAATGACGCTGAAGCATCGTGTCTCAGAGATCTCCATCTCTGAGACATGATATACATGTCTTTAATACAAAACGTATTAAGAATAGGATAGAGCGGAGTCGCGGTTCCAAAGTGTTTTCAAGGTATCCGTCTAATGGTCAAAGCCGGTTGTCGAGGCTGAAAACAGAGGATGGAGGTACAGCGTCGACCAGAGCTTAGATATTGAGGGAGGTCGAGGAGTTTTATGGACAGCTGGGCTGGCCAACTTGGTCCAGCGGTGCCACATTGACTACCGGTATATCAAAGTGTTGCAATGCTTGTACAATAACGCTAGTTTGTCGGTTCGAGTACAGAAGCATAGCACAAGACCGATCCCAATGTAGCGAGGTGTGAGACAAGGAGATGTCATCTCTTCGAAACTTTTATCGCAGCATTGGAAGACTCTTTCAAGATTCTGGAATGGAAACGGTTTGGCATCAACATAAACGGCGAGTACATTACTCGACTTCGATTTGCCGACGATATCGTGCTAATGGCAGAATACCTGGAAGACTTCAGCGATATGCTCAGTGACCTCGATGGAGTTTCCCGACGGCTGGGCCTTGAAATGAACATAGACAAGGCAAAAATCATGTCGAATATCCATGTCCTGCCCACCGAACGGAGAATTCGAGTGAGTGAAAACCGATATCACGGTTGGAAATTCTACCCTCGAAGTTGTCGACGAGTACACCTACCTAAGATAAAATGTTCAACTTGGTAGGTCCCACTTCGAGAGAGAGAGAGGTCAATCGTTGAATCCAGCTAGGATGGGCAGAGTTCGAGAAGTTAAAAATACATCTTTTCATCCATCAAACCTCAGCGCCTGAAGTCGAAAGTCTTCAACCAACGTGTGTTACCAGTGATGATATATGAATCTGAGACGTGGTCTCTGGTTATGGGACTTTTAATCAAGCTCCAAGTCGCACAACGAGCAATGGAGAGGGCTATACTTGGTATTTCTCTGCGAGATCGACTCAGAAATTATGAGATCTGCAGACGAACGAAAGATGCTGAAATAGCCCAACGGATTTGCAAGCTGAAGTGGCAGTGGACAGGGCACATAGCTCGTAGAACAGACGGCCCATGAAGCAGAAAGGTTCTCGAGTGGAGACCACGTACTGGCAAACGCAGCGTCGGACAGTCGTCCGCGACATGGAGAGGTGACATGAGGAAAGTCGCTGGAAGCCGTTGGATGGAGGCTGCTTTGAACCGGGTCGCTTTGGAAGTCGATGGGGGAGGCCTACGTTTAACAGTGGATATCCAATGGTCTGGATGGTATATTAGGAAGTAATTCTCAGACGTTGATATGATTATCCAACAATCCGCATTTAAGCAGCGTGAGGTAAGGCTTACATGATGTAATATATATTTGTTTTCGTCTTTATATAAATGAATTGAAGTTTAGTATATAGTCGGTATTATTATTGCCCGATTCTTACCATTCCCGCCGCATATTTATTTACTAATAACGATAGGTACGATATCCTATATACAGGTTGTTCTCAAATACATTGATGCTAAGTTCAAATATAACTTTACAAAATATATGTTTAAAAAATATAGAGTAGAAAAGTACGACTAGTATTACATTTTAATAGTCTAGGGGGGGGGGGGGTTGTATATATTCGCCACGCTTGGCAGGCGGGTTAGCGAGCGAAGTGTGTTGTGAGAGGAAATAGTAACGCTACTGCCCATCACCATCCTACTTGTTGTACAGTTGTTCGTACCGCTATGTCCTAAGTCATCTTTTAAGACACCTTGGTAAGACAGAGGTTGGGATTATTCTTATCTGTCGGTCACACGCACGGCAATATATAGGTATTGTAAACAGTTAATAATTGTTTGTGAATAACAAATCGCTTTCAATCATAAAGTTTTATATATTTCTTAACACATGCTTCAAATAACTCATTAAAATGAAAAGAATTAAACCCTATAATACAGACATTGGTAAAATCGTGTAGCAGTTACGAAAAAATATACAAACGACTCAACATAAATACGCAGTTTGCAGTTTATTTATTACTTAATGTCCAGACTTCTTGGCAACACTGAAAGTCGTCCGAATACAAATTCGACCAATCAGCGGCTTTCCTAAAAACTGTTATAGCTTTTAAAATATTTTTCACACAGAACTTAGAATCTGCTCCTCCGATCGTTACACACGTTAATGTAAATGTAATTTTACACGTTAATATAATTTTATAATCGCAAACATTTATTATTTCAAACCCAGTATCTAACATAAACTGGTCATTCGGAGCCAAATTAATTCGAAAACGCTTAAACCAGCGGCAGCGATTGGAGAAACACGCAAGTCTGGGAGCAGGCGTCCAAGTCCATAGCAGCATATTCAGTAAGAGGAGAAGCCAAGGCGTAGTCGTTGGAATAACTAATCCTGGAAGAAGCTAGTTTGGTATCTGAAAACGCGCAAATAGGTACGGCCAGCCATCCCATCTATTCCCGCCCCACTTCCACTTCAACTGTTTAATGCTTTTTCATTCTCTAAGTTTCAGTAATTACTAGTCAACTAATACCAGCTGTGCGTCTCCAAGTACTTCGCATCTCATTTGAAAACGTCAGAATTGTAAGTACCTTCTTTGTCACTTTCCACTAAAATGATTGAGCCAAGTCATGATACTTTACCACCTAAATCTCGCGATAATTCTCCTTATAGGCATAGTGATACCAGTCTAGTAAAAGAGCTAGTTAAAAAACGCGGTATACTTAAAGGCAGGTTAACTAGATTTGCAAATTATGTTGGTTCTTTATAAAATGAAACTATCTGTAGTAGAAAACAAATAGATTTGAAGTTGCGTATTCAAGGAGCTTCTACTATGTTCAGCGAATTTAATAATATACAAACCAAGCTAGAAGAATCTGTATCCTGATATTGATGATCAATTAACACAGCGAGAGCTGTTTGAGAGCAGCTACTACAATACAATCTCTGAAGCTGAATAATTGTTAAGTTTATGTAAGGTCACTGACACTTTAAATCCATCCGTACAAAAGCCAACTATTAAATTACCTGTCATATCATTGCCTATATTTGATGGTTCAATTGGGAATTGGTTACAGTTTAGAGATAGTTACATAAGTCTTGTACATAATTCCAGTGAAATAAGCGATATTGAAAAATTCCATTACTTAAAATCATCACTAAAGGGTAGTGCAGAATTAGTTATAAATTCAGTGGAATTTTCGGCAAGTAATTACCTAATTGCATGGGAATTACTTCAAAATCGTTTTAACAACCATAGATTACTTGTTCAAAATCATGTAAAGGCGTTATTTACTATGCACAGTGTTAATTAACAAGGAGTCACATATTCAATTACGCAATTTAATAGACACAGTTTTAAAGAATATACGCGCTTTATTAAACCTTCATGAACCCGTAGAATATTGGGATACTTTACTCATATATTTAATTGTTTCTAAATTAGATCCCACCACAGAACGTGAGTGGGAGCAACATAAAGGTACACTATGCTCAAAAAATGATAACTCCTTGACACCTTCAAAACTTGATAGCCTAATGAAGTTCCTTACTGACCGGGCTGATATGTTGGAAACATTGCAATTATCACACAGCAAACAAAATCATGTTTTTAAAAAACCCAATACACAAAATTCAATTAAAGTTCACTGCAATGTTTCCACAAATATGCCGAAGAACCGTCAATTATATGACAACACTAAAAAACGCTGTTTGATATGTAATGCAAGTCATCCACTGTACGCTTGTCAAACATTTCTCAATTATAACTTAGAAACAAACTTAAATTTATTAATGAGAAAAACTATGCATGAATTGTTTACGTCTGGGTCACACAGTAAGCGATTGTCGGTTTGGACCGTGTCGGAGATGTAATCAGAAACACAATTCATTAGTGCATCCCGATAATAATGATTACAATATTAATACGACATTCACAAGTCATGCGGGAAACGCCACTGACGTGAGTGATGGTCGCGTACTGTCAGTGAGGCCTGCTGCGCCCGCGATACTACGAGTAACTGTATTCATTGTGTGAATTTGAAACCGGTATTATTGTCAACCGCTCTTATACAAATAACGGACAACTTAAATAAGTTACATGTAGTTCGCGCCCTTCTGGATAATTGATCAGACAGGTGCTTTATCACAAAATCATTATGTGATTTATTACACATAAAGGTTATACAGTCCACGTTCGAAATACGAGGTGTTGGTAACTCTGTCACAAAATCAACGCAAATATGTGACATTGTAATTGTATCGACGTCCAACAATTATAAAACACATTTATAATGTTTTGTTTTACCTAACATTACTTCGGCCGTACCTTCGATGCCCTTACAATACACGCAATTTAATATACCTGATTACATTCAATTAGCAGATCCACAATTCTATGAAACTAATAATATTGATATTTTAATAGGAGCTGATAAATTTTGGGATTTAATAAAAACAGATAAAATTAAATTACCGCTTGGACCTTTCCTATTAGACACAGAATTAGGGTGGATTATTTCTGGGCCTATTTCTAGTATTTCACGCGATAAAGGGTACGGAATTCAATGTCATTTTTCGTATGCGATTGATACGCAGTTACGTCAGTTTTGGGAACTGGAAGAAACGTTTGCGCGTTTTTTCGTTGTACGTATTCCTTTTTTTTCACAATTTAATCGTATGAAGAAGACTTGTGCATACGTATTGCGTTTTATACACAATACACGCTAGAAAAATAATATTTGTCAAGGCTCTCTTACTGTTGATGAGTTAAAAAGGTGCCAGTGAGACTGGTAAAACTGGCACAATTAGAAACATTTGCAGATGAATATAGATTACTTTCTTATAATAAAAAACTAAACTCTAAACATAATTTTAACAATTTAAATATATTTATGAGAGATGATAAAATATTACGCGTCAGGGGGAGAATAAAACAATCTTTATTATTTAATTTTGACAAAAAACATCCGATGTTAATATCTTGTAAACATTGGTTTGCAGTGTTGTTATTTCGTTACGAACATAAAAATGTACATCACGCCGGGCCACAAGCCCTATTATACAATATACGCGAATCTTATTGGCCTATTGGAGGTAGGAATCTTGCAAGGCGCACGCTCCATGACTGCGTCATCTGTACCAGACTGTCAGGTAAATCGTTATCCCCTATTATGGGCAATTTACCACCAGAACGAATAACACCCACCTTTCCATTTAGTCACTGTGGTATTGACTACGCTGGACCAATGCTCATATTGAACCATAAGGGCTCTAAGATAACAAAGAGTTACGTATGTTTGTTCGTTTGTTTCGTAACTCGCGCGGTGCATTTAGAACTAGTCAGTGAACCTTCTTCGGATTCTTATTTGCTTGCTTTGAACCGTTTTATAGCTAGGCGAGGTAAACCTTATCTGATACTTTCCGATAATGGTCGAAACATTGTCGGTGTTGCTAATGAGTTCAAAAACGTTTTAAAAAACTGTTCAAAGGATATAATTGAATACGCAACTAGTCAAAATATTAAATTCTCTTTTATCCCAGCATATGCGGCTCATTTTGGTGGATTGTGGGAAAGTGGCATAAAATCTGACTTTCTTCCACTAACTCCTGCTCATTTGGACTCTGGTTGGACGTGCCTTGACGTCACCTGCAGCAGAACCTCCTGAACCTCCTGAACCTCCTCCTCCTCCTGGCTGAAGTTCCTGTCCATCGGCTGACACGCTATCAACACCTCGAGCAAATCAGGCAACATTTTTGGAACCGATGGAGCAAAGAATATATCTCCGAATTGCAAATTAGGACCAAATGGAAGCACCATAAGCCTGATCTTCAACCTAACACTATGGTCGTCATCAAAGACGATAATACTCACCCATTGAAATGGAGCTTAGGACGAATCATATCCACCAAACCTGGAAAGGATGGAACATCCAGAGTCGCAGATATCCAAACCTGCACAGGAATAATCAGACGCGCATTTCCTCGAATATGTCTTTTGTTCTATGAAGACTCAGAAGAGGAAATGTTGGACGCCAGTGCTCCCAAGGCCGGGGGCATGTCCAAACTTCTTGGCAACAATGAAAGTCGTCCGAATACAAATTCGACCAATCAGCGGCTTTCCTAAAAACTGTTATAGCTTTTAAAATATTTTTCACACAGAACTTAGAATCTGCTCCTCCAATCGTTACACACGTTAATGTAAATGTAATTTTACACGTTAATATAATTTTATAATCGCAAACATTTATTATTTCAAACCCAGTATCTAACACTTAATATGTTAATTAAAAGTTAATATAGTTACTTAAAAGTTGTATACTTATCAAATAAAAACTACATATTTTAAATACATTCTACGCGACGTGATCGTGTATCTGATGTCGTGTTTAGGTAGTTTTAAACTTCGAGGTATTAATCTCAAAGAGCCAAACGTCAAGCCTCAAAGAATTAAGGAGATTATGCTTTAAATATCCTTTAAAACATACGTCATAGATACGACACGATTCTTCTTTGACATCGTAATCATTAAAGTAAGGTTTCACGAGAAGAAGAAAAGAAGTGTTTACAGATTTTTTATCTCTTACATTTTAATTTAAAAAATATGCACATGCAAATTGTTCTAGATATTTATAATTGTATTTAGTTCTCGTTAAAATTCCCAAATTTTTGTCTTAAATATATTTCTTTCATTTCATTAAAATCACATCATTTACTTAGACTATGAACTGATCTGAACTGTACCAAATTAGACTGTAAACGTCCTATTGCTCTGCCTCTTCCTCATATAGAAGAAGAGTTGGAGCTTAATCCACTACGCTGTTCCACTACGGTTTGACAGATACAGACCTGTGAAAAAATATAGACTCATACACATTTAAAGATTTATTTCAAAACCAATTGGATATTTTCAATTCGTCTATTCGATTTATTTCATCTTGGGAAGCCCATAGGCCATAGGTTGAAGGTCTTCGCTATGTCCAAATTAACCGCCAGGGCTTCTCCCTTGCTCTCAGCTGCCTGCGCTCATCGCTGAGTTAAGAATGTAAGAAGATCACCAGCCGAGCGATTCTGTTTTAAGCCATATTAGTGATCGCTAATCAGCTGGTGGTCATCCAAATACTGCCGGAGCTGGCAGTTAATTATGGATTCCATAATCTTAGAGAAGAGAGAAATCCTTTCTTAGGGATCGGGTGCACTAAAGCTGTCTTCCACGAGCGTGGGACGACGCCTGATAAGTAAGAGTGCCCGAAAAGACGCGAAAGGACGGATGCCAACTCAGGACCACAAGTTCGTAGCACTAACGGAGGGATACCATCGGGCCCACTTGACTTATGGATGTCCAACGAAAAGAGGACTTTCTCTGTCGAAAAATTATTTCCGGCATGACGTGTCACATCAAGGGATTGTCGGTGGTATTTTTCCCTGGTCATTCAAAGTCGAGTTGGAGGCAGAAATAGAGCCAAGAAGATCGGCCTTCTCTTTCGCGGTGTTAGCCAACGAGCCGTCCCTCATGTGTAATGATGGTAGGGATGGCTTAAAAAATTTCCTTGTACAGCCTTGGCGAGTGACCAGAATGCACCCAAAGGAAGTCAAACCAATCTCTCGCCAATTCTGCTCACGTACTCCGCTTTTGCCTCAGCAATAACTCTTTTGAAGGACCTGGAGGCAAATTTATAGTCCCTTTTTAATGCGCCAGTCTTTACATCCTGCGAAATCGACGCATTGGCTCAAGCTAGGTAGCTTTCCCGCTTATGGCGTGCAGTCATTTTGCAGGGTCGACCAAACCAGGGCTAGGATTTGCCTCCTATAGGCACTGCAGAGCACGGAATAAAAAGTTCCATGGCTTGCAGCACCACTTCGGCAACAGAATCAGCAATGATGTCTGGATCATCCAGCAAAAAGCAAATTCGCCCCCATGGGTAGGATGCACAGAAGGACCGCATCCCGTCCCAATCAGTTAACATATAGTGCCAATCGCTGCGGCTGCCTTCAAAGCGAGGCCGTGATGGGCGTGTTCGGTTTGTGAGAGATCCAGTGGCCCATCCCTCCCCTCCTCCACACATGATAGCACAGACTTCCCCAGAAGACTACCCCTGCAGGTTACCGGTCGCAAAAGCACCAAAGAATCCCTCTCTAGACTTCCGGGCTCAGGACCTGCACCTAAGCCTGAAAGCCTGGGTAGCCCCGCGAATTCTGGGAAGGGGGCAAATCTGTGCCCAACACTTTAACTGCCCGGGGTAAACAGAGCAGTCGGCAGAAGTCCACTACCACTATGACCGTGGATTTCTGTAACATCAGGGGGCTTTATAATAATCTTAAAGCCGTCTACTACTACTCCCAGACAGCGAAGCCAGCCTTGCTCTTTTTGACTGAGACACAGATATCCTCTACAGCTGATAACTCTTATCTCTCCTGTCCAGAATACAAATTTTTGGAAACTTTCCGGAACACTTTTTTGTACCGCCGGCTGGAGTTTGCATGTACGTCAGAGAGGATGTATGCTCTCGCCCCCTTGGTAGTCTTGAAGGTAGGTACCTCTCTATCCTTTGGTTGTGCATAGACAGTGACGATGATCCCCGTGTCTATGCTGCCTATATAGGTCCCACAGCTGTAATGACGAAACCGATCGATTCATAGAGCACATACAAATAGCTACAGATTCCGTGCTACAACAGGTTTTATCCGCAGAGATTATGATACTTGGTGATTTCTCCTCCTCCTCTGTGATTTGTTTATCCTCTGCAAATAAAAAACTTAGTCAATGTAATTAGTAATGCAGATAAAGTCGTGGCAATCAGCTAATATTCACAATCTTTCAGTAAAATTGAAAGAAATTAATCAACAATCATATCGTCGGATGTAAACGAATTTGGAGTTTGTGATTGAAAAACGTCGAGGGCGATGAACAATGTATCAGTAATTTAATAGGAGCGAGAGATTTCCTCAAATTTTTATAGGCTCATTTTTATATAAATTTCCTGTCGTTTTTGTTAAACGAGATCCGAAAACTTTTATGTAACTTTATAATTGAGCTACAACTTTTGTTAAATGTGTGTACAGAATTTAAAAAAAAAATCGAAAATTATTCATGGCTTTAATTTTTCAATAGTCCTTAGATGTTTTTAAAGATTTATTGGATGGCATTTTTGAAGTGAAACTTGTTTATAATCGTTGTGATTTGAAACGGGATGCGACGGAAAAAACGACAGGTAAGAGACATAAATACAAAAAATGTGTAGGAGAGAATGATATAGTATGATGTCGCGTATCCTAGCAACGCGAAAACAACGTGTAAATAAGTAATAGAATGTTTAACTATTAAAAATATTAAATTTTAAATTGAGTTTGCCAAAGATGTGTCACTTCTGACATGTGTACTCCGTACACACGACATTTTTTAAATATAAAGTGAAAGATAATAACATATACAAATGTAATAAAGAGGATGTTTATTAGTACTCGATAAACTCTAAAACTATTGTATAATATTCATAATTGTTTTACCATTGGAAGCTATATTATTCAAAAATAATAAAAGCTATATAACATCACATTACGAATAGCAGTGAAAGAACAGGAGCCATTAAAGTGACAGTGATGGAGGATTATTGATTGCTAAATCCGTATCGAAAAAGTGGAATAATAAAAAAATAAAATAAAAACTATGTGTATCAGCTCCGACGCACGACTGGAGTTTACTCCTTGATAACGATTCTCTAAATAGAAACAAATAATTTGAATGTGACACAGAATAACTCTTATCGCCCATTTTACAGTTTTTACGCGAAAATACATTTCTGCCGTTTTTTGCGCCGTTTTCATTTCTGCGGTAACAAATTGTCCGTTATTGATTTGTCTTCATCATCAACAAGACTCGACAAGCGTGCTCTCACGTCAAGGTCGTCATTAGTAGTGGCAGAGCGGGGTATGAAGCGACGGTCGGGTGCGGCGTACACCCGTCCGCTTCCTCAACCACTGATTCCTCTGAGCTCGCGTGCTGACTATATTACGTCTTAATACACATGACTGAAAAGTGAAAATAGGTTGTGCAAAAAAAAACACGTAACGAGGTCATTCAATCAGTAGATATTACTCCTCATACTTTTTTACATACTAGGGGCCTTATATGAAAATCGATTCTTAAGGAGTAAACTACAAAGAAAATGTTATATTTAAAATTAGTCGACATATTAAAACATGGACAAGGAGATAAAATTACTCGTCTTATTTTTTACATTATAAAAAGTTATATGTCTTATGTCTTATTATAAAAAGTTATATGTCTGATTATCTTATACGAATATAACATATAATATAAAATATTCTCACAGTAGTCTTCTAATAATTATTTCAACAATCTGTATATAATTTTTAAATAGTAGGTACCTATTTAAAACAAAGTACGTCTGGTACTCGCGACCAGATTTGGAGAGACCAGTGCATACGTAACAGTTTCGATTCTGGGAATATTATATAGTTAATTGAGATTTTGAGTAATTTTAATATAATATAACCGTAAGTCACAGTTTTAAAAGTTTTTGATAAGTTTATTTTTTATTTTGATTTGTACATTTTGGTAAAATTTTTAAGTATAAATAAAAAAATGGGTAGTAACATTATTATTAGTATTAAAAATATTTTTAAATAATATATAGTAAGCGTTATTACACATTGAAAGCCCAATTGTTTATTCATCCGTTTCAATTATCTATCTCTGATTTCGCTTATGATTTGTTAAAATATATTAATATGAAATATATGAATATGATTTGTTAAAATAAAAAAAAAATTGTTTGTCCGTAAAGTCGGTTTACGGACAATAATTTACCTCGAAAAAGTTGGCTTGGAACTATAACCACTCAGACTAATTAATAAGTTCTCTTAATTGCTCACAAAATGCTCAATTCAAATTCGCAATTGCTCACCCTATTAATTAATTATTTAATTAGTTATTAATAATTAAAAATACAAAAATAAAAATTCTTGTAATTCAAGTAGAATATATATTTTTTAAATAAACTCCAGATGTATCATTAATAATTAATTAATAATTATTTTTTTTAACAACTGGCAAACGTGAAAAATTAAAATTCTTATAATTCAAATAGAATATATATTTTTTAAATAAACTACATATATGCCAATTAATTGCCCTTTAATTGCTCCCCCAGAATCCGCATTTGCTCCAGAAGTATCATTAATAGTTAATAAATAATTATTTTTTTTAACAAATGCAAACGTGAAAAATTAAAATTCTTATAATTCAAATAAAATATATGTTTTTAAAATAAACTATATGCCAATTAATTGCTCCTTAATTGCTCCCGCGGAATCCGCATTTGCTCCAGATGTATCATTAATAGTATATTAAAAATAATTTTTTTTTAATATGCTAACGGGAAAAATTAAAATTCTTATAATTCAAATAGAATATATATTTTTTAAATAAACTATATTCCATTTAATTGCTCCTTAATTGCTCCCTCAGAATCCGCATTTGCTCCAGATGTATCATTAATAGTTAATTAATTATTAATTTTTTTAACAATTGCAAACGTGAAAAATTAAAATTCTTATAATTGAAATAGAATATATATTTTTTAAAACAACTATATTGAAATTTATTGCTCCTTAATTTCTCCCCCGGAGTCCGCATTTGCTCCAGATGTATCATTAATGGTTAATTAATTATTAATTTTTATAACAATTGCAAACGTGAAAAATTAAAATTCTTATAATTCAAATAGAATATATATTTTTTAAAACAACTATATGCCAATTAATTGCTCCTTAATTGCTCCCCCGGAATCCGCATTTGCTCCAGATGTATCATTAATAATTAATTAATAATTATTTTTTTTAACAACTGGCAAACGTGAAAAATTAAAATTCTTATAATTCAAATAGAATATTTTTTTTTTTAAATAAAGTACATATATGCCAATTAATTGCCCTTTAATTGCTCCCCCAGAATCCGCATTTGCTTCAGATGTATCATTAAAAGTTAATTATTAATTAATTATTTTTAGTTGCTAACGGGAAAAATTAAAATTCTTATAATTCATATAAAATAATTTTTTTAAATAAACTATATTCCAATTAATTGCTCCTTAATTGTTCCCCCAGAATTCGCATTTTCTTCAGATGTATCATTAATAGTTAATTAATAATTAATTTTTTTAACAACTGCAAACGTATAAAATTAAAATTCTTATAATTTAAATAGAATATATATTTTTTAAATAAACTATATGCCAATTAATTGCCCTTTGATTGCTCCCCACGAATCCGCATTTGCTCCAGATGTATCATTAATAGTTAATTAATAATTAATTTTTTTAACAATTGCAAACGTGAAAAATTAAAATTCCTATAATTAAAATAACTATTAATTAATTTGAATAACTATTAATGATACAACTAGAGCAAATACGGATTCCGGGGAAGCAAGCAAAGAGCAATTAATTGGCATATAGTTTATTTAAAAATATATATATTCTATTTCAAATTTAAGAATTTTAATTTTTTACGTTAGCAATTGTTAAAAAAATTTATTATTTATTAACTATTAATGATACATCTGGAGCAAATGCGGATTCCGGGGGAGCAATTAGGGAGCAATAATTGGAAATATAAATATAGTTTATTTAAAAAAATATATTATATTCTATTTGAATTATAAGAATTTTAATTTTTCCCGTTAGCAATTAAAATAAAATTATTTATTAATTAACGATTAATGTTACATCTGGAGCAAACGCGGATTCCGGTGTAGCAATTAGGGTGCAATTAACTGGCATATAGTTTATTTAAAATATATATATTATATTTGAATTATAAGAATTTTAATTTTTTACGTTTGCAATTGTTAAAAAAATTAATTATCAATTAACTATTAATGATACATCTGGAGCAAATGCGGATTCCGGGGGAGCAATTAAGGAGCAATTAATTGGCATATAGTTTATTTAAAAAATATATATTCTACTTGAATTATAAGAATTTTTATTTTTGTTATTTTAATTATTAATAACTAATTAAATAATTAATTGATAGGGTGAGCGAATTTGAATTGAGCATTTTGTGAGCAATTAAGAGCACTTATTAATTAATCTGAGTGGTTATAGTTCCAAGCCAACTTTTTCGAGGTCGATAATTTTACGTGATAACGTCATAAGAAAACATTGAAAAAAAATGCATACTTTTATGAATTGAATTGAATTATTATCACTGACTTTTCGTTAATTTGTATAACACAAAGAATGAGTTAATTCAATTAATTGCAATTATTTTCAATAAATTTACATTTATTTGCACTCGTTAATTCAAATATATTATTACTTAAATTATACAGATTATTTACAAGTAACAATGTGCTATTAACAATTTATTTACAACTTATATACATGTGTAATATTTAAGATCCTCCAATCTGCATTGTTTTTCATTTACTAGCCGAACGCTTAGGCCGATCGTGTCTCTATCGTGTTTGTTCCGCGCTCTCGCTCGCGATACTGTAACTGTTCTCTTCTCACACTATGGAGAGAAATCATATAAAAAAAATATTTGTAGTATGGCTCGTTATATCGTCTAGTTAGTTAGGACCCGTTTTACGTTGTTTTTGTATTAACCAAGTTTTTCTTTTAGAGTATGTGTGATCATAAGTTCAAATGATTATAAGAAATTAAATAAAACTTCGTAATGATATGTGTAAAAGGTGATAAAAAAAATCAGGACCCGATCTCATTTTCTATTAACACTTCGTTAATATAGTTGCTAATAGAAGTAGCTCCTCCCTATCGTTACTTTATTAAAATAGGAAAATAAAAAAATTAAAGTACTTAAAAAAAATTAAAAGGAGGAAAGGAGGTAAACGGCCCCGCGCCCGCCGCTTACAGTAGTTTCCGACCTATTATTTATGAACCTTCCTCAATGAGATCGACAACTTATTGTGCTCCTACTCCTGCCTTATATTGACAATTAATATAGGTGTGAAGTTAATTAAATGTTTGAAATTGTTCTCCTGTAAAGTTGTGGTTTATAAAATTTATTTATTTATTTATTTATTTATTTATTTATTTATTTATTTATTTATTTATTTATTTATTTATTTATTTATTTATTTATTTATTTATTTATTTATTTATTTATTTATTTATTTATTTATTTATTTATTTATTTATTTATTTATTTATTTATTTATTTATTTATTTATTTATTTATTTATTTATTTATTTATTTATTTATTTATTTATTTATTTATTTATTTATTTATTTATTTATTTATTTATTTATTTATTTATTTATTTATTTATTTATTTATTTATTAATTTATTTATTTATTTATTTATTTATTTATTTATTTATTTATTTATTTATTTATTTATTTATTTATTTATTTATTTATTTATTTATTTATTTATTTATTTATTTATTTATTTATTTATTTATTTATTTATTTATTTATTTATTTATTTATTTATTTATTTATTTATTTATTTATTTATTTATTTATTTATTTATTTATTTATTTATTTATTTATTTATTTATTTATTTATTTATTTATTTATTTATTTATTTATTTATTTATTTATTTATTTATTTATTTATTTATTTATTTATTTATTTATTTATTTATTTATTTATTTATTTATTTATTTATTTATTTATTTATTTATTTATTTATTTATTTATTTATTTATTTATTTATTTATTTATTTATTTATTTATTTATTTATTTATTTATTTATTTATTTATTTATTTATTTATTTATTTATTTATTTATTTATTTATTTATTTATTTATTTATTTATTTATTTATTTATTTATTTATTTATTTATTTATTTATTTATTTATTTATTTATTTATTTATTTATTTATTTATTTATTTATTTATTTATTTATTTATTTATTTATTTATTTATTTATTTATTTATTTATTTATTTATTTATTTATTTATTTATTTATTTATTTATTTATTTATTTATTTATTTATTTATTTATTTATTTATTTATTTATTTATTTATTTATTTATTTATTTATTTATTTATTTATTTATTTATTTATTTATTTATTTATTTATTTATTTATTTATTTATTTATTTATTTATTTATTTATTTATTTATTTATTTATTTATTTATTTATTTATTTATTTATTTATTTATTTATTTATTTATTTATTTATTTATTTATTTATTTATTTATTTATTTATTTATTTATTTATTTATTTATTTATTTATTTATTTATTTATTTATTTATTTATTTATTTATTTATTTATTTATTTATTTATTTATTTATTTATTTATTTATTTATTTATTTATTTATTTATTTATTTATTTATTTATTTATTTATTTATTTATTTATTTATTTATTTATTTATTTATATTTATTTATTTATTTATTTATTTATTTATTTATTTATTTAATAAAAGGTAATACCTAATAATAACAATAATAAGCATTAATTAGATTAATACAAATAATGGAAATTTTAAATGTAATTAATACAATTAATGAAATCGCAATAAAGTAATAATATAATAATGTCCCACAAATACAATCAATAATGTATTATAAATTTTTACAATTCATGTCATAATAATGTCCAAAAATAAAATAAAAATATTAACTCAATGTCACCAATAAATTCATTAAGTTAATATTATAATTACCATTACAATATAATTATGTAATTAGATTCAAAATCATAAGCGACCCGCGTGAACTCATTCACCGTCTTACTTATAAAAATCACGTTAAGTAATATTTAGCCACCGTTTAGTTAATCCACTCATAAGCTATAAATCAAGGATTAACTTTTGTTTACTTATAAACATTGACTAGCTGTTACTTAGTTAAGAAACGAACAAAGAACGATACATAGATGGTTGGCACAGATTATAGCCAAAATAATCGATTAGATAGAGAAATTGAATGAACGAAATTGTTAAAAATAATATTCAAGCGACATCTATTAACATTATAGAGAAAACTCTAGCTCGATATTGTAGTGAGTCAATACTAGTGACCTCTATTGACAGTTAGGAACTTGGATCAATATTCTAATTTCTAATAATTTTTATTTTGATGGGTAGTAGTCGGATCCTCAATTACAAAATTCAACAAAGCTTATTAAATATTAAATTAATAAATTTACTTAAGATATAACCTAATTTAAATTATGTTATTATAATTAAAATTAGGTACCTAAATTTCTGTATTAAACAGACAGATAACGCTCATTTAGTATATATTAATTTTTATATAGAGGAAATTTCATTCTAAATCTCTTCTTACTAACAAACAAATGCAAGTAAGTAGATCAGACGTCGCAATAGAACAGCTGATTTATGTGAAATCCGCCATCTTGCCGCTCAACGAGGGTTAAACTATGTCTCGACAGGGTTTAATTTTGACAGCGATTTACGCATTACTTAACGACTTCTTAACGCTAAATAGTGTTTATGAGTGAGGTTTTTGCTGATCAGTTGTTAAGCAATGGATTAAATATTAAGAAACGTTTATGAGTAAGACCGTCAGTGTACAGGTGAATAATATGTCAATATGGGCCGCTACGGCGTTGAGCGTGCGCAGAGCTCGCGTGAGCGGTGCATCACGCAACAAGTTAGTGCGCGCGCGCGGTAACGCCAGTAGTGGTAAGCGCCGACATTTCCTAATTGCTCCATTGGGAACGCACAGCTTCATCTTTTCTAGTATTCCTGGATTTTCAATTTTCCCCCGTAATACCTTAAAAAGGTACTTTCCGAGCGAAACTTCCCATCTCGTATCCAGTTTACTGTATCCTACCATGCCAAGCACGAACAAAGTGGGATATATTAGTGGATAATATAATAAAATAATAATATAATAAATAATATAATAAAATATCACGTTATTCTTCTAAAGAGGCGATATTTACTAAAAATTAATTTAAGCACATTTCATTCTATTTCTTTGTAGGAATTAATGTATATTTACGTCAAAATGATCTTCACAAAAGTAAATTGGTGAAATTCATTTCGTTGCATTTTCTACTCGCTAAGTCTAACCATTTTTTTTCGTTTATCTGCTTTTCTTAGCACATCAAATGAATATTTTATTTGGAGTAATTTTTGATGTGTTCGTACATTGAGGTACTGCACACCAACGATATTTTTTGCGTTCCATAAGAACAAATGCTCATGCAGCTGTTTTGTTATAACCCCAGATGACGTCACGCGCTCTCAGATGACAAAGCGTGGCGTTTTGGCGGGATTTTTAAACAGACAATATTAAAACATGATTTTGAGTACCTAAACGGCTATAAAAAAATAAAGTTTTATTTTTTATGGGAATAAGTATCCATAAAGATTAATTTAAAACACTTTCTGAAAATTAGTCCGATCCCCTATTGAATATATCAAAATCAAAAAATCAAAATCAAAATCAAAAAGAACTTTGTTCAAATAAGCCCCACGAGAACTTTAGAATCGTCATTTTACAAAATTACTATTGTAGTGATTATTATTATTTTTTGTAAAAGTAAAGCTACCACCGATTCGGAATGTGGATTCTGCAGAGAAGAATCGGCAAGAAACTCCGCAGTTACTCTTTTGAAAATAATATATAAACTGTGTTTTAGTACAAAATTAGTAATATCTTGCATGAAATACAGCGCGACTAAGTCCACACGTCTTTATCAGCTAAATAATCCTGGACCGAATAATAAGCTTTATCTATTAACTTTTTCTTAATAAATTCTTTAAATTTATTATGAGACAATTCCAGAATTGTTTGTGGGATTTTATTATACATGCGAATACCATAACCCAGAAAGGTGACGTTTACTTTGCGCAGTCGGAAGCTTGGAGTTACAATTTTGTTATTCCTTCTAGTGTTTACAGCGCGATTAATACTATTTATTTCAAAACAATGAATATTCTGGTGAATATATGTATATAATATTGTTATAAATATACTGCGACGCAATTGTTAATATGTCTACCTTTGGAAAAACATCCCGTAGGGAGACTCGAGCTCCAAGATCGTAAATGCCACGAATAGCCCTTTTTTGTAAAATAAATACAGTCTTAATATCTGTAGCATTACCCCACAGCAACAGACCGTAAGACATTATACTATGGAAATAGCTAAAATATATTAAACGCGCAGTAGCAACGTCGGTCAGTTGTACTTTTCTAACTGCGAAAGCTGCGGAGCTGAGTCTACCATTCAAGGATGAAAAATGGGAATTCCACTGAAGTTTTGAGTCCAAATTTATCCCTAAGAATACTGTAGTATCAATTATCATTGACAATAAGCCTCTCGTTATTTATTTTTAAATTATTATAATTTGGATGTTTAACATTAGGCAACGAAAATACAACGCACTTAGTTTTTTTGGCGTTCAAGACGAGGTTGTTTGTTTTAAACCAATCCTGAATTCGAGACAAAGAGTTTTTCACGTCATCATAATTTACTTTTTTCCTATCAACTTTAAATATAAGTGACGTGTCATCTGCAAACAGCACTATATCACAAATATCTTTAACGTAAAATGGCAGATCATTTATGTATATTAAAAAAAGAAAAGGACATAGAATCGATCCTTGTGGAACGCCCATTTTTAGCACTGATCCAGAAGACTTCGTTCCGTACATGTTGAATTCTATTAGAAAGATATGAAGCAATGAGATCAAGAGCTTTACCATTAACACCGTAATATTCTAGTTTACTTAATAAAATCCCGTGGTCCACGCAATCAAATGCCTTTGATAAGTCACAAAATACACCAATAGCATTTTGTGACCTCTCCCAAGCATCATATATATGTTTGAGAAGTGCCACACCGGCATCTGTCGTAGAGCGACCTCTAGTGAAACCATATTTCACTTTACTGTGAAAAATTCTATTAACATTAAAATGGAAAAGAAGTTGATTTAGTATAATTTTTTCAAAAATTTTACTTAATGACGGTAAGACTGAAATGGGTCTATAATTGCAGGGATCACTACGAAGTCCTTTTTTAAAAATTGGTAATACTTTACTTTATTTTAGCAAATTTGGAAAAGAACCCACTTTAATAGCATTGTTAAAAGTTAACGCTAAGTACGGAGCCAGGACATCAATGATAGTACTAACTAATTTAACTGAAATGTCCCACAGATCATTGGTTTTTTTTTATATTTTAAACGAATTTGTATAAATAAAAAATCTCAAAAATTTAGACATCTTGTTCTGTGACGCACTTTTTTCCTCCCAAAACCCCTTCTCTTTTAACCAAATGTATCATATCCAAGACACAGCAAGTTTAACATTTAGGCCTAACATATAAATCGAGCCAAACTATATATACATATATATCTATATGTGTATATATAATGATTTGATGTTTTTTTTTTTAAAGATGGCTCCAATAATCGGCTCAGAAGACAGGCTGACGTCGGGCCACCGTCTATCGCATCCTGCCCCTGGAGACGAAGTTCTAATCACTGGCATCTCTGGCTACTTTCCTGATTCGGACTCTGTTATACATCTACAAGAAAATCTCTTTAATAAGGTATCATAATGCAACATTTATTTTAAAATTATGACTCAACAGCGAACTTTTTAAATTTATTTCTGTTTCACAATTTTTTTCCGATATATTCCATCTTATCCCCGACTTCTAGCTTATTAATTGTAAAGTCCACATTCAAAAATTAAGCTTTTAATTTAAAATTCTATACATCAACCCACATTTACTAGGATTTAATTGATTTGGAGCGATCCTGTTGCCTGCGGATCCAGGACCCTCCAATTAAAGCGGCTGAAGGCTCCCGCAGGGGTTTAGTGCGGTATTGCACCCTCAAGTGCTGAGTCCGACATACGGTCTAGGACTGTCTACCCGGGCGTCCTGGATATCACCCGTAAATGGGTTCCTCTGCGATAATAATAAAAATGGATTTAATTGTTTTATTATTTTTTCGCAGGTGGATCTTATATCAGGAGACAATCGTCGTTGGAAATTAGCTCATCCTGAGATCCCGCAGCGCACTGGAAAGATCAATAATGTCAACAAGTTTGACGCTTCGTTCTTCGGTGTGCACTTCAAGCAAGCACATACCATGGATCCGATGTGTAGAATCCTTTTGGAAAAAGCATATGAAGCTGTTATCGATGCTGGTAAGGCTTGCAATTAAAATATTTTCTACCCCAAAAACCGCTAAATTAATTGAGATAGAAAAATTCATTAGCTACGTGACCCCTGTTTTGTGAGGAGTCACATCACCATATTTTCTTCTTATCTCTCAGAGATTTATTGAGATTTGCTAAAAATGTATTTCCTTTAAAAGCTGACCTGATTTGATGACATTTTATTATTTCAAGTCGTGCACTTCTTTCGCTAAAGGCTCATTTTATGCTGACGCGACTAATGGATCTTCTCAAAGAATTAATGTTGCTCGCATAACTTATACAGTAAACATATTGATATATTTCTCAGCGTTATTACATATAATTTGCAGATTGAGACCAGGTTACATGATTTTTTTTTTTTTTTTTTTCTAACTATCGAGCTACTAGACGTCAGGAGAATTTCTGTGCTGTCCCCATCAGTTCAAATAACTTACTTTACTTACTTTTGTTCTTATACAGAAGTATATTTATTTATTTATAAAAAGATCGACACCATCACCATCGACAATATCAGTAAACATTTTTGTAGTAGTACATGTAAAATTTATGGTAACAGATACGTCTTTATAGGTGTATACAACATTTGCAATAAAACTAATCAACAAATAAAACTTTTAAACATAAATTAGGGATAAAAGCTAAAACGATAAAAGAATACAATAAAATTAAAGCAAGGAAAAAATTAAAAATTAAAAATGAGACAAAATTTGAAATCTTAAACACTAATCATTGTGGAAGTGAGGCGAAACAAGTAGTTTTTTACATTTTCTTCTGAAAAGTCATTTGGAGTCGCTACAGATGTCGATGTCATGATTGTTTATATCGTTATACGTTCGCATACATCTGGCTTACGGGGAAAATTTTCCTAGATTGGTTCTGCTAAAGAGAATGCTGAAAATATTAGTTAAAGGTTGTCTAGGGATATGGTAAGGAATCGTTAGGCATATATGGTTAGACATTAGTGTATGGAAGTTTCTTGTAGTCTGTATTATCTGTGTCCTACAGAATCTTTTTAATTCCTTTTATCTGTCTTAAAACGTGCGTCATATTCTAGATCATTTCTATTTTCTTAATAAAGCTCAATAATTAAATAACTTTTGAAAACAATTTTTTGGGTTATAATAATAAATGAGTTTCTTACGAATGGAGAAAGACGAAAGAAAAAAATTCATCATTTAGAACCTAATAATGTCAAATCAACATTATTACCCGACTGCGACAGAAGGAGGGTTATGTTTTTCGAGTGTATGTATGTATGTATGTATGTATGTATGTATGTCCATTTCTTTGGCACGCCCTACAGCCCAAACGGCTGTATGGTTTTTAAAATATGAGGTGTCGTTGGATTTGTCTAAATTGTAGTAGTGACATAGGCTATATAAAATTTTAAAATGGCGCCCGCAAATGGCGAAATGAGGGGGGAGTTGATTTTTTTTTTTTTACTGTAGCAATATGGGTATTAAATGAAAGCTAGTAAATTGTTTTATTCTTTTTAGTTTATAATAAGAGTATTTTACGCAGTCGGGTTTTTTGATTTTTTTAATTAAGCATACTTGTTTTGTATAAAATATCGTGCGACATGTTTGAGGGTTTTATTCTTCTTTGCCTTTGAATTTAGTGTCGGGGTTAACGTAATAAAAATATCTGCGATATAGAAATATCAAGCTATAGTCAGATCGCGGAGCAGAAAGAATTTCGTACATTGACCTTTTACTACCTGTCTCTGTCACTCCCGCGTCCGTCCCTATATATATTGCATCTTGCTCGTACGTAGGTACTCGTAAATTGTATTTCTGTATTGTACAATTCTTCCTACTCCGCGATCCGACTATATTACTTATTGTACGTATAGTCGACGAAAATACTAGAAATCCTCACAAATACATTCACTTTATATATTATATTCAATATCGTTCATAACGATTTATAATTATTATTTTATTCATTTATGTCATAATTTGTTATTTTGTAGCCTTCGGTCTTTTAAGTATATCAGTTTAGAAAAAATAAATAATAATAATAAAAAATATCTATCTATATAATATCGGTGATAATCTTATTTCTTTAAACGAGCAATTCTTGTATATATGATTATATATATATATATATATATATATATATATATATATATATATATATATATATATATATATATATATATATATATATAGTTTAGAAAAAATAAATAATAATAATAAAAAATATCTATCTATATAATATCGGTGATAATCTTATTTCTTTAAACGAGCAATTCTTGTATATATGATTATATATATATATATATATATATATATATATATATATATATATATATATATATATATATATATATATATATATATATATATATATAATCTGAATCTCGGAAACGGCTCCAACGATTTTCATGAAATTTAGTATGCAGGGGGTTTCGGGGCCGAAAAATCGATCTAGCTAGGATTTATTTTTAGAAAATGTCGTTTTATCCCTTCTTTTACGCAATTAAAAAATATCGTTAGAATATAAAGGTAAATTTCGCTGTCATTAATAAACTTAAAATAGCTCCGATGGAAATCGGACGGATTCACTATCAGAAAATCCGGGTTCGAATCCCGTTATCTACAGACTTTTTTTTTAAGTTTCTTTTTTTGTGAGACAAACTATTATTGAGAGCTATTTTTATTTTTTATTTTTTATTTAAATAACCAGTTCCTATTGTTTTACTATTATGTCGGTAAGATCGAAAATATTATTTATGTTTCATCAGTATGTAATGTATCTAAATACAATTTAACCGAGCAAAGCTCGGTCATCCAGGTATATAATACCAGTAACTTTCAAATTGGTTACGTCGCAGATTTTTGTGTCCAAGAAAATTTTCAAGCCATATCGTGTTAGTATTTGTTGTAGACCATATCAAAAAGGATCTAAAAATTATATATTTGTCTTTTAATTCCTTCGATGTTTCATAAAATAATCAAATGTCGTATTTAAACTTTAGGTATATCAATTTATTTTGTAGTAGCAGCCTCTACGTACCGAATGTACAAATGTAAGGAAACTACGCATCACAGATTTTATATGCGCATCAATCAGGTTTTCTTCTTTATACACGCTTGAATCAAATTGAATATTACTCTAAATGTTCAATTACAGTAATTTTTCAATAACGAAGTGGAAAAAACAGTCAAAAGGCTTAAATCTATTAGGATTCAAATGTTATAAAATTATTTGAAAAACCATTTCGATAGAAAAACAAATTAGTAATGATGTAGCGACATCTATCTCGCTATATACGAACTAGAAGAAACTGACGTTTCCTACATCGCGCTATCGAAGTTTTCAAAGCGATTGAATATATATACAAGAACCCGACAACAAACGTTAACGTCGCCCGATCCCCCTGCGGCCCCCGCTCCGACTCGCGCTGCTCCCCTGTCCCCCGCGGCACAGCAGAGTCGGCCCCTGACCCCCGCGGCTGACTCTCAGCCGCGCGTAAGAGCTCCACCGCCTGTCTTTATACAAGACAAGACCTCCTGGGACCGCGTTTCCCGGCTTCTAGCCGAAAAGCGCATACATTTCACCCACGCGCGATCGACTGCGCAGGGTGTCAGAGTCCTAGTACAGGACTCGACCACACACCGCCGACTTACATCCTTCCTTCGTATGGAAAATATTTCTTTCCATACCTACGCCCTCGAAGACGAAAAACAACTACGTGTTCTTATCCGTGGGATCCCGAAAGAGATCCCGATCTCCTCCATCATGAAGGACCTCAAACGACAAAATCTGCCGGTTCGCGAGGTACACAGAATGTACCATCCCAGAACCAAACTCCCGTACGACCTCGTCTTAGTCGTACTTGACCTGTCGCCCCAAGGTAAGGGCATATTCGCCATCACAAAGGTCTCAACTCTCTGGCATTCAAGTAGAGGTTCCGAAGAACCGAGGAGCCCCGGGGCAGTGCCATCGCTGCCAGCTCTACGGGCACTCGGCCCGTCACTGTCATGCCAAGCCGCGATGCGTTAAATGCACCGTTGACCACGGCACTTCCGACTGCCCTCGCAAAACACGCGACCCGGAGATCCCGTCATACATTATACTTATTAAGTAAAATGAACCTTGACAATCTTTATGGTACAAGTGCTCTTATATCGGCCATTAAAACTTTTCTTCGGTGATTATTATAACTGGATCTTCTTTGACTGTCTGAAGTTATTATGAAATTTGATCAGTCGGTATTTGGGTTACTGTGGCAAATTAAAAGTTATTTCCGGAATTTATTAAGTACCTATATCTTCATCCAAGTTTAAGTTAATTAAAAAATAAAACGATAAATTATACTCGTATTTTGTGATAAATATAAATATAAAAAAACAGCATTAAATTTATAATTTTAGGTCTGTTAATTAAAATAGGAGTAGGTATTTTCTATCTTCTAGTAATATTTTAATATTAACACAAAACAATGAATACATGTACCAAAAAAACATAAATACTGTAGTAATTAAAATGCTTTATCACTAAAATCTTGTACATGCAACTTTATTGTACGTAATGAAAAAGTTTGAACAAGTGGAGTAGGTACTGGGAATAATCATATTTGTAAACTATGTATAATAATAATTAAATACACAAATAGCGCATATTCATAGTATAATTGTTTTTAAGAAGTAACATAAATACACGTTTCTCTTAAATGATGAAAATATTTTTAAAAATACTTAACTGCTATAACCTTCTAATAGGATTTTTACACAGTAAAACTAACTTTTGTTAATGAGGCACTGCATGTACCTATATACATTCAAATGTATTTAAAAAACATTTCACAGCTTTAATGTATAAACGTTGAAAGTCTATAAGAGCCGAAACACATAACGGCGTTGCGTTGACGCAACGCTAAAATCAGCAGTTTGCGTTGCGGCGTTGCGGCGTCGTGAAAAAGAGCGTTGTTGTAGGGTAACCAGTTCTTCGTGATTTTTGATTGCGGATATTAATTTAATTATTTTAAATAATATAATTCACGTGAAATTTGTTAATATTTGAAGTTGTTATTAAAGTAGAATGCATAAAAAGTAATCCTTTGTACCGGAAATAATTTTGTGAATCATTTTTTTATGCTGGTAGGATTTTAAACAACTATTGTCTCATAAAGCCTAAACAAAATTTAAACATAGTGATACATAAATTAATATCTTACATTTATATTCGTTTTATAGATTAAATATAAATAAATAGCTTTCGTCCGCGGCTCCGCTCGCATGGTACAGCTACCAGCCAGTAGTCGGTACGTAAAGTAGGTACTCTATGTCCTTTTCTGTACCCCAGACAACTGGTATGCAGAGTTTCATGATGATCGGAATTCAGGTGAATAGTTAAGGCGTGAAAGCGTAACAAACAAAGAAACTCACTTTAGCGTTTATCATATGCATGAAATTAGCATTCCCCTATAATTGTGTAAGATAGAAAAAATATCACTATAATAACTTTTCGAAACGCTGCTTTATTACATATTTATAATTTAGGTACATCATACATGTCATTTTTTTGAACCGATTCATAAATTAGCTGTAAATCTAATAGTTAAAAGTGGTTAAAAGTTACAATACCTATAACAACAATTGATCTGAACTGTGAGCTGGTTCACAGCTCCGGTTCAAGCATATGGCTCATGAGCTTATCTGCGGTTCATAAAAATTCATTGAGTTACCCATGTCTAATAGACACAAAAAAATAAAATATAAAAATAGACACAAAATGTCAATAAATCATGGTCAACAAGTATGACGTCACAACGCCGTTATGTGTTTCGACGCTAACGGTTAACCCAATTCGAATATAGTGTATTTTGATTGTGATTCTATACCCGCTTGAGTGTCCTTTTAGTTTACCAACTGCACAAAACTGCCCAAGGCCTGTCATGTTTTGTTACGTAATTTCCCGCCGCTGATAATGTAATATACGTTAATCAACCTGTAGTTGACAGGTGCACTTCGCGTACTAATGCCCGTGACGGAAAAAAGTTGACATGGGCAATATAGCAATGGCGAGCATTATTTGACAGGGGCGCTTGCGGCTATTGCGGTTAATTTGTAAACTCTTGTCAACTAGTAGTTGATACGATCAGATGAGCGGATACAGAAAACTAATTCCCAAATAATTGCAATGTTTGTTTCGTTGCTGGAACGGAACAATAAATGATACATAGGGTTATATTTCTGTCATCAAGTCTATTGTGTAATTAAACAATAATATTATACATGATAATATTAATAGGTCCTGTTTCTTTGTTTTTGTTCTTGTTCCCTGTATTGTAATCTATTCTATTGATGAGGATAGACAATGTTTAGTTATCCATTATGAAACGATGTATCATTATTATCGGGTGTAATAAAAGTAGTAAGTAATTATTATTAACTAGCTGCTGCCCGCGACGTCGTCTGCGTGAACGCTATTAGATTACACGTTGTTACAGAATGCGTTGAAGGAATAAAGGTTCACTGCTCGTTCCCCTTAGGTGATACCGTGATAATATGTAGCCTATATGTTGACCCGACTTCTTAATAATATTCGTGCCAAATTTGAAGTAAATCCATGGAGTACTTTTTGAGTTTATCCCGGACATACATACAGACAAACAGACAAACAGACAAAAATTCTAAAAACTATATTTTTGGCTCCGGTATCGATTGTAGATCACAACCCAAGTATTCATTTAAAAAAATATTCAATGAACAGTTTTGACTTTCCTACCATTTTATTATATGTAGGTATAGATGAAGATATAAGTAATAATTACTTCCCCAAATATAATTAACTGTAAATTAACGACATTTTCAAGTATTATGTGATTTAAAAGATATATTGTTCTTAAGGCCATCACATCACACCCGGTTGTTTTTAAACTACTCATTTTGGATCTTTTCGCTTTTACACGTTAATTTATCAATTAATTCTTATTAATATAATTTTTTTTGCGTAGAATGATATTGTTTTTACCGATCAGATTTGTAATTTTATTTCTATCCACTCTATGTTACATTATTAATTACCGAAAATTAATAGTTAAGAGCTGCTAGTCATATTTCAAGTGTATTTAAGAAGTATGACGGATTAAGATATAACCCTTCTCCTACATGAGGCCTTTAAGCACCAGTTGTTTATGTTCTATATAGACTGTTACTCTAAGTAGAAATTAAATTAATATAGAATAAATATGGAGGATATTTTATAGGATAAGTAAAGCAAAAATTTTTTTTTTGTATAGGTTTAAATCCTAAGGAATTGCGCGGCACCAAAACTGGTGTGTTCATCGGCGCTTGCTACTCGGAATCAGAGAAAACATGGTTCTATGAAAAAATGCAGGTCAACGGTTTCGGTGTGACGGGGTAAGTTTTGTAAAAGATAATACAGTACCATTATCTTTACCAGATTATATATTATTATACTAGCGGCCCGCCCCGGCTTCGCACGGGAATTTTACTAAAATTTCAAAAATTATAAATTTATATTTTTTATCACCTACACCTGCGTCGATACTCGAAAATATTTTATGACAGATGGATTGAGTTGTCAAACATGTCAAAATAAAGTTTAATTTAAATCAAAGGCACTAAGGAGTTTTGATATCAACTTCGAAGCAAATAACTTTCAATCCCCTTTTAACCCCGTTAGAGGATGAATTTCGATAAAATACGAAACACGTCTTCAACCGATTCTGTTAAAGAATATTTATGCGAAATTTGAAGTAGATTGGACCAAGGAATCACGTTGTCCCATACAAACTTTGCCCCCCTTTTTCACCCCCTTAGAGGTAGAATTTCGTAAAATCCGTTCTTAGCTGACCTCTACTCGGCGAAATAAATATTCCTACCAAATTTCAAGTCTCTGCGCCTTATAGTTTCAGAGATATCGTGATGAGTCAATATATATATACAGGATGACTGGTGAATTACCATCGATATTTGGGGAGAACGCTCGGCGCGCGGTTCCCATTCGGGTCATGCAATAAAAATAGATACTTAATTTTTGACCAAATTTTCATAAATTTCAATTCAAATAAATGAAGCGATGACACTTTTCCAGTCATGCCGGCGGCACATGCACAGGTGTTGTAATGTGTCGCTTGTTCACACCTAAAAATTTCCAAAGTCACATAATTTACCTAGTCAACAAATTTGTTGCTTAAACGAGTAAAATATCTTAGTATTTTTGCCTTTCCTAAGCCAGGATTAAAGTATTAAGGGGGACTGGATCATGCTTGTTTATCCTGCTACCCTGTTTACACGTGGCGGCGTTTGGACGTAGATAAACTACCTGTTATGTGTCGAAAGTGCAGCTAGCTGCTAGGGTGTCCAGACGATGCGTAAATAATTGGATAATTGTTGAGTAACTTTACTTAAAAGTTTATTAATATTTACCTATTTTTTTTACATGATTCGAGTGGGAACCGTGCGCCGAGCGCTCTCCCCGAATGTCGATGGTAATTCACCAGTCACCCTGTATATATAAGTATATAAGAATATTAAGAGAATATTGTATACAGTTACTATACTTTGGTTTATATGGGATATATAAACTTAAAAGTACTTTTGAAGATCCTTTTTCTTAGCGGTCTAGGATATATAGAATAAGTCATTTTAACAGAGCGTTTAGTACGGTTTAGAGCGTTTGAACTACTTACCTATGCTATTCTCTATACATATATATAGTAGCGTAGTTATATGTAATTTGTTTTATAATAATGTCATGTCACAGTCTAAAAATCTGTCATGTAAAGGTACATAAAATTCTTTATAAATTACCGTATTTTTGACTTGTATTAAATTCAAGTTGCAACAAAGGCAATTTTGGTTTAGTCAGTAATATAAGTATATATATATATATATATATATATATATATATATATATATATGTAGGCTACCTAGCATTTATCATTTATTTATATTACATATTTATTAACTATTAATATTTAATTTATAAAATAATATTTTATATATATTTACTAAACAAGCTAATCCGCACGATACTCGTAGTATACAAAGTTTATGACATTAGCTTTTTCATTCGTGATTTTTATACAGATTTAAATTTAGAGATGGAACAATCTAGAAAGAGCTCACAGCGCATGATCAGGATTTTGACAGAGACTAGAGAGACACGTTATTTGCTGATTTTAATAAAAATAAAATTGTGAATATCTAACATAGTTCATTTAAACGCTAAATTGGTGACCCCGGTTTTGAACCATGGACAAGGAATTTCAAGATGCACGTAGCGGTACCGTGCCTAAAGCAAAACCTCTCGATAATAGTGAAACGTGTATGTCGTCATCTAATATCGAGATTTTTACAGTCGGCGCCAAACTTCCCCCGTTCTGGCCGGAGGAACCTGAGCTTTGGTTCGCGCAAGTGGAAGGGCAATTCACCTTATCTGGGATCACAAGTGACGCTACCAAATTTTATTATATAGTTGGACAGCTCGACATGGAATTTTCCAGAGAGGTAAAAGATATAATTACTAGCCCACCACTTACTAACAAATATTTGAAGCTGAAGACCGAACTGATTAAACGCTTAACATCATCTAAGGAAAAAAAGATTAAGCAGCTTTTGATGCATGAGGAGCTTGGTGACCGTAAACCCTCCCAGTTTTTGCGCCATTTGAAAAGTCTTGCTGGTGCCAATGTTCCTGATGACTTCCTACGGACCATTTGGGTTAGTTGTCTCTCGCACGGAATCCAGACAGTGCTTGCAAGCCAACCATCTTCAACCTACATCACATCTACATCGACGATTTGGCAGATTTGGCTGATCGTGTCCACGAGTTGGCTACTCCGTCACCCGCGGTGGCGTCTGCCAGCCAACCCCAGCCTAGTTCCGGTTCAGCTTTTGAAGCGCTAACAAGAGAAGTCGCCGAACTTCGGAGGCAGTTCCAGCAACTGGCGTCGGGGAGAAGAAGTAGATCTAACACCAGATCATCTCAGCGCAGATCGGCATCCAGGTCTATACGATCCCAGTCGAAATTCAGGAAGTACCCACTTTGCTGGTACCACAGGAAGTTTGGAGTGAAAGCCAGCAAATGCGTAAACCCCTGCGACTTCAAGGAGGGAAACGCCAGGGGCGGTCAATAATGGCGACTGCTGACTGCCCATCTTCTACTTCTGGTCGCCTGTTTCTCACGGATCGATCTTCGAAGGTGCAGTTTTTGATCGACACAGGAAGCGATCTGAGTGTCTACCCTAGGTCCTTTCTTCGAGATCGTCGTGCCAAAACGGACTACCATCTCTGTGCTGCAAATGGTTCTACCATAGCCACGTATGGTTATATACATTTTAATCTGGACTTTGGCTTGCGAAGATTGTTTAATTGGCGATTTGTTGTAGCCGATATAACTAAACCTATAATAGGCGTAGACTTTTTGAATTTTTATGGTCTCATTGTTGATTGTCGTAACAAATGCCTGTCAGATAGTATAACTTCCATTTCATCCACAGCCAAAGTCGTTAGTTGTTGTAATATAGCCTCTGTCAAAATCTTGACTGGTGAGACTCGGTATCACAAAATTCTTGAGGAGTTTCCCGAAATCACCCGTCCAACTGGTACACATCGCGACATTAAACACAATACTGTACACCATATTCGCACAACCCCAGGCCCTCCAGTCTCTTGTACTCCACGTCGATTAGCACCCGATAAACTCAAAATTGCTCAGCAGGAGTTCGAGGCTATGCTTGCTAACGGGACGGCTCGGCCTTCACAGAGTCCTTGGGCATCTCCTCTTCACCTTGCGCCTAAAAAGGACAACGGTTGGCGTCCCTGTGGTGACTACCGTATGCTAAATGCCCGAACTGTACCCGACAGGTATCCGATTAAACACATCCACGACTTCGCACACAATCTTGTGGGCTGCAAAATTTTCAGCACCATCGACTTACTGAAGGCGTACAATCAGATACCTGTCAATCCCGCAGACATTCCGAAGACCGCGATTACTACTCCATTCGGTTTATACGAATTCCCTTTTATGACCTTCGGACTCCGGAATGCGGGTCAGACCTTCCAGAGATTTCTAGACGAAGTCACCAGAGGTCTAGACTTTGTCTTTGTTTATCTAGATGACATCTTAGTCTTTTCCAAGGATGAGCAGCAGCATGAACACCATCTCCGTCAAGTTTTCACTAAGCTAAGAGAATATGGCTTGCTAGTGAATACGGCTAAATGCGTTTTTGGTGTGCCAGAGGTAAACTTTTTAGGTTACTCAATCTCTAAAAGCGGCTCCAAGCCTTTGGACACCAAAGTACAGGCGATTAAAGAGTTCCCAACTCCAACTACTGTGCGTCAACTCAAGGCATTCTTGGGCATGCTCAATTTTTACAGGAGATTTCTTCCTCGAGCAGCTGCAGTCCAGGCTCCACTACATGCGTTGTTAACGGGTTCTGTCAAAGGGTCACAGCCTATAAATCTCACTGGGGAGGCCCTTGAAGCCTTCATTGCATGTAAGAACAGCTTAGCAGATGCAGCTTTATTAGCTCACCCCGACTGTACTGCTAAACTTGCTTTGGTGACAGATGCCTCCGATAAGGCAATCGGTGCAGTCCTGCAACAGTACAAGAACGGAGCATGGCAGCCACTAGCCTTCTTCTCACGGAAGCTGAGCCCTTCACATATGAAATATTCACCTTACGACAGGGAATTGCTAGCCATATATGAAGGCATTAAATATTTTAGATATATGCTCGAGGCCCGGCATTTCACCATCTATACTGACCATAAGCCGATCAGTTTTGCATTCCATGAAAGGAAGAAAAACTGTTCACCTAGGCAATATAGACATCTCGATTTTATCGCTCAGTTCACATCCGATATCCGACATATATCTGGAAAGAGTAACGTAGTTGCCGATACCTTGTCAAGGATTGAAGAACTAATGATTTAAGACTTATTTCGTGGTTTGAAGACATATTATTATGTTTAAAACGGGTACATACCACGATATAACACAAGTGATTTTGTGTCAATATTTCGACCCAGTTGCATGGATCGTGGTCACGACAGGACTGCGGTGTCGCGAGGTGTGTAGCTGGAACTGTCATGGGTAGTAGCGAACTACCCTCTTTCTCGTTCTCTTCACAGGAACGTCGCGAAAATTTCGGCAAAATACACTCACAACGTCACTTTTCTCTTTTGCTTTCATGCGGCTCTGTTCTGGTTTGCATAATTCTACCACTGGATTCCACATACTGGCTAGCTTAAAGCCATCATCACGATTGAAATTCCGGTGTTTGCGAATTTCAATCGC
The DNA here is from genome assembly GCA_036937285.1 of Euphydryas editha. NCBI lineage: Eukaryota > Metazoa > Arthropoda > Insecta > Lepidoptera > Nymphalidae > Euphydryas > Euphydryas editha. The sequence goes on along the minus strand of JAUPFZ010000019.1, from coordinate 3,775,869 downwards.
TTCGCGCACTAGTCTAGGTATGTAGTGGCGGTCTGTGGAAAGAACTCGGGGGTTATGGAGTTCAATCCAGTGATTTGTTCCCGGCTGTAGAATATGCTCCGCGATCGCAGACTTCTGTGGGTCGTTGTTTTTTACCGCTTTTATGTGTTCAGACACACGGGTAGATATGGGTCTCTTGGTTTGACCTATATATGAGCTGCCACAGCTGCAGTCGATTTTATACACTCCTGGACACTGGAATGGCAGGCGATCCTTCGGAGAACGCATCATCTGGGCAATCTTTTGTAAAGGAGTGAATACGGTCTTGATATTGTATTGTTTCTTCAACAATGTGCCTATTCTGTCAGTCACCCCCTTAACAAACGGTAGGTAGGCCATCTGTCTTTGTGCTTCCGAAGGACGAGTCCTCTGCTTACAAGTTTTGTTCTTAACAGGTTTGTGACCATTCCATTTTAACACCTCGCGTACATGTTCCAGCTCGCCTTGTATGTGAAGGTCATCACACAGGTCATGAGCGCGGTTGATGAGAGTGGTAGCTACCGACGCCAGGTGACGTGGATGGTGATGCGATGAGCCGTGTAGATATCTATCCGTGTGTGTCTGCTTCCGGAATACTGAGTGACCGAAACTACCATCCGAGCGCACACTAATAAGGACATCCAAGAATGGCAGGGATCCATCTTTCTCCATTTCGTACGTAAATGACATTTTTCGGTGCATGCTATTCAAGTGGTTTAGAAATTGCAGAACTTGTTCTTCGCCGCCCCGCACTATCGCAAAAACGTCGTCCACGTATCGTTTCCAAACCTTGACATTGATTCCCACAGGTGTCATTGAAATTGCTAAAGTTTCAAAATGTTCCATCCATAGGTTGGCAACAACTGGTGCGACAGGACTACCCATGGCAACACCATCAACCTGGAGGTAATATTGGCCTTTATAAAGGAAAAAATTAGAATCTAAACAATGCCGTAGTAACGTTATGTATTCCGCAGGGATGTCATTTTCCTGTAGTTTCTTTTTTATTACCTCCAAACAGTCGTCTATAGGAACGTTTGTAAACAAGGATTCAACGTCAAAACTCAGCATGCACTCTTGTTCTTCCAGTTTTGTGTCCTGTAAGATACGCACGAAATGCCGGGAATCTTTGACGTAAGAAGAAGTGTGGCCTACTAGAGGTTGTAGCACACTCGCAACATGTTTTGCTAGTTCATAAGTAGGGGAATCCGTCTGACTTACGATAGGTCGTAATGGAACATCCCTCTTATGAATTTTAGGCAAGCCGTATAGTTTCGGGGGTTGTATGTTGCGAGTTCTTAATAAGTTCTTACTTACTTCTTCACCAATAACACTCCTGTTCTCCTGGATGAGTTTTGTTGTTTTTCGCGTCACTCGTGCAGTGGGGTTGTAACTCACCCTCTCATAGGTGTTGACGTCACTTAGCAGACTATCCATCTTTTCCTCATAGTCTGTGATGTTCATTATAACAGTCGCATTCCCTTTGTCCGCTTTTACAACTAACACGTCTCCGTTTTGACGTAGTTCTTTTAAGGCTAAGCGCTCCTGGGGTGTAATATTTTGGCAGGGGGGTTTTGATTTACGAAGCAAGACCGCAACGTCCTGTCTTAGAGTTTCTGCATCTCTCTGGGGTAGCTTGTTGCGCGAAATCACTTCTTCGATGCTGCCTATAACTTTTTCAAAGGGAATGCGGGAAGGCGAAATAGCATAATTCAACCCTTTGTCAAGGACACTAAGAGCAGCACTGGATAATTCGTGGTTTGACAGATTAACAACATTCTGTTTTGTATTTTCAACTTCCGATATGATGTTAGCCGGCTTTTGTTTTTGTAACAATCTTTTCAGCTTGTGTTCGTGTTTTATTTCACATAATTCCGCGGTACGCTCAGCTTGAAGATATGTTACCCTATCAATTAAGTCAAAAATGTACCTGTCAAACACCGCACTACACTCTAAATGTAACCGTAATAATTGACACTGCACTTTATCCAACACATAACGGTTTGTACGTATAAGTTGCCTTAATAACTTAACACTCGCGTTGCGTAGAATTCGCTCGGAATTAAATAAGTCTTTACGCGGAGTTATTCTCACACAAGTCGGTATAACATTCAAGTCCCGGCACCTTGATAAGAAAACAATAGCCGCTCGCGTAACTACACACTTCTTCCGAGTTCGTTCAAGATGACGTAATTTGTTTACATATTCCGGCCCGTACCGGTTATGAACTAATGATTTAAGACTTATTTCGTGGTTTGAAGACATATTATTATGTTTAAAACGGGTACATACCACGATATAACACAAGTGATTTTGTGTCAATATTTCGACCCAGTTGCATGGATCGTGGTCACGACAGGACTGCGGTGTCGCGAGGTGTGTAGCTGGAACTGTCATGGGTAGTAGCGAACTACCCTCTTTCTCGTTCTCTTCACAGGAACGTCGCGAAAATTTCGGCAAAATACACTCACAACGTCACTTTTCTCTTTTGCTTTCATGCGGCTCTGTTCTGGTTTGCATAATTCTACCACTGGATTCCACATACTGGCTAGCTTAAAGCCATCATCACGATTGAAATTCCGGTGTTTGCGAATTTCAATCGCTTCGCGCACTAGTCTAGGTATGTAGTGGCGGTCTGTGGAAAGAACTCGGGGGTTATGGAGTTCAATCCAGTGATTTGTTCCCGGCTGTAGAATATGCTCCGCGATCGCAGACTTCTGTGGGTCGTTGTTTTTTACCGCTTTTATGTGTTCAGACACACGGGTAGATATGGGTCTCTTGGTTTGACCTATATATGAGCTGCCACAGCTGCAGTCGATTTTATACACTCCTGGACACTGGAATGGCAGGCGATCCTTCGGAGAACGCATCATCTGGGCAATCTTTTGTAAAGGAGTGAATACGGTCTTGATATTGTATTGTTTCTTCAACAATGTGCCTATTCTGTCAGTCACCCCCTTAACAAACGGTAGGTAGGCCATCTGTCTTTGTGCTTCCGAAGGACGAGTCCTCTGCTTACAAGTTTTGTTCTTAACAGGTTTGTGACCATTCCATTTTAACACCTCGCGTACATGTTCCAGCTCGCCTTGTATGTGAAGGTCATCACACAGGTCATGAGCGCGGTTGATGAGAGTGGTAGCTACCGACGCCAGGTGACGTGGATGGTGATGCGATGAGCCGTGTAGATATCTATCCGTGTGTGTCTGCTTCCGGAATACTGAGTGACCGAAACTACCATCCGAGCGCACACTAATAAGGACATCCAAGAATGGCAGGGATCCATCTTTCTCCATTTCGTACGTAAATGACATTTTTCGGTGCATGCTATTCAAGTGGTTTAGAAATTGCAGAACTTGTTCTTCGCCGCCCCGCACTATCGCAAAAACGTCGTCCACGTATCGTTTCCAAACCTTGACATTGATTCCCACAGGTGTCATTGAAATTGCTAAAGTTTCAAAATGTTCCATCCATAGGTTGGCAACAACTGGTGCGACAGGACTACCCATGGCAACACCATCAACCTGGAGGTAATATTGGCCTTTATAAAGGAAAAAATTAGAAACTAAACAATGCCGTAGTAACGTTATGTATTCCGCAGGGATGTCATTTTCCTGTAGTTTCTTTTTTATTACCTCCAAACAGTCGTCTATAGGAACGTTTGTAAACAAGGATTCAACGTCAAAACTCAGCATGCACTCTTGTTCTTCCAGTTTTGTGTCCTGTAAGATACGCACGAAATGCCGGGAATCTTTGACGTAAGAAGAAGTGTGGCCTACTAGAGGTTGTAGCACACTCGCAACATGTTTTGCTAGTTCATAAGTAGGGGAATCCGTCTGACTTACGATAGGTCGTAATGGAACATCCCTCTTATGAATTTTAGGCAATTATGAATTTTATTGAAGAACTAGGTACGCCGGTGAGTATTGAGAACATAGCACAAGCCCAATTGTGTGACCCAGAGCTCCAAACTCTTCTAACAGCAGGTTCGTCTTTGCGTTTAGAGAAGCTGATGGTAACTGGAAGTCGAGTTCCGCTGTACTGCGATGTCAGTACACCGACCTCTAGGCCCTATGTACCTAAGATTTTTCGCAAGCAAGTCTTTGAGAGCCTTCACTCGCTGAGTCATCCTGGCGCTAGTGCAACTATAAAACTCGTCGCTGAACGATTCGTCTGGCCTGGGATACGTAAAGACTGCCGTGAATGGACTCGCACATGTCTAGCATGTCAAAAGGCCAAGGTTAACCGACACGTCACTGCACCTCTCGGTACATACACCTTGCCTAAAGTGCGTTTCACCCAAATCCACATTGACCTTATTGGCCCTTTACCACTTTCGCAAGGCTATCGGTATTGTCTGACGGCAGTAGACCGATTTACTCGGTGGCCGGAAGCAGTGCCAATCGCAGATATTACTGCGGAAACAGTGGCCAAAGCACTCCTGTCAACTTGGATCGCTCGATTCGGTTGTCCATCTACAATTACAACCGACCGTGGTCGTCAATTTGAGTCGGCGTTATTTCAGTACCTCTCAAAGACTGCTGGTTTCGAGCATAAGCGCACGACTGCGTACCATCCAGCGTGTAATGGCATGGTGGAAAGATTTCACCGCCAACTCAAAACTGCAATCGTTTGCCATGCTAATGACAGGTGGACGGAATCTCTACCGTGGGTTCTCCTAGGAATTCGTAGTGCCTTCAAAGAAGATCTTCAGTGCTCATCTGCCGAGCTTGTATACGGGGAGCCGTTAAGGTTACCGGGCGAATTCTTCCAACCTGCTGACGGTGGTACAACAGATCTGTCTGAGTTCTCCGCTCGCCTTAAACAGATCGCATTACGATTGAAACCTTCGCCCGCTTCTCGTCACGCTAGCCCGAAAGTCTTTGTTTATAAAGAACTGACAACCACCGATCACATTTTCCTCCGTGAAGACGCATCGCGTGGTTCTCTCCAACCTGCATATTCAGGCCCCCATAAGGTTTTGTCGAGGGATGAAAAAGTTTTCAAAATCCTATTAAAAGGCAAAGAGGTCACGGTATCAATAGACCGCATTAAGCCGGCCTTTATACTGTCTGACCCAACAAATCCTGAATCAGAAACTTTGCCAGATATTCAGAAACAGTATACAACTCGTTCTGGACGTCAAGTTCAATTTCCAGATTTTTATCGCCCTTGACGGTCTCTGGAGGGGGGTGGTGTAGGCTACCTAGCATTTATCATTTATTTATATTACATATTTATTAACTATTAATATTTAATTTATAAAATAATATTTTATATATATTTACTAAACAAGCAAATCCGCACGATACTCGTAGTATACAAAGTTTATGACATTAGCTTTTTCATTCGTGATTTTTATACAGATTTAAATTTAGAGATGGAACAATCTAGAAAGAGCTCACAGCGCATGATCAGGATTTTGACAGAGACTAGAGAGACACGTTATTTGCTGATTTTAATAAAAATAAAATTGTGAATATCTAACATATTTAATTTAAACGCTAAATATATATATATATATATATATATATAGTATATATATATATATATATATATTTATAGGTATAATTAAGCCTAGTAGTTGGCAACCTGTCAAGGTAATATTATAATATGTCTTAAAAATATTTAAAATTATATTAATATTAATAATTTTCATATATTTATAATTTTCAGTTGTTCTCGAGCTATGTTAGCCAACCGTCTCTCTAACTGGCTTGGAGTTACCGGTCCTTCTTACACGGTGGATTCAGCTTGCTCCAGTTCTTTATACGCCCTGGAGCACGCGTTCAGAGCTATTCGTGATGGCCATTGCGATGCCGCAATTGTTGGAGGATCGAACTTATGTCTCCACCCTTACGTGTCTTTGCAGTTCGTAAGGTAAAAAAAGACTTTTTTCATTTTGATTAGGAATTTCTATAACACAAAAAAAAATTAAATTAAGAACAATACGTACTTGTACATAATCATACTAATAAATGTAAGTTCTTATCATTAATAGTTCATTAATTATATGGTAATCTTAACAAACTCTAAGCTGTCTTCTTCTTACCATTTAAAATACGCCCACATCTATCTGTTCAAATTTAAAGATGTAATAAATGCTTTCTTAGCCGGTCCATGTTTAAAACATTCAAGTAATTAACCATATTAGCTCTACTAAACTTTAGCAACGCATTTAATACTGTTGATTACGACATACTTTTAGCAGTGTTAGAGTCAATAAATATATCCAGTGATGCTATAGAGTGGTTTCACTCTTATTTATTTGGTCGTCAACAAGGTATCTCTGTTGGAGATCGTTATTCCTCGTACTGCCGTCTCAGTGCTGGTGTTCCCCAGGGTAGTGTGCTCTCCCCACTTTTGTTCTCCATCTTTATAAATACTGTCACCGAACTTCTTACCGTTTCCTTTCACCTTTACGCTGATGACCTGCAGATTTATTTAACGACACCTGTTGAGAACATTACAGAAGCCATTGAGACATTAAACACTAACCTGAATACCATTATCAGCTGGAGTCAGTCTTTCGGTTTGTCTGTCAACGCTAGCAAGTCACAGCTCTCAATCATAAAAACATCTAAGCAGCTGTCTAAAATTAACTATACCAATCTACCGAATGTCATGTTCAACGGGACTGTTCTATGCTATTCCAGCGTCGTCAAGGATCTGGGTGTCATTGTTGACAGTTCCCTTTCGTGGCGTCCTCAAATCGCTGAGATAAGTAAAAGGATGTTTGCTACCTTCCATTCGCTAAAAAGGTGGAAGAATTTTTTACCCATTAAGACCAAGGTATCGCTCGTAAACAGTTTAATGCTTCCGATATTGGACTACGCAGACGCATGTTATCCGGATTTATCGGAAGAGTTAACTAATAAGCTAGACCGCTTGCAAAATCTCTGCATTAGATTTATATTTGGACTTAAAAAATTCGATCATGTCTCGCAGTACCGTTCAAAGCTCGGATGGCTCCCAATAAAGCATCGTCGTAACCTCCATGCTGTAACTCTCCTTTATTCCATTCTTTTCCGTCCCTCCTCTCCGCTGTATCTTAAAGAACGATTTTCTTTTCTTGGGAACCCTACTCTTCACCTAAACCTTCGCTCTCAAGATGACAACAAGTTAAGTATACCAATTTGTAACACGAACTCTTATTATAATTCTTTTTCGGTAAAGGCTGTAAGATTGTGGAATGCACTTCCAGTTAGAATTCGTCAATCCCCTACTATAGCTGTCTTCAAAAATCGTGTTAAGAAGTTTTACACTACTTTGACTTAACTGCCGCTATTACTCTCCTAAGCCACTAGTATGTGGGTATATCAAGCATCTTGCGTTATTTATTGGTATTATTATTATTTATTAATTTACACTGTTTATATTGTGTATAATGCATATGTGTTTATGTATGAATGTGTGTATATGTGTATGTATGTATGTATGTATGTTTGTATGAATGTATGTATGTTTATGTATAGATATGGATTATAATTAAATTGGAATTATATTGGAATATAATTATATACTGTTATGTTGCACAAGCCCGTTTCACTGCAAGCTTCTTTCTGATGGGTAGTCTGGAAGAGATCACTATTTAGTGATAAGACCGCCCATTGCACGCTGTGTAGTTAGTTGTTAAGCTTTCCTTTTTGTGTAACTTTGTATGTAATTGTGTGCAATAAAGTTATTTATTATTATTATTAAGAAGTAGTGTAAGTCGTCAGTTACATTACGTGTATCACAAATTGTAATATAAGATTTGCTAAAGCGTTATAGCTGTTTAATTTTTATTGTCCGATTTTATATTTTTTTTCCATAATTTTCATTTTAAAACTTAGTTATAATTCTGACGAAAAGAAATAAATAACTAAGAAAATTATATTTAGTTCCAAATTAAATTCAGCAATCGAAGTCAATAGACTCTGTACGTACTTGTAACAGCTCTAGAAATACATACCAAACAATTATTTTATTTTAGAAGAGGGTTATTTTGACGAATCAAAATACAATTTTAGATAATTTTCAAAATGAAGCTTTAGGGATTAAGACTGATTTAATATCTAGATATCTCTTATATTATCATGTGATTGATTCTACTTAAATAAATGTAATCGTGTTTTAATAATTATTTAGGTTGGGCGTGCTATCACCTGATGGAAGATGTAAGAGTTTTGATAATCGTGCAAATGGTTACGCTCGTTCTGAAGCTATTGTTGTTTGCTTACTGCAGAAGGCTAAAGATTCCAGAAGGTAAAAATACGTAGTCTAAGCAAAAATACTGTATCGAAAGTAATTTTAGCTATGTAATTTACCCTGTTTTCTTAGAGTTTATGCCCAAGTACTCCACGCTAAGACCAACTGTGATGGGTATAAGGAACAAGGTATCACCTATCCAGCGGGTAATATTCAAAAGTTGCTACTCAGCGAGTTTTACGAAGAATGTTCAATACCACCCAGGTCTCTCGAGTTTTTAGAAGCACACGGCACAGGTATGTGGTGTACCTAGATATCCTCGGGGATAGTGCAAAACCGGGTTAAGATTATTTATTTATTTAACAAAGGCACTTTTAAAGGCACTCTGACATGAAATTAAAAAAATCTCTTTCATCACGAAACTAACTATTGTGGATGACACAAAGGACCAAGATAAATTTTCGTTTTAAGAAAAATACGAGACACAATGAGACTAATGAAAACATGCAAAAAATTCTGATTTTTTTTTTCCTGGTTCGGTATCATTGAAACTAACACAATTTTAAGTATTGGATTAGTTATTTTAGGGTACTAATATACATTATTAAATACGTTTTTTCACTAAGAATTTGTGTGATGAACCTAAATCTTTCTCTTAAAAAGTTTGCTAATCGTTAGTCTAGTCAACAAGTGCCATTTTGGTCAACTTTTTAGCACTCTCTGAAAATTATGATTGAGATGTCATTCGATTCGGAATAGCATCTAGATGATTTTTGAAAAAAAAAATGAAGTTCCGCGTGCAAAAATTGCAAGTTATAAACAAATAACTAAAAAAATAAACAGAGGTTTAGTTTTTCTACTTTATCTCAAAATCTAATTTAAATATTTAAAATTAAAAAAAAAGATTAAAAAATACAAGGAAATTTTCTAAAAAAAGTCCTCACTCACGTAACTGTAGGAACAATATTTATAATTTTCCCACAGGGATGAAAATACTGACTAAATGGATGCTTGCTTTGCGTAAGCCACGTCTACTTTGGATTCTTTATTTATAAAAATAAAAAGTATTCAACTACAACAATTTTAACAGATAAAGTATAAAATTTAAGAAATGAAAAATTTAGGGGCTTACTGAATAGATAAATAAACAATAATCTGTGTGAATAAAATTGAAACCATAATTTTTCAATTATTCATGCAATAGTTAATTAATAAAAAAATTTTTGCTTGAACATGAACATTGCAAATGTGATAATTGTTAAACTACAAATTTGAGAATTTTTTTGTTTTCTTGGAGCAATTTTCGAAAGGCTGAAGAATAAATGAACAAAAATATTTTTCACTTTTGGGGATTTTTTTACGAAATTTCCTCGTCTTTTTAAATCTTTTTTTACATTTTAAAAATCTTAATTATTTTTTGAGATATTTGCAAAAACCTAAACCTCTGTTTATTTTTTTAGTTATTTGTTAATAACTTTTTCAAAAATAATCTAGATGCCATTCCGAATCGAATGACACCTCAATCATAATTTTCGAAGACTATTGAAATGGCACATGTTAACTAGACAATGTGATCATAGAACATTTATATGCTATAACAGTAAGGTACTTTACAGTATTTGCGCACTCCAGAAAATAAACATAATATAGAAAAAGTAAATTTTCTTAAAAATGGAAAAAGTTATATCAGATGTAATATATAAAATTATCCCTCTTTTAAAATAAACAAGTAACGAAAATAAAAGCATCAGTAATAGTGTTTTTTATTTGTTATTTATATATTTGTATTTCATTATATTAAAAAAGGATAATACAACTTATATGTTGAAAAAATCCAACAATATTTAGGCTGTTTCACAAATGATTAAGAGTTTTGTTCGCTACGTATCCTTTGTGGAATGGTAACGGTTATGACAGGCTCTAAATAAAAAATGTGGGAGAAATTCCTAGAACGATATATTTTTATGTTATATTTTTTTTGCGAAAATATGTTCTTTGAGTTCTATGAATAATTTATTATTCAGATTTTTTTTGCATAATTAATTGATTTTTATAACAGGCTTTTTGTATTTAAAGTAAATGAATGAACCATAAATAATGCTATTTGAAAACATTAGAGCACTTACATACCTAAGCATCATACAAGATAATTCAAGTTTTAATATTTATATAATTACTACTTTAGACTGGCCCGTAGCGCAGTTAGCAGTGGCCCTGTCTTCAGGGTTGTGGGTTCGATTCCCGTCCCGAGTCTGGATATAATATGTATTTATTTATATTTATATTTATTTTAAAAAATGTATATCAGTCAACTGTTACCTAAAATACAATCATTAAGTTGCTTACCTTAGGAACAGACGACCATTTGTGTATGTTATACATATTTATTACTTACAGTATTAAAAAAAAAAAATTAAGCCGAATTAAATTTTGTCCACCGATTGAGTAATTACCAATATTGCATTTATTAACTTTTTTAGTTTATATTATGACGACCGTTCTTGTCTAGTAGTGCGAGTAGTCGCCTCAACGTCGGCGATCATGGTTCGATTCCCGCTCGGAGCAGATATTTGTATATGTATAAATATTTGTATCCGGTCTGGATGCATGTGTTTGTGGGTCTCTCCACCGTGCCTTGGAGACCACGTAAAGCCGGCGGTCCCGGTTGTTATCATAAACATCTGATAATGATCGTAACTCATGGTAGGGAAATTATCCGCAAACACACAGTGGAGTAGCGTGGTGGATTAAGGTCCAACATTTCTCCTTTTTTGAGAAGAAGCTTTTGCTTAACTGTGGGACGTTCACAAGCTGACTCAAACTTTTCTTTGTGTTTTAATAAATATATGTATAATATATTAATTTATCTAACAGGTACTAGAGTAGGTGATCCAGAGGAACTTAAGGCCATTGATGAAATCTTCTGCACCGGGCGATCAGAGCCTCTGATGATAGGATCAATTAAATCTAATTTGGGACACAGTGAACCGGCTTCGGGTCTCTGTTCTATTGCGAAGGTAAGAATTTCTATTAAGATATGATGAATATGATGAACCACAGATATTTATTAATAAGTAATAACATGCCCAGAGTATGGCAAATATCTGTATCGCATATACATTTGTTATGAGCGTGAATCGAACTCTCAACCGCAAGCGCAGCATACAGTTTCTGTGACTGCTACACCAACTCGTAAATTTAACATGGTTCACTTAAGAATTGGTAATTTTTTATACTAGTTATATTGAAATATAGAAAATATTGACATAAATGAAAACTGGTGAGAAAAAGTAACATAATTTACTACACAAAATATTATATAATATATATAATATATATCAATAACAATCAATAAATATCAAATAAATATTATATAATATATATCAATAAAAAAGTAACATATTTGACTAGCTTTAATTATATTTAATATTTACCTGTTCATGTTAACTTGTAATAAAAAAAGTTAATAATCGATAATCAAAAAAAGTACTGAACCGAAAACTATCTCAAAAATTACAAAAGTTACATCATCCTTAAATTATATAAGCTCTAAAATATCATGTTACTACAACTAAAAGATTAGTATCCACACAGTCATGTCAAAAAGTGTCATACCGTTAACGTCATCATTGCATCGTTGATGAAATATCAATACCTCCAAAAAAAAAATACCTACATAAACATTATATTATTTTTATAGATGTGCATTGCGTATACAACTGGTTACATTCCTCCTAATCTAAACTTCACCGTACCGAGAGAAGGAGTTGCAGCTCTAGCGGAGGGAAAGCTCAAGGTTGTGACAACGAAGCAACCTTGGAACAGAGGAATGTCTGGTATTAACAGTTTTGGATTTGGAGGTGCTAACGCTCACACGCTCCTCAAGAATGTGGCTAGAGCGAAGGTTCGTTAAGTTTTTTCAATTATACTGTTAATGTCTCTGTGTATACTTACAATAAAACATGTATTAGTTCAAAGTTAGTAAGTAATTGAAGATATTTTGAAGTTTAGAGGACACTATAATCTGAATTTAAAGCTTAGTTCCTGTATACAATGTAAGCATTGCTCAGTGTTCTCACTGGTGAAAAATTATTTCCTTTATGGACTGCCAGTATACTGCCGCAGTACCATAGAGAAATATATTACGTCATAAATCGCCGCCATTTTTGTACTTTGATCACGTGATCAAAAATATAACAGCGCGAATGATTGTTATTATTATTAATATTCAAAATATTGTTATTCAAAAATGTCAACAATATTCAAATTTTTTTTTTTTGTTGAACAGAAAACGTGTACATGATAAATATTTTCATTTGAAAATAGTGTCGAAAAATGAGGACGATAATATACTGGACTGCGTTCCGTTTTAAACAGTTAACCAGTATAGCACAGTAAAGCGTCACACCTTACAGTGGTCACAGTGTATATCGGAACATACGCTAAATTAAACTGCGCATAGTTTGAATTCATATTAAGAGCTAGAACACTAGGTACTTTTTATCCTGAAATTCGACACGGTTTCACTGGGAGAAGGGATAAAGTCAAAACGTGTACTCGGTTATAATTTATTAACGCGCAATATGATTTCTTTTTTGATTTTATCGCGTTCATTTGTTTAAAAACTTTACAGTTTAATGATCTTTTAATTAAATTATTTCCTTTTCCTTGACCTTTTAAGAAATACTATGATACATAGTATTTCTGTCAGTCGAAAAGCGGAAGACCGAGCTCAGTGGTGTGTCATTTAGAGAGGTGAATATCCGGCAGTGGATATGATATTAATATAATAAAGCTGTACCTTTTTTACAAATAGGTTAACAATGGGATACCGTCAGACGACCTACCTCGACTTGCCTGTATATCAGGTCGCACAGAATCAGCGGTTGCTAGAATTTTAGACGATCTAGAGTCTAAGACTGTTGATGCTGAACTTATCCGACTCTTACATGCGATACATGATGAGGACATTACGGGACATGTGGTTAGGGGATACACATTATTAGGTAAGAAATTTATAAAAAACATAGAAAGATATTTTGTATGCTCAGTTGTTAAAGGTGCTTTGTTACTTTTTTTGTATCAGATAAAGTCGTCCGAAGCTTTTTAATTTCACAAAAATATTTACTTTTTAATATTTATTTAATTACAATAATTAAATAAATATTAAAAACTTAATTCATTCATCATCCAACTTTTTTTATTTTGGTAGGTTCTACACCGAAAAAGAGCGTGTCATTATGTCGAAGCATACAATATTTCTCCGGCATTCGTCGTCCAGTTTGGTTCGTGTATTCGGGTATGGGTTCTCAATGGGCAGGAATGGCTACACAGCTCATGAGGATCCCCATATTTGCTGCCGCTATTCAGAAGTAAGATTGAAAATATATATATAATTCGCACACAATAGACGCAATTATTCATTCAACTTCACAAGTGATAGTTCAAAACTTTGGTTATTATTATATACTATATTATTCATTATTTCTCTCTAGATGCCACAAGGCCTTGGAACCTAAAGGTATAAACTTGACCAAGATCATAACAGAACCAGACCCCAATATATATGACAACATTCTTAACTCCTTCATTGGTATCGCCGCCGTTCAGATCGGTCTCACGGATGTTTTGAAGGCTGTTGGAATTGAACCTGACTTTATCATTGGTAAGTTATGTACTTTTTTTAATAAATAAATTTATTTTAATTATATTAATAAAAATTGAATAAAGCAAATACAAAATGAAATATACATTTTTATTCTTTGGCAGATAACCACGTTGTTGTGCAATAAGAATTTCAGCTTGAGCTAAAATACAAAATCATGAAAAATAATAAAACATGCTATGAATTTTCATTTTAGGACACAGTGTAGGTGAATTAGGTTGCGCATACGCCGATGGCTGTTTTACAGCTGAACAGATGATCTTGTCTGCGTACAGTCGAGGTTTGGCGTCCATCGAAACGCCATTTATCAAGGGATCTATGGCTGCTGTTGGTCTTGGATATACTGAGGCACGTTTTTAACTACTAAAACAAAAAGAAAAGAAAAAAAATACATGGATTTCCAAAAATAAGTTTATATTCAATTCTTGAAAAACAATATACCTATATTTTCTAAGCGTCTATTGTTTATATCAGAAAAATGTTTATATTTTTAAGATTCTTTAAGATAATTGCGATGAAGTAACGCTTAATAATATTTATTTTCAAAACTTTTTTTTTTTATTGAACAGATTAAGACACTAGTTCCGCCTGAAATCGAAGTGGCTTGTCACAATGGACCTGACTCGAGCACAATTTCTGGACCAGCGGATAAAATGAATATTTTTGTTGCTAAACTAGCAGCGCAAGGAGTTTTTGTCAAGGAAGTGCCTTGCTCGAACATTGCTTTCCACTCGCGATATATTGCTGAGGCTGGTGGGTATTTATCCTATCAATATGAATCATTTACTTGACGTGTGAAATTATGCGTAGAATAAAATGAATGAACATATGTTTGATTAAGCTTACTTTTAGGAAACTTTTTTTAACTTTTTCTTTTTAATAATGATGTGATTTAATAATGATGATAAATTTAAAATAGGTCCGAAACTATTAAAATATCTGAAGCAAGTGATTCCAAAACCAAAGCCGCGTTCCGAGCGCTGGCTTTCCACTTCTGTTCCACAGACCTTATGGAAAGATGCCAAGGCTGAGTTTTCATCAGCTGAATATCACACCAATAATCTTTTGGTAAGTACATAAAATAATTACGAAATCGTTTTTGTGTACTGAAATTAATGATGTACAATCATGGCTACCATTATAATAATAAGTTTTAACGAATTACAGGAGTCTACTACCCGTTCGCGCTAAGTTTGCCGTTGACGATATGACGTCACTCGAAGGGTAGCGTCAGCAAAAAATAAGAAACTATATTTTAAAAAATCTATTTATTATTATGAAAAAAAGTGTAATTGGGTAAAATTAGACACATTAATTGCGTTTAATCACTAACGTCCATAGATTCAACATCAGATATTTCACTCTCACTGTCACTAAAAATTGAGTCCGTATCACTCTCTGAATCTACCCACCCTGAAATTATGAGTTCTTTCTCGTTTAATTCTTGCTGTCGATCACTTTCCCAATATTGCTGTCTTAATCTATCAACATGGTTGATTTCTCTCTTCCCATCATCTGCAGATATACTTCTTATAGCATCGCGTGTTAACTTTTCTATTTATTTTTCTGATTGTGATACGTTTTTTTCGGCCACTCGCTGTTTCATAATATTCCAAATGTACTCTATTGGATTCAAGTTGCATTAATACGGCGGTAGCCGCAATACTTCGTGACCATGACTTTTAATTATTTCGCCTATCTTATATTTTTTAGGTAGCGTGTTCCATTCGATAAGACAGTACAGCTCAGGTTTTGTAAGATTTTCTTGGAAGTCAATGTTCCTTGCGCGTAACCAATTTTTCATAGTTTCCTTTAAGGAATTTCAGTTTGGCGGTCTGTCAATCTGCTTACTACGATATGGTGCTTCTGAAGATGCTGACACTAGTTTTTTGACCTCTTGTTTTATGTTTAGTTATTATATAAGAACGGTTTTTCTTCTCATTTTCGAAATAAGTCATCACCTTTAACACCATATTTCGTACATCACTTCTTAAAGTTTTGCCTTTACCCATAGTTAAGCCTCAGATTAAAAAAAAAGCGAAAAACTAAAAAAAAATCAAAAGCAAAGAATTTTTATGAATAATAACCACGCACTGTTAGGAGCCTCAAGGCGAGCGTCTTTTTAAAAAAAAAGAAGAAAATAAAAACTTAATTTTAATTCACAATTAATTATTTATTCGCACAACTATTAACACAATTATTGCAGTTATTAATGCACATGTCTAACGCGGATGGATGATGGAATGACACTACTGGGGCGGATAACTATTAACACCTGTTAAATAATAAAAGTGTTAAATAGGTGGAATAGGGGTGCTGAATAAGGAGTAACGGTTACTAATCAGGGTTATAACACCTCCCCGGGGTAGAATAAACTTCAGGGGCCTGAAGTTTAGGGAATACAAGGTTACACCTTGACCCTAATGCTTGGAGAAGGAATTTCACTCAAAGAGAGTTTAGCAGGTTTAGTAGGGGAAGGGTCTTCCACTGAGGATTTAGGGTTCCTATCAGGATTAATAGAATTAAGGGTTATGTCTTGGTCTTGGTTTGATTGGGAGAGTTTAGGAAAGCGATAGGAAAGACGTTTCGATTTAATACATAAAATCATTTTAAAAATACAGTAAATAAAAATTAAGGAAAACAATAATATTATAGATATCGAGTAGTGAGTCCCGTATTTTATGATCTGGTGTTGGTTTAAGATTTTATCAGCTTCCTTTAACATAGATTTTAATCTCAAACTAGTTTCTGAAGTGAAGATATGTAAATCAATATTTTGAAGTTGAATAGGGGGCTCATTACTTATTTCGTTTTGGAACTTATCTAAGATACAACAAGGATCTTTTATTAAATTAAAATTAGAGCGAGGAACACTTATATTTAGCTTTAAGTCACTAAATCTAGGAACTAATTTAGTAGTTTTACAAAACGCTACACAGTTTTCTGGTACCTTCAAAATACCAGTACCAACTATATCTAATTCTACAATTTTCTGATTAATACAGTCCAAATACAGTTTATTGTTCTGGGATTGTATGTAGATCCACTTATTGTCTGAAATAGGCTTCCATAAGTCTAATACTCCACTGAGGAAATCGGTTTGACACTGCACAGGTAAAACACTGATAACCTTTGACATTAACTCACTTTCGCAACTCGGATGAGCACTTGTGGGAAAAACACTCATTACACTGCAGATGTAGTCGTTTGCGTTAACCGTTTGGCAATCCGTAAGCGAATCGAGATTACAGTATTCTGTCTTATCTTTGGTCATTGCGATAAATTTATTACTAGGTCTTATAAGACTAAAGATATTAGGGTTTACATCATCATGTGGAGTGGGCAGTGCTATATTATGAAATAATTCATATTCCCTTGGAGAAACTAATGGTAATCTTAATACAAATATTATCTTTTTATTTAAACTATAACAAACTATACTAGATACATTTAGTAGTATATGAATATTTCTTAATTCTAAACTTACTGGTAGTTTGACATTCGTTGGTAAGTATCTATAGTTGTCGACAAGCTCTTTATGTAATTGTTTCGGAGATAATATAGTGGGATGCAAAGTATTGCGACTACTGAACAAGATAGCATTTGTTATATCCTCCATTTCAAATGTAAGCAAGGATGCTTCTAAACTAGTAGTAGACTGTTTGTAGTACCGATAGGTAAGACTGAATTAATGAAAATGGCACCGCTGTCGCGAGCGCTTTGTACTATTAACTTAGTTGTTGAAAATGGACTAGATTTGTTCTGTTGTTCTTTGAGCGAATTCAAAAAAAGTACTATGTATATATTATCATTTAGATTATAGAGTATATAATTAATAATTAATACTGTTCTGTGTTTAAGTTTTAAAAAAAAAGATGTTTATAATATAAATTAAGTTTAGGTTACTGTGCTGTTGCATTAGGATATCCTGTAAAAATAGCATAAGTTTGTTGAAATACATAAATAAATAAATAAATAAATAAATAAATAGTTAAGATCGAATCTATATTCGATTTGTAATTTAACTCAACAGAGATCTTAGAGATGTTTTTAAGTTTTAAAGAGAGTTTGTTAACGGTTTCATCAAGGCTAGCTTCATTGATTTTTATTTTATGAAGAGTATCGTTAAATTTGGACAAGGTTGTAGTTGTAACTAAAATACTTTCTTTTATCAATGAACTTAGTCTTTTTTCGTTATCTTGGACATTTTGTATTGCGTTATCGTATTTGATTGCGTCATCTTCGTCCAAAGTGCCAAATATAGTTTTAGATAAAGTTCCTACGGCACCTATCCAGGCTCTCTTGAATCTTTTACTACTAATCAAATGTGAAATCGAGGAATATGCTGAGACAATGTCTTTGTACCTTACACTTAGTGGCTCTAAAGTATTATAACATTCTAGGTTTATCATTGTTTCCATCTGGATCTGATTACATAAAAATCGTACTGTACCTAAGATAGAATTAATATTTTCCATATGCGGTTCAATGTAGGAAATATCGTAGGCGGTAACAATATCTAGACGACCAACGTTAATCTTAAGTGTCCCGATTGGATCAAAGTAAATGCCTGGACCAGACTTGATTTGACGGGTATACTCTTGAAGAGCATAAGCCATCATGCTGTAAGGAAAGATAAAAAATTTTTATAGTATGTTATAGAATAAAATGACCTTAATTTTAATGTTTTATTGTTCAGGATGAGATGTACCCTCGATTTCAACATGTTTAACTTCGTCATAATGGTGTTTGCCATGCCGTCTGTTAATAAGTAGTGAAAGTGTGTGGTCACCGTGTATTTTGACTACTTTGAATGGCCCCTTCCATACCGGAGATAAGGCTTTGCCTAGCCTTAGATGATTTTTGAGTAAAACGTAATCGCCAACTTTATATTCAACAGGACGAGTGTGAGTGTCATAGTATTCTTTAGATGTCGTTTTGGATTTGTGTATGAACTCTAACGCTTTGTCGCGAGTAAATTTTTGGGGGTTTTTTGTAGCATCCTCACATATTCTGGGTAAGTAGCTGTAGATGATTCTTCGTAGACTGATGTTGGGATATACGGTTTATGTCCGAACAAAAGTTCGTATGGGGAGTAATGAGTAGTTGAATGAACTGCTGTATTATATGCTAACATGGCTGTATAAACGTATCGAGGCCAGTTGTCCTGGTTGTCGTTAATATATGATTTGAGGTACTCCTTTAGGGTGGAATGGGATCTTTCCAACGCGCCTTGGGTTTGTGGGTGGTATGGTGAGGAAAATAAATGTTTAATTTTCAGGAATTGACACGTTGTTTGGAACAATTCTGCAGTGAAATTTGTTCCTTGATCGGTGAGTATGTGTTTAGGGATGCCAAACAGAGATACAAAGTGTAAAAGACAGTCACTTGTCTCTTCGGCAGTGATACTGCGGATCGGGTATGCTAAACTAAATTTTGTTAGGTCGTCCTGCATAGTTAAGATGAATTTTAGTTTAGCTGTTCCGGATTCAGGGAGAGGTCCCACAATGTCTATGGATAACCTTTCAAATGGGGAAGTTGAGGTAGATGTAATAACCATCGGTGCTCGGTTTATCCTGCGCAGGGCTTTATTAGATTGACATGATTGGCATTTTTTTATATAGGATTCGATATCGGTGCGCATATTTTTCCAGAAGTATCGCTCTTTAATGCGGTTAAGCATCCTGTTGATTCCAAGATGACCGGCGATAGGTATGTCGTGGTTTTCCTTAAGGATTTTTGGAATTTCGTTCAACGTTGGATATATTACTTGATCATGATATATGTGGACTCTAATATTGGTTCCATCAAAAAGGTAACCTAACATATTGTAAATTTTTACAAAAGAATGTCTATCGAATGGGTTTTTGAAGTTAGATATACATATGTCATTTTCAGTTGGGTAAGTCATCATTATCTCATCTCGTAAGTATTTTAAGGTTTTGAATATATCTGGGTAACAATGATCGTCGAAGTAGTGAACTTTTGTGAACGCGAAGAGGTAAATTTTATTTTCATATTCTAAAGGTAGGCAGGTAAATGGACTTCTTTCTAATTTTAGAAATTCGCTGCGAGCAGGTTCCGGACAGTTATTAATTATCTCTTGGACGTAGGGCATGGACTCGTCCATGTCTACTGAGGTAGGTATTATTATTAATTTTTGGGTACTCTTAAGTAGGCTATTATTGTGTTCTATTATTTGTGTGTTAAAGGATTTCGTAGGTGATTTTAAAAAATTGTTATATGTTTCGTCGGGTAAAGGTAGGGAGGCACTTGTTGTGTGACAGGACTTCCTGTCAAATTTGAGGGCATTGGTGAGGTTTCATGAGTTAAAGAAGGTCCGGGATTTTCGGCTACGGGTAGAGTTAATTCTTCCCAAGTAATTAAAGATTGGGGTTCTGGATTTGGTTCGGGATTTGATACGTCGGTTGGTATTGACATTAGTTCCGGTGTTGGATGATGTGGTTCAGGATTAGGAATATTAGGTAGAGGTGGTGCCTGCCAACTGGTTGACGGCTGGGGATCAATGATTGTTTTTTCAATAGGAATAGGAGGGGATAAGGGTATGAAATCTAAATTTCTTTCATCTAAAGGGCTAATTGTTGCTTCGGCCCATTCAGGAAGGTCATTATTGCCAATAATAGGTTCTGTTAAAGGTGTAGGATCGTTAGTTAATGGTAACGGATTCTCGTTAGCCCATTCAATTAGCTCGTTATCGTTAATAGGAAGTTCTGGTAGAAGAGTTGGATCACTATTTGATGGTAACGGTTTCTCGGTTTCTGAATATATGGGATTAACGGGGTAACGGGATAAGGCGTCTGCAGCTGAATTAAGTTTTCCTTTCCTATAGACTATTTCGTAGTCAAACTCTTCGAGTTTGAGACGCCATCTTTGTAATTTACTTGACGGATCTTTATGATTAAACAGCCATTTTAAAGGGCGATGGTCAGTAACGATTTTGAATCTTTGACCGTAGAGATAAGGTCTGAAGGTTTTGCATCCGAATAAAATTGCAAGTAATTCTTTCTCTGTAGTACTGTAATTGCTCTCACTTTTATTTAGAGTTCGAGAAGCGTAGGCGATTGGTCGTTCTTGACCATCGGGACCTTGAGAAAGAACCGCTCCGAGGGCATAGTTTGATGCATCCGTTGTAACCGTAAAGGGTTTTGTGAAATCAGGGTAACAAAGAACAGGGGCTAAAACGAGTTTGTTTTTTAGGGTTTCTAATGCAATTTGCTGCTGGTTTTGCCAAACAAAAGGCTGATCTTTCTTCAGAAGACTGGTTAAAGGCTTAGCGGTTTTTGAGAAATCGGGTATAAATCGAATCGCCTATAGTAAGATACTAGTCCGAGAAATGATTTTATATCTTTAGGATTCTGTGGAGTAGGGAATTGGAGAACGGCCTTGATTTTGTCTGGGTTTGGCCTGACGCCATCGGCAGAAATAACATGGCCAAGATATGCGACCTCTCGACGTAAGAACTCGCACTTATCGGGTTGTAACTTAAGGTTAAACTTTCGCATTCTTTGGAAAATTAATTCTAAATTTTGTATGTGCGTTCTTATATCGTGGGAGTAGCAGATGACGTCATCAAGGTAAATAAAGCAACGTATGCCTTGTAGTCCAGAGAGGGCAGAATTCATCAACCTCTGGAATGTCGAGGGTGCATTTTTTAAGCCAAACGGCATGCGGAGAAATTGAAAATGGCCTTCTGGGACAGTGAATGCTGTTTTGGATTTATCGTCTTCATTTAATAAGATCTGATGAAAGCCGGATGCGAGGTCTAATGTGGAGAAGTAAGTGCTCTGACCTAGTTGATCGAGAATTTCTGTAATTTGGGGAATGGGATAAGTATCGCCAATTGTAATATCATTTAATTTCCTATAATCTATTACAACTCTCCATTTTTGGATATTAGACGCATCTAATTTTTTTGGTACGACCCATATCGGGGATGACCATGGTGAGTTCGATGGTTCAATGATATTTTGATTTAACATTTTAGTAATTTGGTTACGAACTTCAGTTTTATGCACCTCAGGAAACCGGTAAGTTTTGGTGTGAATTGGAACGTCTGTGGTTGTCTTTATATCATGTTTTAATGCATTCGTATATGTTAGGTTCTCGCCTGGGAGATGGAACATATCGGAATAATCTGAACATAGTTGCATAAGGGCACACTTTTCTTCTTCGTTAACACATTCAATGCCAAATGAATTGTACGATGCACCTCTGTAAGCCGTTTTTGGTAATGTATGTACTACTGTGGCCATAAATTTTAAGTGATTTAATTATTAGTAATTAAGTATTATATGTAAGTTTTGATAATATTTTTAACGGAACTTTATTTATTTAAAAAAAAAATCATTTTCACGGCGCCGTGTACTTGGCCTACGGAACTATGAGTGGCCAAACACACGGCGCCGTGTATTTGTTTTTTTTTTTTTTTTACATTATGTGATGTTTTAATTTTTTTTTTTTGTATTAAATTATTTATACTAAAGGATATTACAAATTAAACAAATTAAATAATCACCAAAAGTTTAATTGGAGGTAAAAATACAAACTATTTTAAAAACAAGAATTATGAAATTATAAATGCAGTTCAAAGAAACATTCTATGCATAGGCCTGGCTTTCCAATGCAGCTCTTACATTCATACAAAGTGGCAACTCGGTTCTTCTTTTCTCTACATCCTTTACATTCTTTTCTAACAACTTCTGTGATAGTTCTTGTCTTGTTGCCCTCTTTTTTTTGACGCGTCTTAACGTTCTCAATTTTGGTTAATATATGTTTAGTTGACATCCTTTCAGCTATTTGTGGTGGTTTTGGTAATAATTTTTCCAAAATATATAAACGGAAATCATATAGATTCATTTTGCTATTCATACTAAATTTATTATATAAATGGAAAGCATTATTTAAACTCATCTGCAGTGTGTGGAAGAATATCTTCTTATACCATCGCATGGTTTTCCTTTCACAGGGGTAATATGAAAGCATTTGGTCCTGCAAATCTACACCAGACATAAATTTGTTGTAATGTATAATTGCTGATGGTTTTACGAGAACAGTGCCTCTTTTGTCGGTGGTTTCCATCATTTCGTTATCGTGCTCTGTCGATATATAAAGCACGTATCGCTTGTCTTTCCATTTGCCTATATGTACACCATTTAAAAACAATGACTTATTTTCTCCTTTACGCAACGTGACAGTATCAAGTTCTAGTGGATTGCCTTTTCGATTCTTATTTAAAGTACCTGTACAGTATGTTTGGCGATTTAATAGTTTGACAGCTAAATCATACGAGTTATAGTAATTGTCCAAATAAACACTGTGTCCCGAGTCCAATTTCTCTTCAAGTAGCTTCAAAACTATTTTTTGAGTGTGTCCTACCCCAGACGTATCATCACCTGCACCACCGTATATTTGAAATTTGAGTACTGTGCCATCTGGTTCTGCAAGTACGTATAACTTCACTCCATACTTATGGCGCTTATTTTTTATGTATTGCCTAAACTGGAGACGTCCACGCCATAACACCATCGCTTCATCCAGAGAAAGCTGTTTACCTGGGTAATAAATATCATTCATTCGATTGTTGAAATGATCTACTATCGGACGAATTTTGGCCAGTCGATCTTCTTCATTTGTTTCAGATGAAAAATGGAGGCAACGCAATATTAACATAAAACGGTTACGAGACATATATTGTGCAAAACAAGGAATATTAAATAGCCAATGCTTTTTCCAGTAATCGCTGAGTCGATTAAGGTGGATTGTGCCTGTGTGAAGAACTAACCCAAGAAATGTTAATAATTCAGCTCGAGTTATGTCTTTCCAGGATGTTATTCGCGAGTGTTCTTTAACACCAGGTGCATTCTGTACTCGAATGGCATTAGCATTAGTTTCACGCACTATTAAATCTAGAATATTTTCGTCTATTAGTAACTGGAATGCCTCAAATGGATCAGATGGAGCTGGAACTAATAAATCCAGGGTTTTGGTGAAATCTATACTTTTCATTGTCCCTTGCGTACTCCAAAAAGATGTAGCTCCTTCCTCAGATGGTTGGTTATCTAGCCTTTTAACGGTATCCGGTATATCAGATAGCTCACTATAATTCTGAATGATAGATGGTGAGGTTGCCATGTGCCGATCTGGAGACATTGGATGGTTAAATGTCTCCTCGGGTTTCGAAATCTTCTGACGACTTGATGACTCAAATCTGTCCATACGTTTGTGTTTGATACGACGATCAAAAATACTACCGCAACTATCTTCACTAACCTCCTCTTCATCTTCCTCTTCATCTTTATCACCACACTGAGAGAATTCAGCTTCCTCACTTGAGCACTCAAAGTCATCCAGACTACTGTTGGCACTATAAATACGGCCTCGTTTAGCCCGAGAACCCGAAGTTAATACGCTACCAGAGCGTTTAGAAGGACCTGGCTTGTCAGTCATATTACTATAAAAGTGTATTTTTCAAACGACTGTATTTTACAAAATAATAGTGCGAACCCTAATCCAACAGTTGATTTTAAAAGATCGTTTCTTTACGCGTATGGCCACGAGCGTCACGTACAGTTATCGCAACGGCCGGAGCGGTAGTGATGCATAGAAAAAACACAGTCGCCAACCACGGCGCCGTGTGTCTGGCTCCCCGCTCTTCCACGGCGCCGTGTACTCGGCCATATACATCTCCACGGCGCCGTGTAGTTGGCATTGAATGTGTTAAGGTGAGCGACGCGTAATTGTTTTAGAACTTCTTCTGTACGTTTAGTGGTATTAGAATAAGTACTTATATGGTTAACGGTCGCGGATTGATATTTGTTGGATTCGTAAGGCTCAATCGGGATCAATTTTAAATTTAAATTAGACTTTAAAGTAATTTCTTTCTCTGAAGTGTTAACTACGGATAAATTTATTCTATTATTTTCTTTAACCCGAACTATTCAATTGGCTATTAATAATGAATCGGAGATTTTTTGATCGAGAACTAACCCTTCTTTTATTTCCGGATTTAAAACGGAGCACTCGATAATTTGCTCGGTTCTAGGAGGGATAACATAGGCAGGGTCATTATAGTGTAATTTTAGCGCTTCCTTCCCGATTCTAAGTATATCTTTATTATAATCTATATTACAATTGAGTGCGTTGAGCATGTCAGAACCGATAATGCCATCATAGGGTAAATGAATTTTGTCGATAACATGAAATTTGTAAGAAACGTATGATTTAGCTATTTTTAATTTTAATTGAAAATGACCTCGTGTAAAGATAGGATTCTCTGATGAGTCAATGCCCTTAAGTTGGATGGTTTCTTTTATTAGTTTAGGATGATTTTGCAGGCATGAATGTTTAATCAAGCTTACCGAGGATCCTGAGTCAACGAGTAAGGAAAGAGGAATATCGGATACTAGGGATTCCACAATTACATGTGGCAGGAGCATAATAGCTGGGTCATTAGTGATTTCAAAAATATTGGATTTAGTATTATTACAGCCACTATAAGATTGGGGCTGGTTACCCTGTTTGTAATTGGGCTTAGGGATAGTATTAGCCTGACAATCGTTTAGCGACGTTGGCTTGGAATTATATTGGATTTTAGAGATTTGACTTCCATGTATCGGAGTCAAGACTTGGCAATTAGATTCATTTGATTTAGGATTAGGATCATGAATAAGGGTATCGGTTTGTATTCGACTAAATCCCGCACGATACCGGCACGAGACATTTACTCGTTTTTAAATTAAAGTTTGAGTTGTTTGAGTTAAAATCTACGGTGTCATAGCCCTCCGTAGGGCTGGTTTGACTTGTTGGATTGCTTGTACCCTCATCGGGGTCATCAGTCACTAAATGAACACGGTGTTGTGTCCTAGAATTATTCGAATTGAATTTAGACCGTTCATTGTTATATTGTCGTTTGCGACATTGTTCTAATATGTGACCCGGTATCTTACAGTATCTGCAGAATAATTCCGAGCCACTGGTCGGGGCTTGATAATGACTATTATAATAATTATTAGGTGATTTAAAATTTGATTGGTTTGGAACATTACGATTGAATTTATAATTTTGTTGATTATTGGAATATTGATTAAAATTGGACTTAATAGTTCTTGGTTTTTCTAATCTTGCGCTAGACTGAGAATTTTTGTAAATAAATTGTTGAATTTTTTCCTCTGAAATTGCTATGTTAACAGCCTTATTGAGAGTTTTTGGGGATTTACACCGGATTATGTTAGAGATACTTGGTGTTAGTCCCATTTGGAAGTGGTGAAGTGCCAATTCTTCCATGGCTGCTGTTCTCCCTATCATCTCTCTACTTTTGTGACCGTGACTTATTGATATTTCGGTAAGGAGTTGCGACAGACAAGTTTCAACCCTCAACGCATACTGGCTAACAGATTCGTTTGAGTGCTGTTTGCACTCTTGAAGGTCTGTTAGTAAATGAGCGTAATGCTTCCGCTCGCTGAATTGTGTTTTTAAAAATTCTTTAAGTTGTGGCCAGTTTAAAAACTCCTTAATCGAACAAGCGACTTGGGCTTTACCTTGTAGTTGGCAAAGTATATATTTAAATAATATATCTTTTTGTGCTTCTGTGGCTAGGTCATACGCATTACTTCAGTTTACGAGAAATGAATTTAACGTTTCCCTAGAACCATCGTAAGGTTTTATGAATTTTAATAAAGTTGAAAGATCTAATTCTATCTTAGTTGGTGCACTGGTGCCAATTTTTTTCTTGGACCTAGTAACAGGTCCAGATGGAAGTAATTCTATAGGAGTACAAGTAGCACTGTCCTGTTCAGTGGTATAATATATTTCGGGATTTCCTAATTTTGGGCTCGGAGCTCTGCTGTTTGCCATTTTGACGTATATAATATGTATAAATGTATTTGGTTACAAAATATATGGAAGTGCGTAGATTAAGAGAATATGGTGTATACAAAAGTTTCTATATATTAAAATTAACAATTATAACAATTAACAATTATAACGATTTAATATAGTAATGAATCACAATGACCAAATGATAAAATTAGAATTCGACTTACAGGAGTGCAGCTAGAGCGATAGCGATGCGTCTTATCATTTCCTCTCGTCCCACACGTCGTCTTGCGTATCGTGTTTCCAAGTCTCCAAGCGTTGCATCGATCGGTAATACTCTCACAGGTCACAAGTTCGATGTTTAAACGAGTTTATAGATTATTAGATAGGATGTGCACTGATTATTTATATTTATAATGAAAATTAGATTTCGAGTGGTTGTTACACAATTTTAATGTTCTTAGATCACTCGCGTACACACGATTCACTCGCGTACTTTGAGATGAAAAATCGATGTTGGGTTTTAATTTAAACTTTAAAAGACAGAGACGTTTTTCCTGGGACCTATCAGATCCCTTTTCCGCTGCCACCAATGTTAGGAGCTTCAAGGCGAGCGTCTTTTAAAAAAAAAGAAGAAAATAAAAACTTAATTTTAATTCACAATTAATTATTTATTCGCACAACTATTAACACAATTATTGCAGTTATTAATGTACATGTCTAACGCGGATGGATGATGGAATGAGACTACTGGGGCGGATAACTATTAACACCTGTTAAATAATAAAAGTGTTAAATAGGTGGAATAGGGATGCTGAATAAGGAGTAACGGTTACTAATCAGGGTTATAACAGCACGCATGCGATGACGTTGCCTACGATACTGAGAGGGCGATTCAGGGGCGTGGTAGGCGGCTAGGGGAGGGGACGCGCATTCCACGGACCGGCAAACTTAGCGCGAACGGGTAGTATGTAAAGTTAATATATATATATATATATATATATATATATATGTATATATTTCTTCGGCTTCTAGCCCACTGTATTTATAATATGTATATTATTATCTAAATCAGCTATCGTGATATGATAATTAGTTGTTTTAAAGATTTTATCTTTCGCCAGAGTCCAGTTCTCTTCGAAGAAACGGCTCGTCTGATCCCTGCAAATGCTATTACTATAGAAATCGCACCCCATGGTCTCTTACAAGCGATTTTACGTCGTTCGCTCAAGAAAGATGTCCTGAATATTCCTCTAGCTGAAAGGAAACACATAGATAACGTGCAGGTCCTCTTCACAGCTCTTGGCAAGTAAGTAATGGATCGTTTTATTGAAATAGCCAGCAAAGGAACAGGTTACTCTTACTATGCTTTCTCACTTACTGCTCGGAGAGCACTTGATGCCACGGTTACTTCATGCAAATTTTCTGACTTTAATTTTAATACATATTAGAATTAAATCTATTACTTTACTTATTTATAACCATCTTATTTAAATAATCGTTTTATTGCCAAAGATATCTATACTAATAATAAATCTGTTAAAACCTCCGTTTCATTAATACACTATATATCATCAAGAATAAATTTTAATAGCGCGCTTTTATTTCGATCAGCGCCATCTCTTATCGTGTTTTTCTCTGTGCACGTATCACGTAAAAAGTACAAAACCAATGTAAATAATTTTAATACATAAAAATTAGACATAAATAAATAAATAAATAAATATTAACCAACAATCACACCACGTTAACCTAGCCCCGTGCTTAGTTCGTAAGAACTTGTGTTACAGGTACTAGGAACGGAAATAAATTAAGGAAATTTATGTAAATACATATATACATAAATAGTAAATACACATCCATGACCCGGTGCAGACATTTATATTCATCATACAAACTATCTACACCTGGCGGGATTCGAACCCGCGACCGCTGCGTAAAGTGTCCAGTTGCCTGACCACTCGACCAGACGGCCGTCAAATAGCTCACAGTATAATTTAGTTTCTGTTTCATTGTAATTAAATTTAAAAATAAATATTTAATAAAATAGAAATACGCCTAGACGCGACATAGACGCCATCTGGTCTAACGAATCTTAAAAACTCACAAAACTTATTTTTGAGTTATTATTTTGTTAAACTTAAAAGTTTACTAAATATGTCGGATAGGAATAGAAATCGTTTTAATATTTTAGATAAACATCATTTTCAATTAATATACTATTATGTTAAATATTAATTATGTTAAATGTCACTAAATATAAAAACGATATTTTACAATTATACGATAGATGGCGCAGATAATTTTCTGAATCGCGCTGACCAAAACTTCGGCCAAAAGAATGACACTCGCCCGTAGGTATTTAGAAAACTGTTTTTCTTTTTTTTGCATTTAATTAGGGTAGGACTGACACTTTAGGGTACTACGGTCTTGATTGTTTGTTAACCGACTTCAAAAAAAGGAGGAGGTTCTCAATTCATATGTATTTTTTTTTTGTTGTTAAAATATAAAATATTTGGTCGTTATTTGTTTGTTGATTGTACAAAGTTGGATGGTTATAGCTATTTAAGTTGTAATCTATATATATATATATATATATAAAGTCGTGTTAGTTACACCGTTTATAACTCGAGAACGAGTGGAACGATTTTTATGATTTTTGTATTTTTGGATTTGTCTTCGTCGGGAATAATACTTATTAAAATATGGTATTCATCAATAAGAAAAAAATTAATAAAAAAAACAGTTCAAATGTTTCATCCGTACTATCTATATATATACATATAATAAATCTGTCACTCAATCCGTCTATTATAAAATATTTTCCAGTATCGACGCAGGTGTAGATGATAAAAAATATAAATGTATAATTTTTTAAATTTTAGTTAAATACCCGTGCGAAGCCGGGGCGGGCCGCTAGTTTACATATAAGAAATTAAAACATAATAAATATTAACAAAAACTAAAAAAATGTATCTGAGGCAATGGGAGCTGGCTCAGATATTTGCTCACTCGGGACCGTGGTACTGCGAGGCATTGGTTTTCAGCTAGTACAATACTTTCCCAAAAATATTGTGTGAGAGGTGTTTGTAGCGGTTTGTCTCTCAGCTACCAATTATAATAAGCTTTTGTAACTATGTATAATAAATTAATATTGAAAGTTGGTCGTGAATTTAAAACAAATATATATATATATATATATATATATATATATATATATATATATATATATATATATATATATATTTGTTTTAAATTCAAAAATATATATATAGAACAAGAACAGTAATCGTCTAGCCAGTCTTTTTTCCAAAAAGATACTCTGATTTCTTATTCCATATGTTTTTGTGAACAGTGCAAACATAATAGAGTTTCCCTTTTTTTTTCGTCGCAGGGGAATCCATTTACGGATGATATCCAGGACGCCCGAGTGGCAGTCCTAGACCTATGTCAGACTCGGCACTTTGGGAGTGCAATACCGTACTAAACCCCTGCGGGAGCCTTCAACCGCTTTAATTGGAGGGTCCCGGATCTGCAGGCAACAGGATCCCTCCAGCGACAGGCTGGCTTCGGCGAAAAGGCCAGACTTCTCCTCCATGGGGACTGTCCGGCTCACCTCTGAACAGTCCCAATGACGCCGTGCCTAGCAGGACCGGGTTCCCATCCCGGCCCGACACGGGCACAGGGGCGTCACTGGAGGCGCATTAAGTAGCGCCTCCTACGCACCCCCATTCGTCGCCCGCGAATGGAGGCCACGTCGGCGGCCTCCTCTCTCACCCGCTCATCGGCCTCCTTCTGGGAATAATAGAGTTTCCCTCTAGCGTTCATGTTAAGAATTAATAATAATAATAATAATAATAATAATAAATCTGAAATCATCTCTATCGTGATATCTGCCAACGGTTTGATCCCGGTTAGCCTCGCTCACCACCTGAGGCAGCTGGGTATCTGTGACGGTTCGCTCGCAGCCAGGATGCAGAAGGCGGTATTACTCGACTCGGCTAGGATTGTCCGCCGATTTCTCAGCCTACAACCCTAACCCCCGGCCGTTTGATCTCCCTGCCGGGGCGTAATCCTCCACCCGCTTATATTTATCTATGTAAATTTAAGTAAATTTATTATATTCCTTATATAAGTATTGTATTATATTATATTTATTTATATGTGTATATGTATATATTAAACGGGTGGAGTGTAGCAATAAGAAAATAATAATAATGTTTATTTATTCCTCCTCACAAATACAAGACGATTAGAAAAAAAAAATACAAATTCAAAATCATAAAAACAACAACAGTCCTGCGAATGTGCGGAGCTGGTGTCTATTATAGGTGTATACCTGTATTACAGATCACCAGGTCCTCACCCCACGGAACGATGTGTTACAGAACAATATGGTAATTGCATCTGTAAATTTAAGAAAATCATTTAGGTACAGTGAAATATTTGTGTTACGGAGACAGAACAAAATTTATTAACATACAAATATGGGTGTGTACGTGTGTGTGTGTGTACGTGTGTGTGTGTGTGTGTGTGTGTGTGTATGTATGTATGCATGAATATGAAAAAGCGTGTGTCTGTGAGCATGTTGTTGTGTGTCCCTATATATTAGTGGGTATGTATGAGTATGATAGTTTGTGTATGTATGTATATGATAGTTTGTGTGTGTATGTGTGTATGTGTGTGAGTTTGTGCGCGTGCGCATACGCTTTTGTATGTGTAAGTGTATATAATATGCCAGTTTTATATTTTTCGTAGGGACTTTTACTGAAGTAGGTTCTCAGTAGAAACGTAATCCAAATTTTGCAGCCATTCTCTCACAACAGCTTTACATTTGGTGTTCGGTAGCGAATAAATTGATAAAACCCTATTTATTTTATTGTATAAACTACACCCCTGGTAGCAGAAAAATCGATGTGCGAAGGAAGTTCTAAAAGAGGGTTTGGAACAGATAATATCTTTTCTGCGGCGTTTTTCAATCAACCTTGGTTGATATATTAATAACGAATGTTGCTTAGTGACTGTGTGCAGGATGTAAAGCTGACGAACTGTCAAGACAGTACTCCGCATATAGACATCTACGGTAGGATGAAAAAATGGCAAAAACAGACTAACTTTTAGTACTGCTCTTTGAGCTCTTTCCAGTTTCATTAATAGCGTTTTTGTTGTTCCACCCCATGTGGAAATACAGTAACTGAGTATGGACTCACCAAGTGCAAGGTAAACTGTTTTTATTATTTCCTTGTTAGCAACATGTCGTAAATTTTTGAATATATATATTAATTTCCGTGTTCTACTTGCTAACAGTTCAATATGTTGCTGGAAGCTCAGTCTACTGTCTATCATTATACCCAAGTATTTAATTGCATTTGTCCTTTCGATGTAAGGACACAAACAGTTGAATTTATTATGATCCGTACATTTATGGGATATTAATTTATGTGAGGTGATGTCAGGTTCTTCGTTTCTCAAGGAGAAAGTTATGTATTTGGTTTTGGCCACATTGAGAGTCAGAATATTTTTATTCAACCAATTCATCACAGTGTCAAAACCCGTTTGTGCATTTGAAAACACTTCACTCCATGATTTCCCGCTGAATAGTAACGCTGTGTCATCCGCATAAGTAATAATTTTAGCATTAGGCAGTACTAACTGACATAGATCGTTTATGTAGGCGATAAATAAAGTCGGGCCTAAGATGCTGCCTTGTGGGACGCCAAAATAGACCGGGACGTCTTCACTTGTAAAATTTTCTATTTTTACACATTGCTTTCTTTCTGTCAAATAACTTTCAAACAATTTCAACTGAAGGTCCCTTATTCCTAAACACTCAAGTTTTTTTAGCAAGATTTTAATAGAAACCGTGTCGAAAGCTTTGGCTAGGTCCAAAAATATTGCAATAGTTTTATTTTTACTGTCAAGGTTAGTTACTGTAAAATCGATTAATTCCTGCACTGCGTCAGATGTTGATTTATTACGTCTAAATCCGAATTGTGCTGTTGAAAGTAAGTTGTTAGTTTCTAGATATTTAATTAATCGTTTATTGATGACTCGCTCAATTATTTTTGACAAAGATGGTAGTATAGAAATAGGTCTATAATTATCGACACAGTTTCTATCGCCACTTTTATAAATCGGACATATTTTTGACCTTTTGAGCGCTATGGGGAACACTCCAGTAGAGAACGATAGATTGCAAATATAAGATATGTGTTTGGCTAAAATATTTTTGTTATCTTTTATAATGTTAGCGGGGATCATATCCAGTCCAGTCGCACTGTCACTCTTAAGATTAGCGATTAGCGTTCCAATCTCACCTTCATCAGTAGGAAGAAGTACAAAAGAGTTAGGGCATGATTTTAAAACAGTTGGTTCAAAATTATTGTTAGTATTTTTTATCTACTCAGCTAATGATTTACCAACATTCGCAAAGTAATTGTTGACAAAGTTGATAGAATGTAAGGGGTCTTTTGTATTAATAAGCTCATTTGGGGTATCTTTTAGTTTTTCAGTGTACTTTATCTCTTTTATAACCTTCCATAACTTCTTTTTGTTTTTGTTTGCACCTAGAAGCTGTGATTTTTCATATTCCTGCTTTAGTTTTTTTAATAGGTTGGAGCAGTGGTTTCTGTACCTCTTGTAAGTAACTTGTAAAATATCATTTTTAGGATCTTTTTTTAGTTTTTTATTTAGATTATCTCGATTTTTTAAGCATTTAAGAATACCAGGCGTAATCCATGGCTTCAATAGTCTTTTACGTGAAGATGTTTTGATTTCTATAGTGTTATGTGTAATTAATGTTTGTAAGGATTCTATAAAGTAGTTAGTAGCTGCGTTTGCATCTTTTAACGTGTATAAGTGACTAAAATCCATATTTGATAAATCTTTAGCAAGATTTGGATGATTTATTCTTTTAATTACCTTCATAGGTTTATGTCTGAGCCTAGTTGTAATAGAGAGAGCTACACTATTATGATCAGTGAGAGATGTATGAAATACAAGGCTACAAGCTGGTAACTTAGTCCTTAGCATTACATGGTCTAAGCACGTTTTGCCGTGAGTTGCGATGGTATGGGCCGGTAGAATACCATGATATGCTAACATTTCTAAGTAGATGGAGGAATTTGGGTCCATACTATTTTCACAGATATCAATATTTATGTCGCCTAATAAGATCACATTCTGCAGACTAGCGTAACTTGACAATAGGTCATTCAAGGAATTAATGAAGTTGTTTATATTTCTATATCCGGGTGGCCGATAAATGGCCAGAGCGACGGTATTTCTGTCAGGAAACATTGCTAGACAGTTTACTTCTGATAGTTGCGGTTCTTTGATAGATATGTACAAGTCGTTTCTATAGTAGATTACTACGCCTTCATTTTGTGATTTATTATTAGTTGAGGCAAAATGGTTGTATCCAGTTAAACCCGCTACATTTGGATTAGATGGCAACTAACATTCTGTCAATACAATACAGTCCCAGTTCACACCACTTCTAACGATTAATGGAAGTATTCCACTTATATTACGTTTTATACTTGTGATATTTTGCTGTAGTACTTTAAAGCCTATATTTGAATTTGGAATACGAGTCCGACACTCCTCAATATCACAGACAGCGGATTCGGCTATATGGAAAGAATCAATGTCATTTTGTATTCGATTCATAGTCAGGATCAAGTAATTAAGGCAATCATAAAATCAAATGTCAAAAGTTTATGTGTCAGGTTTACAATACTCATAAAGATGATTACTTAATTGAATTAAATGATTAACGAAAATAAATATATTCGTTAAATCTAGGCTCCAGAAGTAGATAGGCATATTATTTTTATAAATTTTGGGCGCACTGCTATACATGTGATAATGAGTTTGTGTATGTTGAAATAATTGTAGTATATATGTAATGATGTATGTATATGATGTGTATATATGTAAGCTATGTATGTTTTTCAGCAATTGAGTAGTGTGCAATCGGAGGCATGAGTACATGTTGAGTAAAAAGCTTAAATTAAAATATTTGTAAACTAAAACGAGCAAAAAAAATGTAGTTTTACAGCAAATAAAATTAATAAAAAATAATAAAATTAATAAATTAATAAAAAACAGAGAACACAAGCACGATAGGGATGATATATCTTGTAGTGTTGAATTTTCTTTGAACAGTCATAGGAGCTGCGATGTTACAGGTTGCCCATTCAAAAGTTGGTGTATTTGGCTTTCGTTTCTGACAGATATAATCGGAGTGTGTTCATTTTCTCGCACGTATATTTTTCCATAAGAAGTCCAACAAAACTTGAAATTTTTAGATTTCACCAAATCTCTAGCAAGAAAGTAAAGGCGCGCAGCTTTTGGAGTTAGGTGTTCAGCCAGGTATACGGGTGTATCTTCTTGAGTTCTGAACCCAAGGTGCTTGGAGTAGATCTTACTTTTATGTTTGATTTTAAATGATTTCGCCATCTTTAGAAGATCATTTTTAAGTAAGGTTGAATTCGTTTCCACTACAATTGGTGGCGATTTATGATCGGCTGATCGTGGTCTGACTCTATATATATTTTTAATATCTGACTTAGTGATGTTACAGTCCACAGTTTTTGAGAGGTTCAAAACCATCTCTATAAGGTCATCTTTATTTTCGTTTGTCTTTTTTGGAACGTTTTTAATTTCAAAGTTAGACTTCCTACTATTCATTTCTAATTCCTCAATTTTACCTTCCAACATAGCGATATGATTTCGGTCCTGTTTAGCCTGGGTCTCCAGTTGTGTTATTTTTTGTCTAAATTCTTCATTCTGTGCAGCAAGGAATGAAACAGAATTTTCAATATTACAGTTTGACTGTTGAATGTCTTTTAAAAGCGTATTCACTTTTCTAAGCTCATCCGCCTGTTGGGCCGCAGAAGATATCATTAGTTTACGCATTTCGTCTTTGAAAACATCCAATTGATTGGAAATTGAATCTTCCATCTGGGCCCTGCGTCTCTTGTTTCGTTGGAAGATAAAGCTCGGTGGTGTAGTAGTCAAATCGGTATCAGAGGCAGATTTATTAAGAGTTGTTTCGACATCCATTGTATTTACTGAGCGTCCAGGAAATTCAAATTCTGTCACTGAAGTCGCCGGCGGTATTAATTCAACGCGATTTGCCTTAGCAGAATTAGCAGGCAATGTCACAGTTGGCGGCGGCGTACGTTTGAGCGGCATATCGTACAATGTACCAGGGCAGCAGGGTCAATAAGTATATTTAGCAAGCAAGTTTAGTGAATAATCGTGCAAAATAGAAAGAACTCACTTTACAGTGACAGAGGTCTAAGTAGTATGGTGTTAATCAACGTTGTCATACAAAAATATACTTTCCGTCTAGTTTAAATAGACCCTTAAATACTTTAGCGAATATTAATTGAATGCGCTTACAGTTTGTGGATGTACTCCGCTCACGGGGTTGTGTAGTTGGTCACTCACTTTTGGTACCACCTCCAGGGGCGGGAACAATAAGCTGCTGGGCGTTGCTGTTGTGTATGATGAGTCACCAAGTGGGCGCGGTCGGCGTTGTTAACTTTTTGTACCACATCCAGAGGCGAGAACAATAAGTTGCTGGGCGTTGATGTTATGGATGATAAGTCATAAATTGGGCGCGGTCGACGTTGCTGACAATGAGATCTCCTTGCATATATGCACTCCTATTATAAATACCCAATTTTACTTGTGAATTTTGGTAAAATATTAAAATAAAACTGAATAGCGGATCACCCGTAAACACGTCTGAACTCCTCAGAGGTCCGGGGGGAAGAGAAAGAATTAATTTCCGGTTCAAGCATAGAGTAATATATTCCCTCCGAGGAACATCAAAACAATACCGAATACATGGATTTTGAACGCGTTGAATTGCTCTTTCTGGTTTTGCATTTAGTCTAGGTCTAAAGACCGTACTACATAAAATAACTTAGTTGCGAAAGGACAAGGGAATTACAAAAAGCAACCTTATATCTTCTTTAATGAATGACCTTACTATTTATACATTTTTTAATTTTAGAAATGCTGTCTTAATTTTGTCACTCATGTGTTAACTTTAATTATTATCAGTCTTCTATTAATTGTAATATTTATGGTATATTTTTTCTGAATTTTTATCACTCCGTCAATGTCTTTAGACTGTACGAAACCGGCTTAAACCCCCACCTGGCTAACATCTATCCTACCGTGCCGTTCCCCGTGTCGCAAGGAACACCCATGCTAGCACACCTCGTCGAGTGGGAACATAGCGAAGATTGGTGAGTTAAACACAAAAAATATTACTTACAGTATACCTACCTTAAAATGGTTTGCTTAGTTATAATTATACATTATGGAAATATTGCATAGTATAAGACTTTTTAATTTAAAAACTATGTTTAGATTCATTGTAGTAAACGAAATAATATAATTATAATTATTTCGTAATATTCAATAACGAATGAAGTATGTATTATGTATGTGTTCCTAGTAAGTGTTTACTTTTTTTACTTTTTCTGTAACTTATTTGTTCATCTTTCATATTATATACTATTATTCTCTTGGATACCTAAAACGTTCTCGCTTATATGTTCGGTGGTCTGGGAGAGAATTGAATTCCTTATACGTTTTATTTATTACAAGCTGTGCCCGCGACACTTCCGTCTCCCAAGGAAACCATAATTTATTTCGGGATAAATAGCACTAAATATCCTAAGTCGTAATATGAACTCAAATCGTACCAAGTTTTATTTGAATCTTTTGAGCATTTTCGCTGTGACGCGACTAAGGTACATTAACTGACAAAGTCGAAGTAGAAACCGCAGGCTATGTACGCGCCTAAAATTGGCCGAACGCAATAAATTTGTACTAATTTTAACAGCAGAACATTCGTCAGGCGAACGCTAACAGATCGTTTTGACAGAGTTATCGATATTTGTAAAGCAAGGTTTTTATTTTCCAATAATTTTGAAGTGTATCTTACCATACTTGCAATTAATAACAACAAGGCAATTTCTTAATATTATATATAAAATTATGATCACACCAGTGCAGTTTCAGTCACGTTGACGTTCATACTCTCTTAGAGCCGAAACACATAACCGCGTTGCGTCGACGCAACGCTAAAATCGGCAGTTTGCGTTGCGGCGTTGCTTCGTCGCGAAAAAGAGCGTTTTTGTAGGGTAACCAGTTCTTCGTGATTTTTGATTGTGGATATTAATTCATTTTTTTTTTAATATTATAATTCACGTGAAATTTGTTAATATTTGAAGTTGTTATTTAAGAAGAATGCATAAAAAGTAATCATTTGTACCGGAAATAATTTTGTAAATCAATTTTTTTATGCTGGTAGGATTTAAAAACAACTTTTGTCTTATAAAGCCTAAACAAGATTTAAATAAAGTAATACATAAATTAATATCTTACATTTATATTCGTTTTATAGATTAAATATAAATAAATATCTTTTGCCTGCGGCTCCGCTTGCGTGGTACAGCTACCTACGGTAGTCAGTACGTAAAGTAGGTACTCTATGTCCTTTTCTGTACCCCCGACAACTGGTATGCAGAATTTCATGATGATCGTGATTCAGGTGAATAGTTAAGGCGTGAAAGCGTAACAAACAAAGAAACTCACTTTAGCGTTTATCATATGCATGAAATTAGCATTCCCCTATAATTGTGTAAGATAGAAAAAATATCACTATAATAACTTTTCGAAACGCTGCTTTATTACATATTTATAATTTAGGTACATCATACATGTCATTTGTTTGAACCGAGTCATAAATTAGCTGTAAATCTAATAGTTAAAAGTGGTTAAAAGTAACAATATAACAACAATTGAGCTGAACTATGAGCCGGTTCACAGCTCCGGTTCAAGCATATGGCTCATGAGCTTATCTGCGGTTCATACAAATTCATTGAGTTACCCATGTCTAAAAGACACAAAAAAATAAAAATAGACACAAAATTTCAATAAATCATTGTCAACAAGTATGACGTCATTACGCCGGAATTTGCGGTGCCGCGCCGCTAAAATCGGAGGTGACGCCACCGCCGATTTTATCGTTTCGGCGTCGCAACGCGGTTATGTGTTTTGGCCCTTAAGGATTAATGAAAAGTTTTTGTAAAAAAGTTTGTGTACTAAATTTTAAATAAACGTATGACGAATTTTCCTATATAAACAGTTTTTTCTAAAAATCGTCGGAATTTTCGAATGATTTGTAAGATTATATTTTTGGAATCCTTCCATAATATGTTTATATGCAAAGTATAAGAATTGACTACATTTTATATAAGTTTCAAATCGGAATATTTTTATCTTTATTGTTTTTATATGTGATAATTAATATAACGAAACGGCAATTTTTTTACCGATTTAAGGTAAATTCCATTTCACCTGCATTTGATCTATCATTTTTCTGAGTTAATGAATGATGGAGATGATTAATTTTGTCTCTATTTCATTAGGTATGTGACGTCATACAGAGCTCAAGAAAAGACGAACACGAGTGAAAGGTCAGTGCAAATGAGCATTAATGATGAAGACAGCGAATTTTTGGCTGGTCACGTTGTTGATGGTAATATTTATTTATTTCCCAATACATTTACTGTTTCTGTATGCATTTAATGATTAATTGTTGATTAATTGTTTTTCATGCTTGTTTCATCAGCTGTACTACACAGGTATCTTCCATTATGGCATAATATATTTTTCAGATTAGTATGTTAAACATTATTGTAACTTAATATTTTTAAGTATTCACTGAAAGCCAAAGTCATGGTGAGATTATAGACTAGATTTTATTGTTTAGGTCGTAACCTGTACCCTGCTACCGGTTATCTGGTCATGGTATGGGAAACCTTGGGTATGATGATGGGAGAGCTGTTCACTGAAGTGTCTGTGGTATTCGAGAATGTTCGATTCCAGAGAGCCACTAATATTCCCAAAGAAGGAAACTTGGAATTCATCATAATTATCCAGAAAGGCAGTGGACAATTTGAAGTTAGTATTATTTTTATAGAATTTAAAATTGCAATGAGGATATCGAAGTCTACAGAGTTAAATGCGTTGGAGAAGTCGAGAAGAGAAGAGATTAACTTTAAATATTTGCTATTTGTAGACATTACTTCGAAATATTTTCGATAATCTTGTAAATTATTAAATAGGAAATTTTGTTTCATATGATTTATAATAATTGAAATTATAAATAATGATCAATTAATAAATAAATATAAAATGATAACACTTTGTAGATCGTTGAAAGTGGAGCATCCATTGTTACTGGACGTATATACGCAAAGAAGAACGTTGGTCAAGATTTCCGCGTAATTCCATCGGAACCAGAATCTACGGGACCCAATGTGAAGCATCTGCTAACAAAGGACTTCTATAAGGAATTACGTCTAAGAGGATACCAGTACAGGTAATGAATTCAAATGATAACAACAAAGTCCAAAGCATTTTTTTTTATAGCAGAGTGGGCAAACGGACAATCGGTTAACCTGGTGGTAAGTGACTGCGACATCCATAGCTCCCCTACTAAAACCTTTAATAAGAATTAGATAAAATGTTAGCAGTGGCTGTTAAGAATCCAAGCATTTTATTGGATAATATTAAAAAAGATATATAATATATATAGATACAGTTATTAACCAATCAAAACGTGGAATATATTTCTTGCCATAATTTTAATATAAAAACATTGTATTGCTTTTATTTTGTCCATTTGAATGTAGTCTATTTCGAGACTTCATTGTTCAACACTCGATAGGTAGGTGCTCGTTTTTTACGTTAATTTTGTTAACCTTAGACCTGCGATTGTGTGTAAAATAATTTCTTTGTTCTTTCTAATATTTTATGGAATTTTTATATAAGCATGTTGAGCTATCTTTGTGTATTATAAATTCTTGGACACAATTGCTAAGGGTGTAAGGATAAATGATTAAATATTGATATATTTGTGAATGTTCATTTCTGTGTTATTTGAATCAAGTAAAATAAATTAATAATCAGTGTTAATTGACTTTTTCTCCACAGTGGCCTCTTCCGAGGCATAATTGGATGTAACGTTGAAGGCACCCGTGGCCGCTTGGCCTGGGTTAACAACTGGGTCACCTTCATGGACTGCATGCTACAGATGAAGATTATTGGCCAGGATACCCGTGGACTTTTCGTACCTACCAGGATTGAGAAACTGTGTATCGATGCAGACATTCACTATGATGCTATAACACAAATGAATCCGAATTCATCTAAGAAATCTTTCGAGATTAGAGTTTACCCTCATGTTGATGTGATTAGGTGAATATATAAATTTTCTAAGAAACAAATATTTGTAAAGTTCCGTATATTCGAACTGTACTCTTTAGGATTGCTTGTGTAGCTGTCTATCTCTCAGTCACAGCAACTTTTCTCTGAGTCTACTGACCTACTATTGGGTCGATTTTCTTAATAACGTGATATATTTTGGCTTTTACCCGATAATAAATTTTATTTAATTTAGCACTACAAAAAATTATATTAATTTTAGTTGTTGGAGAGAAACAGATTCAATAAAGGACTGGCCCGTGGCGCAGTTGGCAGTGGCCCTGTTTTCTGCTCCAGGGTTGTGGGTTCGATTCCCGCCCCGAGTCTGGGTGTATTATCGCATGGTCAAATGACTGCACCCTTCTCTCATCATGACTTAATCTACCTCGCTTACAAAGTGCGCCCTCCTAAGGTTAGAGGCAAGATTTTACTTCAGCGCAATTTTCAGCATATGGATTTAGAACGCTTGAGAGAGGATGTTAACAGTATCGATTGGTCAGCCTTAATGTCGTTAAATAACATCAATAGCATGGTAGACTCTTTAACTGCTGAACTGATTAGACTGTACGACAAGCACGCTCCGGTAAGACCGGTGCGAATGAAACACATTCCTGCCCCATGGCTATCACCTGAAATTAAGAGGTATATGGCCAAACGCGATAAAGCCAAATCCAAAAACAAAAAGCATCCATCAGTTGAAAATTTTGATGCATATAAAAAACTACGTAACGTCTGCAACAGATTGTGTAGGGATGCTAAACGTCGCTATATTCATTCCACTATTCAGGATCTTTGCCAAGCGCAAGTTTGGAGATTCCTTCGGTCAATAGGTGTGGGCAAGGCCACAGAGACCTATCAAAACTATGTGGATCTCAATGCTTTGAACTGTCATTTTACCACTTCACCCATAACTTTAGACTCTCATACAAAAACTTCTACTCTTACACTCTTATCTAATCTTGCTACACCTGACCTACCTCCATTTGTCTTTAAATCAGTCTCTGTAGATGAAATTAGGAAATGTATCCGCTCCATTTCCACAAAATCCATTGGTAGTGACAACCTCAGCCTTGATATGATTCTTCCCGTACTGGAGGATATTGCGCCCGTGGTCACCCACATAATTAACTTCTCATTCACACGTAATGTCTTCCCGTCACAGTGGAAGAAGGCATTTGTCATCCCTCTCCCAAAAACCTCGAATCCTACCAGTCTCACTCAATACCGCCCCATTTCTATCTGACTCACAACAACCTCCTATGCTCTTATCAGTCCGGTTTCCGCTCCTCGCACAGCACGGTTGGGGCACTGCTAAATATTACCGAGGATATTCGTGGTGCAATGGATAGTACCAAGCTCACTGCGATGGTGCTTCTTGATTTTAGCAGTGCTTTCAACTCGGTTGACCTTGACATCCTAATTGCAACTCTCCGTGCGGTCAACATTTCTTCTACTGTTTTAGACTGGTTTCACTCTTACCTCTTCGAGCGCCAGCAGTGCGTGAAAACCAACGATTTAGACTCGGATTGGTTAGATCTTACTGCTGGTGTACCCCAAGGCGGCGTACTTTCACCTTTGCTGTTTTCCATTTTCATTAATAATATATCCAAAGTCATTTCTTCTCCCTTCCATCTGTATGCAGATGATTTACAGATATATCGACACTTTGGGCTGACCGAGTTGCATGAGTGTATTGTGGCATTAAATTCGGACCTTGATGAAGTTCAGTCGTGGGCTAATTCTTTCGGCCTCATTGTGAACCCCAACAAATCGCAATGTATCATTATTGGCAGCAGTAGACTGAGATGCAAAATCGACTGGAACTCAATACCACAGCTCAAATTCACTGGCGTTGCAATTCCTTACAGCAATAGAGTTAAAAACTTAGGTCTAATTATGGATTGTAACATGACGTGGGTAGCACATATCAACGAGGTCAGTAAACGAATGCATCACACGTTTCACTCTCTCAAGCGTCTCCAACATTTTCTCCCTTTTAATACCAAAATTATGCTTGCTCAATCTCTTCTTCTCCCCATACTTGACTACGCTGATGTTTGCTATTTGGATTGACTGAGGAGCAACTCAATAAATTAGAGCGTCTTCAAAATCTCGCTATCCGTTTTATTTTTGGTTTGCGTAAGTATGACCACATATCAAATTTTCGCGCTCAACTTAAATGGCTCCCAATCCGCCTTCGCCGTGATATGCACATCCTCTCGTTCCTTTTCAAGATACTCAATGACCCAAATTCTCCTTCATACCTCCGTTCACGTTTCCAAATTCTCCCTACTCCCTCACGTACCAGGCGGCCTTGCGTCACTACGATGCTCGACATACCGAAGAGTAACACAAAGTTTCGGTTGCAATCTTTTTCGGTGTATGGCGCATCGCTCTGGAACAAATTGCCTAGGGATATCCAACTCAGTCCCTCTTTTGACACCTTTAAAAAGAAGTTGAAGCAACATTTTCTCAGTCAATCGAATCCGTAATTATTACCTGCA
This sequence comes from Euphydryas editha, assembly GCA_036937285.1. Taxonomy (NCBI): domain Eukaryota; kingdom Metazoa; phylum Arthropoda; class Insecta; order Lepidoptera; family Nymphalidae; genus Euphydryas; species Euphydryas editha. The sequence continues at coordinate 3,732,360 of JAUPFZ010000019.1, read as the reverse complement.
ATTACTTATTATTATGTGCTATATATATGTATAAATGTATGTATATATATATATATATATATATATATATATATATATATATATATATATATATATATATAATATATATTTATGTATGTAGTATTGTGTATGGTTTGTAGTATGTATTGTAAACCTATATATATTATACTTAATTAGCTACTTACTTTTATGCATGTGTATTATTCATATCACTGCAGTTTTTTTTTGTTTTTTCTTTTGCCCACTTAATTATATTATTTCTTACTACCACAGGTTGGCTGGAAGAGATCTCTTCTAGAGATAAGTCCACCTTTGTAAACAACTTCTTATACTAATTACTGTTATATACTTCTTAAGTGCAATAAAGAATATTATATATATTATGTATTTATTATGTATATATGTATTATTATATATGTATTTTTATTATATATATGTATTATTTATATAATATTTATTTGAAAAAATGTATATCAGTCGGATGTTACCGTCTGGTCGGCAACCCAATGCCTGTGTTTTAACACAGGCATTGGGTTGCCGACCTTTGGAACAGACGACGGTGTATGTGTATTAAACATATAAAAAAAAAATCAATAGAACCTAAAAAATTAACCCTTTCGCTACCAGCGTCACGTATACCTATGTGACGACCCGATTTTCTTTGCTGGGCTCGGTGTCACAAATATGTGACGGGTGTTCATTATCAAGTTATGATAACTGTTGTCGCACTGCACATAGATGTATAATTTTATACAACACTTAAACAAATGAAAGATTGTATTAGTCTAGCAATAATTACAGTTGCTTATAAGATCTGAGCGGTTTTCTCCTGAGGCTCTAGGCGAAAGGGTTAATTATTAAAAGTATATTAACATATAATACAATATCTACACAACATGTAATGTATGTTAAATTAAAATGAAATACAATGTCCCTGCTACCGACACAGGTAGTCGTTTTTTTCAAGACATGAATAGATACGAAATAGTATATTCTAATCTCGTAATAATGCCAAAAATTTTGTTTCGTTTGTCCTCGCATTATCAAAAATATTATTGAATGCTTATAATCTAATATATAAAGATAATAACTTTGTTACAGGGCCGGTGGAGTAGAAATTAGAGGACTGCAAGCAACACCGATATCAAAAAGGATTCCTCTTGGTGTGCCAGTATTAGAAAAGAATGTATTTGTACCCAACTTCGGAAAGTCTAAGATGAAGGTAAAACATCTGTTACTGTAATATTAAAAAACTGATCAGAATCCAATTTCGAATCATTTGTTTCGGATCGATAGACATTTAAAACTCTTAAGCACGATGAATAGTTTAATACCAAATATACAAATCGAATTTCCAAACTTCTACTAGAACAAAAGAACTACTACTACAAATTTCTTATAAAATTTGAGTTTATTTTATATATTCACAGTCTGTTGAATGTTTACTTTCATAAATGATATGTTATATGATGTTTTCTTGTAATAAAAATTATATGATTACAGAAAAACTGTACAGAAATAAGCTATCTAGCTATCTAGGGCAAATTCTCGAATTAACATATCTCAGAAATCTTTCACAATATTTTTATTTACAGCCATGGTGAACAAATACTTTTGTAAAGAAATTTCAAGCGTTGTTAAAATTGGCACTTTTAAGTTTAGAAAAAAGAGTTTTACTCAATAGTCCATCTCAATATAGTAAATACAGCTTTTGTTAAAAAAAACTTTACCTATTTTACATCAGCTAATAAATTATTTCTAGATTGAAGATATTTTGAGAAGTGATATTCAGCTTATTCTTGAAAACATACAGACTTACAAAGTCAAAAGTATTGAAATTGTTGATGATGAATACACTACTAATGGAATCAAGCCTGTAATGGAAACAGTAGCAGACGTCCTAGGTGATCTACCGCTCGTACAAGCCGAACTGTCTGTACTTTCGGAGAACCCTCTTGACATGCCGTTACATATTTCTGTTGAAAACAAAAAGTTGAATACAGATGCCAATGCTCTCATTGTTATTGGTGCTAATCTACTGCAGAGGCCTGAAGTAAGTTACAAAAATATTATATATATATATATATATATATATATATATATATATATATATATATATATATATATATATATATATATATATATATATATATATATAACGTACTCACGCGTTATTATAAAGATAATAATAATTTAAAACATACATCATACAATTCTCAAAAAAAAAAAACTAATTTATATGTTACCATCTATTAATACTTCAAATTTTTATAGGTGCTTAAACAAGCTTTATCGGCGCTTCGTAACAATGGCTTTATTATAAGCCGTGAAAAGGAACAAATCAATCCAAAAGATTTCTCGGACAAATATGACATTATCGGTATTAAAAATACTGGTATTGAATACATAATACTCTTGCGAAAAAGAGTTGGTTTTAAGCCGGCTAAGTTCGTCAAAGTTGTTACAGTTGATGATACGTATGCTTGGATAGATAAAATTAAAGAGGAACTTAAAGCCGGACAAAAATTGGTCATTTACAGTCAAGACGAACCACTAAATGGATTATTAGGATTAATAAACTGCCTTAGGAAGGAACCTGGTGGTGAAATAGTCCATGGTTTATTAATAGCAGATTCCTCTGCACCACCCTTCAACCCAGATTTAGAATTTTACGAAGAGCAATTAGATATGGATCTTGCTATCAATGTTTACCAGGAAGTAAGAACATAATATGACTATTAAATAATATTTTTTTTAATAATTTAATAATAGATTTTAATTACACTATTGCCATGGTCTTACAGATACGAAGACGTTACTGTAATGTCTTTTTTATCATATATGTATATATTTAATAACATATTTTATAGTTTTGAATTAAAGACGTAAATACTTGAATATTTAGTCATCAAACATTCAATATCGTTCAGTTTCTGTGAATATAAAACTACGCTTAATTATTCCTAGGGCCAATGGGGCACATACCGTCACTTATTGTTGGGTGACCTTGAGAAAATACAAGCACACCACGCCTTCGTGAACACCCTAACTATTGGGGACTTGTCCACACTACGTTGGCTAGAGGGACCTATCAGAGAAAACCAACGTTTTAAGGATGAAAATAGCATTCTAGTACATGTATGTATGAGTAAAAATAATATTACTAATAAATATTTATTTCATTCTCATAATTTGTTTGAAAAACTTTTTTTTTCAATGTGCGTTTATGTTGTTATTAAGTATGGTTAATTGGTGTTAACTAAAAGTGAAAATATAGTTTTATGAGTCAAACATCCGTTTTTCTACCGTCCCGCGAACCGAAATGGGGTCAAATAGCATTCCAGAAAAAAGAAAGTCAGACAATGCAATAGGGGATCGGACAAATTTTCAAAAAGTGTTTTAAAATAATCTTTATGGATACTTATTCCCATAAAAAATAGAACTTTATTTTTTTATAGCCGTTTAGGTACTTAAAATCATGTTTTAATATTGTCTGTTTAAAAATCCCGCCAAAACGCCACGCTATATCATCTGAGAGCGCGTGACGTCATCTGCGGTTATAACAAAACAGCTGCATGAGCATAAGTTCACGAGAAGTTTTGTTTCGTGGAGTAGATTTTTTATTTGTTCTTATGGAACGCAAAAAAATATCGTTGGTGTGCAGTACCTTAACGTACGAACACATCAAAAAGTACTCCAAATAAAATATTCATTTCATATGCCAAGAAAAGTATAAAATATGCCAGTAAAAAAATTTTTTAGACTTAGCGAGTAGAAAATGCAACGAAATGAATTTCACCAATTTACTTTTGTGAATATCATTTTGACGTAAATATACATTAATTACTACAAATAAATAGAATGAAATTTGCTTAAATTAATTTTTAGAAAATATATTATATTGTTTTCTCTCTACGGTCAACTACTAGTATAGATTTTTTCTTTTTGTATTTTTTTTTGTAACACTAAAGAATGTGATATAGTGTTGACAGTATTCTACTTGGGACGACCGTTCTGGTGTAGTGGTGCGAGTAGTCGCCTCAACATCCCGCGCCGGCGGTCGCGGGTTCGATTTCCGCTCGGGACAGATAATTGTATTTGTACAAATATTTGTTTCCGGTCTGGGTGTATGTCCTTGTGGTTCTCCCCACCGTGTCTCGGAGAGCACGTAAAGCCGTTGGTTCCGGTTGTTATCATATACACCTGATAGCGATCGTTACTCATAGTAGTATATTATTCGCCAACCTACAATGGAGCGGCGTGGTGGATTACGCTCCAACCCTTTGTCTTTATGGAGAAGAGGCCTTCCTTCAGCAGTGGGTGGTTGACAGGCTAGTACAGTACAATAGGTACAATACATATATTGTGTAATATTAGAGGTTATTTTTCAAGGAGGTATTTTTTCAAGTACCTAGGTATTTATGGCAAACAATATATCATTATATATTTATAATAGTAATACAGAAGTTTTCACATTTTAAAACACAAGTTTTGTCACAAAAGTCTGAATTACTTGCGAAGAAATTGCAAATCAGAAACGTATTCACTCTCGGAAGATTTCGATTGTCGGCTTTCGTAAATCCTGTTTTCATTATAAGAAACTGGTTAAACACGACGTGACAGCTTTTAAATCGATTACCGTATCCTAATTTATCAATAATCTTTTAGCAACCTTTATAATTTCAACAAATTTATGGAAATAACTGAGTAAACTAAGTAGATAGTACCCACGCAGTCAATGATTGTCCACAGATGACGTCACGCACTGTGATTGGTGTTTCAGTACAGTTTGAAAATATTGAAAATAATAACATTTTATTTCTTCATTTAAAAATATTTAAATGAATTATATTAAATTATTATTAGGTAAATAATCGTAAAACAGTATATTTATTTTATCTAAGCGCATTTTAGATTTTAATCTGATTACTGTCCGATCCCCTATTACATATATAAAGGACATAATAAATATTATAATTATCTTATGGTTGATAAGGCAGTGATAGACAAATTGATTTTATCGGTTTGGCATATTATTAATTAATAAAATCCGACAAGAGGTAAGCCAATTTGTTTACTTCTTGTCCATTATTTTATCTAAAATACTAGAGGCCGCCCACGACTTCGTCCGCGTGGAAACTCTATGAACGACTTCTTCCCCCACTTCTCGTCGGACCGCCCACCCCGCCCCGCTCCCGCTACTACCGTCGGCGCCACCGTGCCGCTAGATCGCGCATTCAGTTATCAGAAGCGATAAATGTATCTATATTCAATTAGCAATCAATCTCGCGGGAACTCTTGGATAAAAAGTAGCCTATGTGTTATTCTGGGTTTTCAGCTACCTACATACCAAATTTCATCGTAATCGGTTCAGTAGTATTTGCATGGAAGAGTAACAAACATCCATACATACATACTCACAAACTTTTGCATTTATAATATTAGTAGGATTTATATTTGAGATGACATATAATGGCAAACGACAATTTTATATGGGTAAATAAACAAAACCTATGTGATATTAATATAAAATCGCTTAGGTATGTAGTGTGTCATTATAGTAGCTAACTATTAATCCACGATAGACGATCAGTAATTGTTTTGATGGAATGCAGGTATTATCGTGGAATAGCAGGAATTAATGAGAAATTATCAAAACTGTTAAAACTAATCACTGTCGTTGTACTGCGTCAATCATCTCGTACCATACCATATCGTACCATACCATATCGTACCATACCATATCGTACCATATCAGTAAATAATAGCAATTTTCGTACAGGTGTACTGTGCGGCGATGAACTTCCGTGATGTTATGACGGCAATGGGGCGAGTTACAGTAGACGCGGTGGCACGTGGTCGTCTTGCACAGGAGAACGTACAGGGCTTTGAGCTCGTCGGTAGAACTGTCAAGTAAGTATTTTTTTTCTTGTTAGTTTACTTAACCAGAATAGTCGAACATTTTTAACTGACAGTTTTAACCGACCAATTGTTATAAGTTGGATAAATAATTAAAAATCCATAAATTAATAAAATTATTTCTGTTTTTCCACCATTTTTAACATATAATCGTTTAGTGGTACCCGAGTGATGGCTATGGTGAGAAACAGTGGTATGGCAAATATGGTGATAGGAGACCGTACTCTCATGTGGAATATCCCTGAAGAATGGACTTTCGAGGAAGCTGCTACCGTACCTGTGGCTTATGCAACTGTTTATTATGCCTTGGTGAGTTAGTGCTGTTTATACCTGCGTCTTTATTTTGTCATAGTATTCAATAATTTTCTTATTACTTTACAAGCTATTACCAACTATATTATTTTTAGGAGTAATTTATTCAAATAGGTTTACATTAAGCATATTAAATTACGATATTCACATTAAAAGAACGATTATTTCAGGTGATGGTAGGTAATATCAAAAGAGGAGAATCAATCCTAATCCATGCTGGTTCTGGTGGTGTCGGTCAAGCCGCTATCAACGTTGCTCTTCACTACGGATGCGAAGTCTTCACTACCGTCGGTACTCCGGAGAAACGAGCCTTTATCAAGAAGTTGTTCCCCCAACTTAAAGGTTTAGAATCAATACTTTTAAAGAAAAACATGGATTAAGTATGTTTGACATTCAAAATGAAAACAATTAATATTATTTTACAGATAGCCATATTGGTAATTCTCGTGACACATCATTCGAAGACATGATAAAGAAAGAGACGAAAGGGAAGGGAGTGGATATGGTTCTCAACTCTTTGTCAGATGAAAAATTACAGGTACTTTTTAATACTTAATTTATTCAAATTATTCATAATATAAGAGTAACTTTTGGCATTTAAATAAACTAGTATCTAATTTACAGAATAATAGGTGTTGTTAATTTAATAGGGTCAAAAAAATTAAGTACTATTTAAACATTCAACATGATTTTTCAGGCCTCAGTACGCTGTCTTGGATACCGCGGCCGTTTCCTCGAGATTGGCAAGTTCGACATTAGCAACAATACGCCTATCGGCATGCACTTCTTCGTTAAGGAAACCTCTTTCCACGGAATTATGTTGGATTATATCTTCGACCAGACTTTTGAATTTAGACAGGTTTTTGTTAATTTTATTATATTTTTTTCTAGGACGTAAATTTTATATGTAAATATTTAATTTAATTTTATATTGAAAGAGTCATTTTCTTAAAAATTATATACATAAGTATATAAATTATAATTTTTTTAATTATATGTGTACCGCTAACTATACTGTGACAAATGAATCAATTTCCTTAGAGTCTTCAAAATTTGCTGTTGTCTGGTATCGAGAGTGGCGCTGTTCGTCCCCTCACGTATTGTACTTTCGGAAAAGACCAAATAGAGACCGCGTTCAGATATATGGCCGCAGGAAAACATATTGGAAAAGTAAGTTAATAAAACCTATTTTATCAAAATAAAAAACTATCTAAATAATTTAATTATTTCCTATTGAGAAAAACTCAAAAAATGTAACATAAATATCAGTAAAATTAAATAAAAATACATATATAATAATCTATTATAGGTAATAATAAAAATTCGCGAAGAAGAAAGAAATATCCGTCATACGAAACCAACTAGTATGCCTATCGAAGCTCTTCCTAGGTAAGAAAAAAACGAAAACAAAATTAACATTACCTTTTAAAATTGTATTCAGTTTTCAAAATTTCAAAAGTTAATTTAATAAACGTACCATATCTTTTTTTAATTTTCCCACACATTTTAACTATTATTGTAACCATATAAAAATATCAAATATTAAAGTATTATTTAACTAAGGTTTTGTTTTCCTGTAGATACATGTGCGACGAAGATCTTGCATATGTCGTAGTAGGAGGCCTTGGAGGTTTTGGTTTGGAACTTGCAGATTGGCTCATTATGAGAGGAGCCAGAAAAGTGCTTCTCACCTCCAGGAGAGGAGTCAGTAACGGATACCAATCATCACGGTTGAGGTGAGTAACTATCTTATACGTTTGAGCCTTAAAATGTTTTTTTTTTTTTTTACTGATTTAGGTAGTTAATAAGTACAATAGTGTTTGTCGTTTTTTTTTTTTGTTGTTTTTAGTCGTGTTTGTTCTAATCATTTCATGGTCATACTGTGCATTATTTATTTATTTTGTATAATGACGTTCAATTTTTTAAAAAGAGTACTGAGAGTTTTTTCCTTCGGCTTTTTTTGTCTCGACCAACACTAGGGATATTAGATTAAATTATTTATTGTAATATTTAATAAAGCCGATGATTTAATAGTAATATTATGTCTACCGAGACATTGTCTTACAATAATTTGACGTATTTATTTTATATGATTTTTTTTATTCGTTAAGTGTGTATATTCACCTTAATATTATGACGAAATAAATATTTTCATTTCATTTAATTTCAATCCAAATGGAGGAAACAAAAGAGATGTTGCAAATACATTGATTATTTTAAAGTAACTGTTATCGCGTTCATACGTGTCTAGAAGATAGTTGAGACAATTTAGTTTAAGTAAACTAAAAAGTACTGTCAACCTGAATATTCAATTCTAAAGCTTAATCCCGTATTACAGAGTGTAAAAAAAGTGATATACTTCTGTGACTAAGGATAAAAAACTATTTGCTGTTTATTTAATTTTATATTTATTTCATTATATTTGTTCCTAATTAACGAAATTAAGGTATTATACCAATATTTTAAGCATATAAGATATTTGTTATGGTTTATAATTGTAATAGTATTTGTTGTGTTTAATTTGTTGCAATAGAGCTTGGGCGGGTTACGGAGCCGACGTGCAAATTTCAACTCATGACATCACAACGGAGAAGGGCTGTGAGCAAATGTTAAAGATGGCAAATGCTATGGGGCCAGTTGAGGCTATCTTCAACTTGGCAGTAATATTGAAAGATTGCATCTTCCAGAATCAAACCCCAGAAACCTTTAAGACATCATTCGCGCCGAAAGCACTTGCTACAATGAACTTGGATAAACTATCAAGGAAATTGTGTCCAAAGTTGAAGTAAGTTATAGACTATTTTGTTTGAATTAACCAGTAATATTATCGTTGCTACTAACATTTTTTAAACTTTTTATTTAGAAATTATGATATAAAGATTCTATATAATTCTAAATATAAGTATTGCGTTCTTTTACTAAAACTATAGCTGAAACAAAAATTCATTTTTTTATATATACGAGTATATTTCTTTTGTGTAGAGAACATATAATTTATTAAAAGATATGCAAGGGTATTTGAATGTGATATATATTATACCAGGGACTTCGTAATATTCTCGTCCGTGTCATGCGGTCGCGGTAACGCTGGCCAAACTAACTACGGTTTCTCTAACTCCGTGATGGAGAGGATCTGCGAGTGTAGGAAGAAGGTCGGTCTGCCTGCACTTGCTATTCAGTGGGGTGCTGTTGGAGATGTAAGTTAACCCTAAAACCTCTTTCTAAAAGTTTTAAATAATAGCTAAGTAAATATGATAAAGATTTTTTTGAAGTGAAACTTCTTTATCGGGGTTGGAAAAAAATTTAGCGTTACGCGCAATAAAAGTTAATAAAATCATAAAATGATTACCATAGTTTATTACAACAACAATTGCAGCAAAAAAGGTAATTAATTCTTGCATTTTAAGAATCCGATTAGCGATATAATCTCATATATTTGTTCTTTGATTATAAAATAAGTAGCATCGGTGGGCGAGTGCAGTAATAATAGGTTATATTACAATTTTGACTAAAAAGTTATTAGGACTCATATAATTACGATCGTATAAAAAGTAAACTGTTTTTATTATAAGTTTCACTTCTTACGAGTGTACGCTAGTACACGCACATTAATTTTTTATTAATAATTAAGTGTAAAGTATTAAAACGTAAAAAAAGGATTGAAATGTAAAAATTTGATGCCGACAGATAAGTAAAAAATATATAAATTTTGCGCTTCTTTAGTGGTGTGACTCTTTTTTTAAATTCCCCATTTAAATGAATATTTTAATAATTTCAATAACTATCAATGTTTGATACTAAATTACGTCCACTAGAATATCATATTGTATCAAGTGTCCGAAACTAAAACTAACGAAAACTATTTTTTTTTTGTTACCAGCAAAACTTTTTTGTTTTGTAAATATATTTTAGTCAAAAATATCTTATGCAAAAATATCGTCAAAATTTTTTTTTGACAATAAAAGTTAAATATAGGCTTTTTAAATACATATTATAGTAAGGTTGACACGATACATTTTAATGGAAACGAGGACACAATCATTTTAATTGACTCGTTAGAAAAAGTTTATAATGAAAAATATTTCTTTAGCGTTTATTGTCGTTATTTAAACGATATTTTAAAAACCTAACCCTTTAATATCTACCTTTAGCAATTTTAGCATATGAGTTAATAAATAATGAATGACATGATTTTTATAAACATAAATTTTAATATTTTACATGTATATTCTTAGGTGGGTCTTGTGGCTGATATGCAAGATAAAGATGTCCAACTGGAAATTGGTGGAACTCTTCAACAAAGGATTTCCTCCTGTCTTTTATCTCTTGACAAGTTCTTGAAGCAGGACGCAGTGATAGTGTCTTCGATTGTCGTAGCTGAAAAGAAAGCTGGAGGCTCTGGATGTGGTAGCATTGTGGATGCTGTTGCACAAATCATGGGCAAGTAAAATAAAACAGTACTAATTTTGATGTATTTTTGTTCAGAAGTGATTTTCTATCAGTATTCACAACATTTTTAACATAAGTAATATAATATATACTTCGGTATCTAATAAAATTTTAAATTTTAAGAGTACATTTAATTGTTTTTTTAAACAAATGTCTAACCATCGATTATTTCAATTAATTTTTTAAATTATGTATTAGGTATTAAGGATCTAAAAACAGTATCCCAACAAGTGTCTCTGGCGGAACTGGGTATGGACAGTATGATGGCTGTCGAAATCAAACAAACTCTTGAGAGAGAATTCGAGATATTCTTGACAGCACAAGATATCAGAACGTTGACATTTGCAAGGTAATTTTTCTTCTTATCAAATCCTACGATAATATTGTATATATTATTCTTATGTCACTATAATATGAATTATTATCACCAACAGATTAGTAGAACTAACGGCTCAAAAAGAAGCACAAGCATCAACGTCCATATCGGCTCACCCAGCCCTGACTGAAGACACAGCTGGTCTACGAGTTCTTATTAGAAACTTCGGTGACGAGAAGTTGGCTAACGAACATTTCATGTACATGCCGACCATGGTCAGCGATGGCTCTGAAGTAAGAAATTTAGTTTCTTTTTTTTGGTTTTATTTTGATTATAAGTATTTCTGTAATGTATGTCCATGAGACGGACAGACGACTTGAGAGAGGCCGCCGGAAGCCGTGAGATGGAAACTGCTTGCATATGATGGTAATGATGCTGATAAATAAATATTTTTGTCATAATATTTTCAGCCTTTACTAAAATTACTTGGTTTGTTTTATTATATCGAGATCTGATGATTGCATTTTAATATTTTATTTCAATTAAATACATGTAAATATTTTTAAAATACAAAAGTAGTTTAATGTAAAAAAAGGAATTTTAACACGAAATTTTGGTCATTCGATGCCTGCTCGGAGGGAATAATTTGCTTGTACAATATTTGTCTCTGGATTTAAACTTTAATACTACCTCATTACTACCATAATTATTTATAAGAACATTTTTAGTATCAAAGACGTAAAGGTTTTTTGAATATATCATTTTTTTTTAATTTATCAGATACAAGCTTGAATTTATTTATTACATATTTTATTTATTAGTACTGAGCTTAATTCGAAATTGCCTTGTTTTACAGACTGATATATCAGTCCATGAAAATGAACTAATTATGTTCATGCTGCCCGGTCTCGAAGGTTGTGCCTCGGCAATGGCGTCCTTATGTCGTAGGCTGAAGATTAAGATTTGTGTACTGCAGTACGGTCATGAAGAAAAGGATGATACATTAGACAACCTGGTCAATAGGTTACATAAGGTGAGGACGTTAAAATATTTGAAATGGGTTTAGAACAGATTTTTTATGCGGTGTGGTTTCAGTCTTTTAAGAATAATGTGTAATTTGCTTACAGACTATCAAATCGAGGTTGAGCCCAGGAAGTCAATATATACTTCTTGGTTACAGTTTTGGTACCCTACCCATGTTGAAATTGGCTAATATTTTGGAAAGTGAAGGTTTGTATGTTTTGTTTTGTTGTTATATATATATATATATAAGTAAGTACTAAGTAATTTTGAAGACTGCGACTGTAAATTATTTTTTTTGATGCAAAAACCCTAATAATAACGTGTTAAAGTGATATATATTTGTAAATATTAAAAACACTATTTATATTATTGCAGTCATTTATTATTTGTATATTTTATTAAATGTTTTATTCAGGTCACGAAGGCACTTTATTCGCAATAGATGGCAGTCCAGACTTCCTCTACGGATTGGTTAGCTTAACTACGTCTGTTAAAAATGACAACGAGTTGCAGAACAGTTTGATCTGCAACGTAATCGACATTGTGGCTCCGAATAATGACGTCACAAACACTCTCATGGATAAGCTCAAGGAAATCGAGCCATACGACGAAAGAATTCAATACGGTATCAAAGTATGTCCTGATCAGCAACAATATTCTAATAAATTCGTAGGATCAATAGCGAGAGCTGCATTCGATCGTCTAAAAATGATCATAAATTTCAATGGATTGAACAAGATCAAATCGCCAATAGTACTTTTACGTCCAAAAGATAATCCACAATTTTTTGCGGTTGAAGAAAACTATGGCCTTGACAAATTCACGGAAAGTTCCGTTACCGTTCATCTTCTAGAAGGCAACCATGTTAGCATAATTGAGAATAAAGATTGCGCTAATATTATTAATAGGGCTATAATTGCACACAATGGGACAAAGATTGGCCAAAATTTCCTTACAAGTGTGAAGTTTCATTGAATACCTAATTTTAATTTATTAAAAGTATTTTATTGAAGTTAACTGTATAAGATTATTGTCTCATTTTGGAATTTTTGGTAGAATTATTTTAAGTATTTATTGTTTTAATTTAATTGTTATCTTAGCTAATAAGTGGTATTTTAATGGTAAATTGGAATAATGGGAGATTTTGATACTTGCTTACTGAAAGGTGATGCCTCGTGTAGAAAATTATTTGATGTGGCTGAATCTTGTAATCTACATATCTTGCCTCTTTCAGCCACACACCACTCTCCTGGCTGTACCCCTTCGCTTCTCGACCTTATTTTGGTCTCATCTCCTGACTTAGTCTCTAAGCACGGACAATGTTCCGCTGATGCGTTTTCCTATCATGACTTGATCTACCTCTCATACAAAATTCGTCCTCCTAAAGCCAAATCTAGAACGCTTCTGCGACGTAATTTTGGGGGAATGGATAGAAGCAGACTGTGCGATGATGCCCGTGACTTGGATTGGTCGGTAGTTTTTGATGCTGACACAATAGATAAAAAGGTCGAGACGTTTAATATGCTGCTCACTCGACTTTATGACATTCACGCACCTATTAGACCGGTCAAAATAAAACATCTACCAGCGCCATGGTTAACTGAGGAGCTAAAGGTGTTAATTGAGAAAAATAATCAAGCCAAATCTCGATTTAAGAAAGAAAACTCAGACGTTAACCGCGAGACTTACAAGACTGCCCGAAATCGCTGTAATACATCTTGTAGAGATGCTCAACGCCGCCACATCCACAAATCTGTCGAAAACGGCGACATCGCTAAAACCTGGAAGTTTCTTGAAACACTAGGAGTTGGGAAAGCATCTAGTAAAACCTCTATTAATATTGATATTGAACTTCTGAATTTACATTTTTCTTCTTCCACTGTACTTGATGTTGCTGAAAAACAACAAACATTAAATTTTCTTTCATCGCTTCCAACTTCTAACCACCGTTTACCTTTTCTTCTTTCACCGAATGTGATGTTAAAAGGAGCATATTGTCTGTGGCCTCGAATGCTGTCGGTACAGACTGTATAAGCCGTAATATGATCATTCGCATCCTAGATATTATTATCCCTGTCTTAGTACATATTCTAAATTATTCCATCACATCTTGTATTTTTCCTGATGCGTGGAAACATGCTCAGATTGTCCCACTTCCTAAAAAACCTAACGCTGTCAACCTATCTGATTACCGACCGATCTCCATTCTCCCGTTCCTATCAAAAATTCTTGAAAAGTTAGTTTTCCACCAATTAAACATTTTCCTTAACGAAAACTCGCTTCTAAATCCTCTTCAATCCGGCTTCCGTACTGGTCATAGTACGGTCTCAGCTCTAGTCAAAGTTACTGACGATATTCGGTTAGCCATGGACAATAAACAACTCACAATTTTGACTCTTTTGGATTTTACTAACGCATTCAACACTGTTGATCATGATATACTGCTGAGTGTGTTACGTTCCTTTAACATATCTCCATCGGTGAGAAACTGGTTTCTGAGTTACCTCAAAGGACGTCGACAACGTATATGCCTTGATGAGGCCTTCTCTTCATGGCGTGATGTCCAAGCTGGGGTACCTCAAGGTGGCGTTTTGTCTCCTTTGCTCTTTTCAATCTTCATTAATTCCATTACTCAATATATTTCTTCTCTCTACCATATGTATGCAGACGATATTCAGATTTATCGCCACTCTACATCCGAGCATATTGCTAGTGCAGTCGATATAATCAACATGGACCTTAGAAATATTTTGGAATGGAGTAAGCGTTATGGTCTTAGTGTCAACCCTGGAAAATCGCAAGTTATCATTATTGGCAGCCCAGGCATTATTGCGAAAATAAACAACCAAACTCTACCTCCTGTTGTTTATAACGGTATAAGGCTGCCTTACTGTTCCACTGCTAAAGATCTTGGTGTTCACCTTGATAAGACGCTGTCATGATCGGTGCAGTTGAAGGAAATCAGCAGGAAAACTTTTTCAGCACTGAGCTCATTACGTCGCTTGAGATATGTTCTGCCAATCCCCACCAAAATTATGTTAGCAAACTCTCTCCTGCTATCTATTCTAGACTACGCAGATGCAAGCTATCCTAATTTGACCGAGGACCAACTTAATAAACTTGAGCGACTTCAAAATCTTGCTATCAGGTTCATATTCTGCCTTCGCAAATATGACCATGTTTCTGAATTTCGCTTAAAGCTCAAGTGGCTTCCTATACGCTCTCGCCGGAACTTGCATATTCTTTCTCTGCTGTACTGTGTGCTATTTAATCCTAAGGCTCCTTCTTATTTGAAGGATAAATTTGAATATATTGGAAATGCCTCGGAAGAATTAAGATCATCTCGAAATCTTATGCTGAAGCTGCCTGCGCATCGAACTAAATTTTTTGCACAGTCTTTCACTGTTCAGGCTATAAAATTATGGAACAGTTTGCCATTGCACATAAGAAAAGCCGAATCACTCTTTACATTTAAGAAGTATGGTAAAGATCACTATCTTAAGCTGAAGACGACTTGATTACGATATTTATTTACCTATTTTTTTTTTATTAGATGTTTTTATCTTTTTATTTATTTTTATTTTATTTTTGTTTAATATTTATTAGTTCATAATAGAGATATTTATTATATTAGCATTTACATATTTAATTATGTATCTTATATAAGTATTGTATGTATATATTAGTATGTAAGTTTATTATATAACTGCACAACCTACCTGTTTCTTTCTTTGCTGAACTTTTCTCATCCATGTGGGTTGTCTGGAAGAAATGGCTAAATAGCCATAAGACCGCCTGTTGTACTACACAATTTTAACACAACTAATTTGTAACTATGCTTTTGTTAAATTTTTGTGGTGTGCAATAAAGAATAAATAAATAAATAAATAAATTTATTTTAGTCTTAAGATCAAAAACCAGTACCGAAAAAAATATTCATTAGTTAGAAATCATTTTTATTTTTAATAAATTCTCCGATCTTTTAAATATGAATTGATTTGTAGTAATTTATTCGAATAAAGATTTTATGTTAATTTTATTTATATTTGATTGATATTTTTTTGGGTAAAAAAGAAATGCTTTTGTAAAATAAACGTATCATTAACAGTTTACGAATTTTATTTATCATTTTAATTTGAAATCTCAGTAGTTTTTATTCATGAGTAGTTTTCATAAGATCCTAAACTTACGGCATCACAGACATTAATCGATCGGCATTTTATCGGTGTCTCTCTTCGATAAATTAGTTGAGTGATTTGAGGAGGAAGTTGTTTGCAGCCATTAATTCACTTTGACGATTTAAATCCTTACTTGCTTTGCCTACTAAAATTGCGTTAGCACAATCACTCTTTTTACCAATTCTTAGAAACATGCTTTTTATATCTTTTACAGCAGCAGTCTAAATAAGGTTGAGTGTCCTCACAATCTCTGTATACGGTTCATATGTGTGACTGGCCCGTTGGCGCAGTTGACAGTGACAATGCTTTTGGCTCCAGGGTCGAGGATTCGATTCCCACCCCGAGTCTGGGTGTAATATATATTTATTATTTATATGTACGTTTATTAAAAAAATGAATATCAATCGTCGAGCTTCAACTAAAGTTTGTTGTAAGCAAGTTTTTAAGAAGCATTATATGTCGTTAAATACGTCATAATGTATGATGTATATGTACGAAGGTAAGCTTAAGAAAATCCATGTACTTATTTCAGTCCAAAGTGAATGGGATTGCGCACACTTACCCACAGGGCACACTTGTCCTACATGACCCTATCAATGGAATGTTAATATCAGGCACCCCACGCTTTTTAACATTAAAATAATTTCTTTTATTTATCACTCTATCCTTAATTTGAATTATTAAAAAAAATATTTTCTACTTTTTAGTTTGGTTTAATTAATAAAATATAATAAAAATAAATAAAAATAATTTAATTAATAAAAGCGTGTTTTTTAGTTTTTTTTTTTAACTATTATTTTTTTTTTTTTTTTTAGTTAAAGTTTCTATAAAAATGTTTGTTTTTTTAGTTAAACTATTATGTTTTTGTTTTCAAGGTCGTAACTTATCCGCGAAACAGCGTCCGAAGTCGCTAACTTATGCGAGAAATAGGTGATCGGGTAATGAAAAACAAACCGCAAATCCTTCAGGATTAGCGGTTTGTGTTCCATCATCAGGCCCAGGTTATTCCTACCAAAAGGAATATTCCTACCAAATTTCAAGACCACATTTTATTTAGAAAACGTTTATATTAGAAAAAGAAAAGGGCTGTTTTGGGGTTTTCCCGGCAATTATTCGAATTTTTTTCACCTTTTAAACCCTCCCTAGACCTCCACGAACATTTCAAGACCAATATAAGATAAATCTGTTCAGCCGTTCTCGAGTTTTAGCGAGACTAACGAACAGCTATTGATTTTTATATATATAGATAAGATACGATTACCCCATGTACTATTACATGTATATTTACACACGAACACTTTATTTTATTACTTTACTACTAATACTTTTGGTGTAGTGTAATGTAACGTCCCATTGTTGGGCAAACGTCTTTTCCAAATAAAGAAGGACGTATTTGAACGAATTTCGGTAAAAATTGATATTTTCCCCGATTCAAATTTCCGAAATGATAATATTTAATTTTACGAAATACTTTTGGAGCAAGAGACGAAATGACGCTTCAAATACAGAGACATATGTAGAGGATCGGGCAGCTCATTTCCGTTTTTGTGTTCATAAAATTACCTTTACTGTATCGAGTGGTACATTGTAGTAAATAATTTAAAATATTATTCGGTTTATTTGAGAAGAAAGCTTATTTGAGATTCTCGACTCCCAATATTAAAAAATAACATTGAAAAATACAAAACATTAATAATGGAGAAACAATTTATTGTGGTAACTAGAAGGTCCTATCGCTTATTTTCGCTTTCTTTCAGATAACTCAGATTTCTCTCAGATAAGTTTCGAAATTATTAAAAAAGAAATGTTGTGAAAATGTTTTTTTATAGGATAAATTGATCAAAACATAAAATAACCCGGGTACAGCTTATAAATTGAAATAAATCTTAAGATTATTATACGTATTCAAATTTTCTAAAACGCGAAGCATTTTATTCTCGGAAAGATTGTTTAGATAATTAAGATGCGTGGGTTTAGTAGTTCACATTGAATTTCATTTAAGGCCAGTATATTCGAGCGTTGTAGGTATTTAGCGCTACCTCCCTCCCCGCGCGACTAGTTACGCGAAGTCTCCGATCAAATGAACTCTCGATGACCCCGCGCGCGGCGACGGCGCACGGAAATAATTAAATATATAATTTTACAGTAACTTACTAGGTTTTTTTTTTACTTTAGGTTATTTCATAATTCAGTTTTGTTTTCGATCTCAGGATCGAACGGAGGAAGGCACAGTATAAAATGCAACATAAACATTTAATACCTAAGAGAAGTAGATAAAAACCATTATTTAATTTTTTATGGGTTTATAGCTAAAAAAAAAATTTACTATTAATATTTTAATTTATATTAATTATCAGTAATTTTTTTTTTTTTGTTAATTTATACACTTTACAACATTTAATACCTAAGAGAAGTAGATTTAAACTTTATTTCTTCTCTTAGGTATTAAATGTTTATGTTCCACCTATTACTGCCACCAGGGCCCTGCGCTGGGGCTCCCAAGCGGCGCATTCCTTCAGGGTGTGACGCGCCGAGTCGATTGGCGCGCTACACTCGTGGCAAAATCAGGGGTGGCTTCTCGCCTAGCGATTTGGTGCAGGTACTTACCGAAGCAACCGTGCCCGGTAAGCACCGGCGACAGCCGAAACGTAAGGACCCTATGCCGCCTGTTGACCCAGCGACGAAGGTGAGGACGTCGCTCTGTCCATTGCCTGTCTCAATTCGTTGTCGGCACCTCGCAGGTTAGTCCCATTGTCGGACCAGATTTGAGCAGGTTGTCCTCGTCGAGCTTTCATTCTTCTTAAATTCATTATCACTGAGTCTGTGCTCAGTGACGTCGCTATCTCTAGGTGGATCGTTCTTACAGTGAGGCACGTGAATACTGCCACGTAACGTTTCTGTTGGCTGCGTCCCACGGTGACTGTTAATGGTCTGAAGTAGTCCACCCCTGTGTATGTGAAGGGTCGCTGATGGTGAGCTAGGCGACACGCAGGTAGGTCTCCTGTTCTCGGGTGTGGCGGGATCGCTGCCCTAATCCGGCAGTGTAGACACTGTGGAAAGAGCGTTCTTGTGACGGGCCGCAGGCGTAGTATCCAGTAGTGCTGTCGACATTCGTTCACAGTCGCCTCGACTCCCGTGTGATGCCTCGTTCTATGCATCGCTATGATCCACAACTTCACTGTGTGATGATTTCTATCTAGTATCATCGGGTTTTTAGATGGCGTTGATAGTTGCTCCGCGGCGTTAATACGACTACGGACTCGGAGGGCTCTCTCTGCACACTCGATGCTCAGCTGCTTGAGGCGACTGTTTCGGGTAAACGACTTCCCGTCTTTAATGCTTTCTACTTCATTTGGGAAAGATTCTTCTTGGACTGTTCTCATGAATAGGTCTTCAGCTTTCCTGATAAGTTCCGCGGAGACCGGACGAACCTCCAAAGTTTCTTCGAGCTCTACTCTTATTTTCTGGCGTGTTTTCAGCTTCTTGTTCGTCCTTTTCCAGTCTGGGTCTTTTAACGCGCTTTTCTTAGTCCTTTTATAGTTGACTCGTTGTGTATTGGCTCGACAGAGTTCTATAAACTGTAGCACTCGAGCCGTCGTGTAGCGGAGTCTGTTCCAGCTGGAGTACCGTGTGCAGTCTGGTAACCCTTCTTTGAGTCGCGGCTGTTTACGATCGGTGACGTGAGTCCTTTCTTCGCCTGTAGGTTCGGTTGACGACGACAAGGCGGACGTTTCCGTGGGCCAGGTGGACTCCGGATGATAAGGAAATTCAGGACCTGTGTACTATCTGTGACCACTGCTGAATCCCGCTGGTACGTCCCGCGCCGCGTCGTCGGCTACGTTTAGCCTGGTTGGGACCCATCGCCATTCGCTGACCGTCGAAGAATCTTTAATTGCCGCTAGCTGCTAGCTAGCCGCTGTTAGGTGAAAATACTAATATAACTTATTGAAATTTTGGATATGCTAATATATCGGTCTAAGATATCGATGACAATCATTATATTCTAGCTAAAAATAGATTGAGTGTTCATTAAACTTACGAGTACTTATCTGATCGCTTTTCTAAGCTTACGTAGTTCACGTCTAGATATTTCCTTTTTATTTCTAGTTTTATTCCCCATTTTATATCTACACTATACTGCTATACAGTAAAAACACTTCCAACGTTGTTAGAGTACTAACTAAACTAATCTAATAAAATAATCAATAATAATCTATACTAATAGATAAAACTGAAGAGTTTGTTTGTTTGAACGCGCTAATCTCATGAACCACTGGTTCAAATTTAAAAATTCTTTTTGCGTTGGATAGTCCATTTACTGAGGAAGAATTTAAGCTATATAACATCACGCTACGACTAATAGGGGCTGAGTAATAATAAGAAATGTTACAAAAACGGGAAAAAATAATCTTTTTTGAGAGCTTCCGTTGCGTCCTTTATTATTTCTCTTCTCAAGACATTTTTTAATTATAGTTCCACTTTTAAAGTAAATATAACATCACTCTTTTACTGTAAATTTTCGAAAAAAAAAACTCAGTAATATGTTGAACGACCCAAGAATCAAACCTGAGACCCCTTGCTCGGCAGTAACGCTTGGTACCACTGGACCAACGAGGCGAAAATATTTAAGTACGTTTTTCCCTCAAATTAACGCGGGTGAAACCGCGGGGCACAGCTAGTACTAAATAAAATTATCCAATCTATTTCTCAAACCACACTATCCATTCTCTGAGGATAGAGAGGTTCACTGGCGCTCGAATTCCTAAGAGACAAGACCGGACCCTATACATCGGTTTTCACACAAGAAGAAAAGAAGACGTTGATAGACAAGGGATACGGCACCGGACAGGGATCGAGCGTCATGACTATCCACGAGGCACAGGGACAGACACGCGAGGCAGTCATCATCGTCCAGACAAAGACTAGGAGGCTGCGGATTCATGACAGTGTTCCGCATGCTGTGGTCGCGGTGACCAGGCACACAAAGACCTGTGTCTACTACACCGACGACGGTGGTGATGCAATCGGTCGTTTTGTCGGCCTCGGTGGAGGCCACAACAAAGGAAATACTACGAAATACACGAGCAGACCCTCAAGATGGCTATACATAAAAGAGACACCGCCGTCATTGAGGATGTGCTCGAACAGCTTCCCTCGGGGGATGGCTGCGGCAGAGTCTCCAATAAATAATACAAAAATAAAGAGCCCAAATGTAAATGTAGACAAGCCGTAAAAATGTGGTGGCTGGTATGTATGTACTAACAAGCAATGAAATATTAGATTATATTAGATCAAGGAATAAACGCATGTACATAGAAAATAAGAAACATGATGTAAATAGATGTAAGAAAAAAAAAGACAAAATAAAATTATATATAATAATATATGTATATGTGTGTGTGTGTGTATATGTATATATATGTATGTGTGTATATTTATATATGTAAATTATATTTGTAAATAAAGATTATGTTTATTAAAAATGATTATATGTATGTAAATATGATTATATGTATTAAAAAAAAATATAATAATAATAAATAAATAATGGTCTGTATACGGACTCGCGTCATAGAGATCCTGACAATAAGTCTAGCTAATGTAAGTCTAAAATAGTACGCATGAAACTATATTAACAATCTTATACATTTAATTAAAAAAAGGCACGGGCAAATATAAGCCCGTGGATATTTTTGTTATAAAAAAAAATCCAATCTTTAGAGGGGGGGGGACGCCGCCAGACAGCAGAGATACAGGTCCTACTTCGATGACGCCTCGCAGGCAACTAAAGCGAGGCGCGCGCAGGGATGTCAGACGGCCACTCAAAATTCCTGGTACCGAGCAAGCTGAAAAGTTGGTACTGATGACGAAAAACTGGTACGCCTGAGCTGTGTTGCCAACATTGATATAATATATGGATATGTAAAAGCGATGACCTTTTTTTTTTTTTTTTTTTGGGATACGTACAACCGATGACCTTTTTTTTAGGTCATGTGAAGTTGACGACCTTTTTTTTTTTTTTTGAGCTATTTGTAGAACCGATGACCTTTTTTTGGTCTCATGTACAGTTGACGACCTTTTTTTTTTTTTTTTGCTATATGTAGAACCGACGACCTTTTTTACCTCTAATATGGAATCGACAACCGAATACGTATCTTTGTCGGTCCACGGCCAAATCTTGGTATTTTTTGCGTACCAGGATTAATAATCTTGGTACCTGGTACGCGACCCTAAAACCTGGTATGTGTACCAAGAAACTGGTACGTCTGACATCCCTGGGCGCGCGGGCCGTTTTCTTATATAATTTAAATATTTAATATTTAAAAAAAATAGAAACATTTATTTAAAAAAGTAACCGTTAAATGTTCTACTAAAAGTTATTACCTATTTTTACATGTGAATATTGTAACTTAAAATCTGATATTCTTCGAATAAAACTCGAAAAATAATCAAAAACATCCTTTCTTTATGTTTTTTTTTTATCGAGTCAAGTTACAATTATCGTGTTTTGAACCGTTGAATAATCAAGAACGTTTGTTAAACTATAACATATATTTTTAACGGATCAAAAAAATTAATATTACTATGTTTAAAACTCTATCAAAAACAGGTGATTTGGGATATACTGGCCTTAAGTCTCTTTCTAGAATTATAATTAATATTGGAAGATCAGTGATCAATCATAAATATTATTTGAAATGTTTTTTTACTAATGATATAATTGTGTCATAATAATTTCCCGATGTCGTACCGCGAACCTACATTAAAATTTATAACAAAAAACTCGCATAATAAATATCAATTTTTGACTATTTAAACACGATGTAAAATTGTAAATGATAATAATATAATAATGACCCGGAATAAAATTTAATATAATTGAAATATACAGTAATGGCCTAGTAGTAGCCTACTATTTAGTCTTACACTGACCAAAGTCATCTGCTCTTATTAGGAAGAAGAGTTCTTACAATCACTACTATACGATCAACGAACACACTTTTTTTATTTATTTAACTGTAATACTTAAGCTTTTTAAAATATAGACGAAATTAGTAAGTTTAATCTGTGCCAAATATTGTATTTTTCATAATAAAATCTAACACTTGACAATATACAATCTATTTACTCAGTAATAAATCTTTGAATTTTAGTATCCTTGAGGAAAATTATGATAACAGTCATACGTCAAATCACGACAGATATAATACACTATCTTATGACAAATTACTCCCTACGCACTGAACTAAGTGTAATATATCTTCAGGAAATCATTGCTAGGGATGACAACTTTTAATAAAATTATTTACATATTTTACGGAACAAAAAAAAATATAGTTACAAAAATTATTATAAGAATATAGGTATGTTTTTGCCGAAGATAAACAAAAGTAAATATTCACAGAAACAATATAAAATTTGAATAATCTTTCTACTACGATTGTATTTTACTTGTTATATATTCGAATGTAAATCAATGTTAATCCGAAATTGATTTATTATTAAAATTTATTGATAAATCAACGAACTAAAATAACCGTAAATACATATATGCAGATTACATAACATATACATAAATACTACGTATGTATACTACGAAATTAAATATTATAAACTAACGCTTTGTTTCGACTATGATCAATGATGTACTGCGATAACCGACAAAGTAGCTGATGCGTATAATCTGTTCTGCTTCTAAAGCTAAATAAATATATATAATATTTAGCTTTTTTACAATAAAATACTTTTAATAGAACTATAACGGTTAAATTATTTACATTGAAGGTATTTAGAGAAAAATTTGGTGGACGCTTTTAATTATTGACATCGATACTGAAGCCAAAAATGTTCTTTCCATTTTTATCTGTCTATCCATCTGTATCTTGACCGCGTATTACACCTTAGTATTGAATGAATTTAAGGTAAAGTGAACATGATTTAAGTTTGTACTACGATCTAGAACTGTACTGTACTATATCAGCCTGTAAACAACCCACTGCTGAGCCAGCTCCATATAGAAGAAAGGTCGGAGCTAAATCCACCACACTCCTCCACTACGGGTTGGCGGGTATTTTTTTTAAATTAATTTTCCTACCACGAGTAACGACCGGGACCGACGGCTTCACGTGCTCTCCGAGGCACAGTGGGGAGACCCACAAGCACATACACCCAGACCGGAAACAAATATCTGTACAAATTCAAATATCTGTCCCGAGCGGGAATCGAACCCGCTACCGTCGGCACACGGTTTGAGGCGACTACTCGCACCATTACACCAGAACGGTCGTCATACTACGATCTACTATTGTACTACGATCTAGAACACTGGGTACTTTTTATTCCGAAATTCAATACGGATCCTTTCAGAGATGGGATGAAAGTCCAAATGTGTATCTAAATGTAATTTTTAAACGCATAGTCCGATTCCATTCACTTTTATATTTTGAGGACTGTTTATTAGTTCAGAAATTACAAACATCATAAATGTCAGTATTAGGTCCAAATAACTTGAAACACTAAATATACAGTAACCTTTTAACGTGCGGCGCATCTTAAACTAGCTTTCGTATTTTATCTAATAGGATTAATAAAAGAGATGTCAGTCGCAAAAATAAATATAAATTTACAAAAAATATGTATATATAAATTTACAACAACACCAACAAAACACAAATTTACAATAACACAACAAAATTTGTGTCTTATATTAATATTGTACAATTGACAACCTTGATTTATACCTCACTTAGAAATTTCCTAAGTGAATTATTCGCTTGTCGTTCTTAAAGATGACAGAAAATAAATAAAAGAAACGAAAGACTTAAGAGCCTTTAAAAGAAAAGTAATTAATTTGTATTTAGTAGGTATAGAAGATTTTCTAATCCTAAGATTTATAATTCAATCAGAATCTAATTTATTCGTTTCGACTTACATTAGCGGAAATAGTATAGTATTATGTAAAATAGAATAAATTTAAATGTAGCCAAAACTACGGGAAACATCTAGTCATTATAAATACGTAACTAAATATTGTCAGTACTAACGAGTGGTTTGATAATACAATTACTCAGCAAACGGATAAGATGCAGTTGCAATTACTGATTTAGTTTACTAGTGATGTGCATTTGTTTCTGTGATGTATCGATACTATCGAATGTCTTTTTTAATATATAATTTTATTAATTTTTAATTTCTATGATATATTTTAACATATCATTTGTTATTATTGAGATAAAGTCAAATTGATTATGTGTCAATATGGTAGAGACCGCATCTCATTACTAACATATCTGCTGAAAAGAAAGCCTACTTAAAATCAAAAATGATTTGGGAAAATGAGTAATTTTTTAGTCGATGAGCTTAAAAGTATGAAAATGTCGACATATTATTACGTGACATTTCAAAAGTTTATCTCCTTTCAATAAAATTTGTTTCATTACGGTGTACAACAAAACTAAAACGTCCATCTTTTTCACCATGCTTTATCTTATTCTTCTCCGTCCATAAAAACAACAATTATGGCTACAAATGTTAATGGACGACGATTATCGTAGATGCCCACCTCTAACTACTAACAGATGACTGTAATATCATTTAGAATAGTTTGTGTAACCTGGTGTTTTTATGGAACCAACATAGAACCGAAGTCTAATTCATTGTCAGGTGACGCTCCATGCAAGAAGCTTATCTCTAGCATAGATGGTTATCCATGGTTGAAGACGAAGACGACTCCCCTTTCAATAAGTACAAAAACTTATTGACAAATGTAAATAGAAAAATACGGTTTCCAGAAAAGTCTAGAAAAAAAAATATTCTGAAAAATCTAATTGGTGTATTATGGACCCTATTTTGTACATTTATTTATTTTTTTCGTCCATATGAGTTCCGATGTGGTATTTAAACTAAAATATTATGAAGTCGGTAATAAAGATCTCAAGTATGCATATCTCACGTTTGAAAAAATTTTATTTTTAAAAGTACTTAATTTGGTTTAACTAATTACCAAAAATTTGAATTATTACTTGATTATTTATTTAATTATAAAATATTAAAAATTAATTATTAGAAAATTTCAGCATGCAGGTTTTCTCACAGTATTTTTTTTTATTTCAAGCGCTAAAGCACATGGCGTAAATTTTAAAAAATCAAAATGCTTTCAATGTAATCAAAATATTTATGAATTTTATCGACTGGATCAATTCAACCCAAAAAACGTATATACATTCGTGAAAATAGAATAAAAAAAGATCAAGTGACTTTTTTACGACTGAAATTGACTCGACTTTTAAATAAAACATGAGAGTATCGTATTACGTCTACATATGAAGTAGAACATTTTTCCATTATTATGAAGCATCTCTTCAAGAGATCATTTAAAAAAGAAATAAATCAATTAAAATTATATAAACATTTTAATTTTTAATATCCACACAAATTGTTTTTGTTTAAATTTATTGCAACTAATTTTTAAACCGTCTCCAAACAAACTGAAATTTTTTATTTTATCATACAACATCCTGTTGTTTTCTGTTTAGTTCTTGTATTGTCTCTCAGCTATAAAAGAGGAAGGATGGAACTAAATTTACCTACTGTTTGTGTTCGACTTTTTAATTTCAATCGATTTTTTTCTTTGAGGCTTACACTATTAAAAAAAAAAAAAAAAGAAACAAAGTTAGGCATAGTACAATCTAGACCATTAACAGACTGTCCCATATCTTTATTCATTAGTATAATTCTAAAACTTTAATTGTAAGAAATAACTTATCTCATAAAATAGAAGGCCCCTTTAAAAATCCTCCACCGACGATATACCCTATTTATTTAATATATCGTATATTGGCCATATAAAATAAGGCTGAACCTTATGGAAGTGGTATTGTTACCAACAATGTAAATCTATCTTATAGGTATTAAAATATGTAATAATTTTTAAGTCGACGTAGTGGTTAAAATGATCGCTCGCCCTTCACATAGAAACAAACAAAAAACCAACAACCAAAAACATGCAAAATCATTAACTTAGCTGTCTAATTTACAATTATCTATATAATATATTAATACGTGAGCAAAAACTTTGTATCCCTTTCTACGAGAATAACGCGGACGGAGAAATATGAAAGGCACAGTTAAAGTTTATATGGAGAAGTGCAGAATGCTAATATTTTTTATAATAATTCTCAAAAAATACATTAAATTAATTTAAAAACACACTACATACACTACGTCATACACACATATTATGTAAAATGTACATATATACACAAATTTGTTTATTGTCAAAGTCTGTTGTCAACACGGTCTTAAATCCATGTCTTGTAACGAATTTTTTTAATACAGGTCTTGCAACGAATTTTTTATCGATTTTTTTATGATTACTGCATATGCTCATCATGTTATGCGTAATCATATTTTTATGATGTTGACAATGCTGTCAATTATAAATTAAGTCAAAATTCGATCACTGGGCGACCACTAGTATAAATATAAATACAGTAGAATACTGTAAAGCATCCGCAATGTAATAACTCAATCAACAGCTGACGGTTAATACAACTACAGCGTAAAACTTTAGTGACGTAATTTATTTTCAATTTATCGACATTTAAACTAGAGCTTTTTGAATATATTTATTTTACTTGAAGCACTACAAAAGAAGTAATAGCCTGTCATTATCGAACCTAGAAGCAGGAACTTTATTGTAAGATTGCTGATTTGTTAATTACAAATAATATACCACATGTTCTAGCGTTTTGACTGATGAATTCGTTTTTAGTATAATTTGTATGTGATTTCTGTTTTGATTGACTTTTAAAACTAGAAGTAAGTATGAATATTATGAATTAAAAACAAATAAAAATATGTTCCATTGTTTTAATTACTTCTGTATCAGCCTGTAAACCACCCACTGCTGAGCGAAGGCCTCTTCTCTATATAGAAAAAGGGTTGGAGCTTAATCCACCACGCTGCTCCACTACGGGTTGGCGGGTAATTTTTTTTATTAACTTCCCTACCACGAGTAACGACCGGGACCGACGGCTTTACGTGCTCTCCGAGGCACAGTGGGGAGACCCACAAGCACATACACCTAGACCAGAAACAAATATTTGTACAAAATTCAAATATCTGTCTCGAGCGGCAATCGAACCCGCGACCGCAGGCGCGTGGCTTTGGGGCGACTACTCGCACCACTACACCAGAACGTTCGTCAATATATTGTTTAGGTATTGTCACATGTTTTGGTGTTTTATTACTTCATCCTTAACGAAATGAGCCATGTACTAAGAATTGTACAAAATTATATAAACGACAAAGATGTGTGAATAAAGCTGGCTTGATGATGCCAGATAAATGACTAAAAGATATAATTATTAGATAATGTATTGACATTTTTTTTTAAAGAGAGAGATGAAAATTTTGATTAAAGCTCGAGAGTTCTGCAAGAGTTTTTTGAATTAAAAAAAAGATTCATCCTTGCGTGTATGAATAGAAGAAAAGTTTGTAATGGTTGTTTGAAACGATTTCTGACTACAAATAAGTAATGTGACATTTTTGAATATTCCACCTCTAAGTGGTCATATGAGAAATGAAAGTGAAAGTATAACAAAGTTATTATTATTTTGATTTAAAATTAAAAAAAAGCCTTGTTTTAGCGTTTTAAAAAACCTCCCTTGCGTTTGGGAATGTTGGGAATAATTTTTTTTTTCTCGATGTTAGAAGAATATTTTTTTGTTATTTTCTGGCTTTTTATTATTTGAATGAAATATAACTTTTGCTTATAGTTACAATGTAATACACATTACAAAATTTATTTTGGTTTTTTTAAATATTTTGATACTTACCTAATAAATAAAATAAGTTTCATATAAATAAACTGACTTATTTAAACTTTTTTTAAAGTGTGTTAATAAAAGTTGAATCAAAAATTACAAATATCGATAACTCAAAGTCAATCTCTATAATCAAATATACCACTAATCCCTGTTGAGCGATGGAAGAAAAACCCCTGATCAGTTCGATTAGCAATTTTGTATTTAAAGAAAATTTTCTACTATCTACTTTAATACAAATGACAAAAGATCTGTTTTCCTTGAACAATTGTAATTAAGTCTTATTAAAAAAAATGCTCAATTATTTTAGACTTTACTCTTTAACTATAAGGTTTAAATTTGTTAAATATTTTTAGTAATATCCTAATTTTTCCTTTTAACAAACCAGTAATTGACTTTCTCGACTGGTATTTTTTTACAAATGATATCGAAAGTAAAAGATATTCTTAAATTGATCCTTTACTATCATCCTAGGATAAATCTAAAAGCTTTTAAAAGAATGAAATAAAAATAAACGACTAGTCGATCCTCGCTGTTTTATCCATCTCCCTTTTTATGATAACTGCATAGGAGCATAGGCTCCTATTAGTTATTTCATAAGATTCCATAATTATCCTACAAATAAATAAATAAATAATACTTTGCATTGGACTGGTGAATCTTTATTTAGTGATGCAGATTATTTTATTCACTGTATAAATTACACCAATAAATTACATGAAACAAATTACGCCACTGATTTCTGCTCTTATATACACCAATTATCAATAATTTATAACGACAATAGTAAACAATAACTGGAGGTCAATTATTTACAATTGATCATATAATAGAGCCGACAATCCTGTCTGATGGGTAATCCTAAATGGAAATCACCTAAACCGATACGATGATAGCAAAACTAACGTTATCTAAAACTATTTTGATCCATTACGTGTATGCGTATTTTGACGATGTTAGAAACCTGTTATAGTTTAATAGGTACTTGTAAGATCCCAATGACGTATTACAAAGTTTTTAAAGAGTAAGTCACTGTTTATTTTTACTAGGATGCGAAATTACATATAAAATTAATGATTAAATATATATATGTTCGACTCCCGCTCGGGACAGATATTTTTATTTGTACAAATATTTGTTTCCGGTCTGGGTGTATGTCCTTGTGGGTCTCCCAACCGTGCCTCGTAGAGCACGTAAAGCGATAACGATCGTCACTCATGGTAGAAAAATTATCCGCCAACCCGCAGTGGAGCAGCGTGGTGGATTAAGCTCCAACTCTTCTTCTATATAGAGAAGGGGCCTTCGCTCAGCAGTGGATTGTCAACAGTCTGATACAGTATATAGTAAAGTATAATAATTAAGGTTTCTTGGCAAACTAATGATTTATTAACGCGTCTTTAAAATTATTTTCATTAGTACACCTTTCTGATTTATTCTTTTTCATATCCTTTGCCACAAGTTTAGCTAAAAAAAGTTCGAACAAAAACCCTTTTGTTATTTTTTTTATATATATATATTTTTAATTTTCTCATATGTTATGTTTAGATATATTTCTTTTGATGCCTGATAAATATATTTGAATTTAAACACTATTTATATTGACCGTGTAACAACAAAACAATAAAAAACATGTGAGCCGTCACGGGGCGCCTGGCAGATGTGAAACATCGACATTATTTTGTAAAAGTAATATGCAGAAAAGAACATATTGTGATAGGAACTAAATATGTCATAATGATAAAATAAAATATTACGATTTTTTTCCAGATAACGATGACTATTTATTGAATAAACATTTATTTTCATTAAATACAAAAATTTACGAATTTATTTCAAATCGTGACTACTTAATTCGTTTAATCAGTGACTTCGATCGATTGCGCATGGCGACGCGTCGCCACACCGCACACACTACTGCATATTGACTGTATATATATACCATTGTATAGCGTGGCGACGCGTCGCCACGGCATGAGTCGCCACGCCAGAAATCGGTTTTACGTGCGGCTATAGATGTTTCACATCAAAATGTTAAATAGAAAGATGTTCAATAAAGAGTTCAAAACAATTATGTTGAATAATTTAAATGTAAAAATTTACTGTCAGATAAATGAGAAAACGCTGTCTCATTCGATAAACCTACACTTGCACGTTTAGCATTCACTAATTCGTTTATTTGTAACATGAGTTTTCGCACAACTTGCTTGTGTAAGCTCACACTCAAAGTTAAGAACAGTAACTACAAAAGTCAACCAATCCAGTAAATGTCGAATGAAACATGATTTAATTCGACATTTACTCATCTCCAACGTAATAACCCGTTTTGTTACATTACGTAGTACGTCTAGTCTTTTATAAAAAAATAATTAAATGTTAACGTAAGCATTTTTATGTATTAAATCGACAAAGACATTTTCGGGAGTACTGATTATGACTGACGAGATTTGCTGAAACTCGGTAGGGTTGGCATCTATCTTTATTTATCTATCAAATTGTTTTCGATCTTTTACCCATCTACGATGAAGCCAGGAGGGATTATAATATCGGTAGATATTTATATACGTACGTCTTCTCACAAACTATGAACATATTTTTACTTGATAAATCATTAGACGACCGCTGATTTTTTTAAATAAAAACTTACAGTATTCCTAAATTACTGTATAAGGGCATTTCTTTTCTAAATAAACATATTTATTTTTCACAACCATGATTCTAACCTCAAAATTAAAGATAAAATCCATCGATCAAGCAGTTTCCTTCTTTCGGCGAATTCAATATCGCTCTAATTTAGAAATCGCTTACTATAAATTCCATCGCTTGGTGGCTTTTCCTTTGATCAAAAGAAAAAGGCAATCTAAGAATAATTGAGAGACAACGACACGACACCCCTCTCAATATTAATCGAAAATATAAATATTATAATGTGATGGTAAGTGTGTGGTATACACAATGGCGTAACTAGGTAACCAAAGGCCCTGGTGCAAAAAATTAACTAGGGACCCAACTAAACTGTTTAAGTTTTATCAATACAAGCCAAAATATAAATAGCTATGTTCAAATATTTTAAAGGTACTTTAAAAAGTTTCTTTATCATCTGCTCATCACGCACAGCAGGGCCCGTCCAAGTTCTACACGCAAGCAAATTTCAATAGTTCAATTTAGTTTTTTGATCAGGTCTGAAGGCTTTCTGAGCTTGGGGGCCCCGATGCAAGGCACCGTCTAGCCCTCCGGTAGTTACGCCACTGGCCGTATACATATATAATATATGGTTTGGTTGATCTATCCAGTGACATTTATACATCGATATAACGAAACTGAATGGAATTAGAGAATATTCGTTATAATAAGTAATTTGTTTTAATGAGGTTTGTTATATAGAGGTTAGGTTGGACTACGATTCGTTTTATCAAAGTAATAAAGCGGAATTAAGTGGAAATAATTAATAGAATACGTTATATCAAGATTCTAAGTTTAAAAAAAATCGTTAATTAGAGATAAATACCTTCTACCTATATTCTGCAATGATTAAGAATTCGTAATAAAAAGGTTTTTGATAAATGTTACTCGTAATGTAGAGGTATATTTTGTATCTTTTTTTTTTTCGAGAAATAAATTCTTAAACCATATTAGCTCTTACGGGCAGTTCTAGGGGATTTCAAAAAATTCGGTAAATCGAGTAATCCGTTATATTGAGGTTGTACTGTATAACGATGGTGTATATTATTAATATAATTATATTGAAAAAATAATATTGTTATTAGTACTATTTAGTCAGTGCTGTTTATGCGTCAAATGATTTAATCAAGTAAATATGTTTAAATACATAATAAACACAATCATCGCAATCTTGACTAAATTTTTTAATTAAATTTCCATTGCTTTTAAAGCGATTTTTATGATGAACAATTATGATATTTAAATTTATATCCTTTATCAGTTAATTCTTCAATAAATATCATTTTCACTTTTTCGGAATTTTAAAAATAATATAATATTTAATTAGTCTTATCTTTTCGACCTTGTATGTATAAAATTCAAGAAAATTCTATTTGGTTGTACTGTTTGTACTGGTTAGAATATCAATAAATATAGGACATTAAGAAAAATAAAAATAAAAAGTAAAAAACACTTTCACTTGATGAAATTCGATATATTCTGAAGCATTATTACGAAAAAGGGAAAAATGCGACTCAACGGCGAAAAAAAAATTTAACGTTTATGGACCGTTATGGACCTAAGACAGTGGCAGTAAGAATACCACAAAGTTGGTTCAAACTTTTTCAGTCTGGGAATTTTAATGTCAAAGATTCAAGTCGCTCTGATGATCATACAGATAAAGTAGATGCCATTTTTGAAAAAGTAAAGCATGATCTACACATTAGTAGTTAAAATATAGCCAAGAAACTGAGGATGGATCACAATACAGTTTTGACTCATTTGAAAAAGCCTGGATAACCAAAAAAGCTCTTCAAAACTTTTTGGGTAGTGTTAGGTTAACATCAAGAGAGGACTGTCAAAACTATTTGTCTCATTTTTATCGAAAATCCCAAGATTTCTACGGGAACGGAATTATGTCACTACCCACAACCTAATACCTTATAATCAAATGCAATTAAACTTTGAAAAAAGTCTTGAATTTATATATAAAATACGAAAAAACTTTTTTCCCAACCTAGTACTAACTAAACTAGTAGTGAAAGTGAAGTAGTTTATACATATTTATATATAGTTCGACATTTTGCCCGAGTTATATATGTTTATCTTGTATAATATTTTAAATTTTTTACTAAAAATTCTATTTTGGTTCAATGTTATTTTGTTTCAATAGAGAATCCAAAATAAGTACATTTCAATATTGATTGTATACTAATGAGATATTGAGTCAATTCTAAAAAATCTTTTGTAGTAATTTGTCCCTTTTTCCTGGCATATAAGCTATATAACATTAAACTTGTAAACTCTGAAAACAAATTGAACAAAACTGTACTGTACTGTATCAGCTTGTAAACAACCCACTGCTGAGCGAAGGCCTCTACCCCCTATAGAAGAAGGGTTTAAGCTTTATCTATCACGCTACTCCACTGCGGGTTGGCGGATGAATTCCTGCCATGAGTAACGATCGTTGTTAGGTTTCTATGATAGCAACCAAAAGAACAAAACACTAACTATATTTGATTAAAAGTCTATATCGGATTTTATCGCGTAAAATCCGATATAGACTTTTAATCAAATGAGTAAAATTCGCGTAAATATAAGAGAACAGTACACTAACTATACTTAAGCCAAATTCGATATGGAATGTTTACCAACAAATCGTTGCTTAGCAACCAACCATAGGCAGATGTTTACAGCCTATTGGAAAATAATTATAATAATTATATTATGTAATATTTATACATAGTAGTACAGGCTACATAAAACTTGAAATAAATAAGTCAGAAAGTTAGATATATTTATATATTATCTATAATTATGTGTAAAATTTACTTGTTAACGTGGGTATACTAATTTCCCACTGAATGATTTCTAAATATTTTCATAAATATGTATATGCTTATTTAAAAATAGCTACACTATCCCTGAATAACATTCAAAATGGATTTAATATGATTAAAAATCTATGTTCAGACACTCATTCTCTTTTATTATTTATTTTACTTTACTTACGTTGAATAAACATAATAATTATAATATTTGAAATTGTGCATAAAAATCAATAACAATACTTATACCTTTAACAATATAACGACTGATCAAAAAAAGACCAAATGTTGCTTATCTGCGAAATTTTCCTGTCAGTGCAAAAATTTAGGGTTGTTAGATGTATATTAGTAATTACAAATATGTTAATTTTTGTTATAAGTAAATTTTCTTGTATATTACGTATTTGGCGGTTAAGTTAAGTTCTAGGAAACAATGTTAAAGTAAAATTATTAATGTATAACTAGGAAATTGGTGATAAATTACAATTTTTCATTACTAAAATTGTGACAACCCTATACACGATGACATTTGGTTTGTTTACATAAATTCCACATTGAATTTGGCTCAAGTATAGTTGCGTTTAGGTTTCTATTTATTTCTTCCTTTGTTTAACTTAATGATTATAGTGACAATAATTAAAGCAACTCATATTTGAAGACATACGACTATTCTATTATTCCCTCAGTTTTGTTCACGTAATCTCCACTAAGTCTTGCCAATTCCAGAGAGAATCGTAAATAGTAATAACATTGACAGAGGTATGGACTCCATCGGCTTACTCGTACATGATGTATGAGCCAAGTGTTTATATACTTAAACTATTACGTAATCTCCTATTTACTTACGTACTATATTCGAACTAAATTAATTGAATAGTCCCTAATTTAATTATGTAATGATACTCCTATATTGATAAAAATACTTGGCGTTCGTTTTCGAACGATAAAAGATTCTTTCTTATTTATTCTTATTACTCACTAGTATTAGAAACAAATCAATTTATTAACTTTCCTAACCAAACAATTTATTAATCTAAAAAAGGAAGTCGAAAAAACTTTTCTTTTTCCAATATATGACCAATGAATGGAAATTAAAAAATGTAAAGGACAATGTTCAAATCTGCCCTGACATGTGCAGAAAATTGACATTTTAAAATATCCTTTATTACTTAAAACTAGATTTTTACTAATAGTTAGAAGTGATCAAAGCGGTGGTTTATAATGAAATAAAAAAAAAACTTTTATTTGATTGTGATGTTAAGTTGACAACTTGAGTTACTTGACAAGAGAGATGCGTCATACATGTGAAGTGTGTTTCAAAATTTCTATTTTCTTTACATGTCAGGGCATATAAGAAAAAATGGTCATTGTCCTTTGCTTCAATTATTTTAATTTTGTACTAAAACGACCCGTAAAATGCAAATATAAAACGACTCGAAATCGTTTTATTTAGCTATGTCCGTTGATATTAGGTATTAGTCGGTCTGGAATCGGTTCGGAACCAGATGTTTGCAAGTTCAAATCCTGATTAGTACCACTGAATTTTAGGTTCTGCACTGAAATTAATTTCACGTTTGGAGAGAAAGGAAAACTTACTTTATATATATATGAGTGTGTGTGTGTGTGTGTGTGTGTGTGTGTGCGTGTGTGTGTGTGTGTGTGTGTGTGTCTTCTTTTATTTGAGGTTCGACGTTAGATGTGTCGACTCCTCCTCTGGCATCAACCTCTTCTTCCCCCCACGGAACCGCCGCTAGGCATTACTTCGTGGAAGGAGGCTCTAGCTACTGCTCTTCCGTCGTGCTAATGTCACGGGTTTTGTTTTCCGACCGCTTTCTTTCCAGCCGCCGGAGTTCCTGAAGAACTTCCGTCGCAAAAGTGCTTGTCGCCTGCCATGCTGCCTCCGATGAAAGCATAGCATCTACCAAAGACTCTGGCTGAATTTTCTTCTTAAGGGCCTCTGCCCAGGCACTGCGTAACAGGTGGAAACGAGGACACTTAAAGAACACGTGCTCTGCATCTTCACTAACACCTGGACAGGATGGGCACATAGGAGATTCCTCCTGCTTATATTTATAGAGGTAGGCCCGATAGCACCCATGTCCTGAGATCATTTGTGTCAGGTAGTAATTGACCTCACCATGATTACGGTTTACCCAGACATCAACTTGTGGAATAAGTCGGTAGGTCCATCTGCCTTTTGTACTGGTATCCCACTTCAATTGCCATCGTCGTATGCTATTTAGCCGTTCCTCCTTGCCAAGTTCTCCAGGGCTCAGTGTGGTCGTTACTTTACGGTGGTAAAGGGCTTTCCGTTCTTCGGCTAGTACTTCAATGGGCAATATTCCGGAAATAACGTTCACAGCGTCATCAGACACGGTGCGAAAAGCACTGGCAATTCTTAAGACACTCAGCCGATATACTGGTGCAATTTTTCTTCGTGCTTCCTGTATTTTAAGCGCATCGGCCCAGATGGGGATTCCGTAGGTGAATACAGATGTTACTACAGACGTCAGTAACGCCCTCCTTCTCTGCTTCGGGCCTCCTATGTTGGGCATAAGCCTTGATAGAGTCGCTCTGACCACCGACGCTTTGGCACCCACGTACTGTGCCTGCTGCTTGAAGTTGAGTCGGGCATCAATCATAACGCCCAAATACCGAAGAAACGGCTGGGATGTGATTTCATGTGCTCCGACTTGCAGTGTGATGGTTTCCAACCGCTTCCTGCTAGTAATAAGTACTGCCTCAGTCTTGTCCTCTGCCAAATGCAGTCCAACTGTGTTCATCCAGTGGCAAATCTTTTCGATGGTAACGTCAAATGCAAAGGTAATTTCTTCTAGATGCTTTGCAACGACCACTACGGCCACATCATCTGCATACGCCACGAGTTTGACTTCTTTTGGAAGTTCTAGTTTTAATAATCCGTCATACATGATATTCCACAAAAGTGGACCTAGAACTGAGCCCTGGGGTACTCCTCCGGTGACTTTGTATGTTTTCGGACCAGTTTTTGTGTCATATTTTAGGATCCTGTCAGAAAAGTAGCTTGCAACCATCCTTCGTAAGTATCCTGGTACCTTCATCTCGTAAAGGGCTTTCATAATGCAATCCCATTTGGCGGAATTGAAGGCATTTTTTATGTCTAACGTTGCTACTAGGCAGTACTTCTTCGTACCTCCTTTCCATCTGGTTCCGGTGATTGCGTCCTTAGCTGTATTGACGACAGCGCTAATTGCATCCAAGGTAGAGCGTCCTTTCCGAAAGCCGTATTGGTTGCTGGCAAGAAGCGGTTCGACTGCTGCTTCGATCCTCCTGTGTATTATGCGTTCGAGTATTTTACCAGCTGTATCCAGCATGCAGAGCGGACGATAGGATGTTGGTTCTTCCGGAGGTTTCTTTCCTTTGGGGAGGAGGACTAACCTCTGCTGCTTCCACATCGATGGGAATGTACCTTCTGTGAGGCAATTGTTATAGACGTCAAGGAATATTGCAGGCGCTGCTTTAATGGCAGCTTTTAGTGCAATATTTGGGATTCCATCTAGGCCCGGAGCTTTCGTATTCCCTACTCTAGAACATGCCTCGAACAGCTGATCTTCTGTAATGGGTGGGATTTCTTCTGTTTCATATTGCTCTATCTGATGATGTAGTTGCATTTGGTGGGGAAACAGTGTGGCAACAATCTTGTCTAAGAGTTTGGGACAAGTGGGCGATGGCATTGGTTGGCTTTTGAGATGAGTCATGACTGCCTTATACGGTCTGCCCCATGGGTCGTCTTCTACCTCAAGAATCAGCTCATTCCAACATCGTCTTTTGCTGTCTTTGATGGCTTTGTTTAAACTTTGGCGAGTTTTTTTATATACTGCCACCAGTTCCTCATAATTTGGTTTTTTCCTACGGCGTTGTGCTGCTCTTCTCGCCTTAAGACACTTTATACGGAGGTTACTGATGTCCTCGTTCCACCAATGCATCGAAGAATGCCGGATCATAGCACGTTTCC
Organism: Euphydryas editha; assembly: GCA_036937285.1. Lineage (NCBI taxonomy): Eukaryota > Metazoa > Arthropoda > Insecta > Lepidoptera > Nymphalidae > Euphydryas > Euphydryas editha. The sequence goes on along the minus strand of JAUPFZ010000019.1, from coordinate 3,693,856 downwards.
TGGGCATGGCGGTGTCGCAGGCTTCTGTAATTCTCTTCATCAGATATTTTGCCATATGTTCAGCATTTCCATCACTGATTGGTTCACTATTAAGAGCTACCATGAAAACTTCAGGATCAAAGGCACCTATCTTCCAACCAGTCGTCTTAGATTTCCTGTGCATTCTTTCAGTGCATTGTTCGGAGGATACTTCCCACAATAGTGCACAGTGATCACTAGCTGTGTAGGTGTCCATCACCTTCCAAGAGCACTTTCCCTTAACCAGACTGCTGGAGACGAAGGTTAGGTCAACGATGGAATTCGCTCCTCCACGGACAAACGTAGGTTTATCTCCACTGTTGAGCAACACTACATCCAGGCTGGACATTGACTCCAGTAGTATCTTTCCTCGTGCGTTTGTCTCCTTACTACCCCAGTCAACTGCCCAGGCGTTAAAGTCCCCTGCTATTGCAATCGGGGTATATTGTTTCGCATCTTCAGTCAGGCGGTCTACAAGGTTCTTGAACTCGTCGAGTGTAAGGCTGGGCGGGGCATAGCAGCTGTAGTAGTAAATTCCCTCCAGTTTTGCTACAACAAAACCAGCTTCATTGTTATTAGCAGAACTCTGGAAGGTACATCCGCCACAGGCCCAAATCACAGCTTTAGTGGTACTATCTGTTTCCCATGGTTGAGTTGAGAGGTGTTTATATGGCTCCGAAATCAGAACAAGGTCTGGATTCAGTTCTCGCACGGTCTGCATGAGCAAATCGTGTGCAGCCTCACAATGATTGAGGTTTAGTTGCAGTATCTTCATAATTGTTTCTTTTTTCTCACCTTCTGGAGTGCTTCTTTAAAAACTGGGCATCTTCTGCTACCAGCAATGTGGGCACAATTTTTCGTGTTGCCTTTTTCGAGGCACAAGGCACATCGGGCATCTTTTTTACAGGTGGCAGTTTTGTGTCCCTCTTCTCCACAGCTGGTGCAGAGATTGGACCGGTCCAAGTTGCTATTACACTTAACGGCAAGGTGACCATAGTGCCAGCACCTAAAACACTTGGTTGGTCTCTCCACAATTTTTATTCTGCAGTTGACCCAGCCAATTCTGATTTTGCCATGCTCCCCCAAGACCTTCCTCGCTATTGTTGCTGCAAGTATCACTGATGCAGTCTGTGTACCGCCATAGGCCTTGCGTAGTGATCTGATGGCATCCAGAGTTATTTCATCATCTTCAGCCGCTTTCTGTAGAGCTTCGAGAACATCTTGTTTAGTCGTCGTGTCGTCGAGGTCTCGTATTTCGATTTCCTCTTGCGGTCCCTTGCTTATAACTTCAGCTTCGTTCCCAAGGAGCTTAGCAATGGTTTTTTGAAGCCCTTGGCCTTTGTCTGTACTCTCTTTGGTAAGGATGATCAACAGATCACCAGTCGCTGTCCTGCGGATTTTATCTACCGTTGAGCGGACTTGCTCATCGGGAACATCTTTCTTGACCCGACTGAGTATATCCGCATATTTTTCTTTTTCTTTAGGCCGAACAATCAGTGCATTGGGCCTTCCCACTGATTGTCTTAGCTTCTTCTTTTGAGGTTTCTTCTTCTCTTTTTTGTATTTGACTGTCTGCCACTCTGTTTGTGTTGTATTTTCAGCGAGTGGGGTAGGTCCTGTTCCCTTCATTTTCTTCGCTTTCTTGCTCCCCGATTCTGGTGGTGATCGCTCTTTTCGTTTAGTCCTACGAGTACCACGTTCCTCTCCAATGACGGACTCAAGATCAGTTTCGAATTCACTGTCTATCGTCGTGGTAGTCTCAGTGACGCTCTGTACGCGATGTAGTGGTGTACCTGAGACTATTGGCGTCAATTTAGATCGAGACTGGTCTGTGAGTCGGGCATCTTCCAACACTTTTAGTCTCTTGAAAGCGCTGCCAATACTGGCCACCTTGGTTTTTATCTCCTTATGGACGTTTATTTTCGGCTGGACAAACTCTCTGAGCTCGCTAATTAGCTTCTCAAGATGGTCCCACGCTTGCGTCCTTTTCATATCCGCACTTGCGTCTACAGTTGCTTGTTGGGCCTCATGGCCACTGTTACTTCTCTGATCATTTTGGTTTTTATTAGTATTAAGACTTATCATTTTGTTCCCACGAGTACCTAGGGAAATTTCCGTCCACTCCAGCAGAGCCCCGGTTGCTAGAGTAAGGCCACTAAATACGCCTGGGGTTGGACCCGGTGCCCCAGGGGAACCGTTTGCGACGTCACTTCCCTGGCGCCATGCAGTTCTCGACACGGTATCTTAACGTCTTAACTTGGGGTGTTTTGTCCGCGGGAGCTATTTTATTTCACTCCTACCCTCTGTTCCTAAGAACAGCGAGCCTTCTCCTATCCGCAGGTGGAGACGCGCCCGGTAGCAGTATCACCTCAGCCCCGGGTGTGTGTGTGTGTGTGTGTGTGCGTGTGTGTGTGTGTGTGTGTGTGTGTGCGTGTGTGTGTGTGTGTGTGTGTGTGTGTGTGTGTGTGTAAAATATAAAAAATGTATAGTAAAAATGACTTTATTCAAGTAGGCTTTAAAAGCACTTTTGAACAGTCACTGTATAAAGTATGTAATATTCTTTAGTTAATAAACCACATTTGATGTGAAGCTACCACCGATTCGGAATGTAGATTTTGCTATAAGAAGAAACGGCAAGAAACAAAAAAAAACTGTGTAAATCGGTTTTACATCGTTGGGCAAAGGCCTATTCTCCATATAGGAGGAGGATATAAAGCTGGAGCATAATTCCCCATGCTACTCCATTGTGAGTTGTTGGATAATTAAACTAACACTAAACGGCCCCTGTTAATATCCTAAGTGTGGGTTTTGGAAACACTTTACTGTACTGTAAACAACCCGCTGCTGACCGAAGGCCTCTTATCCATATAGAAGATGGGTTGGAGGTTAATCCACCACGCTGCTCCACTGCGGGTTGGCGGATAATTTCCCTACCATGAGTAACGATTGCTATTCGGTGTCTCTCCGAGAAACATAGACTCAGACCAGTAGGTAAGCAATATATTTTTAGAAATACAAATATCTGCCTTTTAAAATATATATAACTTGTATGAAAGCTAACGTCAAACCAATATAATCTGTATATACGTCAATCTACAGTAAAGCAGCGTGGTGTATTAAGCTCTAAAACTTTTTCTCTGTCTTAGAAAGGACCTTTGCCAGGAAACGTTATTTTTATAGGCTGATCGATAGATCACACCCATTCTGATTAAAGTAAAAATTTAAAAAAAAAAACTTATTTCATCTTCGTACGTAGGTACCTACTTTTTTTTTAATCTTTACCGTTATTTAAGTTTCATATTGTTACATTTTTGTCTTAAACTTATTTACATTTGCTCGAATAACATAAATAATCATTACATTCCTTAACAAAATTCCGTAGTTTTACGACTATCACCGCGGCTATTAATTTAACACCATGGGACAAGGGTTGTGTAGAGAGGTTTAAATAGCGACCATTCCTTTAATTATTAAACACAACGAATTCCTGACGGACCCATAAACAGGAACATTTTAAGAGCCGAAACTGTTTCCCATCACTCAATCCTTCGCTTGTATTTGAATAATTAAAACTTGACCAAAAGTTCTAGACAAAATTAATTATCGGCAAGAGCTCCCTATTAAAATCTCCGGATAATAAACTGAAATGAGAACCCGTAAAAGAGTAGTTAGTCTTGCAGCTGGAAAAAGGGAGAAATATCGAAACTAGCTACGCCTTTCAGTTTTACCCATTTTCGTACCGGTTATTTATCGACGTTGACAACCATTCTGGTGGAATTGTGCGGGTGGTTGTCTTAACGCCGGCGGTCGGTCGGGTTCAATTCCCACTCAAGGCAGATATTTGTTTTTGTCTCTTCCCTACTGGGCAAAGATACTCCATATAGATTGAGATTAGAGCTTAAACCATCACGTTGCCCCACTGCGTAATGGTTGATAATTTTCTTACCATGATTTAAGAACCGGGAGTGACGGCTTTACGTGCTCTCTGAGGCACGGGGGGGGAAACCCACAAGGGTGTCTGTAAGGAGGGGAAGTCTGTAGGGGCAAGATCTGGTGAGTACGGTGGATGACGGAGAACTTCCAACCCCAGCTCTTGTAACTTGGAGACCGTCTGCTTTGCAGTATGAGGTCGTGTGTTGTCGTGCAGGAGCAGCGGAGCCGAGCGTTTGACCAAAGCTGCTGGGCCGGATTTATAGTTATGGAGGCCCGGGGCAATGGAGGAGTGGAGGCCCCTTGATCTGAAATTGAATTGTTTTTGTTTATTTAATTAAAAGTCTAAAAACGGATTTTATCGCGTTTATTTAAAGTTACAGTTTCACAATATTTAATTTAAATTATTTTCCGACATTTCGGACCCTTTATAGCGTCCATGATCTCGGGGGACTGAGGTGGTGGGTGTCCGAATATTTTTTCCGAATTGTTATTGTTTTTTGTTTTATTTCTTGCAAAAACAAAGGACGACGAAAAAAAAAAGAGATCGTCGCAATCTCACGCCAATATATATTATCGTTGCCAGGCCTTTGCCAGGCATATTCCTAAAAAAAATGGCTTTTTTTACTATTATTTATTTACTATTTAGTTCTGCTAACTACATAAATAATCCAGTCATTTTAGGTTTTGTCTGCGGAAAGGTTCCTAGTGAGCAAAATTATTGTATACACTCATATTACGGCGTTGTAATGAAGGTGTGAAAAATCGACATTCATATCGTGCCGGCTAAAAAAGTTATATAAAGGTCAAAAGGTCACGAAAATCAGTTTCTCGCGAATATCTCGCGACCTATTGCTCGGTGTTTGTCGTGAATTTATTTACAAAAACACTTCTTACATTTTTATGTAAAATTAACTGTTTTTGGAGTAGAACGCTGAGAAAGCGACTACATGCACTCGTTTCCTCACCACCTTCGAGGTAGAATGCAAGGCGCTTTTTCTTACATGGTTTTCCAGTAGGCATAATCCATGATATGTAATATGAGTTTTTTTTTTGAGGAGTGAATAATTTTTATTTGAAATCTGAAAAATACAGAAATAATAAACTTTAGTTTTTTTTTTGTCTTTAATTGTCGATATCTTCAATTTCTATATCATTAACAATTGCTGACAAAACGTCGAGTGGACTTATTCCTATATTTAAATCAACGTGTTCATCATTTTCATCATTTGCTTTTTTTAAACAAGTTTCATCAATGTGTTTCGACTAATATTGAGCGAAATATAGGTGGATTTATACCTACCAGTGGATTAAGAGTATGAATTTTAACAGAAAGTTAAAAAAGTTCTGAATGCTTCAAGTCCAGATTAAAAACGTTAAAATTTCATGTTCCGTTTAAAAATTCACATGCTCAGCGGTGAAAGGAGGAAAATACCTTGAGGAAACGTGCATGTCTCAAGATAAATTCTGAAACCTAACTATATTCTCAATTTTACTGGGAAAAGACCTAGTCTTTGTGCAGTAATTGTACCTACATTTACGACATTTCGTGATATAGTTGGGTGTGGTTACAGTATCGACAGTTTGACAACTGATTGTCGCTGTGGTTACAGCAACTGGCTTCTGCACTAGCGGGCATGGGTTAGATTCTTGTTCATGGCAAATGTTTCCATAGGCCAAACAGATGTATTTAGTAGTCTGGGCGCTTGTACTCTATGTTTTTCCGAAGCCTTGACACAGAAATCCATCCTATTGAGGACTGTTGAGTGTGATAATTTAGCATTTATTATAATTTTAATATTTTTAATTTTTTTTTTTTTTTTATATATATTTTTGATGTGATAACGTCTAGTAAATCGATGAAAGTCGGTTGTATTTCACGAAAAAGCATGACTCATTGTCACGTTCCGCGAGCGAGAGCGAGGAACAAGCGATAGAGAGGCACGATCGGCCTAAGCGTTCGGCTTGTGACTTATCTATCCATGCGTCCGAGTAGAATAGTACAGTGGCAGCACGCAACCTATATGTGAACTGCTTTTAAATAAGTTTTTACTAATAAAAGATGGCTAATGTATAATAATTATAATATTAGTATTGCATTTTATTTCTCAGTTTTTATTATTTCATCTATTACCTATTAATTATTAGAAAATATGATGCATTGCAGTAGCCATTTTTAATATTCGTTAGAAGATATCGATAATTTAACTTTAAATTTATATACAGAAATTGTTTTTTTTCCAATGTGTTAGTTTTATTGAATTACTTTGTAATTCGTATCAGTTGAACGATATTTTGATAAAATAAAGTTAAAATTTTAAGGTCAAGTTGTAAGATATTAAAATTGATTTCCATAACCGCCATCTGTCGCTAGTCGCTAATAACTTCAATAACAATTACGTTACGCTTCAAGCTTGTAAGTGAAAATTACAGATACGCCACTAAGGCCTCGTTCCCACTACGCCGGACGCCAGATTGGTGAAACTGCCGTAAAGGCTAGTGGCCATACATTTTATATGAAGCTGTTCACATTTATGTTTTTCCAGTGAAAACACCGGATCCGGTGTTTTGTGAGGTATTTTTGCCGATCCAGTGTAATGTGAACACCTCATTCCAGGATCCGGTTTCCGGAGATTTCGCCGGTCCGGCGTAGTGGGAACACGGCGTAACTCGGCGCATCGTTTATGTATAACTTCTTACGTGTGTATATAAATATACACACACTTTTTTATCAGTGTTTTCTTATGACGTTATCACGTTAAATTATCATCCGTAAACCGACTTTACAGACAACCAATTTTTTGGACTGAGCACTAATTATAATCGTTGACTAATCTGAACAATATTAATAATAAATACAGGTGAACCCGTGAACAGGGACGAACTTGCTCTTTATATCTATTGTTTATGATTTACTCCATTAGATCTCTCATTCTTCATCTTCTTCTGTGCTCAAACGGCGTCTTTCATGTCTGTGGACAATTGGACATAGAAGAAAAGCGCCCTCTCTGGTTCCGGCTCGCGTATCCACGCTTATCGAGTGTCTCCTTATAAATATTTATAAAATATATGGAAATAGTACAGTTAGTATATATGGATCCGATTTTCTTCCAACAGGGCAACATCTGCTATTTTCTGGATATTTCTAAACAAAATCACATAAAGAAATAAAGATACACTTAAAACAGTAGTATGAATCCGGATTCGAAGTTACTGTCTTCACAGTTCCGTTACTATTAATATTAAATACGTATATTCCATTTAAAAAATCCAAAAACCCTGCGAATTACTGCAAAAAAACCCGAACGGAAACAAAGAAAATTAATTGTTTACTACATCTACAAGAACGTGAATAAATTAAAATGTATTTATGTGCGTAGTAGATAATTTATTTCTAATATAACTAAATAATATAAATATATTTCAATCTTTTAACTTACTAAAAGACTAGACAGTAAAAACTAAAAACAGAACAAGGAGGCGAGGCCTATCAGAGCAATGACCTATTCCTCTCTTGTATATATAATTGCACTAGCTGTTGCGAGCGTTACTGCCGAGCAAGGGGTCTAAGGTTTGATTCCTGGGTCGTTCAACGTATTATTTAGTTTTTTTATTTGTCAAAAATTCTCAGTAAAATAGTGGTGTTATATTTACTTTAAAAGTGGAAATATAGTTAAAAATGTCTCTAGAAGAGAAATAATAAAAGACGTAACGGAAGCTGTCAAAAAAGATTATTTTTTCCCGTTTTTATAATATTTCTTATTATTGCTCAGCCCCTATTGGTCGTAGCCTGATGTTATATACCCTTCCTTAGTAAATGGGCTATCCAACACAAATAGAATTTTTCAATTCGAACCAGTAGTTTCTGAGATTAGAGCGTTCAAACAAACAAATAAACAAACTCTTCAGCATTATAATATTATATTATAGTATAGAATATTAATTACTAATAAAACATAATATATAATAAATAAAAATTAATATTACTACGAAATGTCGGGAAATAAATTTTAAAAATTGTTATACTCGAAAGTTTTTAAATAAACGCGAAAAAATCCGCTATAGACTTTTAATTAAATGAAACTCAATATTACTACATTTAGCTTTTTCAATTTAAGAAGTGTATAAAAAAATATAATTATAAAAAGAAAGCGAAAAAGATTAAGATGATAAAGTTGCATTGAATATCTTGTTATATTTAATATATATATTTTAAAATAACTGTCTAGTATTTTAACGATATCTGTTTATAGAATAATCTGCATTCCAAATTAGTGATAACTTCTCATTAACTACGAAATAGTTGTTTGATGATTGTTTAAATATATAAATATATAATTAATTTAAAGTTACCTAATAAATACCTACGGTTGAACTATTTGTTACATATTTAATAAAGTATCTATATGTACAATACTAATACATACATAAGTAAACTGTAGGTAATTAATGTTCTTGAGAAAATAAAGTTCTTAAAACCTAAGTGCTTCCTGACTATTTATATAGTATATTTTGAATTTGAATGCTCGTAACTAACCTAATAGTTAAAGTCACTGTGTTACAAAAATCGTTAAACATAGTTGTATATAATATATTGTCAATAATTCAACGTAACTTATCGAAAAAAATCGTGAACCACAACAAACCATTCCCAAAACAAGGTAATATTTTCTGATATATATACTCATTCTCATTTTATATAAATTTATAATTTTTCTTTTTTTGTAAATGAAATATTGAATAAACGATTGGTTGTTAATTGACTTTAAAATTAATAATAATAGTTGAATAAAATGCAAAACATTTAAAACATAAACAGAATATTCTGTCTTTAAATTTATTTATTTATTTATTTATTTTGAGAAAGGTACAGAAACAATAACAAGAATAACAGCGTGGAAGAAAAATAAATACAAATTGTCCCCTATATGTCTCACTAAGAACATTGGGTTTAGAGTTTACAGCTAGGACAGTAAAGGAGATTAGTCATTAATATTCATAATAGAGTTAATGGAAACAGCAATGCAATTAATCGATCTAAATAAATAATTTCCTAGTTTTAGTTTTAAAAAAAGGATATTTAAATGTTATTTTTACATTTTATCATTAAGAAAAGTACACTTTTCGAAATAGTTACAACAAAAAAGAAATTCTTCTAGCCACTAGAAATCCGTCCCATCCTCAGAAAAAAGAAAATAAGAGTAGCCATACCTTACGTTCATGAAAAGTAAAAGTATGTAAAAATTAATTAAAAATTTAACTTTTATACTTACTACAGGCTAGTTAATGGACGTTGCAACTGGTCTTAACGCAGCTTTTAACATAGAATACCTTGACCTAATACAATATGTCACTTGTTTTTAATGAATTTCGGACCAAAAAAAAATTGATACAATTATTGAGAAAGTTTCACATTCTTTATTTAAAACTCATAACTCAGATTATTACGAGTACACAATTGTTACTGTACTGCGTTTTCTTGTTTCCATCTTAAGAGTTTTTAGAGAGTAGTTTATTTATTTGTTTTAATAACTAAATTTACGTAGAGAAACATAAAATAAGTTTTAATAAAATAAATTTTAACTATTTTCTAGAAAAAATTAAACTTAAAAGTATGCATAGCGTTTCTTACCAATATGACAATTTAGTTAATTAAAATTAATATTAATAGTTAAATCGTATTATATATTGAAATCGACTGTAAACCCAAATTATCCTATTCGAGTCGGACTCGCCCATGAAGGGTTCCGTAGCAGCAAGTAACATCATATAAAGTTCTTGTTTTTTTTTTTACTTTGAGTTGATTGAATGAAAGGTAAATTGCGGTTTACGACTGTGACATACGGACGGACAGAGAGACAGACATGACAAATCCATAAGGGTTCCGTTTTTTGCCATTTGGCTACGGAACCTTAAAAAGCAGCGTAAGCAAGTGAAACAGTTGGTTTTTTTTTGCATTATTATATTTAACATAAGACGGCTTACGTGGTTTCACCTGTTATATCAGAACAAATAACGTAGGTATACCTATGATTAATATTTCGATTCTGTGAATCGGACCGTAAGGATTGAAACCTTCACCAAAAGAAAGGCCACAATAGATAAACAAATAGACGTAAAGATTGTTTTTTGTATAAATAAAAGATGAATCATATTTTATTGTGGAATCACTCGTACAATGTTTAACCACAAACATGTTTATTCTTAAAATGATAAATCTATTTATAAATTCTAAAACTCGAGTTTTTTGTTAAATCTTAGCAGAATCTGTATTTCCAACCACTGCAAGCGTCATATCAACCAATATTATACTATTCTAAGTACAAAAGTGTTTTTAAATGACTAATTGAGAAGTGGAAAGTTTTATTGTATTGAGAAGTGGAAAGTTGTATTAGTTTTTTTGTTCTCATTTTTTTACAAACGGCGTTTCAAAGATTCAATACGTGTACACGAATACACGACAAACAACTACTGATTATTATCAATTAAAAATAAAAATAAAAAATCATATCTAACGTGCGTTTGTTACTTAGAATTTTATCTGAGGTCAACATTATCGCTTTATATAGAAATAAACAAATGAATATACCAAGAAAAAAACCCAATTAAATATGTCCAGAATTATCTAAAAATACGGAAAAATATTTCCTTTCTATATATCTTATTTAATGCATAATTGTAATCGTTTTGATCATCAATGCTAACCAGTTTGCGTGTTAGCCTCAACGAAATGAACTGAGGAAAATATATTTATCTCTTTTTAATACATTAATTAAACATCTATCTCTCTCAGATGTATCATAAACTTGACCTTAAGATATACAATATTTCGAATTTACTCCTATAAGATACAATAACGTAGGGCGCGAGGCGTCTTGCATGTTGTTTTAAAGTTCTTTTTTATGCACGTTGAAAATGGTAAGCAATTTAGTTGATTAAAGTGTTCTAATTTTAAAGTGAAATGTGTTATTAAAAAGTGATTTTATTGTGACCGACCGATTTGTGTGTGACATTTAATTTTTCGAGGATAAAGTTTACCAAACAGGATGTATAATTGTATACGTATTTTAATTCATATTTATGGAATTGATGATTGTTTAATAACTATGTGGTTTATAAATGATATATCATCTGTATTTTGGTGACGTTTTGTATTGAAATGCGTATTACGGAAGTATAAAATTCTTTTATAAGTTCTGTGCGATTAACCGCATCTTCTTTGGAAACATTTTTTTTATTTATTTATATTATGTGAAAATTCTTTCAAAACTATAAACTAAAATAAAATAGACATGTTATATGTCTAACTTAATTTCAATAATAAATATTGTTAAAATTACCTAACAGACATAATCATTTCGTTTTTAGTATTACGAACTATAACGTGTCTTACGGCCTGTTGAACCGGTTGCTGATAAAATTGATCTCGCAAATAAGTTACTGATAGTCTTCATCAGTAGGAGGTAAAACAGGTCCTTAGGGCCCGTTTCACCTGAACTAATAAACTACAACATTAGGATTCGCAGGTCGGGAATAGAAACTTCTGACAGATAAAAATGAGTTGGTGGTGAAAAATAAAAATGTGTCATAAGCTTTTATCTGTTCCATACAGTTATGTGTCAGATAACTTTATTAGATTTTTAAGTCACTATTCCTATTTTAATATCGTGATGGTTAAATAAGATTATTAATAATATAACTGTTAACAAAACGACCTATACTATTCCATCCAAGTTAAGTTTAAATTCTCACAATGATTGATTGTTATAGTTCATTCATTTATTCATTCATTTTCATGCTTTTATAGTTAAATCTCCCGTCTTATAAATCATATACTGATTTTATTTTTAGTCTATAATCTACATCATAAAGAGGTCATTGAACCCATAATAAGGTTCCAAATCGGTCCAATAGATACCGAGATCAGCGCGATCAAATGCACTAAGTTTTAATGTAGTTAAGTTTTAAGTTTGTAATAATAGATATGGATAATTTTATTTCTTGAAATGGTTGAAATTCTTAACAATAATATAAGAAGATGGGCAGATCGTACTTTCAAACACTCACAACAGAATAATATGGAAATAAAATGTTACCAAATAATAGTAGTTTAGTAAGTTTAAAAAAAAAATAAAGTTAATAAAAAAATAAATTATCAAAAAAAAAATATAAGTATTTCAAACCATTCACTACTCATACATACGTCTTAGGTATAACATTGCCTATCGACTCTCTGTCTCAAAGATAGATATAAAGATTGGGTGCGTATGTATAATTAGGATATGCTTATGGTTCCGTACCCAAAGATTACCATACCGTAATAAGACTTCGCTTTCCATCCACCCATCTGTCACAGCACTGACTGTCTTTTGGGCAACGTTATATATAGGCAGACGCTTCAAAATTTCGCAATATTACTATGTGTACTGTATCGACAAAAATAAAAATAAAGGTAATAATTAAAGAAGGCACCAATATAAATAACGCGTTTTTAAACGTCATTTTACATCGTTATAACATATACTCGTAGGTGTTCAACAAATAATTTGTACTAAACGCTTCGCGTAGGAGTCCGAATATTGTTTGGCCAGTATTTTTTTTTAAACTTTAATAGTAATTATAATACAAAATTAACTGATCATATAATTCTAATAATAATAATTTAAGAATTACTTTTGCGTTAATGATCCTATTTATTAAGTAAAAAGACCATGTGTCATAGTACGTTTCATAAGGACGGATTAACCGTTCCGTAAGTGAAACCACGCGTGTCGTTATAGTATTAATATAATTTACTAATCGATACCTGTTAAAAATTTGCAATCCTAACAAACGTATCAATTGCAAACTTACTATTATTCCGTAAGCAGTTAAGTTCGTGAGTTCTACTGCACGGAATTTTCCATTACTATATCCGTAATAACACAAAAAACTTTCAACGGAGATGAGAACCTTTTATCTTTAATTTATAATATTAATAAAAATAAAAAATTCCATCAAAAACTGGTTATTAAATTAGTCTTTAGTAAATGTTGTAAAAGAAGCTATTAGCGACTTATCATAATCTGAATTCATTAATTCACAGAATACAATAAAATTCAAAAAAATACTTTAAAATATTTTACTGTACGTCAAAAAAAAACCTAACAAAAAACTTAAATACAATTACAAATATGTGTAGTATATAATACGACGAATTAGCCATCTTACAGAAAATCTGAATCAAAATATATAAATTCATACACAATATTATCTAAATGAATAACAATTGCCTCTTATGATTTTTATTATGGAACTTTATTTGAGCTGGAACCTTTATTGCAATCACAATCTGTCATTTATTGCAATTGTAAAATCTACGATAGGAATGGTAGATTAATTATATAACTGCAGGTAAAAATATTTTAAGAAAAATCCTTTATGTATATATATATATATATATATATATATATATATTATTAACATTTATTCAAAAAATCATACTTCAATATGAAAAATATGTCAAGAGAGAAACTATTATAAACTTGATTTGAAAGTGTTCCAAAATGCTAGGTACAATGTGAAATATCGTGTTTAAAACGACACCATTTTATTATTTTTGGTCCATCACACAGCGGTGTGAGAGAAATGGAACGTTAATGTTTAAAATATGACCCCGAGACATTCACACAATGTTTTTATTTGTAAAACGCGAAGTTATACAACAATAAATCCGTCCTGACTACAGATAGGCATTCTGCCCAGCATTTTGGGCAGATTGGATTAAATACTAGTCTTTAGCTAGTGTTTATTGTTTAAAGGTGCAATATTACCTTAGTATCTTCCAACGCTTGAATCTAAGAAATAAATAATTTTTGGAACAATATAATTTATGCCCAGTTAAATGCCCAAGGTATGAAATTAATGGGCGCTTATTAGGAACTTATCCAATCTGCCCAAAATGCCGGGCAGAATGCCCATCTCTAGTCCTGACACTAGAATGAGCTACCTACTCTGGTTCTTTTTTTGTTTATTTCATTATAAAATATACATGATTGTCGTGTCATGGGTAATTATAATTTATTACCATTTGTTAGAACCTACATTTTGTATTATTATTGAGTTGAGACTAAACAAACTATCTCGTCATTAACCATACTATAATAAAAAAAGTTTACAAAGAAAATGGAGATTTACCTTTAAAAAAAACTGCTTCGCTCCTGTCAAAGCGTAATGATTGATTTATAAAACCTTTGCTTGTTTATTGATGTATGCTAATCTTAGAACTTATCGGTCCGATTAAAAAAAAATTATTTCAAAGCCTGTTTATGTAGCCTTTTTTCTTTTTTTTTAACAATGGGAAATGCATTTACGCATCCCGTCGCTCGCAGGAGACGTGTATGTATGTGGGACTGGCTGATTGCGAAGCCAGAATACCCACTAAAACCTATCGACCGTCTGCGCCGTAGTAGGGCGCCACGGGATCGCTCGCGCATACAACCGTGACGCCCCGCTGCTTATGAAGCCTAGGAAATTAGTCCTATACAATAAAATATTATGATTTATGAAACCGAATCACTCAAATCAAAATCTAACTCATAATCTTCCAAAATAAATAAATAAATGTTAATAATAGAAAATGGATTATTTACCCAAAAAAAAAATTGATTTTTTAATATAATCTAAACGAATAATAATATATATATTATATTTATATATAGTCTTTTTTTCCAAATAATTGTTTGCTGGTATCTGATAGCTACATTTACTCTAACACTTTATTGTAAAAAAGGCGAGTCACTTTAATTATCCAAGTATTCTGAAGTCACTTCATTAAAATTAAAGGAAGAATCCGTTTCGTCCATTAGACGCGAACATCTTCCTGTACCGTTATTAAAATTAACATAAGTAAAAAAAATATATAAAATCTAGTCAAGCGCGAACAGGAATTGCGCACGAAGTATACCGTAGAACCATTCAATATTAACACCATTTTTTTTTAAAAACAAACTAAAAATTTCAAATGATTTTCAATTCCTCTCATAAAATCATTTAAATCATACATATATTTGTCTTTGTCTGGACTTTTGTCTTTCTATAGACCGTTTTTGGACCCCCAACACAGAAGCAAATCCTACTGGGGGCTGTCGAGTGTGGGACTCTTATTTATTTCAATTATACATCTCTTTACTATTACACTATTACAGCATTGGAGTGCCTATCGCACTCCAATGCTGTACATAGGCCTTCTCAAGTTCGCGCCAAATATTCCGGTTTTTCGCAACTTCATCCAGCCTCCGTTGACGAAGTCGTAGGTCCAGAGGGCCGAAAAATGTCGAGTTAAGGACGCTATCACAATTTTGCACCAATATCAGTAATTTTCAGGTACCATTTTAATTAATTAGGAGTCACACTGCGAGGATATCTTGGTTTCAAATGAAAGGTAATATATTCATCTCCAGAGTAACACCATAAAAATTCTATAGCCCCATACAATTTTTTTACACAAATTCGTTTTAACCATCACAGTAATCGCAAAAAATTAAAAAAAGAGGGGTCTGAATAGGAACCAGTATAGCTAAATACACTGCACTAAGAAAAATAAATATACTAAGACATTGTTGCTTATTTAGTCCTCTGTACGAATAGTCAAATATTTTAAATAAAAATAAATTATATTTCCATTTATGAGAAAAATAAGAAACGCTCTCAAATTTCTTCATACAATTTTTACTCCTGAACAATCGTCGTAGTCGTACGTCATTCTGCGCCCAAACGCGCTCGTGGAAGCACGGGTGTATCGCTTCATCGCAAGTAATAATTACGTAAAAAAGGGAGTGCCTTGTGTATACTGTGCTTGAACGAAATTGATACTTTTTCCGACCGAAATAAAATAATTGTCTTTGTGATGCATTTGGTTTATATTAAAAAATAAAATAAAAGGAACAACATAACAATCTTCGCAATCTGTTGTCTTTACACTGCTTTTTTTTTATATTTTATAATTACTATTATACAAAGTTTTTAAATAGTAGTTGTAAATAGATAACCGAATTTATGCTTTTGTCCTCTATTGGTATCTATTCTATTGTAATCTATTGTCTTAGAGTATTAGAGAGTAAATTAATTTATTACGCAATCCTCAACTTCGCAACACTCGTTGTTACCTTTTTTTTTTCGCTGGGAAATGCATTTACACATCGCGCCCGAGGGCGACGGGTATGTGGGACTCGCTGACACGGCAGAACGTGCCAGAATACCGCACTCAAACCCAGCAGTGCCCTCATCGTCGTAGTGGGGCACTACGGGATCGCTTTCGCATGCAACCGTGACGCCCCGACGGTTGGCCCGCCTATGCGGACCGCCTTCGCCTATACCTGGTGGCGAGTGGGAGGATGTGGTGCCCTCTCCCACTCTATTGCGGAGGGTGGAGGAGTGCGCACTGGCGTCTCCTCCTCCCTGGTCGTCTTCTGCGGTGCGAGTCAGCATGTGTGGCTGCTTCCCGCTCTCGCTCCGCGGCCTACTTCTGTGCCATGACCTCCTCACAATATGAGGTCACGGCCGACCAGCACCTCTCGCTGTCAAGCATGCAGCGGACCACACTTGACAGCGAGAGGTCTCCTATCACTGCCACCGTACGCCGTACCGGAACTGGTACACCTTCACGAGCACCTCCGCCTGGAGTTCCCAGGGCGGATCGCCCGCGAGAAGTGACGCCGCCGTCCAGGACACCGTACGGTATCCCCGTATCACCCTTACCGCTATGACCCTCTGGGGTCTCCTCAGGAGAGACTTGTTATGAGCGCTAAGGGCGTCGACCCATAAGGGAGCACCGTACAGCGCCATGCTCCGCACTATACCGGCGTGTAAGCGCCGGCAAGGGGAGTCCGGTCCGCCTACGTTGGGGAGGAGTCGTCCCAACGCAGCGGCAGCGTTCTGCAGCCTCGGAGCGAGGAGAGAGGTCGAAGTGTGGACCAAAACTCCATCGCCCGTCCAGGGTTAGGCCCAGGTATCTCATATGAGCCCGAACCTCGACCTCCGTTCCCTGGACGGCGATCCGCGCACCTCGGGGGGGGGGGCCTCTGCGTGGGCAATGGAATAGGAGGGCCTCTGTCTTGGATATAGAGGCCCTCAGGCCCAGCATCTCGATACGGTCGACCGTTATCGACGTGCCGGCTTCTGCTAAGCGGGCCGCCTCTTCGAAGCTCCTCGCCCGGGCCGTAAGCAAGGTGTCGTCAGCATAACAGATAACCCTTAGCCCGGGCGGTAGAGGTGCCCGCAGCAGCCAGTCGAAGCCGACGTTCCACAGGGTTGGTCCCAGGACGGAGCCCTGTGGAACGCCGCAGCCAACGTGACGTCGATAGAGTCGACCGTCGCCCCCATCCCAGAGGACCTCTCTCTCCTGAAGGTACGCCTCCAACAGCCTCTGGAGATAGTGGGGCACTTCATGGAACTTCAGTGCCTCCACAATCGAACACTCTTTGTTACCTACTCCTACTCCTACCTCCTACTCCTTTATTACCTAATTATCTACGTAAAATACAAGATGTTTAAATTATATATAACTTGTATGAAGTTCTGAATTATAAAAATAAAGCGTATTATTATCTATTATATTTTATTGTATAGAGGGGCGAACGAGTAGTAGGTACCCTGACGCCTTTAGACATCTTCATAAGGGGCCATTCATTTATTACGTAAGACAAATTTTGCTAGTTTTCGACCCTCTCCCCCCTATTATAAGAAATAATAAGAATAGGCCAACCCCCTCCCCCCTGTTAAATATTTATTACGTAAGAATCAAAAGTAAAAAAAAATAATAAATGTTGGTTTGGTGTTAATAAATGTTTAAAAATTTGTTTAATGTTTATTTTTCAAAGTAACAATTTTTAGAAGTGTTTATTTGTTTTTACAAAGGTACTATTAATTTTTAGTTTTTGGTAGTAATAAAATTTGGTTTTAATTATTCATCTTTACCTACATAAAAGAAGTCCGTGCAAAAGTCAAAACCCACTCGGAAAGTGAATCTGCCATTGAAAAATCTCTAATATTACCTATACGCATCCGAGAGAACATCGGCACTCGTGCGTTTGCCCTCGTTTTTTCAAAGAATAATTTTAACTTTGCGCATTTTTGTGATCTTACGTAAGAACTATCGAGACTCCCTCCCACCCCCTTGTAAGAGAAAATAAGACATGGTCGACCCCCCTCCCCCCTAAATCGTGTTACGTTATAAATGAATGACCCCTAAATCATCAATTTATGATCTTTGAGGGCGTCGAACAATTTGCCCTCAGAATATTCCATCCGTGCCCCTCTCTGCGATACCTTTGAAAATGGTGGGGCAAGTTAAATACTTACTATAGTCGGATCGCGGAGCACGAAGAATTTTGTATATTGACCTTTTACTACGGTCAATGTACAAAATTCTTCCTGCTTCGCGATCCGACTATAGTTAAATACTTACTTTTACTTAATCAATACCAGTAAAATTAAAAATTAATACTTTCAAGTACCAAGATTAGTTACGTCAGTATAAAATCGAGCGTAAAGCGGTTTCAATGTGTGCGTGTACGCGTTATGTTATTGTGTTGCGATTTAGATACCTAAACTTAAGCGAGCTCAAAATGTAATACCGTCCTTAAGATATTCTTTCAAAATTTCAAGTGCCTATTTATTACTGTAATACGGTACGGTAATAAAAAATCATGTAGTCCTGTGACGGTCGTAATAATACGAAAATACGAGTAGGTACTCGTTATGCTTTAAACCTAAATAAATACAGCAAATATTTTAATAATTAAGTGATCATCAAGCTATCAAATAAATAATAAAATAATAAAATAAATAAAATTTTAAATAAAATAATCTCTAATAATTTCCCTGAAACGCTTACCAAACAAGTTTGTATAAGGATACATAGAAAATCCTGACATTTCTTGTTGTTTCCTCTTTAGTACCTACCCCCGTACTCTATTTTTTTCTCTTATCTTCGTCTTTTTACTCTATTTTTCATTTCTTTATTTTAGGTCGAATTTGAGAAGTAATTTTGTTCTGAAAATATCAGTTAGATTCGATATTCACCTTAATACTAAATGATGAAAAGAATTTTTTATCAGATATGTAGAGAAACGTTATTCGAACCGGTTGAACAAAAAATATGACGCGTTGGTACTCAAATCAATAAAATAATTGTAAAAAAAAATTAATTTATTGATTATTCATATGCTTAAAGATATACTTGTTCTATCTTCGTCGTATCTTTCTTTGTTATGCATTTTTTTAAATACATATAGGTATTTGAAATATTTATAGACTCAAAGATAATAAAAAAATCTCGAAATTTTGTTATGCCTAGCCATTTATTACATATGATAAAATCATAACAATTTAATGAAATGATAGTCGATCACACAAATACCAGTTCATATATGCTAACTTTTATAATTTATTTCTTTTTGTGATTGAATAAATGCGTAAAAATAATATCAATCCTACTATTAAAATCGTGTCAAAATTGTAGATTTAGTGTTAAATCAATAACGTCATAATGGTAACTACAATTTCAGTTGAAACGTAATGACGTCAAAATATTATCATAATGTTTTTTAGATGGTATAAATTCGCAGATAAAATGTAACTGATCAACAATTAGAACATTAACGAAATAGGAGAATTGTGAACCAGGTTTCACAAGTCCAATTTAAAATTATAAGACTATTTATATAAGAGTATAAATAGGTTTATTTTTTTACCAAATTAAAAATTACCCTGTTAAATATTTACAATCCAAAACTTAAAAAAATAATTATTTACAGATAATTTATTTTTATATTAGAAAAACTGCTTAGTGAATAGGGCTAAGACATCATATTACAGCTCATAAATTACAATAGTAATTATAAATATCAACCAAATTGACAAATATCAAAACTCAAAACACAACCGAAACCGTGAAGTACAAATAGTGTAAAAAAATATACAAGGAAAAACATGTTTACAATCTGACCACAGAATTTATAAGCGCGAACATTGTTAGTGACGTAAAAACAATTTATACTTTTATACCAAGAACCTGGAAATTACGACGTTAAGATTTATAAAAAAAATACCAACTACAATAATTGAATTAAACTAAATTTAGCTGCTGCACCCGCTTTGCAAGTTTAGTTGATGCTACCGTCAAATTTTCACAATTTTTCGGTTTCACGGTTTCCGGTTATAGCAACGAAAATTGGTTTGTACTAGCAATCGGAAACATGCTTATGTTGTCGATTACTAGTTTCCCTATTCTGTTAACACATTCGCTGCCAGCCACTCGGATCCGAGTAGGGCTAGGTGCATTAGCTAGGTCGGAAAATGAATCTTGCACGTTCATTTTCCTTAGGGCAGTTAAAACTCGGCGTCCGTGGATAAAAAAAATTCTCATTTCAATGTGCAATATAATATCGCAAAGTTGAACAACCTACTTTTAGATATTAAAAATATTATAGCTTAAAACTTATAAGACAGATTATAAAAAAAAATCGCTAAAAGCTTCTGTTTTGGAAAATTGTTTATTTTATAGCATATAAAGCATCACGCCCGAACGTGTATATGCGGACAGTAGATATACACGTAGGCGAAATCGCGCAGATCATCTAGTTACACGTAATATTATAAAGCTAAGAGTTATTCAAATTTTAAATTAGATATGTTTATTAGGTAAGGTTATATTATGTTGTAAAAATTACGATTCCCCTCTTAGTGGTGGAGAAGTTAACATAAAGACTAATGAGACAATGCTGGTCTTCTAGTTTTGCCCGGAAATTACATAAAGCCGGATCAAAGGTGTAGCTACCGCCGTATCGGCCGTATCAATGATACGGGGCCCCCGGCCTACAGGCGCCCTGAACGTGTAGGGACATGAAAGACTATCAGATTTGTTTATAGAGGCAGGGCCGCATTTAGGGTAGGGCTTCCACATAAGAGGGGTCCTGACAATAGAAACATCGGGACAGAAATTTAAATTCAGAGATGACCTTGTTTTTTTTAGGAATACATATAACCCGACGGAGTAAATACCAGAGGTCCGGAATTGCGACTACCTTTTTCTTTTTTTTTTTAGGAAAACCTACAGGCCGACGGAGTAATGTTTTTGTTTTCCAGTATAGGCCGCAAAGAAAAATATTGGTGTGAGATCGCAATGACTTTTTTTTTCATCGTCGTCGTCGTACGCAAAAAAATATATTGGGAACCAAAAATTTCAGATCAAGGAACCTCCACTCCTCTGTTGCCCCAAGCCTCCACACCTCTAAATCTGGCCCTGTATTAAGTGGTTTTGTTCCGTTATCCCTTACAGATTTTGATACAGGGCCCATTTCAGTCAAGCTACGCCACTGCCGTTGATCCCGATTTTTATCATAGACACAAAATAGCGTCATTACTCACGGTGGTAAAAAATTATCCGCCAACCTGTAGACGAACAGCGTGGTCGATTATGGAGTGAGACGTTTACAGGTTGATGCAGATTCAAAATCGCCCAATAGATACGTGAATTTATACAGAAAGACAGACAATAGCGCGTTTAAATCTAGACTGGAACTTCTGAACCTTGAAGTATTAATTTTATCGTTAAAATTCTTCTCGTGTCCGTCGGTGAAGGGAAACATAATAAGAAAACATACGTAATTCTAAGACACGTGTATATAGGAGAAGAGACAATTCCCAGCACCAAGACGTGTAAAGGCGTCATAATACAAGCAAAATATAACATTTCACTACTTTATTATATTTAAATTAAAATAACTAATATTTATTAAAGAAAACTACTATCCCACTAAAATAGTTTTGAATTTAACCAACTTTCGTAAACAAAAAACATTTTTTACACATGTTACTAACGATTCGCATCCCCTGGCCATACATTACATACAATACAACAAAATTTAATTGAGAAACTATGCCTAACAACTAATTATTTAATTAAACGGAATATTTTGTTATAAGAATATGTTAAATTTAACTACATTTGTCATTTATTTTTATGTTTTTAATACTGTTTTCAATTAAGTTAATAGGTAATAACCTAGTCTCCGCTCCGTTTATTTGAAATATACTTGAGAATTATGTGTAAAATAAAAAAAAAATCCGCGTAATGACCGGCAGAGAAGAATAGTATCCTGTCACAACACACTGCGTTCACCAACCCGCGTGTCATCATGCCGAGTATTAACAAACAAAAAAACTCGATTATCACCATGACGCATCATTTTATTTAATAAAATTGATCTATATATTAATACGTGAAGCAAAAACTTTGTACCCCTTTTTACGAAAATTACGCGAACGGAGAAGTATGAAATTTGACACAGTTAAAGTTTATATGGAGAAGAAGTGCAGAATTCTAATATTTTTTTATAATAATGCTCAAAAAATATATTAAATTAATTAAAAAAAGACACTACACACAATACTGCACACACACATATTATGTACAATGTACATATAGTCTGTTGTCAACACGGTTTTAAATATAGGTCTTGCAACGAATTTTTTATCACAGATCAAGTTCAATGACTGCTGCAAATGCACACCATTGTTGACAATGCTGTTAATTATAGATTAGGTCGAATTTCGACCACTGGGCGACCACTAGTAATATAGTTACTTCAGTAGGGTATATTTAGGCTTTTGTTAAGATTACCCTTATTCATTGCTCAGTCATTACTCCATTAGGCGTAATTCGAGCTCTACTAATCACCCTCAGGCGCTCATCAATCAGTTCTAACTAGGTTTAGGGTATTTATTTGGTAAACTTGAACTGATTTGTACTATTTATAGCAAATATATAAGAGTACAATTTGATTAAATATCTCTTAGTTGGATATGTCTGGCAGTGAATGGATAGTCGTGTTTTGTTACATACAGATTGATCGACGTTGACGGCTATGGTTATAGGTATTTTATGACTTATGAGTCGTAGTACCTATGATTTTAGTTATGAAAATCTTTAAAAAAATCAAATCGGTCCATTTTTTTACTATACACATTATTTGATTATAAACGACGATTATTGCTATTGGAATTTCATATATGACGTATAAATTATAAAAAATTAAAGATGAGTATAAATTTAATTATTTTAAATAATATTAATATACCTATTGATAATTTTCAACAGAATAACTCGAGAACTTTTGGCCGGTTCTTCCCAGTAGAATCTACATTCCGAATCCGAAAAAAAAAGTTTTGCTTGATTTAATTGGATCTGTTAAATAAAAAGTTCGATTTTTTTTTCTTATTTGACATTCGTTAAGCGTGTAAGATCTTACACGAATCATTACTTTATAGCGAAACAAATCATTTCATTTCAAACTGTTGGACGTTGTTTGGACTGTTGGGACGAAGACTCTCAGTCGTTGACAATAGATAAATTAAATTATTTTTACGCAAATATATATATTTCTTTTCAAATTGGACTAATATTTGAATCAATGCATTTCATGTCATCAGTTAAAACTTTTCTTTACATATCTTTTCTAATGGTCAAATTACGTCAATATTACTAACTCATGGAAAGATTCATACTGATCTCTGATCATGGCAGTATTTAATATATAATGACTATTTATCAACATTAGGCTAGGAAACAACGAATAAAAAAATTAAATTCGTGTTTAGGCCATGGGACGATAAGAATACCAAATCGGCCCAGACAGATATTGCTCATATTTTTTTTCTTAGAAGGTATCATCATGCCCCAAAACATATCCGGTATTTAGATCAATCGATTCACAAGATGCTAAGAATAACAGCTTTACTGATTTTCAGTATTTTTCGATTTTTCAGAAACGGTGATAGATAAAGATCTGAAACTTGCAGCATCGAAGTATCTTATGAGTACCAACATGTCCTGAAAGTATGAGCCCGATACCTTTCTGGGGCCGATTCGGTATTCTTATCGTCCCATGGCCTTTCGATGTCAATGTGAAATTTTAAATAGGAATTAAGTATTTACTTTGAATATACCTTAAATATTTAGCGGTAGGATAGTATATATAACAGTAAAATAAAGATGTGTGATATTGCCTAACTGGTAGTTAATTAACGGTTATCAATACTTATAACTAGATAACACGTTCCAAATAAACAAGTAAAAAATCGATTTCGAGAAATAATCGATTTGTATATAAGAAACATTACCGTTACCGTCGTTAGCATTATTATTTATGGTACTTTTAATACAATAAACAGTTTTAAGCGCTAAACCCTTTAAGCCAACCCTAAAACAGTAGACGAAAATTTTTCAACGTCCGCAATACCATCTCCGAATTAGTCTTTGTTGATGCAAAATATCAAACTGAAATTATAATGTTTGTTTTAGATTGGATTCCTTTTGCTTCTAGTCATAGCTTTATTTGTGCCGACACATGAACAGGAAACGCCAAATTCGCCCTGTCCCAATGTGTTTATGTACGAGCCGACGACCAACGAGCCCGGAAGGTGGTACGGAGTTGTCAATCTATCAACAGATAGCACACTGCATTCCCTGTGGTTGAACATCGTATTGGACAGCAAGGCGGATATTTTAGGAGTAAGTATATTCATTCTTTCATCCATTGGGTATAAAGACTTTCAATGATGAGGAATAAGCACAAGTTAAATAGATTGGAAAATATTTTTAGCTTAACGTTATTTCTCTGTTTATTAACCTTAATATTATATTATTCGTATAAGATAGGAAACGTATTATAATGAAATATGTGTCTTCATATCGACTTTAAAAGGTTATTAATTTAAGCAATAAAAATTAGGAGGATATTGCGCAACAACGCAACACAACTACTATCAATGAGAAATCTGTCGACGTTGAGTTTTCATTAATCGTCCAAATCGTCATAATGATTGTTATTTATTGTTTACTAGTCCACTGATAAGAACCGAAACATAACATATAATAACCTTATAACCTTCCTTTATAAGCAGTCTTGTTAAATAAACTTTTAAATTATAAAACTAAATCAAAACGAAAAACAAATTATTGAGAATTATAAAGTATATCAGTTAAATTTAATAATTAAATTAAAGGTTCCAACTAGACAATATCTTGAATTGATTCAATAATTATTATTGTTAGGTTATAACTATAATGTTTTTACTATATTATATTACAAGCTGTACCCGTGACTTCTCTCTCTTCTCTCCCAAAAGAACCTTACTTCTTCTCTGAATTTCGAAATAAAAAAATTCTAAGTAAACTTAGTAGTGTGGACTCAAATCACGCTATTTCATTCAAATCCGTTCAGTAGTTTTCGCGGCCAAAATACAGACAGAATACAAAGATGAAAACTTACAGTTCTTTAAGTTGCTTCAATAGCAATTATAGAGTAACCTCAAAAAAAAAATTCAAAATATCTTCAATGTACAGAATTGAACCTGTTACAATTTTATTATAATTAAGATGTTATTATTGATGCAAAAGAAATGTTTTTCATAGCTCTGATATAATATATTTTTCATAATAATAAAAAACTTTTCTTTTGTGGCTTAAATATTAAAGCAGTCCACCATCGACTTCTTGATCAAGATAGATACCTATATAATTATATATTGATTTAATAATTATGTATTTTTTTATATTTGAGTAAACACCTTATGCAACAACACGTGAGCGTAAATATAAGAACGTATATTTACGAACGTAACGTACGTTCAATCGAACATTTCTTGGAATAAATATAATTATATTGTTCATAAGATATTGATGGTTAATGTAGGTATATTTGCTCAATAATTGAGGTTTCTTGCAAATGTTTTTCACGAATCGGCAAAAAAAATGAACAAATCTAGATTAAAAAGTATTTATTTTTCTTAATAAAAATATATGGTAGATTAATTAACTAAGTTTAAAAAAAGTTTTAGCGTTTAGATATGATAAGGAATCTCACTTTTCCAGAACTGGGTTGGAGATGTCTCAACATCGGATAATATGGATTTTAAAGTTGAAAATACAAAAATGAAAATCCATCCCGGACCAGCAGTGTCTGTGCGATTCTTCGTACAATATAACCCTCTTAATAAAGTTCCTCGATTGCAAGCTGTAAGACTGAATGGCAGAGAGATATGCAATGCTAACTCTCCTCAGCCAGCTGTTGACCGAGTCGACACTATAAGACCAACCGCAAGCAGACCCCGACCTGAATCCAGGCCAGAAAATTCAAGACCGGAAAATTCTAGACCAGAAAGTTCTAGGCCAGAAAGTTCTAGACCCGTTGAAAGACCAGAAGAGAGTAGACCAATCGAAAGGCCAGAACGGCCGTCAGAACGACCTCAAAAACCAAGTATTAGACCTGAAGATAGGCCAGTAACAAAACCTATATATGGAAGACCCTCCGGAGATGGACCCGTGTATGTACCAACTTCTAATCCACCAGGACAAAGCAACGTCAATCCTTACAGTATGTAAGTGTGGTATCATCTCATCTCATATGACATGGTCAATAACATTCAAATTTTGCATGAAAACGATGAGAATTGATCGCCTTAAAACTTTATATTCAATGTAGTCGAAATACTTTTATATTTCTTTACTTATTACTAAATACGCTTAATGATAATAATCAATTGCATGTATTTTAACATAACGACTTCTATAACTTCTTTAGAATTGATTTAGTATTTCAATTATCTAGCCGAATTCTTTCTTCTGTGTAGTCGTAGCTATCTTCACTAGATTAACTTCACGCTCGTTAACAGCGGTGGTGGACAAGTACCAGATCAGAGCGTTACAGAAAGTCGTCCGAAGGTCCGATTGACTACCTCATCTTACCGGCCACCCGTACATAAAGATGACGAGGATTATGATAGTGCCAGGTAAGACCTAAGTCTTAAGCTTTAAGCTTTAAGCTAACTTAAACTAACAACAGACACTGAAAATTTTAACTTTTTAAATAATCTCGTAGAGAAATTACAATATTTGTTCGTCTTGTAAATAAAAAATAAGTTTTTATAAGCTGTGTATTCTATCATCGCTGATTTTGATCATTAGAGATAGAATTTTGACATTTGAGATTAAGAATTATAATATACTCCATGGACATGAAGTATATACTGTATAACGTCAGAAGAATTAGGTAAAAATGCTGTTTGTACTAATCAAAATTAGAAATGGATTATTGAAACATGACGTTGGACAAAATTACTTATCGAACTGTCATTTTTTCATGGAGGTGAATAATAATTACTTCAATTTGATGTCCCTAATACCACAGTTTATTTCGCCAATTTCGAGTAGAATGGGGAAGACGCGAAGAACATTGAGTACACGTCTTTTCTTTTTTTTTTTGTGTCGCCAAATAAATTTATGAAATTTTTAATCATTTTGTCTAACCCAGCTGGGATGACGTTACACAAATTACAAAATGCCCAAAAAAAAATTATTAAATAAGAATTATATAGTTTAGTCAATTCAAGGATAGCTTAAAAATTTTAAATAAAATTTCTATTAATTCTTTATTAAATACGAGTTTGCATAAAAATTAGAATGAGAACAAACCTTTTTCCCTAGTAGTTTTTTCCTTTGTAGTATGTTTTTTTTTCGGTAAAAAAAAATTAGTAACAGGAATTAAGTGATCTGATGATTAGTATAAGTAACTCTGAAAGATACGTAGCGTGACGAGGATATACAGATAATTATACATCATTAAAGTTACATAAGAGCACTAATACACACGTATGTATGTTCTTTTAATGTATGTGTTTTGCGAAACAGAGCCTAACATGATTTGATTTTATTTTATATATTAATTTTCATACTGAACATCTATCGTACTTACTAATGCGATTGTGACTCTGTAGTTTAACAAAATATACAAATCTTAATTATAATGTAGCACGCTAACCAACACGCTTGCCAAGCGTAGCGAGAGCAAACCCCCCCCCCCCCCACAAGACCAACAACCAGCAACAGAGAGTCCAGGCTCATAGTGCCCGGTGGCCCTACTATTCTCGGTTACGGTAGAGGACAGTAGGAAGAAAAGATGCGGCTATCACCCGTAATGACACCTGGCCCTGGTAACACATAAATTTGCACTCCGAGGCTGTTGAAATTATTGTTGAGCTGGAAGAAGAAATGAAAAGGTTACAATGGCATATATTGGGTTTATCTGAAGTCCAAACAGAGGGGAACGACACAATAACCTTGAAATTCGGAAACCTGTTTTACTACCAGGAGGGCGACCAACAATTTATTTATTTATTTATTTATTTACTTATTCGGGAAACATACAGTTTAGTTTTACAGAAAAAAGAAGAAATTTCAATTATACATAGACCAATCAAGTTTCCACAATTTACAATCCCAAGGAATCGGAAGTATATCGAACAGGGTTGCGTACCTTATACTCAGAGTGTCTAAACGATACTCGCTGAAGGTCATACGTACTGACCTCGGTACACCCAGATGATGAGGTGGAGGCTATTAGTATGAGTAAGGACAAACATACAAATAAAACCTACTTTAATGTTGTCATGAAGAATTTTAAAACAACGATAGTCAAAAGACGAGTCGATAAGCTGAGGGTGGGGCAATTTAGATGTCGGCAGTGAAACCCTAGAGGACAGAGGCTAGCCGATCTTCTGGTGAAGGAAGGACCCTTTATGATGAACTCTTTCTTCCAGAAGTCGCCTCACAGGAAATGGACCTGGATGAGTTACGATGGTTTCACTAAAAATGAGATAGGCTTTATCTTGATCACCAAACGACAAATATTCAATGACGTCTCCGTGATCCATAGGTTAAAAATCAGAAGTCACTTATTGGTGAAGTACACGTTAAAAATCAGTTTCAAACTGGAACGGTCTCGTATGATGGAGTCTGCACTACGACCATGTAACGCACATATTCAAAACCTGAGAGCTTTCGGTTGATGTTTGCATTTTTGTGGACGATATAATCAACAGTTTGGTGAACACTTTCTGGCCGATCTGGTCGTAAAAGTGGCTTCTGAAAGCTAGTAAAGATAGTTTTTTGTCAGAACTTCTGAAAGTAGTAGAACACTGGTACTTAAAGTAATTCAGAAGAACTTTAAAACCGTTTTGCCTGAGGGCGTAACGCCGGAAAGCTGGGACAGAAGCGTGGTGGTGCTCTTCTTCAAGAAGGGCGATAATACCTTATTGAAGAATTATAGGTCCATTTCGCTTCTGAGCCACGTTTATAAGATGTTTTCTAGGGTCTTTACAAATCGTCTGACGAACAAGTTTGATAACTTCCAGCCTCCCGAACAAGCCGGTTTCCGAAAAGGCTATAGTACCATAGACCATATACATACACTGCGGCAGATTATACAAAATACCGAGGAGTACAATCGACCATTTTGCTTGACGTTTGTGACTATGAAGCCTTCGATTATAGCCTTCTATTTGATCGAAACTTGGGTGATGCTGCTGTCTCTCCATCGGTGCCACATTGACTACCAGTATGTCGAAGTGTTTCAATATTTGTACAATAACGCTAGTATGTCAGTTCGAGTACATGAGCATAACACGAGAGCGATTCCAATGCAACGAGATGTGAGACAAGAAGATACTATCTCTCCGAAACTGTTTACCGGTGCATTGGAAGACGATTTGAAGTGCCTGGCTTGAAAAGGAATCAGAATCAAAAATGATGAGATCCGCAAATGAACGAAGGTTGCCGACATAGCCCAACGGATTTGCAAGATGAAGTGGCAGTGGGCAGGTCACATAGCGGATAAAACTGACGGCCAAATGAGCAGAAAGGTTCTCGAGTGGAGACCACGTACCGGCAAGCGCGTCATCATACGTCCGTCCAAATCTACAAACGACTTAAGGAGAGTGGCCGGAATCCGTTAGATGGAGGCTGCTGAAACTGGTGGCACTAGATATCAATAGGGGTGATATGATTATCACAAATTAACGTCTATTCAAAGTGACATTAG
This sequence comes from Euphydryas editha, assembly GCA_036937285.1. Classification (NCBI taxonomy): domain Eukaryota; kingdom Metazoa; phylum Arthropoda; class Insecta; order Lepidoptera; family Nymphalidae; genus Euphydryas; species Euphydryas editha. Next base: position 3,663,989 of record JAUPFZ010000019.1, on the reverse strand, counting down.
CACTGAACGGAGGAGTTAAGCAAAACGATTTACGGCCCATAAGGTATCTTTGGTTTGGTTTACCAGTGGAAGATTTCTAAAACAATTCGTATTGTTTACGTCAAAATCTTATCTCAGCAAGTAAATTCAGAGATAAACAAATTATGTAGACGAATCGTCAGATATTTTTAAAAAATAAAAATAAAAAAATCACTTATATTACAATATTTATATAATTTAAATAAATTTTAAACAAACAAATTAGTTCAAGTTCTCAATAGCACTAGGGCGCAACCATGTTATATCAATCGTGTCTTAATTGGAATACGAATCGAACGGTGGTGTAGATATAAATATTTAATTTTATTCCACACTTCACCATCGGTAAACCATTATGACACCATTATGTCAATTTAACATAAATAAAATAGTAAAATATATATTAAAACTGTCAATTACAACCAGAAGCTATTGGTCAACCACTGAGTTACCACTGTGAGACTGTATTAGTAAAATTAAAACAATAACAACGTCTAAATACAAAACATATCGATTATAAGCCCACTAGTGTTTTTATTTACTAACAGTTGTCTTTGAAATATATTTTATAACATTCAAATACTAATATTCGACCGAATATATATTAGAATTTTCTATTTTATTACTGTGCAAATCAAATCCTCGTAGAATAGTAGCAACAATGCTAGCAGTATTTCCCTAAAGGATTGCATTTCCAATACTGTTTGATTTCAATTTCCATTCTAAAATATACAACTAATACAATTTTATTTAGAAAAATAAATATTAATATATTTTCTTACTTCTATTTAAGTCATCTTTTCAGCTAAAAAAATTACAGCGTATACTTTTAAGACGAAGTTGGAAATGAAAACTTGACAAAATAAACTAAAAAATTTTTCACTTTTCAACTATCGGCAAGTTTAGTCACAGAGCAGTAAAAACTTTAAAGTAACAACTTAAGGTAGTTCAGGCAGTTTTATGATTAAAATATATATTATTTTATATGTTCTAGATTAAGTTATATGTATATATCACGATTAACTATTTTATTGTTTTATATTTTAATATTATGGCATATATTTTATTATATTATTGTAACAATGCATAAGCATGTGCATTAGTGCCGTATTTAATTCACAGTGCTATTTGAAATAAAACTTTAGATTACATAGAGCTAAATACAAATTAAATTTACTTCTTTACAGTATTTCGTCATAACATGGAGGTCTACATCAGGTTACGACGAATCACTAAAGTGTATATTAGGTTTTTATCTCATTAATTATGATATGTTTATAATTGGAAAAAGAAACATCCCTACGCATGCAAATATCTCGTATTGTTAATAATATTATTAATTAATTAGAGTACCTACTAGGGTTGCCAACCGTAGTATAATATATAGTATGGTACTGTATTTCGGGACTCCGTACTATATTGCCGGAGAAATTTTCAGTTCAATAGATCAATGTTTATAATTTTTAATACTAAAACTATTAAAATAAAATAAAAATAGATTCCGCAATTACTTAACGCCTTTCGTTCGACAAAAAAAAAATTTTGTTAAAGAATGCAAAAAGTGCAAAAAATATAGTTTTTATTAAAAAAATTAGTAAAAAATATAACAGTCTATTTTTCATTATTCTCATAAAACATTATATTTTTTAAAGCGTACAATATTTTTTTTTAGCTTACACTGGGACTGTCAACTAAAAGATATCAATTGAAATTTTATAATTATTTATTTATTTGTTATCAATATTAATAAATATATTTAAATATTGTTCATTGGTAAGCGCATTAATTGAGTCACATTTGGTTTATTTTTAGTTTGTACAAAATAGATTAATTTGGAATTTTGTCCGTGACATCAGTAGGTTGAAAGAATTCAAATCGCTTTTTCGATTAAGTGGCATCAACCAGACACTAATGGATGTTTTCTTAAACAGCGATCCTTCGGACTACTTTAGCGGTGGACCGCTAGTGGTAACGCCAAATAAAGTTACCGAGATCCTCGGCGGAAACAAGAAAAATGTAAGTTTATATTCAAGTCAGATATTCGTAGGTTTAACAATAATATCCTCTAGGATTTTGCACATACGCATACAAATTGTACATTTTTGAAATAAGGTGGTTGTATTGGTAATTAGTGTTTTTGAAATTGTGTGTCGGTTTTAAAGTAAGCCTTAATCTATCTTAATGACGACCATTCTGGTGTAGTGGTGCGAGTAGTCGCCTCAACGCCGACGGTCGCGGGTTCGATTCCCGCTCGGAGCAGATGTTTATATTTGTGCAAATATTTGTTTCCGGTCTCGGTGTATGTCCTTGTGGGTCTCCCCGCCGTCAAGCCGTCGGTCTCGGTTGTTATCATTCATGCACTTTCCTGCCGACATACTATTAAAAAACATCCGGAAATATTATATATTTTTAATTTTTTTTTTTTTTTTACTTCACAATTTTAATACATTTAGTTACTGCATAACATTTTTTTTTAAATGAAAATAGAAAACAACGACTGAAAATACGTTTAATTATCTTTACATTTTAAATGTTAAGCATGTTCACAATAATAATTTAAAAAAAAATCAATTAAAAATCATTTAGACTACAACATTAAATAATTACCTAAGCCAAATTAAAACATAAACCTACCATTAATCGAAAAGAGTTATCATACATTTTATCCCCCAAAAACAAAACAAAAAATTATATCAGAAATACTCATCTTTCTAAACAGATTTAGTGACAATAGATTCATATATAATCTCATAAAGTTATGATTTTATCCCGCAAAACTTCAAGTGCCTTGTCATGTACAAATACACTAAGTTGAAGTTAGTTTACTTGGTATATTCCAATTTACATGGAATTATCTCTGTTCCAATACTATTCACATCCACAGCTGACGAGAATGCTAGCAGCATTTCCCAGCTAAATCTCAATTCCAATTCTTAATTAAACACAACGGCAGTTGACACTATTGTTATATAGGTACATTCGCTTCCTAATATAGTAAGTACTTCATCTTACTTTGCCTTTATATGATTGAATTAACAAATAATACCACCTGACCAGAGAAAGTAAGTAAAATGAATTTGCGACAAAATTTTGGACATATAAAATCTATGTCAGATATAAGATATATATTAGAGCTAGGGTTGCCAAACGTACTACGAGTATAATAGTATTGTACTGTATTTCGGAACTCCGTACTATATACTGTAGAAGAAATACATAGTACACGAAAAAACAATACTTCAGACTGAATTTTTCAGTACAACAAATCAATGTTTATATTTTGCAACACTAAAAACAGATTCCGCAAATTCTGACCGAGCCTTTCGTTCGACAAAAAATTTTTTGTTAAAGAATGCAAAAAGTGCAAAAAAAAATAATTAAAAAAAAATGAGTAAAAAATATTATTTAGTCTATGTTTCATTCTTCTCATAAAATACTATATTGTTTGAAGCGTACTATATTTTTTATAACTTTAAAAAAAATCTATTTAGACAAAAAAAATTTAGCAACCCTGACTAGAGCTAAAAATGTTCAATTCTATTTAACTTCAGTCAAGTTCATTTTTGTCAGTGTTATTATATAATATATAAATACGTCATTAAATACTTTAAAGTAAATCCCCGGACGTAATCATAATTACCTACAAACATTTATAAAAACAAGCTTCGTTCTCATTAATACATCTGCCAGTTATTTATCAAGCTATTGCTTTTTTTTGTTTTTGACACGCGTCTATTAAAATTTAAATACTTATAATATAAATGAAGTTATTATTTATATTTCTTATACAAAATGACATCTTTTAGAAAACTTTTTTGTTATATATATTTAAAAGAAGTGACGGCTAAAAGAAGGTTTAATTGACGTACGTTGTGTTAATCTACGCTAATGATCGCTAGTTTTCTCACTCGTGTATGGAGAGTAGAGGTAAGGAGCACACTCTTGTGTTACAAAAGGTATTCCCGAAATAACTTTTAAAAAATGCCATTGCTGTTGCGGAGGACGGGCCACTTTTAGGTTAGATAATTTATTTACTTCGCCAGCCGTTTAATTTTTAAGTACAACACCTTTACTAACTACTACTACACCTTTACTACTACTACTAGCAAACTTGAAGTCATCAAAACAGTTAACCTCAAATCATACCCTCCACTACACCAGCGCCCCATTTATTTAATGCTATTTTGTGGACACTTTTATGTCAAACAGCCATATGAGATTGTGCTCCTTACCTCTTCCCTCACATACACAAGTGTCAATATTTGTTTAAGCCAGGAATAATGTTTGATCTAGATTCTAGATGTTTGTGTTTGTGCTGAGTGTGTCTGACAGTCGACGAGAGATCCAAGTGAAGTTAGTTCAGTTTATTTAAATATGATTCATTTTATTTTTATAATTAAATAATATTTCATATTTAAAATTGAAAGTATATTTATTCAAATAGGCTTCATAAGCACTTAAATCATTTTACTGCCCCAGATCTACGATTTTTTCGAACCGGGAAAAAACTTGATAGTGGCGCCCCCTCCCTTCAGTGTTCGAGAAAAACCTTTAAAACTGACAAATGAGTAGAACTTTTTGTAAACATTTGTGAAAATAATAATCCTTTAATAAATTAATTATGAGATTATAGGAAAAGAGGCTTCACTTGTTGGATATTTTGAATTCTTGTCTCAAGGATATGGCGCCCCCATTAAACTGCCGCCCGGGGCAAGTACCCCGATTTGCCCCTCCTTAGATCCGAGGCTGATTTTACACAATTGTATTCTGTACTGTATCAGCCTGTAAACAACCCAGCGCTGAGCGAAGGCCTTCTTCTCCATATAGAAGAAGGGTTGGAGCTTAATCCACCACGCTCCTCCACTGCGGGTTGGCGGATAATATCCCTGCCATGAGTAACAATCGTTACCAGGTATCTATGATAACAACCGGGACCGACGGCTTTACGTTCACTTCGAGGCACGGTGGGAAAACCCACAAGGACATACACCCAGACCGGAAACAAATATTTGTACAAATACAAATATCTACCTCGAGCGGGAATCGAATCTGGGACCGCTGGCGTTGAGTCGACTACTCACACCACTACACCAGAACGGTCGTCACACAGTAGTATAATATTGTATATTAATTAACTATAGTTAACGTGAAGCTCCCAGCAATTCAGAATGTAGATTCTGCTCAGAAGAATCGGCAAGAAACTAGTTATATACATTTATTCATGTATGTCCTGCATGATGGACAGCGCTACCAAATCCACACATCCTTGCCATTTACATAATCTTGTACGGAATAATATACTTTGGTTATTAAATAGAAAGAAAGAAAGAAAAGAAAGAAAATATATTTTATTGGCCTTATACACAAAAGTAAAAATAACATGAAAATATATATTTATACATCAAATATATATTCAGTTATCTATACTAATATTATAAAGAGGAAAACTTTGTTTGTTTGTTTGGTTGTAATGAATAGGCTCAAAAACTACTGGACCGATTTTAAAAATTCTTTCACCATTTGAAAGCTACATTATCTACGAGTAACATAGGATATATTTTATTTTGAAAAAAAATAGGGTTCCGTAAGATATTTGGGTTTTTCGGACACAAGGTGTAAAAAATTAACCAGAAAAGTTACTTATTTTGCGTACGCTGCCTAAACTATAAAAGATAGATCCATAAAATGTTCCAATTAATTGTAGATCTTATAAATATCTACAATAAAGTCCGCGACACACTATACCTATCTATGTCGAGTGAGGCACAACAACCATTTTTTAATTTAAAAATCTTGAATTTTTTGGACTACATTTAAACGCGTTTATTTTACTCATGCTATTAATCCTTATCAAAATAAATTATTTCATCACTAAGTACAGTTTATGTAGATAATATTTGGTCTTTGAATGATTAAAATTTGACGTTTGGTTTTGAAGTTATGGCGAAATTAAAATATTACAATTTCTGCTGCACGGGCCGTTGCGAAGTGGGCGTCACCAAGGCTGGGGTGCGCGTGCGGGAAAGACATAGGATACTTTTTATCGCGCAAATAAGGGTAGAAGGGGTTGAAATAGGGGACGAAAATTTGAATTGAAGTTCCTTATTGTCAAACAAAAATAAATCATGTAAGATTGTTCAATTGTTTAAGACAAAGACAAAAAAGCGTGCACGGGGAAAGGGGGGGGGGGGCGTATCGGGCAGTAGGCTTACCATGTCGCGCGATATAACCGAATTCCACGCGGGCGAAGCCGCGGGCGGAAAGCTAGTAAAATATAAACTTTAAAATTAATTAATTGGCAATTGTAAAATCGTTTGTGTGATTTTTTTATTTATGCGTATTCTTTGGCCCATAAAGAAAATGTTTACTTTGCAAAGTCTACGATATGGCCACGACATAACATTATACAATACTTCAAGTCATCGTAGCGCCCGGTTTTTACCCGACTGCGACAGAAGGAGGGTTATGTTTTTCGAGTGTATGTATGTCCATTTCTTTGGCACGCCCTACAGCCCAAACGGCTGGACGGTTTTTGACATATGAGGTGTCGTTGGATTTGTCTAAATTGTAGTAGTGACATAGGCTATATAAATTTTCAAAATGGCACCCGCAAATGGTGTAATGAGGGGGGGGGGGGGAGTTGAATTTTTTTCTTACTGTAGCAATATGGGTATCAAATGAAAGCTAGTAAATTGTTTTATTCTTTGTAGTTTATTATAAGAGTATTTTACGCAGTCGGGTTTTTTGATTTTTTTAATTTGTTTATTTTAAGTATTTGTAATTTTTGTATAATATGCAACTATTATTTGTTTTTCAATTACGCTTCAGTAACTAAGAAAAATACCGCTTATAGTTCGAGAATGGTCTATTCTCGGTCGAGTAAGAGGTCAATCCACGCTATAATTTCGATCACAGTTTGTTTTAAGTCCGATGTGAGTTATAAAAGATCGTGATTAGATTAGAAATGGACTAAAATCTATCCAGTAACGATAGTATGAAATAAATATCATAATTTAGTTTATTAATCATAAAGTTATCACCATTGTGGTGTGGATCGATGCCTAGTCGATGTTAGCCGGGTAGTGTTCGGCCATCAATCAGGTGACCCTTGACTGGCTACAATTAAGAGTTAGTAAACTATAGCATGCTTCACTACTGTAAATGAAATTTTATAGTAATAGAAATCTGCCCTATTCAATTTTATTACCTTCATTATAAACAGATCTATTACAAAAATATATTTGAAATCGGAATGGCACCTCCGAAGATTAGCGCATTATACAAATCAATTATTCTTTTTTATTATTTTAATTAAAGATTTATAGCCGATCATGATTTCATTTTATTAGATTTTTGATTTCTCAAAACACAAAACACAATTTATATATTATTTTCAAAAGAGTAGCTGCAGAGTTTCTTGCCGATTCTTCTCTGCAGAATCTACATTCCGAATCGGTGGTAGCTTTACTTGTACAAAAAAATAATTATAATATTAATTTTGTAAAATGACGATTCGAATGTGCTCATGGGGCCTATTTGAATAAAGTTGTTTTTGATTTTGATTTTGATTTTGTAATTTTTTTACAGAAAATAATCGAATTCACTTAATGAAACATTGATTATTAAATTAATATTAATTAATCGAAATTACTCAATAAATTGTATCGCTACAACAAAACCAATATTTTAGAGGCTATGGAAATTAATTTTAAGTATGTACCTACCCGCTTAAAATTAATGATTTTACGGACCCTATACCGACAATATGGCTTCTAAAATATATTTAACGAAACTTTGTGGAAATATTTCCAAATTAATTTCAAATTATTGCCATTAGGTTACATTAGATGGACGAATTATGAAAGTAATGGAATTATTACATTAAAATTCATTAAACATAATGGGTAGGTACTAAATATTTTTCGTTATAATTATAATTTACCTATTATAAAAAATACGTTCTTTTTTTTTCAATCTTTTTTAGGACACAATGTTTGAGTTTTTACCTAATTAAATATAAAAGTTATATTCATTTTATTTGTATCAAACTAGGCTATATATCTTTTTATGTTTATTTTTAACTAACGGCCAGCCCCGACTGCACCCGGGGTATGTATATCTAAACCTTGCTCATGAATCATTCTACCTATTGGTGAAAACCGCATAACAAATCCGTTCAGTAGTTTTTGAGTTTATTGCGAACAGATAGACGCGGCGAAGAAATTTGTTTTATAACATGTAGTGATTTTTGTTTTATTGTGGTTATGTACCTATAATGTTTGTTCGTGTCAAAAAAGAATTATACTTTAAAGTTTTATTAAGCTACTTGCTGTCTGCAGTCTTGAGTTACATGTTACCTACGATTAGGCACTCGCTTTCACTTACACAAAAATCGTAAAAGTAACATTTTAAAAACTTAATTATCGTAGCCAGATTACTATACGAATACATAATTTAAATATAATTTTTACATTTATATCTACAAGCAAATTAGAATATAACTTTACTAAATCTACCCTCTTACGCCATAATTTAAAGGACGATAAAATAGTTTCTAGAAAATAAAAATTTTTATTATTACAAACTAAATATTATCGTAAGTCATTATTTATTTGATGATGATTTTAATGATTAAACAATTAATAATTTCAGAACCAATGTGGTAAAGTATTACGCAACAACCCGAATCCTCTCGTCGTGAACGGCAAGTCCACTTTAGAAGGACAGTGGCCATGGCAAATTGCACTCTATCATACCCAGGTAATAAAACATTTTACACAATATATATATATATATATATATATATATATATATATATATATATATATATATATTGTGTAAAATGTTTCTTAGTCTTGTTTAAGACGTTGGTTATATATATATATATATATAACCAACGTCTTAAACAAGACTCGGAGACGTCGTCCATTAAATTTCATTTTTATTCTAATTTCCGTGTCGAAATTTAGAGCCGATTTAACGCCGCCTATGGTAGGACTTATGTCGGACCTCTGGGCTCAAAGTCGGCCCTAACCCATGTTAATTTGGTCCGACTTAGCACCCAAAAATGGCAAAAATGTCGTTTTTTCCACTTTACGACTAAAATCGGACCTAAATTGAATAAAAAATTAGCGCCTAAAGGCGCTAAGTCCGACTACTGGGCTCTAAATCGGTTCTATGCCGGACTTGAGGGAGCTATGTCGGCTTTAAATTTCGACTCGGGTTTCAGCCAATTTCGCGGAAACGTCTGCAAATTACGATGTTGAAGGTCAAGGATAACTATAAACAAGCTTTAAAAAATTCGTTGCAAGACCTGTATTTAAAACCGTGTTGACAACAGACTTTCACAATAAACAAAATTTGTGTATATATGTATATTGTACATAATATGTGTGTGTGTCGTAGTGTGTAGTGTTTTTTTTTATTTATTAATTTAATGTATTTTTTGAGCATTATAAAAAAATTACATTCGGCACTTCTTCTCCATATAAACTTAAACTGTGCCATATTTCATACTTCTCCGTCCGCGTAATTTTCCTAAAAACTGGTACAAAGTTTTTGCTTTACGTATTAATATATAGATTTGTAGCGACATCTATCTCGGCACATACGAACTGACGTATCCTACATCACGCTATCAAAGCTATCCGAGCGATTGAACATATATACATGGACCCGACAACAACAGTCGGGGCAGTAGCCCACCAGACACAACACTCGTCTGGTCGGAGGATCCTCCCTTTTCAATGGTGGATGAGGAACTTTACACCCTGTTCCTCACTCCCCCAAACTGGTGATCCCGACGTGATTCTCACTCTGCCAAAGATTTATATGTATATCTTGTTATATGTTCCCAGATGGTGGATAGCAAGTATATCTGCGGTGGTACCCTCATATCTCACAAGCACGTAATCACCGCCGCGCACTGCGTCACCCGCAAGGGCTCCAGCCGGCCAGTCAACAAAAACACCCTTACTATATATCTCGGAAAACATAACTTAAGGACATCCGTTGAAGGTGTTGAGATACGTCTCGTAAGTATGAAATTAGTATTGACATACTGTAACAATATCACACATTTTACCACTTTGGAAGTGTCTCTCGCGCAAACTATTCAGTTTAGAAAAAAATGATATTAAAAACCTCTATATCATTTTCGAAGACCTATCCATAGATTGGGATGGGTATAGATGGGGATCCACACGTATGGGTTTGATGAAAAAAAAATTTATAGTTTCAGTTCTAAGTATGGGGAACCCCCAAAATTTATTGAATTTTTCTATTTTTGTGTGAAAATCTTAATGCGGTTCACGGAATACATCTACTTACCAAGTTTCAACAGTATAGTTCTTATAGTTTCGGAAAAAAGTGGCTGTGACATACGGACAGACAGACAGATATGACGAATCCATAAGGGTTCCGTTTTTGTCATTTGGCTACGGAACCCTAAAAACAGACTTCAACAGGTTGATATTATATTGTGATTGTGTAAACAATACATATACAAGACCTATCCATAGATTGGGATGGGTATAGATGGGGATCCACACGTATGGGTTTGATGAAAAAAAAAATTCGAATTTCAGTTCTAAGTATGGGGAACCCCCAAAATTTATTGAATTTTTCTATTTTTGTGTGAAAATCTTAATGCGGTTCACGGAATACATCTACTTACCAAGTTTCAACAGTATAGTTCTTATAGTTTCGGAAAAAAAGTGGCTGTGACATACGGACGGACAGACAGACAGATATGACGAATCCATAAGGGTTCCGTTTTTGCCATTTGGCTACGGAACCCTAAAAACCGACTTCAACAGGTTGATATTATATTGTGATTGTGTAAACAATACATATACAAGACCTATCCATAGATTGGGATCGGTATAGATGGGGATCCACACGTATGGGTTTGATGAAAAAAAAATTTCGAGTTTCAGTTCTAAGTATGGGGAACCCCCAAAATTTATTGAATTTTACTATTTTTGTGTGAAAATCTTAATGCGGTTCACGGAATACATCTACTTACCAAGTTTCAACAGTATAGTTCTTATAGTTTCGGAAAAAAAGTGGCTGTGACATACGGACGGACAGACAGACAGATATGACGAATCCATAAGGGTTCCGTTTTTGCTATTTGGCTACGGAACCCTAAAAACAGACTTCAACAGGTTGATATTATATTGTGATTGTGTAAACAATACATATACAAGTGATTGCAGTAACCACGACATATTTGTTGTCATTTATTGAAGAGTACCGTTGCATGTCTCCAAAGATCTTCATCAGAACATCACCAAACTAGAAAACCTGGAAATACTACGATACTCTTCCAAACCATCTTGTACAGTTTGTAAAATGATTACATCGACAAGTAATAAAATGAGAACACCATCATCGTAGTCGAAGTCAATTAAATACGCATTATTAGGGATACCTCAAAAACTACTCATCAGATCTCGCTCAGATTTCAATGGGGCCATATGACAAGAAACATATTTCGAATATAAAAAGAATAATCACACACCCAATACAAATTATAAGGTACCTAACACACATACAAAAAAAAATACATTCGAATTGAGAATCTGACTGACTGAGAACTGTGATAGTTCTTTATAGTTAGGAACGTGTTTTAAGGAAAAGGTGAATTACACTTTCTTTTGACAGAAATATTTCTTTTCTTCTTCTTTTATTTCTCTGCCATTTCAAGTATGCTATAATTGTTACGCTATGATCAACCTCCTAGGTTACTACAAATTTCGTTACTATGTATTTTGTTTATGCAAAAGACTGTAGACTGTTTATAAAAACAATATTGTGATTTGATAGTAATGAATTTCCAAGTTAGAAAATTTTCTGTTACAAATCATATTAACTAATAAAACACCTATATTCGTCCACCAGGTAGCGCAGATATCAGTTCACCCACAATACAACGCTTCGTCGTTCAGTATGGACGCCAGTATCTTAAAGATGCGTCAACCCGTCGAATATACGGAGTTCGTGAGAGCCGCTTGTCTATGGCCCGAGGACAAGATAGATTTGAGCAATGTGATAGGAAAGAAAGGCTCGGTAAGTAAAACAACATGTGTGACTTATTTGTTTAAATTTACTAACTTTATAAACTACAGTTTGTAAATATTTGGCTCAATCAAAACGAAATTCTAAACAGAAAATTTGTGATAATAGAAAGTAATATTGATTCTGATATAAAATGATAAAAGTTAGCAAGTACTATCGATTATCTTATTCTCTGTAGGATCTTTCTTCTTGAAGCTTCGCTCAATTGATCATAGAAGCGAAGCTACGAGTATATTATCTAACAATCCCGGTTCTGTAATTCTGTTCCTTTCAAAACATCTTTAAATTTTGATTTCAATTCCTTTCCTGTTATATATTTTCATTAAGCAAATAAATTTATTTCATCAATATAAACTAAACGTAAAATCTAAATGATTAACATTTACATTAGTAATGGTTACTAAAATGAAAATTAAAGATTCATAAACTAATTAATATCGTATCAAAATGTTTGCGAACCAACAACGGATTGAATAATTTAATAAATTGGCGTGTTTCACTAAAACTACTAAAATCAGCATCGCATCTGCAATGTTGACGCAATCAATCTATAAAAAATTCAATTGGACTGGTTTTTTCGAATAGATTCTCAATTTGAAGCGCAATATTTATTTTCAATTTTTTTTTTACTGACAAGAATTTTTTAAATATATTTTTATTAAGGAATTAATTATATTGTTATTGAACTGACCTTCCAAATGTTAGGATATGACATTTAAGTTTACATTTTATTATCAACATAAAATACTTTTAGCTATAAAGATATTAAAAGCTTTGTAGGAAAAATGATATTTAAAGATTGTTTAGAAATAAAATTCATCATCATTGGGGGGTCGACCATGTCTTATTTTTTCTTACAAGGGGTTGGGAGGGAGTCTCGATAGTTCTTACGTAAGATTACAAAAATGCGCAAATTTAAAATTATACTTTGAAAAAGCGCGCGTACCAACCAAAAATTATTATTAGTACCTTTGTAAGTAGGTACAAATAAACATTTCTAAAAATTGTTACTTTGAAAAATAAACATCAAAACAAACCAAACGTGTTATAATTTTTCCTTTAGATTCTTACTTAATAAATATTAAACAGGGGAGAGGGGGTCGGCCTATTCTTATTTTTTTCTTATAATAGGGGGGGAGGGGGTCGAAAAGTAGCAAAATTTGTCTTACGTAATAAATGCATGGCCCCTAACAATTTTTAGATGTGATTAAGTTTAAATGTGTTTTTAGGTGGTGGGATGGGGTTTCGATGATACTGGAATTGCAACAGAAGAATTGACGTACGTCGAAATGCCAGTCGTTGACACGGAGACTTGTATCCGTTCCTACAGTGAATTCTTCGTTAAATTCACTTCAGAATACACATACTGTGCTGGATACAGAGACGGTAATTTTTATAATTTTTCTCTCAGCAAAAGAACGGCCGAATCTACAAAAAAATTGAATTCATTTACCAAATAAGTTTTGTACTTAATATCTTAAATATCAAACTCCTCTCTTAGTTTCTTTAGATGGTGTTTTAATTTTAACAAAATAGGCTTCTGTTCTTACAAAATGTTGAAAAAAATCGTAATTTAGTCCTTTCAATTTGCTATTCACAATTTGTGGATTGGGTGATCTTTCGCTGAGTACCTCATTTATTAATAAATAAAGCTTAGGTGACATGAACGTAGAGAATGATGGTTCAGCGGATCTTAACATTGGTCATAAAACAAAGTACATTTTTTTCAATGGAGCTTTTTAAGGAAGAATAGCATCGTGACAAAACCTGCATGTGTCGAGAAACTCTGGATATGCATATTTCTTTTTAACAGTAGAACAGACTGTCCCGATAGTGGAGCATTTAAGGTTGTTACTTCTTTAAGTATTATAGATTAAAATACCTAATAGACTCATAGTTAGTTAATCATCTATAGTTTATGCTTTTACCTTATTATTTTTAGTTTAGAACCCCATTCACTAAATACTATTAAGTATTACTATTCTTTTCTCTTGTGTACATAAAATTATAGATAATCCACTCAGGCGGTCACATGGGGCCCTGCCCTTGTGGAGGCCCCGTATGCACTGCTCCAAATCCGGCCTTTATTCACTCATTTGTATTTGTACTATCATATTTGTTCGATAAATTTGTTATTCTAATAAATTTTCTGTTTTTTATATACACGAGCATACCGAAGAGTAGGTAAACAATTATATTAGATATGCTTTTAGTTTCAGATTTTTTTTTCTTCCTTCGCCGTACTTTGATCGATATAATTCTTGTTTGACAAACTCGTCCTTAATCTACACTCACTATCGAACTTGCCGTCAGAGCGTTCCATAAAATAAGTAAAATAACGTAATCGTATACAATTAAACGTTCAAATACTCGTACGTAAAATTTAACAAACTATTTTATCATTTAGTTCTCTTCAGCCCCGGATTTAGACTGGCGGGGGGGCCAAACTTGGAGAGGGGAGTTGTTCTATCAATTATGCATTTGATTTTAAAAAGCCACCTTGATTTTTGACACAAAAACTGACAATGACCTTAACACATTTCATTATTATAAATTAACGCTCTACACAAATCAATTGGAAACATTAAACTTTCCGCGTTTTTTTTTTTTTTTTTTGATAGCCTCCAGCAATATTCTTATTTAATCTGCATAGTGTGAGCCTGCAATAGTGGCTCTCTTTTCCAAATATTCTACCATATATATTCCTTTAGGACCCCAAAAAACCTAAGCCATAACGTTTCCAGCCAAACTTGACACCTTGAATTTCTTCGGCGTCGGTGAGGAGACTTTTTCCAAATCGTCGACTGATGTTTTGGTTCAGGATCAAATTGATGGATCCAAGTCTAGTATATGGTTATAAAGAATTTAAATTTAAAAAAAAGTGCTGATCGACTGGGAACTTCTCGTAATTCGTTATCGAAATTTCGACTCGTTTCTTTTTTTTTTTTTTTGTTCGTTGGTTAACATTCTCAGTGCCCAATGCTCAGACAGAAGTTACCTTTTTCATATGTAATTTGTTTGTAAATAATCTTTGAACGCTGCCATATGAGATCCCTATGTTCTCAACTATATGCCTGATGGTCACTCTTTAATCTACCATAACCACATCTTTGACTTTTTTCACGTTATCTTCAATGAATAACATGGATGGGCGTCTCTTGCGATATTCATATTCACTAGATTTTTTGCCCAGCTTAAACTCTTTTGCCTAGCTGCGTAAATGTAGTCGTTGTGTATGTCTTTGGTAGACATTTTTTTCAAATAAAGGGGTACTTGATCAAAGCTCTAATTTAGATATTTTTTTCCATTTTGATGTTATCTCTTCAACGTATTCAAATGAATGGACCTCCCAGAAATCGTGCTCTATTTATATAATTATTTTGTGTTAACCTAGTAAGTATGTAAGCTAGAAAAAAATATTTGTTTAAATTTTTATCAGAATTCGAAATAACCGATTATCATTACATTTGGATCAACGTCGTATGCATAAAAAAAGTTTAAGTGATTAAATACTTCATATAGATATTATTTTCTCATAAACAATCACATAGAATACTTACAGTTACATTTGAATACTCAAGTATTTATTATCTATGAATAGATTCATACTTTTTATTCAGGATGACTGGTAAATTACTATCAATATTTAAGGAGAATACTCGGTACATGATTCTCGTTCGAATTATGTAAAAAAATAGGTACTTAATTTTTGACCAAATTTTCATAAATTTCAATTCAAATAAATGAAGCGATGACACTGTTCCAGTCATGCCGGCGGCGCGTGCACAAGTGTTGTATTGTGCCGCTTGTTCACATCTAAAAATTGCCAAAGTTCACATCATTTACCTAGTCAACAAATTTGTTGCTTAAACGAGTAAAATATCTTAGTATTTTTGCCTATCCTAAGCTAACATCATTTACCTAGTCAACAAATTTGTTGCTTAAACGAGTAAAATATCTTAGTATTTTTGCCTATCCTAAGCTAGGATTAAAGTATTAAGGGGGACTGGATCATGCTTGTTTATCCTGCTACCCTGTTAACACGTGGCGGCGTTAAAACGTAGGTAAACTACCTATTTTGTGTCGAAAGTGCAGCTAGCTGCTAGGGTGTCCAGACGACGCGTACATAAATGGATAATTGTTCCTTTGAGTAGTCTCCTTAAATATTGATAGTAATTTACCAGTCATCCTGTATATTGAGCAATTTAATAAGCATTTTCTATATATATACATTTCTTGTAGTTGACATTGTATAAAATTATATGATTTTCACGGTATTTATAGAATTTTAACTTGCACTTATAACGCCACCCATGTACATAAACATAACTTTCCAAAATTTATTCCAGGATCAACAAATGAACGTACCGGGATTAGAAAAAGTATGTTTCTCATAGAATTAGTCTTAGCTTCAGACTAATTTGGGATGATTAGACAATAGAGCTTTCCTCTTAACTACTTATTTATATATTAGCCATAACACACATTATTCGCATGAATTTTCCACTAATAGTTTTCATCTTTAAATTTTAATAATAACAAGTATGCTTAATTAAAAAATCAAAAAACCCGACTGCGTAAAATACTCTTATTATAAACTAAAAAGAATAAAACAATTTACTAGCTTTCATTTGATACCCATATTGCTACAGTAAGAAAAAAATTCAACTCCCCCCCCCCTTCATTACACCATTTGCGGGCGCCATTTTGAAAATTTATATAGCCTATGTCACTACTACAATTTAGACAAATCCAACGACCCCTCATATGTCAAAAACCTTCCAGCCGTTTGGGCTGTAGGGCGTGCCAAAGAAATGGACATACATACATACATACATACACTCAAAAAAATTTAAATTGCGTGTACTAGCGTACACTCGTAAGAAGTGAAACTTATAATAAAAACAGTTTACTTTTTATACGATCGTAATTATATGAGTCCTGTGTTTGCGTTCGGACATATTTATATTCGAATTACCTACTCACTATAGAATACATCATACAATAACTGCAAACTTCTATATAGTGATACTTAATTTCACTCAAGAATCTTAGAGATTGCTAGCGCAGTGGCTGCCAACGCGAATTGAATTTCGTATATCGCTCGAGAGCTGCAAGTTCAAAACCCTGCGAGAGCCACATTTTGTAGCATTCAAAATTTGATATTTGATTTATTTAGTTTAACTATTTATTTATATATATAGGATTTCATCTACTACCACTCGGAATCTTCCTTGCGCATGTGTTTATTGAAAAACGACTGAAATACGCAATAATCAAGAACAAGATGGCGCGTAACGCAAGATGGCGCGTAACGCAAGATGGCGCGTAACGCAAGATGGCGCGTAACGAAAAAATCTTTCCAACCCCGATAAAGAAGTTTCACTTCAAAAACATAGCCCTCCTTCTGTCGCAGTCGGGTAAAAAGAATAAAGTTCAGCATGAATGAAAGACCTAATACACTACGCATCTACACTTTAAAATGGATGACATTTTTTTTCCATATCTATATAACTAACCAGATTTCAGCATGTTTTTAATCTGTAACGGTGTTCTAAAGTATCCGAACGAAACTTAACTTTTTTTTTAATAAATTGCGACTTGACATATATAGTAATTTAAAAAAAAAAATTTGTGCATTTCAGGTACGTCCGTGTGCAACGGTGACAGCGGCGGCGGTATGGTTTTCTTTATGGAAGGTTCTTGGTATCTCCGTGGCCTCGTATCTTTATCGGTTGCAAGGCAAAACGAATTCAGATGCGACCCAACGCACTACGTTGTATTCACTGACTTAGCTAAATTCTTACCTTGGATTAAGGATAATATCGACAATTATTAATTTAAATAAGCCTTTTTTTAAACAGATTTGATATTATGGTTACTATTTTTAAATTAAAATATCACCATGACATTTAGTATGCGGGTTTAATTTTGTATTTTATATCTATTAAAATGTGATTGTAAACCATTTTTTGTTTACTCTATTCTTTATTTAATTAATTACTAAATTAACTATTATTTCAATATCTCATCTAAACCTCTTAAACTCGACCTAATGTATTTTTAATATTTAGAACAAAATAAATTGAAAAAAAAAACAATAATGAGGATTTGTACTTTTTACCATAAATAGAAATCAAAATATGTATGTGAAAAATTATATTTTATATAAATAAACTTGCTTTACGGAGTGATATGCATAACGCCGCTTCACACTAACAACGGTGCCGGACGGTGTATGAGACAATGCACAAGCACTCTATAGGTATTTGCACTGTGCCCCATCGTACCGCGTTCCATATGTTAAGCTCTTTGGAGTCATCCATGTAATATAGTCCGTGTTCCGAAATACACTGCGAGAACTGTGAGACGTCATTTCAGTATACTGCGAAGCCGTTCCTTTTTAGTTTGCTATACTGGTTAGTGTTTATAACGGAACGCAGTCCAGTATACTGTCATCCTCATTTTTTGACTTTTTTTTAATAAAAATAATATCATGTATACGTTTTCTATTCAACAAGAAAAATATTATTTGAATATTGTTGACATTTTTGAAAAACAATATTAATTAATAATAATAACAATCATTCGCGCCGTTATATTTTTTGATCAGGTGTTCACAGTACTGAGAGCACCTTAACTCGAAAGCTTTGGCGATTTATGACGTCACATATTTATCTATGTTACTGCGGCAGTCTACAAGGAAACAAATTTTTCACCAGCGACAGCACTGAGCAGTGCTCGCAGTGTATTTCGGAACACGGCCATAATAACGAATCGTGACTAGGCGAGGGGATATCGTTTACACAATTCAATCAATTTATACATGTAAGAGAACAACGTAACGCCAATTTGACAGTGTCTAAAAAGACCATGGAATCTTTATCATAACTGGAACACTTAATAAAATTATATATTCAAATATACACCATGAAATAACTAACATAAGGTGGACATTTG
Source organism: Euphydryas editha (assembly GCA_036937285.1). Lineage (NCBI taxonomy): Eukaryota > Metazoa > Arthropoda > Insecta > Lepidoptera > Nymphalidae > Euphydryas > Euphydryas editha. The sequence continues at coordinate 3,644,930 of JAUPFZ010000019.1, read as the reverse complement.
CTTTCAACATGTAAAGTGAAAAAAATCGTTCCTTGCATTTCGTTAAGTACAGATATTTTGTCTCTTTCTTAAGACTTGCCTTGAATCAATGATAGAAAGAGATGCAATCCCTCTTTTAGGAACGTTTTTTGAGAGCGCGTGCGCATTCCAATTTGTACATAAATTCCTTGAAAAAGATAAAATCTAACAGGACGTATTCAAGAATGGTTCTTAAATGTGATTTTTTTTATATATATTTTAAAACAATTATGACTCGGTAGTATGTATAAATTGACGAAAAATAAAAATCGTAATAACACATTACATTTTTTTTAATAAAACTAACATGTTTTCGTTTTCCTATATTTCACATAGAAACCTTAAATAACAAAGACAAGCGATTAAAACCTTTATAATACTACGTAAAGTTGAAGAGAAAAAATTATAGATACAAAAAAAAAAAAAACTAAACCATACATTTCGATGAACATATTTACCTAATGAACATTAAAAAAAAAATGTTACCCAAGAAAGAAAACATTAAAATAAGGATAAAACTTAAAATTACTTCTAGAACAAAAATGCACAATTAAATCTACATATAATTAGTATAATGTCAAAAAAAAAAAGAAATTAATTACTAAGGGTCGAATTCACCGTTTGTTGATAAAGCTTCAGATAAGCAATTAACGTATAACGCTATCCAACAGACAAAAATTTCTGATTTACTTTATCTGTCAGGTATTTCTATTCGTAACCTGTAAAACAAAGCTGTAGATAGATAGATAAATACTTTATTGCAGTCACTAAATTTACAGTGGATATTACATAATGAGAGTACAAGATATTCACAATTTAAGTGTGCAAAGGCGGTCTTATTGCTATCAGGAATCTCTACCAGACAACCTTTAATGAAAGTAATTTTCTTATCAGACTTGGGTAGTGAAAATTTAGGTCCCTAAACCTATGTGTTAGCTAAATAATAATAATGATACAAGAACTAGCACTTTAATAATATGATATACATATACATTATAAATACATACATATACATACACATAGGTACATATACACACATACATAGACATAGACATACACATATAAATACTACAAATATATTTAAATACAAATAATTAATAATTAGTCGGTCACTATTATAGAAACAATTATTATTGTTCTTCCACTCTTGCTAAGTAATACTTAAACAAGCGACATTTGAAAATAGCAATTGATTCAGAATGACGAATAGCAAATGGCAGTGAATTCCAAAGGTAGTAGTTCCAAAGGTGTAGTTTATTATTTGAGGTGAAACCGTCCCTAAGGACCTGTTTTATATATCATTTTTAGTAACATGCCAAGATAGGCAGTGCCTTTCTGCCTATATGAAATGCACGCTACGGGTGCTGTACTGGTTAGTGTTTATAACGGAACGCAGTTCAGTATACTATCATCCTCGACTTTTTTCTTCTAATGAAAATATCATGTCAACGTTTTCTATTCAACAAAAAAAAAAAAGATTGTTTGAATATTGTTTTTGAAAAACAATATTAATTAATAATAGTCTTAATACAATATAAATTAATAAGTCTCTGATAGCTTATCGGTGAATTAAATACGAGATAAACTTTATCAGCAAACGGTGAAGTTTTCCCGAAATATCTTAAATTTAATAAGCAGCCGCCAGTTAATAAAAAAATCGAAATACTTATTGTTTCTTTTTTGAAAAAAAAATAGTTTATTTTATCTGTTGTGAATAGAATTGAAAAAAAAAGAACTGACATTTAATATGTCTGTTCAATTCAAGTTTACAGTTTTAAAACATTTGGCAGCGACATATTTATCTATATTATAATAGTACTCCCAATCCTAACCTATATAATTAAATATAAAAAGCACAATTGTTTCATATTTTTTTAACTCCAATTCAATAACCGATTAAACATTGAAATTAATTTAAAAAACTGGTTAATAATAATCAATATTCGTTTTAAGTCCTCGAATATACATAGACACAAAAATTGCAATAAGCAGAACATTTTCAAGATTTTAAAGTTGTAATTTCAGCCTTACGACTACCAGGCTTACGATTTATATGTTCAGTACAAGAAATGATTTAAATTTCATTTACAAGAAGTACTATCGAGATCCGTATTCACATCATAATATATAATGTAACAGCGGGACATATCTCAATAATTCTCTTGAAATTATTCATTCATACATTTTATCACGCTACAAACTTCAAATATAAGTTAAACCCACATTTGCTCGTATGAAACATCGAGAGCACTTAAAAATCATCATTAATTCATTACAATGATCTTTTGAAAATAATATATACAACGTGAGGTCGTAAATTTGTCACATTTATGATCTACCAATATGGTGCAGTACCATTTCTACACCTTTGTCCTTTATACATCTCGTCACCCCTGAATTGACCCCAGGGTCCCCTACCTCGGCCTGACCTGGGTGTCTGTTTTCCGGGATGATTCTGGGGGTAAACCATCCTCTGATTCGCGCAGGCACCTGGCCTGCAACCGTTTCTGGGGGTGTTCGGATGGCTTCCAGATAAAGGGGGACTCGAGAATCCGTCCCAGGAATCCGGCATCATGCAGGTTCCACAGCTCCATGAAAAGTCACCTTTAAACATTAAACTATATTAAAATAAGGAAATAAAATAGTGTTTTATTTAGGTTCGAAAATAAAAATCAAAAATCTTTGATAATAATATTTATTTTTACAAGTCTACCGTTTGGCCAAAATTTGGAAGAATATCATTACATTTCTCGTTCAATAGACATTATACAAAATATCTTTAAATGAAGTAAAATTTGTTAAGGAAATTTATATACTCGTAATACGTTAATAACACAATGTCTTTGGCAAAAAAATAAAAATAATACGAATTTTCTATGACGTCATCTACAAAATATTATAATAATAGCGACAGATAAGATTATTTGCAATGAAATGTCTAAAAATTTCAATTTTTTTAAAGAAGATAATAATATTAAATTTTCAAAATACAATCTGACTGATCGACTACTTATATCATTATAAAACCGACAAGTATTCGACAGAAAAAATTTACTTAATAACTAATGGAATACGGAGATAACTTAAAACTTTTTTTATTAATATTATTCTTTAAAAAATAAACAATTTTATATGACTCAATAACATTTTTAAATGTTTAAAAAATATACATATTATGGTTCAGAAAATTATTGTAATCGCAAAATTATTAAAAAAAATAGTATATTTTATTTATTTTATGAGAATAATAATACTTAAAGCTACTTTTTTTAATATAGTTTAACATTCAAAAAAATATTCTAAGAATGCAAGCTCATGATTAACAGATAAATTTATGAAAAGCAAAGTATACACAGTGCCACACAGACATTTTTTAATTTTATTTTATTTATTTTTTTTAGTGGGAGATGAGACAGCAACGCATTAATATATTAAAATGTTACCATCGCATTTCATTACTATGTTGATAATTATGAATTTGAAGGATTTAAGAAAGCTAAATGGAAAGAGCGGAATAAATTATTTTGTTGACGAACGAATGAACGGCGTTGAATTGAAAAATTATAAAACTCACTTGATTTTAACGCTATTACGAAGCTGCATTATCAAAAGGCGACAAAGGCTATAATATTAGGGATGGCGAACCAATGGCACGCGTGCCATTGTTGGCACGCGACAAAAAATTTTGGGCACGTCACCGATCACGAAATTAATAACGCACTAATTAAAAAGGGGGCATACAATTGGGGCATAATTTAATCCGATAATTATCGTTTTTTTTTTTTAGGAATACGCATAGCCTGGAGTAAACATCGGTACGGGGATGACCTTTTTTTTTTCGTGTGCACTTCCGACACAGTATAAAGACTTAAGTTGATGGATACGATTTATTATTTTCCCTATAATTATAGAGTCAAAATTATTTCATGGCACGCCTATTATCTCAGTAAATATCTCTTTAGCGAAAATGGTACAGTGATATATAAAGGTTCGCCATCCTTACTATAAATCATTAAGACGAGTCTTCATCGCATTACACTACGATGAGTCGTGGTCATAAATACGGAGGTAAAATCACGATTGACGACTAATGTACTATGCACGTATGTCTCTGTTTCCTTCATGACACCTGTTCCATCATATCATATGACACTTTTATTGCAACTACAAATTAATATTTGAATTCTTTATTGTATACTTTACTATTAGCAAATTTACGTGAAAAGTGTAAATAACAAAACTTTTTGAACGTTAACCTTATTAACTTTACATCAATTGTATTTTAATAATGCAAAATATTTTTATATTTAAAGAATATACGAATCCATACTAAGAACATATTTAGAAAATTTATTTTAAGCATTCGTCGTGCATATCCTTTACAATCTACCTTACTTTTCATTTACGAGTATTCAAGGCAGACGAAATCGAATGACATGTGTGTCGTTAACATATAGTTATTTTTTCAACTACCGTCAATACTTGCAGGACAATCACCTCTATATAATCTAAATATATCAGTACACACAGAGATAAGTAATAAACAAAAAATAATATGTCATTAACAATTCTTCAGATAAGAATACGGGATTAATCAAATTGTAAACAGCGCAATAAAGAACAAATATTTCAAATGTTAAAACGAAACAATATTTTTTTAATTTAAAAATAATAAGTCCATAGCTATATATTTATAAAACGTGTATTAATCAAGGCCAATTATTCTTCTAAAGCCTAAAAATAATATAGACCACGACCTACATAAGCGACTGACGGACGCGACTTATCAGACGTATTAGGTAAACAGTATTCTTTATTAATATACGCAAAATGTCAACATATTTTAATACAATGTTATAATAACACATTGAATCTACTTTAAATTTACGAAAATTGTCAAGATCAATCATTATCATGTCAATGATGAACCACTGTTCTACCATTGTAAATACATGGACAGGTCTGAACACAATAAATCGATACGATGTATGGAATAAGTCATGTATATTAAACGCAGCTGTAAGTCACGTCCGTAAGTCGCGATGAAAAAATGTTTCAAGCTTAAAGCTACATAAAAATTGTTTAGAAAGCTTTTATAATAACTATATTTTAGTCTAGAAATATTTTACACACGCTTTAAACCTGTCCGAATCTCAACAACTATGTAGGTATTCCCCACTTTAAGTTGCTTTATTTACTTTTTGAATGAACTAAAGATACTCGTATAATTAAAAGTACTGCACTGCTATATTTGGTTTTTAAATTTCAACGATAATTTATTTTGTTTTAATTTAATCAAAAATCAATCGTTGACGATGTGGATCACCCAGACTGACTTCATTCTTGCCAAAAATCGACTTTTCTCTAATTAAAGGACACAGTCTTTTCAGGAGACGCTCAGGTTAATATTGGATACTTGTCTTTGGCACTTCCCTATTGAGCTACGAAGTTAGTCCACAAAAAAATCCGAATACTTAATAATTTATAATTTTTTTCTTCAAATCGTTTCTACATCAAACTACTTCACAAACGGTCGTAAAAGGGAATACCGATAGTACATCAATTATATATGAAAATAATGACAAAAATGAGTAACTATCCTAACTAACACACACACAGACCGCAGACTATCTATAGTAAAATTCCAACGGCCGATCTTAATAATTTATCTTTGATTTTACTAGTGATAATTTTGATACAATTCGTATGGAATTTATATCAAAATACTATATCTAGTAAATAAAATCAGCGGTAGATTGAAACCGGCTGTAAGACTAGTATATCATAAGTAGTGTCTAGACTGCATAGCGAATCGTAATCTTCTGATTGGGGTACAACTTAACACTTATATAGTTAGACCCAGTTTCACCACTTGCTATTAATTTTGGCTAACCTAACTGGCACTTTTTTGACAGGTATGGGTTATCTGTCAAAATAAGTGCCAGTTAAAAGGTGAAACTGGCAGTTAATGATTTAAGTATTATAGAAATGTCTGTTGTCTGTGAGTTTGTGTTTCCTATTAGCACATATACAATGAATTTGTTTTATCATTATAACATTTTAAATTTTTTTATCATCTATCATATACCTTAGACTATTCCGATTTATAGTTATGGAAACGCTAATGACGTATCAGACAAATTCATCGTACATTGCTCGATATAAATTTAAGAAAATCTTTAACAATGAGCATCGACAGTATTCTTAGAAAATACGCTTTATTAGGCACAATTCACTTTCGTAAACTATATCTAGCATACTATATCTACATTCCTCGTTCAGTGAGAATACGTTTTGAATCTTAATAATGTATATTTAAAATTTAATTTTCAATAACAAAAATAATAATCCCAGTCAAAACCGTAATCACTGAACCGTCTTTATAATTACATAACTACTTCGTCTTTAGTTAGTTTATAATATTTTATTTAACTAATTATTTTCTCAAGTATAACAGATTTTGTGACGGGCGCCAGATAAGGTCATAAAATATTTTATCAAGTAGAGTTAATCTTGATTAAAATATATTAAAATCAAAGTAAAATAATACAAATACGTCTTACAATATCATTGTTGATTGAGTCACGATATTAAATTGTAGGAGATTATAAGTAAATTTAAACTAAATAGCTTTCACTCAACAAAGAACTACGAAACATACAATCTATAAACATATAATAAAATGGTAGGAAAGTCAAAGCTGTACATTGAATATTTTTTTTTAAGAATACTTGGGGTGTGATCTACAATCGATACCGATGCCAAAAATATAGTTTTTAGAATTTTTGTCTGTTTGTCTGTATGTATGTCCGGGATAAACTCAAAAACTACTGCATGGATTTATTTCAAATTTAGCACGAATATTATTAAGGAGTCGGGTCAACATATAGGCTACATATTATCACGCTATCACGTACGAGGAACGAGCAGTGAACCTTTATTTATTCGACGCATTCTGTAACAACGTGTAATCTAATAGCGTTCACGCAGGCGACGTTTCGGACAGCAGCTAGTACCATAATAATTCTATATTAATTGAGTTAAAATATAAATACATAATGATAAAAAGGGACCAAAATAATGACATCTGACACCCATCACAAATATAGAAGATACAGTCAAGTGACTAACACTCATAGACTCCGAAACGACTAGAACATTCGAATCACCAGTATTATATTGTCAATGTAACAAACTCGAGTCGATTAGAACAATGAACCCAAAATAATAAGATTTAAAATGGCGTCGTTTATTCCTCTACCGCTCGTTCACTAGCTCGGTATTACTCACATTTATTGATACATTTCAGCGGCTTGCCACTTCTTACCTCTTGTACTTTCTTATTTGACTACCTATTCATCGTCATACCACATAAACAAACATAAAAATTAAAATAAAATAAAGGTACAGATACACATGCTACTTACTAGCATGCTTATAGCATGCTTATAGTCTAGTCGACAAATGTAGTAGTCGTTAGCTACGACTACTACATTTTACCCCGTTCTACGGTAATTTTTCCTTCCTCGACAGATTTGGTTGGTAATATTATGTTAAAAGATAGTCGAATAAGAAACCTATCTTTAAGTACTCCTAGCATTGAGTGGCAAGCCGCTAATACATATAATAAGAAGAAAATAAAATGTTTAAAAAATATTTATTATGTTATTCTTTTAGTGTTCTGTTTATTTTTCCTCTTATATATTTTTTACTAAGTACTGTGTGACCAATTGTACTTTTTTCTGGACCAACAATTAATCTCTGAGAATTAATAAAACATTTTTAATATTGTCATAATGGTAATAATAAATTAATATTCAACTAAAAAAAAACTGAAACAAATAAATAATTTTATCGATTATTATTTAAAATATTTGCAGAGGTATTTTTTTTACTACACATTTCAACCGCCATTTTAAATCTCATTTAATATCTATGGGCCTGTATATTGATTACAGAAAAAAAATTTATATGTGTAGTAGTGTATCGTAGTAGAAAAAATATAAATTGATTATGAATATTGTTATAAACTTTTTTTTTTTTTTGAGAAATATAAATGAAAGCAGAAAGACAAAGAAACAAGCAGAAAAATAGAGACTACAACATATTACATTTAGTAATAAAAAAATAATTGACAAAAGCAACTCCTTTGAAATTTTAAACATACTTTAAACAATACTGTAATACTCTTTATTACCCACCACAAAAAAAAAGGAAATATATTTGTAATGGAACAAAGAAAGATGTACAAAGGCGGTCTTATCGCTAGTAGAGCGATCTCTTCCAGACAACCTTTCGGTATAGGACATGTCATAGTAAAAGCGGTTTAGGTAGTGTACATATAATTGCTACGTTATAATAATAAATATATAAATAGTAAATTATACCATATAATGCATACTAGAATATATTTATACACATACATATAAATATATACACATTTACACAAATATACATACATATACAAATACCAATACATGAATACACACACATACAGAAACTATTCTATCATACAAATATTATAAATGCGAAAGTAAGTTTGTTTGTAACGCTTTCACGCGAAAACTACTAAACCGATCATCATGAAACTTTGTACACATATTCTTGGAGGTATTAGAAGTAACATAGGAGACTTTTTTGTCGCAATAACGGACATCCACTCGGGCGAAGCTGCGGGCAGAAGCTATATAAAATAAGTCGAAAATAAAAATACTTTAATAAGCGTAGTGAATAAATGTCGATACATTAATTATATAATATGTACTGTATTGTATCAGCCTGTAAACAACCCACTACTGAGTGAAGGCCTCTTCTCCATATAGAAGATGGGTAACGAAATTCCGAATCTTTTTTTTTTTTAAAGAACGTAAATTAAGCTTGTACAACTGAGTACTCGTGTACAATAAGATATGAAAATAAATATATATTTTTAAGCTATTACGGTCACTATTGACAGTATCATTTAAACGGGTTTTACCGCAATTATTGAGATTCTCAATATTTCGATGACGTTGCAAACGCTACGGACACAGGACGGGATTATAATAACTAATATTTTGTATAATTTATAAGCCAATTAAAATATAGTAGTTCAAATGAGTACACTTATGATACAACCGCCCTTAGTAAGTTACTAAAATGAGTTTTGGAGTTAATCAATTTGATAATGACATTAAAATTTCAAAGGAGTCACATTGAACTAGTCCAGTCAATTTAGACATTCGAGGGTACAAAAATTCGCACCCATCTCATTCGTACCTATCTCAAAGGTGGTGTGGAAACGTGTACATATTATGGCGATTACGAATATTCCAACTTTTTATATTATATTATCTCAGAAACGATGGCGCTTAGGGAAAAAGTATCTAGACATTTTTTATAGATAATAATCTGATCTACAATTTTTGTCAGAACAAATTTTATGATAAAACTTACCGTTTCGTTGAAAATCTCGAAAAACTCATTTTCGTGACCCTTGATCCCGAGTAAATTTTTTTCCACGTATCGGATCGATGGGGACTTTTTATATTTCATTTATGATGTTGTTCTGAACAATCCTACCAACTTTCAGCTGGGTGCAATTTTTTATAACCTCACTATTTTTTGGTCTAATTTGACCGGACTATATTACAAAAAAAACATATACACAAAATATAATCAAAAATATAATTATACATTATATTATTACAATTTTCTACAATAGTTTTTGTAATTTTGCGTAAACAATAATATAATTATGAACAAAAAAAAAAGACAGATAAACTAGAAAAATTTTAAGATACATATTGAAATACTAATAAATTGTATAATGATTTGTTGGAATTGCTAACGCGTGCTAACTTATATGTAAAACGCTAAAACCAATTCGATTACAATCAAACAACATTGAATTATGTAATACATACTATATCTATTGAGCACATTACGATTTGCAAACTATTACATGGGAACACCATCGGCCGAATCATAAACACAAAATGAATAACATCTACTGGCTGTGTGTCGCCGTTTTTTCCTTGTAACTTATGGGATTTGTAAATTTCGGGATTGAAACTTTCCTATTATTTTAATGTGAATACATTTTATCTTTACAACCTTCTCTATAAAAAGAGAGACTGTTTAGAGTCTCTATAAAAAGAGAGACTGTTTAGAGTCTCTATAAAAAGAGAGACTGTTTAGAGTCTCTATAAAAATAGAGACTGTTTTGTCTCTTAACATTTTATGTAATATATATTTTCTATTCTGACTGCCACTTCTACATGAGCCTGTAAGCGTCCCACAGCTGGACAAAGACCTCTTCTCCGTATAGGAGAAGGGTTAGGGCTCAAACCACTACGCTGCTCCACTGCGGGTTATAACTACCATGAGTAACAATTGTTATCAGGTGTCTGTATTAGCGATCAGGACCGACGGATTTACGTGTTCTGCGAGACACGGTGGGGAGAACCATAGGGATATACACCAGGACCAGAAACAAATATTTGCACAAATACAAATATTTGCACAAATACAAATATCTGTTCCGAGCGGGAATTGAACCCGCGACCGCGTCATCTACTTGCATGAGGCGACTACTTGCACAACTACATCAGAACGGTTGTCTTTATAATCGTAATCTATTCTTTCTGTAATAATTGACTTATTACAGAAAGAATAGATTGACTATTATATTTACTTATTATAATTTAATGAACTTTGCTATATTAAGTAGTTACTTAATGTCGCATTTAGATACAAATAAAAACGATTATTTAATAGTAGAACACATTTTTTTAACAGATTTGTGTATATTACACTCAATCTAACTTTGTTCTCACCCCGCTTCTCTGCCCGCGTGGAAGTTGGTTATCGCAACCAAAAAAAAAAAAAAAGTATCCTCTAGTAAGTAGTAAAACAAGTTTCATGATGATCGGTTAAGTAGTTTTCGCGTGATAGCGTAACAAACAAACTTACATTTCACATTTATAATATAGGTAGGGATATACTTTAAAATATTTCAAATCTGCGACATAAGTTTTTATTAAGGCCGATGGTATTTCATATACATACATAAAAAATTGACATATGCACAACTAACGTTAAAGGAAACTAAGCATTCGTTCCTCGCTATAATTTTCGATAACTAACTCGCTACTATTATAATAGCAATAAAATCTATATTTAAAAATATATGACCACAGATAATCTATAAATACATAGACAATTTAAAAGATATTTATAATCTATGATTAATATGATAAAATAATATTTCGATATCAACACGGCTTGACCGATCTCATTAAACTTGACATCTGTTATACTGTATGGGCATGGAGTATAGAGATAAAGGAGCACTATCTCATATGTCTGTTTCACACAAAAAATGTCCACAAAATAGCATTAAATTAGGGGGGGGGGAGGGTAGAGGAGAATATGATCTGAATTTAACTGTTTTAGATGACTTGAAGTTTGCTTAGTGGAAGTAAGTATAATTTCAAGTATTCTCATAGAATAGAGTAATAAGTAAATGTGTTGTTAATTGAAAGTTAAACGGCTAGCGAGTTTAATAAATTATCTAACCTAAAAACGGTCTTCTGGTACAGTAACGCCATCTTTATTTAAGGTTATTTCGAGGACACACTCCGTAACACAAAATAGAGCTCCTTTACTTCTATACTCCATGTATATGTGGGAATAGACAAATACTGCGACATTGATTTATTTAAACTAAGAAAATTATATCATTCGTTCCAAACTATATCACTAAACACATACAAATACAAATTAAATATATTAAATAATTGATACCGTCTTCGTTGAAACATAACTACCGATAATATCTTTAAGAAAACTAATTTACGTTATACCTAGTTATATAATAATTAACGATCTTCTAATCCATAAGACAAATCTTAATTTACAATTTCGTACTATAATTATTTCTGTATTATCAATTCCGTATAATACGTATAACGAACAAAAATTCTAGTATGGTAACATTATCAACGATACTGGCAACCCTAATCTATACGAATTCGATTTCCACATTTAAAAATTTACATAAAAAGTCTAGGATCGTAACGTTGGAGAGAGGGAATCTAATTGCAAATTAATCTAAAACTTTTCGTTGTGGAGGAAACTCTTCTTTACTCCTATATTGCCACTTACTAATATCTAATAAAATATTAAATAAAAATTATTTGTTATTGCGTCCATACTATTATATATGTTGTTGGTTAGCAGGAAAGAGGACATCAGGTACCAATCAAAAACACCAATTGCAAATTCATGCGACGTTTCGATCTTTTATTAGATCTTCTTCAGGCATCTACAAATTTATTGTTATACATAAGTGAAAGGCCATACATATAATTTACATAATCTAGGTTATAAGTGAGGTGAACAAACTTTTTCTATACTAATTAGACACTCTATGTAAAGGTAAATAGAAAAGAAAAAGTTTGTTCACCTCACTTATAACCTAGATTATGTAAATTATATGTATGGCCTTTCACTTATGTATAACAATAAATTTGTAGATGCCTGAAGAAGATCTAATAAAAGATCGAAACGTCGCATGAATTTGCAATTGGTGTTTTTGATTGGTACCTGATGTCCTCTTTCCTGCTAACCAACAACATATTAAATAAAAATGTTAACATCATTTAAAAACACTTTAACCTTCTTTAGACCCCCATTAAAATTTAAATCGATTCCTTTTCCAACTTTTTTTAACTTTTCAATCACTAAACCTTAATCCATCTTTATATGATCTCCAAGGCACAGTGGGAATACCAATTAGGAGAACATTGGTTACACTATTACAAATATCTTTTTGAGCACTCGATCCATTAAAGCGAAACTGTTAATGCTTTTCAGACTACCCTCATTTTCAGATAAATTCGTGATAAACAATAAAAATTACTTCCAATTCATTTATTTGTTTATTATAAATGAATTGAGTTCGAAAATCTAGTTACATAGGTTAAATGATTTTTAATTATCAAATTTTTTACTACAGTCATGTGCTAGTTTCTTTTTTGATTGATATTTTTAACCGAAGTTTGTTTTATGTATTTTTTTTTACTAATTTCACATTTGGCAGTTCATACGATTATACATTGGTATTATCTAGATATACTAGATATATCAACACAAAATTCTGAGTTGGTTTTACATAAAACAATATAAGAATTAAATTTAATATATTCAAAAAGCAGGCGATATCCATCCGTCCTAACCTTTACAGTGGTACAAACAAATCCTATCATACCACCCCTAATCTAAATATCGATAAAATCAAAATGATCTACAAATAAAAAATCTAACGAGTCCCCCACAACACATCACTAGCAAACACACAGTCCGACGCCTATATCCGCGAGTCGGTCAGGCGAAACTTCTTACAATACAGCCCTTTTCAAAACGGACGGTGGTGTGCCATATATGCTGGCTGGTGGTGCTGGTGCTGATGGTGGAAATCGCGCCGGAACCTGTTCTGCAGGAACATGTCCTGGCGGTGGAGCATGTCGAGCTGGTCGAGGCTGTGGTGACGTTGGGGCGCGTGGGGTACTGTCCGAGCAGCGTGAAACGTTTCGTTTTGCTCGTTAACACGGTTTTGTATATATCAGTGGTTCCTAACCTTTTCAATATTGTTAACCCTGTGACCTGTTATTTTACCCCGCCTTTAAAATATTATGAAAACGAATAATACAAGTAAATACAAATATCTGCACACATACAAAATTTGTACGAGCAAGACGCAATATATATACGGACGGACGCGGGAGTGACAGAGACAGGTAGTAAAAGGTCAATGTACAAAATTCTTTCTGCTCCGCGATCCGACTATAGTAGTGAAACTAATCCTAACAGAAAAAACTAGTGAATGTTGACTCAGTGTGAAGTTTGGTATTGTTTTGCATTCACAAGTTTTTTAATGTTAGATTTAGATTAGGTTCTTTGTTACACCCGTAAAATAGGGGGTAATCACCCCCAGGTTAGGAACCCAGAGTATATGAAGAAGTGTGTACACGTATTAACAAGTACGTGCACGTATGTTCGTAGACGTGCACATATCTTCGGTCACGTTCGTGTGTAAGTTAACGTGCGCGATTGTTTGATAGATTATTCCAATAAATATTATAAGCGTGTATTAAAATTTACATTATGTAGGTATTTTTAAATAATTTTATGGTATTCATTAAGCTGAATGATTCAACTTCATGCAAACCACATGTATTTGTCATAACTTGACCTTTTGTAGCACGAGTAAGCAATGTTTACTATTTGAAATTTACTTTTTAGACGAATTAATGACGTTAAATACACCGGCACACAAAAAAAAAAGTTGTCAGTACTTTTGACGGGACCCATATATCTCTATGTATTTCGACCCGCTGAATCCGAATTTGAGGTCAGTTTGACCCGTACACCGTCAAATTTTCGAGAAAACTTTGAAAAACCGAAAAAAATGACGAAAATCGGCAATTTCGCCTAAATTTAAAATGTTTGAGCCATATAAATTAAAGATTTATATTCGACGAATCGAAATACATGAGAATCATGATTGATTTAATTTTATAATTTTTTTTTAACACAATATCTGGAATTTTTGCTTTTTTTGCAATTTTTCAGGGTTTTTTGGAATTTACTCAAACTTTTAATGGCTTATGGTCTAAATAAACTTCAGATAAGTATTAAGCGGGTCAAAATACATAAAAATCATGCTTAGTTTAGATCAAAAAAATTTTTAAATCATTTTAAATCGCCTAAATTGCCGATTTTCGTCATTTTTTTGGTTTTTCAAAGTTTTCTCGAAAATTTGACGGTGTACGGGTCAAACTGACCTCAAATTCGGATTCAGCGGGTCGAAATACATAGAGATACATGGTTCCCGTCAAAAGTACTGACAACTTTTTTTTTTTTGTGTGTGCCGGTGATATTAATTCTTCTAAAGAAAAAACTGTTACTTTCAATAATGTGTTTTAATTAGGTTTTAGAAAATTCTTACCTCGATTATGATGAAAGCCAGCTGCCCATCCAGCGTAATACGCAGCCTTCTGTTTACCGTGCTCTTCCGCTACCTGGAATAGAGAATTAATTTTTATATACCCAACATTCAGTGACTTTTTTTCTTAAATATTATATACACAGAATGAGGTATACTTTAATGACCTTGAACTGGTAACTGACCTGAGACAATTGATTAGTTAAAATGACTTAATACCCTCCAAAATTAAAAAAGAAGAATATCTTAGGAGTATCCTAATAACTTCCTCAAACAAAGACAAATTTTGGTCATTTACAGTTAGTGATTGTTACTGCTATATAATAGACTCGCTTCCGCCCACGGCTTCGCCCGCGTGGTTGTATTGACAAAAAGTAGCCCATGTCCTTCCTCAGGCTTCAAACTATCCGTATCAAATTCTTACAACAGCTCGATAACAAAGACTCTCATACAAAAAACGTTCCTCAACGCTCGCAGAGTGCACAGTAATAAATGCTCCCAGTAGACACTTTAGTGAATTCTAGCGAAAAGAAGGTCGTAAGCACCGTGATATGGGCATCTCTTACGCGTTTTTGCGTGATAATTTTTAAACCATGTTATATTTATATAACAGCCATATTACACAAAATCTTTATTAATTGTAGCCCATGTGTTATTCTTATGTATAAGCTTATACATATATATATATATATATATATATATATATATATATATATATTACTGTAAAGTTTCATCTAAATCAGTTCAGTAGTTTTTGCGTGAAAGAGTGACAAACATCCATCTATCTATATATCATCGATCTATATATATATCATATATATATATATATATATATATATATATATATATATATATATATATATATATATTACTGTAAAGTTTCATCTAAATCAGTTCAGTAGTTTTTGCGTGAAAGAGTGACAAACATCCATCCAAACAAACTTTCGCATTTATAATATTAATAGGTTTAGCGCACCGTAGTGTCGCTGAGAAGTCGTCTTCGAGCGCCGTACACGGTCCCCACACTTCCCGTCTAATTTAGACCAAAACCCACAGCCAATTGGTTGCATGCACAGAGAAGTTTGAAAGATAAACGGGGTATGAAGGTATGATAGTTGTGTATTCCAATTTTTTCAGAATAAAAGCTTATTGGAAAAAAAGGTTTCGCTGATAGGAATTTTGGGTATAATTGAAATCATAGATTTGTCATAATCGACTAGGACTTACGGAGTGGGGTATGAAAGTATGATAGTTGTGTATTCCAATTTTTTTAGAATAAAAGCTTATTGGAAAAAAGGTTTCGCTAATAGGAATTCTGGGTATAATTGAAATCATAAATTTGTCATAATCGACTGGGACTATAGAGTGGGGTATGAATGTATGATAGTTCTGGATTCCAATTTTTTCCACAACAAAAGCTTATTGGAAAAAAGATTTCGGTGATAAGAATTCTGGGTATAATTGAAATTATAAATTTGTCATAATCGACTAGGACTAGGGAGTAAAGGTGATGATGTCTAAAACAAAAATATACAAAAATACAGATTGTACCCAGAGCACAGATAATAAAATTTTACAATAATTTTTATATTAAACTCTACTTTAAATCTAAAAACAAGTTTGTTTATATTATAAACGATCTAACTCGGCCATCTACTAAGCATAGTAGCATAAAATTATTCTTAAAGTTTTTTGATAGAGAAAGGTATTAGGCCAATTAATAACAAGCTGCCACTTATAAGAGCTGTACAATAACCAATACTATGAACTAATCTGACACCTCTCGTCTCGTACTACTTCAATATAAAGATTATTTTAGGGGCATACCGAAATGAATAAAAATCGGCAGTTGTCCAACTGTCTAACTCTATATCAAAATTTGAACATAATTGGAAAAACTGTGCAAAGCTGTTCATATCTACCGCAAAGACCTTCATCTGTCAGAAATTGACTTTTTCAACTATTAAAGTAAAATAGCACAATACAAAACTGACTACATTTACCTGACTTTCCTGTCCGTCTAGACACTTAGAAATTGATTAGATGAGTATTATACAAAATTGTAGGTAATGAAGTGTACATTTTATTCGAAAAATGGTATACAATATGGAGTTTTACTACAGTCGGACATGATGAGTTTACTTCTAATAGACTTATTAATAATAATTAACATGCATTTTCTAATTACAAATAAAACAAGTCAAAAGTAATTAAAAAAACTAAAAAACCCGACTGTATTTGTGTAATTTGGAAATTAATTTTTTTTAATTAATATACCCAGTGTCACTCTCACTGTAAATACGAATGTAATAACACCTCTCAAGCTAAAATCCATCGATCCGTTCAGGCTGCAGAGCGACACAAGCAATTATACATAGATAGATACTCTCGAAAAACATAACCCTCCTTCTGGCGCAGTCAGGTCAAAAAAAACAATATTACAAGTTTAATTCATTTAGAAGTATAAGTCAAAATTTAGTTAACTGGTAAGTAGGGTTAGTGAAGAATGTGTAATCGTTAAGCCCGCCTTTTGTGTAATATTATTAAAGAGAAATAATAAATAAAACAATCTTAATAATATAAATCAAGATATATATATATATATATATATATATATATATATATATATATATGTATGTCTTTATGCAATTAATGCAATTTATGCCAATCAGTTTAAAAACTAATAACATTTGTTTTTTTTTTATATATACATAATTACTTGACTATTTATCGTATAAAATCGGTCTTCCTATTAATTATTTTCCAAATAACCTAATAATTATTTAAAACATATTAACGATCGGCAACCCAGTCGAACAAATGTTAATCGACATTAGGAGTCGAAAACATTCAAATACACAAAGAGTCGGATAATTTAATCGAGTTGAATAACTTGTTAAACGGATTATTCATTAAATTTTAACAATTTAATTAAAAGTCTATATCGGATTTTATTGCGTTTATTTAAAACTTTACAGTTTAACAATATTTTAAATTATTTACCGACGTTTCGGACCCTTTACAGTTTACAGCGTCCATGATCTCCGGGGACTGAGGTGGTGGGTGTCCGAATAATGAAGATTCTAACAAATAAAGATTCTAACAAATTATTAATAAATTCATTTATCATAAAGGCGAAAAAACTTAAGAACGCACACACGAAACGAAGAAAAGTATAAATTTTTGGATAATAAATGCTCTACGCATTGTACTGAACACACAAAACGGATTGCCCATTGTGTACCATACTTTAAAATCAAAACATCTAAGTTAGAGATCAATAAATGAAATAATAATGAAATATATATATAAGAGCGTATCATACCTTAACACTGAGCGGTTCCGTCCCTCCCTCCGGTATGACGTTGTTTAGCGCTGCTATCGCTTCTTGAGCCTCTTCTCGCTTGTCGTACCTAAAAGTCGGAATAATTTTTTTTAAAAAGAAAATCAATGTTTAAGGCACGATTACAAGGAAACGGCTTGTTTTACATTAATTTACTAAGAAAGCTTTTTTTCTAGGAAATTGAATTTCCTTTAAAAATACGCATCGCTCAATTTTTCATATTGATAATTGACGAGTTTTCAGTAAGAAAATGCAATTACTGTTAAAAAACCAATAGTCGTAAAGATACACCCCTTAACATTATTATTAAGGGCTCAAACTTTCACAATAACTTTCCTTTATCATCATGAATGATATTTTCACAGAATCGTAAAAAAAAAGTCGTTTTTTTGCCCAATAGGTACACTACCTTTTATGAATGTAGAATCACAATAACATCTCACCTCACAAAAGCGACACCCCTCGGCGTGCCGTTGCTCTTATCTCTAAGAATGTGTTTCTGCACTATCCGCCCGTACTTGCCGAATATCGTCTCCAACTGATCCTCGGTGATGGCTCGCGGGAGATTCGTTACATACAGATTCGTCTCTTTTATATCTTCGCCGGATGGACGGGCATAGGAGACCTAAAAAGTTTATTCTTTAAATTTTTTTTTTTTGTTTTCAAGAAATATAAGTTATTATTATGTAGTTATTGTTGTTCTGGTATAGTGGTGCGATTAGTCGTCTCAACGCTGGCAGTCGTGGGTACGATTCCTACTCGGAGCAGATATTTGTATTTGTTTAAATATTTATTTCAGATTTGGATGTTATGTCCTTGGTGGTATCCCCACCGTGCCTCGGAGAGCACGTAAAGCAGTCGGTCCCGGTTGTTATCACAGACACCTGATAACGATCGTTACTGTTGGTAAGGAAATTATCCCACAACTTTGGGCAATTTTGGCCGCCAACAACCAAATTTTTTACCTTTAACCGTTTATTCCGGAGCTGGTAGCCGTTAAACGTATCTATCGCTCTCGCGGCGTCCTCCTCCCTCGTGAAATTGACGAATCCAAAACCATAACTGTAGCCAGTCTGATAGGGCAAAGTTAAAAGTAATTAGTTAAACAATAGACACAAAAAAAAGGAACTGGTGAACAAATAAATAAGTTTAAATAAATATATATAACAATACACACAAGGTCGTCTGCTCCTAGGGCAGGCAACTTAATGCCTGTGTTTTAGGTAACAGTTGACTTAGATACATTTTTTTTTTTAAATAAATATTGGTACCAACGGTTGACGTTGGTGACGACCGTTCTAGTGTAGTAATGCGAGTAGACACCTCGATTCTCGGGTTCGATTCTCGGGACAGATATTTGTATTTGTACAAATATTTGTTTCCGGTCTGGGTGTATGTCCTTGTGGGTCTTCCCACCGTGCCTCGGAGAGCACGTACAGCCTGCGGTCCCGGTTGTTATCCTAGACACCTGAAAACGAATCTTCTTCATGGTAGGGAAATAATTCGCGAACCCGCAATGTAGCAGCGTGGTGGATTAAGCCAACGAGCCAGTCAAATGGTAATAAATTTGAGGGCGTGATACTGCTACTTCATTTATTCAAACGTGTTCCAATAATTTATTATTCTGACAACATTCAATTAGCACTTAATTCACATCAGTGAATCCCTGGTGTGAGGATAAACAGATGCGTTGATTTTTTGTTACTCTCTCACGCTGTTACTACTATTTTTATTCCGACAAAATGCTTTGAAAATAGTTAAAAATCCGGATTAAAAAATAGGCTGATTTTTATCTACAAATGCCCATCGAGATTAAGCCCGGTAAAACCGTAGAGCAAAGGTACAAATGTAATCATACCTTAAAGTCCTTCATGACGCGGCAGCTTTCTATAGGACCTATGGTCATAAACATGGCGTATAGGTCCTTCTCGGTCATGGTCTGCGGGAGATAGTTGACGATGAGGTTCGTCTTGGCCGTGTCACCTCCCGCGGACGATATTCCTCCCCCTTCAGACATGCTGCCCCAACAACGGACGCCAGCGCCCACTCTACCTCTGTATTGTTGCTGAATTTGCTGCAACAATGTTGTTCTTACTTGTTTATTATATTTCATTAAGATGAACACTGAATCTGTATGTTCGTATGATTGTTAGAGACTCAAAATTTTGTGTAGATCTTTATGTTCTATACAAACATTTGAAATAGCTGGAATTGAACTCGCGACTACTAGCGCAACAGCCAGCTGCTTGACCTCTGCGCTATCTGCGTCTTATTCTATACTACTCGTAATATAAAGATAATAGTGTTTTTTTCTTTGTAATCAATAATCAATGAAACTACTAAACCGATTTTAATAATCCTGTACAGTTACATAGCTACATTCTAAGGAAGTAGTATTATAAACCCGTTAGTTACTTTGGTAGGCATTTACCGTTAATGATCCAAGCTCATGAGTCATTATATGATGATATCTCATACCAAATATCAATCTCATTATAGAAATATTCCCTTTTTTACTAAAAATTCCGAAATTTCAATATTTAACTTTATCAGAATTTCTCAGCATTTTTCAGTTTTTTTTTTTTTATATTAATAATAAGACTTTCAGAGTCTTTTTTTCTCATTAAAAAAGGGAATATTTCCATAAGGGCTAAACGTAGTTTTTAGGCTATAAGACAAAGAGAGAGTTAGAAAGAAGCTTATTAAGGAAATTT
This sequence comes from Euphydryas editha, assembly GCA_036937285.1. Lineage (NCBI taxonomy): Eukaryota > Metazoa > Arthropoda > Insecta > Lepidoptera > Nymphalidae > Euphydryas > Euphydryas editha. Next base: position 3,623,866 of record JAUPFZ010000019.1, on the reverse strand, counting down.
TGTACACAAAAAATAAATAATGGAATAACGTTTGTTGTTTCTTCATGCTAAGTTAATTTAAACGTATTTAAATAAACGGGTTTTATAGTATTTGTTTCGTATGTAAAATCAAAATCAAAATATAAAAAAAAAAACTTTATTCAAATAGGAGCCACGAGCACCTTCAAATCGTCATTTTACAAATTAAAACTTTTAAGTGATTATTATTTTTGTAAAAGTAAAGCTACCACCTATTCGGAATATAGATTCTGCAGAGAAGAATCGACAAGAAACTCGGCAGTTACTAATTTGAAAATAATATATAAACTGTGTTTTACATGAAATACAGCGCCACTAAGTCCACACATCTTTATCGACTAAGTAATCCTATACCGAATAATACGCTTTATCTATTAATTATTTTTTAATAAAATCTTTTAATTTATGTTGAGATGTAGATAAGTGAAGTCCTTGATTAATACATAACTGACTTTTTTTCACAGGAGGCTAAGCTAGTATAATAGCATTTATAATAAAAGAAATAACAACAAGGAATCATAATTTATGTTTGTATATTTCATTATAATATCCGGAGGATTATTTTTAGTTCTTTAGTTCTTTTCATTAATAAAAGTAAGTTTACGTTTATAATTATTTACAAACAACAAAAATCAAACAGCTATACACTGGTAAAATTACAAAATTAAAAATAAGTATACATACTTTTTTTACTAAGAAAGTAAAAATTTCTATCTAAAATTATGATTGTATAAAAAAAATATACTAGCTGAAACTTATCGACCCTGTTATAGATTTTACACTAAAATATACAAGTACAAATAAATCATTATAAAAGTACCCAAAACAGAAGTCAAGGTCGAACCGTTTCGCAACGAAAAAGATTCTGGAAAAAAAAAATTCCCGACCGAGTTCCGCATTTCCGCATAACATGTCAATAAGCGTACTAAACATGAAAATAATAATAACGGTAAAACTAGCGCGAGACCGTGACCTACAACGGTTCTGTACTATTTCGTACGACTCACTCGATTCTGAAGATTTGCCAAGAGCACCTAAGCTACTCGACTGGCTCGATAGAACGATACCTATTGTTATCAATACAAAAGATTATAATTTATATAGTAAACTTATTTTTGGGATGTTGACGACATTGTTGACAACTATGTATTTTTGATAATTGAAAGAAAAAAAAAAGTAAAACGGTATACTTATCACATTTATCATCACTCTGAATTCCCGATATTTCGACCCTAGTAAGCACTAAATACACCTTTAATAAAAAAAAGTCACAAGCTCTTTATAACTAACGTCGTTTTTTAAACAAAAAACATCCTAAGAAATCTGAAATTCTCGTTAGAAACTCTTGAAGTATCAACATTCGACAATCCCCAGCGGAGCACCAGATTAAACTCCAATCCTTCCTCTCGATAAAATAAAAAATTAAGCTCGTATTAAATATTTACTACCTACGCGACAGAGCCTTGTTGAAATGAAATTTGAGATAACGAAGTTTCCCAGATATGAGAACCAGTTGCATGGATGTTTCGGACCCCATAAACCCCTATACTGATTCACCATCTATCATCTGTTCATCGAAATCGCGAGAGCGGTGTTTGATGTGATTAAAATAAATATTGCTCGCTTAGCATAACAATAGTTATATATTTTTTTTTTTAGGATACTTCAGATGGCGAAAACCATATCGAACGACCGGGAAGCCGGCTTACTGTCCGTGACCTGGGGACTACCATCGCTGGAGTGGATAAATGGGGTACCGGGATGCGGCAAGACAACTCGCATAGTCGGGGACTTCGATGAGGACACGGAGGTCGTGATCACGACCACAGTCGAGGCGGCCAAAGACTTAAAAGAAAAACTGGCGCACCGCTATGGCAACAAAGCCAAGCAAAAGGTGCGCACTATGGCCTCCGTTTTGGTAAATGGTTTCCGTGAGGGCTCGACAATCACTCGCCTAACGGTGGACGAGGCCCTCATGAACCATTTCGGAGCCATAGTAATGGCCGCCCGACTATCCGGTGCAGAGAAAGTGATCCTTATCGGAGATATAAATCAGCTGCCGTACATCGACAGGGATAACCTGTTCGAAATGCGGTACTGTAGACCTACTCTGCTAACAACCATCTCGTGCGAGTTGTCATGCACGCATCGCAACCCCAAAGATGTCGCCTTTGCCATCAGCGAGGTCTACGAGACCATGTACAGCTCCAGCGCCAAGATCCGATCGTTGCGAGTGGAGAGCCTCACAGGCGCACGTATCCCCGTAGGACGGGATCGGACCCTATACCTGGTCTTTACGCAAGATGAGAAGAAATTGCTAACTGACCAGGGATATGGGTCCGGCGAGGGATCGCGCGTCTTAACCATCCACGAGGCGCAGGGCCAGACCTACGAGGACGTCATCGTCCTCCAGACTAAGGCAGAGAGGCTTCGAATCCACGACAGCGTTTCGCACGCTGTAGTCGCGGTGACTAGACACACCAACACCTGTGTCTATTATACCGACGACTGTGATGACGCAATCGGTCGCTTTGTGGCGAGGGCGACGCAGACCACGGAAAAGGAAATCCTCGAGCACAGTCTCAAGATGGCGATTCATCACAGAGATACCGCCGTGATTGAGAGTGTGCTCGATATGTTAACTAAAAGTATCGGTGTGAGGACATAGTTGTTTTAGGAATATATTTATAACAAATAGCTGTAAGATTGTTAGTACGAAAATAAATTAAGTAGTAGTAATAGCATGTTGTGCATAATAGAAAAAAAAAAAAAAAAAAAAAAAAAAAAAAAAAATTGTAACAATAACGACGGAGACATGTATATATAATAGGCGTAGATACACACATAATATATTTCTATTATTTAATTATTAAGTCTTATAATATTAAAAATTATAAAAAAAAAAAAAAAAAAAAAAGAAAAAAAAAAAAAAAGAAAAAAAAAAAATTATGCATGTACCTAGATTTAAGAATACATTTTAGGTTCGGTTCGGTGGACTCACGTCCAACATTAGAGATACTAAGTTTTAATTAAGTTACCACTAATGTAAGATTGTAAGCAGCTACTATTATACCAAGTAAACAAAACAAATTGGAATAAGAAAGGCATGGGCAAAATGAGCCCGTGGGCATAAATTACTTAAAAAAAAAAAAAAAAAAAAAAATCACGTTCAACCATCTCTGCCACATTTAAGATGTAGGTTACGTACAAGCGAAGTAAAATTAGTTCATCGTTGATTTAAATTAGAAAACTCGAAAAAAATATTTCTAAGTAACAAAGTTACTGATACAATTTAAAAAAAAGGCAAGACAACTATAGTCTGCTTAGTCTGTATAATTATACTTTTTATCTTCTTTTTTTTTTGTTTCTTTTTCTTTTTTCGTATCTGCTCTATCACAAAAGGAAGAACATACATCTAATGTGATTATTGTCTTTCCTACTCTAAATTAAAACAACAATAATATTTTAAAAAAATGTAAGTGTAATACATACTCAAGCTAAAAATCGATATTTTAATTTAAATTAGTATTAAGCAGGAAAAAATTAGTTAAAATAATGTATGAACTTTTAAATGCAAATAATAATAGTATGATCTACAAGGCGGTTGTTAATTCGTTGCCATTTACTACTACTCTACAAATCGTAGTGTGATATTTTAGCCTGTTACTTCTGGATTGTGTAGCTTTCTAATATTGTATATCTTATTAAAATCGGCTCAGTAGTTACAGTATTAATCGATTACAAACAAGTATACAAACCAATCTTTACTTTCTATAATCGATACTTATAATAAACCTGTAACAGGATCAATATTGTGTTAATACTGTGACATTGAAGATATTTTTTTTAAATGTTGTTGAGGGCATTCTATAATCGATACTTAAGTCAAAAATGTTTTTATTTCTTTTTAATCTGACTAATTAATGATGTGGATATCTTTTCAGACAGCCTTCCAAAATTTAAAAGCAAAGTTATTGCAAGCTTATTTCTCCTCTTTCTTGACACTACAATGCATCACTATGTCCATTAATATCAGTCATGTTCTATAGTTTTTTTCATGAGACAGTGTATATTTTATGCTAGCGGCCCGCCCCGGCTTCGCACGGGTATTTAACTAAAATTTTAAAAATTATAAATTTATATTTTTTATCACCTACATGCGCCATCTATCGTATAATAGTAGAATATCGTTTTTATATTTAGTGACATTTAACATAATTAATATTTAACTTAATAGTATATTAATTGAAAATGATGTTTATCTAAAATATTAAAACGATTTCTATTCCTATCCGACATATTTAGTAAACTTTTAAGTTTAGCAAAATAATAACTCAAAAATAAGTTTTGTGAGTTTTTAAGATTCCTTAGACCAGATGGCGTTGGCGGCGTAGGTACCTATTTCTATTTTCTTAAATATTTATTTTTAAATTTAATTACAATGAAAAAAAAACTAAATTATACTGTGAGTTATGTTAAATTTTTATGTATTAAAGTTATTTACATTGGTTTTGTACTTTTTACGTGATACGTGAACACAGAAAAACACGATAAGAGATGGCGCTGATACAAAAAAAAACGCGCTATTGAAATTTATTCTTGATGATATATAGTGTATTAATAAAACGGAGGTTTTAACAGATTTATTATTTGTATAGATTTTGTATGTAATCTTTCTTTTGAAGAATGTATAGCTGACTTTGAATTGTTATTGTTTACAGATATCATGAACAAATTTTTAACTTTTTTTTTCTCTCTTTGTAATTTATATGTATAAGAATTTGTTATTAGTAGTTTTTAGGTTTTTATTTTTTACCTCTTATATATTAGATATAATAATTACTTCTTACTACAACCATGCCGTGGCAACTTGTAAATAAAACAATAAGCAAATAATTGTAAACATTTTTGTAAAATCTATATCAGTGTATGTTTTGTGAGTTGTCCTAGAAAATAAATAAATAAATTTGAATAATCTATACTAAAACCTAGGATACTTGTAACTTTTTATCCAGAAATTCAATACTATTCCCTTGGGGGATGAAAATCGAAATTTATATAGGTGAACAAAGTCGCACGTAAGTTAGTATTCGTATATATTGTAACGATAAAGTCGTTACAATATATACGAATACTATCAAAAAATATTTCAACGTTCGTTTAGTAAGGTTATATCTACGCCATATAACCTTGTGAAACACGGGGCTTTTTTGTGGAGGCACGTGAAGACACGCAGTGCTCCAAAGGAAATTTCAAAAACCTGCCATAAAAACGTGGCAAGGGATGGGGAGGGTTTACAAAAAATTATGGACTTCAAACTTTCAAGAATTAGCGTGCCACCAAAAAGAAGTGACAAAAAATGGCCTGTATATACATATGTCCAACTTTTATCCAGATTTCGTCGTGAAATATGGTGCGCCTACATGTTCTTGCGGGCGGATAGCCGACAAGAACCTCTGGCAAACGTCCAATGTAAATGGATACTTTATAAACCCCTAATGTAATATTAAGGCTTTCATTAATAATGTATTGTGAACTTGACATTACTCAAAAGCTTTAAGTTTTAAAAAAAATTAAATTATTCTATTATCATGACGAATTGTATATTGTTTAGTTTAATTTGTAATTTGTTTATTGTTTCTTTTTTATTAATAATTAAATATTTCGAAGAAATGTTTGCTTGTAAACGCATTTGTTGTAACACATGACCGAGATCTAAGAGTTCAATATAATTCTTTTTTATTTTATTTCATTGATCAATCTGTTTATGGAAGTTATAAAAAATTATGTTATGACTTTTATAAGTGGAGCAGAGACACAAAAATAATTTCAATCAATTGTACAAGTATTGAAACTCAATGCACATGCAACCACAAAGTATATGTTATATAATTAATTAAATAATTAATAAATAATTATATAATTAATAAATTATATAATGTTGCTCTAATTAATATTGAAAAATAATATTTAAAAAATAAATTATAATTGTCAGATAATAATAATTACATAATTTATCAACATTCCTAATGAAATATTTGTGCACATCCGAAATTGACTATTGTGAAAAGTTTAATGTAAAATATTTCGCCGATTAGTTATAATAAATGTATATAAAATGAATAAATATATATTTATATATGTATATTATTTTCATTAATTTGTTAATTTACCCTTTCATATGGTATTAATCTTATTTTCAGTTCGATAAACTCTTTTTGCGTATGTTTAGACAATCGTACTTAAGGAGTAAACTCCAGTCGTGCGTCGGAGCTGACACACACATTTTTTTTTTTTTTTGTTTTAAAGTAACAGGAGACAAAGATGTATAGAAGTTACCATAAGTGTACGATTATCAAAACTCAGCAGGACTTAAACGTAGACATCTAGTAATCTATAAAGTTTATCCTATCAAACGGTGACGATTTTCAGCATGGTTACCACTGAATTAAGAACACCTCTCACCCTTTTTATTCTGAGTGTATTTAGTATTTCTGTCCGTTTTACACAACCTTTGTGTAGGTGTTTAATAATAGGAGATTATGTTTTGTATTGTCACATAATTATGTCCATTCTTTATCCCCCTATAATCTACCTACCTACCAAGTACCTTATCTAATTTGTTAAGGTATTAAATTTAAAAATACATATGTTTTTACAGTAATACAATTCTTATACAACCCGACTAACAAAGTCTTATTTGAATCTAGGCAGTCATGCTTTTTAGTTAAAATATTTTATATGTTGCTTTTATTCCTTACAGACAAATAAAAAAAAAACTTACTTGGAGTTGTTGTAGATGTTTCAAAAATATTTTCCAGTTAAAACAAGAATAACAGAAGAGCAAATCAAGTTAAAATAAAAAGAAAAAAAAAACTCAGACACATGAATTAATGAAATAAACAACAAAAACTATTTTTTTTTTCCTAAAGTTGTAACCAACTAGATTAACCACAAATCTTTTATGGTTAAATTTTAAAAAAATATCAAAAAGCATAAAAACTTTTTTTAATAACTGAAGCAAAATATATATATTTTTTTTAAATAATAACAAACAGGAAATATTTAATTGCCATATAATTAAATATGTAAAGAACGAATATAAATATAGTTAAAATAGTTATTACTTTTAATTTTTAACATTTTAATCAAAATGGTAATTTAATCACAATTTAATGGTGGTTAATCAGAATTTTTTTGGTAATAAAGACATGCTTTTTTACTTCTAATTGTTTTTTTTTTCTTTTCTTTTTTTGGTTAGTTAATTATAAGTATATTATGTTATGTACATATTGTCAAAGCAGTTCATACATAGACAGAAACTGTTGTCAAATTTTATATTATGTATTATGAAACATTTAAGCAAAATTATGATTTCATTTCTTGAATAATAAAGTTATTGTTTCTTTTAAGTGAATTCCATTCTTGATAAAAAAAAAATCCTAAACTAATCCTAAAAAAGAATAACGACTGTTGGTTATGCTTGGTAAAGTCCGAACGTTTATAACACACAAAATATAGAACAGAACTTTGCCTCACTAATTTTATATACTTGGAAAATTGTTAAAAAAATATTATTTATTCAGTCTTATGAGAAGCTGCATAATATATATTGATTAGAAAAATTGTATTATCTAATTGAAACAATAATCTTATGATATTTGTAGTTTGTCAATTTTTTTATATATTAATTAGATAAATTGTTTTATGAGAGAAATTGAATTATCTAATTGAAACAATAATCTTATAAGATTTGTATTTTGTCAATTTTTTTTTTTTTTTTTTTTGTAAGGTTATATAATTTACTTTTGTAATGTAAGCACATTTCTAAATCTCATTAGCTAAGAGTCACACATTATATATAAAAATATATATACACAAAGTATACTTACATTTTCTAATGAATTAAAGCTTCTATCCCAACTACTGACGGGTGTGCCCCCAAACAGGTATCCAGGGTACCGCTCACACATTTATCAAACTTCTATATACAGTTGTCTGCAAAATCTGCTTATTTACTACTTATTTGGACCAGATACTCTATAATGACTGCATTAAAAACATTTTAAACACCTATAAATTTCCTTCTAATGACAACAATCTGAAAAAAATTGTTTACTTACCAATTATTTTTGATAACTTTTCTAGAACTTTAAGAGCATTATTTAAGACTATAAATCAAGTATGCCATGGATTTTAGGTTATTGGCCTTTAGCAGGATTTAAAGATAAACGAATGCAAAAATTTGAAAGCTTTTTCTTTCTTAATACATTTCCCTACCACTTTTGCGTGTAAATAATTAATTGATATTACCGATTTTATTGATTAATCTAATTATGAATTGACACAACAACATATTAAGAAAAAAACACATGTTTGTACATGTTATTGATTTCAATTGCAGCTACTTTTAAATATCTGAGAATAGAATTAACAATAAAAGCGATTAGTAGAAAATTAGATAGTATTGCTTTATTCACTGAAATAAAGTAAGCCTTTGGTAAGTTATTTTATAATCAGAAAATTATACGAATATTGTTAATAATAAATTAATTAGATAACAAAACACTTACAATTTTTATTTGGAAAGGAAATAATTTTCTAGGTTCAATTTTAGGTATTCTAAGAAGATTTAATAAGATTTAACAGCACTAACAATTCTGAAATGTCAATCACTTTTTTAATTTAAAATTTTCTTGACTCTGAATCTTGGTTTTTGTACACTGTCGACCCTTTTCCCTATACTATGGATAAAGATAAATCATAAAGTTTGTAGCAAGATAAATAATGTTCAATATATGTAATGTTCCTGCAGTTTAAAAATTAATTAAAATAATTAATTTATAAACGATAAATAGTAAAGCCTAAACCAATCTAATTCTCTCGTATAATGCAGTAAGGAGACAAGTGAATCTTTAGAAAAGGATAATATTTAAATTTTCAAAAATTTGAATATGAACTCGATATTGGAGATACATTATCTGTTCTTCATTCTCATAAACTTATACCATACTTTACGTATTTTTGCATTTAATGGATTTAAAAAAAACATTTTGTTTGGTGTCGGTTTTTTTAGCTTCTTTTATGTTCTAAATACCAATTAAAAATAAAAATAAAAAAAACTTAAATAATGACTGTATAGTCATCATTTAAGGCACGAAGAATGGATATACAGGAGAGCGAACGGTAGACTTGTTCTATACAAATTTCACGGTACTTATGTACACAAAAATAAACAAAGATCATAGTTCTCTTTTTTGCCACTGCGTGCGCGAGTATTCGTGAGGTACCGATACTATTATTATATTGGGTCACGGAAGTTAGCCCCCCAAAAAAAAATTTTTTTTACTTTTCCAATTTTCATTTGCACGTATCGTTTGTTCGTCGTTTGTTCTTGATTGTTCGTTATAAACAATCGTTTGTTCGTTAATCGTTTATTTTTAAAAAAATATTAAAAATATGCCTTAAAGTTAGCCCCCCCTACTCCAATTTCTAATTTTTTTCGTTATTAGTAGGCTCTAAATATTTATAAATGTTTGTTCTTTTATAAAACACGTTTGTTCTATCGATATAATGTCTATTTTTTGTTTAATTATAGTCGTCAAAATATAATAGGCCCGTTTTGACATTTGAGAAAGACCCTAGAATGTAACTTGCAACGAAACTGAAAGAAACAATAAAAGAATAGTTAATTACATAAAGTGTTTTTAAAAAATACATAAAATTTTTTGGCGCGTTAAATATTATGATAGAATATATTGCGAGTATTCTTTTCAAGCTTACTTTATAGTAGCATGCAATTTCTAAGTTTTACGAAACGTACCAAAAACAGTTACGTTCTAAGTCTTTTTCTTTTTAAATACTAGTGTTGTTACAAATTAATTACTGAGATTCATTCGATTTTAATAGTGATTAAATATTGTGTAGTGGTCTTTACTGAAAAGAATGAGCTTGGCGCTCTAAGCTGTAAATAAAATTTTGAATTGGTGAAACTGATTTCTATAGAATTTATTAGTTCGCCATCTTGTGATTTTGATTATGCGCTCGTTTATGTTTCATATTTTTTTCTCGACTCTGCTTTGCTTTTGGACTATTTCTGTTTACTATCACGTTGACTTTGGCTCTTGTATTTTGAACATTGATTTAAACAAATTGATTTGAGCTCGATTTTGGTATTTGTTGTTATATCGTACGAACTCTGTTTCAACATGTTGAAAAGAGGAGGTAACAGGTATTGATACATTTGACGCAGATGCTATTTGAAACCACGTGTATGCTTATTACATAAGAAATGAATACCCAACTGGAAGTAAATTGCTCATATCACTACGAGAGGGTGGCTTGTTTAGTGGAAGAAATAATTATATATTATACAGGTGACGATAGACTCAAGCTCGACGATAGCTCAACTGACGATTTTAGCTCATCATCAGAAGAAATTGATTGAATGAAAATTCACTAAAAATATTAAATTAAAGACAAATTGACCTTTCGTACCATTGTATCATTTCAAAATACCTACAATATTAGTTTAAGTTAAATTTTCTAATCAGAACATTAATCCAATCCACTTTACAATATATAATCAAATCGATCAAATACTCATACAAACTTGAATCGATTTTTCGTGAGTATCGAGTACCGAGTCGTATGGTTACATTACTAGTTGCGTCGCGATGACAACTGTCAAAACGGGCCTATTATATTTTTGACGACTATAACAATTTTTATTTTGCATGATAACCGTTCAGAAACACTTGTGTTGCGCATGCGTCCGTTTGACGTCTAAGCGGTTTATTTAAAAATCACAATCACAATAAATAAACTTAAAACAAGTTATCTGGATATTAAATTTAATCTTTTAAAAACATAATTATTTAAAATTAGTAAACAACTAAACAACATAACTGCGAAAGACCAAGTAACAAGATTTGTGAAACTAATGAGTTTTAAATGTTTGGCATTGGTGTCTTGGGTCTGAATGCAATAATACAAGTGTAAAAACGACACAAAAATTGTGGATCCATTGCTAAGTGATATTAAAATGAGAAACACTTGGTTGAAACTGGCAAGAAGAGATCAAACATCATTAAATAAATAAATAAACATTGTCTACAAAGACTAGACTAGACTGTATTTCTGTGAAGACCACTTTGATATAAGTATGCGTTATAAATGGTACATTAACTATCAAATAAACAAAAGAAAACTTTATGTTTATATTACAAACAAAATGCCATATTTTGTAATGTATTTATAGGTTATGATATGTAGTGAGTTGAAAGCTTCATAAATATTTTATTCTACATTTTAGCTAGAAAATGATATGGAAAATTATACAGAGTATAAGATCATGGGTTCTGTTAAACAAATTCAGATCAAACCAAACTGTGTAACATCCAGATTTGATTACCAAGCAAACAAGAAACACCAGTCCACTTCAAGTGAACCTCAGCATGCCTTTATTAAAAGGCAAAGAATATCTACAATTACGAAGAATGAAGAGACCATACAAAATGAGAATTATGTTATAACATTACTGTCTTGTAGTCTAGGTAATTTTTTAATTTTGTAGTTTATGCAGTTGTAATAAATTATCAATAGTATCACTGGGACTGATATTATATTAATCATATTTTACTATTATTATCAGATTTTTTGACACCTGAAATTAAGAAGTGAGACAATAAAGCAGTCCAAGTAGTACAAAAGCAGGAATATAAAGCAATTCAAGTCCGTTGGATGACACACTACAGAAGTAGAAATATGCAGACTAGTATAAAAAAAGAAGACAGCATGATGTCACCTTTCAAGACAACTGTGTGTGCCTACTGCAACATCATCCTTTAACTTATCTCAGGGAAGAATGAGTACTCTGTGTATCTATTCTTACAGCCACTAAAAGGAAACTGATTTTTTTTTTAAGATAAATATGAGAGTGATGAGTTATGCACACCATCAATAGCAGGTTCGATGGTAGATTACAATTCCACTTCATACAAACTATCTAGTCAATCAAAACCTACTTCTGATGCTAACTCTCAAGAGGAATTGGAAAAAAGATGTAAAAGTAATTCTACTGAGTACTTTGTCTAAGATAAAAAGTAAGCCTCAATTATATATTGGTCTACTAAAGGAACTCTATTTTCTGATAGATTTGATTGGAAAACAAACCAATCTTTCGCAACAAAATATTTTATTAATAAAATTATATAGAACATTTGCAAAACTCGCTGATTATTTTGATATATAGGTGACTTGAGCTAGCAATGTAAGTTTCAACACAATGCCAGAAATTGTGAATTTACTTTCACCCTTTATTAAAAAGTTTTCAACTAATACACTCAAGAAGTACCTATCTATTGCTTTTAGGCATAAATATAATAAAGTTACAAGTATGATAGACTGCTTAGAAATTGAAATCCAATGTATTGTCTGTATGATGGTCTCGGAAATTTTGTCTCTACTGGATATGCAGGAAGGACAAAGGATGTGAACTTCGTTCAACATAGCAAATTTTTAGATAGTTTGCCATCTAATGCTTGTATTTTAGCTGACAGAGGGTTTGAGCACCTTGAACATTTTTATCATCGTAGTATTTTTTTTGAACATCATAGTGAAAATTGTATCAAAATAAATCCAGTGGTTTTGAAGGATTAAATGAATACTTGCACTATATATGTACTACTATTATATTATAATAAAAAATATAACCAATATTAAGTATGGTTTTATTATTTCCATGGTGCACTGTATAAAAGATGATGTTGGTCAACACATGGCCCAATTGATTTGAAGATTTGGTCAACATAGCCACCATAATAGATGTTAGTGATATAGTAATAGATGTGCATTTTTCAAAAGTGCATGTGCAAAATATGTGAATACATAGACACTATATACAGGATCTACTGTACTACTCTCTTGGTATCAATTCAGCTTTTATTATTACTCAAAAAGTAAAAGTAAAATTAATTCAATAAAACAATTATTTTCAATATAAAATTGATGTATTGTAAAAATCTACCTCATAGGTTACAATGTCACAAACAATAATGTAAAAGTTAAAACCACTGAAAATATACTTTTCGTGTTATATGAATAACTGATAATTTTTTATAATATGTAAAAGTTATTGTAAAGGTCTAATATTTCTATTGTAGAGGTCTATAATTTTCCATATCATTTTCTAGCTAAAAAGTAGAATAAAATATTTATGAAGCTTTCAACTCACTACATATCATAACCTAAAAATACATTACAAAATATGGTATTTTGTTTGTAATATAAACATAAAGTTTTCTTTTGTTTATTTGATAGTTAATATACCATTTATAACGCATACTTATATCAAAGTGGTCTTCACAGAAATACAGTCTAGTCAAGTCTTTGTAGACAATGTTTATTTATTTATTTAATGATGTTTGATCTCTTCTTGCCAGTTTCAACCAAGTGTTTCTCATTTTAATATCACTTAGCAATGGATCCACAATTTTTGTGTCGTTTTTACACTTGTATTATTGCATTCAGACACAAGACACCAATGACAAACATTTAAAACTCATTATTTTCACAAATCTTGTTACTTGGTCTTTCGCAGTTATGTTGTTTAGTTGTTTACTAATTTTAAATAATTATGTTTTTAAAAGATTAAATTTAATATCCAGATAACTTGTTTTAAGTTTATTTATTGTGATTGTGATTTTTAAATAAACCGCTTAGACGTCAAACGGACGCATGCGCAACACAAGTGTTTCTGAACGGTTATCATGCAAAATAAAAATTGTTAATTAAACAAAAAATAGACATTATATCGATAGAACAAACGTGTTTTATAAAAGAACAAACATTTATAAATATTTGGAGCCTACTAATAACGAAAAAAATTAGAAATTGGAGTAGGGGGGGCTAACTTTAAGGCATATTTTTAATATTTTTTTAAAAATAAACGATTAACGAACAAACGATTGTTTATAACGAACAATCAAGAACAAACGACGAACAAACGATACGTGCAAATGAAAATTCGAAAAGTAAAAAAAAAATTTTTTTGGGGGGCTAACTTCAGTGACCCTATTATATTACTTATTATAATACGTGTAATTAAATATAGGTAGTAGTTCTCTAGAACAGTTTTATTTTAGTTGCATATTTAATAAATACCGTATATAATTTTATGTATTGAATGCTAATATTTTGGAAGATGAAATAAAACAAAACGAATTCAGAATTGTTATTAAAATACATTGTTTTTGGAGTTTACTCCTTAAGAATCGATTTTCATATATAAGGCGCCCGGTATGAGAAAAATATGAGAGGTAAAATGTACTGTACTCGACCAACACTAGGGACATTAGATTAAGTTATTTATTGTAACATTAAATAAAGCCGATGATATAATAATAGTAATGTTATGTCTACCGAGACATTGACTTGTAATAATTTGACGTATTTGTTTTAAATGAATTTTTTTTTGACATTCGTTAAGTGTGTAAAATCACCTTATGACGAAATAAATATTTTCATTTCATTTTCATTTCATTTACTGATGAATGACCTCGTTACTTTTTCGGTGCACGCGCACCTATGGTGCGGTGCGAAAGTAATGTTGCTCTAATTAATATTGAAAAATAATATTTAAAAAATAAATGATAATTGTCAGATAATAATAATTACATAATTTATCAACATTCCTAATGAAATATTTGTGCACATCTGAAATTGACTATTGTGAAAAGTTTAATGTAAAATATTTCGCCGATTAGTTATAATAAATGTATATAAAAGGAATAAATATATATTTATATATGTATATTATTTTCATTAATTTGTTAATTTACCCTTTCATATGGTATTAATCTTATTTTCAGTTGGATAAACTCTTTTTGCGTATGTTTAGACAATCGTACTTAAGGAGTAAACTCCAGTCGTGCGTCGGAGCTGACACACACAATTTTTTTATTTTTGTACTACCTAATAGTAATTTATTTAGAATTCTCTAATTCTCTAATTTTTATCTAGAATTATCTGAATCATCTGATTTCTTGGACAGAAGTATTGATATTTCTTCTCTATAAAAGATAGTAGAGTATGATAATTGATGCTATGCTAATTATGTGAATTGTCTGCGAGGCTTCTTATAATATTTTATAGCTGAAAAATATATGAAAATAACAATAAATTTTATTATTCTAAATATTGTTATTTTGAAAAAAATTAAATTTTTCACCGACTACTATTATCATAATTTATCAAATATTTAATTAAAATAACTTTATATATGTAATATGAAATAATTTTTTTTTAAACAAATATACTTAATCTTATAACATTACATTATATTTTTAATATTTATTTAATAATTTAAAAATTACGTACCTGTTATTAAACTAAAAGTTTACCCTTTAATTTAATCTCCAAGAGTATTTTATGTTGGTGATGACTCAAAGTTATTAATAACAAGTTACTACAAAGTTTAAAGATAAAAACAATATAAATAATTGAAAAAATCTTATGACATATTATCATGTTGACTACATGTCAAATATCTTTAAAATGGTGGCCTGGCGGAATGTTTTTGTCTCACTTTTTTTTCTCATAATTATGTTAGAGAGACGAAAATTATAAATTACATTATTTTACTATTTAAATCAATAATCGCACACCTATAGCAAACAATAGAAAGTAGTGATGTGTAACTCAGCTCAGAACCGGTTCAAATATTCAGTTCACAATAGCTTGAGCTGTTGAGCTGCGGCTCAATTGCAAGATAAACGGTTCACAGCTCACCACAGCTCACGATGAGTCACGATTCGTGCCGCGGCAGGCGACAGAGACAAGAGACAGCGACAAGTTATATCATTGGTCGTCTCGGTTCTGTTGTCTCTGTCTCTCCTGTGGGCTGTCGCGGTCGCATTTAATTTCAGCTCATTCAGCTCAGTATCATAACTCAAACTCATACTTTACAAGAGACATTATGGAATTGAGCAAATGAGATTTTAGACTAGTTATTCAACATAATTATTCTAATATAGTGTTCTGTGATAGAAGAGAATTTTAAAAACCACTATGGCAGGCTTGTGTATTTATTAAACAATTATTTTAAAGTTTAATTTAAAAAAAAAATCTGCCGATACGTATAGCGCCATCTTGTATATGAATAAGATACCGGTAGTTTTTAAATCCGATTGAACCAATCAATAACTAATTAGTAATCACGCTGTAAACGAGATGGCGCTTAGAAGTGATTTCTTTTAAGATTATAATGTATATAATAATATTTGTATAGACTAACCACGATTGCTTCGTGAGACTGTGTATAAATATGTAAAAAAATTAGGATTTAGAACGTTTTGGTAAATAATATTATAACTAAAGTTGATAGACAAATCGTAGTTATAAAAATATAAACATACGTATAAATGTACATGTTTATTTATTTATTCGAATATTAAATAATAAAATACAATCAATTTATTGATAAATGTTCCTTATATTATATATAATACTTAGCATTAAACTTCACTTTAGCATTTATCATATTATGCATGAAATTATATTTTTGTAAGAACAAAAAAATATCACTATAATAAGTTTTCGAAACGCTGCTTTATTACATATTTATAATTTAGGTACATCATACATGTCATTTGTTTGAACTGAGTCATAATTAGCTGTAAATCTAATAGTTAAAAGTAACAACATAATAACAATTGAGCTGAACTGTGAGCCGGTTCGCAGCTCCGGTTCAAGCATATGACTCATGAGCTGATCTGCGGTTCAAACAAATTCATTGAGTTACCCATGTCTAATAGAAAGGTTAAAAATGAAGTAATAACTCAATTTTCAAAATTCAGAGCTGTCAATAGCAACAAGCCTTCCCGCGTAAATTACAACTTCGATCCTAGCTGACTCTAGCGGCAAAATAATTATCTACTACCTAAATTGATGCCATTCTTTTAACATTACGTTCGCACTCCTTATATATCCATTTTTCGTGATTTAAGGTCATTATTACTTTTTCTTTTTTTATAGTTACCAACACAAACATCGGCCTGTGTCGTAATCGAAGCGCGCAAACAATGGCACCGTTCAGACATAACAAATTAAATTGATATTTTGTTTTTAAAAAAATAATTGAAGCACTTCTAACAATATTTATAGTCCGGTCAAATTAGCTCAAAAAGTAGCTGATCTGTACAAAAACATAATTTATATATGTATCTGTTCATCAAGTCTCTCCTAGTCTCAATTACGATAGTATGTATTTTCGTTTTTAAGTCCTTAATTTAACATCGCAAATAAATACTCGATTTAATAATTTGATTGATGGATAAGATCACTGAAATAGGATTGCGTAGATACGTTACGATGTATGTACCCATTTAATCGGTGGTAAAAAGATTATTTACTTAAAAATGTCTATTACTCAATTTGCTGTAGTGAATTGTACACATGTCGCCGCGGAAGCTAAGCAGACTCAACATTTTTTTCAATATAAAATTACTACCTTCTGCCGGCGGCTTCGCCCACGTGCATGTCGGTTACCGCGACCAAAAAAAAGTATCCTATGTTACTTCTAATACCTCCAAGAATATGTGTACAAAGTTTCATGATGATCGGTTAAGTAGTTTTCGTGTGAAAGCGTAACAAACAAACTTACAGTACGTGTGTAATAAAGTATTAAATAAAAATAAATGAATAAATAAATATTTACTTACTTAAAGTTGCAATAAAGCAATAGATATTATGGTTGACCAAATGAGATTATCGATATCGACATATGATAGGTCACAGAACAACCGCAATCCTCAGGATGGACATGAACTCGCGCGCCTACTGTACTTTCGCATTTATAATATTAGTATTATTTGATTGGATATTGACGTAACCGTCGGCAACGGTATTAGAGTACTCAGGGTTGGAACTTCATTCCTAGAATGTTAGATGGCGTTGCAGTAGCTAGATTTTTTTGACAAACAATTGTTTTATGATATATATGACGACCCCGTTGGTGTAATGGTCACCATGCCGGACTGCCAACCAAAGGGTCCCGGGTTCGATTCCCGGCACGGCCAACACCTTTGTGATAAGCAAATTTGTTGGCTGTCGGTCTGAGTCTTCAATATGTATCGATATAAAGTATTTATGTATGTATATGTAGTATGTCAGTTGTGTTAGCACCCATAACACAAACTATAAATAGTTTAGCATGGGGCTAACCAGTTACCAGCCGTGTATGAAATGTGTCCTAATATTTATTTATTTATTTATTATCTTTCGTAATATATATATATATATATAATGAATAATTCAGAAAGCCCGGAATTCAGATTATGAATTTAGAGAGGCATTCCGGATGTGTGAGTCCGGCCTAATAAATATTTATCTGTGTGTTATTGCTATTGTCACTTCATAGTTCATTGCCGCCATTTTGTTCTCATGTTAACTTAGGAATGTAATGATGATTTGAGTTATTTGTATTTGCTAATTGATTAATTTGTGACTGAAGTGTGTCTAAGTATGTCACATTATTTGTAAAAAATAGTGGTCGATAACTTTTTCAGCATTTTTGTAGGTGAGTGCAACCAAAAGTAAAGTATCTTTTTATTATCCTTCAGTAGGCATTGGTACGTATCTAGTAATTTTCACACGTAATAGTTTTTTTTATAAGTCCGTTTTGTTAGTATTTGTTTCAGAAGTAAATTGATTATTAGATATTAATTTATATCGAAAAATATGATAAACATATTTTGACATACGTATACGTTGTGATCTAAACTAATATACGTTTGTTCTATACTAAATCGATTCTTCTACATTCCACCATTTTATATTATTGTAATATTTTTTCGAATTGATAAAACATATCCAGTAACATGTACAAAGTGTGATAAGAAAACGTATAAAAAATGTGTAAATATAAATAAAAATTGATCAGAACATTATATTTTTAAGTGTTGTACTTATGATACATGTATTATGTATTTTTACACATACGAAATAAGCTAATTAATATAAACATAAATGTATAAATATACACCTATTTTTAAGGGATGATATTACACAACAAAATAATTATTGCAATTTTTTGTTAAAAGTTTAAAAATAAGTGGTTGTTCAATTCTCCCTTACAGATATCATTGACTACAATGAGTGTCATCATTAGGCTCCAGAACCTTCCTTGGTCCGCCAACGCTCTAGATATAAGAAACTATTTTCAAGGACTATCAATCCCTGAGGGAGGAGTGCACATCGTAGGCGGCGAGCTTGGAGATGCATTCATTGCCTTCAGGTAGCTATGTTCAAAATAAATAAAAATATAACAGTAAACGATCTAAACATTAAGTAAATATTTTTAAGTAGTCAAATTATTTAAACCAATAAAAAATCTTTCTAAGAAAAATCCAAATTGCATGAAGGTAGCTCCAAAAGGCTGTATATTCTATTATCGATCTATTAAAAACAATAATTTTAATATAAAAAAAAAATGTTAAGAATTTGTACATTAATAAATATAGACATGTAAAAAATAAACGAGAGGTTTAGAAGTAATAGTACTGCTCAATATATTCTTATCACACAAAATGAATGTAACTTATGGTAATAAAGAAGACAGACTAATGTTAATATTATTTTAATAGTGTGTGAATAAATAAAATAAAAAGCATAACAATAGTGCAAACTAAAAATGCAAATAGATTCTCTGAAATTTGAATAATCCTGTATTTTATTATTTTATAGAATGTCTGTAAATTCTATAAAATATGAAATATGATTGACTTAATTCTTTTCGGTAGGTAACATATTGAATATTATATGACTGGTATACGAGGTTGGCGTTACATAAAATACAAAAAAAAAATGTTTTCCGGTCCACTGCTCAGAGTTAGGAAATTATTTATTGAAAGTAATTGTTTTAATATATGGGCTAATAAGTATATAGCTAAAAGTTAAAAATTCAATTCTACAAATACTAGAAAGTTTAAAAGAAAGTTATATCTCATTCTAAAAATATATACTTCAACTTTATCCTGAACTTTCTTAACACGCCTTGGTAGGTATATGGGTAATAATATCACAACGATAATACAATATGAGGATTATTATTGTTTGCGGACATTATTTTTTTTTTTTAGGAACTATGTTTTGTTTATTGAACGATTCAATAACTTATAAAGAATTATACCTAAGTTTTAAACCAGACAAAAAAATTATATAACTATAAATCTATGGCTATTATTATTAGTTTATAAAATTATATTCCTATATAATTTTATAAACTAATAATAATAGCCATTTCCTTTATTGTAACTAATAAGAAAAAAATATCGTACTTTTAAAATATACGTCTAAAAATCATATTAAAATAGTATTCTCAAATGTCTATATTGTTATGAGGAAAATTCTATAATATATTATTTCTCAAAACTACTAAATGGATTTTCTAGAACACTGAAACCAATTAAACAAAATCAATGAATGAAGACTTCTAAAATTAACGAAACCTTAATTACTATATAACTTTCAAGTATAAAAAATTAAAAAGAGGTGTCTAAGTCAGAGTAATTGTAACATTATTTGAATTATAAGATTTAACCAAAAACTGATACCTTTAGTTTTTATTTGAATAAATTACAAGCATTTTCTGCAACTAATGTTTATTGTTCAGTGTATAAGTTTTTTTTTGTCATTCATATATATATATATAATTTGACATGATATCTGTACACAATGTAAGTAAAGTTCATATAGAATGCTGAACAATGTAATTGTTATCATCCTTCATTCTATGGAAATGATATTAAATTTTAAACTACAGACACACAATATAACGATACATATGATAACACAATAACTGACTTTAATTAAACAGCTTCAATTTTAGTAAATCTGTTATTCCAAAGGTAACATAAACCTATATATATGTATATATAATATCCTCTATATTGTCGGATTGTTCTTAACACTTAATGATTCCATATAGTGCAGATGCTTGGATGAAGAGAGATGTATTGAACTATACAGTATGCAGTAATGTCTGTGACACAAATTTGACACCTGTTTAGGTAGTAACAAATACAATTTTGTAGATATTCTTTTTGTTTACCAAGTATTTTATTTTACACTGACTAAGAGACAGTATTAACTTAGTTTTTATTTACATTTCAAACCTAACATGACTATATCCAAATTAGAAATATAATTAAGAATATCTAATTATAAAAATAATTTAATAATTTCCAATTATATCATTAACTAATGAAAAAAAAAAAAACTAAACCGAGGTAATATTTCTATGTACACATTCCATATTCAATTCATATTATAAGATCTTAAATCTATTGATGAATAATACAACAATAGCAGAAAGTAATCATGAGAAATAAAGCAAATGTTTTTCGTTGATATTATTTTTAGTAATTTGAGTTAACAAGGTGATTAAGTAATTTGTTTTCTTTTTTAATAATCATTTATTATAAAATAAAAGGTACATTGATATTCATTGAAATGTTTTAAATTCTAAAAGGAACTAATTATTTATTTATTTTATATATAAATATTAATTATGTATGCATATTTAAAACTTCATTCGTCCGCTTATTACTTACTTTCTAAATTGATTTTGTCTACACCATTAATTATTCTTATTTGTTCCTTAATTACTTTAGCTCGGCCATGTCAAACATGCGGCCCGCGTCAATTTTGAAAACGGCCAGAAATGCGGTTACGAGTATTTTTAAAAACCGTTTTTAAAAATGTTCAAAATCACTAAGGAGTATTGATATCAACTTCGAAGCAAATAACTTTCTGCCCCCCCCCCCCGCCCCTCTTAACCCCGTTATGGAATGAATTTCAATAAAATACAAAACACGTCTTAATCAATTCTGTTACAGAATATTTATGGAAAATTTGAAATAGATTGGACCGAGGAATCATATACAAACTTTGCCCCCCTTTTTCACCCCCTTAGGGCCAGAATTTGGGAGTTTGACATGGCTGTAGTTTTAGTTAAAACATTATTTTTATTTGCTAGTTTTTACGAAAATATACCAACCACTACTTGGTCTTATTGACACGCTTGAAACTTCTGAAAATAATATTATATTTAAGAAAAATAGTACTATGAATTTGCTGTTTTTAATTTCACATTATTGCAATGGTTACAAGATTATGAAATCGTTGAATAATAATGTTTCACACACATCATTTGCCTGCGATCAATATATCGTCTATGATAGTTGTAGCAATCAGTAAATTACTCCGCACAATGAACTTGACAAGAAATCTATATCTAAAAGAGCATGAAGGCAAACGCGGCCTGCTGCGTTTATTTATTTATTTTTTTTAACGGCTTCACCTAAGGAGCAGAGGCCTACTGGTGAGCGGACAGAGGAATATCGTTAAAGCTGTGTAAAGTGCAGTGTATTTGAGAACTTCCTTTTCTTGTTACCAAAAGGGCTTTTGGCTGTAGTCATTGGGATTTTTGATTAGTATAAACCAAATAACCAATGCTATAAACCAAAAATAAATGCTCATATAATTCACAAAATATGTTTATTTTTATGTGGTGCTCATTGTCATAGAGTAAAATCAAACTGCATTCTTTAGTTCTAAGTAAGCCTGGAATCTTTTACTTATTTAAAATAACGCTGGTAATAAATTTTTATGGGTTATAAAGTTTAAACTAAAACAAATATACTTTTTTTCTGTTATGAAGTGTGGGCAAAGGTGTCTAACGTTAAAACATATATTCATAAATGCTGATGATTAGATTAGGTTATGATGATATTGCTTCAACGCCTGCGTTAGCAGATTCGATTCCTGCTCGGGGCAGATGTTTGTATTTATTCAAATATTTGTTTTTGGTCTGGGTGTTATGTTCTTGTAGGTAAATTATCCGTCAACCCGCATTGGAACAGCGTCTTGGATTAAGCTCCAACCCTTATATACGGAGAAAAAGACTCTGCCCATCAGTGGGATGTTTACAGGCCGATTCAGTACAGTTCATGATCAAATCTAAGCGAATGTTTGATTTTTACTCAAGTAAGTTTGCTAATTAGTTTACAATGCTAAAGATCAAGGATCCCTCGAGATGTACTGACGTCTTCACCTACAAGTTTTTCTTTCAACTACTTCTTTTCTTTGTTTTTAGAAACGACTTTCATCATTATTATTTTATATTTTTTATTAAATTAAGATGCAGTTAACAATGGATTTTCATTAATACAGCACAGCACGGAACAGCACATGTATCCTGAAGAGTAAAATTGAGGAGTGTTTTTAATGTCCACGAAACCTTGACATTGTGCGACAGTTGGTTGTAATTTAAATTTATATGGGATAGGCTATTACTGTGTCGTCGTTTTTAACACATTTGGCAGGAAAAGACCGTTGCGAGCCACCACGTATGCGCTGCTGCACGATGGCGACCTCAACTGCAACGATATCTCAAATGACACAAAAAAACCTGCAGGGTAACCTCATAACCTCTCAAATTGCAGGAGCTAGATTGCGGTTCAAGCAACATATTTTATTTTTAGTTCTTCATTGTCTCGTATCACCTATTTCTTATACAATATGGAATTTTGGAAACCTAGAATGATATTTACCGACTGTAATTATCTATAGGTTATCAAGGTATTTCTAAAAATGGATACTCTTTTAAATTTCGGTTTTAACATAATCCCAAATTTATATTGTTAAAAATAAAATTAATTAAAGAAAATCATTGTTGTGAACATGCGTAGTTCATTGACATTAGGGATGCATCGATACGCACTTTGGCCGATACGATTCCGATACCGATATCTATCAAAAAATATCGCCGATACCAATACCGATACTTATAAAAAAGTATCGCCAACACAAAACCGATACGGACAGCGCAGATTCAAAGAACGTTTGAAAGGTATAAAAAGCGTGTGGGTTTTTAATAACAGAAAATTACTCATACTTGTTATAATATTTATTACTAGATCAGTGATTCTCAACCTTTTTTTGTCGCGGCACATATTTAACGATTTCAAAATTTGGCGGCACACAAAGAAATATATAAAAATTATTTACTTACTTACAACACACTGCATAAATAGTTTATGACAAAAAATTTAAATATACGAAATAAACTAATATGTACTATAATAATAACTAAACGTTTATTAAGGAAATATTTTTCTTTTTAAATGATATAATTTAATAATATTAACATTATTATATATTTGCAAAATTTGGCGGCACATAAAAGTGTCGCGGCACAGTGGTTGAGAATCACTGTACTAGATATAACAAATATCAATAATAAGTGATAACTGCGAGAAGATCAGAAGACAAAAATTAGCAATTAAAATTGACAGTTATAAGATATTCATTCAGGAAACACTACATTCTTCAATTATTCTGTAAAAGCCGATTTCGTAAGTCTGGACGAGACCTGCTGTTAAGAATAGTCTTTTGATGCGACAGAACTTAGTTGGAAACTAAAATATTTTTATACTATTTTCTTTAAATTTAGATATAGAACATCACTGCGCCAGAAAACAAGAGGATTTGCTTCTGTTGATATATTGGGTAATCTCAAATATCTCTTTAGTTTTTCCTTGTGATAATGCGCTTCCTTATAACAACGCGACGTAGGACACGTTCATGTGAACGTGCCATAACCGCGCTGTTATCTATAGCGCGCGTAATTCAAAATGTATCGGTATATTGGCAAATTAATATCGCCGATTTCGATATATCGGAAAACTTGCAATATCGCCGATATATCGGTATCGGATGCATCCCTAATTAACATCATTCGAGTTTGTATAAAAAAAAAATTTCTTCAGCGATATCATCAGCAGATGCAGCATGCATGAGCAGATTTATTACGTTTATATAAATAGCATCGTTTCTTACAAAAAAGAGAAAGCGAATTATCATGAACTTCTAAAAGTTGCCATTGTTAAAATTATCCACCAACTAAAGCATCGAATGATCGTCATCCGTTGATCCGTTGAGATTAGTGCGTCGCCACTCGCCGTAACTCTGATACGTATTCGGAATATGTGACATTGCGTCGGGGCACGATACCGCATCAGAACACAACAACGGCGCCGTACTGTGATGGGGCTAAACACTATCACTACGTATAAGCGATTAAACAACTATTTAACAGACGACAACGGACGACTGCCTATGTTGTGACTTCAACTTTGATGTTCATATGACATTGTATCGTATTTCATATGTAAAATAAGTTTGTTTCGTATAATTTATATACTGTTAATAAACGGTTTTCGTCCAGTAGTTTGTAGAAGCTGACAATACAAGAAACTGAAAGCATCGGTAAATTAATCCATAAATATGTTAAAATTTATATATAGATAATTAATTCTCGCAATGTCCCACTAAATTATGAATAGCTTGAAATTATTTCTAATAATCAAGCGATACCTTTAAAGTGATGATAGTCTTTTAGATAGGTAGTGTGATATTTTATTTACAGTAAATATACCAAAACAGTAATATAAAATAAGTCGAGTCACCGTTGTACGTTTATATTTAATAAACCAATTAGGCAAAAATTACAATCACTACTATACTACTACCACTACTACTACTACCACTACTACTACTACCACTACTACTACTACAACCACTACTACTACTACTACCACTACTACTACTACTACCACCACCACTACTACTACTACCACCGCTACTACTACAACTAACACTACTACTACTACAACTAACACTACTACTACTACTACTACTACCACCGTTGATTGTATACTGCTGAACATAGGCCTCCCCCGTGATCTTTTGGATTGCCAATACTCACCACACTGGGCAGGCGGGTTGGCGAGCGCAGTATATTGAGATATAGTTGACTCTGCTGCCCATCACTATTATGATTGGTGTACGATTGTTCGCACCACTATTACTTTCTCGAGATTTCTCTGCTGGTCACCCCACGGAAAACATATCAATAGCATCACAGAGTAGCTAAAATGAAGATGAATGTCAGATGAAGTAAAATATGCACATCAATATCGTGCAGCACCGAATAAGTAATGTAGGCGCATTTGCAATAGCTGAAGTACTGATGTGATCAATAAAATCAAAAAAGTTAAAATCTAAATTAATTTTTCTAATAGGCTTTAAAATCATTTGAAACTGATTGTACAATAACGTATTATGTAAATCTGAAACTATCACCGATTTTAGAATGTGTTTCCTCTCAGAAGAACCGGCAAAAAACTCGATAAAGATCTTTAAAGAATTTCATTACGTAGAATTTTGTTTTTGTCTCGTCTCAATTTAAAAATGGTCATCGTGGTTATAATAACATTGAAAAACTTTTCTATACTCTTAAACATTTTAACATATTTCATTTGAAACGGCCGTTATCACAGCAACATTTTTGAAAAAACTGAACTTAGCAGGAAACAATTCTAATATCGTGCAATATCTTAAATCTTGTACCTATATTAAATTTTTAATGGAGTGGTTGTTTCTTAGCGGAGATGGAGGGACCTGTAGGTGGATGTAGATGGGTTTTGACCTTTGGGTCATGTTATTAATTCTAGATTATTTCTATCGTAAACGAACTGCTGCAGAACCTACTACAATCTATAAGATGTTTATTTGACAGAACACCGGAAATATTACATGAACAACCTAGTATATAAATGTTAATCCCTATTGAAAAACTCCAATGGGATCCCATAGAATCCGACAAAAGCAGCCGCGTAGAAACTAATTAAATTTATTTAGTTTCTATACGGATTTTGTTGCTTTCTATCGGATCCTATTAGAGTTTTTTAATAGGTATTGCATTTTTGACTTCAGTAGGTAATGTTTGTTGTTTAGAACTTTGAACAAACTTGCTCGAAAGCTTAACACGTGCATTCGCGTCATTATCGGTTTGTGTAAGTATGATCATGTTTGCCATTACAGATCCCTAGATAAATCGTCACCTATCTGTGAACGTATCTGATTCTCATGAAAGATCACTTCGCTCTATAAATAATTTATTTCTACCGACTTCTATTCATCTGTCTGAGTTTTCGTCTGTTTCATTTGCTATCTCCGCTGTTCGTCTCTAGAACATGTTACTAGAGTATATCTGTAAACGCGAATCATTTAATAGTTCTTTTTTTATACAAAATTAAACTTAACATTATTAGCTCAATAAACACCATCTGTGTTTTAAACATTGTCGTCAGGTTGTTGAGTATCTATGTAGGTATGTAGATATTTATAATATGTATTTATTGACTGTGTATTTAATATAATAGTACTTATTTAGTATCTTTGGCCTTTTTTACGCACGATTTTGCACACCTACAAATGTTCACTCTTGTACGTCCTCGGGTTGGCTGATAGAGAAAATATTAAAATTTTTAATTTTGTTGACAGTTTTTTATGCGTTTGCTAAACGGTAAACAGTTAGTCTTTTTGCCAAATTTATAATTTAATTACAAATAAAATACTTATTATTGTTATTGCGTATAAAATTATATCCTTGTCATGCCGCAACATCCATGGGCATGCCAATGTGTACCACAGCTAGTTTATCACATCTGCTCTTAGTTTTTCCATATGCATACCAGAGTTTTTTAAGACAAGCCAGTAACCCTGCCGCGCATTACTTTAGTATTTTACACATGACAATCTGGATTAAAACAATTTTCTCCATATGACTTCTGACTACAGCTATGTTCTTCGTCATATGAAAATCAATTGCCGAGCTGTCTCGTCAGTAAGCGCAAATTATTATTATTATTATTTATTTTTTTATGACAAATAGACAGGCATTTGACCGCTATCTCACCTGATGTTAAGTGACGATGCGGTCGAAGGTGGAGCATGCCTGCCTAATAGCAGTTATTAAATTTCTATCAATGTAGGTACATAATTGTCATTATAAAACCACTTATGTCTTGAGAGACCTGACTTTCGATACATTTTAAAGAATAATTTTCAATTTAAAACACAAAGCAGACATGAAGGATCGCTAGCTCGATTACAATACCAACATTATGCTCAAGTAAGGTGTCGACGTCACAGGTCATCTATAGAAACCGTTGATGTTCACCTACTGAAATCTAGTAGGTAGTTAGCAAAGCTTATCGACCATAATTCGTATTATCCAGTTTGCCATCTGAATTTAAAATGAACGAGTTGCAACAGGCGGCCTTATAGCTAACATATATCTCTTCCGTGCTGTGCTGCCTTTGGACAGAGGACGCTACGCTAGTATAAATTGTAGAAAAGATGCAAAATATTAAAAAAATGTTACCGTATATAATGTCATATATTAATTATCTTCTATATATATATATACAGGGTGACTGGTGAATTACCATCGATATTTGGGGAGAACGCTCGGCGCGCGGTTCCCATTCGGGTCATGCAATAAAAATAGGTACTTAATTTTTGACCAAATTTTCATAAATTTCAATTCAAATAAATGAAGCGATGACACTTTTCCAGTCATGCCGGCGGCACATGCACAGGTGTTGTAATGTGTCGCTTGTTCACACCTAAAAATTGCCAAAGTCACATAATTTACCTAGTCAACAAATTTGTTGCTTAAACGAGTAAAATATCTTAGTATTTTTGCCTTTCCTAAGCCAGGATTAAAGTATTAAGGGGGACTGGATCATGCTTGTTTATCCTGCTACCCTGTTTACACGTGGCGGCGTTTGGACGTAGATAAACTACCTGTTTTGTGTCGAAAGTGCAGCTAGCTGCTAGGGTGTCCAGACGATGCGTAAATAATTGGATAATTGTTGAGTAACTTTACTTAAAAGTTTATTAATATTTACCTATTTTTTTTACATGATTCGAGTGGGAACCGTGCGCCGAGCGCTCTCCCCGAATGTCGATGGTAATTCACCAGTCACCCTGTATATATATATATATATATAGAAGAAGAAACAAATACCAGATCCCAAATCGGAAGCGTAGTTTAACACAAACAAAGGTGAAACTTGCCCTTAATGTTAAAAATAATAATAATAGGACGTTAAACGGTGGTATCGTGTATAATATCGGAAATCAAACGAAAATTAAAAAAAAAAATGACAGCAAAATAGTTTCATACAAATTATACAATTTTTTGATGTTCATATACATATATACTACTTCGAATTCGGTCTTCTTAAATGTAAAAATATGTAGGTACGTAGTAATATATTTCTTAACACTATTTTGCTCATCAATACAAAGAAGTAACATGTAATACAAGTACAAAATATGGAATTTAAAAAACCAATTTGCAACAGGCGGTTAGGGAACATATTATGTATACTACGTGATCCTAGGGTTACCAACATTTTTTTGTATGAATATATTATTTTTTTTAAAACCTATAGAATATAGTACGCTTCAAAAAATATAATATTTTATGGGAAAAATAAAAAATAGACAAAGTTATATTTTTTACTCTTTTTTTTAATAAAAACTATATTTTTTTGTACTTCTTGCATTATTTAACAATTTTTTATCTTCAGTAAAACTGGCATGGCAGTCAATTTTTAATTTAAAACATACAAAAGATCATTTTTTTATTAAAGATGTACTTGATCTGTTTTTTTCTTCATGCCATTTCGAATTTTTAATAGAAAATATTCTTTCTGTGAATTCCGAAGTGGCGGGAATAGAAAGGCGCTTTCAAAAACAGCGGAATCTGTTTTTATTTTATTTTATTGGTTTTAGTACTGCAAAATATAAACATTGATCTATTGTACTGAAATTTTCAGTCTGAAATATAGTATTTTCGCGTACTATATATTTCTTTAACAATATACATATAGTACGGAGTCCCGAAATACAGTACAATACTATATATTATAGTACGATTGGCAACCCTACGTGATCCGTTCAAGGGGGACGGCGCTTCAAAAATACCACGCTTGAACACTTGGTCTTAGGTTTTCGTCACGTAGGCAATATCATCTCTAGAGAAATCTCGCGCTTTTTCGAGCTATATTCAAATATGACGCGCAGCCTTTAGCGCTTTTTAAACTCACAGGTGGACAACACTACGCTACATTAGTACTACTACTACTACTGACTACACTTTTTAACTTTCTGTTTAAAAAAATAATTAAATCCATATTTATTAATTACTACGTGAAAACTCGAGGGGGAGGGGGTTAAAAGTTGTAAAAAATGGGTCACGTAAGTATGGGGTACTTTCAATTATGTATACGACTAACAGTCGATCGATCTCTTCTACGCTAACAGACAGAGGTCAAGCGTAGAAATGGCGCAAGATATTAAAAAGATATAAAATATCTCATATATACATATATAATTAAGGTACTTGTGTATATACGTAATACACATTAATACTTGTATTATGACGACGCGTTAGCTCAGTGGTCACAGTAACCAGGGTTGGAAAAAAGTTTTTTTTTTTTTTAGTACAAAATAGCCTGTTTAAAACAAAAAATAAAAAAAAATATGCTTTAAATATTTATGACGTTTTTTGCAAGTTTGTCGTGACAAACAATTTTTATATTAACCTCTATTGACCTCAAAGCTAGAGGTCGCGAGATATTCATAAAAAACTGATTTTCGTGACCTTTTGACCTTTGTAACTTTTTTAGCCGACACGATATCAATGTAGATTTTTGACATATTCATTACAACGCCGTAATAAAGGTGTATACAAAAAATCAGCTCACTAGGAATTTTTCCGCAGATTGGCAGATTGATTAAAATGCCTAAAATGACTGAATTACAATCTTAATATTCAATTATAATCTTAAAATACATCGAAATATTTAAAAAATTAAATACCTACCTTTTAATCGTTCCGAATCTTCCAACTATTCAAAAATGTTACGGTTATTTTAGTGATTGAAATGTATTTAAAAATGTTATTAATTTTTAATATTTCCGAAGTATATAGACGTATTGAATGCTTGAAAACTGGAGAATTATATATTATTTAAGATATTGAAAAATATTAAATTATATAGGTATATATATTTTTAATAAGGGTTGACTAAGGTACCGGCAAATATTCAAAAAATTACCTAATTTTATCAACTGCTATCAATCTTATTATGAAATATAAGAAAATCCTGAAAACTTACTTTAAAAACTAAACTATAATTATTATATATAGGTATATCAAATTTTCTCGTAGTAACGGCCATCGCTTCGACACACACGGCAGTAGCAACATGTTACAATTGAAGGGAAATTTCTGTTAGTTGGCTATTATGTTTAGGCTCTTGTACGACACCTGTCTAGAACGATGAACTACATATCAGTGGTAAACGTAACTGCAACCATCGCTAGCAGATGAAAACGCATCACCTGCTTTCGTCGACTCTTGCAATTATAACGTTTACGTACTCGTATAAGGAATCAGTGGATATGATATTTATTATAAATAATAAAAAAATATCTAGGAAAGAGTCCGATTCTACATGATGCATTCCTGTAATATCCTCAGTAAATTTGTAAGCTCGTTGGCGTGGAGAACGGGCAGCCTCCTTCCGTCGTAATCGATGTTATACAGTAACTGATGCTGATCGGCGATTGGAGTTATACTAAGACAAAGGGGTGCTTATCAGTCACCCCGTAGCACAAACTTTAGTTCTTATATATTCGACATCATGCGTCGCTATAACTTTTACGTATGTCTTAGAGTAAGAAATGCTGATCTGTGCTGCTGCTGCTGGGCGACATACACACGTAAGTCACAAAATAAAGGTCCTCGGGCAGAATTGTGTCTCGCATTACAATTCAACCAAATTTCGGTCGAAAGAGTGTCGATAATTTTAGTCAAACCAATTCCAACTGTTTTGGATTTTTACAGTTTATTACAATCTAATTGTTTTAGTGTTTATTATAACTATTACTGTTATAATGCTAGCGGTATAAAATATAAAATAGGTACTTACGTCGCGGTTTCACAGCCAACGTATTGACACCGTATTTCCAGCGAAAAATATTGTTATATATATATACAGTACCGGTCAAAAGTTTTCGATCACATTCTCAAAATAGTAATATGTACAAAATTCAATGAAAATCGTACAATAATTTTGCATTATTTATTAATACTGAACGCATCAATAGCAAATATGTTCAATAAACATGCATTCTTTGTAGTTTGCCGCCTCAGTTAAGCAAGGAATCGCCAAGCGTATTAGTGTCAGTTTAAAACGTAACCGTCACAGTTTTGTTCGAATGTCTCTGTATATGAAAATTCCTAAATTACGTTTTTGAATATTTTGGTTCGTATACAGATAAGAAAGTTTAACACGTATACACCCACGAATTCGTACTATACGTTGATTTAACATAATAAACATTATTATTTTATGTTTTGTCAGAAAAATAATATTTAGCTCACTTATCTTACATTAACTTTTTAAAAATGGGTCGAAAAAAGGAATTAAGTGAAGAAAAACGTGCTGTTATAATAGCATTATACAATGAGGGCTATAGTACGAGAAAAATAGCATCTAAATTGAAGGTAGCTCAGTCTACAGTAGTGTATACTCTGCAGAGAGAGCGAGAGACCGGATCCTGCAATAGTCGCCAACGGTTTGGGAGACCTAGAATTACATCTAATAGTGAAGACAAATTCATATGTGTACAAAGCAAACGGCAGCGAACACGCACGGCGCCAGAGATATGCGAAGAACTGAATACTAGTCGACAAAATCCCGTATCAGTATCAACGGTGCAACGCCGATTGCGTGAACATGGACTTAAAGGACACATAGCAGCAAAAAAGCTACTTTTGCGTAAACAAAATAAACTTAAGAGGCTACAATGGGCTAAAAAATACAAAGATTAGACATTTGATCAGTGGTTGAAAGTTCTATTTACAGATGAATCAAAATTCGAATTATTCGGTTCAAAACGTAGGCAGTACGTTCGACGTTTGGTTGGGGAGCGCATGGAAAATCAGTGCATAATACCAACACTGAAGCATGGTGGTGGATCGGTCATTGTGTGGGGTTGTTTTGGTGGTAATAGAACTGGAGATCTTGTTCGTATCGAGGGAATATTTAATAAAGAATATTATCACAGAATTTTACAACATCATGCCATTCCGTCTGGAAAACGAATTATAGGCCGAGGTTTTATTCTACAACAGGATAATGATCCTAAACACTCATCTGCACTGTGTAGAAATTACCTAGTAAATAAAGAAAAGCAAGGCGAGCTTAAAAATATGATTTGGCCTGCACAGTCTCCGGATTTAAACCCCATAGAGTTGTTATGGGATGAATTAGACAGAAATGTAAGAAAAATGCAGCCAGTTCATCAAAAGCAACTTTGATAGTACCTGCAAGTGTGTTGGAGTCAAATTTCAGAGGATTCTTTAAAAAAACTGATAGAAAGAATGCCGAAAGTTTGCTCTGCCGTGATAAAAGCTAAAGGAGGATATTTTGAAGAATCTAAAATAGGAAAAAAAGTGTGATATAGTAGTTATTACGTTTAATTTAAAATAGTTTATATTCTTCCAGCTATAATGTGTAAATTATTAAAATAGTAATAATAAAGTAATACTGAATTTTCATTTCCAAAATAATATATATTCCAAAATTTAAGACGTGATCGAAAACTTTTGACCGGTACTGTATATATATATATATATATATATATATATATATATATATATTAACTTAATGAAATTGTATGTACATTATATAGCTGCCTGAAATAATTGTATTTTGAATTGTCATAAATGATGTTTACCGATTTTATAGATAGTTTATTATAACAATTGTAGGAACAATAATCAATAAAATTTCTACAAAAGATTTTTACTACCTCATCAGAAGAAAAGTTTTTTTCTTTGTAAGAAATTGACCGAATTTTGGATGAAGTAATCTGTTGGAGCAGCGACTGTGGTGGATGTAGGAAACGTTCCAACCCCAGATCCACTAATTCAGCGACCGTCTGTTGTGCTGTGTATGATCTAGCGTTGTCCTAAAGCAGCAGTGTACTAGAGCAATTGGTCAGTCTCGGTTGTTGCACGTCGAGCTTTTTCATCATTGTTAGCAATTGTTTACAATACAGATCTGCCTCAATCGTCTGGCCAGATCTTAGGAAGCTATAGTGGATTACACCAGAATTGATCCACCAGATACTTATCACTTTTTTCGGACTTAATTTTCGCGTGTAGTAGGATTGGCCAGTTCTACGAAGTTGAACCATTTTAAGATTATTTGTTAAAGGTAAAAACAATTACATACCACGATATAGTTTTTTTTTTTTTTTTTTGATGACTTAATATTTCAAGTTGTCTAGGCCTAAAAAGGTTAATTGTACCATTTAGTATGCATACATATAAATAATATATACGTATTAGTAAAGGATCCATTTTTTTTTATCAGAAGTAACGATACGATTCAAATATCCCCATAATAATATCGATATTGTGATGATCGAGAATGTAACGCGTTTATTTAATCCATGCAGTACCCATTTTCGACCTTTTTTTACTATTCCAATTTGTTTCAAGGGAATCAATTGTTTTATAATACTCAACGAGGTATCCCAACTGAGTCTCCGAATGTCCATGAGATTTGTTCTATAAATCAAAATTCCCAGAACGTAAACGTTGGAACGTTGGAAAAGTATCGTGTTTTTTTTTACAATTGCTAATAACATATTAACCCGTCGTTCTTTTTCGGCAAAACTGGCTCCGCTGAATTGTGTTTCGTAAATAATGCGATATTTTACATACTAAACTCTTAATCTCTCTAATTAAAAAAAATCTATTTGGAATTCCTAACCGAAACTAACAGATATTTACGATCAAACTGACCAGTTCGATAAAACGCCAATTTCATATTAAGGTCTTAATATTTAACTTTTAACTGAATTACCCGGATAAACTCTTCTAGGCTAATACATTTCCATAATAATATATACTCGTCGTCAAAAAAATCGCACTTCTCAAAAAATCGAATTCAAAAAACTATAAACATTATTTGGCATAAATAATGAGGGTAATGTTAGATATTATTATTGGAAAAGCGATGAAATGGAGAGCACAAAAACGATACAATTAATTATTTTTCTTTTATTGGAAGAGCACAAAAAAGTATACAAAACAACAAAAATCCTTGGTTAAGCTTTAATTTAAAACAGATTAATTACAAAAAAAAAAAAAATCGTCTTAAAACTAATCTAAAATCTAGTGTTACCACCCCTTGCCCTGATGACGGCTTTCATAGGTTTGCGCATGCATCTTACCAATTTTAAAATTTCTTCTTGAGGGATAGTGTCCCATTCCTCAGTAACGACATCTTTGTTCCTGGAGATTCGTGGGACCGGGATTATGAGTCCAAATTTGCGTTTTAAATGATGCCATAGGTGCTCTATCGGGTTCACGTCTGGACTTCTCGCTGGCCACTGCATGACAGAGATCCCAACCTCTTGAAGGAAGTCGCACACAATCATTGCAGTGTGAGCGCGAGCGTTGACATGCATCAATATGAACCCCTCGTCAACAAAACCGGCTTAGTCCAGTTCTGTGATATACCTGTGAGCTGTCAGTGACCCTTGTCAGCGAGTACCTCGAGCCCGGAAGACGCAAACAAGGTTTTGCCGTCGGCCAACATGCCCCATAAAACACAAGAACCGCCTTCATATTCCACCATCTCCTGGATGCAGGTTTGTGCGAAACATTTGCTCTGTCTTCTGTACACTTTTTTGCGTCGTCTGAGAAAATAACAGCTTTCCATTATTCAAGGATCCAATTGACGTGTTCGCGAGCGAATTGCAAACGGGCTCGCTGATGCTCTGCAGTCAATATTGGACTCGTAGCAGCTCTACGCGCTGTTATTCTCCTCTTTCTCCCAGTCTTCATCTAACCGTAGAGACACTCGTGGTTCTTCATTTAGCTGTCTAGAGCTGCTGTTGCTACTCAACAGCATTTAAGAACCGATTTCTCAAAGACGTCGATACAATGAATCGGTCGGCTCTCTCCGAGGTCACACACGTCTACCAAACCCATGCCTTCGGACGGAGCCACCGGTCTCCAGGAAACGCTGATACAGTCTTCGAACCGAAAAGCAGCTCAAGTTTAGTTGCCGAGCGACATCACACTGCCGCATGGCTGATTGGAGTAGTGCAATCATTTGGGCGGCTTCATAAACAGTCATAACAGTATCCACATCATCGGTTGGATAGCAAATGATCCCGATTGAACTTGTATTAACCCTGTTATTTAAACAAAAGGTAGCTCAACTAGCGGCTGGTTTAAGGAGCAAAATTGGAAGTGTTATGTATATATATATTTTTGTGCTCTTCCAGTAAAAGAGAAATAATTAATAGAATTGTTTTGTGATCTCCATTTCATTACCTTTCAAATGATATCCAAAATTACCCTCATTATTGATGCCAAATATGGTTTAAAATTGTTTGAAGTAGTTTTTTTTAGAGGTGCGATTTTTTTGACGCCGAGTGTAGATTCGTGTTACAATTTTCTTACAATTATAGGTATACCGCTACAAAACTGTACGACAAAATAGATAAAAAGAACTACTTAATTCACACTATTAATATTATTATTTTTTTTACTAAAGCAACTGGGACTAGAGCTGCGTCGATCGATCATTCGTGGCGACCCGAGTCGATCGCGATCCATAGGCATAGTGATCGAGTCACAAAGACTCGATCACTTCGATCACTAGATCATTCGAGACTCAATATTCTATTATATCTCTTAGGTACTTCACGAATATATATAGGGTTAGGTAGGTACCTAGAATCTACAGTAGACATACCTGATACGTAGTTATAGTTAGATGTAGGACAAATAACTTTTTTTTTAAGGAAGAAAGTTCCGATATAGTTATAAAACTTAAAAACTAATTTATATCCAATAACCACAAAAATAATTTATACACACACGTTATTACTTTATAATTGTACTTGAAGGCATTAAATGATATTACTTAAACCGCCTCCAAATTTAAAGAAAAATAACACAAAAATATTATACATACGGTAAATTACGCGTGAGCGACACGTCTTCGCGACCCACGACCCACGACCTACCGCGAACCAGTGCGGCGCGCGGCGGCGGTGGGCGACCCGTCGATCACAAAATGATCGAGTCGTTTCTACGGTCATGATCGAGTCACTCGCTCGCGGGTTGTGATCGAATCAAAGTGATTCGATCGATCGCGATTGACACAGGTCTAACTGGGACACTATATCCTTCGTAGGTACCTCACAGATTTTAGGACATTGTGACTATTATAAATTTATAATAGACTGAGAGCTTCTGACAAATGAAACATAT
The DNA here is from genome assembly GCA_036937285.1 of Euphydryas editha. Classification (NCBI taxonomy): domain Eukaryota; kingdom Metazoa; phylum Arthropoda; class Insecta; order Lepidoptera; family Nymphalidae; genus Euphydryas; species Euphydryas editha. The sequence continues at coordinate 3,586,557 of JAUPFZ010000019.1, read as the reverse complement.
TTTAAGCATTTAACGTATCCTCGCCCTTAATAATTAATAATTTGTACAGTCTGACTAGCGAAGAGCGTGTTAAAAGATGGTGCTTGCTAGCGAGATAAACGGTATGAGATTATTTGAATACAGGGCCGGCCTAAGGGATGTGCGAAGTAGGCAGCCGCACACTCGAGCTTTTTGGAAGGGCATATTTTTTAGGTTTTTTTTTGGGATAGGCTACAGTCGATCGTTGATCTCGGATGACGTTATTTTTTTTTTTTTTTAGGAATTCATATAGGCTACAAGGGTAAACATCGAGTACGCATGGATGGTGCATCTCAGACGACCTTTTTGTTTAGGAATTCGGATATAAGCTACAAGGGTAAACATCGATGGTAGATTATGTACACTTTCGACACAGCATAATTATGGATAATAAAACTCGATAATGTTTTCATAGGGGCATAAGATGTGAGTCTTGCACACTTGCAATTTTTGGCCTTAGGTCGGCCCTGTTTGAATATCACACACAAAGAACGGTAGAACACAACAAGTTATTTATAATAGTGAGATTAGTAAGCTTAAGATTACTGCTTCTATGAATCGTGATATAACGGTAATAACTTAAGTTTAAGGACAACTTAGGCTATGCACGTCTACTATGCTGTAAGTATTATTAAAATCGCTTTAGTTCTTTCAGAAGTTATACACAAATCATACAAAAAATTATATTTTATATGTATAATTATATTTAATATGGCTAGTATCTACTGTACTGTATCAGCCTGTAAGCAACCCACTGCTGAGTGAAGGCTTCTTCTCCATATAAAAGGGCTGTAGCTTAATCCACCATACTGCTCCACTGCGGGTTAGCGGATAATATAGGGATAATAATAATAATATTCTTTATTGTACACCATAATATAAACAAAACAGTAATTATGCAATAAAAGATGTACAAAGGCGGTCTTATCGCTAAAAGAGCAATTTCTTCCAGACAACCTTTGGGCATAGGACACGATATAGTAGCAGCGGTTAGGAAGTGCACAAAGATAAGAGAAATTAGACATAAAATAATATAACATAAGTAAACATACGAAATAAAGTAAATATCAAAATATACATGTATACACAAACACTTAAATATACATAAATATATATACATACATAATGACTAAGAAATTCATGGTGTATTTAGCGACAAATAGTGCTGCGTAAGACAGCTCTTAAAACAAGCAAGCAATATAGGTAGTATATTATGAGTAACGATCATTACCAGATAACCATGGTAACAACCGGCTTTACGTGCTTTCCGAGGCACGGTGGGGAACCCACAGGACATACATCCAGACCGAAAACAAATATTTGCACAAATATAAATATCTGCCCCGAGTGGGAATCGACCCCCATTGGACATCCGATTACGACGTTAACACTCAAAGGAACACTATCCGTATACTTATAGCGATATAGCTCAATTTCTGTCTTACAAGGGGAGTGCACGACCTCGAAATTTTATTTGGGGATAAGACTTTGCAGGTTTGTAGTATACCTAAAGGGTATCTATCCTGCAAAGCAAAAAGACTAGATGGCCAGTAGTTATCGAGAAAAACGGCCCTAAAGTTCCACGCGCAGATTATATACCCGTAATTTCACTCACGCAGTAAGCGGCGCGATGGCCGAATGGATAGTAAGCTTGGTTACCGCGATCGAGCAGGCGACTAGGGTTCGATCCCCGTTTGTCGCTTTTTTTTTTTTGTTTTCGTTATTTATTTATTTTTCATTTAATTATTAGAAATGGTAAGTAAAATATATCTATATTTTATCAATAAAATCTTTAAATTAAAACTTTTATCAATTTTAATTTATTAATTAAAATTGATAAAAGTTAAAATTTAATTAATTTAATCCTATTAAAGTTTTATTTTTATTAACTATAGATTTAAAAATAATAAAACTTTAATAGGATTTATTAACAAACAAAACACAGTACTTATTATTTATTGTCATTCATATAAAAAATTAGCCAAAAATCATATTATTTATATATAATTGTCATGTTGAAGTTAATTAGTTAGGCTTTTTAATTAATATTTAAAGTCCAAAAGATCGTGGTGTAAAATCAGTATAAGAGACTGATTTCTTTAATTGATTGTTTTCTTTATCCATATCCTTAGAAAATTTTTAGACTACAGTAACAAATAAATAATTGGTAAGTTCAAGACTACTACAGGAGTGATATTATTATTTGATAACAAATTAATTATTTTTATATACCTTTTTTATGTCGAATAATAATGGCGAGTTATTCAACTATTCGCCATATGGAATGGCGATTAATCGGTATTCGATTATTCGCTATAACAACTATTCGTGGCATCTCTAGTGTATACCTACGGACTATAGTCCTATTGTATATATAGTTTTACCTGTCCTACCCATATATATATATATATATATATATATATATATATATATATATATATATATATATATATATAATTGTCAAATTGACGTATATTTACGATTTCCGTGAAGAAAAATCTCAAAACAGAATATTTTACAATTAAACAATAAATAACTTTAACAATAAGTAAGACTACAAGTGATTGTAAATTTTAAGTAAGGGTTTCTTTATCATTATAAAAAATGCATGATTTAATTGATAATATATTTTATTTATCATTTCTAATAATTAAACGAAAAAAAAAAAAGAAAACAAAAATAAGCGACAAACGGGAATCGAACCCTAGTCGTCTGCTCGATCGCGGTAACCAAGCTTACTATCCATTCGGCCATCGCGCCGCTTACTGCGTGAGTGAAATTACCGGTATATAATCTGCGCGTGGAACTTCAGGGCCGTTTTTCTCGATAACTACTGGCCATCTAGTCTTTTTGCTTTGCAGGATAGATACCCTTTTGGTATACTACAAACCTGCAAAGTCTCATCGCAAAATAAAATTTCGAGGTCGTGCACTCCCCTTGTTAGTCAAATGGATTTAAAAAAAAAAGTCGTTTGGTAGATATGGAAATATTATTCTCAAAGTAAAGCACTACGTTAGTAATAGTCCTAGAATCTTACCTTTAGGATACCTATGCACAAAACTATGTAAATACTTTCAACGAGCGTTTATTTTGAAGGCTGTTACACATCTTCCGTACAATTCGCCGCCGTTAAATATTCGTGAAGCTCCAATTTATTGATATATTTAAAAATAATCTTATTGAAGATTATTTTCTATCTGCTATAAATACAACACAAGGTATATACCTATTGATTACATACATATTTATATATTATAAGTACAATATGCATTGTGTATATTTTATTACTCACATATATTCACATAACACAGAAGAAGGTTTGGAGCTTAATGCACCACGCTGCTCCACTGCGGGTTGGTGGATAATTTCTCTACCATGAGTAACGATCGTTATCAGGTGTCTATTATAACAACCGGGACCGACAGCTTTACGTGCTCTCCGAGGCACGGTGGGGAGACCCACAAGGACATACACCCAGACTGGAAACAAATATACAAACACAAATATCTGCCCTGAGCGGGAATCGAACCTGTGACGGCGTCGGCGCACGGTTTGAGGCGACTACGCACCACTACACCAGAACGGTCGTCCTTCTTCTGTATGGAGAAGAGGCCTTCGCTAGTAGTGTTTTGTTTACAGGCTGATACTGTACAGTACAGCATTCACATAATTTATTTTTTATTGATTCTAATTCTAAGGTTTCCTGAAAGATGTCGCTATTAAACGAAAAGGCCGTCTTATAGTCAGCGCCATTTAAATTTTGAAATTAGTTAGTAGACTTTTTCCACTACAAATGCATATATTAAATACTTACCTATTTTACGGATATCAACTTATTTGATATAAGGTATATCCTATACCTGTATGTACATAAATACATATGGTTGGTGGTTGGCATTAAATTTTGTCGATTTTAAGACAAAAGAAAAATATATGGGACATAAGATAGTGGTTAATCACTAAGCAACAAAAGTTTTTATATCATATATATATATATATATATATATATATATTATACAACAAAATAGAGTTACAGCGTTGAAGGATATTAGCCTCTTCGTCTTGGCAGAGCTAGATGGAGGCATTTGATACCGCGCTTTGCAGTCTTTTGCTTTTGGTAAAAAATCGTCATTTTCACCCATTATATGACGCGATATATGTATGTATACGTATTAAACATAAACTTACTGCTGGCTACTAGGCACTATGCGCAAATTAAATTATTACTTACTGCTGACTGAAAAAAATGCCCCTGAAAGGAGTACCCTACCAACTCTAATGATTATAAAATCTATTTAAGACATAAAACCGTTCTGGTGATTTAAATTGTCAAAAAACTTTCAGGTTGAAATCAAAATCAAAAATAACTTTATTCAAATAGGCCCTACGAGCACTTTCGAATCGTCATTTTACAAAATTAATATTGTAGTGATTATTATTATTTTTTGTAGAAGTAAAGCTACCACCGATTCGGAATGTAGATTCTGCAGAGAAGAATCGGCAAGAAACTCCGCAGTTACTCTTTTGAAAATAATATATAAACTGTGTTTTAGTACAAAATTAGTAACAGCTTGCATGAAATACAGCGCCACTAAGTCCACACGTCTTTATCAGCTAAATAATCCTGGACCGAATAATAAGCTTTATCTATTAACTTTTTCTTAATAAATTCTTTAAATTTATTATGAGACAATTCCAGAATTGTTTGTGGGATTTTATTATACATGCGAATACCATAACCCAGAAAGGAGACGTTTACTTTGCGCAGTCGGAAGCTTGGAGTTACAATTTTGTTATTCCTTCTAGTGTTTACAGCGCGATTAATACTATTTATTTCAAAACAACGAATATTCTGGTGAATATATATAATATAATACAATATAATAATAATATAATATCATATATATATATATATATATATATATATATATATATATATATATATATATATATATATATATATATATATATATATATATATATATATATACATATATATATATATATATATATATATAATTGTTATCATAAATACCTGATTGCGTTCGTTACTCGGGGTAGGAAATTTATCACTAATTCCCAGTGCAGCAGCGTGGTGTGTTAAGCTCCAATCCTTCTTTTTCATGGAGAAGAGGCCCAGCAGTTGAACGCTTTCAGGTTGATTCAAAGACAAAACGTTAGACACTAATTAATGTCTGTTATGAGTGGTGAACCTGTGATCGAGGGCTGAGCAACAACAGCCAGTAGCATTTACCTTTGCTCCTCCAACGCGTCGGTAACAAATAATAGACAAATAAATATACGTTTCGGGCAGTCGGATAAAAAGCAATCAAAGCTTTTTGAAGTGAAACTTTTTTATCGACGTATGGGGGAAATCTTATCGCAGGGATGTCAAATTCAAGATGACCATATATTAAATTTAGAATGTGTAGGCGGGCCAGATTAAAAAAAAAAATGTACTGAATTATTATAACATTTTATTTATTTAATTATATAGTACCTATATAATTTACGGCTGTTAAAAATCATATCAAAATTATAAATTAGGGTAATTTTTTGAGCTCGAGGACCGGTCGCGGGCCGTATCTTTGACATCCCTGTTTTATAGCAATGTAAAAAAAATTGTCATATTTTCTGTCCCTTTGGACCGTCACGGCGCCATGCGTGTTTATTTAAATTGAGGAGTGACTTATAAAGAAAAATTTTAATGTTACATAACAAGTGATATAATTGGACTTATTGAAATTCAATTAAATAAATACCTAGTAAAAGTGAGAGATAATTTTTTTATTGTTTTGAAAAGTCATCACGTGATTGTAATTTTGGTATTATTTTTATGTTAACCTCACTTTTGATTATAATCATTAAAATTTATATTAGTCAATTGAAATTAACCAAAATTTAATAATATTTCTATCAATTTTAAGCTGACATTAATTATTTTTTAAGATAATGAAAAAAAATATAAATAAAATATTAGAAATAAAACAAATTTAGAAAATTTAAAAAAATCGTGTATATCTTTACATTATTAATTTTTATTTAATTATTCATTCATTTATAATTGTACAAAAAAAATATATGTCATTAGCAGTCATTTAATAATTGTACTACTTTAGACAAATAATTTCAATTATTTGCTCAAAACTTGTTCTGTTAAATGGATTAGTTTAATTAACTTTTTAAGTTACAAACAATTATTACTACTCGAATACGGGTATTGAATTTATAATAATCTATATACTAATATTATAAAGCCGAAGAGTTTGTTTGAACGCCCTAATCTCAGGAACTATTGGTTCATTGAAAAATTCTTGTTGGATAGTCCATTTACCGAGGAAGGCTATAGGCTATATAACATCGCGCTAGAACCACTAGGGACTGAGCAATAATAAGAAACGTTGCAATAACGGGAAAAAAATATTTCTCTTTGAGAGCTTAAGTTGCGTCCTTTATTATTCCTCTTCCCGAGACATTTTTTACTATAGTATATATATAAGTAAACATAACATCACGCTATTTCTTCCCCGAAGGGCAGGCAGGCAAGGAAGGGAAGGGTAGGCAGAGATGCACATATTAAATGTAACACCCACTTTTTGCGAGTTATGAATCCCAAGTAACAGGCGTAATAGGCGGCGAACCTATTGCCGTACACCGGTCACCATTCCAGACTCCGTGCTATTCGCTGAAAATTTTCGAAAATTTAAAAAAAAAAAACTATAATATGTTGACCGAATCGAACCTGAAACCCCTTGCTCGACAGTAGCGCTTGCGACTACTCGACTAACGAGGCGGGCACTCTTAGAATATTGGTTTAAAAATATTTAAATACGTTTTTTCCTTAAATGAACGCCGATAAAACCGCGGGGCACAGTTAGTTGAGATATATAAAAATAATATAGGGGAGAGTTGGATATTACCGAGCCTCTAAGAACTTGGACCTATAATTCGGAGGAGGTTCGATATATATATTCAAAAATGCAGTAAATAGTACATAATTTATTTAGCTACGCATACATCACGGCAAAATATTTCAAAAAATAAACAAAAATTAATTATTGCAAAATAATAAAAAAAAAAAACAGGAAAGCGTGGTATTATCAGACTGGTCTGATAATATCGTGCCAAGGTTTGATATAACCGTGCCCATAATAATTTCGTTAATTTCTATCAGTAAACTTAGAATTAAAAAAAAAAATGCAACGTTGAATAAACTCGTTCGTAGAAAAAGAAGCATAGACTCCTTTCTATACCTAGATATAATTATTATTTTACGACTAGATTATTTATCATAACCATATCGGCCATTGGATGTCCACTGCTGAACGTAGGCCTCCCCCCATCGACTCCGGTTCAAAGCAGCCTCCATACAACGATTTCCGGCGACTCTCTTCAAGTCGTCTGTTCATCTCGTGGATGGCCGTCCGACACTGTGCTTGCCGGTACGTGGTCTTCACTCGTACACGCCCTGGGCGCGGAATTGACAAACTCTGTTATTTCATTTTATAACCTCAAAATAATACAGTCAAGTTAATTGTGTATTCAAATCAATCTAGTCATTAATTCTATAATATGTTAGGATTAAAGTAAAAGTAATCAATGTGTTACAATACAAATATAGAATAGCTTACCTCTTGTCAAAATGCCCGCGAAATTATAAGGAACGAGAGTAAAAACTTGTAAGACACGATGTGTCTTAATCGCTGCTCCGAGTAAATTAGCGTCGTGCACGGGGAAGGGTAGAGGACTCGGACTGTGATCTTTAAGGACTGGATAGCGCAATTAGCGTTTAGTTTTTGAAATATGCTAGGGCGTGGAATTATCAAACTCGCGGTATTATCCAACTCTCCCCTATCATGAAAAAGTTTCACTGTGTACATTAATACACACACATACACGCACACCCTTTTTTTATTATACATATATGTAAGCTTGTTAATCTTAAAAAAAGTTAAAAAAAAAGAATCACACGTTGACATTTACAGCTACGTTTCCGCTTCAATGAATTTTAGCTCGATGTTTAATAGCCTATTCAATAGAATGTACACTTACATATAATTATAGTTCAGTAGGTAATTACGAAATACCAACATTGTTAATTGTAATTTGTATCACCTATAATATTAATTATATTTATCTGGCAGATGTTAAGATGTAATCTGCCTTCTGTTTTTAAATTTTTTTTGTAGCATTCGTGTTTAATTTTGATGCTTATTATTAATTTTCGTTTCTCTTTATGGGAAACACTAAGAATTATTGTAGAACGCTGCTGGACTCGTGTCGTTTTGCATTCTCTATCTATATATCCTGCTTCAGTATGTATAATTTATATCTACATCAATACATACATACACACAATAATACTTACGCATAATAACCATAAATTATTGACATACAGCGTTGAATAGACTGCATTTTGTGTTGGTTAATACTGTTACATTAAACATTTAAATATTTCGACTGATTGAAATCGTCTAATATCACCAGGTAGCGCATTCCAAAGTTTCACTGTCTTTACAGTGAAAGAAAAGTAACATTTCTTTCGACTCAGAGTCATCTCAAGAGTTCGAGCCCAAGAACCGAAATCGTTTCTTGAGATATGGAGGAGTATCAGGAATATAAAGTAGAGAGAGAGAGAGAGTAAATGATGTCGCTGTCGTATATCTTTTAAGAATAACATACTATTTATACCCATTCTAAAAAAATAGTCACGTACAAAATAAATCCAAGCGCGGGTCACACACAGAAGACGGGACTCGCTGGATGCGACCACCCCCGCCCCTCGCTGTCGCCATGAACTTAATATACCTGCCGTACCTGTACGAAGCCGGGGTGGATCTCTAGTTTTAAATATAAATAGAAGCGAAAGGAAGTAGGGTTTAAGGGTAAAAAACGGATCTTTTACAATTTTTTTTTTTCATGAAATTTGGAGAAAACTTACCGTCCTAAACACACTGTATTTTTTTTACCTTAACCTGATTTAATATTGGAAAAGCACCCTAATTTTCAATCGAAAATTCTCACATCAAAATATACGCTGTTTTTAAAAAGTCGGTTTTTTGTTGGTTAAAATCTCTACTTTTTGATGGTGTAAAAAAAAATATACATTACTACGGTAAATTTTCTCAGAAAATGCTACGCTAAATATTTTATTTTGAAATATGTTAATGCTTAAGCAATAATACACTCGGTGTCAAAAAAATCGCAGACCGAATCTTGCGTTTAAATGATCCCATAGGTGCTCTATCGGGTCAGGTCTGGACTTCTCGCTGGCCACTGTATTACAGAGATCCCAACCTCTTAAAGGAAGTCGCGCGCAATTATTACAGTGTCAGCGCGAGCGTTGTCATGCCGATGAGCAGTCAGCGACTTTTTCCCGCGAGCACCTCGAGCCCCGGTGGCGCAAACAAGGTCGGTTTTGCCGTCGGCCGAGATGCCGCTCCAAAACATACAAGAACCGCCTCCATATTCCATTTCCTGGATGCAGGCTTGGGCGAAAAATTCACTCTGTCTTCTGTACACTCTTTTGCGTCTGTCGTTACAGAAAAGGCACACTTTTCTCGCCTGAGAAGAGATCAGCTTTTCATTATTCAAGAGTCCAATTGACGTGTTCGCGAGCTAATTGCAAGCGGGCTCGCCAATGATTATTATGTTATTTCTATGATTTGTTTGCAGTCGAAAAATTAAAATAGAAGTAAATAATGACATAATGTTCACAAAAAATATATATATTATTTTATCGAGATTTGAACATTTCGTTTTTTTTTCACAGGTTTACTGCAAATTACGATTACGTTATGTTAGGTACATTTTAATGAATGCATTTTTTATTTAAACATATGTTATTTAATCAAACAAAAAACCTTTATTAAATCCGGAACCAAAAAAAATATCCATAGTCTACTCTAAAATTATACACTACAAGGAACATTAACAAATGCACATTCACTTCATTTCCGCAGTTATCATGCATGCATGCATCCGCAGTTACTCTTTTGAAAATAATATATAAACTGTGTTTTAGTACAAAATTAGTAATATCTTGCATGAAATACAGCGCCACTAAGTCCACACATCTTTATCAGCTAAATAATCCTGCACCGAATAATACGCTTTATCTATTAATTTTTTTTTAATGAAATCTTTAAATTTATGTTGAGACAACTCCAAAATTGTTTGTGGGATTTTATTATACATGCGAATACCATAACCCAGAAAGGAGGCGTTTACTTTGCGTAGTCGGAAACTTGGAGTTACAATTTTGTTATTCCTTCTGGTGTTTACATTGCGATTAATACTATTTATTTCAAAACAATGAATATTCTGGTGAATATATATAATAAATAAATAAATATAAATAAATATTAACCAACAATCACACCACGTTAACCTAGCCCCGTGCTAAGTTCGTAAGAACTTGTGTTACAGGTACTAGGAACAGAAATAAATTTAAGAAATTTATATAAATATATATATACATAAATCCATGACCCGGTGCAGACATCTATATTCGTCATACAAATTATCTGCACCTGGCGGGATTCGAACCCGCGACCGCAGCGTAAAGTGTCCAGTTGCCTGACCACTCGACCAGCCGGCCGTCGTATATGTACAGTACGCGCGCGAGTTCATGTCCATCGGGGCCTGAGGTGAAGGCCCCGCCTTCACCCACCTCGCCGCATTCGTCCGCAATCAAGTGTTGTCTTTGACGGTGACGCCTGCTTGTCGATACTAAAAACTATTGACCGTTATTGTATTGTTTTTTTACGAAACCATGAGTACTTCGCCTTCAACAATTTTAAATAGAAAAAACCTTTTATAATACATATGCATGATAAGGCCGCCATTGCACATTTACTATAATTTTTTTTTCTTCAATGCTATTATTTAATAACGTGTGTAATAAAGTATTAAATAAAATTAAATAAATAAATATTTACTTAAAGTTGCAATAAATATGGAATAGATATTATGATTGACCAAATGAGATTATCGATAACGACATTATGATAGGTCACAGAACTACCGCATTCCTCAGGATGGACATGAACTCGCGCGGCTACTGTATATAATATTATTATAAATATATTGCGACGCAATCGTTAACATGTCTATCTTTGGAAAAACATCCCGTAGGGAGACTCGAGCTCCAAGATCGTAAATGCCGCGAATAGCCCTTTTTTGTAAAATAAATAGTCTCAATATCTGAAGCATTACCCCACAGTAACAGACCGTAAGACATAATACTATGGAAATAGCTAAAATATATTAAACGCGCAGTAGCAACGTCGGTCAGTTGTCGCACTTTTCTAACTGCGAATGCTGCGGAGCTGAGTCTACCATTCAAGGATGACAAATGGCAATTCCACTGAAGTTTTGAGTCCAAATTAATAATTATTTAATTTACCAATTATAATTAAAAATAAAGTTGGTGTACGGACGATAATTTAACGTGATAACGTCATAAGAAAGAAAACCTTGATGAAAAAATTATATGTACTTGTATATACTAGGCATGAGACCGATATATCAAAACGTAACTAATATCGGTTACGCGTACCCATATCATATCATATCGATATATCAAAACACATAGCCGTTTTCACATAACCAACGAAAACTTGAGCGCGAACACGAAACCGAAACCGGCGCGCCAGCTAAAACCATATTATCTGCATCTCTTTCTTATAACGGTAACTTCATACTGAATAAAAGAGATGAGGCGAATATGGTTTTCGATTCGATTTAGCGGTTTTAATGCAACTGTGTACATCGTAAAATATAACTACAAGTTTAAGCAATAAAGTCGAGTCTTTACTCTTTTATGGTTATGATTATTTAGTTTCCGTAATAAAATAGTGTGTGTATTTAAGAAAAAGTTTGTGAAACGAATCATTTTTAGTTATTGAAGTATGCCTTATAATAATAATTATAAGGCATAATTTTATATTAAAATATTAAAAATTATAATAATACTATAATATTACTATAATATTTAATATTTTATAACCATAAGACGTATGTAGTTTTTCAAAACATTTGATATAAACTTGTTATAGTTTATATTTAAACTGTTTTAACCTTTATGTTCAACAGTTTGCGTTTGTTTCGTTTTGTGTTTACGTTACGCAATTGATATTATCAAAACATTACTACTGATATCGATATATGAAAACGGTTTTCAATATCGATATGGAAACTTAATATCGGCTACGTAGCCGTTTGATCTAAAAACCGAAAACGCCCATGTCTAGTATATACTTATATTAAAACGAATATTTGAAGTTAATAGCAACTCTAGCGACAGATGGCGGTTTTGAAAATCAATTTTAATATCTTCCAATTTTATCTTAAATACTTAACTTTATTTTATCAAAATATCTTTCAACTGATACGAACTACAAAGTAATAAAACTAACACATTGGAAAAGAAACCAATTTCTGTATATAAAATTTAAAGTTATCTTCTAACTAATATGATTCATGACAAACAAAATTGGCTACTTGCAATGCATTCTAATTTCTAATAATTAATAGGTAATAGATGAAATAATAAAACCTGCATTGTTAATTAAAAAAAAAAATTAAATATAGGTACTTCAAATGTATTATTTTTTTCATTTGTACCTATATAAATTTGTAGCAAAAAAAATGCAGCGTTTCAATTATCTCGAGACGAATCGTTTGATCATCGGCATGACTGGAAATATACCTACACCGCCTCATTTGTTTTGAATTGAAATATATGAGAATTTGGTCAAAAATTAAGTACTCATTTGTTTCACATAATTCGAATGAAAATCATGTACCGAGTATTCTCCTTAAATATGGATAGTATCTAGCCAGTCACCCTGTATATAAATTAATGTATGTCCACGGGCTCATTTTGCCCATGGCTTTTTTATTCCAGTTAGTTTTTTTTATTTTTATTTAAGTATACTTAGTACAATGGTAGTACCTTTTTAGGTTAGATAACATTTTAAAAACTAAGTACTTAATGTAATTTATACAATATACAAGTATTATTAAATATTCTTAATAATACTTGTATATTGTAACACAAAATTTGAATAAAAAAAATTGGTCCTATCATTTGTTAATTATATACTCCTATTATTATTAATTAATATGTACAGTTTCTAAATTTAAAATTATCGTTGTTACAGTACGGACGAGGACGCCCGTCAAGCTATGATGCTAGACGGCGGCAAGATCAAGGAGATTCAAATTAGATTGCTTCTCAGTTCACGATCAGAGATGCACAAAGTAATAGAAGCCGCTCGGCAAAGTGTGCCATTAATAACTCTCGCTGTACCATCGCCAGTGGCGACACCCGCCCCTACGCCTGCGCCAACGCCGCAACCGACAATTCCTGCTGTACCAGCTATTGCTCCCTTTTCTACAGTTCTTGGAACCAACTCACTCGGTTTTGGAATACCAGGGCTAGGTAACCCGCAAGAAATTCCCCAGCCCGCTGTTATAGAACCTCCCACGCCCTTAATCAGTCCACCGTCCAAATCTCCCGTCGAAGAAGAAAAGGATGAGGAGAAGTCGGACAGGAAAAGAAGTAAGGAAAAAGAAAGACGGCGCTCTCGATCCCATTCAAGATCTAGGGATAGAGATAGGAAAGATAGAAAAAGAGATCGCAGAGATAGATCTCGTTCGAGAGAGCGACGGCGGAGAGATCGCAGTCGTAGTCGAGACAGGCGTGATCGTAAGCGTGACAGAAAGGACCGCAGCCGTTCACGCGATAGATCGCCTTCACGTCGATCGCGTGACAAACGTCAAAGCGATTACAAAGCTTCACCCAACCCCTCCCAAGAGAGGTCGCTTGACAATAGCGATAAAAATGCACCACCTCCGCCATCTTTTGGTGGTGCTAATTCAAATGTATCACAGATACCAATGATGCAGGCGCATATGATGCCAAATGGACCAATCGGACAGTTAGATCCAGGTCAAAATCGCTTTAATGATCCTTCTCTAGCAGAAGCATTTAATAAACTAGAGGAGCTGGGAAAAAAACGTAATCCTAATGCATTCCAAGGAGATTTAAATGGTGGTAGATTTCAAGGTGGACGTGGAGGTAGCAATATGGCGCGCGGTGGAAGCTCATTCCGTCGCGATGGGCGTCCATCGAGATTTGAAGAACAGCAAAGAGACTGCTGCGTGGCTATCAGAAATGCACCAAATCATACAAGCTACGGTGATGTCCGTCGATTTTTCCCATTCATGATTGACAAACATGGAATTAAGATGATAAATGATAACATGGGGCGTCGTACAGGCAATATATTTGTTAGATTTTGTGATCCACGCTCCAAACAACTTGCATTACAACGCAAGAGCAATGAGTTGAAAGGAGCTCAAGTTGTGGTGGAATCTTTGGATGATGATGCTTACGAATCTGCCATGGATTCGTTTTTGCCTTATCGCGAGGATAATACTGACGAAGAAGAATATATTTCATCAAATAAAAGTACAACATCGTTTACAGTGTTAAAGCTAACGGATTTACCTAATTTTGTCAAAGAACACGATATTATGAAAGCGTTTAATGAATTTTCGCTTTTATCAATTCAACTAAGTGACTGTCGCATTACTAGGACTAAAATTGCATTTGTCCAGTTCGTAAAGTCCGATGATGCCAAAATGGCTTTTGAGCGCAAAGATAACTACATGTTTGGGAGACGACAGGCGACTATAACCCCAGTTTCAAATGAAGAATTTGAAAAAGAAAAAACTATTTTAGAAAAAACTGACCAATCAACTAAAGATCGATCTATAAAGGAAAACATGGAAGTAACAACAGTAATACCGAGAGACCCTCGCCAACGACGCCAACAAATGGACAACGGATCAAGTTCGGCCGCTTCTCCGATGCAAGGACCGGGTCAGCAACAGGTCGTACCTAACGCTCCGTTTCCTCAAAATTTTGGTGGAACATTCCAAACACAACAATTCGGGGTTTTTCCAGGTGCAGGTAATTTAGAACCGAGAGCAATCACGTCTAACAACTGGTCGTACCCTATAAACGAAGACATTGATCAAGGAATGCAAACGATGTCGGCTTCCATGCCCAAACCTCAATCGATATCTGTCAATATGGAAGATGAACCTTTCGACTGTGTCCTTATGAAGAGTCTCCCGCGGGAAGCCACCGACAGAACTATTGTCAATTTTCTGGCTGACACTGGCGCGGTACCCGCTAGGATACACCTTATGTTAGATGCAAATGGTCTCCCCTCCGGCGATTGTTTCTGTGAATTCAGATCAGCTCAAGAAGCGCGGAAGGCTGCTACGAAACATGGACAGCTTTTAGACGGATCTCGTGTGACAGTAGATTTAGTTAAGCGTAGTGTTGTAGAAGAGGCTTTAGAGGGTCCGAAAGTAGACGCCAAACCCGGTATTCTCGGGAACGCTCCCCCACCCTTCATGAATATGCCTCGCGGCGGTTTCATGGGACGCGGTCAGTTCCGCGGAAGAGGTATGTTCGACAGAGGAGGATTCGATCGAGCCGGCTTCGATCGGGGCGGATACAGAGGTTTTGATCCGAATCGAGGAGGATTCAGAGGTCGCGGCGGTTGGAGCGACCGCGGGATGCGCGGGTTCGATCGCGGCAGAGGACGCGGGTATAACAGAGGTCGCGGCGGTTTTGATAATATGCCTGCACCGATACGAAACGACGAGGACCAAGATCCCGCATTAGAGAACTTCGGGTCACCGGGATGTGTAGTGTCAATGGAAAACGTACCATTCCGAGCGACCGTCGACGATATAATGTCGTTTTTCGGCGATTTCGAGCTCACCCAAGATGACGTTATAAGACGGTACAACGAACGCGGGCAGCCGACGGGAGACGCGAGAGTCGCGTTCCGGACACCCTTTGACGCCCAGCGTGCCGTTAAGACTCGTCACATGAACAACATTTTCGATCGGCAAATAACTCTAACGATCCTATAGCGCAGGGCAGCGCCGGTACCGCCCGAAGCAGACGCAGAACGAATGTAGTGTATAATTCAAATTATAGTAATACGAACATTTCTGTGTTTGCCCGCCGCGTTATACATATAACTTACGTATTTTAATTGTAACTACTGTAAAGTAGCATAAAACTAAGTTAGGTATTATAAAATTATAATAGTTTACTTCAATAAAACAAAAGATTTTTGATAATTTAAATCATAGCATTTTTTATTTAAATCAAACACAACCTGATCAAATTACAAGTCGCAGGGAACGCTCAATCGCCATACGATTTGTGACGATCGATAAACTAAATATGACAACTACAACATATTCACGTAATATTTATTTTTATTACAGATTACACATTACAAATATATTAAATAATCTTATGCAATTAACATACATACATCCTTAATCTTATACAATAGTCCGTAATTTTAACATAGTAGGTAGTTATTAAAGGAAACGATATCGTTTGATAAGCTAATCATAATGGGGCCAGTAAATAGACAAAATGTTGTTATACTTTTTAAGAGACATTCAACTGTTGCTGTCAAAAAGTACTAAACAATCAAACCAAAATGTGAAATTGCACAACTTTCAAAACATTGCAAGCTTCATTACAATTTATATTATTTCTCGAATCTTAAGTTTTAAAACTGTAATACAAAAGAACATCCCTGCGACATTTAAGCTTAAAGAGAGCATTTTACACTGTTAATGCGCTCAGTCGAGACCGAGATATTGAGCAATATCATTTCAGTACTCAAGTTATGCTTAGGTCTAGACCACACTGCAGACGATACAACCGATCTTTGCGTAATGAGGCAAAAAACCCCATTAAATAATCAGACTAGTTTCGAGATGGACATCTTACCTGCAGAGTATAAAGATGACTCAAACGACACGAAGACACTATATCAATAAAATTTGCCACAAAATGCTTTACCATATTACACATAATATGGTAAGAGCATTATATTATAATTATAATTATTTTTAAAACAGTTCAATAAAATAAGTGGCTAATTTCGTATAATTTATCTTATACAGTTAATGAACATCAATATATAAATTTATAAAATGCTTACTTACACAACAACATTTGGACAAGTTCCATATTGAGTGTTCAATTAAAGGAAATATTTAAAACAAACTGTACAATGTAAGAACACCTTAAAATAGATTTAAACCGAAATTAAATCTAGCATACTGGGCAACGTTTATGACATGTTGAATTAAAATATTGAGAAATCTAAATATGATGTAAAATACTGTTCTCTTATATTTACGCGAATTTTATTCATTTAATTAAAAGTCTAAAAACGGATTTTATCGCGTTTATTTAAATTTACTGTTTCACAATATTTAATTTAAATTATTTCCCGACGTTTCGGACCCTTTACAGCGTCCCCCGAGATCATGGACGCTGTAAAGGGTCCGAAACGTCGGGAAATAATTTAAATTAAATATTGTGAAACAGTAAATTTAAATAAACGCGATAAAATCCGTTTTTAGACTTTTAATTAAATGATGTAAAATGATATAACACTACAATTTAGTTAGATTATAGGAGTCATATAAATCGCCCAGAAAGTTTGATTACATTTCGGAACACAATGAATTAAATAATAATATCATTAAACCAATAAATACTGTTTATGAAAATATTAATGTGATGTTGTTATATTATAATAGTTTTGCATTTCCTTTAAAATTCTAATTTCATTTGGTAGACCACTTTGGACACATTCATTCATAGTAGAAACAATAGAAGAAGCAATAATTTACATTCTGTAAAGAGAAGAATAACTGGTCCAAATTAAATGTCAAAATTGAGAAATTAAATACTAAAAATTTTTTGCTTGTACAAGTCTTATTAAACAAATTGTGAAATCTCTTAACACACAAATATTGTCTGAAACAGTGCATTCTAAACGACGAATAAGAATAGGAATTAGCGTAAACCGTACGTTGAACGGACACTCCCCTCATAACATATTGTTTCAAAATATGGAAACGGCAAGTTACTAATACTGACCGCCGCAGTCGCCCTGTTCAACACAACGAAATAGCGAACCATGGAGTATAGAGTTAGAGGAGTACCATCTTGTGTTACGACAAGTATCGTCGAAATTAAGGTGGCGCCACATTAGCATTAGGGTAAATCTTAAAGGAAACGCCAAATAACAAAGCAGTCATAACCATAAGAGGTATTATAGATAAAGTAGGGAAGACATACGGCTGCCTGTAAACGAAAACGTCCAACGGTTAAAAAGAGAGAGAAGATCGCGGTACCCCATTGGCCTTGCGGTCTCAAGTTCAAATCTCGATAATTTTTTTTTTTTTTTTGTGATCATCTATTATTTACTTCTATTTTAATTTTTCGACTACAAACAAATCATAGAAACAACTCTAATATGAACAGTAATATTATATTGGTATGTAATTCAACCGATATCGCGATTGTCTGTCTCATTCTAACCGAGGGACAGCTGGAGGCCTGGCTCCCCTGCTCTATTTATAATACCTCTATGGTCATAACACGGACACTGAACACGTAATAAACAATGTAAATTAACAACAATAAAAGACAATGTAATATAAACATCATCAATAATAAATAAAATATATAAAAAAAATCACAAGTATTGATTTAGTCGACTATTTCTTAACTACTTCAACTTCTGTTCAAAAGAAATACTAAATTTTTCAACCCAGCACACTTCACTCTGTTTAGAACTGCTAAATTCATATCATTTCCATTTCCTACACTAGCACTATTTCGGTGAGTGTTTGAACAATAATTTGCTGTTTAAAGTGGGCACTTTCAGCTAATCCCCCCATACAAGACGGTTCTCCTTAACTCTATACTCCATGTACCGAACCCAGTAATATGTCACATGACACTGATCTGACACATCTTTGTCTAGGTCCACTAGACCAATGTCTAGGAATATTACTATTTTTTTATTAAATATCGAACAAAGACATTTCAATGAATATTTATTGTTTGCGAATAGACCTATAAATATTTAGTAAAAATAAATATTATATATAACTTAAAATAATATTGAAAACCATTTGACCTAATTATAAACATACAAATTAAAATTTATAAGAAATCAAATAAGACATGAAAATGTAAATTTATTTTAACTTCTGTTACAAATGCTATTGAAATGGATTAAAAGAACAATTACTATACATAATAAAAAAAATTAAATACACTAAATGTATTCGAGACTTAGTATCTATGTTTATATGAAGATAAGTATATAATATATAGTTCAAAATATATTGTAAGTTTCTTCAACAGCTATTTTATATTATAAAAATTAAAAAATGGAATAGTTCAGAAAATAGTAGAAAGATTACATGTTAAAGCAGATTATGTAAATAATTTACTATTGAGTAGACATAGAATTCTATACACATCTATCTACAGGACATTGTAAAAACATCGAAATAGATATTTAAAATAACATTTAATGAAAGAAACATTAATTCTTTAAATTAAAATTAGATTTATCGGTTCCAAATCTTTAGGATTATCGGCTGAAAACTTGGATTTTCAAACTATTCTGTTGATATTTATTAACTAATTGGAAAACATTTAAGAATAAGAATGTAAAATGATTTATTTTGTTGATAGAATGTTCTGTGTTGTTTGTTGCACAACACGGAATTATCATTTAAATATATCAAATAGTTTTCAGTCAAAAAAATAATATATACATAAAAAAATATTTATAAATGCCAAGTTTCACCCTTAAATGTATAATTGGAATATTTAGCCTCGGCCCTATAGAAAGTCTGTCTCAACATTTACTATCTATATAATAAATACAGGTAAACAACAGTCGATGAATGTTCAGGAATTATTATTTCGTTAATAGACCAGGGCCGAAGCCTTCAAAAATAGTAAAAAATGAAAAAAAATCACAGTAGGATGAAACCCATTAGAAAAGGAGGGGAACATGATCAAAATGAAAGGAAAAATAAATTACGGTCGATCCGAGTTCGGGAAGTGGGAGGGGGGAGTTTTTAAGGGTAAAAAATGGTTTATCTTGATTTCCGGCAAAACTACAAGTCCTATGGAAAAAAGTTAAATGGAAAAGTTGTAGGTAATAAAAAGATCTACAACTTTTGTATTTGCAATTTTTTCACATAACCTCAAAATTTAGGTGAAAAATTCAAAAAACCAAGTTTTTGGTTTTTTATTTATATCTTTTTCAAAAACATTTTTTTTTCTACGAAATTTGGTAAAAACTTACCTTATTATGTCCCAAACACACTGTAATTTATTTGATTTAAAATATTTATTTTTTCGCCTTATTTTAACTTAATATCAAAAAAGCACCCTAATTTTCAATCGAAAATTCTGACGTCAAAATATCAGTTTTTTTCAAAAGTTTTGGGGGCTTTTTGTTTGTTGAAATATCTACTTTCTGATGGTGTAAAAAAAAATATACATTACTATAGGAAATTTTCTCAGAAAATGCTACGAAATTACAGGTAGTATAGTCCAGACCCTCCTAACCTCTTCCCCACTTCTCTATGAAATACCTTTTAATGGGCTAAAATTTTCCGTAGGTCACTCAGGTATATAAGTTATCTTAAAATATCAATAAACAGACATCTATACATATAATTTAAAGAAGTTTCCATAATTTTCTCAAAATATTGTATATATCTTATTAATTTTAATCTTATTTCGTAGCATTTTCTGAGAAAATTTCCTATAGTAATGTATATTTTTTTTTACACCATCAGAAAGTAGATATTTCAACGAACAAAAAGCCCCCAAAATTTTTGAAAAAAACTGATATTTTGACGTCAGAATTTTCGATTGAAAATTAGGGTGCTTTTTTGATATTAAGTTAAAATAAGGCGAAAAAATAAATATTTTAAATCAAATAAATTACAGTGTGTTTGGAACATAATAAGGTAAGTTTTTACCAAATTTCGTAGAAAAAAAAAATGTTTTTGAAAAAGATAAAAATAAAAAACCAAAAACTTGGTTTTTTGAATTTTTCACCTAAATTTTGAGGTTATGTGAAAAAATTGCAAATACAAAAGTTGTAGATGTTTTTATTACCTACAACTTTTCCATTTAACTTTTTTCCATAGGACTTGTAGTTTTGCCGGAAATCAAGATAAACCATTTTTTACCCTTAAAAACTCCCCCCTCCCACTTCCCGAACTCGGATCGACCGTAATTTATTTTTCCTTTCATTTTGATCATATTCCCCTCCTTTTCTAATGGGTTTCATCCTACTGTGATTTTTTTTGGTTTCAAAAATTATCGACCCTGGTCTATAAATAAAAACAACGTTTACATTTTCGCGCCAGAAACCAAGTATTATAAAAAAATTAAAATGCATAAAAATCTTTTAAGATTATTTTTTTTTTCAACTATAACTTTTGAATGGTGTCTTATACCAGTGTTCCGCAGTGTGTACCGCGGCACACTGGTGTACCGTGGTCGTTAATTGGTGTGCCTCGGAAAAATAAGGGTATCTTATAAACTTATTTTAAGTAAATAAGTAAGGGTAAGAAAAATATTTAGGTACACATATTCACGCGAGAACACGAGCGAGACGTTTTTGTTTCATTCATCTTATTTAATTATCATCATAGATGTACCTTGAACACAAGAAGTTTGCGGAACACTGTCTTATACAACTGATAAGAAATTATAAAATATTAAAAAGCTAATTTTTTCTTTTTTTTTATGACTGTTGCTTAAATATAAATGTTGCCTTTGAAAAATATATGATTACGAGAGTCTAAAATCCAACTAAGTGGTCCCAGCACGTAGAAAGTTACACAAAGATCCGATACTACGCTATGTACAAACATTTATAAATATAATCTTACATTAATCAACTTGTTACACTGTATATACATACACACACATATTAGGTGTATATTAATATCTATTTGACGTCCTGTCAAATAGATATTATTTCTGTTGTAAAACATCTCATCATCCGTTCAGAGTACTATTTATTATGACAATTAATACAAATTCATACAATTGGTTGTAAAATGGTATTATGCATTCCCTTCTCAAAGAACGCTTTTAATTACATTTAGGGACATTCAATATTTTATTTATACAAATAGACTTAAATTGACTTGAAAAAGCATTGCTAACTGACTTAGGTATTATTATATTATTAACCGAAATCTAGTCAAATTATACAGTATTACAAAATGTGTCAATTACTGATTGCCCGCCCGCGAATCGTCAAGTACATTTTTGCAGCAAAACTAGCGCCAACACATAATCAGGTAGCGATAATTGGAACTAACATTTTAGTTCATTGTTTGGACACCAGTGACAGCAATTTTGATTTGCAATATGACAGCAATAATTGCAAGAATCTTATCATCGATTGAATATTGAAAATTAAGTTACATACACGTTTAATCCGAGGATTGTGATGATACGCACAATGCTTAAGCCAATTTAACTTTGATAAATATGGAGAGATATTAAATTATATATGATATATAGTGATAGTAGGTTAAGATATTTTACATCTAATCATTACAGGACACTTTTATTACTACTACCCCATTAAACTTGTATATTAGAGTACAATTAATGCTTGAATTTTTAAGAAAATAATAATATACATGTTTAATATTCTTATTTTTAATTATATATTTTTGTTCTAATTTAAACTGGATTTTTATACTGATATTTGGTATTTACTGTATACAATATACTTACAAGTTTAAAAATAAATTCAATTATCTTTTATTCCTGCTATCTCATGAATATCGAAATGTTTTATTCAATCCCGAATATTCCTACATTGAAGCTATTGTACCATGAGGTATCGTTTGGAAATAATCTTTCTTTTATGGAAATATTTAATTAAAAATATCATTAATTTCAGTGACCTTCGCACATATTACATATGGTTACAAGTATATAATACATCTAAAAATAGCAGACATTACTCGAGATCCGACGAAGTGCTGTCCATTAGACTTGCAATGTTCCTGCATATTTTATTTACGTGTGTCTGAAACAAATAATATTGAAAAATTATATGTTATAATATAATTATAGAAGAAATTATATCTAACTTACATTCAATGTCCAAAATAGTTATAAAAATACAAAAAAAGAACCATAAACAAATCATTGATATATTGCCTTTTAATTAAAAGTAAACTCGGCATACATACATTTGTAATCTACAACAGGGCTGTCCAAACTACATACCTTTGCGGGCTAATTAAATTTACAACAAAAGCTGGAGGGCCGCAGAAAAAAATATTTTCAGTTTTCATCATATTTCTCGATCGATCGATTCGTCATGGGAATTTAATGTTACAAGAATAAATATAAATAAATTATACCAAATATTGATTATATGTTTTGACAAAGAATTCTATTATGCAAACTATTTTTGTCCAAAACTATTTTTCTGATTAACATTACACGCGTCGCGGGCCGCATGAAAACGCGAGCCGTTGTCTGGACAGCCCTGATCTACAAGATATAATAATTTTACCTACATAACTAAATTCATTGTAAACATGGCAATACAGATAAAATTTAATTCATTTGGCCCTGGGGAAAATACTCTCTATATCTTATTTAGACTCATAATTTTTCTTTTCTTTAGTTTTTAGTCCATTGAAACGAAAATCCCAAGTCAGGGATGTCTAACGGCCTATACGGCCCGCGATCTTTCTTCAAACTTCAAATAATTATCCTCTTTTATAACTTTGATATGATTTTTTAACAGCCGTATATTATAATTATATACTATATAATTAAATAAATAAAATGTTATAATAATTCAAAATATTTTTTTTTTAATTTGAATCTGCCCGCCTACACATTCTAAATTTAATATATGACCCTCTTGAGTTTGACACCTAAGGCCTAAGTGATACTCACTTTTTATTATTAGCACGCGTGGGGGAGCTGTGGTTGGAGTGATTCGGACTATCACTGAGCTCAGAGCTTGAACTCCTTATGTCACCTTCCATCTGGAATGTAAATAAAAGTTTTATATCACTGCATATTATAAAACAAAATCCTCCGCCGCGTCTGTGTCTGTTCGCGATAAACTCGAAAACTACTACACAGATTCTCATGCGGTTTTCACCAATAAATAGAGTGATTCATGAGGAAGGTTACATATTTAGACCGGGCGCAGCCGGGGCGGGCCGCCAGTTATATTAATATTTATGCACTTACGTACGCATACACAAACGCACGCACACACATACGCATTTTAACTTTTGATTTTAATTAAAATAAAAAGCAAATGCACCGTTTGCCATTACATTATTACCAATGTGTCCTATATAGACAAGGGTTTTGTCTGTAAGAAATCACTATCAGTGATAAGACTGCCTTTACACTCTATTTTGTATATATATATATATTGTTTTGTTCTTTTATGTATTACTTAGTGTGGAATAAAGTATATAAATAAATAAATAAATTAGTTTAGTATACCTGTCCAGCCTTAATAGTGTTGTATGCTATTTGTAGGATGAGAACCGTCCATACAATATGAAGAACCAGCAGCAAGCAGAGTAGGGAGTTAAATATATAGTAGGCCGGGAACAGTGGCAGGAGCATGGGAGCTCGGATAGAAGTACTGTAAAAAAAAATAGATTTTGTTAGGTTGTTAACTAAATTCTAGTACCCATTACCAGAGTCAATTGTCGCATATTTAAAAAAGGCTTAAACCACATAGTAAGTCATTTAGTATCTGATATACTGATTACTGACCAAAAATAGTCCACTCTTAGGTTGAGTTTTCTTACAAGTAATATTTTACTTAATAATACGATACGGTAAATATGACAAAGCAAAATAAATCAAACTGATTTACTTACTAATTGTATTAAAATTTTACATGACAACTTTAAGATGCTAATGTCATTTAATTTAATTTTATTAGGCTTTCATGTTGATTCTAAAAATCAGTATTGTCAATTTATATAGAGCAAACAAGCTTCTCAAAAAAAAAAACTAAATATTAAAATAAATGACGAGGGGCATTTCAAAATTTCGTAGCCTAACCAGGAAAATCAAAAGAATAAATAAATAAATAAACGTCTCACACTCAACGGCCCCCAGTAGGGTCTGAATCCTGTGTCGGGGGTCCGGAAACACACACAACACACAAGCACAAACTCCCAGACCACGACAAACATTTGTATGGACTAAACAAATATTTGTCATGTGCGGGGATCGAACCCGCGACCGTTAGCGCATCAGCCAGTTGCTGTGATCACTACGCCAACGCGTCGTCAAAGAATAGAAGTTATTTGTTATTTATTTTTCAACATATTCTCCCCCAAGTTTTATACATTTCTTCCATCAGCCGGGCAGGGCTTCAATACCAGCTCTAAAAAAATTTCATCCATACATTCAAAATATGCGTCAACAGCAGCCTTAACTTCCTCATTTGTAGAAAATTTTTGACCTCCCTAAGTGGTTTTTGATCTTTGGGAATAGATAAAAGTCAGATGGAGCGAGATTAGGAGAATACAGGGCATGGGCAAACATTTTGAAGCCACACTGATGGATATCTGCCATAGTCTCGACTGACGTGTGAACTCGCGCATTATCCTGGTGCAACAAAATTTTGCATCGTAATATCCAGGACGTTTTTCTTTAATTAACTCACGTAAACGTCGCATGATGTTACAATAATAGGCCAAGTTTATTGTTTAACCCTTTTCTAAGTCGTTCACCATGATTACACCCTTCGCATCCCAAAAAACTGACGCCATTATTTTACCGGCCGACAAAACCACTTATCTTTTTCCGAAGCTGGAGATCCTGGTCTTTTCCGTTGTTTAGGTTGTTTTTTTTTTTCCCTGGAGTACGGTGGTGCACCCATGTTTCATCCATAGTCACAAATCTCTCAACAAATTCAGTTGGGTCAACCTCAAACAGCTCCAATCAGTCTCGAGAAGTCGTTAGTCGATTGTGTTTTTGTTCAATTGAAAACAACAGAGGCACCCACCGCGCAGACAAGTGCAACTCAGTAGTAATTATGTGGTGCGTTCGTTCAGATGAAATGTCAATGGTGTCAGCTATCTCCTTAACAGTCAACTCCGGTCAGATAAAATCAAATCACAATTTTTTTCAATGTTTTCATCGGTGGTAGACGTCGATGGCCGACCCCTACTTAGGTCATCTTCGACACTTTCTCAACCGCGTTTGAACTCTGCTAACCACTTTTTTTACAGTAGCATACGAAGGTCCAGTTTCCCCGTAAAGTTGCGAACATGTCTTCATAAATTTGTTTTGGTGTTAAACCTTTCTTATTCAAGTACCTAATCAGAGCACGATGTTCGATTTTATCATTTTTTTAAATTATCACTACTTGTTCGACGTTATAGGGTGAGAAACCGTAACCGTAAGAAAATGAAATTTTATGCTATTGCTCAAGAATAATGTAACTTCAAAATGAGGGTAGTTTCATAAAAATAGCATGCCCCTAACTATATTAGGTTACGAACTTTTCAAATAACCCTCGTTTTTTATAATTTACGAGTATCAAACTGAATTAGTATCGGTCTAGCGGTGATTTTGGGATACTACGCTGAGTTTTTTCTACACTTCCACGCTTTTTCAAGTATACTTGAAATGGTTTACAGATTAAGTTTCGACTTACCTCCAAATAATGTAGAATGGGAATATGCCTACTCGAGTACTGATCCAGGAGACGATGAGACCCAGGAACAGTGTGTCGCAGGTTTTCTGGTAACGCGCGTACTTGGCGGCTTTCACGGCCTGTGAATTTCGTTCAATTATACATAAAACATTCATTTTTAATAAAGTAATATAATAAAGTTGAGTAATTTATTATTTAAGTCTGGCTTAACGCTTCAAGTCTAGTTACAGGTAAAATTTCTAACGGCCAGTCTCAATGATCTACCTACAGATCAACTCGGTTACTTACTCTAGTTAAAAACTCTAGTTTTTCCATAACATCTAATCTATCTTTTACATGCCGTCTCAATAACAACATTCTTCAAATGCAATTGATGCTTCAATGCTTCAATTAAAGGTAGATAAACTCTTGTTTTTTAAAATGTCCATATGATGCATTTTCTTTTTTTTAATAATAAAAAAAACATTCATTTATTTTTATTAGGATAAGGTTTGTTTAGGATACATATTCAATGAGCGTAAATAAATTAATATTTTACGTTTAATACAACGTAAATATTACTTACGTAAATATTTATTTTATTTCACGGTGTTTATGTATAGCGCAAATCATCAACTATGTATATCATCATCATCATCAACTATATGTATAGCGCATATCAGCAACTATCTCCGTAGCCATAAAATGGCATAAAAATAAATGTAAATAAAAAAAATTGTACTTTTTTTAAAATTTGTTAAAAATAATAACTGGCTATTTTGTAATTTTTTTTTTTTAAAAGAAAAAAACGAAAAACGATTAACGATTTCCTTGTAACATTATACATTACAAGAAAAGAGAGTATACAATTTGTACATATTATGATACATACATATTATTATTATTATCACTTCCATCACTAAATTACGTTATCATAAAAAAAATAACATCAAATCTTTTATTTAATGAGTTAATAACCCAATTTTGACAAAACAGACAAGACTAAAGATAACTGCGAAGCAGTTCTGAAACGGTCCAATTTTTTTTCCTCCCCTCCCAAAATTGAAGCCGATGATAATTGAAGGTATAAATTCCAATATACTTTAGGTTATAGAAACGCACGTTGACATTTGTGCTACCTATGGTACGTAATTAAATGAAGATATGCTATTAAGACTGGCCATAATAATAATTACACTGTTGTACAACACTAAGAACCAATATAACAAGAAATAAATATTATAACCTTACTCATGAATCACTCTATCTATTGATGAAAACCGCATGAAAATCCGTGCAGTGGTTTTTTAATTTATCGCGAACAGACAGAAAGACGCGGCGGAGGTCTTTATTTTATAATATGTGATAAAGAGCGATGTACAAAGGCAGTCTTATCGCTAGAAGAGCGATCTTTTCCAGACAATATTTGGGTAAAGGACACGGTATAGTAAAAGCGATAGGGAAATACAAAGAGAGTGATAGTGAATCTTTTATTTTTGAAAAATAAATTAACTATGCAATAGAAATTGAGTTTTATTTTAATTTTTTTTTTTTTTTTTTTGTGGAATACTATTGCTAACAGCCAAATTAACAGTGTCTTAATGGATTAATCTAGAAGAATGAGCTGATTTCTCTGGATTTTTTTCTACTTTGGAGTTTGTCCAAGAGGGGTTTTTTATGTCGGAATAAAATTCAAATTTCCTTTAAAAAATAATTGAAGAAACTGGAACAAAGATTTTGGAAGATCGAGCAATCGAGTATATCCCTAATCCGAAATATTAATACCCCTATATAAAGGTAATATTATAAATGCGAAATGTATGTTTGTTTGTTACACACGCGAAAACTGCTTAACTGATCATCATGAAACTTTGTACACAAATTCTTGGAGGTATTAGAAGTAACATAGGATACTTTATATTTTAAAAAAAACTATTGTTGCGATATCCGACATCCACGCGGGCGAAGCCGCGGGCGGAAGCTAGTATACATATATGTCAGAAAAGGGTCGCTTACAAAACGCAAGACATACCTCAACGAATATATCGGCGCAGTCGTGCAGCAGCAGCACGAGCGTGCCGATGCGGTGCAGGTTGCAGACCCAGCTGAACGACAGCAGCGCGATGGTGGCCACGTGGTGCACGAACATCTGCCAGAAGTCCTTGCGCCGCACGTCCCAGAACTGGGATATCGTTAGCGACCAGTAGAACGCTGATGATATCATGTAGTACCACCAAACGTCGTCTGTCAAACCCTGGAATTTTAAAACCGAAAATTTCTTTTATTAAGTAGGCAAAAACATTTGAATCGTCATTTTACTAAGTAAATAAGCAGTTAAATTAGAGATGCCACGAATATTCGGTCAATATTCTGTATTCGGATACTTTTTTTTAAATATTTGGTATTCGACAGAATAGCATACAGTGGCCGAGTATTCGTGGCATCACTAAATTAAATCGTCATTTTACAAAGTATATAAAAAATAATTTTAGTATTCTTTATAAATACCGAATACTGCATGCTGTTCTGCCGAATACCGAATATTAAAAAAAAAGTAGCCGAATACCGAATAGTGACCAAATATCATCTCATCTCTAATGAAATCGTCATTTTACAAAGTATATAAAAAATAATTTTATTAATTTAATTAATTAATTATAGTTAATGTGAAGCTAT
This sequence comes from Euphydryas editha, assembly GCA_036937285.1. Classification (NCBI taxonomy): domain Eukaryota; kingdom Metazoa; phylum Arthropoda; class Insecta; order Lepidoptera; family Nymphalidae; genus Euphydryas; species Euphydryas editha. The sequence continues at coordinate 3,557,239 of JAUPFZ010000019.1, read as the reverse complement.
CAGAGATTCGGAATGTAGATTCTGCTGAGAAGAATCGGCAAGAAACTTAATAGTTATTCTTTTAAAACAACCGTCAATTCATAACTCACACATATGACATAGTCATAATTATGTCCTGCATAAAGGACAGCGCTAGAGCGCTACTAAATATTTTACAGAGTTATATGCTTTAAATTTTAAAGACTTTTGTATATATGTACTTATATTAAAATAATAATTGGCAATTGTAAAATCGTTTGTGAAATTTTATTACATATGAGTATACATTAGCCTATTAAGGAAAAGTTTACCTTGTGAAGTCGAAAACTTAGCGATACAATTTTATCATTCCTTGTCATGTTTATACTATATTTGTTAATTTAATTGTAACTATATTATAAGTAAAAAAATGTAATAGTAGCCTAAGTCATAATAGATTATCATAATTAAGGAGACTGTCGGCGACAGGTTGAAATTTATACATCAACAAATTCAACGTTTTTTAGGAATCCGAAATGTATGAAAATATTATAAATATACAATAAGTCATTCCAATTCTGCTTGAATTTCGATTTAGTTATTAAAATATCTTCTAGGTGATCCCATATTTAAGCATTTTGAAAACATCGTTCCGGTGTGCAATACGAGTATAATACAGCATAGCATTATAGAAATTATAGAAATATAAATAATATTATTAATATAAACTCACCTGATGAGGATACCCAATATAGCACTGGTCGATATCCCACAACCAATCCTTATCCCAGAGTACGTAAAGCCCGAACAGAAAGTTGATCACGTAAAAGGTGAACTTGAACGCGTTTTCGCAGAACTTCACGAGGGTCGAAGGTTTGTCCTGACAGCGACGGAGACGCCACCACCTCTCCACTTCCCTTTCCGTCATATCCAACTGTTTTGCTAGAGCCCATAGCTGCTGATAGGATAAAAGGTTTTTGATGATTTATATACTTTTAGACTTGATTTTTTAAGCAGCGTCGTAGGCTAGATACTCTCCCTTCTCTAGAATCGAAATTGCAAAAAGGACATCAGAGAGGTAGCTTAATAAATTTATATAAATTTATAAACGTTATTATTAAATTTTATTTCTATATTTAACTTATTCCATATATTTTTAAATATATTCATTAAAAAAATGTATATATTTAAAAATATAAGAATTAGTTCTCTTCTGGTAGTAGGTGTATTATTATTAACTGACATGACCTGTCCTACATTTAGCAATAAATACGATAGAATTTTAAGGAATCTATGTAGTATAATCGGGGATAAACAAGTGTTTAAGGATAAAGTTGTAACAATTTAATTTTATCAATAACTAAAACAATTATATAAGTTTCATATATACGTGTATATTTGAAAGTAGAAAATATAATAACAAACACGCCTCACTTAAATAAAACGCAGTGTATTCTTAACCAGCTAAACCATGCGACTCCAACCTCTTTAATATCGGTTCACATATAAAAAATATCTTTTTTTAATGATTAATTTATTTGGAAATATTGACATGTTTTTTAGTTAATTCATAAAACAAAATTGTCTAACAGTAGTAACGAAAAGCTCTAAGAGTAAATGGATTAAGCTCCAACTCTTCTATATGGAGAAGAAACGTTTGCCCACCAGTGGGTTGTTTACAGGCTGATTCAGTTCAGTTCAGTAATTAAAACCATCATAATTATGAATTAGGACAGGAAGCGCTAATGCGGAGGTGGAGGGAGGACCTGGCGGTGCAGCCGTATGGCACACGCGTTACGGCTGCGTTACGCCCGGTCCTTGAGCGGTGGATGCGCCGAAAACGCAAGCCCCTCACCTTCCGTCTGACACAGGTTCTCACCGGGCACGGTTGCTTTGGTGACCACCTGTGTCGGACGGCCCAAAGGGAGCCGACGACTGAATGCCACGATTGTGTCGCGGCGGTGGACTCTGCCCAGCACACCCTCGAGGTGTGCCCGAGATGGACGGTGCTGCGTCGGGGTCTGACGTCAGTCCTCGGAGGGGACTTGTCACTTCCGAGCATCATCACCGCAATGCTCGGCGACGACGAGTCCTGGAAGGCGATGGTCTCCTTCTGCGAGACAGTAATGTCCCAGAAGGAGGCCGACGATCGCGGGCGACGAATGGGGGTGTTTAGGAGGCGCTATTTAATGCGCCTCCAGTGACGCCCCTGTGCCCGTTTCGGGCCGGGATGGGAACCCGGTCCTGCTAGGCACGGCGTCGTTGGGACTGTTCAGAGGTGAGCCGGACAGGGACTGTTTAGTACGATATTGCACTCCCAAAGTGCCGAGTCCGACATAGGTCTAAGACTGCCACCCGGGCGTCCTGGATATCATCCCTAAATGGATTCCCCTGCGCCAAAAAAAAATCATAATTATGAATACTGTACACAAAATACTAATTTGTAAATAGATTAAAAACTAGCCATAATTTCTTAATAGTTCTGTACTAGCCCAGGGCAGAAAATTCAGTTCCAAAAATTTCAAAGAATCGTCAAATAAACAGAAACAACAATTAAACTTATTGTATATATGTAAGGATAATATCTGTATTTAGAATCAATAATATAATTTTAAACATACTTTTATTTAATCATAAAACACGTGCCATTGTACTCTAAAATATTAAGTTATAGCATTGACATTTTGACCTTACTTAGACCAAAATATCGAGACCTCGATCTCTATTCAATACTCAGTAATAGCTTGGTTTTTAGGCATATTTTAATTAAGATGTTTCTTGTTGTTTCAGCCATTATATTTCGGCACGTGTCAGATTTTATGCTATATTTTTATGTACATATCAGGTAATATAAAAAAAAATTAAAGTCAATTCCTTTTAATGCATTAATATTTGAAAAAAATCTGTATTATCATAAAGTGTCATCCACTACAAGTAAAAAAAAAAACTATTTGAGCTTGAGTGGATGAATAAAAGTATTTCATTAACGATAGAAAATTTGAACAAGATATATAAACATACATAGGAAGAGTGTGAACTAAGAAGAAATAAAAAAAAATAGTTTTTATACTTAATTTACTATACTTGAATTTTATGCACCAAAATATGTAATCACATACATTTATTAAAGTAACATACATTTTTTAAAGTAATAAGAAAAGCTTATTGAGTAAAGTGTATTTTAAATTTGAATTTTGTTGAAGGTGCAACACACAAATGAAGCTGTGTGAAACAATATCTAATGTCTATCATTACTAGGCTACACCAAAGTAAATTTTTCTTAGGTTAAGGATACATTATCATGCTACTTAAACGCTTTCAAATTACCTTTATTTTGCCATTCTATTTTAATTATATAGCAGCAAATAATATTTATTATTTACAGTAATATCACAGCAGTGTGACACAACCTATGTTTGTATCAGACAGGTGGCAAGGGTCAAGGGAATTGTACATAATGTCTGATAAATATACATGCTGTTGCAGAGATACCTTTCCAATATAATATCATATATTTAAAAGATTTAAATGCAGTTCATTTTGTGTAGCGGTTACATTGTAATTTTCTAACAGAGCTAGTTTGTTGACTTTTGATTTTCGCTTTACCGAAGGAATGACCCAATAAATACTAAAATTTAATTGATTTATTATATAAATCTGTGTTACTCAAACGTAGATTAGTCTTTTATATTCTAATATAGTATTTAAATCTTGACCACGAGGACCACTTTGAAGACCGAGCTCAGTGGCGTGTCATTGGAGAGGCCTATGTCCAATATTGGACGAGAGCAAGCTGATGATGATGACTTGGCCACAATTTTGATTGATAGATAGCAAATTGAGCACTAGTTTGGGACTCTTAAAAAGCCTATTAACTCTCCTTTGGGAAAGTATTACTTAATGTAGCGGTTCGTATAAAATACAGTGTAAACAGCAAACTACAATTCTGAAGATACTTAGGCGCTTCCTAGACTACAATTCATACATTTATAATGAAACGTACTGTATGAAGATGTTTTACCGTGCGGTGCGGCATAGAAGAATAGTCCCGACCTCTTGCCGAAGTATTGTAAAATGCGTCTAAGGCCATAGTGGTGCAAACAACTGTACACCAACCAAGATGGTGATGGGCAGCAGCGTCACCATATCCTGCCAAAACACACTGCGCTCGCCAACCCGACTGCTAAGCGAGGCGAATATTGGCAAACCCCGAGAAATGATGATGGAAGCAGGATGTCCACTGCTGAACGTAGCAGCAGTGGGCATCTAACGGCCGATGTGATAGTGGAGGAATATGAACAAGTTTAATTAACAAAATAGTAATTGGACCTTTTTCGAGACAAAAATTATTTATTAAAAAAACCTATACTACACTAATAATAATGTTATACTCTATGTCAATTTCAAAGTAAAGACATGATACAGCAATTTATGAATATACTCTCAGCCATCTAACGACAGTTTCTTGAAATCATTATTCTAAATCATTATTCTTGAGACGTAAACTGGGATATTTACATCATTTATTACGAGCGCCGTTGTTACGGGTAGCCTCAGTGTATATTCAGTGTACCCATGACCTTTCAAAGAGTGTCGAAATATCTGGAGCTAAAAATGACCAATGGCAAACATGGATGACTCCCAGTTTTACGTCTTAATAATAGTGTTGTTTTGATGACATGAAAGATGAAAATTCTAAATCAGTTCAGCCTAGACGTACATAACTAGATGGTCCTGTGATAAACCAGTTTGGCTAAGACAATCTTGTTTGATTTGAAATTTATTTATTTAGGATCACCAGTATTTGTTAACACCATTACACAATAAAGTAAACTTAATCTACAATACAGCTAACTGTTACAATTTTTTAAGGTGAACACCACATGCCGGTCCACCACAAATTGATCATGGTCAGTAAAATAATACCTAATAAACATTTGTCGAAAAAAATGCTTAGTTTCGTTGTCAGAGCGTCACAAAAACATTTTAAGAGTTTTTATCAGCGCAATATTTTGCAAGACTCTTTTTTTTTTTCGTGCTTAACAAATGGAAACATTTGTACATTGATCTATTTTGCATTAGTTTATCCGAAATATAAGTAAATTACGTAACGAAAAAGAATGTTGTATTCAGCTTAGCGAAATATATTAATTTATTTTAAGCACTAAATAAACCGCGGGTTTAACATTGTCGACGTTTACGGTTATAATGTAACATTTTATAGCCTATCTATAATCGCTTATTAATTGAGAATTACAGATTAAATGTAGTAAAAATAACTGGCATAAATATTTTACCTCAGTAGTTAATTTCGATAGTTTTAGTAACAAATGATTTGTTGATTCAATAGTGTGATGGTATCATTATGACATTTAGTTGTCTACTACTACATCAGCCGTTGGATGTCTACTGCTGAACATAGGCCTCCCCCATGATCTCTGGGGGCTTTGCCAATACTCGCCACGCTTGGCAGGTGGGTTGACGAGCGCAGTGTATTATGGCAGGATATAGTGACGCTACCAATCACCATACTAGTTTATATACAGTTGTTCGCACCACTATGGCCTATGGCATATGGCCTATATATATATATATATATATATATATATATATATATATATATATATATAACTTTTTATTTTATTTTAGTAGTAGTGGCCTCAAGCCAACGGTCGCGGGTTCGATTACCGCTCGGGGCAGATATTTGTATTTGAGCAAATATTTTTGTATCATCATCATGTAAGGCCGTCCGAGATAGTTTATTTGTACAAATATTTTTATCTGGTCTCGATTAAAGCCTTCGGTCCCGTTTGTTATCAAAGACACCTGATAGCGATCGTTACCTCTGGTAGAGAATTTATCCGCCAACCCACAGTTACGTGCTGATTCAGTTCAAATGTATATATACATAATACATATTTAAATATTACACCCAGACTGGCGGTGGGAATCGAATCACAACCCTGAGCGGAAAGGTCATTCTCAACTGCACCAACGGGCAGGTCAATATCTATCTCATAATAGATATTGATGTATTATGAGATAGATGATGCAGCGTCAAAAAAATATATTATATTTATTCATGGATAAATAGAAAATATTACTGTATAATATATATATTATTTTTTTACATAAAAAGCGGGGCGAACGACCAGACAGCTATCTGATACTAAATGGTTACTGCTGCCCATGGAAATGCAGGAGTGGGTCAGTGGTGGGTGAGCGGGTGCGTTGTCAATTGTCATCCTTTAGAGGGAAAAGGTGTCACAACATTACAGCGCTGAGTTAAAGCCTCAAAAGTCAGAATTCAGTCAAAGACTCCACACTCTGCACGTACGCGAAAGAAAAGAACGTAAAGCTCACACAGTGGATGCAAACCAGGCCTCTAAGGCGTGAGCAGTGCCGGATTAACCAATAGGCAGAGTAGGCAATTGCCTAGGGGCCCCGCTTCCACTAGGGGCCCCATGCAAGCGACAAGAAGAAAAAAAAGTTACTGGCACCGAGACTTTATCACCTTATGTGTAGTGCCGGATTAGCCTATAAGCTATTTAAGCAATTGCTTAGGGCATCCCGTCTTGGGGGGCACCAGTGATGACATGACAGAGACGAAATCATGTAGTGTCGACTCCACGTAGCCACCCACCTTATTTTTTTTTAGGTATTCGGATAGGGTACGGAGGAAAATGTCCATACGGAAGGGCGGATGACCTTTTTTTTTTTTTTTTTTTTTTTTCCTCGACCGAAAATGGAACCGATAACAATGGAATAAAACAATGGAACTGAATAAAACAATGGAACTGGGCTAGTTCCAGGTAAAGTACGTTACGACTTACCACTTACCATCAGGTGGAACGTCTGCCAGTTTGCCTATTCACTTAACATTAAAAACAAAAGTACAAAAAAGGGGCCCCGAGTATAGCATTGCCTAGTGTCCCTGACAGGGTTAATCCGGCTCTGGGCGTGAGGATGATAACGGGTCCTGCGGCGAGGAATGTGGTGATAAAATCGTGATGGTGAGACTATACCAAAGTGAGAGCACTAAACCTAGAGGTACTCCAGCATTAATTGGCATGGTTTCCGAGCATTCTCCATCGACCTTTAGGCTGCACCCAATAAGAAAACTGGTCACCCAAGTGCATAGACCCACGGGGAGACCGTAAGATGGTAATTGCGCTAAAAGAGCTTTATATCAGACCCGATCAACGACCTATGTGATGTCTAGGGTATAGCTTCCCTCTTACTCTTAACGGCGTTTGCCCAATAGTGTGTTGGGTAAATAAGGTAACCAAATAGCTGCGTATTAATTACGCGCTCACACATCACCTTATAAAGTAAAAAAGTCGGAATCGCAATAGGCTGGTAGTTGGATGGGTCTGTGTTGACACCCTTCTCGTGAATAGGGTCAATACGAAGACGATACTACTGGGCGGTGCTTTTCCTCATCATCAATTATTATATGAAAACCATATTTTTTTAAACACACTTGTAGATAATTTTACGATCATTAATCCTTGTCGAATTCTAAAGAAACATTTAAGTCATGTTTTAAATGTTTCTTTAGAATTCATTAAAGACTAATTTCGCTTTCGAATTGCCTAAATGTGTTTTAAACAATGCTTTATCTACAGTGTGAACGACATTTGTTAACTATCCAAGGTTATCCCATCCACATTGTTTCAACATTGTCAATTGGTGTTAATTTTTTCACAGCAATACTTTCAAGTTCTCTTGGGATAATAACTAGAAAGTATTGCTGTGACGAATAGGTTTGATTAGGCTGGAGACAAATATGTTTTTTACTTAAATTATGTTAAATTAACTTCAAAGGAAGTAAAAATTTCAACTAACTTATCATTGTTGTAGTCCATTCGATATTCCGCTTAAATCAATTTTCTATTCTCTTATATTTACGCGAATATTACTCATTTAATTAAAAGTCTAAATCGGATTTTATCGCGTTTATTTGTTTTAAAACTTTACAGTTTAACGATTTTTAATTAAATTAAATTATTTCCCGACGTTTCGGACCCTTTACAGCGTCCATGATCTCGGGGGACTGAGGTGGTGTGGTGGACTTTTAATTAAATCAATTTGCTATTATAAAAAAAAAAAAAAATTATATATAATTAAATTATGATATGATGGAAAGTAAAACGACATAAATGTTTTTTTTTTTAAATTTACTTTTAAATATATATAGCAAGGAATGCATGTAAAAAGGTACCTATATACATAATAGAATTAAAAAGTATGTAAATAGATAAATATATTTAAACCTAAAAAAAATATTATTAAGTTAAGTTTATTATTTATCTATTAAATAAGTAAAATTGTGGTTAGTACAAGGACTCGCGATATATAGAGATCCTAAGCTTAGGTTTAAGTCTCGTTATATAAATAAGTACGCATTAACGATAATAATAATAATAATCTAAAAATGTGATAAAAAAGGCACGGGCAAAATAAAGCCTGTGAATGTATAGTAAAAAAAAAGTATATCTAGCTATAGCATATGTCTATATCTCTAGGTATATACTCAAGCGAAAGAGGAATGCCCGCATTGGTTCGTATTAATTTGATTTAGATCGGAACCAAATTCTATAAAGATGTACAACGGAACTCTCAATAACAAAAGAAAAACAAATTAAGCAAATAAGAGCTACGACTCTGTATGTCATAAATAACGAACAGACACGATACAAACAATTGCAAAAGGTCTTAAGCCCACAATTCACTAGGCGCACCGATCCGCGCACCCATACGTGGACAAATCCGTCATCGTCCATACACTACCGCCGGGCCGCCGCGCCCGCCGGGGAGCCGGACGCCGAAATACATTCACACGCAGATTTGTCTGCGGACTTGTCGCCAGCGACAAGTCCGGCGGATGGGTACGCCTGTGAATGGTGGCCGTTATATTGTGCTCTATACGCGAGTCACTTCTATGTAACAAATGTTATAAGACAAAGTACTGATATGTGCAACAATGTTTTATAACTTTAGTGTGACGAGACACGAATACTTAAGTTGCAATTTTTCTCAAGGAAAAAAGTCTTAACTTTTGTACAGTGGCGTAGCGGGGGGCGGGGGCGGGGGGGGGGACTTTTTTTTTTCTTTTGGAACACTTAAGAATGTGATATGTGTTGACAGTATACTACTTGCTATATTGCTGTACTGTACTGTATCAGCCTGTAAACAACCTACTGCTGAACGAAGGCCTCTTCTCCATATAAAAGAAGGGTTGAGTGTCATGACTGAGAATCATGAATAACAATCGTTATCACGTGTCTATGATAACAACCCGGACCCGCGCTTTACGTGCTCTTCGAGGCACGGTGGGGTGACCCACAAGGACATACACCCAGACCGGAAACAAATATTTGTACAAATATCTGTCCCGAGCGGGAATCGAACCCGCGACCGCCGGCGGTTACGTGCGGTTTATGGCGACTATTCGCACCACTACACCAGAACGGTCATCACTGATAATTTAATATGCATCGTGTTATAAAAGAATATTGAACAACGTTGACAAGTTGACACAACTAATGTGATAAACATGATATTTTATTTCAGGCTTTGGACTTATCTTAAGAATGCAATTTCACAATAGCGGCAAGCAGATCGGTACCTAATGCATAACTCCAAGAAATCATAAATTGAAAAATACTAAAGAATAACGTGTAACGTGCCTCGATTTTTTTAATATACTCAGTACAGAATAGATAACATTTTTTTTTTAATTAGTATTGATATATATAAAAATATACAATAACAAGTAACTGTTTTGGGAAATTGTGAATTAATTGCCAGCTTCAATTGTAGAGCTGACAATTAATTTTACATTAGTTATTAAAATAGTTGCTTTGAACTACTGAAAGTAAATTTTAAACGAAACAATGAACGTAAAAATTTTATAAATTAAGAATGAAATAGAATTGTAAAAAGTAGATTAAAAAAAATTATATATTAATATAGTGCCTCCATAAAAATCCGCAAAGTGTGTGAAAATTTTAAGAAATATTAAGTTGGAAAACTAAAGACATTGAACGTTGGACTAGAATACTACCTGACACAAATAATACACAGAAATACAAATCGGAAGTTGAATCATTTTAGTTTTTAATTATGGTTACGATCGAAGTTCAAATAAGTCGGTATAAAAAGTTGTTATCGTTAACGGACGACGAACAATAGTTTTCGGTATTCAATTGTTCTACATTATAATTTTTCGCCTTCAAAATTATATATATAATGCTATAGAAAATAAACTAGCGCCTAACAATACAAATACGGTATAATTTAAATGCTAGCACGTAATAAGTGTTTATTATGTATCTGTAAGGTTTGCATAGGCGATACAAATATTTGCCTGGTAGTTAGTTAGTAGTCTGGGTGTTTATGATTTTGCTGTGTAGTGTGCGCAAAGGCCTCTTCTCAGTATAAGAAAAGAGTTAGTTTAATACACCACGTTGTTCCACTTCGGATTGGCAGATAATTTCCCTACCATAAGTAACGATCGCTATCAGGTGTCTTTGATAACAACCGGGACCGAAGGCTTTAATCGAGACCAGATAAAAATATTTGTACAAATAAACTATCTACCGCCCGAGCTACGTGACTCGCACCACTACACAAGAACGGTTAGTCAAAGATTGTCAAATGTCAAAAATACATCAACATATTTCTTAAACACTTGTAATGTTAAATATTGTATGTTGGTAGGTACTGAACGTTATGTATACGGGAACGACTCGTCTTTTTTTTCATAAAGTTTACCAATGAAAAAGGCCGTATCCCGGTCTAAAGGAATATTAAGTATATACTTTTTAAACCATTTCGGAAAATTTTTCGAAGCAATAACTTTCAGACGATCTTTCCGGAAAAGTCGAAAAAAAAATTGCAAAAGCTCTTTTTTTCTCTTAAATTAAGTATAATTTTCGTAGGTAGAGTAGATGGTTACACCTGGATATAAAATTGATGTTTTCGTCTCAGTATCGATAACGTATATCCGGTTCCACATAGTGCACTCGGTTGATTTTCGTCACTATGTTCAATTATATAACACGATTTTTTGAAACATTGTATCTATACATATAATAAAATGGTAGGAAAGTCAAAACTGTACATTGAATATTTTTTAAAAGAAGTCTTGGGGTGTGATCTACAATCGATACCGAAGCCAAAAATATAGTTTTTAGAATTTTTGTCTTTTTGTCTGTTTGACTGTACCTATGTATGTTTGGGATAAATTAAAAAAGTACTGAATGGATTTACTTCAAATTTGGCACGAATATTATTAAGAAGTCAGATCAACATAAAGGCTACATATTATGACGTTATCACCTACGGAGAAAGAGCAGTGAACCTTGAACGTGTAATCTAATAGCGTTCACGCAGACGACGTCGCAGGCAGCAGCTAGTAGAAAAAGATAACTGGCATCAATCGAATTGAAATAATATTAGATTATTATTGCGTGTATGTTGCAATGTTTTTGCAATTTACAACGATTACATAGGTGCATCAAAACTCCCTTGGTGCAGTCAGTTCTCTGGGTCGAAATTTGTACTGTCTGTAAATATCCCAATTATGAGCAGGGAACTTTTCTCCTGTATAAGGCCCGGACTCCACCACCGCGGAGATGTGTTTAAACAACCAATACAATTTCATTATTCACACACCTCGTCTCCCTCCCGCTTCACTGGATACCACTGAATTCTAGGTTGTTTAAAACACATCTCCGCACATCTCCGCTCTGATGGAGTCACACCCTTATCGAAGTGTTCGAACTTAATCCGCTGCGCTGTTCGACTGGAGGTTGACGGATAATTTCCTATCAAAAGTCCGATAACTTTCTTACTCTCCGAGGCACTATGACGAGACCCACAAGGACACACACCGAGACGTGAAACAAATATTTGTACAAACATAAATATTCGCTTCGCGTGATAATCAAAATCGCGGCTGTGGCGTTAATAGAGCTTCCGTTTAATCGAAAGATTTACGTCAATTCCTATCTAAAATACGAATGAATGAATAAAACAGTTGTATTCATGTCTCTTTCATTTTCAAAGTCTTGCAAACGTTATTTAAATCAAAACTTTAGTCTGAAGTGGAACAAAGAAGTTACTCTACATAAACATTACACAAAGTTAAAAATTTCATCCTTTATTTTAAATCAATAAAACTCTTAAATTACTGAATTTTTTTTAAATATTATTTCACATTACAAATTTACACTATCCATAAGAAAAGATATTATTTATCATTATCCATAAATAAGGCTGTAAAATATCGTGCTATGACTCATAGGAGATACGCTGTAGGTACCCATAAATGTTAACACAGTACAACCGTGACGTCAAGTTTCCAACATTTTTGTATAATTACCTGTTTTGTCCGAGGAGATGCTTTGTATGCAGCTTCTAATTTAGGATTTGGAGTTGGTCGTTTAGGCTTTGATCCTTTAATACCTAGGTATCTTCCGAATGGAGCGTATACATATCTGGAAAAAAAACATAACTTAGTTATGAATACTTAAAAATAAATGTTTTGTTTTTTTACATATACATACATAATATACAAATATTACACCAAGCCTCGGGGTGAGAATCGAACGCAAGACCCTGGGGAGAAAAGCAGGATCACTGCCAACTGCGCCAAAGGCCAGTCAAAGTTGTAAAGTTGTTTATTGTAATCGTTTTTGTACATGTACGAACAATTTTAATTTATTCCGTTTTTATTTTTATCTCCAATATATTATTCTTTTTTGTTATAATTACTTTTTTTTTCATTTTAATCTAATTGTGTCGTAATTAATTGTTTACCTACTCGACCGTTATATTATATAGTATATAATTGTTATGTAACGCATTCGTAGCATCTTTTTTACTATTAATTGTTAATATATGCGAATATTACAATTTACATAATATTATTTCAATAAAAAATTACAAAATTATACATATTTACCACGAAAAAATTAAAAAGTTAATTATTTAAAGATAATAAATGTGTTATAAAACATGAGCGCGTGGAATGGTGACAATAATGCTGGTAGCTTTTCCCCGTTGAAACGCAATTTAGATTCTCTGGGCAATTTCGATTCTCCGGCCTCTCCTGTCACCACTGGACTCTCCTACTCTCTAAACATGAATCAGTGAAATTTTCACTAATTACATTAGCAAAACTGTATTCACTAAATATCAGTGATTTTCAATAACAAGTTATTGAATACTCACTAATACACATACACTTATTCAATGATCAAATCAGTGGACTTAGATATTCACATATTCATACACCGAATAGTCACTAATTCCGCGTGGTACGATTCTCACATTGATAAAAAGTGAATTGTCACTAATAATTAGTGAAATTCAACTGATTCATATTTAGAGAGTATGAGTCGTGGCGTTAATATTATAAAGTCTATTGTCTATTTCATTTAAGATGTTCTAATCTCAAGAAATAAAAAAATTAAATACATGTTTTTCGTTATAATTTGTTTATTGAGTAAGATCATGGACCACAAATCGTCACGCTTCGAGGAGCAATGCAGTATGAGTACAAAAATACCTCGACATTTAGTTACCCTCCGGCTTACGCGAATCCGGAGTAACGCGGTGTTTGTCGGTTGTTTCGATTTTTTTTTTTTATTTATTATTGTAAATTATTGTTTAAAACATAGTAAAGGTATTTGTCAAGTATGAAACCGCTTGGTGCGTCAATTTTATAATTTTTGTCGAGAGGTCTTAGAAAATACTAATATTCTTATTTGCCTATATGGTAACTGGTGCTATGAGTTATATTTTAGTGTTATATGGCCTATAAGCCTTAGAGAACGGACTATCTTATCGTAAAGTATTTATTCAAATCGTCCCAATAGCGACTTCGTTCGCAATTACACATTTAACTTTCATCCCCTTTCAAAAATTATAATAGAAAATCAAGATAAAAAACATTTTGTCTTATCTCGTAATAAAGACTCAAATCATGCCGAGTTTCATTCAATTTAATTCAGTCATTTCGGCGTGATGCGCGGCCAAGATACATAGAGATAGACAAAAAAAATTACAGGTTTGGCTTGGCTTCAGTATCGATTATGTTTCCCTCCAAAAAAAACTTTTTTTTTTGTAAATATATTCAATGTACTGGACCTGTCAATTTCTTAAATTTTTATTTCTTTTCTCTAATTTTTACTTATATTTATTTTAATTTATAAATATTTGTATAAAAATATAAATAATTTATTTTAATTTTATTCTGTCTAAGATACTCTTCACCTATTAAACTAAAATTATAGGTTGGTTTTTTAAAACAGGAAAGCATTAATTCTATAAATAATTATATAATTTGCATATTATTGTGTATGTCACAGTTTGATAAAATAGTAGGTGACTGGCGTGACAATAAATTTATGTGATAATCAAAGAATTTATATAAATTCCTTGGTGATAATATTACCTTAACAGATAAGATTAATTTACGTTTAATTTCCGAGATGGCACAGTTTTTTTAGATAATAAAATAGAACTAACGTAAATTTAAATATTTTTTTTTTTATTTTAATAAACTTAACTGTCGTCTTAACGTCTCAGAGCTGGGCAAAAGCGTCTTCTTCATACACGATAAGGGTTGGAGTTTAATCTACCACGCTGCTCCACTGCAGGCTAGTCGATAATTTCCCTACCATGGGTAACGATGGCCATTAGTTATTTGGTAACAACCGAGACCGACGGCTTTACGTACTCTCCGAGGCAAGATGGGGAGACCAACAAGGGCATAGATTTAGACCAGATACAAATATTTGTACCAATACAAATATCTGCTCCGAGCGAGAATCGAACCTGCGACCGTTAGCGTTAAGACGATTAGTTACGCCACTACACTAGAAGAGTTGCCTTTCTACCATTATTTTATATATTTTACCTACTATCTTATATCTTTAAACGAGCAATTCTTGTATATATATATATAATCGGAATCTCGGAAACGGCTCCAACGATTTTCATGAAATTTAGTATGCAGGGGGTTTCGGGGGCGATAAATCGATCTAGCTAGGATTTATTTTCAGAAAATGTTGTTTTATCCCTTTTTTTACGCAGTTAAAAAATACCATTAGAATACGAAGGTAAATTTCGCTGTCATTGACAAGCTTCTATTAGCTCGGATAGGAATCGGGCGGATTCGAAACCAGAAAACCTGAGTTCGAATCCAGGATTCTACAGACCAATCTTTTTTTTTTTTTTTTTGAATTAAGAGCTCTTTTTATTTTTTATTTTAATAACCAGTTCCTATTATTTTACTTTTATGTCGGTAAGATCGAAAATATTATTTATGTTTCATCAATATGTAATGTATCTAAATATAATTTAACCGAGCAAAGCTCGGTCATCCGGGTACTACATACTTAGGACAGTAACGGTTGTCTTTGTATTCATAATATAATATCCTTATTACTTCAATGACGCAAGTCTGATGTTTTAACCGTAGTTTTTTTATTTTATTTTAATTGTTCTGTACTCTATTGGAAAATCGTCATGACACAACGATAACTCCACTCATAATAATGAAATCATATATTCATTCCTATCCCTTCCCTTCCCTTCCCTCCACAGATCTGGTGGAACATCCCTCCCTTCCCTAAAGGCCGGCAACGCACCCGCTAATCCTCTGATCTAGCGGATGTCTATGGATGTCGTTTTTACTTACTAATATAAAACTACTAGACTACTACAAGAGGGTGTATATAATAAATAAATAAATAATACATTAGATTTTTATGGTTTTCAATGGTGCCAAAAGAGCACAAATGACTGTGCCACCGTGATACTGATATACGATTGTGCCACCATGGCTGCAGCCTTCTCATGTGGAAAGAGGGGTTAAAGATCTAAATATGTATACCTAAATTAGTATAATAGGCAATAGTAACTTACATTAAGTAGAGGGAACAGAGATGGAGGGGAGAAGTGTGACGTAGGACGAGATACTTAGGACATTGTATTTGTCGAGAGCGGTATGTATTATATTGTATTATGTATTAAAATTAGTCTAAATTAAACTTAATTAAAACTTTACGTTAACACCAAAGATAAATGTGAATTTATTTATTTTTTATTTTGAAGTATATATTGTTATTTTAATTTTTTATCTACACTAAGCTTTTCATTGACTAAGCACTGGAAAATAATGAATATATCTTTATTTCCATGAGTCACATTAATTCCAATATGTACCTATTACCCTATTAGGTGAAAACGGTAACACAAAAATGGGATAAACCGAAATGGGAACCATTATTAAGTGCTTCCAATTAAATAAAATATCTATTAAAGAAAAATATATTGGTTTTTTAGAAAAATTATATGACTCAAAGCTCCTAGGAGCTTAAGCTGAGAAGATCATTTACCCAAGATGAACATGTATGTAGTAAATAATGTAAGAATCGCCTATAAATCTCTTTCTAAGAATAACGTTAAAATAGTACAAGGTATTTTATTAAAGGAGTGGTACATAATATCAGATATTTAGCTGATTACAAAATGCGTATGAGAATATTGCACGCCCGTTGCCTATTAAAAATATTAGATCGAAGACTGCAATTCTTCGTAATTTTCCGGCTTACAAGAATTTCTTTTTATAATTATTTAGAAAATTTGCTCTAAACTTTAAAAAATTATATCAAGTAACTAAGCGGTTTAGGCCCTTGGTAAAAATAATATAAAAATGTGAGAGCTATATATCTACGAATTTTAATTATAAATTATATTTAATTGAAAATATATTTATTAAAAAATAAATATATGTAAATTTTTTTGTTGAAAAGTCTTTTGTATTGCTGATCTTTTGTTATTTTTATAACCACGTAACATTCTGTTCTGGAAACTTTGGTCTCAACAATGAGACCCTTGACCTCCGCTCGATCGAAGACGAAAGTCGAAAACAATGAATAGCCCGACACCTGCCTAGCCGACAGCCCATACTAAAAGCAGATTAATCCGAATAAATTTCAGAATTTACCTTCAATATATTTGAATGATAAAACAACATTTTTATTAACATCTAATTAGAAAGGAGAATAAAATCTGAACACTGAAAAACCGAAACAGTTCTGAATGTGGTGGTATTCTAAATCGGATTGTCACTCGTAATGAAAAGTGGTACCAATACTACTTATTACGTATCTTAATTCCTTGATAGTAAAATATTTTTTATTTTAATAAAAATTTAATACAGGAGGGTAGATGATTCAATTTAATTTTATATCTACAGTATTGGACTATTCAGTAAAAATAAGATCGTTAATTGGTTTAAAAAAAAAAAATCTAACTGGAATTGATTGAATCTAATAAAATAAATATAAATAAAATTAAATTATTTATCAAGTTAATAAAGTATTATAGTTGCAAACTTCATTATTATAAACAAAACAACGTAAAACTATTATGACGCCGATGATTTGATTTTGAGACACGAATGCAATAATACTATTATTTAGCATCAAACTTTTTCCAGGGATTATAACACATTTATTATTTAAACTGTTCTGGTATAATGGTGCAAATAATAAATAAATAAATAAATAAATATTAACCAACAATCACACCACGTTAACCTAGCCCCGTGGTAAGTTCGTAAGAACTTGTGTTACAGGTACTAGGAACGGAAATAAATTTAAGATATAAATTATAAATACATATATACATAAATACACATCCATGACCCGGTGCAGACATCTATATTCGTCATACAGATTATCTGCACCTGGCGGGATTCGAACCCGCGACCGCTGCGTAAAGTGTCCAGTTGTCTGACCACTCGACCAGCCAGCCGTCAAAATCAATAGTCAACTCAATGGCGGCGGTCACGGGTTTGATTCCCGCTCGGAGTTTTTGTATTTGTACAAATATTTGTTTCTGGTCAGGGTTCTTGTGGGTCTCCCCAATACGCCTAAAAGAGCACGTATAGCTGTTCATCCCGGTTGTTATCACAGATATTTGATAGCGATCGTTACTAATGGTAGGGAAAATATCCACAAAACCGCAGTGGAACAGCATAGTAGATTAAGCTCCAACCCTTCTCCTAGTCTTTAGAGTCCCCTGACATGACAGGAAATAAAATTTACTGGCTAAGCTAGCAGCTTACTACTCCGCTTGCTGACTTCAGTCTCATACTTGGATTATCCCTAAACTTAATATGAAAAATAGTTATATCACAAGAGAAAAGAATTTTACATTTATTTTCGAAAAATAAAGTCAAGGTGACAATTTAATCAATAACTACTTATAATATGTTAGCATATCACTTTCGTACTTTTTGTTAATCTTCGATAACACTTCTTATACACAAGATTGTAATTCTCCAATACGCCTCAAAAATTATGTCAAGAAACATAAGCTATGTCATAAAACTATGTTTTATTACGACCGTCGGATAATAATCATAAAATTGGCGTAGGAAAATGATATTTTAAACAACGTTTACCGTAACAAAAATGCCGACCAGGAAGTAATCAGTTCCTACTTTGTTTTGTCTTGTTTAAGATATTATCCATCATAGACTATTACAAAAGCGACAAGGTTGACGACAAAGTTTCGTCTCATACTAGGCCCGATAATGTCACCGATATGACCTACAACGGTGAGTTCATATCAGATAACATGTTATAAAACGTTACATAACATATTTCGAATTTATTTATATTGGTTTTACTACGATTGATATTCGAATTTATTTATATTGGTTTTACTACAAAATTAAATTGCAACATATAAAAACTGCATACATTAAGAAAATGCAATATACCTATACGAGTATATTATACAATTGCTGTTTCCTGTAACTGGTCGCATCTTCGGTTCACATCACTTACGCCAAAAGTTATAAAATATTGTTGCAGATAGGTAACTTACTCTAATAAAAAATTATGAAAATAACTTTGATATGTTATGCTTTTACTTAGTCTTAATCTTAAGAATTTGCTAGGGCGGATAGACGCAAACGTGTGTACTGCGAAAGAATTGTTACTGATAAGTATAAAGTTAAACACTAAACCTACCAGAGGTTTAGAGTTAAAGACGACAGACAATGACGATAATGTTAGGACAATCTATTGAAATTGAGAGCTACAGAGAATTCACAAAAGTGCGGGTTTCATTCGATTTATTCGATTCAGATATTATATTTCGTTTGATTTACGTACAATATAAAATACGGAGATGGCTGCAATTGGACCAGAACCATTTGTCCAGGGAAGGGTCCCTCAGGATGGCCTATATCAGTCATTCGGTCACACACTAAGGAGCTACATAACATATACTGGTCGCAGGTGAGTGGATGCAGACAAGCGAAGGAGGCTCTACCGCGCATAGACCGGAGACTATCCCGTAAGCTGATAAAACTCACAGGCCCAAGATTACGTAGAATAACTCATATTATTACGGGCCATGGCCCATTTAACAAACAGCTGTTTAATCTAGGTGTTACAGACAGCCCCCTGTGCAGAGCCTGCCTGGAGGCAGAGGAGACGGCCGCCCACATTGTTCTGGAGTGCACGGGCGTGACCACCTACCGGGCCAAACATCTGGGGTCACCGAAGACTCTCCCCGAAATCATTGGTGACACCAGAGGTTTGATAAATTTCTTACAGGAGTTAGGTTGGCAAGACTAGCTGCCCGCTTCCACACGCAAAATAGGCGCACAGTGACGTCGAGTTGCGGAAACAAGCCCGTCATTACTTATCATTACTAAATTCTTGACCGCACTGATCAATCTTCTTTTGCGGTTTTACCATTTTACACTTGATATTGGCAAAATAATGTATCGAATTGGCACAACTAATAACCACTAACTAAAGGTGTATAGGCGAACGATAGTCGATAACCTGTCAATGATAAAAGTCTTAATATACACAGCCAGACTACTGATACAAAAATATCATCACAACATAAAACAATGTCTTAAAATACCTCAAGGATGTGTCTGAATAGTCTCCATCATAAAATACAAATATGATAATTATCGACTTAAAACTCATTTAATCATGTAATTACCTAGACTATATTTTGAGTGAATCATGTGATGGCTTCATTAATCGTATTATCTCTGCTACTAGTTTTATAATTAAGGAAACATTAAACACCTTAAAAATAAAGAACAAGATTTTTCATGTAACATAGTCAATATTGTACCTATTATAATTTTAATTATTCTTTTTAGAGTTTATGAGGTATAACTTCAAAATATAGGATAAGTAAAAAACAGTCAACTTTTGAAATTCTGTTAAATTTCTTATGAATAATAGTTGACTTCTTATAAATAATAATTGATGACGTGGTGGCGCAGTGATCACAGCAACTGGCTGATAAGCTGGCGGTCGCAGGTTCGATCTCCGCACATGACAAATATTTGTATAGATGTTTGTCGTGGTCTGGGCGTTTGTGCTTATGTATTGTGTGTGTTTCCGAACCCCTGACACAGGATTCACATCCTACTGGGGGCTGTTGTGTGTGTGAGACAGACAGAGAGTTGTTATTATTATTATATAAAATGCAAAATGTTCATGCATTATATTAAATTACTGGAACCAACATATGAGTTATTGAAATGGAAGTTTATATATTTGTTGTTAGAGTTTTATTACAACACATAAATGTATATTTTATGTTTCTATATCAGCAATTTAAAAAAAATCTCAGATTAGAATTTCAATTACTTTCTTTTAAAAAATCATCATCTAAATTGATGGTAACTTTGCAGTCAAGATGAACAAGTGGATAAGGCACAAGAATTGACAGCGATTGTAAATCTATTCTGAGCTGGCACCGCTTTTAAGTACTACATTTGTTTCTAAAATTGATATCTTACTTGGTGGGGTTAAAAAATATTGTGAGGAAACTTTCATATTTCCAAGGAAAGCTACAAGATTTGATTTGAGACATGTACATCTACTCACACTCAGTGTTGTAGATTAAGCTCTAAGCATTATTTTACATAGAAGACACCTTACATTATGCATTCTTTCCTACTGCATATACAGAGGATACTAACTTATACACACATTGTCAAATAACACAACAATAAATGTTAGTCTCTCCTTGGTTTTTCAAGACTCGACATTTTCTCTATTTTTGGTTTATGCAAAATCTTCTTTAAGCGATAAGCGATCTTTAAGCGACAAATATGTGCATTACTTGAGAAGGACTAAACAGATTTGGCAGTTTTAAAATGTTTATACATTTTAAAACTGCCAAATTGGTTTAGTCCTTCTCAAGTAATGCACATATTTGTTTTAATCTGAATAGATAAGTTTATTAGAGCTTGTGAGGATGATCAGAGGCCCATGGCCCAATTTTCTTTCGGGACATTTATTATTTAGGACAGATCTCCTATTATACTTTTTAAATTTATTTTAAATATTTAAATATTGTGAAATTTATGAATTTCATTCTTTCGCACATAATTATGTCTTTTGTTCTTATTTGTAAAAATTACTGGTAGTGGCTGCAATGGACTGATAAGATAAAATTTATGTTTACTCTTAGGAAACATCTGAGTTACTTATCTTATTTCAAAATGTAATAATTTAATTAACTTATTCTTTACAGACAGATGGGATAATTTAAAAAATATGTCATTGGTTTCAGGGTTCAAGCTGTATTTCAAGGATATTTAATAAATTGTAATGCAAAATTTAAGATTTCTATAGTGAGCGAAATATATATGATATTTCAACTAATATAATACAAATTAATTAAAAAATAACACAGTAACTGCATCTCACAGTTATATCCATGTAACTTTTAATCCTATTAAAATTTTGGAATAAAAAGTAGCTTATGTGATATTCTGGATTTCAATCTATCTATATACTAACTTTGTTGCAATCGGTTTATTAATTTTATAGTTAATTTTTTTTAATGAATTAAAAAATAAAATAAAAACAGAAATGTAGTGCAACACTTTTTTTTTTAATTTTGTGGGGTACAATGAGAGCAGACGGACTTAAAATATTTTGTGTAATAGTATATATATTTTTTTTATTAATTTAGAATTTATATCACCTCTTCAAGGCTATGGAAGATAAAATTGATAATAATGTATCGTTTATATTATCTTCAGTCAATTTAAAAAAACATGATGTTAGTATTGTTTATAGTAAGATAAAAATCTTACTGTGAAACCTGGCAATGTAAGATATTATTAAGCATTAGTATATTGTTGATAAAAATATATAAATCTTAGTAAATTATAAGTATTTTTTAAGTTATTAGTCCTTTTCATTAACGCAAATAATTCTGCACGGTGAATAAAATGAACTATTTCCTTATGAGAAGTAGTACAGAAAATTCGAATAGTGCGAGACTATTTTTATCAGTATATATTTTTTTCAATAAATAAAGATATTAATTAAATTTCGAAACAAAACCAATATCGTTTAATTGAATTTGTAATTCATGAATTCATCGCGATAGTGAAAAAATAGTTATGACTCAAGTTACCGTTTACGCCCCCGAAAATTAAACATGTGACGATAAACCCATATAATTAAATCACTTACCTCTCTAGTACATAACGTATAGTTATGAAAAGAAGTGCTAACGGTATCGGGAAGAAGACATGCCTATGGTCGGTATAAATTACAGCCTTATCAGGCCCAGGCGCGAGGTCGGACCAAGTTGTATTAGGTGGTAACCACACATTTTCATTCCAAAACGCGTCTATAAGGAGCCGCAACATTTTCTATCACACACTAATGAACCACAGTGTCACAAAATCTACTATCGATATACTAGAATTAAATAATACATCTAATTTCCATCCATCGACTGCTTCTAATTTGATTTAATGACGGACGAGCGCGGACTCGCGGAGTGCGGGCTGCTTGTCACAGATGATATAAAATATAGAATTCTAATAAATCGTGATCGGTTGAATGTTTCTATTATTTACGAATTAAAATAAAATAAGTTTTTATTTGTATCACTTGTAATTATATATATAAATCCAAAGATCTTATAATAAAAGTTTTTAAACAATAATAATAAAATTCTCGAACAAAAACAAACTTAGTTTTAATGATACTTGGGTTTTTTTTATACATAAAGATATTTAACCTACCTATATAATCTTACACCAATTTTATTTAATTAAAAGTAACAAATTTAAAAATCCCGTTCACATAGTCTCACTGTCTTGTTTACATAGCACTTATAACCGCGCTCTTCGCCATTAAAGCGGGAATTTTAAATGTAAGTAGGTACCTTTAATAACTTATTAGTCACAACTTTTATTTTAGTCACTAGTAACTAAATCAAAATTGACGAAAATGGCAAGAGGCTTACTAAGACGAATTTGCAGTAAATTTCGGTAAAGTTTGGTAGTAATTTAAATTCATATTACTTTTATAATTACATGTAATGAATAAAACCTAGTAAATAAATAAATAATAATTTCACTGTCGGGATAGTGAGCAAACCACGATTTTACTTTAAATATAAATAATCACTGTATTTTTTTTTTATCAAGGAAAGTTTAGGCTAAGAAACATTACGCTAGGACAGGAGTAGTGATCAAAAATACCGATTAATCGTACAAGTATCGATATTCAATGCGGTCAAAACCCCGTGGTAAAAAATTTCGTACAAATCAATATAGATACACACAACTAAGCTTTTATCAGTTAGTTGCATCATCTAGCTTTTAAATTATTTATATATACATATGTTTCTCCAGAACTATTTCAGCGTCTATTTAGTTACTGTTTAGTAGTTTAGTACTGAATACTGACTGCAAAGAAATACCGATTAAAAAATATTTTTTATGGAACCTGTACATATATGTAGTGATTTTATAATATTTTTAAGTGAACTAGTGTATTGGTTTCTATAAAATTAAACAACGAAAATATTGTAATGATTTTTATATTTTCGTTCAACTTTGGTCGCATACAAAAGATAATTGTGCATAACAAAGCTCACAATGTTACCTAATCACGCCACTGTACAACACAAAAAATATTTTAATACAAAATAGTCAAAAATTACATGTGAAATAACGAATTCGACATAAATTCTATGAGCACAGCTCTTTACTATTATGTACTAGTTAGCTTTTAACTACTAATATTAAGTGTTTTAAAAATAAAAAATAAACCAGCATACTGGCCAGTAATGATGAGAAAATGCCATATTTTGTGTCGCGACCATTTATTTTATTTAGAAATTTGAAATTAGAATGGGACATCTACTAAGGCACAGTATAGTAATATATACAGTATTGTAACTCGGCCGTATATTTGAAATAAATGCCAACAGTGACAGCCGCGCACTACGTAAACGTGCGATAGGGCTGCCCGCCTTCAGCATTTTAATTACATTTGCCTACTTTGTGTTTCCATTTAGTTTTGTTATTGTAAATATACTCTTTTTATATAAACAAATAAAATACTTTGTGAATTGAATAGGAAGTGTTCAAAAAAATGCGTGTTTTTTTGATTGTTAGATTTAATTAAAAAACCATGTTTATGTTTGAATAACGAATCGGTCTTATAAATTTGCACCCGAAAAATATTTGCTCCTCAACTGAGACGTACCAAATGCTTTATTATTAAAGTTTAAAGTATAAAAAATACGTATTCTAATATAATTTTTTTAATTAAAAATTTGTTTAATTAAAAATACTTATCCATTAACAAGTATGCTTAATTAAATAGAATCAAAAAACCCGACTGCGTAAAATACTCTTATTATAAACTAAAAAGAATAAAACAATTTACTAGCTTTCATTTGATACCCATATTGCTACAAAAAGAAAAAAAATTCAACTCCCCCCCTCATTCCGCCATTTGCGGGCGCCATTTTGAATATTTATATAGCCTATGTCACTACTACAATTTAGACAAATCTAACGACATCTCATATGTCAAAAACCCTCCAGCCGTTTGGGCTGTAGGGCGTGCCAAAGAAATGGACATACATACATACATACATTCATACATACATACATACATACATACATACATACATACATACATTCATACATACATACATACATATATACATACATACTTACATACATACATACATATTATATATAATACATACATATTATATTCAATACATACATACGTATTATATACAATATACGTATTATATACATATTATATACAATACATACATACGTACGTACGTACGTACATACATACATACGTACATACATACATACATACATACATACATACATACGTACATACATACATACATACATACATACACTCGAAAAACATAACCCTCCTTCTGTCGCAGTCGGGTAAAAAGACACACATTATGTACCTACCTATTAGTACGTACAATTATTTTATAGTCTTACATTTCAGAGTTTCTAGGTAATCTAAAAAAAGTTATCTCTGGATGCGTTATTGGCGAATTCATGCAACCAAAACAGCACAAATAAATCTTACTCGTCATATTAAATTCGAATTGGAATTATTTTCAGTGAAAAAATCGTGTGGTTATTGTTAAAAAAAATAACACACGGTCCGTTTGTCACTGCGGCACAGTCGCGACTGTTTGCGTTCCGAGTGCATCCCGAGATCGAGGCCGTTTGTATGAAGTTGGAGTACTGTATATATTACTATACTGTGACTAAGGTATTGTATAAATAAAAATAATTACTGGCTTCTTGATATTAAAAAACAAAAATAGGGTTTATGAAAGACAGAATAACATAAAAAGTTGTTGTATTACGTGTAATAAATAAATGAGTTACAGTTGAGCCCTTGCGACATGACATATAACGTCTAGAAAACCACGAACAACATTGCATTCGAAAAAATTAATTGTAAATTAAATTATCATTTTATCCTGTCAGGTCATTTATCCTGTCTGGGATAGCAAAACAGACAATGTAAAAGCGGGATGTTTGTCCCGCTTATAGCCTGATGTTTTATATAAATTAATCTAAATAAACATCAATAGGATTAAATTTTTCATTAGCCATCAACACGGACTAGTATGCTGGAGTATTTTTCGAACCCGCATATAATAATATGACAAGGCAATGCATTTCTACATATAGATCTCTGATACAAAAAAAAAAAAAAAACATTTTTAAGCACATTAATTATATTAAAATAAGAATAAGTAAAGTGGCATCATGTATTTTTTATCTTTTATCGTTTTATAATATGTTGTAATAATGTGTTGTATACAACACATACAAGACATTAAATAGATTTACAATATTAAACTCAAATAAATTGTATTAGAAATGTATCGATTCTTATTAGTCACCAATCTTTTATTTGATATGGGAAGATTTCTCACTTAAAACTAGCTCTCTAGTGATATCCAAAAATTTTAGGCAAAAATACAAAATGAAAGAGAGATCGACAATCTTTCAAATCTTCAAGATTCACCTAAATTTTAATTTCGATTTAATTAAATTTATATTTAAGCTCGTGATATAAAAACATATATAATTACTTGAACAGTAATTTATATTTGACAAAGAGTATAATTATTATATTATGTACAATAATTATGTAATTATATCATGCGAAAATGCTTTTTAAATTAAATAATAAACAATTAAAATAACAGTTACATAGATATCTCTCTAAAGTATTGTCTACATATAAACGGAAAGTTTCCACATTTGAAAATAAAATAAAAATACTGTTTCGCTATACTACCGTCATAAGGAAAAAAGGTACACTTCGGGGATGAAATGTTTTATATAATCAAAAGATGAAACGTATAGACAGACGTAAAGATAGCGATGCGTCTTATTAAATTACAATATCCGTACTTGATCATAAAATAAATTTAATTTTTGCCGAATTTTCTCGTTTTTAAAGTAATCCAAAGTGCTTAATAAGACCGCATCTGAATGAATCATGAATATCGTACAGTGGAATAAATAAGGAATTAAAAACTTCTACTTTTTTATAAAAAAAAATGATTACCCACAGTATTCGACCAGTTGAATTTACTGTCGTCAAGATTTATTTCACTAAAATTGTGTTACAGAAGAATTCTTGGAGTTTTGCCTCTTATTTGCCTCCAAAGCGAGAGCCGGACATTGACAATGTTTTTAGCATGATCAGTGGAAGACAGTAATTAAATCTAACAAGGATGTGAGGTAATTCTGAAAGTATTGAGTTGCAGAGGAGTATTTGTTTTTAATTTAACCCATTAATTAAAGAAGACAATCAATTTTTTTTCTCCGTTTCAATCGTTACGCAGAAACATCTTTATTTCCTTATGACGGCAGTATAAAGGTCCTTATATCTATATCAACTACCTAATCGCATTATTCGGATACGAAAAGGCACAAAAAATCGGCTAGTCCTGATTGTACTTAATTTTCAACCAAGCACCGCGATATTAAAAATGGAATTTTATATTAAGTTTTCTACATCCTTATATAATTTAAGTTTATTTTTTCATCATAAGGGCATTTTCACAGCATGTTAAGTATACATTTAGAACAATTTAACTTATAAATAAGTGTAGTCATATAATAACAATCATGTTAGAATTGTGTATTAATTTAAAAAAAAACTTATTATTAATAAAATAATCTAAACATATTTAATCATAATTATTATTTAGGTTAAAAAAAAAGGTTGTTACTTCATAACAAAAATATTTGTGCGAGCTGTATTCTAATTACAACAATTCGAAAATAATAAAAATCAACAAACTTTTGTTACTTATTATAAACACTGGAATTAAATAAAAAAGAAAAAAAAAAAACGTTTAAAGCTGTTTACAAAAATTGGATCATTTTTGTCATTACAACATTTTACAAACATAATATAACATTTATAACAAAGGCGTATAGAAATTTTTAACGTTTTGTCAGACAACCAATCATAATTAAAACTATTTTCAACCTTAAAGAAAATTTTAGGCCTTTAATAACATTTAAAAAAAAATACCATATGCCTAAGATCTACACTATAACAATTTATAATCTATGAAAGCGTCTTTGGGTGTTCGACTTGCATAAACTAATAAGCATGAAGGTTAGAGACCAGCTAGGAGTGTGCGATATTGATTTTTTTTTTTTTGATCCGATAATTATCGAGTAATTATTTCGATAGGTAGAAGTGGCGACATTTTTTTTTTTCGTGTGCACTTGCGATACACAATAATTTATCGATAGTTTTCACTCGATAATTACCGAATCATCCGATAATTATCGAAGCCATCCGATAATTATCGAATCATCCGATAATTATCGATAACTGTTCATTCGATAATTATCGATAACACGACACGATAATTAGCGATAATAAAATTATCCGAATGATTCCGAATTGAAAATTCCGATGAACGTCCCTAGGACCAACGGGATTAGACAAATTTAATTAGCGATTGTTGAATTCATTCGGAAACTAGACAAATTTACATAAAAAAATGTCACAAGATTCAAGAGACAAGTCATGTTATAGCGATTAAAATAATTTGTCTTGGAATCACTTTGTCTAGACCGAGGAGACTATACTTATAGAAAAGTCTAATTAAAAACAGCGTCCACATTTTAAAAGTACCATATTAACTAATAGCTTGTTATTGACATGACTATTTCGAAAATAGCCAAAGCATTGCAATAAATAAGCTTAGTTAGGTTTATATTAGATATTGTTGACACTTGTAATTAGTAACTAAAATAAATTATTAAAATTACATAAAACAAGATAGGCGGATGTAAAAGCTTAGAACTAATTTATAGTAAATATCTCCTTTGTAGACATATAATGGCATAGGAATGACAAGATATGATTAGATAAATATTTAAGTTTGTCATTTCTATACATTTTATGTTTACAAACATATTCATCAATCCCAATATGATATACTAAATCTGATCTCTAACCTCCATGCTACTAATGTGCCGCCATTTACAATTAGATAATGTCAAATATAATGATATGGTTTTTTTTAGTATTCAACAATCTAATATTATCACCATACCATGAAACAGTGCACGAACGTAACACTTGTGTGATAAATAAACGTCAAAGTATTAAAAAAAAAATTTTGATATCATCACCATCATCATCATCATATCAGCCATTGGATGTCCACTGCTGGACGTAGGCCTATATATTAGAAAGATAGATGTCAGATAACTGTCAATCGTTATTTTTTTTTTATATAGGGGGCAAACGGGCAGTCGGAGCCTTTTGGTGATTACCGACGCCCATAGACATCCGCATAAGAGGATGCAGATGCGTTGATCTCTTTTTTCCCTTACCCAAATAGGCCACCGGATACTCACTAACCGCACGAAACGCGACAGCATAGCTGTCACTTCCCCACCCTGGTCGTGCCGTCGCGGTCGTGGTCGTTATGTCACATTACATCATTAAAAATAAATCTTATTGTCACACAAGTGTTTACGTCATAATCGCGATATTAAATAAAGATTATTGACCTATCTAATTAACATTACAATAACAATTATTTATATAAAACATAATATACTGACTTTTTTTCAAATTCAAATTCGAAGTTAATTATTTCGGTTCGGGATTTTTGTTATGGAGGGTAGAGGTAACTCTCATATGGCCGTTTACCCAACCAATTTTTATTAAAATGTTATTTTGTGGACACCTTTTGTATCACAGACAATGTACTCCTCAACTCGACCGTCCGTAATTTTTCTCAAGCTTTTTTCACAAATTTACCAAGTGTTTCATTCAAAACTTTCTTAGATATTATAAATCGTGAAATATTTTCGCTACTTCGAATTTGAAATTGAAAACAAATCCTAATTCTTTGGAGTTAGTAATTTCAGTAACATTGCTTCAAAATTTATTTAGAATCTCTAATGTATAATTATTCAATTGCAATGTACTATAAAAATAACATGTACTTATTATACAAATTTATTATTTTCAATTTATTCGTTCATAATTAATCATAATATTTGTTCGACAATAATCTCATTATTTTAAGAAAAAAAAAATCCTACCATCATGGTAGGAAATAAATTTAAAAATATGAACTTACTTTTTTTCATTAACTTAACCGACTGTGGTCCCAAGTTGTTTATTCAAAGACTTGACCCACGTAAAATAAATGCAAAAAGCGAAGGAACATTGATAATAATTCTCTAAAGATACGTCTAATTTTATTACAATAGGAAATATGTTTTTGTATAATTTTAATAAGGACATTTTTTTTAATATTTACCTAAATGTTTTCGACTAATTTAGAATTTTATACTTGTTAAATATTATGGCATTTAAACTTTGGTGAATTAAAATAAAATTGTTTTTTTTTTTAATAAGACTTTTTTGGTAAGGATGATTTAGTATTAATTATTTATATTAATATTATTTTCAAAATGCAATAAAAATATATATGTACTATAACAACATTATGGAAATATAAAATATTTTTAAATAAACTCAAACAAAAATGACTAAGGTAAATTATTTAAATCTCATTTCAAATATTCTTTACTGAAAAATAGCTCGAGATGAAAAAAAAAAAAACAAAAATGGTTTCATTTCTATCCATAAGGTATATTGTTCATTGTGCTCGTTTGAAATAAACAAAATTGTAAAACCATGTATGTATTATACATTCTAGTACAAGTGGTCTAGGACTCTATGAAACCCGAAACGATTCAGTGTATTAAAAGCACGAACACCCAGGGTACACATGTGTGACTTTGACTTTAAAATGACATCATTTATAGGTCACACAGATATTTAAAAAAAATTAGTATGACATAATAGTGACTATGTTTGATGACTATCATTTGAAGTTGTTATATTACATCACTATGACCCTCATATTGACATGAATCTTAACAATGAAGCCATATAAGCTTGATGTTAGTTAAATCTCATTGAAGTCAATTTGAGATCACATAAAGGTAAGACATACGGAAGAAAGTCGACATCACTATTATATCATTGTTATATCAAATTGAAGTCATATATTTTACGTTAGATTGACGTCTGGAGGGATGAAATCCTGAGTCATATATGACTCATATGTGACTTACATCTTACGTAAATGATGTCCTGACGTAAATTTTACGTAAGTGTGTTCACTGGGCATTGACCTTTTTTAATAGAGCGATAAAATTAAAAACTCATCTCATGACCCGTGAATATTGTTTATCGTCATCTACAGATAAATTGCATGTTTCTCGAGTCCAGTATTAGGGGATTAAACCAGTAATCAGCAGTGATAATAATATGTGAAGATGCCTTTTATAATAGAGAAGTATGTACTGGATACTCTACATACCTGTACTGGAACGCTTAGTCCGTACTCGACTTAATAATAAACGCCAATATTTGAAATTTTAACATACAATTGTATATAACAAAAATTAATTAATTGAAATAAAAACATATCGATGGATTATTATTCTCTTTATCAACACTATCATTTCTATGTAGTGTAACATAATCTGTATTTTTCACCCGGCTTGTATTATTTTAGTGTAAGTCATAGTACATGCCTGATGTTATTTGATATATAAATTGAAGAGAAATCAAGTGCACCACATTTCTCATGTCAAATAAATTGACATAACGCTGCTGACCCCTATGTATCTCTGAAAAACAAAAAGGAAAATTAAATTAAGATTTTAATATATATGAAAAACTTGTTTGTTTGTTAACGTAAAAAGTTATTATTACTGTTCTCTTTTATTTACGCGAATTTTACTCATTTAATTAAAAGTCTAAGTAATTAAAATGCCAGTCCCCCGAGACCATGGACGCTGTAAAGGGTCCGAAACGTCGGGAAATAAGTTAATTGAAAAATCGTTAAGCTATAAAGTTTTTTAAACACATAAACGCGATAACATCCGGACTAGACTATTAATTAAATAAGTAGAAATTATATTATTTAAGTACTTAAATTAATCGTATTAATGTTATAAATGCGAAAGTTTGTTTGGATGTTTGTTACTCTTATACTGTTGTAATACAAATATCTGCTCCGAGAGGAATCAAACCCGCACCCGCCGGCGATAAGGCGACTATTTACAATACTACACCAGAACGGTTCTCGTTACTGTCGTAAAGTGTATATGTTTTCAATATTCGACTCACTTTTTATTGTTGTATCTATTAGGTGTACTATGGTTGGAGTAATGAGAACTGTCGCTAACGTCTGAACTAGAACTTCTGATATCGCCTTCCATCTGAAATTTATTTAATTATATTTATTAAATAATGACTAAACGTTAGTTAGGGATAATTTTTTTAATTATATTAAGTCAAAAAAAAATCTCATATTTAATAATAATTAACCGTAATAGTTATATTGATATTTTAACAGACGTGTTTTAAATTAAAACAAATACACAGGATTTCTAAATATTGTAATAATTTATATGTAATTAATTGCAATAATTAGTTTATTCAAAGTTTTATCAAACGTTATTTCATTTGTTAATTTGTTTTTGAAAAAATAATATTTTGTAATAGTATTAATAGTATTTTATATTAGTGTGATTATCGAGAGGTTATAAGCCATAAAAGATCACCCTGTGACATAGCAACGGTGGTATAACTCTAAGCCATGGGCGTAACAAGATAGGGAGAGTAGTTATGTCAACTCCCACTATTATTAAAATATTCGGCGGTTCGGCCAAGAGCGTAGCCGAATATTCGGTATTCGGTCAAAACCCTATTCGTGGCATCTCCAATCTAAAGAACGAAGTTAAAACCGAAATAAAAACGCGGTCACTGCAATTTTTTAGTGGATTTTAGAATCCTATTGTATCCTATCCTTTTTTTTTTCTTAACTCGTAAAATCATCCTTTCCGTTTGATACAGATAGTTACAAATTATAATTAACTTACTTTTCCTGCATTGATCGCCTTATACGCGACTTGTAATATTAGCCACGTCCACACCATATGGAGCGCCAGCAGCAGACAAAGTAGGGAGTTGAAGATATAGTACGCGGCGAACATAGGCAACAGCATCGGTGCTCGTATCGATGTGCTGAAATAATTTATCATATCGAATTAAAATCGAATCGAGTAAGATTTGGCAAGTCATTTGGTGTTATTAAAACATATCTCCGGCTTCTAAGAAAAGGTAAAAAACTTGACAAAATATTTTAAATACTTTTATTTTATAGTACATATTAAATAAACAATAAGGGGCCGTCCATAAATTACGTGAGACAATTTTGGCGATTTTTTGACCTTCCCTCCCCCCTTGGTGAGATTTCGATCTTAATCTCATGCACACGAAAAAAAAGGGTCAACGCGGCCTAAGTACCGATGTTTCCACCTCCAGGGTAAACATATTTGTAAAAAAAAAAAGGTCAAACCGGTACATGATAACTATTTCACATTTTTAATGAGGGGAAAAAATTACGTGTTATTTGCCGAGACCACCCTCCCCCACACGTGAGATTCTGTGAGATTTCGCTCGACCTAAACGCGTCACGTAATTTATGGACGGCGCCTAACAGTTGAGTTTTGATTTATTGTACACTCATTTGCAAAAAAAAACGGGCGGTTTCGATTTTCTTCCTGGCTGAAAAAAATAAAATACCAAAAAGGTTTTAATCATTTGAACATGTTACTGGCCAGTTATAAAAGTGCCATAATGTTTATAAGAGTACATTCCAAATTCAAATTTTTGACTGAGCCTGGTTTTCAAAGAAAATAACTTTTAACTACATTTTGTGGCGCGAATTCCCTCTAGTTAATATCGACTCTAATTAACTTTTTATCAATTTTTATTAAATTATCTGGTGTATTTGACATTTAAAAGTATTGTTATTGCTGTTTAGCAATCTCAAAAATGGTAGATAAAGTGATAAAAGCGAACAAAATTATTGCGCTGCTTGAAGAAGGTTGCAGTCAATGCTTCGTGGCTCAGAGGCTAAATGTGAGTCGGTCGACAGTTCAAAGGACCTGGCAGCGCTATCAAGAGACCGGTTCCGTCAAGAGAAGGCCTGGTTCTGGCAGAAAGACATGTACCGAACCACGGCATGATCGTTTTCTAGTTAGTCAAGTGTTGAGAAATCGCAAATCTTTTTATGTGGACCTCAAGAATACCCTCGAAGAAGTAAGAAATGTGCAAATTAGTCTATGGACGGTCAGGAGGAGGCTTCTCGCTGCTAATATACACAGTCATCGCCCGGCACGCGGCCCCAAATTACTCCGTGGACATCGAGTTGCCAGGCTTAGCTTCGCTCGAAATTGTGTGTCATGGACTCATGAAGACTGGGATAAGGTATTGTTCTCCGATGAAGCCAGGATATCTCTGCATGGTGAAGACCGACGTCGGCGAGTGCTACGTAGACGAGGATAACGCTTTGCAGAGGCATGTTTTGAAGAAATCACACCTTATAGAGGGGGCTCTGTTATGTTTTGGGCAGGAATAAATTCTATGGATCGTACGGAGTTAGTCTTCATCGAAAACGGTACACTGACTGGACACCGATACATAACGGAAGTTCTAATTTCTTATGCACAACCCGCTTTAACCGCTCTTGGCGAAAACTCAATTTTTATGGACGACAACGCTCGCGCCCACCGGTCTGGCGGTGTGGATGCGTATATGCTAGAAGTCGGAATTCGTCGTTTGGACTGGCCAGCTAGAAGTCCGGACCTCAATCCCATAGAGCATGTCTGGGACGTTCTGAAGCGACGAGTGAGATCAGTGCAGCCGGCTCCGCAGACCATCAGAGAGCCAAAGAATGTGATTACCGCGGAGTGGGAACGTATTCCCCAAGAAACCATAAAAGATATACTCACTAGCATGCCCAGACGAATGCAAGCTGTGATTTCAGCAAGAGGGGGTCACACTCAATACTAAACTTTTCCCAAAAAGGCGGAACAAGAAGAGCGGCAAGCGGAGGCGCTAAACAGGTTCACCAAAGACGACAGTCCGAGGCACCTGAAGGCGTCACCGGCCGCTCGAACTAGAGCCGACAAGGGGCAGGTTTCACCACCGAGACTTAGACCTGCGTCCACACCGCTCCAACACGCGGAAAACGCCCTAATCGAGTTCCTGGCTATAACAAAGGCAAACCGCGAGGTAAGCCTGGCCATCTGCAATAAGATCATGCAGACCTACCGGTACGACCATCAAAGGTTACTGGAGGCGGAACTCGAGGAAGCCCAAGCAGCCATATATAACAGCGAAACCCGACAAGTACTCAAGGGCAAGATGTCGGGTACATATATGGCTGCATATAACAGCACAGCAGGCTTCGTGAGCGCCGTCGAGTCTGAAGGGAAAGATGAGGAGCCGCAGACCTTTGAAACACCCGAAGGGGACCCGGTGGTGGTAGTGGCCAGATGCACGAAAGTAATGCTGGGGGACCGGATACTTCAGATGGCGAAAACCATCTCGAACGACTGGGAAGCCGGCTTACTATCCGTGACCTGGGGACTCCCATCGCTGGAATGGATAAATGGGGTACCGGGATGCGGCAAGACAACTCGCATAGTAAGGGACTTCGACGAGGATACGGAGGTCGTGATCACGACCACAGTCGAGGCGGCCAAAGACTTAAAAGAAAAACTGGCCCACCACTATGGCAACAAAGCCAAGCAAAAGGTGCGCACTACGGCCTCCGTTTTGGTAAATGGTTTCCGTGAGGGCTCGACAATTACCCGCCTAACGGTGGACGAAGCCCTTATGAACCACTTCGGAGCCATAGTAATGGCCGCCCGACTATCCGGTGCAGAGAAGGTGATCCTCGTCGGAGATATAAACCAGCTGCCGTATATCGACAGGGATAACCTGTTCGAAATGCGGTACTGTAGACCTACCCTGCTAACAACCATCTCGTGCGAGTTGTCATGCACACATCGCAACCCCTAGGATGTCGCCTTTGCCATCAGCGAGGTCTACAGAACCATATACAGCTCCAGCGCCAAGATCCGATCGTTGCGAGCCTCACAGGCGCGCGTATCCCCGTAGGAAGGGATCGGACCCTATACCTGGTCTTTACGCAAGATGAAAAGAGATTGTTGACTGACCAGGGATATGGGTCCGGCGAGGGATCGCGCGTCTTAACCATCCATGAGGCACAGGGCCAGACCTACGAGGACGTCATCGTCCTCCAGACTAAGACGAGGAGGCTCCGAATCCACGACAGCGTTTCGCACGCCGTAGTCGCGGTGACTAGACACACTAACACCTGTGTCTATTACACCGACGACTGTGATGACGCAATTGGTCGCTTTGTGGCGAGGGCGGCGGAGACCACGGAAAAGGAAATCCTCGAGCACAGTCTCAAGATGGCGATTCATCACAGAGATACCGCCGTCATTGAGAGTGTGCTCGATATGTTGAGTAAAAACATCGGTGCGAGGACATAGTTGTTAGAAATATATTTATAAGAAATAGCTATAAAACCAGTAGTAGGAAAATAAGTTAAGCGTTAGTAATAGCATATTGTACAATTAGCAAAGTAAAGTATAAAAAAAAAAAAGAAATATATATATATATATATATATATATATATATATATATATATATATATATATATATATATATATATATATATATATTTCTTTTTTTTCATTCTTTTTCATTCTTCATTTTTATTTAGCGAGCAGGTACAATCATAGTGTTTTGAGCTTAAACATTATTTCTTAATAATTTAATTAAAATGTTATGATAAAACTGATGAAAACTATTCCTTCCTAATTAATTTATAAAATTCTGAGGATAACAATACCTAAAATTGTCAAACAAACTAATAGTAACTATAAAATAGTTCTTTGCTTAAGTGCCCGTTTTTTTTTTTGCAAAAGAGTTTATTAATATAATACTTCACAAATAATAAAAAATAACCATTATAAACCTTCTTGAATAAGTAATATTTGATTTAAACAAGATCTTTATTAAGAACTTACCTCCAAATAATATAAAATGGATATATTCCCAGCCTCGTTATAATCCAAAGGACGGTAAAAACTGCAAATATCGCATCACATAACTTTTGATATGCAGCATACTTCGCCGCTTTTGCAGCCTAAAACAGAGTAATAGTCAAATAATTATAAAAATTAAAATTCGCCATTAAAATTTGCAATTTAATAAAGGCCAATCCACAGTGGAGAAGCGAACTGGGTTAGGCTCCAAACCTTCTCCTCTACGAGGAGAAGGTTTGGAGACGCAGGAAGGAATTAACTAAACTGAACTGAATCAACCTGTAAACAATCCAATGCTGGGCAAACCTCTTCTCCGTATAGAAGAAGGGTTGGAGCTTAATCCACCACGCTGCTCCACTGCGGGCTGGCGGATAATTCCCCTGCCATGAGTAACGATCGTTATCAGGTGGCTATGATAACAACCGGAACCGATGGCTTTAGGTGCTCTCCGAGGCACGGTGGGGAGACCCACAAGGTCATACACCCAGACCGGAAACAAATATTTGTACAAATACAAATATTTGCCCCGAGCGGGAATCGAACCCGCGACCGCCGGTACGTGGTATTAAGCGACTACTCGCACTACACCATTTACCAGTTCTATATCCATGTTTTTGCACATTTTGCGCAATTCGTCATTCCCGTAATTTAAATATCCAATAATCCATATACTAATAGGCTACTAGCCAGCGAGTTCTAATTAATGGAAGTGAGACATCATCTTCGTAAAACACGCCAGCATTAAGTAGTTAAGTAAATTTATACAATTTATAAATCCATACACAATTTATTAACCCATTTCAAAATTTAATTAATTAATTTATTTATTTAAGGTTCACCACCAATTGTCCACACCAATACAGATAATATACAATATCTTTACTAATAATAAATCTGTTAAAACCTCCGTTTCATTAATACACTATATATCATCAAGAATAAATTTTAATAGCGCGCTTTTATTTCGATCAGCGCCATCTCTTATTGTGTTTTTCTCTGTGCACGTATCACGTAAAAAGTACAAAACCAATGTAAATAACTTTAATACATAAAAATTAAACATAACTCACAGTATAATTTAGTTTTTGTTTCATTGTAATTAAATTTAAAAATAAATATTTAAGAAAATAGAAATACGCCTAGACGCGACATAGACGCCATCTGGTCTAACGAATCTTAAAAACTCACAAAACTTATTTTTGAGTTATTATTTTGTTAAACTTAAAAGTTTACTAAATATGTCGGATAGGAATAGAAATCGTTTTTATATTTTAGATAAACATTATTTTCAATTAATATACTATTATGTTAAATATTAATTATGTTAAATGTCACTAAATATAAAAACGATATTCTACCATTATACGATAGATGGCGCAGATAATTTTCTGAATCGCGCTGACCAAAACTTCGGCCAAAAGAATGACACTCGCCCGTATTTAGAAAACTGTTTTTTTTTTGCATTTAATTAAATACTTTAGGGTACTACGGTCTTGTTTGTTTGTTGTTAAAATTTAAAATATTTGGTCATTATTTGTTTGTTGATTGTACAAAGTTGGATGGTTATAGCTATTTAAGTTGTAATCTATATATATACAGGGTGTCCCAGAACTCAACGTCAAGCCAAAACAGGGTGACAGGATTGATTGTAAGCATCATGAGAAAAATCAGAAAAAAAATCTATCCCATGCAGTTTGGAAGTTATGGGCATTTAAGCAAAACTTAGAAAATTGGTCAAATTGTAACCATTTTTCGGTTATTGTGGTTAATTTTTATTATTTTTGTTCATTTAAACTTTGAAATCGTAACCCTAAATAACATTTCTAGAACCACAATCAAAAATAATGACACAACTACCCCAAGTTTCCTAGAATTAAGACTATTTGTTAAACTATGAATTTAAAATTTTCAAAATTTGTCGACTTTGAAAGGCCCTCCTTTAAAAAAAATGTACTAAAGTGCCTTGGCAAGTACCATTAAAAGTTCGCGCATTTAATCAGGATTGTAAAATGGTACAATACTTGTTAGTTTCATACTAAATCAACTCTCGAGGATATGCCCGGCTAATAAATAGATCTTTTTTAAGAAGATGTAGAGCGTGTATTGAGGCTGATGGCAAACAATTTGAACATTTATTGTAATAAAAAATGTTATTTCCTTTTATTCTTATAAACCTAAACTAAACTAAGTCGAGATTTTTCATTATTTTGTTAATTTTACTTACTTTTGTTGACTTTGGTAAAAGCGGCGTCACTCTCTGTCTCGCTCGCTAATGACAAACATGTCCACTATCCATCTCTCTCATCATTTTGCCGTTAAATTAAGAACCTACCAAGAGCTTGTACGAATAAAAAACATTTGAACTGAGTATAATGGGTTAGCAAAAATCGGGTTACTTGAGGTTTTTATTTTTTTACTAGTTTTTTTTTAGTATGAAACTAACAAGTATTGTACCATTTTACAATCCTGATTAAATGCGCGAACTTTTAATGGTACTTGCCAAGGCACTTTAGTACATTTTTTTTAAAGGAGGGCCTTTCAAAGTCGACAAATTTTGAAAATTTTAAATTCATAGTTTAACAAATAGTCTTAATTCTAGGAAACTTGGGGTAGTTGTGTCATTATTTTTGATTGTGGTTCTAGAAATGTTATTTAGGGTTACGATTTCAAAGTTTAAATGAACAAAAATAATAAAAATTAACCACAATAACCGAAAAATGGTTACAATTTGACCAATTTTCTAAGTTTTGCTTAAATGCCCATAACTTCCAAACTGCATGGGATAGATTTTTTTTCTGATTTTTCTCATGATGCTTACAATCAATCCTGTCACCCTGTTTTGGCTTGACGTTGAGTTCTGGGACACCTGTATAAAGTCGTGTTAGTTACACCGTTTATAACTCGAGAACGAGTGGAACGATTTTTATGATTTTTGTGTTTTTGGATTTGTCTTCGTCGGGAATAATACTTATTAAAATATGGTATTCATCAATGAGAAAAAATTATTAAAAAAACAGTTCAAATGTTTCATCCGTACTATCTATATATATAGATATAATAAATCTGTCACTCAATCCGTCTATTATAAAATATTTTCCAGTATCGACGCAGGTGTAGGTGATAAAAAATATAAATTTATAATTTTTAAAATTTTAGTTAAATACCCATGCGAAGCCGGGGCGGGCCGCTAGTACATTAATATGTATAATTATAGTGACAGTTTAACAACTACATATAGGTAAACTCCACATGCACATTAACATAAAAAAATAAAAATATTAAAAAGTCTGTG
The DNA here is from genome assembly GCA_036937285.1 of Euphydryas editha. NCBI lineage: Eukaryota > Metazoa > Arthropoda > Insecta > Lepidoptera > Nymphalidae > Euphydryas > Euphydryas editha. The sequence goes on along the minus strand of JAUPFZ010000019.1, from coordinate 3,517,085 downwards.
ATAATAATGATACATTATTACTCGACTTAATAATAAATCAACATAACATAACGAATATATATGTAGGTAATATGAGATACAAATATTTACTACTCATAATTTTGAAATATGGAAAATAGAAAAACAAATATTTATTTTTTTAAACAATCAACAGTGGACTTGTAAAATGTTTGATGAATCATGGCCTAGATCGGTGCAATCCTACAACTATTAATAATTAATCTTACATAATCTTGTACAGGGAGAATTTGAGGAGATTTTTTGAATAATTTAGTCGACTTTTATACGATTTAAATATTTTATTTACACCAACGGAATAGGATAAGTTCCAAAGAAAACGTTTCTGTATGCGTTCAAGGCGAAGTTAATGCGTAGCATAGTAAGAACGCCAAACCACACTACAACTTTCCAAGATACTTCTTATTAAAGTTTTAAAGTAATATTTTTGTTTTAACATTCCGAAACGATTTATAGTTCCTTGAGACGAATCCGAGCATTTTGGATGCTCTTTGAATCATCCATATGACCCAATTTTTTCTTTTTTCTTCTTTAATATTATAATACTCTGATGCAATTTTATTGTATTTACTTGGTACTAAGGTACATTTTATTGTTATCGCACCATTCAACTAGCGTATTTAAGTCTCTTTGTAGTAGTATTTTGTCATCCAATGATCGGACTATCTTCACAAACTTCAAATCATCGGCGTACATAAAGACATTGGAAGAAGTAAAACAGATATATCGTTGATAAGAGATTAAATAACAATGGACCCAAATGGGATCCCTGTGGGACACCAGAAAAAATTCCACGAGTAATAGATTGATACCCATTCATTGCAACATAAAAAGACCTGTTTATTAGATATGTTTGAAACCATTTTTAAAAAATCCAGATACCTATTCCGTAGACGCGCAATTTATAGACTAGAATTTCGTGAGTAACTTTATCAAAAGCTTTGCTAAAATCCGTGTTTAGGAGATTCCAAATCAGAATCAACTGCTCTAAATAACAGCTCAGTAAATGGCACCAAGTTAGTACTGGTTGATCGAGACTTAACAAATCCATGCTGATGATCACTGAGATTTATCTCAGACTTTAATCTTAGGTGTTTGTAAAAGTGAGGACAAATCAAGGACTCAAAATGTTAGCAAAAGTTGACAAAATAGATATAGGTCTATAGTTAGAAACGTCCTCGTTGCTCAAAGACTTGTGGATTGGTACCACTTCCACATTGAAGGAAATACAACTGAAGTCAAAGATTTGTCATGAATGAGCTCGATTGGATGGACCAGTTCAGATGCACACGCCATAAAAAAATCTGGTGGTATTGAGTCAGGTCCTGCGCCTTTCTTACAATCTAGGTTTTTTAATTTTTTTAATAGTTCATTTTGATATACAGTGACTCCACAAAGTATTCGTACTATGGCAAATACTATATTATTTTTATTAATGTTAATATTTAATTAAATGTAACATTTGTGAAATATTGTACATCATTAGTATTTACACTAGATATAATTTATTTACCGTTTAGCTGTAAAAATTAGAAAAAAAAATCATGAACATATAAAAGTTTAGCACCATAAAGTATTCGTACGCCCCACCTCCTTACCATAAGCATCATGTTTAACATGAGCTGCCAATCACGATGCATCACACAAAGCAGTGCATGTCGCGACACGTTGACGATCAAACAGTTTTATTCACAGTTCCTACGTGAGCATACTTATAATGGCGAAAACGAAAGTACTTTCTAATGATGAAAAATTAAAAATTATTTTACTTCACATGGGAGGCAATAGCTATGAGAAGATTGCGAAAATGCTTCACAAAAGTAAGTCGACTATACAATACGTTATACAAAAATTGAAAAAATTTGGTACTACTAGTAATTTACCAAGAAAGGGACGTTCTAATGTTTTAAGTACCAGAAATCAACGACACATTATGCATGAAGTACGAGCCAATCCTTTTGTATCCGCACAAACAATTGCAACAGACCTCGCGATATTAAGAGGAAAGAGTGTCGGTTCTGAGACTGTAAGGAGAGTATTCAGAAAAGGGTGATATCAGGGACGAACTGCACTTAAAAAACTGTATAACAGTGATATTAACAGAAAAAAAAGATTAAATTTTGCTAAATAATATCTCAGTAATCCATTGGAATTTTGGAAATCTGTTATTTTCTCAGACGAGAGCATGTTCCAAATTTACGGTTCTAGTAGCAAAAGCAAAGATTGGAGAAAAAAAAGGTATGGCGTTATTGAAAGAAAATGTTATTCCAACAGTTAAATGCGGAGGTGGTCGTGTCATGGTTTTGGGGTTGCATTCATTATACCCTCAATGAAAATTCATTTCATTGAGGGTATAACGAATGCAAAAATGTACTTGAAAATATTGCAAGGTAAATTATTTGAATCTGCTAAAATTGTGGGACTTGGTGACAATTTTTATTTTCATCAAGATAACGATCGGAAGCATACTGCTCAGATTGTCCAGAACTGGTTTCGTGATTAGAGTTCCTCATCAGCTGAAAACTCCACCCCAGTCGCGCGATTTAAATCCCTTAGAAAAACTGTGGTCATTTCTTGACAAGAAAATTAGAACATTCAAAATATCAAAAAAAAATGAACTGAAATCACAATGGTATTCTGTATCCGCTAAATATGTCCAAAATTTAATTAAGTCAATGCCACTAATTGATGGATAATGGTTTATTTACAAAGTATTCATAAAATATCAGAGTAAAATTATTTATTATATATATTTCATTTTGCGTTATGGTACGAATACTTTGTGGTGAGCATAATTTTGCAAAATTTTTATTACATTTAATAAAATATAAATAATCTTTAAGTAACTGTATATTTCATTTACATTAATCTAAAACGCCACTATTATATTAGTAGTTACAGATAATTTTCATTCTATATAAAGATATCATGAATTTTATTAGGGTACGAATACTTTGTGGAGTCACTGTATGTTTGGCATTGCAAGAGAATGGCTACTTTGTTCGATTAATTTTAAATATTTGGATTCATATTTAGAAGAACTACTATTTTCTTTAGAATAAACAGATGAAAAGTAATTAGCAAACAATTCACAAATACGAACACCGTCAAAAACAGTCTCGGCACCATTTGTCATCAGCGGGTCATTACTTGATATATATTAGCAAGGGAATACATTTTTAAATGAAACGTATTATAAGTCTATATGTATAAATATAAATATCCTTTAGCTGACTTTTTTCTTGTCCAATGCACAAAATAATCTGAAATATATTTACTTCTAAGAATATATCGGCGCAGTCGTGCAGCAGCAGCACGAGCGTGCCGATGCGGTGCAGGTTGCAGACCCAGCTGAACGACAGCAGCGCGATGGTGGCCACGTGGTGCACGAACATCTGCCAGAAGTCCTTGCGCCGCACGTCCCAGAACTGGGATAGTGTCAGCGACCAGTAGAACGCTGACGATATCATATAATACCACCATATATCACTCGTTATACCCTGGAAAATTTTTAGGAAATAATTATAAGACAGAATACTATATTTTACTTTCATTAAGCACTGATCTTGTGTAGTTGTGCGGGTAGTCGCCTCAAAGTCAGTCAGGTTAAATTGCCGCTCAGAACAGATATTTGTACTTGTACAAATAACTATTTGTTTCCGGTCTGGTTGTATGTCTTTGTGGGTCTCTCTACCGTACCTCGGAGAGCACGTAAAGCCGTCGGTGCCGGTTGTTATCATAGACACCCGATAAGTAAAATAAAATAAAAAGTAAAAAATATATTTATTTGGGACATCACAAACATTTTTTTATTTGGGACATAACGATCGTTACTCATTGTAGGAAATTATCCGCTAACCCACAGTGGAGTAGCGTGGTGGATTAAGCTCCATTCCTTCTTCTATATGGAGAAGAGGCCTTCGCTCAGTAGTGGGTTGTTTACAGGCTGATACGGTAAACACTGATATTGACGGTATTAAGTGATTCCAATTCTGATATAAAAAAAAAACAAGCATATGAATAGAAAACTTTAGCCTTTTCTATTGCCAGGACGCTATTAAGAGTATAATATCGTGTGTTTATGATTAAGAAGAGCATCAGGCAATAAAGTGCAGAATCATATTTTACAGGAATATTGGAATGTGTCATGTCATCTTGCCAAACTAACCTGATGAGGATATCCAATGTAACACTGGTCTATATCCCAGAGCCACTCTTTATCCCAAAGGATGAACATCCCGTAGGAAAAGTTATAGAGGTAGAATGTACATCTCCACAGGTTCTCGCAGAACTTGACGAGAGTTGAGGGCTTGTCTTGACTGCGACGTAGGCGCCACCACCTTTCGACTTGTCTCTCTGACATATCCAACTGTTTCGCTAGCGCGCATATCTGTAATAAGAGTATACATCTTGGATTCTACATGATTATAGTGTATTATCAGCAAATTAAGGCTCATTCGAAATAATTAAGAGCCCACAAGCGAATAATAGAGAATTTTGATATTTGCAGTTAGTCAAGGATATTTTTCAACTAATTTTACTAAAGTGTAAAACTATTCGAAAAATATGGGTAACTAATAAATTTTTGTGCTAATTTATATGTATAAAACATTTAAAGCCATTTAAGTTGGCTTCTAGAAAAGACTCTTGCAAAACAATAAAATTTGTAATAAGCACTAATTAAAGCTAATATTAAGATGCTAATAACTGCATTCTTTCAGGTGCGATTTAGAATATTAAATAAATCATGAATAGCATATTAATAAAAATATGTGGTCGAAATTCGACCTAATCTATAATTGACAGCATTGTCAACATCATAAAAATATGATTGCACATAACATGATGAGGGACATATGCAGCAGTCATTGGACCTGATCTGTCATAAAAATTTTCGATAAAAAATTCGTTGCAAGACCTGTATTTATTGTTGTTGCATTATTACAATGATACCTACTTATAATCATGTAAGAGCGTACACAACTAACGTTAAAAAGTAAAATTAACAAAACTACTAATAAGCTGCATAGTTAGATATGTGAAATTGCAAACGAATTTTCTGAATAAAAGTAAATTCGCAAACAATTAGCGTAGATGGGATGTAGGTTAACATCGTTATATGAGACAATTACTTTGGCTCATACAACATATAATAAAGCAACACGAAAAGAAGGTTAAAAAGCGACGTGACGTTATTACGTACGATCCTCTTTAGTGTATGGTGTAATTAGTGGAACAAATGAAAGGCCAAAGTTATAAATAATTGTCATGCAAATTATTTTATGCATAATATTGCCAATAATATTAACAAGTTTACGTTACTAACAATGTGAATTGGTTATGTGAAGTTCATTCCAGCGAACATATCAAGTAGAGCCTTCGTAAAGAAGTATAACGTCAATTCCATATGTGCATTTTTTTATATTTTGTTTTTTTGTACTAAACTTAATCTCAGCTTCATTCTCTATGTGTTGATAAAGTTCTTTTTGTGATATTCGAACTAGAAACAAACTTAACAAATTCCATATGTATTTTAACCGTTAACAAATAATTAAAAAAATATTTACTAACATATTTTATGTTGTTTCCCAAAACCTTGCGAAAACCATATCTGGTGTACCTACTTGGTTATATAGAAATCATATCGATTATCGTGTAAAATCAAATTTTGAGAGACTTGTTATATTTGATAGAAAGCTAACTTAATAAATAGTACTATATTTTTTTTAAATCACATTTTTTAAAAGTATTTACGTAAAATTATTATTCTAATTTTGGTTTTAATTCTTCTGTTTAATCTGATAAAAGTTTAATTATCAATTTTGTAACCCAAATAGATAAATGTATCAATTATATCTTCAGACTTAAAATTATATTAAAATAATATTAACATCAGCAAGCTGAATCAATCAATCAAAATAGATAAATGTTATTTTTAAAAGATATTTTTATCGTTTGACGCAATTGAAAATTTTATTTAATATATAAACTAGCGATCTGTCCCGGCTTCGGACGGGTAGTAGAGAATATTATGCCTACATAGGAACAGTAGGCGAAAGCGTGGTGCAGGGTGTTTACATCAAGCGAGTCCTGTCATCGGTGTGAGACAAGCGCTTGAATTTATTTTCGCGCGAGTTCGTTTTTATTTTGCACTAACAATAAGTTTTAAGATATTATTTTAAATTATAAAAGCGAAGAGACAGACAGAAAGACAGATAGACAGACAAGGTAGGAGACTTTGTTTTTTAATATGTAGTAATACGAGAGAAGGTAGAGGCGTATATTCGAAGACGCTGTTCAAACCTGGAGGCTGCAGCTACGAACAACACTTGCAGCTGCATGTGACAGCTAACTCCACGTGTACTTTGAGCTATAGGTACTATACTATGCTCATCATCGTTAGACCGTGCAAATACTACAACGCAGTCAGTACACGGCTTTAAAATTATTTTTTTTAGATTGATAACCCATAGTTATATGTTATCAACATTGCAATCACTGTTTTTTCAACAGACGGGTAACAATATTATCAAAGTACACATGAATAAATACCTCTTCAGTCATAAATATAAACAAATAATATTATGATTATACGCATCAGGTACAATTTCAGCCTGTTTATCCTTAAAATGGATATCAAGAATTACTTAAGTTTGGCGTAAAAAGACCTTTTTTTTTTCAATTAAAATAATATTTTTTAATAAATAAATAAAAACTTCTGAAACAAGGTCGAGAATCTTTTTTGTATGTAACTTATTAAATTAAACAAACTTCTGATATCGACAATTTTGATTCATTTTAATATGGATCTAAAAGGTTTTTTTATAGGTAGATCAATGCGCACAACTCAAGATTGACCAAAAATTAATAAAGTTTAATTAAATTTAAGAAAAGATCTTAGACAGTTTTCTTGTATTTAATATTATTTCAGTGAATCCAATGAAAATCAAAATCTTTCATTCATGACTTTTAATAGTATAGTGTAATTTGGGATACATAGGTATATTATTTTTTTTAATTCTATTGAGAGAAATCATGGCGCGATACGATATTAGGGTAAGATGGGGGAATGGCGGTCACTTAAGCAGTAATTCATTTTTTATTTTATATGTGGGATTTACGGTATAGGTAACCGACTTTTTACATAGCTTATATAGTGGGCTATAGATATATATGAGGCACATTATCAATCTATTACGGTTTTCTTATTTTTTAATCATTTTGTAAAACCCTTCATTGACCGCGATTACCCGCAGCTGCGGGTAATAGCGGTCTACTGTTGGAGTATTACCGGTCATTCAAAATTAACACATGATTGCTTCTAAAATGTACCGAAACGAAATAAACCGATATTTTATTCATAATTATCTTTATTTTTTATATTTTCACAAAAATGAACCAATTTTTTAAATATATTTCACCAAAAATAACTATTTTTTATATAAAAAAAGAAAACAAACAAACAGTATTAATTATTTATATTTATACTTTGAAAATCACAGATTGAGATGTATAGGAACTGTTTTTCCCCCTTTCCTAGTTGGTCACTGACCCTTTTCTCTTCTGTCCCTTTTTGGCAATAATTGTACCAGGGTCTTGCACGATGGTCACATCAGTCTCAACCATGTTGTACACTTTAAATCCAGTAAACATGCATAACATCTTTCAGATTTTGGAAAAACAAGTTATCCTGATCTATGTTAAATGCTGTCACGATTCACCTTGGTTGCCTCTGGTTGGCGAATGGTTATTGAAGGATTTCTCTTTAAAAAACCATATAGCTAATCTTTTCCTGCTAGCTTACTTTCCCTATTGAAATTATGCTTTATGTTATATTTCTTGGCATAAATGAAAGCTGCATTACGAACTTAGGCCATTACGAACTAGCCTACTGCTTAGGCCATTAAAAAGTTTGGCTAGAAGTTATATATTCTCAGCCATACCCTTCTCTACTTCTGGTGAAAAAGTAGAATGTCTTCCTAGAGAAAATCCTCTAATTGAAACATTCTTCTTTATGCGATCTTGTAGCGTGCTGAAGGGTATGCTGAACTTCTGGGCAGTTATCTGTAAAGAATTTCCAGCGCTAACGGCTTCACCAGCCTTTACTAACTCTTCTTTTGTCTATTTTCCTTTCGTTGTGGTGGTGTCGTTCTTTCCCTGTGTCGCGGCGTCTATTTAACTATAAAAATAAGTGTAGTGAGATATTATATTAACAAACAAACAAATAATAAATTGTCTTATAATTCCATACGGGGTAATACTGGTCACTGACCGGTATTGCCCGCTTAGAATGATTGCCATTACCCCAAAATACGAAAACGGTTTCTTTGGTTAGTCACGAAAAACGTAATTAACTTTCATAAAATCCAACAAGCACATGGGATATACTTGTAAATGTATATTAATTAACTTTTAGAAAGATATCAATTGGTATAAATCACTTTAAGCTTACCTTTCACCGAATTTTCGATTTTATTAGAACAAAACACGTTCGAACCTGTTTACAGCTGTCCAAACTCACTGCGCGCGAAGGAAAATGGTGCCGGTTGGTAAATAAGTTTACTTGGCTGCATACTAAAGGGCGACAATAGTAGCGATTGCATAATGTTTTTGGAAGTTTTAGATTTTGACGTGACCGGCATTGCCCACTGACTGCCATTCCCCCATCTTACCCAATTATTCTTATAATATGTATAAGAAATAAATCGGCAGCAGCTGAGACTAGTAATCAAATATTATTACATTTATATGCTTCACTGTTTAAGCTTAATACCTACAAAGTTTAACGAAAGCATAAACATCTCATGTAAGTCAACAAACAAGAATTCGTGCAAAACAAGTGGTAAGTTTTTTTAAGCCAACATCCCAACGGTAAAACTTAGGTGAAATCAAAACATTCATTTTATTTTTATTCTTATTTTGTTTAAATCTATATATATATATATATATATATATATATATATATATATATATATATATATATATATATATATATATATATATATATATATATATATATATATATATATATATATAAGAGATTTCCACGTATATATTGACTCATCACGATATCTCTGAAACTATAAGGCGCAGAGACTTGAAATTTGGTAGGAATATTCCTTTCACCGAGTAGAGGTTAGCTAAGAACGGATTTTACGGAATTCTACTTCTAAGGGGGTGAAAAAGGGGGGCAAAGTTTGTATGGGACAACATGATTCCTTGGTCCAATCTACTTTAAATTTCGCATAAATATTCTTTAACAGAATTGGTTGAAGATGTGTTTCGTATTTTATCGAAATTCATCCTCTAACGGGGTTAAAAGGGGATTGAAAGTTATTTGCTTCGAAGTTGATATCAAAACTCCTTAGTGCTTTTGATTTAAATTAAACTTTATTTTGACATGTTTGAAAACTCAATCCGTCTGTCATAAAATATTTTCGAGTATCGACGCAGGTGTAGGTGATAAAAAAATATAAATTTATAATTTTTGAAATTTTAGTTAAATACCCGTGCGAAGCCGGGGCGGGGCGCTAGTATGGTATATTTTCTTTTAAATATGAACACGTGTATACACGCGTATACGCCGATAAAGTTCGACGACATTCGACCAAGACAAAGATAGTATATATAATATTAAATATAGATAACCTTTTTTTTATTAAAGATAATTTAATTAGTCACAAAAAAAAAATCAGTTTTATCGATATAGTGACTAAGCGAGACTCGGTTACCAAGGTATTAAATTACATATTGCGGAAAAAAGAAAAGTCAACATTGATATACTAATACTTTATCCAATAAAGGATTCCATTGAAAAATGTTCATAGTTAATTGTTTATTGATTGAAAGTATTTCCAATATGTTATCGTAGACATGCAGCGTTGCATCTGATATGAAATCCTTATCAAAAACCTTCATGCCACATTCCCACGTTCATAGTTTCATAAAGTCGAAATTAATTTCCAATATAGTATAATCTATAATCTATACCTACGTATAATAAAATGGTAGGAAAGCCAAAACTGTACATTGAATATTTATTAAAAGAATACTTGGGGTGTGATCTACAATCAATACCGAAGCCAAAAATATAGTTTTTAGAATTTTTGTCTGTTTGTCCGTTTGTCTGTATGTATGTCCGGGATAAACTCAAAAATTACTGTATGGATTTACTTCAAATTTGGCACGAATATTATTAAGAAGTCGGATCAACATATAGGCTACATATTATCACACTATCACCCACGGGGAACGAGCAGTGAACCTTTATTTCTTCAACGCATTCAGTAAAAACGTGTAATCTAATAGCGTTCACGCAGACGACGTCGCGGGCAGCAGCTAGTATTATATGATAACAGGATTGTACCTGATTAGTACATTAAGTATTTGTGAACATTTTTGGCTCAGAAAATATGATTTAATCGACCCAAGGAAATACATTTGTTTTCCGTTGCGGGGTTTTAACGGATTTAATTAAATATTTCTATTCCGTTTAAAACATCGGTTCTTAATCAACCAACATGTGGACTGACGGCTAAAAATAGACATTACTTCAGTAATGTCATAAAGTAGGTACCATCAGGAAGTAGATTATACTGAGAGCGAGCTAATACTGGGTGATAAACGAAAACAAATATGGGGATTTGTTAAATGATCTTAACACATTACTTCATCATTATCATCATGACTGAGAATTTGTATAGAGAATAGGTCTGTCTTTTTATAATGCAAAATTATTTTTTAACAAGTGACTAATTATTCTAACTAGTGGTCGCCCAGTGGTCGAAATTCTATCTAATCTATAATTGTCAGCATTGTGAACATCATAAAAATATTATTACGCATAAAATGGTAAGCATATGCAGCAATCATAAAAATTTCGATTATTATAAAAAATATTAGCATTCTGCACTTCTTCTCTATATAAACGTTAACTGTGCCATATTTCATACTTCTGTGTCTGCGTAATTTTCGTAAAAAGGGGTAGAAAGTTATTGCTTCACGTAATAATATATAGATTCTTCTTCAAAATATCTACCGTGATATACTCTTAGTAGTAGTAGAATTCATTTGAAAAAATACTGTCAGCTGTAAACAAAATAGGAAGGACTGTTTTACAAGGACAACAAAACTAAAACTTACCCAAGTTTCAGTTATGTTATGTCCTTGTAAAATGGTTTTCTTTTTTATTTGCAAAATATTTTTGAAGGTATTTTATGGATGGTACAACAAAGAGAGCTTTGAACGTTTCGAAATATTTACAACGATATTTAGAACACGATTGAAAGTGTGAAATATCACGAGGCAAAGCAAAATCTATTAGAATGAAACAATAAAACGAAGACGCTAAATGGCTAAAACAATCGAATTCCTACCTATCATTCGTTCTTTCAACAAATTTTAACTTCTCTAGGTAAATTAAAAGATGCAAATAAAAGACTGTTTTATATACACTACAACGAAAGCCATCGTGAAGTTCATTAGTAGCGGAGAAAAATCTAAAGCGACTGAATTACAGGTGCTTACGAAACTGGGTCGCTTTAGCTCAAGGTCTGTTGTAGTGTAACACTGTAGGCGATAATTGGATGTTCAATGGATGCTTATTATACCGAATGATGCCAACTGGAGAATGTTCGCATTTGAAATTGAATTTCGGCTAAATCGACTTACTCAGCAGTACGTTTAATAAAGTGAATTTATGAAGATATTTTGAGTTTACGAGATCAATTTGAGACGGCGGCGGCGTAGCTATTTAGAAATTTTAATATACATTGTATTTTGAAAGCCTTAATTCTGAGTAGTTAATACATTAAAATTAATATGCAATAAAAAATTACTTACGTTTGTTTGTATATAACTATAATTATACTACTAATAAACCCTGATACCGCATAGATAAAAAATGCGATTAACAATAAGGTTGAAGAGACCCCATACAAACTCGCTAACCATAATTATCATTTTATTGGTATAGCCTATAAATATAATGTTTTATATAAAAATATCGATCAACGCAAAATCAAACGACCGACAAAAAGAATTCGCTAATTCCGCAGAGTTACCGCACTGCGGTTAAGGACGCTCTTTTGATTTTTTTAGAGAATCTGAAAAAAGTGTTCGAAGTAATTACGAAAACTAAAAAATTTCGTTATTTTTTATCGTTCATTACTACAATATCTTAAATGCTCAAAATAATTAATTAAAAGCTTGTTTAATGTAGATTTACTGTGTATTCAAAGCTATCATCCTTGTTACATTTTTACCTTTTACTGACAGCTTAAATTGGATAGCCTTTTTATATAAACTAGTGGTAGCCTAGCGGTCGAAATTCGACCTAATCTACAATTGACAGCATTGTCAACATCATAAAAATATGATTGCGCATAACGCTAATGGTGAGCGACATATGCAGCTGTCATTGGACCTGATCTGTGATAAAAAATTCGTTGCAAGATCTGTATTTAAAGCTGTGTTGACAACAGACAAATGATGAATAGCCGCGTCCAGACCAACCGAGCACGGCTCGCGAGCCACGCTCGGACTTCTAGCTCGCGAGCCGTGGCACCCGAGGCAAATTTGAAAAGTTGCGAGCGGGGCTCGCGAGCCAAGGTGAGCCAGTTTGAGCATTTAGTTTCTCTTCAGCATACGATGATAAATCACATGTTTTCAGCTGCTAAATGATGTATGGGTCTTTTGAAACCCACAACATTTTGAAACAACCGTTATGTTGTATTAAGCGAATAGAGTATTACTTATCCATTTTTAATTCACTGGCTCGCGAGCGTCGTTATATCCGTCCACACCGCGCGAGCAGCTCAGACTGAGGCGCCTTGGAGCATCGTCAAAAACCGACAAATTATGGCTCGCGGTCGAGCGCCGCTCGGCCGAGGCAACGTGTGCCCGAGGCAGCCCGAGCCGCGTCCACACCGGCCGAGGCATTGGCTCGCGAGGCTGCCTCGCGAGCCAATGCCAGCCGTGCTCGGTCGGTCTGGATGACAATAAATAAAATATGTTATATAATATGTAGGTACATTGTACATTATGTGTGTGTGTCGAAGTGTGTGTAGCGTCTTTTTTAATTAATTTAATGTGTATTTTTGAGCATTATTATAAAAAATATCAGCATTCTGCACTTCTCCATATAAACTTTAACAGTGCCAAATGTCATACTTCTCCGTCAGCGTAATTTTCGTAAAAAGGAGTGCAAAATTTTTGCTTCATGTATTAATATATAGATGAATACAAGAAGATTCTATTATATTTAATAGCATTCATCTATGTTTATTGGCAGAGTAACTTTTTTTCTTTAAATTGTTGGTAGATATCAATGGCCATCACGCACAAGTGCTTTCAGCTACGCCAATTTCTAAGCTACTATTTTCAATTTAAAGGCATTTAATCGTGAAATAAACAAAATGATTTATTCAATGAAGATTCTTGACGATAAAAATAATGACCAGTGACAAGGTTGAAATAATATAAATATATTAATTATAACTATCAAACATTAAACGAGCTGATAAGTCTAAGAGAAATGAAAGCAGGTGGAAATTTTACAATATTATACATATATATAGATGTCTGCACCGGGTCATGGACGTGTATAGATATGTTCCTAGTACCTGTAACACAAGTTCTTACGAACTTAGCACGGGGCTAGGTTAACGTGGTGTGATTATTGGTTGATTGCCCACCGTCCGCCGAAACAGCCTACCGCGAAGGTGCGATGCCCGAGTGCGCGGGGTGTCGCACAGGAGAGAGTGCCCGACGAGCAACGTACGCGGTACACGTGGTCCGCCTTGTAAGGGCGGGTGAGGGTGCACGGCGGGTTATTTTAGTGGTGTGATTATTGGTTAATATTTATTATTTACAATGCAGAGCTGGTGGAAATTGATTTCAATTCTTTTCTTTTTTTTATCACTCACAACCTTTGTATTGTAAAATGACCCTCGTACTGGTCTAGTAAATAGGATGAAAAAAACGATTACGAAAAAATCCTTCAATAGTCACGGTCAGCGATAATGAAACAGTCCGCAAAAAGTGTAATTTTACAAGTATAGATGTCGTGACCATATTGTAGAACTGCCCACAACATGAAATGCTCGAGAATTTCACGAAGTGGTCGAATTTCACGAAACGTTTCACTGTCCATTGGCCACATCCTGATGTACTTTGGCCAATCAGGATCGTGATGGGCAGCAGCGTCACCATAACCAGCCTGCCAAGCATGGCGAGTATTGCCCCTTCCTCTTGATAAATTCAAATCACCGAAGTATAAATAAAAAACGGACTTTTAACACAGTCACACGAATTCCTATTTTATCGATTCTAATGAAATGTTGATAAATGTTTATAATTATAACGAATCTATACATATAATAAAATGGTAGGAAAACCAAAACTGTACATTGAATATTTTTTGAAAAGAATACTCGGGGAGTGATCTACAATCGATACCGAAGCTAAAAATATAGTTTTAGAATTTTTGTCTGTTTGTCTGTATGTATGTCCGGGATAAACTCAAAATGTACTGCATGGATTTACTTCAAATTTGGCACGAATATTATTAAGAATTCGGGTCAACATATAGGCTACATATTATCATGCTATCACCTACGGAGAACGAGCAGTGAACCTTTATTTCTTCAACGCATTCTATAACAACGTGTAATCTAATAGTTTTCACGCAGACGACGTCGCGGGCTAGTAATTTATATATTAAAAAAAATCGACGTCCCTTGTGATTTTGATCGTTCTTTATTCATCAATTATTTATTTCATAAGCAACATTACGTACTCTTTTTATAGACAATAAACATAATTATTCAAAATTTTACCTCTCAAATGAGGAAGTAAATTCACAGAACCGAACATCATCAAAATTTATGTAACCGCATCAATTTCCTCATACACACGAACTTACAAAGTCCGATCTCTATTTTCCTCTCTTTTGTAAGATAAGAATACCCACAATAATATCGTATTCATAATTTTCGTATTATTGTAATAGAAATAACGTACAGAATATTAACGTATGTATGTTTATTCTTATATCATTCGAATTGTTCTCAATTTAACACATCGCATCGGAGCCAAGGCCTTCTTAGATTAAACGGTTTGATTATTGACAGAATTTTTCTATATCTATTGTATACAACACTTTTCATAGATCACTGGTTGATATTCGCTAATATTCACAATTTAGTAAAGCTTACCATTGAAAAAGTATTTTGTTTAAAATTTCATTAGTTTTAATATTTTTGTTCGGAACACTACCAAATTAAAAAAATACAGGCAACCTAAAACCTATGCTAAAATAACAATTCCCACCTTAATAATATACATACATACACTATAGTTAATTGTCCCTAAAATTATGTACGTCAGTCCGATCTAAATGGCGGTGATTTATATTTTTACAAAAACGTGAGCAACCATGGATTATCCTCCCAATATATACATATCCCTAAATGTACAAAGTTACGTACATAACGCGTCCGTCTACAAAATTTGTATTTAAGCATTTATACATACCATATGTATATTATGCTAAATAATTTGACAGTTTACTTTTAAAACAGAAAAGTTCAAAAGTTACAACAAATTGAATGAAACTATAACTATTCCAAGATAAAAAGGTTACGTAAAAATAGAAATCTATCGTGATAATATTACATATAACGAAACGAACGATCAAAGATAATTTTTTCTTTTAATTATTAAATGTTTAAAAAATATAAAATTTAATAATTAAATTTTGTTTTATTTTAATGAAATAATAAAATAAAAATTTATTAATTAATAAAATTTTATTCTCATAATTCGTTGGATTTAATGAGGAAGAATAATCAAAAATAAATTGCATGTATTAAATGAATTTAAATAAAAAAAAAAAAAAGTTATGACATTAAAATAATTAACGTATACCTAATTCAAAGTTAAAATTAAAATATTTTTTGTTAATAAGGCGTCGCTTGAAACCGAGTTAAAAAAGATCACAATGTACAACTAAAAGTCGAGACTATTTACCTAAGTGTGTTAAACTTGAACATAATATTATTAAAAATGTGACGAATCATAGGCCACTCACTGTATGGCCCACATACTTTGTGTAAATAGCTCCAATCATCTTATAGTATATCTGGTCTGCAATTGAAACAATCAGTTTCAATGGATTTAATGGTGTCTTCATGAAAACAATTGACTCCTCAACTAATTATCTTTCGTTATAATTTTATGACGTCTATGAAAATACTATCGACAATTAATAGGAAATTCATATTTGTAAACAACTTCACTAATAGGTACTATAAATGTAAAGTTTTGATTAATGTTTGTTAGTCGGTCTTCATCGGTGGGAGGGATGCGCTGTGCCGCGCTCTCGGCTGCATGGGTGCCACCATCTTGCTTTTTTCTTCCGTGAAACAGCTTTGCTGTGTTTTGGAAAGAAGGGCAAGACAGGCAGTGTAATTACTGGCACCGAGACTTAACATCATATGTCTTAGGATAGGCAACACATAAATGAGTTGTCTGGGCTAGTTCCAGGTAAACTAGTTTATGTTCATGAGCGACGTCGACCACTTACCATCAGGTGGCACGTCTGCCAATTTTCCTATCCAACAAACATTAAAAAAAGAGTCTATAACGCAAAAACCACTGAACAGATTGCATTTAATCTCGATACGTAGATAGGAGATCCAGTATAAAGTATACTCGACAACTTTTCAGACCGCCATTCCAAACTTAAAGCTGTGAGTCATGAAGCTGAACGATAAACTTTATATAACTACAATAATATCAACATAATCATTTAAATTAATCATACATTATCAAAGACTGTCTGAGACAGATATATCACGAATCGTTTCATATAGAGTTATCTCTGCAGCTGTTGCCAAAGTTGAGAAAATTATATCCATCACGAAAATAATACAAGGGCGTTGGGTAAGAGAAAAGCAATTATAGCGAATTATTGGTTGGAAAACATTACAAAGCCATCAATTACCAACCACAGAGTACCATTATTTAATGATATTCTAAATTTAATTACGTAATGATGGCCATAAAATGTCTCGTCGGAGCCACGTAAACATGGTTCGAAATATCGACATACTCGTATTTGAATACGAGTGTCATGTCATAAAAATCAATTTTAAATTTTATGCTTAATTTATATTTTTTGGTTAATAATTTTTCTTATAATTACTAATCATCATCGTATCAGCTGTTTGGTGTCCACTGCTGAACGCAGGCCTCCCCCATCGACCTTCAGGGCAACCGGTACAAAGCAGCTTCCATCCAACGGCTTCCAGCGGCTCTCTTTAAGTCGTCTGTCCATCTAGTGGACAACTGTCCGACGCGACGCTGCGCTTGCTGGTACGTGGTCTCCACTGGAGAATCTTTCAGCTCCATCAGCTCTCTGTTCTACGAGCTATGTGCCCTACCCACTGCCTCTTTTTCAGCGAGATCGAATCAGAAGTTACTAATGATCAAAGAAAATTTGGCGGCAACAACACCATTCCTAAGACTAACTACCTAAGCGACCGATCTTTGCTCGGGCGAAAATGAGACAACAAACTTTTTGGAAATTGGACATAGGTAGATCTTTATATGTCTATTTTGTTTAGGTATAAGTTGCTATTCTTAGTTCGTAACCAAAAATATATTTTTACACAAACAAAACATAATTCAACGCTGTAACGTAAATGTATGGAAAAATACGGAGGAAACTAATATTCCCATATACAATACCTAGCTAGATCTACTTTTTACTACCCCGAAAACCTCTAAATGGCAAATTTCGTAAAAATTATTAAAAGTTTTCGAGGACGTGATTACTATCATAGAATTATTGCTTGCTTAATCAAATAGGATTAAATCGAATTGTTATAGAGATAAATTATTTTATATGGATTTCTGATAAAAAAATGACTAATTATGCGAATTCAATATAAAAATCGTCACTATTTGTAAAAAAAAAAGTTTTATTATGTTCCGAAAAACTCAGCTAATATTTAATTGGATTTAATGACTATTATGATAGATACTATGTGGTTCCCGCATGGGAGTTATTACTTGAATAGAGAAATATAAAAATCAAATGTTTTTAATTCGACCACATGATGATCGTTAGGGAAGTAATATGAAAAGGTCACAAGTCAATAGTATTGATTGATATACGGGCACTGTATTAAAAATCACTTTAAAACATTTTATACATTACTAGCTGTGTGCCAGCGACTTCGTTCACGTGAAAATCTATACAAATATAGGTATAGATAGATAAAAAGTAATCTCGTGCTATTTCAGACTATTTCTGTGCCAAATTTCTAACGTGTTCAGTTCCAACGTGATGGAGTAACAAACGGTAAAAATCCATCCTTCCAAACGTTTGCATTTATAACATTAGTAAGTTTGCCGTGCGGTAACTGGCAGAATAGTCCCGACATCTTTCTTGACGAGGTGTCGTAAAAGGTGACTAAGGCCATAGTGATGCGAACATCTGTACACCAACCAAGATGGCGATGGGCAGCAGTGTCATCATATCCTGCCACAACACCCTGCGCTCGAAAACCCGCCTGCTAAGCGTGGCAAAGATTGACAACCCAGAGATCACAAATGTAAGCCCGGAGATCATGGGGGAGGCCTATGTTTAGCAGTGGACATCTAACGGCTGATGTAATAGTAGTAGTAGATATTATCACTTATCTAAAAGGAAAAAAAAGAGTATTCATCGTAACAAAAAATAATAATAATAATTTCTTATGCTCTTAACATAAAATAGGGTGCGTCAAACATATCGCAATAGTTCTAATTCCAAACTGTGAAATTTTATCATATCATACGACGGCTAATCGTTTTACGAGCTATCTTTGTACATAGTTACGTCACCACAAAACTAGTTCAAATAAATTTAGTAATGGTCAAAATTGTATGTAAAATTACCTATATAGGTACCTGAAAACTTTGTGTAAGAGAAAGCCAATAAACTTAAAATTATAAGCTCTAATAAATGTAAAGAAAATAAAGAACTATTTAAAACTCGACTAGGGAATATAGAACTCAGAAGTGCGCCTTTTCAAAAAGAGAAAAAGTATTTTAAAAATCGGTTCACAATTGACGAATTTTATTGACCAAGATAAAAAAAATAATACTTGCAATCAAACGTACACCCTTTCACCACGTTCTCTTTTTTTCAAGTTGATTAAAAAGAGGTTTTAATCTAAGCACAATAGTTTAAAGACACTATTCAACGACGATGACCGCATATCGGCAAACGCAGTGTAGGTCATCCTCTGGCCCACTTGACCAACGATTTGCGCAAATTCGCCGTCGGAGGCTGGATGAGGATTGCGGACAGCCGATATATTTGGCGCGAATTTAGGGAGACTTATGTCCAGCAGTGGACTATGATAGGCTAAAGTGAGCAAGCGATCCAACAACATCTAAACATGTAAAAATTAATGAGAAAAATAATTCAACCTTACATTGTGTCGGGGACGTAACCTAAACTATTTTTAAAAGACTATAGAACTTTAAAAAGGCTAATAAATTGATTAAACACTGCAACTTTTTTAGATATTAATATCATTGACCTCTCTCACTTTCATCCCCTTTGGCAATACTTTGTAAATCCGTCGTTATGTGGGCGTAAGCTTGTTAACGATACTATGTGTTTTCATTTGATTCTCATAAAGAAATAAATGAATTTAGAGATTAGGCATATCTTAACGACTAACAAAACGTGTAATCAGATTACACATATGTATTGGTGTAATTATTAATTAAAAAAATATTACTGCTTGTATTTGTCATAGCTATGAAAACTGGGAAATGGTATATTTTTCGAACTATTACACGCACTAGACGACAAGACGCACATCAAATTTATAAGATGATTTTCAGAAAAATATATTTTAATATTATGTACTTTCGGATTATAACATTTATTTATTGTTAACATAACTTGTACTAGCAATAATCGATTCATCTTCACTCTCGGTATTATCACTCATCTCGTTAATATCACCGTTCGTATTACGTTCGTCTGAAGTAATGTAATCTTAGTCAATGATGTACGTCATTTAAGTTAATGTTGCCTTCGGAACAAAAAAGTGTCTTAAAGTCCAAAAATAAGGCATTTAAAAAGAAGGCTCGTGTCCAGCACAATACTCGATGATTTCCATTTTCGTTTACGTATGTCTCCGAATAGAATAGAATAAATTGTAAACGCCTTAAACTCAACAGCTTTTAGTGGGATGTGAAACCTTTAGGAGTCCGGAATTACACTCAACACAAACACAAACGCCGTGAGTACGATAAACATATATAATTATGTCCAATACAAACATTTGTCACGAGACATCGAACCCGCGACCGATAGCACAACAGCCAGTTCCAGTTGACCACTGCGCCAAATGTCATTATAATAACTCTTTATTGTACACCACGAATAAACAATATTTAAAAAAGGAAAATCAGTGCAAGGGCCGGCTTTATTGCTGAAGAGCGATCTCTTCCAGGCAACCTTAGGGCAGAGGAAATGGTATATTTGATATATCTGTATAATGGATTTCCTTATGATAAATTTACCGCCCATTACAAGATAAATTATAAGTAGAAAAATAATAATACTTATCGCACTAAGTGTAGTGACTATTAGTTAGAATGTTCTGACCAATCGTGCCGTAGGCGTTAATTTACCGATAGTTTCTCAATTTTTCGCTTCACTCGGTAGCGCAGTTAGGTCTAATATCTCTTACACTTTCTTTAAGTATACAAATTTATGAGTATATTTTTAAATATACAATTCAAAGTAAATCTCATTACTTTGTTAAACAAGTCATATTGCAAACAATATATGGTTATATATTATTGATAGACATAATTAAATTATATAAGAATAGCTGATTTTTAATACAAATTATATTATAACCAGGGCTGAGCTAAGGGGTGTGGGAAGTATGGAGACGCACACTCGAGCTATTTGGAAGGGGATACAATTGGGGCATAACAGGGGGCATAATTTAGTGATTACCTTTTTTTTAGGAATACCTATAGCCTAGAGGTGGAAACATCGGTACGAGGGTCGCGATGACCTATTTCTTTTTTTATAGAAATACGTATAGCCTGGAAGTGGAAACATCGGTACGGGGATCGCCATGACTTTTTTTACGCAGGATAGTTATGGATAATAAAAATCAATAATGTTTTCCATGAGACACACTCCACACTCGCCATTTTCGCCTTAGGCCGGCCCTGATTATAATCATGATCTGATTATAATCAACCTACATGTTTTCAACAAAACTTCTAGGAATAATAATTTGTGTTGGTCACACTTTTTACGTAGATTGCGTTGGCAAAAATTTTCTCGCAATTTTAATGACACCTATAATATATTTCCATTTGTATTAGATATGAATCATATTATCAAGAATTGCGGAAATTTATTTCCGATCATACAATTAATACAAGTGTACTTTTATATACTTTTTATTACTAAGTTTGCACAGAAACTAGATATAGCAAGCGATTTTCGTGCTTAGATAGATAGGTACAAAAACGCTAATTAAAAAAAAAATAATATCAGAATAAACCACAGTAAAGCTTAGCCAGACATAGATAGAACAAGTAATTTAAAAAAAAATAATTTCCTACTTAGGTCAACAAAGAATTTTTTTTTCTCCCACATAAAACTAAAATCAATAAATTAATATTTGAAAAAACTGTATTAACATCAAGTGTCACCCACATACAAGTTTTAAAAAATGTATTTGAACTTGAGTGGATGAATAAAAAGTATTTTTTCCTACTATTAGTTCACGCTCTCCCTATATGTAATTATTTATATATCTTGTTCAAATTTTCAATTGTCAATTTAAAAAAATATTTTATTATCAATTGAAAATTTGAATAAGATAAGGGAGATAAGGGGGATTAAAGGGAGATAAGAGGAGATGAAGGGAGAGTTTGAACTAATAGTAGGAATTGAAAAAAGCTAACAAAGAATGGAATGTTGTTTTGAGCTTAAACGATACTACAACTATTTGTGCACAAATTTTAATTAGCTATTGTCTACTTGTGGTACTAGATAAAAATCTGTGCGACATTTACCTCATCCTTGCTCAAAAACAACTGAAAAAAAGGAAGCACAGTTAGATAATTAACTAGCGGAATATTTTTCATACATTTTAGAACGTAGCATATGTTTTTGTACTAACACATAAACAGTAAAACACCAGTAATTTTTTTTTCTTCTTGTAAGTGTATGTCAATGATTCTGTGTTCATTGTACTATATCATATAAGATAATATTTTTAGTATTTTTTTTTTATTTTTTATATGACTATGCCTCAAGTCACACAACAAAACATGCACTTACAAAACACTACTCGCACTAGCACACACATTTTATAACATAAGCGGTAGCTGACATCTTTTTATTATTATTAATTCAATTAACTAATAAAATTAATGATTTAATAAATTTTCAATATAATATTATAATACTGTTATTTTTTGAAATAATATTTTGCACAATATATATTTTACAAGCAATAAATGCTTTCCTTGTTTCATCTTCTTGTAGCAGTAAAATTATTTTCACTATTAAAATATGTTCATTTAATTTTTTAATAAAATGTTTTAAAAATATTAACTTACTTGTTTGTGTTTAATTTTTGGACATTCAATATAAGCAGCTTCTAATTTTGGATTATTTGGTGTTTTCTTTGGTCTTGTATTCTTAATACCTAACGATTTTCCGAATGGTGCGAACCAATATCTGTAACAAGGAAAAATAAAATTTTATTAAATTAATCTTTATTTATTTTATTAAGTGTTATCCTCTGTTAAACGTTTAAAACAAATGTCTGAATGTAACTCCTAAATTATATTTGTCTGGAGACTTCAACATTTTTAATAATATTATTTTAAGTGTTAATACTTTTAATACAAACTTTTTATTCATGAAGTATATTGTTGTAAATATTTTAATTTTATATTTAATACAGTATCAAGCATATGGTTAAAGTCTAGGTATATTAAAAAAATACAATTAATAGTTTAACACATGGAAGAAACAATAAACATAAAAAAATTACATTCAATAGGAATCTTTTGTCAATGTACCACAGAATTAAAATAAAAATCTACTCAGTGACAGACTATGTGTTCTATATTATATATAATTATTTTCTACTAGGTTCACCTAGATCCTTAAATTATGCAAAGGAGTTTTATGTAATAGTAGCATACGCCCGCAGCTTCGCCCGCGTGGATGTCGATTATCGCGACCAAAAAAAAAGAGTATCCTAGTTACTTCTAATAGATCCAAGAATATGTGTACAAAGTTTCATGATGATTGGTTAAGTAGTTTTCATGTAGAAATGTAACAAACAAACTTACTTTCGCATTTATATTATTAGTATGATGATACATGAGCATTAAAAGAAAAATTTAATAAATAAGTATTGTCTTTGATAATGGGTAATAAAATTTTCTATTTTTAAAAAGAGATTGATCTTCAAATATAATTTATTAATTTAAATAGAACAGTAAAATTTAAAGTTTATATAGATTTGTTAAAATAATATATTATATTCATATATTAAATTTCATATTATTATCTCTATGAATAACATATATAAAATTTTACTCTTTCGTTAATTTTTAATATAATTAATTGTATAACATATCATAATATATACTGTAAAACATGCTTACTGTAATACTTCCTATTTAAAAATTAAGAGTACATACTGCAAATTAATTGCAACGAAATAGCTCTATTTCGTATCTAATAGATAAAAAAATGAGTCACAGACCGTAACTATATAGGTGAAATTACTGACCTACATGCTTGAAAACTATAGCTTTACATTACTCACTTTTCTAACGTATGTCGAAGGAGTATAAGCACGAAGGCCAAGGGTATCGGGTACAGAAGATGCCTATAGTCAGCGTAAACCACTGCCTTATCTGGCCCTGGAGTAATATCTTCCCAAGTTGTATTCGGCGGAAGCCACACATCCTCGTCCCAAAATTTATTTAGCAATGTACGCAACATTGTCAACACTAAACTTATAATATTTCACTATTTTTAAGTCATCAACTCACTGTCATATAATTACTAAGCAAATAAAAAAATCCGCAATAAATACACCCAATCAAGATCGAAATCGAATATAACGTCAAACACATAACACATTAGACAACGACTTCGACACACTGACTCTGACAGTCGACAGAGAATAGAGATTGATAGAGATTTGATTCCTAATTTTGTATTTTCTCAGGAGGTGGCGGTTTCTTTTAGGGCGAGTATATATAAATGTAAATTTATGTTGTTTTTTTTTAATTGATAAATGCTTTACAGTTTTACAAAAATATTTGAGCGAAATAAACATAGTAACTATGATTAAACTATCCACTTTTTTCCTTGTAAGTTGAGTTTTGTATTTTTTTTTATATAATAAATCATTCAATATAGAAAGTCATGTTTATAATTGTACTTCTTAAACTTTTATATTTCATTCACTTTACTAAATAAATATAAAATTGAAGTTTCACACTGCTTGAATATTAATATCAATTAAAATTAACTACAAACTTATATTAAAAGTGCCAATGAGATAAAATGTCTTTGTACTACCTTTCTTCTAATGTGGAGGAAAAATAAATGTTTTATGTTTAATGTAACAATATGTGTATCTTTAATTACATTCTATACAGTATATACTTTACAATGCGTCGCAAATATTCAAACACAATTATACCTACCATCATAAACACACTAATTTCATCGTGTGTTTTAGGCCTAAAATGATTTTAATTCATAAAAAACTGGCAGCATCGCTTTAACTTTTTGAAGGCATTTCTAGAATATATGTATTATCTATGGTTTTGACTGATTTTGACTAGGGATGGCGATTCTTCTCAAAAAAGATCGATTTTTAAATCGATTCGAATCGCAACACGATGAATCGATTCTTAAAAAAATCGAATTCTAAAAGATCGATTTCTCAAAAATCGATCTTTTAAATCTATTAAGAATAATATCCTTATTTTATGTAAAATGATCATGCCAACAAGTGTTTAGAAAAATAATTTAGAAATTGGTGCTGTTTTTAATTGTAAATATGCTTTTACCCTTAAAGTTAGTCTGTTGTATACATACATGTGTATATTCAACTAACTGAAATTTTTATTATCCTTTTATGTAAGTTTTTGTAAGCTAATCTATACAAATAATAAATCTGTTAAAACCTCCGTTTTATTAATACACTATATATCATCAAGAATAAATTTTAATAGCGCGTTTTTTTTTGTATCAGCGCCATCTCTTATCGCTTTTGGTCGTGCATGTATCACGTAAAAAGTACAAAACCAATGTAAATAACTTTAATACATAAAAATTATGCATAACTTACAGTATAATTTAGTTTTTGTTTCATTGTAATTAAATTTAAAAATAAATATTTTAGAAAATAGAAATAGGTACCTACGCCG
Source organism: Euphydryas editha (assembly GCA_036937285.1). Classification (NCBI taxonomy): domain Eukaryota; kingdom Metazoa; phylum Arthropoda; class Insecta; order Lepidoptera; family Nymphalidae; genus Euphydryas; species Euphydryas editha. The sequence goes on along the minus strand of JAUPFZ010000019.1, from coordinate 3,491,555 downwards.
CCAACGCCATCTGGTCTAAGGAATCATAAAAACTCACAAAACTTACTTTTGAGTTATTATTTTGTTAAACTTAAAAATTTACTAAATATGTCGGATAGGAATAGAAATCGTTTTAATATTTTAGATAAACATCATTTTCAATTAATATAAGTACTATTATGTTAAATTTCACTAAAAATAAAAACGATATGCTTCCATTATACGATAGATGGCGCATGTAGGTGATAAAAAAATATAAATTTATAATTTTTTAAATTTTAGTTAAATACCCGTGCGAAGCCGGAGCGGGCCGCTAGTTTAAAATATTTTTATTAAAGCATAAAAATCGAATGTCGATTATTGACTGTAAAATATCGATTCACTGGATCGATTCAGTACTAAATATCGATCCAAAAATCGATCTTTTTGGCTCGAAAAATCGATTCTTCGATTAATCGATCTCAGATCACCATCCCTAGTTTTGACAATCAAATACATAACATGTCAATTGCCATGTGTATCATCATGTATCATGTATGAATGGTGTATGAATTTAGTGAAATTTAAAATAGAAATGTCTAAAAAAGTATTCTGAGAAATTAGATAGAAACCTCTAAATAAGAGTGTATTAACTAAGTAAGTGCTTCTTTTATTAATAGCAACATTTACTTCGTTAGAAAATTATGTTATTCTGTCCAAAGGATTTCAATCTTTTGATGGTCGAAGAAGGTCCAGAATCTAAACTTCGTTTCGCTTGTAACACATGCCCTTTTGTTTATGAAATTAAAAAGAAAGTGATAGGACGCACATTTCCAAAACTGAAGGTAAGTGTCACATGACCCATAATTGCATCATCTAACTTTGAAAACAATACTTAATCGATTTTCAAGTAATGGTGATTTTAATAATGTTTTATAATTTCTTGCGATTTATTATTAGACTGTAAATATTTTACCAGCATTTCACAGAGCTGTTTTTTCAATGCTACTAAGCGACAGCCTAACAGCAATTATATAGTTTTTTTTTAATATAAAATAGATATACAAAAATTAAAATTATCATGTTTTAGGAACTTGACTATATTATGGGCGGCTCTGCTGCATGGGAGAATGTAGACTCAACTGACGCAGTTTGCCCAAAATGCAGTCACGGTAAAGCCTTCTTTATGCAACTGCAAACACGCTCAGCTGATGAGCCTATGACAACTTTCTACAGATGCTGTAATCATAAGTGTGCTCACAATTGGCGTGATTAATCCAAAGTGGATTCAGTGTTTAAAACTATCAATATGAATATATTAAAAAATATATATTTAAGTAGTCATATAGTGAGGAAAAAAAGTGTTTTTACAAAAATGAAAATTGACAAAATGGCATCCATAATTAGTTGTACAGAAGAAAAGTCATATAAGAAAGCTGCAGATTTTTTAGAAAATGGTTATGTCATAGCTGTCCCAACTGATACAATATATGGTCTAGCTTGCAGTGCAAACTGTCCAGAGGCCATCAAAAAATTGTATAGCATTAAAGGCAGAGATGCAGCTAAACCAGTAGCTTTATGCGTAACAAATGTAGCGGATGTAAGGAAATGGGGTGAAGCCTCACATTTAAGTGATGATTTATTACACAGCTTACTCCCCGGTCCTGTTACACTAGTCTTACAAAAATCTAAATATTTAGATAATCCATTCCTAAACCCCCTCACAACGAAAATTGGTATTCGTATTCCTAATTGTGAGTTTATAAATAATATGACCAAAGTGTTTGATAAGCCAGTAGCACTGACCAGTGCAAATTTTAGTAACGAACCTTCAACATTGTGTGTAAAGGAGTTTGAACATCTTTATGAACATTTAGGGGCAGTATTTGATGGTGGAGTTCTTAGTCAGGGTTTGGAACAAAATAGGACAGGTTCCACCGTTATTGATTTATCAGAAATGGGAAGTTATAATATAATAAGGAAGGGTATTTCCTATAAAAGATTAAAAAAAATCTTGCAACATTATGGTTTGACCAATGTTAATCAATAATTTTTATTAAACTGTAATAAATTTTTATATTAAATGGTGTTTTTTTTTTCACAAGTGTAGTATGTTTGTATTATAAGTTTTCAAAGGCTTATGGTCAGAAACATTATGATTTATATGTAAAATGGGGTATTTAATTATTTACCTTCTTTGTTGTTGGTGCTTTAGTGTACCCATGACCATAGCATAAGTAGTAAATATCTTATTTCACATATAAATTATAATTTTTGTATTACATCAATTATACGTTTTGCTTCCATAAAAGAGGAGAATAGGAGTCATAGCTCATTAGAGCCACCCGGCACCTGACCAGCACCGCCTCGCCTTGAGCTGTTAGTATTCTTTCTATGGTCTTGTATGGATATGCGCTTACTACATCAACTCTGTAGCGTCACAGGCCCGCGAGTGACTCACGCGAGAACAATACGTCAGCAATGATCCGACCGAAATGCCAATCACTGACAGACTACTCGGGAAATCGTGGACCACGCGATGTCCACTCGTTGGGCACGCGATGTCCACTCGTTGGGCACGCGAAGTCCACTAGAGGACCACGCGACATTTACTGGTGACAATGTGGCACCCGTGGACCATCTATTGACCAGTGGACGCCGAGCAACAAGGCGGTGCGGGTCGGGTGGCGAGTGGCTCTAATGAGCTGTGACCTCAAACATTTTTAAGAATGATTTGAAGCCATAGTTTTATATATCACTTTTTTTTTATTATCACTGTAAATCATTATATGATCTCAATAGTATTCAGTAGTTTTTGAATAGTTAATAAATAAAATAACTATATTTAATTTAATAAACATTATTCCTAAATAAAAAATGGTTGTCTGTAAAGTCGGTTTACAGACGATAATTTTTACGTGATAACGTCATAAGAAAACGATGAAATGTAGAATTGTATACTTTTATGAATTGAATTGAAATATTATCACATATATAATATGATAGTGTGTATTACTTTACATATATATGATAGTGTAGTACTTTTTTTTATATATATATGATAGTGTGATATTCAAGATTTTCCAATCCGAGTTATTTTGTTAAGGATAGGAAGATGATAGGAAAAGTAGGAAATCAAGGGGAGTGTTTCAAGTGGTACTCTCTACCAAACAATTGACAAATCACAAAACAGTAGGGGTGTGCGATAGTTATCGATAATTCGTAAATACTCGATAATTTTTCATTCGATAATTATCGATAAGTGTTATTCGATAATTTTGATCCGATAATTATCGATAATTTTTTATTCGATAAATATCGATAACTATCGACCGATAATTATCGATAACTGTTCATACGATAAATATCGATAACTATCGATAAAACGATTCGATAATCATTGATAGTAAAATTATCGATATTTTTTATCGATGAACATCCCTACTTCTACCAAACAATTGACAAATCACAAAACAGTAGGGGTGTGCAATAATTATCGATAATTCGTAACTACTCGATAATTTTCCATTCGATAATTTTCGATAATTATCGATAAATGTTATTCGATAATTTTGATCCGATAATTATCGATAATTTTTAATTCGATAATTATCGATAACTATCGACCGATAATTATCGATAACTTTCGTCAACTATCGACAATTTATATCCGATAATTATCGATAACTGTCGCCAACTATCGATAACTTTTCCTCCGTTAATTATCGATAACTATTCATTCTATAATTATCGATAACTATCGATAAAACGATTCGATAATTATCGATAGTAAAATTATCGATATTTTTTCTGATAAACATCCCTACAAAACAGTTCGCGTGTAGATTGCGTGGCGCCACTGTCTCTTTTACTCGAACGCGGTCCAATGGAGTGTAAGACAGAACGCTTAGGCTAATCGTGCCTCTCTATCGCTTGTTCTGCGCTCTCGCTCACTAATTGTGACAATGATGACGTCATCTTCTTCGAACGGGCACCCCTTCATCAATTTACTAGACGTTATCACGTCAAAAACTCATAAGATAATATTTTAAATTGTTTGTCAATTTACTTCTGTTTATAATTAAACATAGAAATTCAATAAAAAACTATTAGAAAGCAACAAAGAAATAAATACTAAGATTTAGACTTCACTATGTAAAACATAATAGAAAATTCTATACAATATTTCCAAGAGCTAAAGTTAGTATTTCAATAGGTAATTGTAAATTGTATAGAGTTGTATGGATTGTTATATCGCTAAACTTATGGATGGTTTTTGAAAAAAAAACTACATTCGATTTAATAACATTTTATTTCTCAATATAAATTAGTGAGAAATATTTTTCTTTTGTTTGCCAATTTACTCCTATTAATAATTAAGCACAGAAATTCATAAAAAAATTATTAAAAAGCAACAAATAAATACTAACATATTAACTTCACTATTAAAGTTGACTTAAACACAATTTACAAATCTATTCAATTCTTCCAAGAATCCAAATTATTATTTTGATAATTGTAAATTATTTTTGGTTGCAAGGATCATTATATAGCTATACTTATGGGCTTTCTACTCTCTGGCAATTTAGTTTCTAAGCTTTGCCATCTCTCTGGTGGCCACACTATACACAAAGCTTTAGCACTAATTAAGCCTAGCGAGACCGGACCAAAACTGTTGCTGTCAAGTGTATGACCTGTGTGATCACCTTCCACCCAGCAGTGGCCTTCGGGGACCCTCACATACTTGCTCTTATAGCCAAGAGTGCTCACAACATCACCTTCTAAAGCTACTACACGCTTTATAATCTTCTGATTCGGATCTTTAGGTGAAACCAACGAGATTATGTCACCTCTGTTTATTTGGTAATCACTGACGGCCCATCGAGATAAAAAGACATAATCTGTGTTTTTAGACTCCGGATTCAACACGGGCTGCATGGAAATGCCTTCAACTCTCGCTACATATCCCACCGAGTCCAGAAATGTTACGCCGATAGGTACACCGAAAAGGAGCGATTTAAATAAACTTCGAAACGACATCAATAAGCCGGTTTACGTTTAAGGCAATAAAATATTAAACACATTGTTTATTTATAGATTTACTAAAAAAATTATGTGTGATACATAATTAATGCGCCGTTTTTAGGCTATTTTTTTAGCATTTGCAAATTTATAAAAATAAACGTCATTTTCCTGATGACATTTGACAAATGGCAGTTTGAAATTTGAGTAACGTTTTGAAAAAAATATTCAATAAAGATTTAACATCATAAAATGCTATAAAATAGTTTAATATAGTAATAAAAGAACGAGAAAATTTCTAATATATTATTTTGGATTGATTTTGACTACTTTGCTTTTATTTTTAAATTAAAATAAAACATAATTTAATAATAATAAAGAAACTATATTCTAAATAAATTATTGCTTTTTGCATAGATATGCCAAAACTATATACCTACTTATTTAATAATTTGTTTATATATATTAAAACATAAATTATTAGTTAATGTGAATTATTTATGCTGTCACGTCACTCAACTTTTACGAATGAATGACCATAGATCATAGAAGTTCAATTCGGTCTTTATTACAAATACTCAAAAAAGTGTTGATGCTTTCTGTAGTAAATCACAACCACCACCAACCAAACAGAAATTTTAGACATTTTATTTGTGTATATCAAGTATAGTATCAATTAAAATTAAGTCAAATAACTAAAGTTTCTACAAATTGGGATCCAAAAATCATTAAGAAAGGTCTGTCTACAGATGGATGTGTTCCGTGGTCAAGAAAAACTTACAACCTGCATAATCAGCTGTCAGTGAGATAGATCATCTGTCCCTGTAAATATAATAGCTAAAACAATCATAACAAGATATAGCTGCGTGTGTGTAAATAATGAAGTGACCAATCGTTCTAAAATGTGATTCCGACACTGTGTTCGGTGCAACCCGACGTAGAAACAGATATGGGATAATAACCTATCAGAAAGCGAGTCGATCGCTATGGCTGGAGGCCCGTGAGGTCACAAGGAGGGTTTCTGTTAAAGAAGGTCAGTAAATGCCTAAATATGTCCGGCGACTTCCCGTTCGCGGCGAAGATAGTGAGTCCCATAAAATGCAATGAAAAGCCTTGGGATTTATGGGTTAGCGAGATCGGACACCAGTCGCCGCGGGAGGATGACGATGGCACGGGGTTTACGACGCCGGTGGCGGTGGACAGCAAGAGCGGCGCGTCCGCCCGACGTCTTCACGATTCTCACCCGTACAAGACCGCTGACAAGACTCCAGCTCGCTACCGTCGCGCCGGCGTCAACCGTCTCCGCAGCGAGAGCATGAGTTTGCACGGCCTCTTCCCTCAAATGGACAATTTAAATGCCGCAGTGTGTCATATGTGTGGAGTTATAGTGAAGTGTAGTGCAGCATACAGACATTTACTGGAGTCTCATACTGGTGCAGAACCAATACTACCGCCGCCTCCCCCCACAGTGAAACTCAAATCTGTCCCGGGTAGAAATAGACACAAAAAGGAACCTCCACCCCCCGTCCCTATAGATATCCTCCCTGTTAAGATGGAGACGTCTCCAGTCCACACTGCCGCAGCCCCTATCTCTAGGATAGTATTGCCCCAACCTGACCTACAGTACCTGGAGGAAGCTAGCACTTCCTCGGCCATCACCGGGGAAGTTCAAGTGAGCATGGAGAGTGGAGAGTTACCTGTTGTTAGTATCCAGGACACAGAGGATTTGCCCCTCGGTGAAAACTTAACAGATGATATTTTTGCAATTATGAACTCTGAAGGTATACAAAGTGCCGACGACATCACAAATGCAGCTGATTGGAAGAATATAATTAGAGATATAGGAAATATGCAGGAAATAAACTTCCCATCAACCACCGATACTGTACAATCACAAGACTTATACACACCAGTAGATGTATCACTAACAGGTTACTCAATAACCGATACGGACCTATCAAATTTACAATTCGCTCCCAATACATCCCCAATGCTGTCATCTGTGATAGATAATAGTGTACTCAACGCTCAAGCTTTAAAACTGGCGCCAAGCACGCCATCCACAAAGGCGTCGCGAAGATCGAGTAAAACGAAACTGAACCAACGGGAATACGATCCGAACAAGCACTGCGGCGTTGTGACCGCTGAGAACCCGAAACCCTGCACGAGGTCGCTGACCTGCAAGTCGCACCTCAAGTCACAGCAGCGGACGGTAGAAGGTCGCTCGAAACCCTTCGACACGCTACTGGCGGAACACCGGGCGTCGAAGGGCGTGGTAGCCTCGTCTGCACCGCCCGCGCCCCAGCCCCTCCCGCCGCTCCTAGTCAACACGCCGCTCGACCTCGGCGCCTTCAATGGACTCACGGCAGAGCAGCAGGTCGACGATATCTACGCGAGTCTGCTGAGCGTCGAGGACCCCGTACTGCCGGACACGTCTAGCATCACTTCGTTGTTGAGCCAGGCGCCGCCGGCCGAACCCTTCCTGCCCGACGACGCGCCGCCGCCCGAGCGGCCCGAGGGCCCGCCGCCGCTGGTGCCGGCCGACGTGTGCTGGTACGCCTCGTGCCCGCGTCCGCTTGCGCTCTGCACATTTAACGCGTCTCACGCGGGCGGAGCCGTTACTCTTGGCAAGAAGTTTGCGACAGTCCGGAGCAACATCAAGTCGTCGCTCTCGCGCTCGAGCAAGTCGACGAGCGCGGGAAACTACTACAACCAGAGCCTGTCTCTCTCGAAGACGCTGCACGTGACCGGCGCCAGCAAGACAAATAAGCCGGAGGTGCGGAAGTTGATAGTGACGTGTAGTGCGACCGGGGCGGGGAAGGAAGTGCACCAGACTCTAAGTGAGCTATTCGGGGGCGAGGTGCGGCACGCGCTGAACGGGCACGTGGGGCACGCGGGACTGGCCGGGTTGGCGGGACACGCGGGACTGGCGGGGCACACAGGGCTCGCGGGGCACACGGGACTCGGAGAGCGCAAGGCGAAGTTGAAAGGAACCAAGCGTGCAGCTGGCGCGGCGCTGGAACTCGGATTCGCGCTCGACCCGTTGCTCGCGGACGAAAAGTGCTGAACTATAAGCAATCACCGGTTGTGTAGTCACATAATTGTATATTTATTTTTCTGGGAGATGAGAGCGGACTCGCGGTGTAAATGTTGTTATGACGAACTTGTCCCCGACGGAGTTTTGTACGTTACAATAATGTTAAATCTCATTTTTTTTAATCGGAAAACGAACTAATGTTTGTATTATTTTGTATATTATTTATAAGAATTTTTTAATAGCCGACACAAATGTCGGGCCGTCGATGGAGAATTAATAGAATTATGCAGAATGGTTGTATTTTTTCGAATGAAATAACTCATTGTTAATACTGAAATGAATACTGAGAAATGGCCTAGGATAAATGTTTAATGTGATGAAAATTTCCATGTAAAAATATAAATACTATTAAAATAAGTCTATCCGTAATAGTAAATCGCCTCCTTTTGAAAAATACCTCAATAACTAAAACAACGTGTTTTAATTCATACACAAACACCTTTTCAAGACTGGTTTTTATTATGAGACTTTCACGGACGGTGGGAGTCAATTGGGCAATCGATTATTATTTTTACACGATATTATCATTACTTCCAATCTGTATGAGTAAATTTTAGTTTGAATATACATTTGTGTACGTGTAATTAATTGATTGCGAACTGAGTGATGTCCGTATGTCACTGATTTGTTTAGATCTTATCATGCACTCGATTGCTATGTACATGTTGTAGTTGTGGTAGGTAACAATTATGTATGTATGTATGTATGTTTCCAAGTATTACTTATTAATTATTAAATACGTACTGAACATAGTTATTTTATAAAAAAAGTAGAATATTACGAAACTTATATTATTCTTATTTTTTTTTTTTTTGTACTGACAAACGGAAAGCTTTATATGTTTCCGAATCAATCAATATCTATTAATTACAATTATAGTTTCTTGTATATTTCAAGCTTTCCACAGAAAAATCTGCAAAATATCATAGATATTAATGAAATATTAAAAAATATGAAAACAATTATGATAACTTCAATTTGAATCTCGTAAAATCTTAAGGAGCTCCTGGATATCGAGTTCGAGAGACATAAACTGTTTTTGAACTTTTATATTTATATTCAGGTATAAATTTGTCCTGGGTATAAATCCGCCCTCCTACCAGGTGGACTGACGACCTGAAGAAGACAGCGGGAAACCGTTGGATTCAGAGGGCCCAGGACCGGGTGGAGTGGCGTCGATTAGGGGAGGCCCATGTCCAGCAGTGGACTACCAAGGGCTGAAAAGAAGAAGAAGAAGAAGTATAAATTTGATTAATTGATTTATAATATTTAATATTAATTGGAAACATACGAAGGGTGATTTAAAAGTAATGATAATGAATATAAAAGACTGATTATATGGTTATAAAATAATTTATTTTTCTACATAGTCACCTAACAAGTCAATACAATTAGTCAATCTTTTTTCTAAACCTAGAATTATTCCCTTAAATTAAATTTTGATTATTCCTTTAAAAAGAAAATCCTTGTCTTAACTCTTCGCTATCTTCTTAAAAAAAATTTACTCGAAATACTACTTAGAAAATTGGTTAACATCCTCGGTACCCAAACGCGCAGGAGACCTTTTTCATATGTAATTCGTTTGTAACGATTATTTGAACTTGGGTTCTCGTCTATTTGCCTGATGCTCACTCTTCGATCTTCCATGACAACATCTTCGACTTTTTTCACGTTATCTTCAGTGAGAGACGTGGATTGGCGACCCTCGCGATGTTCATCTTCAGTGGATGTTCTGCCCAGCGTGCAATTGGAATATGGAATAATGGAAGAGTCCCCCAATGTTTCCACCAAGTCCTTGTGTATTTCTTTAGTAGACATTTTTTTTCAAAATAAGCTACTTGATCATAGCTCTAATTATTTTTTTACATTTTCATATATCTCTTCGACGGTTCGTATTCAAAAAAATGAACCAACCATTTTTTTTTATTCGGAAATTTTGTTGCTTTTGGCCCTAACGGCCTTTACAGCGTCACCGGGTCGAGGAGACGTTTACTGAGACCCAGCCATGAAAACATGGCAACCCTCTAGTGGGGCTCAGAGTGAACGTTCGTCCTAAGGGTGTCTCCTAGTGAAATCGCATCTCGGTGACGGTGACACCTTAGGATGAAGTCAGAATGCAGGGAGGCATTATACGGAACGAAGAGTCGATCGAGTGACGGACCTAAACGCCTAGGCGTCTGCAGGCCGTCGAAACGCGGGGATCTCGCTTCCGCCGGCGCAGATGGTCTCTGGTTGTATGGTCCCTACATAAGGGCGTTGGCTTGTGATCCTATTGTCAGGGTCGGTTGAGATGTGCATAGGACGTCGGTGTCTTTTTTGTTGTAAGTTTCCTCTACCTACATAGGAAAACCTCTGCTTCAAGAGGGTTGGGATATCGTCGTATGTTCTCAAAATACGCTCTAGAAGTATAGAGCATTCAGAGAGAAGAGATGCTTCGAAATCGAATCGATCCTAAAGTCTCGACGTACGAATACGAATAACGTACCTACACAGTAAAGCCGTAGTCGTGCGTAGGACCTGTTTTTAATCACTTGAAGCCGCTGTATATAAGCGGGTTTTTAGTGAGCAAAGACAGGGCTCGCATGGGTAATATTATACGTGTGTAGGTTTTGTACAATGTCGTCTTATTTCTAAAAGATATTTTACTCCTCCCGCATATCATCGCATATAGTCCGCCTAGTACGAACGTTGCCCTGTTTCGGACCCGGTTAATGTATGGTCTGAATCATAGTTTGCTAATGAGACTTACTCCTAACTTCTTCCTATCGCCACGGGTTCGGTGTCCCGAAAAGTCTTATAGTCCCAGGTCGACCTTGTCGCCAGAATACGTTATGGGAGTTCTTGGCAAAGTGCACTGGCGGCATTCTCCGTTTCTTGAACTACTCGCCTAGAGCGGTGACTGCAGTTTGGAGGCGTCCGATCATGGCTTTTACAGAGATGTCTATCATGAAGATTGCCGTGTCATCGGCGATAAGAGCTAGTTTAGTGACTTTGCCCTCTGTTGACAAGGGGAGGCTCATATATTGGTTACATATATTACTTATATAATTTAGTACTAATTACATGGGTTACATTAATCCCAAGTAAGTATATGTCTTGGAGTAGTGTTGAGATCGGATTCACAAAATCTCCACTAAAATGGGACCACTCTAAGTAACAATGTTTCCACATAAAAATTAGACTTTAATAACACATCAATATACTTTATTCTTCGTAGTGGATTTTTCACAAATTTTGAATATATTTTCATTAAAAAAAAAGTGATTAAAGTCAGTTCACATTTGGTAAGAATATCGCCTAAAATTTAACACATTACAAATAAACCAAAAATATTCTTGGAGGAATATTAGAATAAGATAAAAATAAATAAATTTTACACACATGAAAAAAAATCAGTCGAATTAATTAACTTTAGAAAATTTTACGTTTCTGAGTTTTTTCTTTAATACATACTTACATAGAAAACAAAGTTTTCGTTAAATTATGTAAAAATTATATGACTATGAATTATAGTTAGAAGCATTTTTTTACATTGGTGTAGTAAATAAAATAATAAATAATAATAAAAAAAAGAAAACGTAAATACAGATCAAAAGATACTAAAATTTTAAAGATAGGTACCTAAATATTTAAGAAAAACGTGTGGCTTGTGTTACGATTCTTGCTGGATGACAGTTTGCTTGTTACGAATTGTACACCAGAAGGGGGCGCTCGACGTGACGTTACAACGTATGAGAAGAAAAGGTAAGGAAGACAAATATACACAGCGATATTATAATAAATAAATAAATTTAAACATGAAAATTCAAGAGTAGTCTATATATTATTATATTATAATCAAATATGCATGCTAAATACCTACGTATATTACTCGTAGTTTTTGTAAAAAGCAATTTGTCGTACAAAAATACTTTATTTACTTCACAGAAGATAGTAAAACCATAAATAAATAAACCATGGCAATATAGCATTATAATACTAGACCTAGATGACCCTAAAAATAATAAAATGGCCCGATTGATGCTGAAATGGCTCAATAGATGTTGAGATGGTATAATGAACATTGAGAATGCTAAGATGGCCTAATCAATAATGAGGTAGCCCAATCAATGCTGAGATAGCCAAATCAATGAAAATATAGCCCAATCAATGCTAACAGCCTGCGGGCGGTGACGGGTGAGGAGGAACACAGAAGGGAGGTGGTGGTCGCGGTGTCGTTAGACATCGCGAACGCCTTCAACAGTTTCCCGCACACGGTGATACGGGAGGCACTAAAATATTTCGGAGTGCCCCCGGTACCTAAGGAGGCTGTTGGAGGCGTACCTCTCCGATCGGAGGGTAGTCGAGTAGGTAGAGAGTAGCCTCGAGAACCGGTCGGGGTCCGTGGAGTGGCGGCGAGTCGGCTGCGGTGTCCCGCAGGGATCAGTTCTAAGTCCGATCCTGTGGGACATCGGGTACGACTGGGTCCTGCGAGGCCGTCTTCTCCCCGGGATGGGTGTCATCTGCTACGCGGATAACACCCTCGTTTATTCCCGGGGACGAAACTACAAAGAGGACACACAACTCACTCACGAAACTACAAAGAGGGTCGGACTCGACCTCGTGATCAGCCGTATAGAGAGCTTCGTGTCAGGATTGACAAGACCGAAGCCCTGCTCTTCCATGGGACCGGCCGTAAGGGACCTCCACCGGGGGCTACCCTTCAGATTGGAGAGGGGAGAGTCAGGATGAGCCCCCAAATGAAATATCTCGGGCTCATCCTTGACGGAGGGTAGACCTTCGGCCCCCATTTCGCGATGGTGGGACCGAAGGTTGTGAAGGTGGCGAGTGCACTAGGCAGACTTCTCCTGAACCTCGGAGGACCCAGCGCCGCCTGCAGGCAGCTGTACTCTGGAGTCTGCCGGAGTATAGCGACGTACGGTGCCCCGGTTTGGGCGGATCGCCTCACCGCGAAAAATAAGGCTGCGCTACGCGCTGCACAGTGAATAATCGCGGTGAGGGTGATTCGGGGGGTACCGTACGGTATCGTGGGCTGCAGCTACTGCTCTAGTCGTCGACCCCCCGTGGGAGCTCGTGGCGGAGGTTCTTGCCGAGACTTATACCCATACGTGTCGGGTAGGAGGGCTCTTGGTGAGAACCCTACGTTGGACGGGATCCTACGGGTGCGTCGGATAGGGCAGGAAGCGCTTATGCGGAGGTGGGCGGAGGACCTAGCGGGGCAGCCATACGGCACACGCGTAACGGCTGCCATTCGCCCGGTCCTTGAGCGGTGGATGCGTCGAAAACCCAAGCCCCTCACCTTCCGTCTGACGCAGGTTCTCACCGGGCATGGTAGTCACCAAGACTACCTGTGCCGGATGGCCCAGAGGCAGCCGACGACTGAATGTCACGATTGTGGCGCGGCGGTGGACTCTGCCCAGCACACCCTCGAGGTGTGCCCGAGATGGGCGGCGCTGCGTCAAGGTCTGACTTCAGTCCTCGGAGGGGACTTGTCGCTCCCGAGCAACATCACCGCGATGCTCGGCGACGACGAGTCCTGGAACGCCATGGTCTCCTTCTGCGAAACAGTAATGTCCCAGAAGGAGGCCGACGAGCGGGTGAGAGAGGAGGCTGCCGACGTGGACTCCATCCGCGGGCGACAAACGGCGGTGCGTAGGAGGCGCTACTTAATGCGCCTCCAGTAACGCCCCTGTGCCCGTGTCGAGCCGGGATGGGAACCCGGTCCTGCTAGACACAGCCTCATCGGGACTGTTCAGAGGTGAGCCGGACAGTCCCCATGGAGGAGAAGTCTGGCCTTTTCCCCGAGGCCAGCCTGCCGCTGGAGGGATCCTGTTGCCTGCAGATCCGGGACCCTGCAATTAAAGCGGCTGAAGGCTCCCGCAGGGGTTTAGTACGGTATTGCACTCCCAAAGTGCCGAGTCCGACATAGGTCTAGGACTGCCGAGCCGGGCATCCTGGATATCATCCATAAATGGATTCCCCTGCGACAAAAAAAAATGCTAACAGCCTAATCAATGCTAACAGCCCAATCAATGCTCACAGCCCAATCAATGCTAACAGCTCAATCAATCCTAACAGCCCAATCAATCCTAACAGCCCAATCAATGCTGAGATAGCCCAATAAATGCTGAGTTGGCCCAATGGATGCTGATATGATCCCGAAATGGCCTTGTGGATGAAATACGGTATCTTTTTTTTAAGTAATGGGACTCACATCGTGATCTTTGATAAAAATTAAGAATATTGGAAGATAGAATGATAAAGAAACTTTATGTGCCAAAATATGATGTCCTGGATAATGTGTATTACGCATTATAGTGTTAAGCTCTGTATTTTTTCACAATAGTAGTACAGGCTTTCTATTTTCGACTTACTTATACTTAGTTTTTTATTACTTCTGTTACGGAACCACACACATTATTGTTAACCACGCTTTAAACAGTTATATCCGTTCAATATTTCCGAATAATTAATTCAAAAGTACCTAACAACTTGAAATCAATTATGTTTACAACCTTGTGTTAATGAAACATTAATTACTAGGTACCTATGTCATGAAGTATTAAAATAGACAGTAAACTTTATAATTACAAAGAGCTTTCTTCAAATGTACCTTTTAAACATGTAGGTATTTAATTACAAAATTGAGGCTAAGATAATTTAACTGACACAACACTAAATAAGCGATGGAGGAATATCTATGCTTTTATAATATTATAAAGCTGAAGAGCGTTAGGGTATGTATGTTCTGTGCTGAAGAGTTTCGAACGAGGCGGGTACCTACTCTTAGAGCGCGGACGCGTGGTGGGAGGTGCTACTCGCCCGATAAAAATAGAATGAAATGGATCGACTCGACTTAACAACTTACTAACCTACTCGACTAAATTTTTGGTGTTCAGACACGTTTAGCTACTAAATAATTCGACACTCGACTAAAATACTGGCGTAGTGCGAACTAGGCATAACGGCGAGTTGCACGAAACCGTCGCTAATTTTCCGTTAGTTAAGTTGCAATTAATCTTAAAATTAGTTGATCTCATGATTAATTTAAAGCTGTTGGAATTAATCATCCGTTAGATAGGTCTTTAATTAAACTAAATTTTTTTGTTAACTTAATCAGATGTACGTCTTGTGCAACAGATAATCACGATTCTTGTGATTAAATTAGTATAATAAACACTTAAATTTTAAATTTGTTTCGAGCAACTCGGCGTTAGAGTAATTGTTTAAAATATTTAAGTACGTTTTTCCCTCAAATTAACGCGGGTGAAACCGCGGGGAACAGCTAGTTTGATAATAAAGGTTCTGTACAAATCGCTATTAAAAATAACGTACAATACTGGGTTTGATAAGAAATAGATGATTGAAGTACTCATTGAAAAACGAAGAACAGTTGTAGAATACCTAAGTCAAAGATAGTCCAAACTTTGAACGGTATTTATAATACATATATTAGTCCAGTCATAATATACATTTGGAAATGCATGTGAACCGAGAAGGCCAAATTTTAGATATTACCTACTTGGTTACTAACAAAGCTTATGTTCAGATTGTCGACCAAGATTTCCTATGTGCATTTTCCGCCATCTTGAAAAAAGGGTTAGGTCCAAACACGCTCTACAAGTTTAATCCTAGACATTTTTAGATATCACGGAAAAAAAATAGCAAAAAAACAAATTTCACTTGCGAAATTTTTGGCTTTTTCGATCGATATCTCAATAACGATGAACGATAGGTGAAAAATGTAGAAAATCTACCTAATTGTAGATCGTAAAAAAAGCTACAAAAAAGTATTGTATAAAAATTTTCGTATCTCAACGGAGAACTAAGTTATACAAAAAAAAAAAAAATTTAACCCTGTTTTCAAAATGGCGGAAAATGCACATGGGAAATCTTGGTCGACAATTTAAAGTTAAGCTTTTCTAGGCCCGAACGTAATTTCAAAAATTTTACCTTCTCGCTTCACGTGCATTTCTAATCCATTTTTTGTCGACGTAATGACTGGACTATTATGATATATTTTTATTTATTATTAGATTTTTACAACCAAAAATATAAAATTTTCAATGGACTAAACGTAGGTTACTTATTTTATGTAAGTAGGTACCTACTTTTTTAACTCGTAAAGAAAATAAAATGAAAACATAAATACTTCTAAACCTGTAACTACACAGTTATTTTATAACTTTCTTTCAATAAGATCTTAAGCTATGTTGAGTTCAGCTTAATAAACTTGCTCACGCACTAAGCGTCGAGTCCTATTATTACAAATTACGACCCAATTTCTACCATATCGTGACTGCGTTTAAAAAGAATATAACTTTTTTTTTTTTTGTTTTATATTATTCTATATTTTTACGCATGAAATTCAGATTTTGTATTTGGGCTTTTGATTTGAATTTTAAATATACGGGTATTTCGGCGTATTCACCTTTAAGGGAATTATGAAAGTTTGTAGTATAAGTAGGTACCTATATATATATATATATATATATATATATATAGTTCTCTCCATTGATTTCGATGATGGACGACCCAGGAAATTATGACAATTTTCTTTTATGGGCTATAATTAGGTTTGCCACCTTTCAAAAACAGTAACCGGAGATTTTAAAAATAAAGTTAATTTCTTTAGTAAGAGTTTTTTTTTTTATATAAAATAAAACATTATTAAGTGTGAATTAATTAATTAAAGTTAAAAGTAATGGTAAATTATCACTCGTAATTTATTTATTAAATATAAAAGACCTTTTTTTTATACGTGGGGAAAACCCATTATGGATACCACTCCGGAGCGGGGGCACCGTAATGAATATGCCCGACTCCCACGGGCTAAAAACCCCACGTGTGATCAGTTATCTGCCTAGGTGGGGTAAAATGGGGTCGCTGTAGCATTCTCTACCTCGCCCCGGCGGTAGGCCCGGACGAACATCCGGGGCCCCGAGACAAAGGTGGGGCGGCCTTGCTCACAACAAAGGCCACCCCTCAGACATGTGGAGTCGCGCTGTTAAGTTGGCCGAAGTCCCCCGACTATCGGCCAGTGACCTCATTATTACGAGGGGGGAGGAGGTGGGCAAACCGTCTCCTCCTTACCCCGGTGCGTCTGCGTCGGAGCGGGTCAGCAGAGGCGTCGTCCTCCCTAGCCCGCTCCGCAGTCTCCTTCTGCGTCATTACCTCTTCGCAGAAGGAGACCGCCGCCTGCCACGATCTCTCACTGTCGAGCATAGCGCTTACGACGCTCGGTGAGTGGTCGATCAGTGAGAGATCTTGCCCGAGGACCGCTGAAAGTGCGCGACGCTGCGGTTCCCAGGTGACATACACCTCAAGCGTATGGAGCCATGTATCCTCTGGCGCCCCACACGCGTGGCAGGCTGGAGTCGCCTCCCGTCTAGCGATTTTGTGCAGGTACTTACCGAAGCACGCATGTCCGGAAAGCACCTGCACCAGACGGAAGGTAAAAAAAACATATAAAAGACCTAATTAGTGCTAGGCTAACTTGGACCAGCTTAAAACAATATTTTTTATTTTGAAGGGATTGTTTAAGTATCTTTTCTTGTTCAGGTTTCTTCAAAATTTTCAAAAATTCTCGGCATTTCATATTTGTAATTAATCTTTACAATTAACTCTCCCTTCACCATGACCACTGACACGCAGTTTCGCTCGTCTGTCCACAAATTTCACATTAAAGAAAAGACGCGTTCTACAAAAGCATTGCTTATAAGGATTAGTGTAAAAAAATACCATTATTTTTGGCAGTTCGGTGAAGGAAACTCACCTCGACTTTGAATAACTGAACCCATTTTAAATCAACAGGCGATGTTGAATCACTAGATTGTACGAACTCTCGTACGTGGTTTAAGTCTCGCCCCGCGCCGTGATGGTCGGCTATCGCTTCAGGCAGGCAGGGCAGTGGCAGCCCGGTCTGACCCGGAGATTTCGATGTTAAACCCGTAGCCCGGAGATGCACCATGCAAACCCGGAGACTCCGGGTCAAACCCGGAGAGGTGGCAACTCTATAGTAGCTATAATATGGCTCGCCAAACCGTAACTGGTCAGTAATATAGCTGTCCTGTACCGTTGTGGTCAGTAATATAGCTGTCCTGTACCGTTTGTGTGTGTGTCTGTATGCGTTGGGGAAGGGGGCGGTCTTCTAGGTCTCTGTTTATTTAAATGGTGTTTTGCATCTGGCGATCGGACATCTAGCGGCGTCGGTATTCCTCCAATGTTTTAATCTTAATGTTGATAGTGGATCGCCAAGATGACCTATGCACAGCGTGCTTCTCTTTCTCTTAATATTGGGAATTAATAGCACAGGCATTCAAGTACCCTTTGAGCACTTCATTATACCGTAATACAATTAGCCAAAGACTTACAAATTATAGAATCCCATCAGTCAATACACTAAATTTTTAAAACAACTGTTCTCTTATATTTACGCGAATTTTACTCATTTAATTAAGTCTATACCTATCGGATTTTATCGCGTTTATTTAAAACTTTACAGTTTAACAACATTTTAAATTATTTCTCGACGTTTCAGAAATAATTTAATTTTTTTAAATAAACGCGATAAAATCCAATATAGACTTTTAATTAAACAAGGTAATAAAATCTATTCAGTATGGATTCTCTATTATATTCTATGAGTTCTTGTGACGCTTAACTAAGTTTAGGATTGTCTAAATATTGGAGACTTGGTGGATATTCAAGTGACTAGTACCTACATATACTGAGTGCATCGGGGTTCAGGACATTATTTAATCTGTCCATCACTTTAACACATAGCATTTATTTGTGACTGGGTTTTGCAATTTCTTTCTTATATATTGATGCTGTTCTTATTAGGTACCAGATATCGCCTAATTTCTTTCGAAGAATTTTTCACTTTGAGGATAAGAATAAAGTTTAATTCAGTTGTTTTTTACCTTAACCACTTATCCCTTAGTTGACGAATCCTTGATTTTTAATTATCCTTAGATCTTATAGTCTGTATTGAGCATACTTTATGATGTGTGCATACAAATGTAGTCCAGCCCAGGAGAGACGGATAACAATTCCTGAAAGCGGGTGAACCGACAAACAAGACAAGACAGACAGACAAGACAACAACCGACTTTTCTGACCGGTCTTTTAGCAGGGCAGCAGCAGTAGTCTTGTAGGAGTTCTGCTATTCACAATAAAAAAATGCCAGCAGATTGACGACACCTCGCTAAGTCATGCTTACAAGCAAATTAAATAATTATTCTTTCAAGTAGGATTCAAAAGCAATTTTGGATCGTCATTTTATAAAGTATACGCATATTCTTATTCTTTAATAAAATAGTTAATGTGAAGCTACCACCGATTCGGAATATAGTTTCTGCTGAGAAGAATCGGCAAGAAACTCAACAGTTACTTTTTGAAAAACCGTCAATACATTACTCAACTATCAAGTCAGTCACCTCTTGCATGAAAATCAGTTCCACTAAGCCGACACATTTTTGTCATTTATATAATCTTGTACCGATTAGCTAAGCTGTTTTCGAGAGTCATCATCAATCATCTTCTTCAACCTCTTTAGTAATTTTGCGAGTTTTAGGTCAAAAAGATATTTTCAAAATAGACAACTACACGGTACTGTAGCGGATACTTCAGAAGAGCGTGTTGGTCACCAAATCAACTACCGGTACTTCCGGCTTTCCGTGTACAAAAGCAACACTTCATCTATCTAAATACAGGATAATTAAGAGATGAAAATGAAGTCGCGTTCAGATCGAGAACATTGTAAATCAATGGAGGCCTATGTCACGGTAATATATTATCTATACAGTAATGTAACTCGGCCGTATCTTTGAAATAAATGCCTACAGTGCTACGTGGTGCTACAGCGCGCTACAGCCGCGCGTTGCGTAAACATGCGTAGGGCTGCCCGCCTCCAGCATTTTAATTACATTTGCCTACTTTGTGTTTTCATTTAGTTTTGTGATTGTAAATATACTCTTTTTATACAAACAGATAAAATAATTTGTGGATTGAATAGGAAGTGTTCAATAAAATTACGTGTTGTTTTTTGATTGTTGGATCTAATTAAAAAACTATGTTTATGTTTGAATAACAAATTAGTCTTATAAATTTGCGACAGAAAAATATTCGCGCCTCGACTGAGATGTACGAAATGCTTTATTAATAAATTTTTAAGTATAAAAATCCGTATTCTAATATAAAGCTTAATTAAAAATACTTATCCATTAAAAAGACACACATTATGTACCTACCTACTAGTAGGTAAAATTATTTTATAGTATTACATTTCAGAGTTTTTCAGGTAATCTAAAAAAAGGTATCCATGGATGCGTTATTGACGAATTCATGCAACCAAAAACAGCACAATAAATCCTGCTCGGCATATTAAATATGTAATTGAAATTATTTTCAGTGAAAAAATCGTGCGGTTATTGTTAAAAAAACAACACACGGTCCGTTTGTCACTGCGGCATAGTCGCGACTACCAGTATATATGTAAGTGTATAATCTATGGTCGCGACTGTTTGCGTCCCGAGCGCATCCCGAGATCGAGGCGCGTAGACATAGCTCGCGCTTCGTCCGTCTGTATGAAGTTCGAGTACTGTATGTATTAATATACTGTGCCTATGTCCATCGGTTGTCGACCATATGTGTCTGAGAAAGAAAAAGGAGAACGGCAATAACTAATGCCTCTTTGTACCTCATTTTGTCACACGATGTCATATTTTATGTAAATTACTTTTTTTATTAAAATAAAGTTAGTCATGCCAGTTAAAATATAAATGTCTGATATTATTTTTTAAATATAGAACAAAATTGGTGCATTCCTGTCAAATAAGCACAACCACTCTATAAATTTACCTTATTTTCAATATTATAACATGAAATGTAAAAATAAAACCAACAAAAAACTTTACTCATATGTTATAATATATAAAGTATTTATATATTTTAACAATATATAACTTTACAATTTTAATTAACATATTAAGGCAGTTTTTACTATGTTATAAGACCTATAAAACTTGTTAGAAGACAATTTTGACGTATGCGCAAAAATGTTAAAAACGATACATCATAAATTGATCAAGCTACGACGAATATACACCAAGGAATTTATATCATAACTGGAACGCACACTTAATACAATTGTATATACAAATATACACCTTGAAATATTTGACATAAGGTTGACATTGGCTTATAACATGCAAAGTGAAAACTGGTATTTTGTCTCTTTCTTACGAGAGTTGCCTTGAATCTATGGTAGAAAGAGATCCAATCCCGGCCGAAGGCACGTTTTTTGAGTTCACGTGAGCATTCCAGTTTGTATATAAATTCCTTGATATACACACAGCGGTTTTTGGTTTATGTCAAGGCTGCAGGGTTATCACATATATTTATAACTAGCTTTTGCCCGCGGCTTCACCCGCGTGAATGTCGGTTATCGCGACCAAAAAAAAAAATTAAATGTTACTTCTAATACCTCCAAGAATATGTGTACAAAGTTTCATGATGATCGGTTTAGTAGTTTTCGCGTGAAAGCGTAACAATCAAACATACTTTCGCATTTATAATAGTATGATTACCTATTATTGTAAAAGTAGATAAATAGAGTATATATAATCTTCGCCTAGTGTCAACTATTACAAAACGATATAAAAAATAATAAAGCGTTACATTTTTTATGTCAAAATAAGTGACATTGAGTTAATTTGAAGTTATCAGAAATTGAAAATATCGCAAATACACTTAATCAATATGTATGAAACTAAAACATAATTATTAATTTTTTATAATTTTTATATTTAAAATAAATAACACGCGTCAGCCCTAATTGACGCTTCCCAAGTTAGTACAAAGCCGCTTGGGCAACTTCTCCTCTCAATTTAACCTGTCTGTCTCACTTTAACCTGACCTCTTGTCTCACTTTAACCTGTCTAGGTGTTTGTTTACCGGCTGTATTAATAGCGCGCTGTAGGATAATATTTGAAAGTTATTAATTACGACACAAGTTTCACTATAAAACTTATTGTAAAATAAGACACACAAGGTCTAGGAAACATGGTTTCTTAATTACTTTGACATATTAAATATTTAAGAAGCATGTTAAAATACAAAAAAGCGTGTTACAAACTTATTTGGGTATTGTTACTATTTATTTTATTTTATTAGGAAAGCAAACAGTGAACAAAAGAAAAATTAATAATAATGAAAATAACAAGTCACCATTTAGATGCTTTCGCATATAAAGTATAGTGAATAATTTTCTCATTAGCTTCAAGGAAGTATAATCGTAGTAACGAAATACTATTCATTGATCTGAACTTAAACTAACCACCGTTATTTGTAGTTAAAAAAAACTTTAAAAAAAGATGTGAGACAAATTTATATATTGACGTTTATTTACATATACATATACGTCTATAAAAATGAAATGATAGCTTCAAGAATTTAACCATTTTATAATAAAAGAAATAAATTAAACAAAATTTCCAGTATTTTGCTGTTATTGCTGGAAATGCTTCAAGTGTACGGCGAAAACGAAAAATGAAAGCTGTACAAATATTATTGTTTTCTTAACAAATTTAAATATTGTTTACAAATTATTTATTCTTTTTTGTAATTCTTCTTACGTTCTTTGTTTTTGATTTAACAATCCCTTTGAATTGTTTTGATGTTACAGCCTTTTTCCTGTGAAGAAAACAATATAATTATTACATTAATATATCTATATTAGATTCTCACATTTATATTAAATTCAAAATAGTAACCATCTAGCACTTTATTTCTGTCAAGGATAAAGAAAATAAAATAATGTGTGTAGCTCAATTTCATAGAAGTTATTTTAGTATTAATTTAGGATTGCAGATTATACATAATACTAATTTTTTCTACACAGTGTGATATGAAACCTCATTTTATTATATGAAAATGTTGATACTATATAATATAAGGATATTTTAAAAGTATAAGATTTATTATAATCAATAACATTTAATTTTATAATTTTTTTGTTACAATACCTTTTATTAAGATTCTTCCTCGATATCGGCAGATACGCGTACGGTTCGGGCTTGCCCTTTTTCTTAATGTCTCCTTTCGCTTTCTTAGATTTATACTCTGTGCCCACTGTTGACGCTACGGACGCCGCTGAACCGAGTGGTCTAAAAAAAATTATATACACTTAAATACTGAAAATTAATATTATTATTTTATTTTGCTTGCTCAATTTGGATAATTATCTAAAACCTGATACCTACCCAGGTTTATAGCGCTAAATTTTCACATTATTTGTCTAATTTATTAAAAATTGTATTCATAATTAACCTCTAGTTGCTAGTGGGGAAACATGGATTAAGCTACAACATTTTCGTATATAGAAGAAGCCTATGCCCAACATTTACAAGATGTTTTACTTCAGGTTATTGGATAGAATATGACATCTACGATGTGTGCGTGCGTGTGTGCGTGCGTGCGTGTATGTGTGAGAATGTGTGTAAGGGCAAACATTTTAAGCATTATAAAATTAAATAATTTCATTACCTGTGTATACCCTTTCCTCCCGCCTTATATTTAGACACTACAGCTGTCGACGCGCGACTTCTGTTGCTTTTACCGCTCTTTATACTTAATATATCGTCGTAACGACGTTTCACGCCCGGTTTTAATAATTTCGATGGCTTTGATGATTCTTCGTTATCTATGAAAGAAATAATAATTAATAGGATTTATGTTTTACATTATATATTCATATAGAGACTGTGGTTGTGATGATGTTAGATTAGGTCAAATTTTTTCATAGTTAGATTACAAGTTCTTAGATTGTGGATTGTTTTGATTTGTCGCTGTGGATAATGGACTACAGTTCATATATAGCTAGCTCGAGCACCACTCTCATTCAATTCGGAAGCCTTCTTCTTATCTTTGCTCTCTTCTCCCGTCTTTAGCTCCTAAACTAAGGGGAGTACCTCTTAAGCCTTTAGAAAGTAACATAATAGTAGCGCCTTTACAGCCATGGTTACTCAACATTAGGTGAGTGAACCACGTGTTATTTGAGTAGCAATTCACAAACAAAAAAAAACAAAAAACTATAGTTAAATGTCAAATCTAAACATATTAAATTAAATTTAGGTTTTTTTTATACTTCGAAAACAAAATTCATTAAATTATTACATTTAAAATGAACATCATCACAGACGAGCAGAAAACGCTGAGAGCGGACTTAATCATATTTTCTTTATATTTTGTAGAGACATTATGTTAAACAATACTTGTGTCATAAAAAACGTCAATAAGTATTTGGTCAGGATTCACCATCATCATCGTCATCACCATCACACGCGTCATCAGTGATAAGAAACCTTGATCAAACAATACCTGTATCGTCTGTATCACTGTCGATGTCACCGCTCGGTCTCGGTTCGTCATCGTCATCATCAGAGGCGTCGTCGGTGATGAGCAGTCGACCGTCGGGAGCGATCTTGAAGCCACCATCTTTTTTCTTTTTCTTCTCTTCAACAATTCGCTTCTTTTGCGTTGGGTCGGTTGCTATAAAATTTTATTTATTAGTTTTTTAATCAACCAATCAACCAACCATCAACCAAAATAAAATGGTTTTTACTTTTAGGTATAGAAATATGGAAGAGCAAAAGGGAAGATGAGAAAACAAGAAATAAATGTATACCAATCTATAATTTGTATCAAAATACCCACAATCTCAGACACAAAATAGTTTTTAATTAATTTATAGAACCCTTTAAAGCTTTTATTTTTCCAATAGATCCAAGACAATTTAAATTTCCCAAAAATTCTCATTTTTACTTCTCATTCATCATTTTTTAATTCTCAGTTTTACTCATTCTGTAATGTTCTTAGTAATTATTTATTTTTAAAAGCAATACAGTACAACACTGAGGATATATCACAAGTTCAAAAAAGAATTTACATTTTTTTTTTGTTATAGAGCAAAGACAATAGCTTTCGTGGTCCAAAAAACCTATTATTCTGTCACCTGTAATCTTCCTAGCTGAAGATACGTCAGCCAGATCCACAATATTCTCTGGGTCATCCTGGATCCAGGTCTTGTTCCTGCCCTTCGCTTTGACCTTGGGTCGCTCTTCCTCCAAGTATTCCATATCCGAGTCTGAATCCTTCAGAATGTCTTCCAGAGTCTTTGATGTGCCTTTGATGTCTTCTAAGTCTGAGTCGTTTTCTTCTTCTCTGGATAAGGTAAATTTAGGAATAACATAATAACATAATCTAAAATATCTTTTAGATTTAGTTAATATTTTTCTTCTTTTTCCAAGGCATGAATAAAAATTAAATATTATAATAATTAAATTTATTTTGAAAATTTCGACAGATGTTACTTCGACTATAGAGAATTGTGTTAAACCCATTAAATATGCCTTTTTTTACAACTTTAACATAAATTATACAAGTTTTAAATTAGATCACTATAGAAAGCCCTGAAAGAAATTATAGAAATACTATCAAAACACAAAAAAAAAACTTACATTTAATTTGACCTTTATCTGGTAGAAAATGTAAACAAGTATTGAGTCCAACTTAATAACTGGGTGACTGTTTATCAGTTAAGTTTGAAAAAAATATATATAAAATATTCCTACCTCTGTCCATCCTTAATCCTCTTCTTCCTATTATCCATCTTACGTATGTTCCTCAATCTCTTTAACATGACCACATCATTGTCGGGTATCAATTTCTCTATAAATTCTGCACCGAATTTCCTCATCATCCTACTTAGGAAATAACCAATTTCCATTCTAGTGTGACGCTTGCAGTCATCCGACATTGATGAGAGAGTTTTGAATATTAAAAGTAAACTGCCCGCTAGCACGTCCGTTGGTAAAACTTTTGTGTATACCTGCAATCATTGTTAGGCTTGTCATGATTTCTTAGATTGTATTAGATGACGACCGTTCTGGCGTAGTGGTGCGAGTAGTTGCCTCAACGCCGCACGCCGGGGCGGTCGCGAGTTCGATTTCCGATCGGGACAAATATTTGTACTCTATATTCTATATACGTGAATTTCAGACTAAAGATGAAAGGCATTACTTTAGTCAGCAAAGCATTCGTAAATCCTCTGGTGCTATAAAAATTCATGGGTAGGCGGTGATTTGCCAGGGAAACCGCATGTTCATTTGCTTCTAATTTATATAGAAATTAGCGGTCCGTTCCGGCTTCTGTACCTAACTAACTGTAACCTAAGCCTTCCTCATGAATCACTCTATCTATTGGTGAAAACCGCATGAAAATCCGTGCAATAGTTTTTGAATTTATCGTGAACAAACAGACAGACAGACAGACGCGGAGGAGCACTTATTATGTAGTGTATAGAAATATTATAATATCTTACCTTAAGGAAACTCATAGCAGCGGAGACAATCTCCCTGTTATTAGTCAACATCCTTTCGGTCACCGTCTCCAAGAGACCCTGAACGGTTTCCAAGCCCATGTCCTCACTGAAGGTGAACAGGGCCGACGCTACTGCACGTAAAGTAGCACTGCTGATACGAGGTAGCGGAGCTGATACACCAGCTAAGAGCAGTTTGATAAAGGCTTGCATACCTGGAAGCAACCGTTATTGTATTTTAAGAGTCCGTAAAAACCCCTGAACTGAACTCAACTAAGTCAGCCTGTAAAATTGCCACTGCTGAGCTTCTTCATATAGAAGAAAAGTCAGTTCTTAATCCACCACCCTGTTCCACTGCGGGTTGGCGGATAATTGAACTGCCATAAGTGAGGATCGTCATAATGTGTCTGAGATAACAACCGGGACCGACATCTGTACGTGCCCTCAGAGGCATACACCCAGACCGGAAACAAATATTTGTACAAATACAAATATCTGCCCTGAGCAGGAATCGAACCCGTAAAAACCCCATTACAAAGCAAAGGGGCGTTCAAGTTCATGTAACACGCCGTAACGTTTTTCCGTACTCCCCTTCCCTAAGCGTTACGTAACACTCAACTTACCATTTTTACCTAAAAGATACAATTATGTTGCGCAAGGTACCGCAAAATCGCTAAAATACCTTTATTATCGTTTTAATCGCGTTTGCGGTAACACTAAATGAAACAAGAGATTTGTAACTCGTAATAATACATGGAGATGGTAATAATACGTAAATAATACATGAAGAACAAAATAATAATGACGTACAATACAATCGAGGGACTCGCCGTAAAACAAATGAAAAGGGTTGCCAACTTGGGAGACTTTAATTTCCTAGTTTTTTACTTAAATAAAAAAAAAACAAGGTTTCGTAACGCGTTGTATGAAAACACCCCTCCCGTTTTCGTAACGCATCGTAACGTTTTACAAGACCACCCTCCCCCCTAAATTGCGCTACGTAATACTTGAACTCACCCAAAGCCTCCTTCAGCTATTAAGGAAGAGACGGAAAACTTAAAACACTAATTACCACAATTATTCATAACACACAAATGTCAACCTTAAGTCTAAGATTATAAGATACTAAATCTCACCTCCGTCCTGGTTCTTGAGAACATTCCCAATAGTATTGATGACGCTGAAGGCCCACTGCCTGCACTTCGAATTGATGTCTTTCGTAGATATCACAGATTCCGCTATAGCGCTTTTTATTAGTTTGCTTTCAGCGTTGAGATTCGGTGAAATATTGATTAAGTGTTCTATGCACCTACAAATATTTTTTCACATTGTATTAATATCGACGTTTTGGTGTGATGACATTTCTGGTGTAGTGGTACGAGTAGCCTCAATGCTGCACGCTGACGATCGCGGGTTCGATTTCCGCTCGGGGCAGATATTTGTATTTGTGCAAACATTTGTTTCCGGTCTGGGTGTATGTCCTTGTGGGACTCCCCACCGTGCCTCGGAGAGCACGTATAGTCATCGAGCCCGGTTATCATAGACATCTGATAGCGATCGTTACTCTTGGTAGGGAAATTATCCGCCAACCCACAGTGGATTAGCTGGGGTCCCCACGGTGGATTAAACTCCAATCCTTCTCTTATATGAAGAAGAGGCCTTCGGTCAGCAGTGGGTGGTTTACAGGCTGATACAGTACAGTACAGTATTAATATCATATGAACCCGCGATCGCCAGCGTTGAGGCGACTACTCGCACCACTTACACGAGAACGGTTGTCTTCCCGCCATTATTTTTGCTTATTTTACTACTTATGACAATTTTAGGTGACCATTATAATAAAGTTATTAAAATAAATTAGTTAGCAATTTATTATACTTGCTTTTATCATATTTTATATGTTACTAGCTTCTGCCCGCGGTTTCGCCCGCGTAGATATCGGTTATCGCGACCAAAAAAAAGTATCCTATCTTATTTCTAACACCTCCAAGAATATGTGTACAAAGTTTCATGATGATCGGTTAAGTAATTTTTGCGTGAAAGCGTAACAAACAAACTTACTTTCGCATTTATAATATTATAGTATGATGTTCTGCTTACCTTAATCTCGCTGCTTTACTGCTATCAGCTACCTTATTCAGTGACGTCATCAACAATTTCTTAATCTTCTTGTAATTATTCGACAGAAACTCTTTACAGCTATCCTTATCACTTTTAAAAATTTCTTCCAAAATACGATAAGCCTTCTTGTGTTCCATTTCTAGCAGCTTCACTTTATCTTTGTATCTCATTTGAGCTTTTTTTTCTTTACTTTCAGCATTTGTTTCATCGATGTCCATTTTTTCTTTCTTCGACTTTTTAAACTTTTTGGGATTTTCTAAAACCGTCTCACATAACGGGAAAATCCATTTGTCGAAAAGATTTGCTATTTGTTCGCTGTTTTGGTATAGTACTAGGATACGTATGACGTCTAAAATTGATTCTCTTTGGAAGTGATTGTCGACCGACGCTTCTAATTGTTGGAGAGCGTTTATGAACAGTTCTTCTCTTAATTTTTGATCACTTATCGTTAGATATACCTGTTAAATATTATTGTTTTTTTTTTTTTACAATCTTTATCACAGGTTAAATGTAATTATCAATGCAGAAACTGTTTTTTTCTAAATTATGAAAAAAGACGTAAAAATTCCATTGTTTATGAAATATTAATCTGTAAGTTGGATATTAAGTAAGCATTGAAAAATATTACATTTACATTTTTAAATATAAATATGTTTTAAATATGTTTTAACACACGCAAGGTCGTCTGTTCCTATAATGCCTGTGTTTTAGGTAACAGTTGACTGATATACATATATTTTTTTTAAATAAATATACACATAAATAATACATTTATAAATAAACAACAACAACAAACAACAAACATATTACACCCAGATTCGGGGCGGGAATCGAACCCACAACCCTTGGAGCAGAAAGCTGGGTCACTGCAAACTGCACCAACGGGTCCTACGAAGAATTACCGTTGTATTGTTATTGATAAATTAATAAATTTTATGGTCTAAAAATTAATTTGAAAAAGTTGAATGAGTAGAATATTCTATATTAAATGAATTAGAAAAAAATCTTTATCGTACCTGTATAGTTTCTAAAGCTGCTAATCTCTGACCTTCAGCAGAACTCCCCTTCGCTGGCGTCATGTAAATATTTAACAAAATTGGCAAATAATTCTTAGCAAATCTAGCCAATTCATTTCTATCATCCTCATTATCTTCAGAGCAAGCGATTAGTTTCCTTAAAGCTTGCATAATCGAAAGGCGAAACTCGGGACTGTCCTTCAAAACGTTGCCCAAAACTCTCGCTAAGATTTTGAAATTATCCTTAATGTCTTTCGGATTATTACAAAAACTTGGTAATAATGACCAGAATTGGTTGCACAATAATTCATAAGTATGGGATAACGCTGTTTCTTTCTTTTCGGCAAATTCGCGGGATTTTTTCCTGCAGAACGTCGCCAATTCCAATATTTCCGTCGCGAAAAACTTTAAATTCGAATTCGTGATTTTCTCTTTCAAAACCGGCAATAACCAACTTCTCTCTAAGTTTATGTTATCTCCGTCTCTCAGCGGGATTACTTTTAATACAAATTCCGGTCCGAGTGATTTTACTGCTGCTCCAGTAGCGTATTCGGCTTCTTTTTGATTATTAAAATTGTGACTTTCACGTCGGTCGTTCAGTTTCTTGAGTAAGGGGGCCATTGCGTAGGCGACTTTTTCGTTACCTATCTGTTAAAAAAGGAAAAAAAAATTATAACGACAATGGAATTAGAAGAAAAATGAAGTTACTTCAGACTTGGCTCCGGCCTTTTGTTATGCCGGAATGAAATTTACAAATTAAGACTAGGCTGTATAGAGTATAGTCCTTTGCCTTTCCCTATTGGGGATAAATTTTAAAACAAGAACATCTATAACCACAAAATAATCTAATTTGTTTATCATTCTTGAATACGCTTCTTAATTAGTAGTTCGGTTATGTGCAGAACTATCTTATAATGAAACAGCTGATCCTAATAATCAATCTATAATTTTGCTTACTAACAAGGTGTATAGATACTAAGGAGAATCATCTTCTATGGGGGATTAATTGAAAAAATGGCTACTTTTTAAGCAAATTATTGTTCTAATACTCACTGAAATAGCGCTAGTGTACCAAATAAAAATGATCTGGGTTGAAAAATTTAGTATTTCTGTTGGCTTCTGCAGTTAAGAAATAGTCTACTGAATCAATACTTGTGATATTTTAATTTTAAATATTTAATTTATTATTGATAATGTTTATATTACATTATGTCTTTTATTGTTGTTTTTATATTATTTATTACGTGTTCAGTCCGTGTTATGACTGTTTTGTTATTTGGCGCTTAATTTAAAATTTACCCTCATGCTAATGTGGCGTCACCCTAATTTGATGAATATCGACGACACTTTTCGTAACAAGAACATGGTACTCCTTAGTATCTATACTCCATGCTCATTAGTGACATATTTCGGAGACAATTCATAAGAAAGTAATTTCATGTAAATGTAGTAAGCAAAATCGCGGATATATGCAAAAATTAGTCATAAGTTAGTATAGTCCATATTAATATACATAGTTAACCCAATGCTTTAGTACGGGTTGTTTTAGTACGCGCGCGAGTTCATGTCCATCGGGGCCTGAGGTGAAGGGCGGGGGCAGCGCGCCCCGCCTTCACCCACCTCGCCGCATTCGTCCGCAATCGAGTGTTGTCTTTGACGGTGACGCGCGCTTGTCGATACTAAAAACTATTAACCGCTATTGTATTGTTTTTTTACGAAACCATGAGTACTTCGCCTTCAACAATTTTAAATAAAAAAAACCTTTTATAATACATATGCATAATAAGGACACCATTGAACATTTACTTTTAATTTTTTTTTCTTCAATGCTATTATTTAATAACGTGTGTAATAAAGTATTAAATAAAAATAAATAAATAAATATTTACTTACTTAAAGTTGCAATAAATATGGAATAGATATTATGGTTGACCAAATGAGATTATCGATATCGACATTATGATAGGTCACAGAACTACCGCATTCCTTAGGATGGACATGAACTCGCGCACCTACTGTAGTTATATGCTATAATATTGATTACTAGC
Source organism: Euphydryas editha (assembly GCA_036937285.1). Lineage (NCBI taxonomy): Eukaryota > Metazoa > Arthropoda > Insecta > Lepidoptera > Nymphalidae > Euphydryas > Euphydryas editha. Next base: position 3,459,911 of record JAUPFZ010000019.1, on the reverse strand, counting down.
TGTGCCCGCGGCGTCGACCATATAAGTTTTACTTTAGTATGTGATTATGTGATTGAAGGTACTAGCTGACAGAAATATACAGAAAGCGACATCAGTGACATCTATTATAACAGTGTCGTACTTCAAAGTTTTGTACTTATTATAAATCGCAATCCGACATTTTGACGTTTTTTTATTTTTTTGTTTATCGAGTTTGGAATATTAATTATTATTAATTAAATGCTATAAAACATTCTTTTACACAACGTTATTACAATTTTGGATCCCATTCACATGTATTAACTCTCCTCTTCATTAAAGCTGTGATTCAAAATTCAAATTATAATGGCTTATATAGTTATATAATAGAATGAAGCGATTTTGATGAAATAAAGACTAAATGTTACCATACAATAAAGCTCTTACTATCACCACCACATCAGCCGTTGTATGTCCATTGCTGAACTTAGGCCTCTCCCATCATCCCTAGGGTGGGAGTTTGCCAATACTCGCCACGCTTGGTAGGCGGGTTGGCGAACGCAGTGTTGTCGCAGGATATGGTGACGCTGCTGCCCATCATCATACTGGATGGTGTACAGTTGTTTGCACCACTATGGCCTTAGACGCCTTTTACGATACTTTGGCAAGAAAGAGGTCGGGACTATTCTTCTCTGCCGGTCACCGAGCGGCGATTATCATAAAATCAAATTTTTAAATAAATTTCGCTTACCTCCAAACAAACAGCTATCGTAAGTATGACATGTTTGATGGCTTGGTTGAAGGGATTGTCGAGACCGGTGCCAATCGTCTTGAATATGTTGTCGATATGGCTCTTGTGTTTTATCAAACATTCATCGGATTCTATCGCCGGTTTCACGCAGTCTATGAGTATGGCCTGGAGCAAGGAAAAATAACACTGTACTGTACTGTATCAGCCTGTAAACAACCCACTGTTGAGCAAAGGCCTCTTCTCTATATAAAAGAAGAGTTGGAGCTTAATCCACCACGCTGATTCACTACAGGTTGGCGGATAATTTCTCTACTATGAGTAATGATCGTTATCAGGTGTCTATGATAACAACCAGGACCGACGGCTTTACGTGCTCTCCGAGGCACGGCGGGGAGACCCACAAGGTCATAAGGCGACTACTCGCACCACTACACCTGAATGGTCGTCGTCATAGAACACTATTTCAGACAAATACAAAATCGTAATATGTAATACGAGATTGTAAATAATTTCTACGGCGCAGTCTCTTATTAACAATTATTTCTTAAAACTAGGGTTTGGAAGATATACGAATAATGGTCTGAGATTTCCTTTTAGATAACAAGACTTCCCTTATATAAATATAGAGATTCTCTAAAATACTCTGAAAGTCTTATTATTAATAAAAAAAAACTGAAAAATGCTGAAAAATTCTGATAAAGTCACATATTGTCTGAAATTTCGAAATTTTCAGTAAAATAGTGAATAATTCCATAAGGGTTAAGTTTTGACTCGATATAACAAAACACAAAATCGATAGAACAATGTCAACTTACTTTCAAGGCGTTGGTGGATGCTGAATTGACATCCGCAACGTCGGAGAGCCAAAGCTCAGACACACAGATGTTTACTAACATCGACAAATTTGGTATACACAGGTTCAAGTCAAGCCTGCAAAAGAAAAGGTATATTTAGTCATGGGTCTACGTTCTGCTCTCTATTTTGATATCGGGCTAAAAATGCAATAACAACTTCCATGGTCACCATAAATAAATTACGCATTGATATAAGTGGAACCGTGAGGATACTTGAAGTAATATTTATATGGATAAATATAACTGATTATTGCTCCTTAGCTGACTAAAAAGCTGTGTTAAGTCCAAAAAATTGTTTTTGAATAAATTGCTAATAATATTATGTTTTCGCAAGTTTTTATACTAATTTTGATACTATTATACTAATTTTGATAATTGAAATAGTTAAAGAGCCAGCTTAAAGCAGACAACATATATTTTAACAAACCTTAGTCCAGTGAGTCTGTTATACCCACTAAACAAGACATGGGGACTAGCTAAGACCGGCTTTTGCTGCTTAACTTTTGCTATGTAAAAGTTAGTGTTAGTGGTGCGCGCGTCGTTGGCGGCGAGTGTCGGCGATCGTTGGCCAGTGTCGGCGAGTGTCGGTAAGTGTTGGCAAGTGTGTTGGTGAGTGTCGGCGGCGAGTGTCGGCCAGTGTCAGCTAGTGTCGCCAGGTGTGCCGGTGAGTGTCGGCGAGTGTCTGCCAGTGTCGGCCTGTACTCAACCGGCGAGACAGCAGTAGGCCTGCTGGAGCACGGCGGCCCAGGCGGCCACCTGCGCGTCGCGCGCGGCCGGGCGCGCCGCCAGCAGCGCGCGCGCCAGCCGCACGCACAGCGCGCCGCTCGCGTGGCTGTGGCGACCAGTACTCACCCGGCGAGACAGCAGTAGGCCTGCTGCAGCACGGCGGCCCAGGCGGCCACCTGCGCGTCGCGCGCGGCCGGGCGCGCCGCCAGCAGCGCGCGCGCCAGCCGCACGCACAGCGCGCCGCTCGCGTGGCTGTGGCGACCAGTACTCACCCGGCGAGACAGCAGTAGGCCTGCTGCAGCACGGCGGCCCAGGCGGCCACCTGCGCGTCGCGCGCGGCCGGGCGCGCCGCCAGCAGCGCGCGCGCCAGCCGCACGCACAGCGCGCCGCTCGCGTGGCTGTGGCGACCAGTACTCACCCGGCGAGACAGCAGTAGGCCTGCTGCAGCACGGCGGCCCAGGCGGCCACCTGCGCGTCGCGCGCGGCCGGGCGCGCCGCCAGCAGCGCGCGCGCCAGCCGCACGCACAGCGCGCCGCTCGCGTGGCTGTGGCGACCAGTACTCACCCGGCGAGACAGCAGTAGGCCTGCTGCAGCACGGCGGCCCAGGCGGCCACCTGCGCGTCGCGCGCGGCCGGGCGCGCCGCCAGCAGCGCGCGCGCCAGCCGCACGCACAGCGCGCCGCTCGCGTGGCTGTGGCGACCAGTACTCACCCGGCGAGACAGCAGTAGGCCTGCTGCAGCACGGCGGCCCAGGCGGCCACCTGCGCGTCGCGCGCGGCCGGGCGCGCCGCCAGCAGCGCGCGCGCCAGCCGCACGCACAGCGCGCCGCTCGCGTGGCTGTGGCGACCAGTACTCACCCGGCGAGACAGCAGTAGGCCTGCTGCAGCACGGCGGCCCAGGCGGCCACCTGCGCGTCGCGCGCGGCCGGGCGCGCCGCCAGCAGCGCGCGCGCCAGCCGCACGCACAGCGCGCCGCTCGCGTGGCTGTGGCGACCAGTACTCACCCGGCGAGACAGCAGTAGGCCTGCTGCAGCACGGCGGCCCAGGCGGCCACCTGCGCGTCGCGCGCGGCCGGGCGCGCCGCCAGCAGCGCGCGCGCCAGCCGCACGCACAGCGCGCCGCTCGCGTGGCTGTGGCGACCAGTACTCACCCGGCGAGACAGCAGTAGGCCTGCTGCAGCACGGCGGCCCAGGCGGCCACCTGCGCGTCGCGCGCGGCCGGGCGCGCCGCCAGCAGCGCGCGCGCCAGCCGCACGCACAGCGCGCCGCTCGCGTGGCTGTGGCGACCAGTACTCACCCGGCGAGACAGCAGTAGGCCTGCTGCAGCACGGCGGCCCAGGCGGCCACCTGCGCGTCGCGCGCGGCCGGGCGCGCCGCCAGCAGCGCGCGCGCCAGCCGCACGCACAGCGCGCCGCTCGCGTGGCTGTGGCGACCAGTACTCACCCGGCGAGACAGCAGTAGGCCTGCTGCAGCACGGCGGCCCAGGCGGCCACCTGCGCGTCGCGCGCGGCCGGGCGCGCCGCCAGCAGCGCGCGCGCCAGCCGCACGCACAGCGCGCCGCTCGCGTGGCTGTGGCGACCAGTACTCACCCGGCGAGACAGCAGTAGGCCTGCTGCAGCACGGCGGCCCAGGCGGCCACCTGCGCGTCGCGCGCGGCCGGGCGCGCCGCCAGCAGCGCGCGCGCCAGCCGCACGCACAGCGCGCCGCTCGCGTGGCTGTGGCGACCAGTACTCACCCGGCGAGACAGCAGTAGGCCTGCTGCAGCACGGCGGCCCAGGCGGCCACCTGCGCGTCGCGCGCGGCCGGGCGCGCCGCCAGCAGCGCGCGCGCCAGCCGCACGCACAGCGCGCCGCTCGCGTGGCTGTGGCGACCAGTACTCACCCGGCGAGACAGCAGTAGGCCTGCTGCAGCACGGCGGCCCAGGCGGCCACCTGCGCGTCGCGCGCGGCCGGGCGCGCCGCCAGCAGCGCGCGCGCCAGCCGCACGCACAGCGCGCCGCTCGCGTGGCTGTGGCGACCAGTACTCACCCGGCGAGACAGCAGTAGGCCTGCTGCAGCACGGCGGCCCAGGCGGCCACCTGCGCGTCGCGCGCGGCCGGGCGCGCCGCCAGCAGCGCGCGCGCCAGCCGCACGCACAGCGCGCCGCTCGCGTGGCTGTGGCGACCAGTACTCACCCGGCGAGACAGCAGTAGGCCTGCTGCAGCACGGCGGCCCAGGCGGCCACCTGCGCGTCGCGCGCGGCCGGGCGCGCCGCCAGCAGCGCGCGCGCCAGCCGCACGCACAGCGCGCCGCTCGCGTGGCTGTGGCGACCAGTACTCACCCGGCGAGACAGCAGTAGGCCTGCTGCAGCACGGCGGCCCAGGCGGCCACCTGCGCGTCGCGCGCGGCCGGGCGCGCCGCCAGCAGCGCGCGCGCCAGCCGCACGCACAGCGCGCCGCTCGCGTGGCTGTGGCGACCAGTACTCACCCGGCGAGACAGCAGTAGGCCTGCTGCAGCACGGCGGCCCAGGCGGCCACCTGCGCGTCGCGCGCGGCCGGGCGCGCCGCCAGCAGCGCGCGCGCCAGCCGCACGCACAGCGCGCCGCTCGCGTGGCTGTGGCGACCAGTACTCACCCGGCGAGACAGCAGTAGGCCTGCTGCAGCACGGCGGCCCAGGCGGCCACCTGCGCGTCGCGCGCGGCCGGGCGCGCCGCCAGCAGCGCGCGCGCCAGCCGCACGCACAGCGCGCCGCTCGCGTGGCTGTGGCGACCAGTACTCACCCGGCGAGACAGCAGTAGGCCTGCTGCAGCACGGCGGCCCAGGCGGCCACCTGCGCGTCGCGCGCGGCCGGGCGCGCCGCCAGCAGCGCGCGCGCCAGCCGCACGCACAGCGCGCCGCTCGCGTGGCTGTGGCGACCAGTACTCACCCGGCGAGACAGCAGTAGGCCTGCTGCAGCACGGCGGCCCAGGCGGCCACCTGCGCGTCGCGCGCGGCCGGGCGCGCCGCCAGCAGCGCGCGCGCCAGCCGCACGCACAGCGCGCCGCTCGCGTGGCTGTGGCGACCAGTACTCACCCGGCGAGACAGCAGTAGGCCTGCTGCAGCACGGCGGCCCAGGCGGCCACCTGCGCGTCGCGCGCGGCCGGGCGCGCCGCCAGCAGCGCGCGCGCCAGCCGCACGCACAGCGCGCCGCTCGCGTGGCTGTGGCGACCAGTACTCACCCGGCGAGACAGCAGTAGGCCTGCTGCAGCACGGCGGCCCAGGCGGCCACCTGCGCGTCGCGCGCGGCCGGGCGCGCCGCCAGCAGCGCGCGCGCCAGCCGCACGCACAGCGCGCCGCTCGCGTGGCTGTGGCGACCAGTACTCACCCGGCGAGACAGCAGTAGGCCTGCTGCAGCACGGCGGCCCAGGCGGCCACCTGCGCGTCGCGCGCGGCCGGGCGCGCCGCCAGCAGCGCGCGCGCCAGCCGCACGCACAGCGCGCCGCTCGCGTGGCTGTGGCGACCAGTACTCACCCGGCGAGACAGCAGTAGGCCTGCTGCAGCACGGCGGCCCAGGCGGCCACCTGCGCGTCGCGCGCGGCCGGGCGCGCCGCCAGCAGCGCGCGCGCCAGCCGCACGCACAGCGCGCCGCTCGCGTGGCTGTGGCGACCAGTACTCACCCGGCGAGACAGCAGTAGGCCTGCTGCAGCACGGCGGCCCAGGCGGCCACCTGCGCGTCGCGCGCGGCCGGGCGCGCCGCCAGCAGCGCGCGCGCCAGCCGCACGCACAGCGCGCCGCTCGCGTGGCTGTGGCGACCAGTACTCACCCGGCGAGACAGCAGTAGGCCTGCTGCAGCACGGCGGCCCAGGCGGCCACCTGCGCGTCGCGCGCGGCCGGGCGCGCCGCCAGCAGCGCGCGCGCCAGCCGCACGCACAGCGCGCCGCTCGCGTGGCTGTGGCGACCAGTACTCACCCGGCGAGACAGCAGTAGGCCTGCTGCAGCACGGCGGCCCAGGCGGCCACCTGCGCGTCGCGCGCGGCCGGGCGCGCCGCCAGCAGCGCGCGCGCCAGCCGCACGCACAGCGCGCCGCTCGCGTGGCTGTGGCGACCAGTACTCACCCGGCGAGACAGCAGTAGGCCTGCTGCAGCACGGCGGCCCAGGCGGCCACCTGCGCGTCGCGCGCGGCCGGGCGCGCCGCCAGCAGCGCGCGCGCCAGCCGCACGCACAGCGCGCCGCTCGCGTGGCTGTGGCGACCAGTACTCACCCGGCGAGACAGCAGTAGGCCTGCTGCAGCACGGCGGCCCAGGCGGCCACCTGCGCGTCGCGCGCGGCCGGGCGCGCCGCCAGCAGCGCGCGCGCCAGCCGCACGCACAGCGCGCCGCTCGCGTGGCTGTGGCGACCAGTACTCACCCGGCGAGACAGCAGTAGGCCTGCTGCAGCACGGCGGCCCAGGCGGCCACCTGCGCGTCGCGCGCGGCCGGGCGCGCCGCCAGCAGCGCGCGCGCCAGCCGCACGCACAGCGCGCCGCTCGCGTGGCTGTGGCGACCAGTACTCACCCGGCGAGACAGCAGTAGGCCTGCTGCAGCACGGCGGCCCAGGCGGCCACCTGCGCGTCGCGCGCGGCCGGGCGCGCCGCCAGCAGCGCGCGCGCCAGCCGCACGCACAGCGCGCCGCTCGCGTGGCTGTGGCGACCAGTACTCACCCGGCGAGACAGCAGTAGGCCTGCTGCAGCACGGCGGCCCAGGCGGCCACCTGCGCGTCGCGCGCGGCCGGGCGCGCCGCCAGCAGCGCGCGCGCCAGCCGCACGCACAGCGCGCCGCTCGCGTGGCTGTGGCGACCAGTACTCACCCGGCGAGACAGCAGTAGGCCTGCTGCAGCACGGCGGCCCAGGCGGCCACCTGCGCGTCGCGCGCGGCCGGGCGCGCCGCCAGCAGCGCGCGCGCCAGCCGCACGCACAGCGCGCCGCTCGCGTGGCTGTGGCGACCAGTACTCACCCGGCGAGACAGCAGTAGGCCTGCTGCAGCACGGCGGCCCAGGCGGCCACCTGCGCGTCGCGCGCGGCCGGGCGCGCCGCCAGCAGCGCGCGCGCCAGCCGCACGCACAGCGCGCCGCTCGCGTGGTTGTGCGCGCGCGGCGCCGACAGCAGCGCGTGCAGCGTGTGCAGGCAGCACGTCTTTATGTACACGCTGTTGTGCGTCATCAGCGAGAGGATCGACTCGCACACCGACTGAGAACCGATTGGCACATGTTAGCGGGCCTCGACAAAGTACGACTTCGCATAACAGCGAGACGAAAAAAAGGAGCTAACTACTAGACACTAAGCGGTGTCTTTCCACCTTGGAAATGAAAAATTTTACATTGTGACCAGTTATACAAGAGGCGGTTAAAAAGTTCGCGGCCTAGAGTACTTAACGATGAGTAATTAGTTTGTTACTCATGTCACTAGCTGCAACACTCAGTAGTATTATAAAAGCAATCACTAATTAAGTTTGCACTCATAGTTCAATTATTATTTATCGAACAACAAACATCACCATGTTAACCGTCATCAGTTGTTCAGGATTCTGAGCCTTCATATACGCTGATGAAAAAATGGGCCCGCCTATTTCAATAAGGACGATAGAGCTATGAAGACGACCCTCGCCCGGGCCGCCCTGCCACGGTACTGACCGAAAAAAATGTCCAAAAAGTCGGAATAACCGTTCTAGCCGACCGAAGAATTAAATTGTGGCAGATTGCTGAAGAACTGCAGATTAGCAAAGAACGAGTTAAAGAAACTTTATATGAACATTTGAATAGGGGCCATTCATTTATTACGTAAGACGAATTTTACTACTTCTATCTTTGCGCATTTTTGTGATCTTACGTAAGAACTATCGAGACTCCCTCCCACCCCCTTGTAATAAAAAATAAGACATGGTGACCCCCCTCCCCCCCTAAATAGTCTAACGTAATAAATGAATGGCCCCATGAGAAAAATAAGCGCGCGCTGGGTACCAAAAATGCTCACACCGCTCCACAAGCAACGTCGACTGCAGGATAACAAGGAAGACATTTGGCAACGGTTAGTCACCGTAGATGAAACATGGATTCGCCAATATCATCTGGAGTCCAAACAAGATTCCATGCAATGGATAAAAAAGGAAAAAGGCCGTCGAAAAAACGACGTAGGAAACTGACGCGCGGAGTGCTCTTTCTGCAAGACAACGCGCCCGTTCACACCGCATATGTTGCGAGGCAAGCCCTGAAAGACACGGAGTTCTCAGAGATTGACCAGCCTTCATATAGCCTAGACCAAGACCCTAACGCTTATTTCCTGTTTTCCAATTTGAAAAAGGACTTGGAGAAGGAAGATTTACAGATGCCAACGAAATGAAAGCTGCGGTTGATGGTCATTTTGAAGAGAAAGATACAGAATATTTTTGGGTGGGTTAAAGGCATTGTATGCGAGATGTGAGAAATGTATTTCACTTGAGGGAGATTATATTGAACAATAAAAAAATAAAAAACCATATATTTTCTTTCATTGCCTTAGGCCGCGGACTTATCAGCCGTCCTTCGTACTTGGAATACAAATTAACATTCATATTTTTTGATTTTTGATATCCTTGATAATAATTGGTTTAGCTTATAGTCTGTTGTATGTTAATGTACATGTACCTTTATATATGTAATAAAAAAATCTATCCTATACTAATATTTCCTATGAGTATTAGTGGAAATTTCAAAACATGAGTTTCGATATAGGTTTCCATTTGGGGGCCGACTCGTCTTACTTATCCGGCGAAACCCTTCTTAATATATATTTACTTTTGAATAAATATCTTTATAAATTTAAACTTTTCTTCGCATGTGTAAAGTTCAATCAAATGCTTTATCTAATTAAAAATATTTGGTAATTTTTGGCAAATATGTTGAAATCTGAAAAGTATTAACAAAAACTTTGCAAAATTTTGTGGCGAAAAGCTGAAAATTTATTAGTGCATTATATTTATTGGTTGTTATTTGTTCATATAGTAAAATATCCACATATAAAATCTTAGACTTGAAATTTTTTATATGTAGTATTTTGTAATGAGTTTTAAATTTCTAATCAATCGATTAATCAAATAATTTATTTAAAGTTCTAAGCAGTAAACTAAATTTGGAAGAATCCTGAAATTATCGAGTCAGTTATATTTATTACCTTAATATTTTCTTTGCTGAAGACGGGCAAAATGTCACGGAGCATGGTCAGTGTGTGTAAAACTGTGCGATGACCGGACAATAGTGCCTCTGGTTTGATTTGATCCAAACAGAATTCGGCAACGCGGTTTACAGCTGGATGTAGTTTAGGTACCTAGGAAATAGAACATTATTCATGCTCTATGTATACATATATCTTGTCAATGATTGGCTACACACACATGCATGGAAACACGCGGAAATGTTCAACGCATGCGTTCCTATCAAAGTGAAGAAAATTTTCACTTAGAAGGGGTCCGCGAACATCCCTATCAGTATACCCCGTTGTTTTAAAAATATTTTAGGCAAAATTTATAATTCATCAAAGTATAAAAGTCATTATTTCCATAGTCAAATATTAATTTTTTAAATTGTTTTAATAATAGTTTCAGGATTTTACTGTGCAGTAAAAGCTTGTAAGGCTTCCACGGCTGAGCACAGACTTCATTGAGGATATACGTTTCAGAATTTCTTCTAAAACATGTTAGTTTCCTCAAGGTACTAACCGATGTTCCGCAAACGATGTTCTTTAAAAATGCAAATACATGCAATGTCTCAAATGATGGTTTTTAGTTAGTCAAAATTAAGAGCAAAAAATCATATTTTACATACCTTAATATTTTGATTGTCAGATGGAATCATAAAACAGCTTCCTCTTAATATTGCAGTGACGGCATGCTGAGCTGCTTTACGAACCTGGATATTAAAAATAATATTTTTTATATTTATAAAATTAAGAATTTGGTATTACGCAGCTAAATGTTATTTCAGATAAACAATTTGATAGGCACTTTTATGGCACTCGTGACACGTATGTCCGTTAGAAACTGTTTTTGCTTAATTTTTGGTTTTATTTTTACAAATATTTGTATGAACATGCTAATGTAGTGTTAGATATCATGTTTATTAAGAAAGATCAAAAACAATATGTGGTAACGCTCGACTAGTAGAAAAAACCGGTGGGAGGGATGCGCTGTGCCGCGCTCCCGGCTGCATGGGTACCACCATCTTCCTTGTTTCTCCCGTGAAACAGCTTTGCTGTGTTTCGGAGAAAAGAGCAAGACAGGCAGTGTAATTACTGGCACCGAGACTTTAACACCTTATGTCTCTAGATAGGCAACACATAAATGAGTTGCCTTTTTTTTTGTCGCAGGGGAAACCATTTACGGATGATATCCAGGACGCCCGGGTGGCAGTCCTAGACCTATGTCGGACTCGGCACTTTGAGAGTGCAATACCGTACTAAACCCCTGCGGGAGCCCTCAGCCGCTTTAATTGGAGGGTCCCGGATCTGCAGACAACAGGATCCCTCCAGCGACAGGCTGGCCTCGGCGAAAAGGCCAGACTTCTCCTCCATGGGGACTGTCCGGCTCACCTCTGAACAGTCCCAACGACGCCGTGTCTAGCAGGACCGGGTTCCCATCCCGGCCCGCCACGGGCACAGGGGCGTCACTGGAGGCGTATTAAGTAGCGCCTCCTACGCACCCCCATTCGTCGCCCGCATAAATGAGTTACCTGGGCTAGTTCCAGGTAAACTAGTTTATGTTCATGGGCGACGTTAACCACTTACCATCAGGTGGAACGTCTGCCAGTTTGCCTATTCACTTAACATTAAAACAAAAAAAAAAAAGATTACAAGTATAACTCAAAAAAAAAAATTAGCTACAAAAACAAAATTGCCTCACCTTAGGTTTTGAATGCAATGAAAACGCTAACACTGACTCAAAAACTCTCATTGTAGAAGAATCTCCCCACAGAGCATATTCCTGAGCTCGTAGTAAGACAGACAAGCATCCGATAGTACTCCTCAATAGCATCCCATTTTCAGACTGTGCATTGTTTTCTAAGACATCGGTAAATATTGTCGCTGAGTCGGAGAACAGTTTTCTCAGCACTCCTTGTGGAACAGATTTGATGCCCATCGCTAACAGTGATAGTATTGGTACTAGGCTTTCTTCACCTTCCGATGATTTTAAAGTTTGCATCTGTAAATTGTAAATGGTTTAAAATACGAGGGTGCGTTCTTCGAGCTATCGCCAACCAAGCAACATAATCAGGAGTGAAAAGTGAAATATGGAAAACAAAAACGAATATCGTGCCGTTATAAAGTTCCTTACCAATCAGTCAAGTCAGTCAAGGAAAATCAGTTGCGACCATAATGGATGAGATGTCATCGGTTTACGGTGACTCTTGTCCAGGCAAAGCATAGTATACAAGTGGCACAGTTTGTTTAAAAAAAGAAGGGAATCCCTTGAAGACGACCCGAGGCCGGGCAGGAGCATCGAGGTGACCACGCCAGAACTTATCCAAAAAGTCGAAAAACTTGTACTCGACGATGCTCCACTAAAGAAGAAATAACTCGCAGAAATGGTTGGAGTATCCGATACAACCATTTTTAAAATCCTGCACGATCATCTTGGCATGACTAAGGCCAGCGCAAGATGGGTACCGAGAATGCTCACGCCGCCGCAAAAACAACAACGCGTAGAGTGTTCACGTGCATTTTTGGACCTCTGCAATGAGGACAAGGATGGTGTATTGAGTCGAATTGTTACTGGATACGAAACTTGGGTTCATCATTATGAACCTGAGTCGAAACAAGACTCTACGCAGTGGCATAAAAAGGGCACAGCACCCCCCAAGAAGTTTAAGGTGTCACAGTCAGCTGGGAAACAGATGGCAACGGTCTTTTGGGACTCAGAAGGAATATTATTGATCGATTATAAAGATAAAGGTGTTTATATAACCGGAGAATACTACGCTTCAATATTAGAGCGACTAAAAGAAGCCATTAAACAGAAAAGACGGGGAAAATTGACGAAAGGTGTGCTGCTTTTGCACGACAATGCGTCCGTCCACAAGAATCGCGTTGCGTTGGCTGCCCTGCTTAAAGTGGGCTTCGATATTTTGAACTACCCACCCTACACCCCAGACCTGGCCCCGAGTGATTATTACCTCTTTCCAAAAATGAAAACAGAGCTGCGGGGTAAAAAATTTACCACCGATGATGAAGTTAAGGAGGCAGTTTCAGCGTATTTTGAAAACATTTTTTATGAGGGTATAAATAAATTAATTGAAAGATCTGAAAAATGTGTCCGTCTTGCAGGTGAATATATTGAAAAGGAAAAATAATTTGGTTTTTTTATTTCAACCCCTTACCCTTCATTCCGCGAACATAAAAACGCTCCCTCGTAGGAAAAAATACGCTAAGTTGATAAAACCTATAGTCTTTAGTTAAAAATGAAGTTAAATAATGCATTGACGACCCCGTTGGCGTAATGGTCACCATGCCGGACTGCCAACCAGAGGGTCCCGGGTTCGATTCCCGGCACAGTCAACATCTCTGTGATGAGCAAATTTGTTGGCTGTCGGTCTGAGTGTTCAATATGTATCGATATAAAGTATTTATGTATGTATATGTAGTATATCAGTTGTGTTAGCGCCAGTAACACAAACTATAAATAGTTTAGTATGGGGCTAACCAGCCGTGTGTGAAATGTGTCCTAGTATTTATTTATTTATTGTATGTCAATACTTGATCTAGATTTAGGTTTATAATTAATTTTGTTTTTGTAATCAAATAAAATCATCATAAGCCTGGGTTGATAAAATATTCTCAAATATAATAAATATAATTATATTCTAAAAGATAACACTAAAGTCGTAAAAAAATATTTACTTGTTTACACTGCTGGTCAAAGGTTTGCAGACTGCCACAAAAACGACGATTTTTTTTTTCTACATCATATTAATACATTAAGTTAATAATTAAAAACATTAAAATATAAATAATATAGATCATAAAATTGCAAAAAGCAGAATACATTTGTATTATTCATCTTGCATTTCCTCAAAATTTGTTTTTTAGCTCTTACATTAGAACTTTCTTGATCTGTCTTCCTAACGTATGAAAATGGGATGAACATTTTGATCGAGATATTTCCACAAAAGCTCTATGGGGTTGAGATAAGGGCTATACAAAGGCCATGACTCCCATCTGCTTCTATTCTAAGAAACCCTTACATAGTTTTGAACTGTTCATTGAATCATTATTTTGTTGAAAAATGACTATCGTTAATTAAATTGAGTCTCTTAAGCAGTGATTCTCAACCTTTTTTTGTTGCGGCACATATTTAACGATTTCAAAATTTGGCTGTACACAAAGAAAAAGATAAAAATTATTTACTTACTACAACACACTGCATAAATAGTTTATGACAAAAATTTTAATTATATGAAATAAACTAATATATATTACAATAATAACTAAACGTTTATTAAGGAAATATTTTTCTTTTTAAATGATATAATTTAATAATATTAACATTATTATATATTTGCAAAATTTGGCTGCACACTTTTGAAATAAGGCGGCACACAAAAGTGCCGCGGCACAGTGGTTGAGAATCACTGCTCTAAAGAATTGCATTTCTCTCTAAAATTTCTCTATGTTGATCATTTTCCATAATTCCTTCAATCGATACTAAACTTCCAGAAACATGTGCACAGAAACATACAATGATAGAGCATCGACCATGTTTGAGACTTGGGAGAGGAAACTTGGTCAGTTGGAATGAACTTTTGGGAGTTGGAACTTATGTATGTTGAAGAATTTTTTTTTCTTGAACTAGTAATTGAATTTTAATTCATCAGTCCAAAGAACTTATTCAAAATCTTTTCGTATAGTAACACAAAATAGCATCCCACAACCATCTTTGGACTGTAGTTACAGATATATATATTCATGTATCATTCTCACAAAACTTCTGGCATATTCAAAATATTTTCATCCATTTATCCGCAAATAACTCACACTTAGGATATTCGGCCAGGAGAGCGTTCAGTACGAGGAACGTCGGTACAAGAGTACGGGGAATATCGGGCAAAAGTTCGGGGAATAGGCGAAATAGCAGTAAACAGTTTAATCTTTTGGCACATGCGACTATGACACTTTAAGGGTACAAGCAGCCTAAACAGTTCATTGCTACAGGTCCGGGTTATCGATCCGTTGATGGAATATTTTGCATGCAATTTAAAAAAAAAATTTAATGTACTTTCGTCGACTTCCAAGGAGTTATACTTCAGAGCCCCTATGAGATATTTGGTTAGCTATGGATAACGCCGATAAATTCGTTTGTACAGTATCTCAAAAATACTTTATGAATCTTTTCCAACAAAAAAGCTGTACTTTCATACCAGATCCCAGACACGTACTTTAGTTTCGAGGTTTATTCGAACGAGCGCACGCGCACGAGTCGCTTGTGGGAATCATGAAAAGTAAGCTTAGGATCGAAAGCAACCCCCAGATCTTTTATTGTACAAAGATTTTTTGGTATCATGGGGTACGTTCGCGGGCCCTATTCTAATTGCTAATTCATCACTTTTATAGGATTTTTTTATCTATGCATTCCACAGACCACATGCGCGGAAATGATACTTCTTTAATCAAAAACTGAATTTAACTGTCGAACTTTAGTAAATAATTGTTTGCTATTGTTCATAAAAGATAATAAACAAAATTATCTTACATTTATTCACTACTTATTATTTTTATTAAAATCTGATAAATAAAAAACTATTGCGCATGTCCCATTTCCGTTTCCGCGCATGTGGTCTGTGGAATGCATAGATAAAAAAATCCTATAAAAGTGATAAATTATCAATTAGAAGAGGGCCCGCGAACGTACTCATAGTCACCCATTTTATAATCGAAGGTTATGGGGTGCCGTATTCAACCAAACGTCAACATGCAACATTTTTCAAAATTAAAAGCCATTTAATTATGGACAATCCTCACGTATCAAAGCTCTCCAAGACCAAAACCACATCCAACATACCACCACATTTTAAAATTAAGGTCTCATTATATTAATAATTGGCCTTAACGAACATGAATAACACTTTACACTTTGAAATATCAGTTCATATATTACCACTTCATATATACCACTGGGTTTAATATAGACGCCGCACACGACCGAGGTGTGCCCGTGCCAGGTAAACTTGCTCATAAGTCTTCACCATCATATGTTTCCAGATCAAGCCGTGGTTTTAGAATGTCAGGAAGTGCAGCAAGTAGGACACCACCACATGGTGTTTTTCTGTCACAGCGGTAAATGCCCCTGTCTCCGTTAGTCAGATCTCCATCGCTTACAGACTCATCGAGTAAAGTTGCAGTGATAGCAATTAAGTTGTGCTCGAGTATTTGAATACCATTATGCCATATCTCGAGTTTTATTTATAACCTCGCACATTTTGGTAATACACTTTTATGTTACTAGATTTCTGTTGGCCATACAGGCCTATCCCACTCCCGTGTAGGTATCGAAAATGCAAGTACATGCGGCGGCCGCCTCGAGCGGGCCAATCAGTAGGGACTCACGCGCGAGATTTGTTCGACGCATTGTTTTAAAAATGGATTTTAAAAAAAGCAAAAAGATACTGTACGTCTACCATGAGTTTCCAGAAACGATACACGTTAGCGAGTGTAGTAGACAATTTCAACAATTTGTATGGAAAGTTGAGCAACACCTCTACCAGATACTATCATTACTATTGCATTTCTACGTTTACTACTGTAGTTATGTCATGCGCGCTTGTAACAAAAACTCATGGTAGACGTACTGTGCAGTATTTAACTGTTTCAACAAGGATTGCTAAGATCTATTATAAAATTGTTATTATTAATTATTATTATTGTGAAATTATCATTCTTTGGGTTACTAAAATAAGTTGGAAGGTAGGCAGGTATACTAAGTTGGTGTAATAATCTTTCACAAATACCTACCTATAAAAAATTAAAGGAATTTCGATCTGTTTCTTTTTAAATACCTACCTTCCCATAGTTTTTTTTTCTGCACGAATTTTTAGAATTATTACTATTAACACCTACCTTAGGTTTATTTGGAAAGTAATTTGTTCACTAAAGTAGAGTACTAGAAAAAAATTGGTAATTAAATATTTAGATTAAATTATTTTCTAAAATGAGACAAACCTGATTTCATTAGAAAGGATAAGAGTTACACAATAGAAAGAGAGGCAACTTTTAGGTAAGTATAACCATAGGTTATGAAGCGCTGCACGATGTGAATTGAACTTAATTGAATTTACTTTTCGGAGTGAGTCTTCTTTACTTGTACTATTATTTATTCTGTGGCCATAATGCAAAGTACTTGTTTTGCAGGTCTGCCATCTCACAAAATGGCTAGTGGAAATGGGGGTAATAATAATAGTAAAGGTTCTAAGAGAAGCTAAGATAATATCATATTCAAGACCATGTAATACAAAAGCTAAATTACTTGTGTTGGTAAGATATAAAAATTTAACAAATATATACTTAATTATTTTAGTTTTATTTATTAAATTTTAAGTTTATTGCAATTTTTGTGGCAAAAAAATATGAAAGAGTGACATTTATGAAATATGTAATAAGGAATAGAATATGCAGGTGTGTTTGTTGCCCCAGATAGTTTTTAAATATTTAGAGATAATATAAGGTTTTTTATTAGTGTTTTCAAACTTTTGACCAGGAATATATATATTTTTTTGTTTACTGTGTATGCTGGTAAACTTCAGTTTTCTTTTTTCAGCAAATCCTATGAGTCCCAGAAACTGTATTTAAATTAACTCAAATAACTAACCAATGCAGCAAAGTATTCAGTTGTAGATTCCTTTCCACCTTCCTCTTTTATTGCCTCGGTCACGGCAGCTAATACTGCGAGCATATCTTTATGTACTGGATTGTTTGGATCGAACTTTGTCAACAACCTATCAGGATAAACAAAATGGTATTAGTAAAAATGGTAGAGATTTCACAATAATTATGTGGTTATTTAGATTTTTCATTATTGTTGTATTAGTTTTAATTTGTTTCCTTAACTTTTTACAATTATTTCAACTATTAAAATGACTTAAAACAATGATTAATTACATTAAATGAGTCTTCAATGTAATTAGAAACAGTAGTAATAAAAACTTCATAGTTACTAAAGAATTTATAAAAATTTAAATAAATGTAATAACATTCATCCAACAATTTCAATAATTTTATTTGAGTTATAATACAAAATTATAAGAATAAAATTATCAGTCGGCTGTTATCTAAACTACAGGCATTAAGTTACCCACCTTACAATAGAAACTGGGTGTGCATATTAAAAATATTTAAATAACAAAAATTTTAAAATGATATTTATAATAAAAAAAAAGCCCTACATTTACTCACTTGCTGAAACTAATATTTGAGCATTGACTCCAATCAGAAGCAAACGTCTGGAAAGTTTTATATGTTCCAGACTTAGTAGATACTGAATACTCAGACTCGGAACCTTCTTCTTCTGCCTTTGAACCATGAACGGACATATTTTCAAACTCCTTAGCAATTGTCAATTCATTCTCTGCTTCTGATTTTTGCTTGCCAGTACTGTGTCCGTATGTCATCATTGCATCGTGTTTGAGCACGGCTTGTTGGGTTAAGCCGGAGTTGCCTATTTTTTTTTTAAATTGTATTATTTTATTTGTTAATGAAATAATGCCGGTGTGTACACAATAATAAATCGTCAAGCTATCTTTAGTTTTCGTCGGTACCAATATTTTTATTTAACGATTTTATTTCTAAAGGTTATATTGAACCATGTTTATTACATATGTAAGTAATAACTAATGGACATAATATGTGCAGTGGTTAATTCAATATGATTTATAAATATACAGTTATAGTTTAACAAATGTATGATTGTTAACTTACTTAAATTTTCTTGGAAAAACCGGGATTTGGCCATTTCTCTGTATTTTTGAGTTTTGGGATTCGAATTTGACGACTGTCCTTTCTGCCATCTTTTTCCCTTTGTTTGACCCTTGAGCTTTGACCTGAATTTACCCATTTTTTATTTCATAGCACTTTTATGTTCTCAAAACACCACCACACGTGGGTAAAGTTTTTTTTTAATATAAATTAACCACAAGCTCTTGTCAGTTAGACTTCAGATGTCAAAATAAAACCATAGTATTTTTTTAAGGTAGGTAACTCTATAACTCCACCTGACTCTACCCAAGCAAAGAGTATATAATCACTACGTTATACCAAGTAATGTACCCAAGTAATAATAAATAATGCATGTATTAACAATTAATAAATATAATTTTTTCATAATACGTTGTTCGACGTATTGAAGATTAAAATTATAATTTATGAATAATTTATTGTTTATTTTTCATGATTTTAATCAAGTCATGAGTAGTTTATATCTGTATAACATCTGTCAACAAAATAAAAATAAATACACAATCATACACAATAGAATCAGAAGTGAAACGGAACGGTTGTGTTAGTTTTTCTGAATAATTTTTCTTCATTCACCTCGCATTCTTGTTTCATTGACGTTCCTCTTGTTTGTAAATAATAACCGCTGGAAATAGTACGCGATGTGAAATTACCCGCATTCTTCGATCGAGTGTACATTACGTAAACCGGAGCTTGCATGTTAATTATGTTAATAGCAACCTAACCTATAGGTGGAATAGTAGTTTTCGTTCTGTTAAGAAATGATACGGGATAATGCCGCCCTTTAGGAGGAAGAAAGCTGCCAAGTCGTTCCCTGTGAAAGTGTGTACTTTGGACGCGGAGTTGGAGTTCAACCTTGAGGTAAATTAGTGTATAATATTTGTGTTCATTTGAAATACTGTTTACAGCTTCGGTTGCAGGAATGTTAACAATGAACCCGTTGTGAGTCATCCTTTGACCCCGGGGTCGATTAAATACTTTAAATACGCGCTATTACACCTTTAAACGCTTTTTAGAAATTTGTGTAAATATATTTTAATTTATATTATAAGATAGTACATAACATATTTTTATGTATGGCTTAGGTATTTAAACTGTTTGTTATTCGTATTGAATATATAAATGAGAAAGTATTAAACAAATACTTCTAAATTGTTTGGAATTTGTTATAAATTATCATTAGGTCATTAAAATTGGGCAACATCCTTATTGAAAAACTCTACAAAACACAAAACACTTAAAAGTTTAATTGGATCCTATTGGAGTTTTTAAATATCTGATATTCTGTGTTATCTCATTGATGTAAAAAAAAAAAGTTTAATTATAAAAAAGTATAGAATGTAATATATAATAGGATATTTATCTCATTTCAAACACAACAATGAAATATTGTTTATATTTAAAACATAACAACTTTTCCAGTGGCGTGCAACTGGACGAGATTTATTTGACCTGGTATGCAGGACAATCGGACTGAGAGAAACATGGTTTTTTGGGCTGCAGTTCGAGGACACAAAACACTTTATAAGCTGGCTGAAGTTGGATAAAAGAGGTTTGCATATAAATATTACCAGAATAATATTTATTGCTTATTTATGATGATAAGTCTAGAACTATAACTAAAAGGATTTAGGGGCAGTTTCACCACTTCCTATTAAGATCCGGATAACCTAACTGTTAAATAATTGTAACAAAATAAATATTAATTACTACTAGCGCCATCTCGTAGTTAAACTCGGAGAATGACTACACTGTATGAATGATATTAAATAAAAATGTTCAGTTGATCGCAAACTATCATAGCGTTTTATTAGGTTATGGGCCCAGGATTCGCATTTCGCAAATAAGTGATAAATCAGTGCAGTTGGACTAAAAATGTCGACCAATTATTTAGCTAACGTCCCGAAGTTGAAAGGTCGCGAAAATTATGATGACTGGTGCTTCGCGGCGGAAAATGTGCTTGTATTAGAAGGCATGGCGGACGCTATCAAGAAGCCATTAGCAGAAACGGCTACATCAGTTCAAAAAGCAGAGGATATGAAGGCAAAAGCAAAACTAGTGCTAACAATCGACGCTTCTTTATATATTCATATCAAGCAATGTGCAACAACGTTTGATTTATGGAGAACTTTAAAAAATATGTTCGATGATTGTGGGTATTCACGAAAAATTAGTTTGCTTAGAAATCTTATTAGTATACGTCTAGAAGACTGCGATTCGATGACCAGCTATGTAAGCCAGCTTATAGAAACTGCACAGAAACTGCAAGGGACTGGTTTCGAAATAAATGACCAGTGGATTGGATCACTTATGTTGGCCGGATTACCGGAGAGATTCGAGCCAATGATAATGGCAATCGAACACTCAGGCATCAATATAAACGCGGACGCTATAAAAACAAAGTTGTTGGATATGAGTTTTGAAGTTAAATCGGAAGGTGCATTTATCGCGGGAAAAAAATTTCATAGTCATAGTCATAAATATGGCGGTTTCAAAAATCAAACCGCTCACTCACAGCATGGCGGCGGCAGCGGAATGAACGGAATGAACCGAATGAACGGAAACAGAACGAATCCGTCAACTGTCAATGTCAGTGATGGCGGCAATAACAATAACATATTGACGAGAACTAAAATAATTCGTTGTTATAAGTGCAAGCAGACTGGACACTTTAAAAATCGCTGTCCACACACAGAAAAAACGAAGACGAATGCGTTTAGTGTTTTTCTCACAAAAGGATTTAGTCAAAGCGACTGGCACTTGGATTCCGGCGCAAGTACTCATTTGGTTTCCAACAAAAATTTATTATCAAATGTTTGTTATGAACCTAAGATTAAGGAGATTATCGTGGCAAATAAAACGATAGTGCCTGTTGAATGCTCAGGAGATCTACAGATTACGACATGTGTCGGTAGTAGGAATCACGAGATAAATGTAAACAATGTTTTGTATGTGCCAAACCTGACAACCAATTTACTATCAGTGAGTAGAATAATTGCCAACGGCAACAGAGTCGAATTTGATCAACACGGTTGTTCAATCTATAACTCACAGAATGACTGTATTGGTATAGCAAAATTAGAAAATGGTGTATACAAACTAAATGTGAAAACTGAGCAAGTGCTTGCAGCATCAGTGAAAGTATCAAGCACAACTTGGCACAGGCGTCTTGCTCATATAAATGCCACTGATATGCAGAAACTGAAGAATGGAGTAGTTGAAGGTGTTAATTTCAGTGACAAGTGTGACATCAGCAAGAATAATTGCACAGTTTGCTGTGAAGGGAAGCAAACAAGACTTCCATTCCCACACAGTGCAAACAAAAGTAGTGGAGTCCTGGAACTGGTCCACACAGACTTATGTGGACCGATGGAGAACCTGTCACTAGGTAAAGCTAGATACTTCCTATTGTTTGTGGATGACTTTAGCAGGATGTGCACTGTCTATTTTTTGCGAGAGAAGAATGAAACCTTCAAATATTTTAAACAATATAAAGAGCTTGTGGAGACACAACAGTCAAAAAGAATTAAAATTCTAAGGTCAGACAACGGAGGTGAGTTCTGTTCGGCAGAAATAGAGAACTACTTGAAACAATGTGGTATAGTTCATCAGAAAACAAACAGTTACACACCGGAGCAGAATGGATTATGTGAGCGATATAACAGATCCATAGTTGAGAAAGCTCGCTGTCTCCTGTTTGATGCTCAGTTTCAGAAATGCCTGTGGGCAGAGGCTGTAAATACAGCTGTGTATATTATAAATCGTGCACCAGCTGCAGGCATTGGTGACAATACAACTCCTTATGAAATATGGACGGGCAGAAAGCCGAAGTTGGATCACTTACGAATATTCGGCAGTCCAGTCATGGTACATATCCCTAAAGAAAAACGCAGGAAATGGGATAAGAAAGCGAAGAAAATGTTCCTAGTTGGATATTCTGAGAATGTCAAGGGCTATCGCTTATATGATCCAGTAGCACGAGATGTTACTATAGCCAGAGATGTCATGGTCATGGAGAACATAGATGACAGCTCGATGACAACCATCGCCGTTAATGAAAGCAGACCACCTGAAGATGTAAAAGAGGAAGAAGTTTCTTTAAGTGAAGAGCAAGATACCAGTGAAAACCAGAACGATAAGACATTCATCCCAAGTAATTCTTCAAGTGACGCTGATGACAGTTACTCAGACACTTTATCACCAGAGGACCTGGATCTCTTCTCTACGCAATGTGACACGAATGTACCCGAGAAACGTGTGAGACGCAAACCAGACTTCTATAATGTTGTAAACATGTGTGCGGAAATATCAGGTGAACAGCTTACTATAAGTGATGTGTTAAACAGTTCTGAAAAAGAACAATGGCAGTGTGCAATAAAAGACGAGTTAAAATCTTTTAGTGAAAATGACACTTGGGAGTTAGTGGATAGGCCAAAAGATAAAACAGTGGTCAAAGCCAAGTGGGTGTTTAAAAGGAAATTTAACAGTGATGGTGAAGTGCGCTACCGGGCCAGGCTTGTGGCCAAGGGTTTTACCCAGAAAAAGGGTATTGACTTTAATGAGACTTTCTCGCCAGTTTTACGTTATTCTACATTTAGATTGTTATTAGCTTTAAGTGTTCAACTTGATTTAAAAATGAATCACCTTGATGTACCAACGGCTTTTCTTAATGGTTTTCTAAAGGAAACTGTGTATATGGAAATACCAGAATGTTCAGAATTTAATAATTGTAAGAACAAAGTATTGAGGCTTAAGAGAGCAATTTATGGTCTCAAACAATCAGCTCGAGCTTGGTATATTAGAGTTGAGGATTGTTTGTTAAAATTAGGCTATAAAAAGTCAGATTATGAACCTTGTCTTTTTGTAAAAAGTGATAAAAATACTAAAGTTTATGTTGCTCTATTTGTAGATGATTTTTTTGTCTTTTATAACTGTAAGAATGCATATAAAGTGTTAATAAATAAGTTAGTTGAAAAATTTAGAATTAAAGACTTAGGTCAGATGAAACAGTGTCTAGGTATGAATATAAATGTATATAAAGACAGTATTACTGTAGACCAGAAGCAATATATAGAGACTATTCTAAAGAGATTTAATATGTCAGATTGTTCATCTTGTGATACTCCTATGGAAATTAATTTAAAAATGGAAAAGGATATTAATAACAACTCAGACAAAAAATATCCATACCAACAATTAATAGGCAGTTTAATGTACTTGTCAGTTTTAACCAGGCCAGATATTACATTTAGTGTAAGCTTTTTAAGTCAGTATAACAATTGTTTTAATGAAAGACATTGGAAACATTTAAAACGTTTATTAAAGTATTTAAAAGGAACTAAAGAGTATGGTCTTGTATATAAGAAAACTACTCTTAATTTGCACGGCTTTGTAGATGCTGATTGGGCTTCTTGTGCCTTGGATAGAAGGTCTTATACTGGATTTTGTTTTCTTATGTCAAATTCTGTAGTGTCTTATGAATCAAAGAAACAAAAAACTGTAGCACTATCTAGTACAGAAGCTGAATACATGGCTTTATCTGAATCTTGCAAAGAAGGCATTTATTTATTTAATTTACTAAATGAGCTTGTGCAGTGTGGAAATATGCCACTGTATTTATATAGTGATAACCAAAGTTCTATTAAATTAGCTTCTAATCCTTTGTTTCACAATAAACGCACAAAACATATTGACATAAGGCACCACTATGTAAGAGAATGTGTTTTGGAAAATAAAGTTAAAATTGAATATGTGTCAACAAATAATATGCCAGCTGATGTACTGACCAAAAGCTTATGTAAAGATAAACATTATAAGTTTTTAAATCTAATGGGTATTTCGAAAGTGTAGTGTAGATATGTGTTATGTATACATTTAATTATAACTATTGTTGATATTTAATTTTTTGGAATTTAGTTTATTTTGTTAGGTCAGGGTGTTAAATAATTGTAACAAAATAAATATTAATTACTACTAGCGCCATCTCGTAGTTAAACTCGGAGAATGACTACACTGTATGAATGATATTAAATAAAAATGTTCAGTTGATCGCAAACTATCATAGCGTTTTATTACTAACTAGCACTTATTTTGACAGATAACCCATACAATTACCTGTCAAAAAAGTGCCAGGTAGGTTAACCGGAACTTAATAACAAGTGGTGAAACTGGGTCTTACGCCGAGTTGCACAAAACAAATTTTAAATTTAAGTGTTTATTAAACTAATTTAATCACAAGAATCGTGATTATCTGTTGCACAAAACCTACATCTGATTAAGTTAACAAAAAAAAATAGTTTAATTAAAGACCTATCTAACGGATGATTAATTCCAACAGCTTTAAATTAATCATGAGATCAACTAATTTTAAGATTAATTACAACTTAACTAACGGAAAGTTAGCGACGGTTTCGTGCAACTCGCCGTTAGTCTTTTATTTTTATTTTTTATTCATTTCTTTATTATTATTTTTTTTCCCCATATTTGATCCTTTTTAAACTTATTGGTTTCACTTGTTAATGGTTTAGAATGTTTTGTACCTTTTAACCTTCCTTAATAAATGGGCTACCTAACACAAAAAAAAAATTTTAAGTGGCCCAAAGATGTATTTCAAACAAAAAAAAAAACAATCTTTTCAAATTTATTATATTAGTATGAATTAAGAAAATAACACTGGTCAGTGTTAATTTTAAAGTTTTCTTCAAAAAAAAAAAAATTGTTTTTTACCCGACTGTGACAGAAGGAGGGTTATGTTTTTCGAGTGTATGTATATATGTATGTATGTATGTATGTATGTATGTATGTATGTATGTATGTATGTATGTATGTATGTATGTATGTATGTATGTATGTATGTATGTATGTATGTATGTATGTATGTATGTATGTATGTATGTATGTATGTATGTATGTATGTATGTATGTATGTATGTATGTATGTATGTATGTATGTATGTATGTATGTATGTATGTATGTATGTATGTATGTATGTATGTATGTATGTATGTATGTATGTATGTATGTATGTATGTATGTATGTATGTATGTATGTATGTATGTATGTATGTATGTATGTATGTATGTATGTATGTATGTATGTATGTATGTATGTATGTATGTATGTATGTATGTATGTATGTATGTATGTATGTATGTATGTATGTATGTATGTATGTATGTATGTATGTATGTATGTATGTATGTATGTATGTATGTATGTATGTATGTATGTATGTATGTATGTATGTATGTATGTATGTATGTATGTATGTATGTATGTATGTATGTATGTATGTATGTATGTATGTATGTATGTATGTATGTATGTATGTATGTATGTATGTATGTATGTATGTATGTATGTATGTATGTATGTATGTATGTATGTATGTATGTATGTATGTATGTATGTATGTATGTATGTATGTATGTATGTATGTATGTATGTATGTATGTATGTATGTATGTATGTATGTATGTATGTATGTATGTATGTATGTATGTATGTATGTATGTATGTATGTATGTATGTATGTATGTATGTATGTATGTATGTATGTATGTATGTATGTATGTATGTATGTATGTATGTATGTATGTATGTATGTATGTATGTATGTATGTATGTATGTATGTATGTATGTATGTATGTATGTATGTATGTATGTATGTATGTATGTATGTATGTATGTATGTATGTATGTATGTATGTATGTATGTATGTATGTATGTATGTATGTATGTATGTATGTATGTATGTATGTATGTATGTATGTATGTATGTATGTATGTATGTATGTATGTATGTATGTATGTATGTATGTATGTATGTATGTATGTATGTATGTATGTATGTATGTATGTATGTATGTATGTATGTATGTATGTATGTATGTATGTATGTATGTATGTATGTATGTATGTATGTATGTATGTATGTATGTATGTATGTATGTATGTATGTATGTATGTATGTATGTATGTATGTATGTATGTATGTATGTATGTCTATTTCTTTGCCACGCCCTACAGCCCAAACGGCTGGACGGTTTTTGACATATGAGGTGTCATTGGATTTGTCTAAATTGTAGTAGTGACATAGGCTATATAAATTTTCAAAATGGCACCCGCAAATAGCGGAATGAGGGTGGAGAGTTGAATTTTTTTTTTCTTACTGTAGCAATATGGGTATCAAATGAAAGCTAGTAAATTGTTTTATTCTTTTTAGTTTATAATAGAAGTATTTTACGCAGTCGGGTTTTTTGATTTTTTAATTAAGCATACTTGTTCTTTTTATTTTAATTTATATAGTAAATCCAGTTCACTGTCATTGGACAATTGCATACAATTAGTGAACAACTCTATTAATACTTTAACTAGAAAAATGCAATAAATGTAATAAAAAATTAACAAATACTTGTTATCAACAAATGAAACTGTATGTCAGTTTCATTATACGTTTCCTTTACTAACAGAATTTTAATATTTTTTACCTGATAGATTTTTCTTTTCAGTACAAGACCAATGTGTCTCTCAAATGCCTGGGACACCATTCATGCTCCTCTGCAAGCTTTACCCCGAAGATGTAGCAGAGGAACTGATCCAGGAGGTGACCCAACACTTACTTTTCTTGCAAGTGAAGCAGGCGATACTCAGTATGGATATATACTGTCCTCCGGAAGCTTCAGTGTTGTTAGCTAGTTATGCAGTGCAAGCTAAGGTTGGTGTTTGTTTAACAATTATTTTACATCTATACTAATATTAATATTCTAAAGCTGAAGAGTTTGTTTGTTTGTTTCTTTGAACGCACTAATCTCAGAAACTACTGGTTCGAATAAAAAATTCTTTTTGTGTTCGATAACCCATTTACCGAGGAAGGCTATAGGCTATATAAGATCACGCTATGAGTAATAGGGTCTGAGCAATAATAAGAAATGTTACAAAAATGGGAAAAATTAATCTTTTTTGGAAGCTTCCATTGCGTCCTTTATTATTTCTTTTCTCGAGACATTTTTTTAACTATAGTTCCACTTTTAAAGTAAATATAACATCACTCCTTTACTGAGAATTTTCGAAAAATAAAAAAAAACTCAATAATAAGTTGAACGACCCAGGAAACAAACCTGAGACCCCTTGCTCGGCAGTAAAGCTTGCGACCACTCGACCAACGAGGCGGGCACCTACTCTTAGAGTAATTGTTTAAAAATATCTAAGTACGTTTTTCCCTTAAATTAACGCGGGCGAAGCCGCGGGGCACAGCTAGTTATAATATTAATAAATTTTAATGAAAATATCTTATTTTTAAAACCACATAATTATTTAAATCCAAGGAGAAATTCTTAATTTAAAAGTTGATTAGCCTGTAAAAATCCTACTGCTGGGCAAATACCACTTCTCTATATAAAAGAAGCTTAAGAACTCAAACAGCTTAAGAACAACAAAGCTCCGGGGGATGACGGAATCACAACCGAGCTGCTGAAAGCGGGCGGCAAACCCGTCCTAGTAGCGCTCCAGCAATTGTTTGATTCCGTCATCAACACTGGAAGTACCCCGGAGGCGTGGAGCAGAAGCGTGGTGGTACTGTTCTTCAAGAAGGGGGATAAAACCCAGCTGAAGAACTACAGGCCCATCGCGCTTCTGAGCCACGTTTATAAGCTGTTTTCGAGGGTCCTTACTAATCGTTTAGCGCGCAGACTAGACGACTTCCAGCCTCCCGAACAAGCCGGTTTCCGAAAAGGCTATAGTACCATAGACCATATACATACGCTTCGGCAGGTTATACAAAAGACCGAGGAGTATAACCTGCCGCTTTGCGTAGCGTATGTGGACTATGAGAAGGCCTTCGATTCTATCGAGACCTGGGCGGTGCTCGAGTCTCTTCAGCGGTGCCAGATCGACTATCGGTACATCGAGGCGTTGAAGTGTGTATACAATGCCGCCACCATGAAAGTCCGAGTACACGACAGCAGTACGAACCCCATCCATGTGCAGCGCGGCGTACGGCAGGGGGATGTCATCTCCCCAAAACTCTTTACCGCTGCACTGGAAGACGTGTTCAAGCTGATGGAGTGGAAAGGGCGTGGTATTAACATCAACGGCGAACACCTCTCACACCTCCGATTTGCCGATGACATAGTGATCCTGGCGGAGTCGCTGGAGGAACTCGGCATTATGCTCAGCGACCTCAATAGTGCCTCACAACGGGTGGGTCTTAAGATGAACATGGACAAGACGAAAATCATGTCTAACGTCCATGTCACACCCGTACCAGTGGTTGTCGACGGCACTGCTCTCGAAGTTGTAGACGAGTACGTTTACCTGGGACAAACGATCCGAATGGGTAAGTCCAACTTCGAGAGGGAGGTCACTCGAAGAATCCAACTCGGCTGGGCAGCGTTCGGGAGACTACGACACGTCTTGACGTCTGATATACCTCAGTGCCTGAAGTCGAAAGTTTTCGAGCAATGTGTGTTGCCAGTGATGACCTATGGTGCCGAGACGTGGTCTTTTACTGTGGGCCTAATCCACAAGCTCAGAGTCGCTCAGAGGGCAATGGAGAGAGCTATGCTCGGTATTTCTCTACGTGACAAAGTCAGAAATGATGAAATCCGTAGAAGAACGAAGGTAACCGACATAGCGCTCAAAGTTTGCAAATTGAAGTGGCAATGGGCTGGCCACATCGTTCGCAGGACTGACAACCGATGGGGAAAGAAGGTCCTTGAATGGCGACCACGTTTAGGTAAAAGGAGCACAGGCCGCCCTCCTGCCAGGTGGACTGACGACCTGAAGAAGACAGCGGGAAACCGTTGGATTCAGAGGGCCCAGGACCGGGTGGAGTGGCGTCGATTAGGGGAGGCCCATGTCCAGCAGTGGACTACCAAGGGCTGAAAAGAAGAAGAAGATATAAAAGAAGGGTTGGTGCTTAATCCACCATGCTGTTCCACTGCAGGTTGGCGGATAATTTCCCAATCATGAATAACAATCACTATCAGGTATATAGACACCTTATATCAAACGCTGCTCCCAGCTATCATCGAACCCAGACCCGCCTACGTTCGTTTCGGCGTTTTTTCAGGTGACTACTTTCACCACTACACCACAATGGTTGTCATGTCATAATCATCATATCATTTCAGTATGGTGATTATGATGAGACTGCATCTAAACCTGGCATGTTGGCCAGTGAAGACCTATTGCCTCAAAGGGTGATTGACCAATATCAGATGACGCCAGAAATGTGGGAAGAGAGAATTAAAACATGGTAAGCTATTGTGTTTTTTAAAGTATTTTAGATCTAGGATAAAAAAAAAATGAAATATAAAAATTATGAAGTAGAGGCTCTACTTTTTGTACTCTCTAGTTTTATGTATTTGACATCAAGATATATGCTTCAGTCTGTATCCAGTTGACTCGACTGGGATAGTACCAGTGGCTGACCTCTTCATTTAATTTCTACATTTTTAACTCCTTTCTTTTTCTATTCAATCTTTTAGCCAACAAGACATTCAACATGTTGGCATCGTTCATTTAACATCATGTGCCAATTATCAATATTAGTGTCATCAGCCAATTTACTGACTATTTTCAATTAAGAAAAAAAAAAGAAAATTTCCTCTATATAGACAGTTCTATCACAGTGTACAAAAATATACAGTGGTCCGACGCCTTTGATGTTTGACGAAAAGCCGACACCGAGTGTCGTTCTCCGAATTACGCAGGGTTGTCACAGTTTTTTTTTTTTATAATTTAATTAAAATATAATGTTATTATTTAGTAATTTATTGAAGTTCTTCATAGAAACGAATACAAAAAGACATTTCGCAGACAAAAATTTTTACAATGTAATATATGGTAATAAATAAGAAAGTAGAATATTTGATAGGATTAGAATACTACTCCAGTAACGAGTATAAAGAAATAGTATATAATAAATATAATACAAAAAGAGTTATAGAACAAAAATTAAAGAATGTAAAAATTAGAAATTATTATGGTAAACGAACAAATAAATATTTAGTAATGTAATTAATAAAACAGACATACTCAGACAGACGCCGAAGATACATAAAATTGGTTTACTTAAAAATAAACTAAAAAAATAATATTAGATATTATGTAAAACCGAAGGATGAATCTTGTGACTATATTAACAATTATGATTGTATAGTTATAATACAGTAAGTTTGTATAGATATAGTATGGTTAGTATAGATTGTATAGTTATAGTATAGTAGGTAATGTAAAAATAAAATAATGAGCGCATCACGCCGACAAACGTTAAGTTTGGTGAGTATTTTATGTACATTTAACTTACTTGAACTAAGAAATAAAAAATAAAAAAAAATAAAAAAATAATAAAAAATAAAAAAATTTAAATCACCGCTAATTTCTAATCACCATATTATAAGTGGGCAACGGATAAATATTTTCGGTTTCTAGATTTACTGCATTTGAAATTTCTGTTATTGAACTTAATTATGTAAAAAATCCTCATCCTAATAAATAATTTTAACAAAAAATCTTTTGGGAAGCATGCACATGGCTTGGTCTTAAATTCTATTAGACTCAAATGCTGAAACAGTTTTAACCCAATGTTGTTTCCAGTAAAGGAAGTAAAAACCGACATCAATTCTGTTTCTAAGCGACGGATATAATCCACAAAATCATCCGGAGGGGCTTGTAGTCCTCCGAAGCGATCACGGCTAGTATCATAAGCTCTCAAACGGATGTATAAATTTTTCTCATTTGTTTCGTATGCAGATGATGAGGCGTAATTGACTATCGATAGGCAGTCACGCTTGTGGTTTTCAACACACCTTCGCAACAAATAGCCGCAGATATAATAGAATGCATTTTCTTCCGGCATATCGTACTTCTCTGAAAACTTCTTTTTTAGGCTGTATTTCAGGTGGATTCTGGATACAAACTTGAGCTTGAGGTCTATTTTTGGTAAATTGTAAAAATTGTGTTAATATATTGTCGAAATCTTCGGTACAGTTTGTAGCATCTGACAAATTTAAAATCTGACATAGAAAAAATTTGCGGAATGCTCTGGTGTATTGTAAGCAAGTGGGTTCCCGACAATTTCCTCCAGCCTGCCTCACTAGCCCAAAGAAATTTTCTAAACAATCATTGTTGATTCTTCGTGTTAGTATGTATTTATATCCTTGAGACTTCATATCGTTATATAACTGCCGAAGTGAGTTAATTGTAACGTTAAAAGCTTTTATAAATTTCATCATATTGGTAACATCATGGCCGTTGTTTTTATTTATAACTCTCATGTTATTAAAAAGATGCTGAGCTTTGTCTAACAATTCTTCTTGGACAGGAATACCCCTATAAGGTTTATTATGGGGTTTCAGTGAATCGATGTTGTTCGAGTTTAATAAATCGAAGAGATTGTTCATGGTTTCAATAAAATCTATTGTACCATTAGTCAGTTGTAAAGAACCCGAAGATTCATAATTTTTTAAAGCTGCTACCACAGAATTACTAAAAACTTGAACAGCAAGTCGAACTTTCCTTTTTTGAAAACTGTTCGGATGTATATGCGCATCCGTTAAACGAGGAGCTGATCTCATATCTTTCTTTTGGTCTTGTTCATACATTTTTATAATGTCCTCCCACTGAGCAATTTTGCCGTCAAACTCGAAGTTATAATTTATCAAATTATTTCTGACGCACTTCATTAAATGGGGAACATCAAATATATAGTACATTTTGTGGCCATCAATTTCGAAGAATGAGCCTTCCTTGCAGATACCTAAAGTTTTTGAAAGCGCCAAAAAATCTGACCCTAGGTCTGATATGAAAGCTCGTATATTAAATCCGAGCTGTAGAAGATGTTTCACCGTTCTGATTAACCATGCTCTCAACTGATCATCAATTTTACTGCTTGTGATAAAAGAAAAGCCAATTGGTTGTTTCCATTTTGAACATATACCTCGGAGCATTAAAGTAAATGCATACCCTGCAGCAGCAGGTTGCTGTTGCCCATCTACTTCATGTAAGCCTAATATTTTATCTTCCTTCGTATTATAGGACAAATTCAATTTAAGACTCAACTCATCCATACAAAGCACACATTCTTTTTCAGAAGATGACATGTGCTGGATTGTAGATGTTAAAATATTCCACACTTCTTCGTTAATTTTCGTTTCCATAGAAAAGTACATGTTAGCTAAAGTTGATTTAGTCGGCAAACAAATTGTCTTTGATAAAAACCGATAAGCGAGCGGGCTTGTGTAATAAATATTTAAACAAAACAATTTAAACTCTCTGCTATATCTATTGTTTTTACAGTGATGTTTTAAATATATTTGTGCTTTTACGATCGCGCTTAACTTGGGGGATAAAAATTTATCACAGCCTTTCAAAAATTGACTCTCAGTAACATCTTCACATTTTTCACGAGTAAATTTTAACTTTTTCTTTATTGTGTACAATTGTTTTCTGAGTTTTCTTTTCCGAGGAGTATGGTCAGTTAATCGCGCTAGTGTATAACTACTTTTATCAATACCAAAAGGATTTTTTGTATCTGTGTTTTCCGCCATTTGTGATGAAGGACCTGCTAATTCGTGGCGTATCTGAGCGGTTTTTGGTTTAAAAATATGGCGTTTATCACGCGAATCCAATATGACATCGGTTAAAATTTTGACCTTAGTCTCGGTCTGTGTATGGACCGAGTTTTCAGTTGGCAAAAGTAACGTTGGTACAGCTAACTTCTTCAGTGATTTCCTACCGTACATGCACTTTTCAAAGTGCAAACCGCAAATGTATGAATTCTTAAGACTTTTAGAGTTTCTGCCAAGTAAATCAGTTCTGCTACAAGCTTCCACCCATAATTTGCACCTGAAATTTTTTTTAAGTATTAATAAATATGTTCTTGATATATAGTATATTATTATACTTGTTAATGCGAAAAAAAAATTATATTAGCAATTTAATTAAAAGTCTAAAAACGGATTTTATCGCGTTTATTACAAATTTTAGTTTAACAATATTTTATTTTAAATTATTTACCCGACGTTTCGGACCCTTTAGAGCGTCCATGATCTCGGGGGACTGAGGTGGTGGGTGTTCGAATAATTATTCGGACACAATGTCCCTTAATGTACAGCCATAAAGGTGAGAATTACATCAAATTTTTTTTACGCCATAAATTAAATTGAATTCTCAAAATATTATTTAAAAAAATCATTTGTTCAAACATGGGAATGTTTTTAGAAAATTTATGCAAATATTGCGTTTTTAATTTTCATTACTTAGTTTTTTACTAATTTTACAAGTTTCTTAAAAATAATAATAATATTAATTAATTTTAAAATAATATAATTCACGTGAAATTTGTTCAATATTTTAAGTTGTTATTTAAGTAGAATGCATAAAAAAAATCCTTTTGTAACGGAAAGATTTTTGTGTAACTATATTTTTCATGCTGGTACAATTTTAAACAACTTTTGTCTTATAGAGCCTAAACTATTATATAAAGTAATACATAAATATTGATATCTTACATTTATTATATTTGTTACTAAATCAGAACAGAAATACCATTATCTATAAAAACGGCAAAAAATCATCCCCCTTAAATATTAACTTTATTTTCATTTAATTATTTATTTTTAAAGTGCATAATATAACTCAATATTCTGTAAATATTTCAAGCGTCTACATGTTGCCGTTATCAATATCGAGCTCTTAACGAACAAAAAAATCACGTTTGTTGTATGGGAATTGGGAACCCACTTAAAATTTTTTATTCTGTTTTTATATGACAAAATGTATAAGCAGTATAAAGCAGTATAAAATAATATTAAAAATATGTTTAATATATATATTTACCTTTCTTCCGTGCGCGGAAATTGATGAAAGCGCAGTTCTCTATTTATGCGGGATGACGATGTGCAATCTCTCACAGCACAGGTAGTATGAACCATTTTAATTGTTTACAAATTAAAAAAAATAATATATATAATTAAAACAAACACGCGCTAGCCCTTGAAGTCGTGTCCCGAACTACTAACTAATTCGGGCGGTCGAAGCGTATGCAGTTCGGGCTCGCCTACCCGCGTCTCACTCCTCACACCCCGCACGATTGCCCTGTCTAGACGGCTTCGTCGGACGACTGTTAGATTTATAGACTGTGGTTCTATTATCTTTCCTTAATTAAATTTAAAAAATCAAAAAACCCGACTGCGTAAAATACTCTTATTATAAACTAAAAATAATAAAACAATTTACTAGCTTTCATTTGATACCCATATTGCTACAATAAGAATAAAATATTCAACTCCCCCCCCCCCATTCCGCCATTTGCGGGCGCCATTTTAAAAATTTATATAGCCTATGTCACTACTACAATTTAGGTCTTATTGTTAGACAAATCCAACGACACCTCATATGTCAAAAACCGTCCAGCCGCTTGGGCTGTGGGGCGTGCCAAAGAAATGGACATACCTACATACATACATACATACACTCGAAAAACATAACCCTCCTTCTATCGCAGTCGGTTAAAAAGAAATGCAAATCTTATAAAGTTACCTTTGATAGTCTTCTTCTGTAATATTAACCAACTTCAAAAAAGGAGGAGGTTCTCTATTTTACTGTATTTTTTTTTAATGTGTTATCTCATAACCATTATGGGTTGCCTCATAACTTTTTACTGGGTGTACCGATTTAGATGATTCTTTTTATATTTGAAAGCTGGTGCTTGTCATGTAGTCCACATTTAAATTTGAGCGTATTTAATTGATTTCTATTTAATTGATTTCGACTATGATGCTTTTATTTCTTTTTAAGTCGGGTAAAAACAGTGGGATCAACACTTCTATTATATACTTAAAATTAGAATATAATAATGGTTTCAAAAGTGTAATTCACTTAATATACTTGAGATAATTTAGTATTATAATTTAAAAGGTACGCAGATCACAAAGGCATGTCACGAGATGAGGCAGAAATGGAGTATCTAAAGATAGCACAGGATTTGGACATGTACGGTGTCAATTATTTTGCTATCAATGTAAGTCTTTCTATTTTCTTATTTGTAGAAGAAATCTTGTGTAATAATTGTTTGTGACAATTTATATCTGCAATGTAATTTCCTTTTTGCTGTGTTACAACTTTTAAATCCTCTATATCAATTAATATGTTTTATAACTAAGACATTCAGACTTATTCCTAAATCATATAGCATTAGGTAATGGGATTTCCATTCTTATGTAGTTTATAGAAGTTACTTACGATTTAAAGACTGATCCTTGGTCTCCGATCCAACTAAAAATAAATTGTTTGTTCATTGTAAACCAATTCCAATCCGCTGTTCGTTGTAATTTTAAAAGTTAAGGAACGTACCCATTTTACGTTATCTGTTAGGAAGGGGGTCTTCAAAAATACCACGCTTTCGTCATATAGTCAATATCGTCTAGAGAATTCTCGCACTTTTTCGAGCTTTATTAAAATATGGCGCAGCGTTTAGCGTTTTTTAAACTCACATGTAGCAACACACTACGCTACACTACGAGTATTACGACTGACTACACTTTTTTAACTTTCTGTTTGCAAAATTCATTTAAAAACATATTTATTAATTACTACGTGAAAATTTGAGGGGAAGGGATGGTCTTACCAAATACTACAAGTGGTCAACGATAGCGCCCCCCCCCCCCCATCAATGTAGAAAATTGTAAAAAATGGGTCACTTAGTATGGATACTTTCCCTTATCAATCTACATTAAATAATTATTTTTCTGTTAGATTTTAGTCTAGCCGATTCCTTTTTTTTTTACCAAAAATGATCCACAAAATGCAGAATGACTTCCATACAAACACTGCTGTATTATTTATATAAACTTCTTTCCAGAATAAAAAAGAAACAGATCTTTACCTAGGTGTAACAGCTCTCGGACTGAATATATACGAGAAAGACAACAAATTGACTCCTAAGACAACATTCCCCTGGTCGGAGATAAAGCACATATCCTTTGACGACAAGAAGTTTGTCATCAAGTTCGTTGACAAGAGTGTCAATAACTTTATATTTTTTTCACCGAAAGGAATGAATAAATTGGTAAGTACTAACGCCACATTACTATCACCGTTTGTATCTCTTAATTATTTTTTAGAGACAATAAAATTAACATACAATTGTCTTAAAAAAGTATATTTTCTAAAATTTTTTTATATTTGTCAATTTAAAAAAATTGTACATTCATGCAGTGTTTGTTCTTACTGTATTATACATGGTATAATGATTAGAGATGCAACGGATATCCGGTAACTATCCGGTATCCGGCCTATCCGGCCTTGTTTTCACTATCCGGCCGGATACCGGATAGTAATTCAGTATCCGGCCGGATACCGGATAGTAAAATTCAAAAAAATATCATTATTTTACACAAGGCAAATCAATAAATAATAATATAATACCACAATAGGTTATGGACACCGTTTATTTATTTAACCGCACGTCAAAAATGTATGTTTTATTAATCAGTTTAGTACACAAAATTAACAAGAGGCAAATCGTAGTGAATGAATACCAGATTTTCTGCATTTGTTGGTAAGAGGCGACTCCGCTTGCCTTCTTATACCAGACAAACTTCTGAAAATAACCTTTCGCTGTAAACGCTACTGCCAGGTGCTAAAAGATAAATTCTAGCAAACGTTGACAACTGCGGGTACTGATTCAAATTAACTGACCACCAAATGTATGTGTCGTGATTGCGATCAATTCGAGATGCCTTTAATAAAAAGTAAGCAAGTCCATATGTCGGATTTCACTGAAATAGCGAATGCACTCGAAATTCGAACATACATCAGGAACGATTTTTCGCTACGCAAGTGTGTGTGTGCGAGGCCAAACGGTTTAAGGTAGTTCCAGCTTGGGGAAGTGTAGTCCTACCTTAATACCTTCTGCCTTATATCGTTAGTTATAGTAATCTGGCAACGTTGCTCTGAGTGTTTTATATATTTTTGTTTATATGGTCTTACTATATACAAATAGTATTGCGCTTTCTAATAATAGTTTTATTAAATTAAAAAGATGAGAGCGTTGTGCACAGTGTTGCCAGATCACTATAAATTTAAAATTAAAATTAATATTTATTATTTTAATATCTAGATAACAAAACCGTGAAGTGCTACTTTTATTTTTTTAGCTTATTCTAAAAACATTTATCACCACTCTCCTAGTTTTTTTTTTCAATTCTGTCGAGAGAATTTTTAAATATAATAAAAAATCGAACATTTTACATACATAAATGAGACATTACTCTCAAAATCGCGAACTTTGTCTTTAAATATCTCGCGATCTAAACCGTCAAAAATTATGAAATTTTAGTAATTCATAAATAAAGCTATTCTGAACCCATGAAAAAATTTTTAGCCGAATCTGTGGAAAAGTGGTTTAATGTTGGAACTACCTTAAAACCAAACGGTTTAAAACCAAACGGCTAAGTTCCGCCGGATATCCGGCGGCCGGACATCCGGCTATCCGGCCACATGGTTGGCCGAATATCCGGTATCCGGTATCCGGCCAAACTGCTATCCGTTTCATCTCTAATAATGATTCATAAAAAAAAAAGAATAAAAACAAGAAAACTAAAACCTATAATAATCGAAATCAATGTTGGTCACCTAATTTGTTTTCTGAATCAGTTGATTTAATAGACTTGTTTTATAATATACACTCTTTTGCAAAAAAAATGGGCGGTTTCGATTGTCTTCCTGGCTGAAAAAAATAAAATACCAAAAAGGTTTTAATCATTTGATTATGTTACTGGCCAGTTATAAAAGTGCCATAATTCCCTATAGTTAATATCGACTCTAATTAACTTTTTGTCAATTTTTATTAAATTATCTGGTGTCCTTGACATTTAAAAGTATTGTTATTGCTGTTTAGCAATCTCGAAAATGGTAGATAAAGTGATAAAAGCGAGCAAAATTATTGCGCTGCTTGAAGAAGGTTGCAGTCAATGCTTCGTGGCTCAGAGGCTAAATGTGAGTCGGTCGACAGTTCAAAGGACCTGGCAGCGCTATCAAGAGACCGGTTCCGTCAAGAGAAGGCCTGGTTCTGGCAGAAAGACATGTACCGAACCACGGGATGATCGTTTTCTAGTTAGTCAAGCGTTGAGAAATCGCAAATCTTCTTATGTGGACCTCAAGAACACCCTCGAAGAAGTAAGAAATGTGCAAATTAGTCTATGGACGGTCAGGAGGAGGCTTCTCGCTGCTAATATACACAGTCATCGCCCGGCACGCGGCCCTAAATTACTCCGTGGACATCGAGTTGCCAGGCTTAGCTTCGCTCGAAATTGTGTGTCATGGACTCATGAAGACTGGGATTATGTTTATTATGGTATTGTTCTCCGATGAAGCCTGGATATCTCTGCATGGTGAAGACCGACGTCGGCGAGTGCTACGTAGACGAGGAGAACGCTTTGCAGAGGCATGTTTTGAAGAAATCACACCTTATGGAGGGGGCTCTGTTATGTTTTGGGCAGGAATAAATTCTATGGATCGTACGGAGTTAGTCTTCATCGAAAACGGTACACTGACTGGACACCGATACATAACGGAAGTTCTAATTCCTTATGCACAACCCGCTTTAACCGCTCTTGGCGAAAACTCAATTTTTATGGACGACAACGCTCGCGCCCACCGGTCTGTCGGTGTGGATGCGTATATGCTAGAAGTCGGAATTCGTCGTTTGGACTGGCCAGCTAGAAGTCCGGACCTCAATCCCATAGAGCATGTCTGGGACGTTCTGAAGCGACGAGTGAGATCAGTGCAGCCGGCTCCGCAGACCATCAGAGAGCTAAAGAATGTGATTACCGCGGAGTGGGAACGTATTCCCCAAGAAACCATAAAAGATATACTCACTAGCATGCCCAGACGAATGCAAGCTGTGATTTCAGCAAGAGGGGGTCACACTCAATACTAAACTTTTATCTGCTTTTAATATATTCAAGAAAAACAAAAAAATTAACGCGTTTCATTTTTATTTAGCGAGCAGGTACAATCATAGTGTTTTGAGCTTAAACATTATTTCTTAATAATTTAATTAAAATGTTATGATAAAACTGATGAAAACTATTCCTTCCTAATAATTTATAAAATTCTGAGGATAACAATACCTAAAATTGTCAAACAAACTAATAGTAACTATAAAATAGTTCTTTGCTTAAGTGCCCGTTTTTTTTTGCAAAAGAGTTTATATTTTTTTCTTTTTAAAGCAACAAAACAATTTTGTAATCGGCAGCAAGTATATTAAATTTTTTACTCATAGTACTGATGTTCTCTCAATGATATAGCATTTTGATACATTTTGAAACTAAATTTCTTAGCTATGACTAACTTACAGATACTAGATCTATGCATCGGTAACCATGACTTATATATGAGAAGACGGAAGCCAGACACAATGGAAGTACAACAGATGAAAGCTCAAGCTAAAGAAGAGAAGCAGAGACGGCAGATTGAGAGGAACAAATTAGCGAGAGAGAAACAGTTAAGAGAGGCAGCAGAAAGAGAAAGAGCGGCCATGGAACAGAGACTTCTGCAGTACCAAGAGGAGATCAGACTGGCTAATGAGGCTTTGGTAAATATATTTTTTAAATTAAAACTTTAGATTGTGAGAATGTAGTCAGTGGCGAAGAAGCATTTCAAAGAGTGAGTGTGAGAGAAAGAGAGAGATTGAGACTGTGGAACAGAGACGAGACTACTGTATTACCAAGAGAATCATGTCTAATGAGGCTTAGGTTTTGTTATCCTTCTTTTTTATGTTGGCTTTTATAATAATATTATTAACTAGCGGCCCAACCCGGTTGCGCCCGGGGTATGTTTAAATACCTAAACCTTAGTCATGAATCTATCTATTGGTGAAAACCACGTGAAAATCCGTGCAGTAATTTTTGAGTTTATCGCGAACAGACAAATTTTCAGAGGGAGATACACCTATTTTATTGACAGGCAGTCTCTGATTACAGCGTCGTTCCGAAGAGACAGCGGAACTACTGGCGGAGAAGGGCCGCGTCGCCGAGGAAGAGGCGTCGCTCCTGGCGCAGAAGGCGGCGGACGCGGAGCGCGAGAACGCCAGGCTGAGGCTCTCCGCCATCAGGACCGAGGAGGAGAAGGTATCTAGTACGTTCTGTGGCGCGTCGATACGGTAGATAGGTGTAAGGATGTTCACTCAATTCTCCAGGTAACCAACCTCGAAAATAAATAGAAAGGAGAAACTAAATAATTCCTGTTTTAGATGGGAATTTGAAGACATTACGTCTCGCAAAATTATCTAACATTTACTGAATGAGTTGTCATACGGTAACTCAATTTATAAATTATATTAAAAAGCCAAAAGATGTACCAAATTTCCGACCCAACCACAAGATTCAAACACCGCATATAATATATGTCTTACATGTCACTTTTTTCATAACTTCAGGTACATTTAGAAAGAAAAACTCGAGAAGCGGAATTCTTAACAGCTCGTCTTGTCGAGGAGTCAGAGAAGCGGGCAGCTGAAGCGGAGAGACTCAAAGCTGAACTATTAGCTGCGAGGGTAGCTGAAAAACAAGCGAAGGAAAAACTGCTTAATTTCCTAAGCAGAACCTCCTCGGGGTCTTTACCGCCTCCTGTCAGTTGTGAAATGGTATTTATCTTCAATATAATATTATTATTAATTATAATATTATTAATTGTAATTATTGTAAGTAATCTGTATTACTATATTACATTAT
This sequence comes from Euphydryas editha, assembly GCA_036937285.1. Lineage (NCBI taxonomy): Eukaryota > Metazoa > Arthropoda > Insecta > Lepidoptera > Nymphalidae > Euphydryas > Euphydryas editha. Next base: position 3,418,920 of record JAUPFZ010000019.1, on the reverse strand, counting down.
TTTGTATGTTGTGGTGTACAATAAAGCTTAAAAAAATATTATTATTAATTCATAATGTCTTCTAATAAATGTGATTTCGTTAGATTTTAGTATCAGTTAAAAACACGCATCATGATGTGATATCGAGAGTTTCCAGTTGGGTGTAATTTACTAAAAATGTATAAAAATTAAAAAATATAGTATATTATATGTATATAGTAGATGATTGATCTTTTTTCAGCAGAATTCCAGCACGGTACCATCATCAATGTTCCCATCAACATGCTCATTGCCAGCAGAGTTGGGTGGAGATGTTCTTCAGAATGGCTCAACCGGGGATGACATCAATTCCTACCAATTGGTCTCTGATGACGACCCTCACGTGCACAGGCTGTCACTGGAGATCGAGAAGGAGAGGTAAGTGGATCATTGACCATTATCTAAAATATAATTATTATAAAATTAGTGGTATATTTTTGTGATGAAAATGTGCTATTATTAAAATTGATGTTAATTTAGAATATTAACTGAAACTCCGCCACCCCTGACACTACCACCGGGTGTGGGTGTGGGTGTTGGACTAAATAAAGGATGGTACTAGTAATATATTTAAACAAAGAATTCAAATATTTAGGAAACACGTAAAATTTTTGGTTATTTAGTAGTTTTTAAATCTAGTTAAGTATTAAATCAAAATGAACATCAAATGTTTCAAATTTTCTTTTAAAGTCTATATAAAAAATAAACAATTCAATTTAGTACCAATGATTCGCAATAATTGATAAGCAAAACACGTCCAGGGTGGAGTACCTCGCGAAGTCGAAGCACTTGCAGCAGCAGCTGGACGAGCTGCGCTGCGAGTTCTCCGTGTTGCGCGTGGAGCAGAGCGGCGCCACGCTCGACCGCCTGCACGAGGCGCAGGCGCGCGCCGGCGACGACAAGTACTCCACGCTGCGCCGCCTCAAGCAGGGCTCCACGCGCACGCGCGTCGCCTTCTACGAGGAGCTGTAGACGGTACGGTACGGTACGGTACGGTACACTATCAGAGCGGCGCCACGCTCGACCGCCTGCACGAGGCGCAGGCGCGCGCCGGCGACGACAAGTACTCCACGCTGCGCCGCCTCAAGCAGGGCTCCACGCGCACGCGCGTCGCCTTCTACGAGGAGCTGTAGACGGTACGGTACGGTACGGTACGGTACACTATCAGAGCGGCGCCACGCTCGACCGCCTGCACGAGGCGCAGGCGCGCGCCGGCGACGACAAGTACTCCACGCTGCGCCGCCTCAAGCAGGGCTCCACGCGCACGCGCGTCGCCTTCTACGAGGAGCTGTAGACGGTACGGTACGGTACACTATCAGAGCGGCGCCACGCTCGACCGCCTGCACGAGGCGCAGGCGCGCGCCGGCGACGACAAGTACTCCACGCTGCGCCGCCTCAAGCAGGGCTCCACGCGCACGCGCGTCGCCTTCTACGAGGAGCTGTAGACGGTACGGTACGGTACGGTACGGTACACTATCAGAGCGGCGCCACGCTCGACCGCCTGCACGAGGCGCAGGCGCGCGCCGGCGACGACAAGTACTCCACGCTGCGCCGCCTCAAGCAGGGCTCCACGCGCACGCGCGTCGCCTTCTACGAGGAGCTGTAGACGGTACGGTACACTATCAGAGCGGCGCCACGCTCGACCGCCTGCACGAGGCGCAGGCGCGCGCCGGCGACGACAAGTACTCCACGCTGCGCCGCCTCAAGCAGGGCTCCACGCGCACGCGCGTCGCCTTCTACGAGGAGCTGTAGACGGTACGGTACGGTACACTATCAGAGCGGCGCCACGCTCGACCGCCTGCACGAGGCGCAGGCGCGCGCCGGCGACGACAAGTACTCCACGCTGCGCCGCCTCAAGCAGGGCTCCACGCGCACGCGCGTCGCCTTCTACGAGGAGCTGTAGACGGTACGGTACGGTACACTATCAGAGCGGCGCCACGCTCGACCGCCTGCACGAGGCGCAGGCGCGCGCCGGCGACGACAAGTACTCCACGCTGCGCCGCCTCAAGCAGGGCTCCACGCGCACGCGCGTCGCCTTCTACGAGGAGCTGTAGACGGTACGGTACGGTACACTATCAGAGCGGCGCCACGCTCGACCGCCTGCACGAGGCGCAGGCGCGCGCCGGCGACGACAAGTACTCCACGCTGCGCCGCCTCAAGCAGGGCTCCACGCGCACGCGCGTCGCCTTCTACGAGGAGCTGTAGACGGTACGGTACGGTACGGTACGGTACACTATCAGAGCGGCGCCACGCTCGACCGCCTGCACGAGGCGCAGGCGCGCGCCGGCGACGACAAGTACTCCACGCTGCGCCGCCTCAAGCAGGGCTCCACGCGCACGCGCGTCGCCTTCTACGAGGAGCTGTAGACGGTACGGTACGGTACGGTACGGTACACTATCAGAGCGGCGCCACGCTCGACCGCCTGCACGAGGCGCAGGCGCGCGCCGGCGACGACAAGTACTCCACGCTGCGCCGCCTCAAGCAGGGCTCCACGCGCACGCGCGTCGCCTTCTACGAGGAGCTGTAGACGGTACGGTACACTATCAGAGCGGCGCCACGCTCGACCGCCTGCACGAGGCGCAGGCGCGCGCCGGCGACGACAAGTACTCCACGCTGCGCCGCCTCAAGCAGGGCTCCACGCGCACGCGCGTCGCCTTCTACGAGGAGCTGTAGACGGTACGGTACACTATCAGAGCGGCGCCACGCTCGACCGCCTGCACGAGGCGCAGGCGCGCGCCGGCGACGACAAGTACTCCACGCTGCGCCGCCTCAAGCAGGGCTCCACGCGCACGCGCGTCGCCTTCTACGAGGAGCTGTAGACGGTACGGTACACTATCAGAGCGGCGCCACGCTCGACCGCCTGCACGAGGCGCAGGCGCGCGCCGGCGACGACAAGTACTCCACGCTGCGCCGCCTCAAGCAGGGCTCCACGCGCACGCGCGTCGCCTTCTACGAGGAGCTGTAGACGGTACGGTACGGTACGGTACGGTACACTATCAGAGCGGCGCCACGCTCGACCGCCTGCACGAGGCGCAGGCGCGCGCCGGCGACGACAAGTACTCCACGCTGCGCCGCCTCAAGCAGGGCTCCACGCGCACGCGCGTCGCCTTCTACGAGGAGCTGTAGACGGTACGGTACGGTACGGTACGGTACACTATCAGAGCGGCGCCACGCTCGACCGCCTGCACGAGGCGCAGGCGCGCGCCGGCGACGACAAGTACTCCACGCTGCGCCGCCTCAAGCAGGGCTCCACGCGCACGCGCGTCGCCTTCTACGAGGAGCTGTAGACGGTACGGTACACTATCAGAGCGGCGCCACGCTCGACCGCCTGCACGAGGCGCAGGCGCGCGCCGGCGACGACAAGTACTCCACGCTGCGCCGCCTCAAGCAGGGCTCCACGCGCACGCGCGTCGCCTTCTACGAGGAGCTGTAGACGGTACGGTACACTATCAGAGCGGCGCCACGCTCGACCGCCTGCACGAGGCGCAGGCGCGCGCCGGCGACGACAAGTACTCCACGCTGCGCCGCCTCAAGCAGGGCTCCACGCGCACGCGCGTCGCCTTCTACGAGGAGCTGTAGACGGTACGGTACACTATCAGAGCGGCGCCACGCTCGACCGCCTGCACGAGGCGCAGGCGCGCGCCGGCGACGACAAGTACTCCACGCTGCGCCGCCTCAAGCAGGGCTCCACGCGCACGCGCGTCGCCTTCTACGAGGAGCTGTAGACGGTACGGTACGGTACACTATCAGAGCGGCGCCACGCTCGACCGCCTGCACGAGGCGCAGGCGCGCGCCGGCGACGACAAGTACTCCACGCTGCGCCGCCTCAAGCAGGGCTCCACGCGCACGCGCGTCGCCTTCTACGAGGAGCTGTAGACGGTACGGTACGGTACGGTACGGTACACTATCAGAGCGGCGCCACGCTCGACCGCCTGCACGAGGCGCAGGCGCGCGCCGGCGACGACAAGTACTCCACGCTGCGCCGCCTCAAGCAGGGCTCCACGCGCACGCGCGTCGCCTTCTACGAGGAGCTGTAGACGGTACGGTACACTATCAGAGCGGCGCCACGCTCGACCGCCTGCACGAGGCGCAGGCGCGCGCCGGCGACGACAAGTACTCCACGCTGCGCCGCCTCAAGCAGGGCTCCACGCGCACGCGCGTCGCCTTCTACGAGGAGCTGTAGACGGTACGGTACACTATCAGAGCGGCGCCACGCTCGACCGCCTGCACGAGGCGCAGGCGCGCGCCGGCGACGACAAGTACTCCACGCTGCGCCGCCTCAAGCAGGGCTCCACGCGCACGCGCGTCGCCTTCTACGAGGAGCTGTAGACGGTACGGTACGGTACGGTACGGTACACTATCAGAGCGGCGCCACGCTCGACCGCCTGCACGAGGCGCAGGCGCGCGCCGGCGACGACAAGTACTCCACGCTGCGCCGCCTCAAGCAGGGCTCCACGCGCACGCGCGTCGCCTTCTACGAGGAGCTGTAGACGGTACGGTACACTATCAGAGCGGCGCCACGCTCGACCGCCTGCACGAGGCGCAGGCGCGCGCCGGCGACGACAAGTACTCCACGCTGCGCCGCCTCAAGCAGGGCTCCACGCGCACGCGCGTCGCCTTCTACGAGGAGCTGTAGACGGTACGGTACGGTACGGTACGGTACACTATCAGAGCGGCGCCACGCTCGACCGCCTGCACGAGGCGCAGGCGCGCGCCGGCGACGACAAGTACTCCACGCTGCGCCGCCTCAAGCAGGGCTCCACGCGCACGCGCGTCGCCTTCTACGAGGAGCTGTAGACGGTACGGTACGGTACGACTATCAGAGCGGCGCCACGCTAGACCGCCTGCACGAGGCGCAGGCGCGCGCCGGCGACGACAAGTACTCCACGCTGCGCCGCCTCAAGCAGGGCTCCACGCGCACGCGCGTCGCCTTCTACGAGGAGCTGTAGACGGTACGGTACGGTACGGTACGGTACACTATCAGAGCGGCGCCACGCTCGACCGCCTGCACGAGGCGCAGGCGCGCGCCGGCGACGACAAGTACTCCACGCTGCGCCGCCTCAAGCAGGGCTCCACGCGCACGCGCGTCGCCTTCTACGAGGAGCTGTAGACGGTACGGTACGGTACGGTACGGTACACTATCAGAGCGGCGCCACGCTCGACCGCCTGCACGAGGCGCAGGCGCGCGCCGGCGACGACAAGTACTCCACGCTGCGCCGCCTCAAGCAGGGCTCCACGCGCACGCGCGTCGCCTTCTACGAGGAGCTGTAGACGGTACGGTACACTATCAGAGCGGCGCCACGCTCGACCGCCTGCACGAGGCGCAGGCGCGCGCCGGCGACGACAAGTACTCCACGCTGCCGCCTCAAGCAGGGCTCCACGCGCACGCGCGTCGCCTTCTACGAGGAGCTGTAGACGACGTACGGTACGGTACACTATCAGAGCGGCGCCACGCTCGACCGCCTGCACGAGGCGCAGGCGCGCGCCGGCGACGACAAGTACTCCACGCTGCGCCGCCTCAAGCAGGGCTCCACGCGCACGCGCGTCGCCTTCTACGAGGAGCTGTAGACGGTACGGTACACTATCAGAGCGGCGCCACGCTCGACCGCCTGCACGAGGCGCAGGCGCGCGCCGGCGACGACAAGTACTCCACGCTGCGCCGCCTCAAGCAGGGCTCCACGCGCACGCGCGTCGCCTTCTACGAGGAGCTGTAGACGGTACGGTACACTATCAGAGCGGCGCCACGCTCGACCGCCTGCACGAGGCGCAGGCGCGCGCCGGCGACGACAAGTACTCCACGCTGCGCCGCCTCAAGCAGGGCTCCACGCGCACGCGCGTCGCCTTCTACGAGGAGCTGTAGACGGTAGGTACGGTACGGTACGGTACACTATCAGAGCGGCGCCACGCTCGACCGCCTGCACGAGGCGCAGGCGCGCGCCGGCGACGACAAGTACTCCACGCTGCGCCGCCTCAAGCAGGGCTCCACGCGCACGCGCGTCGCCTTCTACGAGGAGCTGTAGACGGTACGGTACGGTACGGTACGGTACACTATCAGAGCGGCGCCACGCTCGACCGCCTGCACGAGGCGCAGGCGCGCGCCGGCGACGACAAGTACTCCACGCTGCGCCGCCTCAAGCAGGGCTCCACGCGCACGCGCGTCGCCTTCTACGAGGAGCTGTAGACGGTACGGTACGGTACGGTACGGTACACTATCAGAGCGGCGCCACGCTCGACCGCCTGCACGAGGCGCAGGCGCGCGCCGGCGACGACAAGTACTCCACGCTGCGCCGCCTCAAGCAGGGCTCCACGCGCACGCGCGTCGCCTTCTACGAGGAGCTGTAGACGGTACGGTACGGTACACTATCAGAGCGGCGCCACGCTCGACCGCCTGCACGAGGCGCAGGCGCGCGCCGGCGACGACAAGTACTCCACGCTGCGCCGCCTCAAGCAGGGCTCCACGCGCACGCGCGTCGCCTTCTACGAGGAGCTGTAGACGGTACGGTACGGTACGGTACGGTACACTATCAGAGCGGCGCCACGCTCGACCGCCTGCACGAGGCGCAGGCGCGCGCCGGCGACGACAAGTACTCCACGCTGCGCCGCCTCAAGCAGGGCTCCACGCGCACGCGCGTCGCCTTCTACGAGGAGCTGTAGACGGTACGGTACGGTACGGTACGGTACACTATCAGAGCGGCGCCACGCTCGACCGCCTGCACGAGGCGCAGGCGCGCGCCGGCGACGACAAGTACTCCACGCTGCGCCGCCTCAAGCAGGGCTCCACGCGCACGCGCGTCGCCTTCTACGAGGAGCTGTACGGTACGGTACGGTACACTATCAGAGCGGCGCCACGCTCGACCGCCTGCACGAGGCGCAGGCGCGCGCCGGCGACGACAAGTACTCCACGCTGCGCCGCCTCAAGCAGGGCTCCACGCGCACGCGCGTCGCCTTCTACGAGGAGCTGTAGACGGTACGGTACGGTACGGTACACTATCAGAGCGGCGCCACGCTCGACCGCCTGCACGAGGCGCAGGCGCGCGCCGGCGACGACAAGTACTCCACGCTGCGCCGCCTCAAGCAGGGCTCCACGCGCACGCGCGTCGCCTTCTACGAGGAGCTGTAGACCGGTACGGTACGGACCTATCAGAGCGGCGCCACGCTCGACCGCCTGCACGAGGCGCAGGCGCGCGCCGGCGACGACAAGTACTCCACGCTGCGCCGCCTCAAGCAGGGCTCCACGCGCACGCGCGTCGCCTTCTACGAGGAGCTGTAGACGGTACGGTACGGTACACTATCAGAGCGGCGCCACGCTCGACCGCCTGCACGAGGCGCAGGCGCGCGCCGGCGACGACAAGTACTCCACGCTGCGCCGCCTCAAGCAGGGCTCCACGCGCACGCGCGTCGCCTTCTACGAGGAGCTGTAGACGGTACGGTACGGTACGGTACGGTACACTATCAGAGCGGCGCCACGCTCGACCGCCTGCACGAGGCGCAGGCGCGCGCCGGCGACGACAAGTACTCCACGCTGCGCCGCCTCAAGCAGGGCTCCACGCGCACGCGCGTCGCCTTCTACGAGGAGCTGTAGACGGTACGGTACGGTCGGTACGTACACTATCAGAGCGGCGCCACGCTCGACCGCCTGCACGAGGCGCAGGCGCGCGCCGGCGACGACAAGTACTCCACGCTGCGCCGCGCCTCAAGCAGGGCTCCACGCGCACGCGCGTCGCCTTCTACGAGGAGCTGTAGACGTACGGTACGGTACGGTACGGTACACTATCAGAGCGGCGCCACGCTCGACCGCCTGCACGAGGCGCAGGCGCGCGCCGGCGACGACAAGTACTCCACGCTGCGCCGCCTCAAGCAGGGCTCCACGCGCACGCGCGTCGCCTTCTACGAGGAGCTGTAGACGGTACGGTACGGTACGGTACGGTACACTATCAGAGCGGCGCCACGCTCGACCGCCTGCACGAGGCGCAGGCGCGCGCCGGCGACGACAAGTACTCCACGCTGCGCCGCCTCAAGCAGGGCTCCACGCGCACGCGCGTCGCCTTCTACGAGGAGCTGTAGACGGTACGGTACGGTACGGTACGGTACACTATCAGAGCGGCGCCACGCTCGACCGCCTGCACGAGGCGCAGGCGCGCGCCGGCGACGACAAGTACTCCACGCTGCGCCGCCTCAAGCAGGGCTCCACGCGCACGCGCGTCGCCTTCTACGAGGAGCTGTAGACGGTACGGTACGGTACGGTACGGTACACTATCAGAGCGGCGCCACGCTCGACCGCCTGCACGAGGCGCAGGCGCGCGCCGGCGACGACAAGTACTCCACGCTGCGCCGCCTCAAGCAGGGCTCCACGCGCACGCGCGTCGCCTTCTACGAGGAGCTGTAGACGGTACGGTACGGTACGGTACGGTACACTATCAGAGCGGCGCCACGCTCGACCGCCTGCACGAGGCGCAGGCGCGCGCCGGCGACGACAAGTACTCCACGCTGCGCCGCCTCAAGCAGGGCTCCACGCGCACGCGCGTCGCCTTCTACGAGGAGCTGTAGACGGTACGGTACGGTACGGTACGGTACACTATCAGAGCGGCGCCACGCTCGACCGCCTGCACGAGGCGCAGGCGCGCGCCGGCGACGACAAGTACTCCACGCTGCGCCGCCTCAAGCAGGGCTCCACGCGCACGCGCGTCGCCTTCTACGAGGAGCTGTAGACGGTACGGTACGGTACGGTACGGTACACTATCAGAGCGGCGCCACGCTCGACCGCCTGCACGAGGCGCAGGCGCGCGCCGGCGACGACAAGTACTCCACGCTGCGCCGCCTCAAGCAGGGCTCCACGCGCACGCGCGTCGCCTTCTACGAGGAGCTGTAGACGGTACGGTACGGTACTATCAGAGCGGCGCCACGCTCGACCGCCTGCACGAGGCGCAGGCGCGCGCCGGCGACGACAAGTACTCCACGCTGCGCCGCCTCAAGCAGGGCTCCACGCGCACGCGCGTCGCCTTCTACGAGGAGCTGTAGACGGTACGGTACGGTACACTATCAGAGCGGCGCCACGCTCGACCGCCTGCACGAGGCGCAGGCGCGCGCCGGCGACGACAAGTACTCCACGCTGCGCCGCCTCAAGCAGGGCTCCACGCGCACGCGCGTCGCCTTCTACGAGGAGCTGTAGACGGTACCGGTACGGTACACTATCAGAGCGGCGCCACGCTCGACCGCCTGCACGAGGCGCAGGCGCGCGCCGGCGACGACAAGTACTCCACGCTGCGCCGCCTCAAGCAGGGCTCCACGCGCACGCGCGTCGCCTTCTACGAGGAGCTGTAGACGGTACGGTACGACTAGTCGACTATCAGAGCGGCGCCACGCTCGACCGCCTGCACGAGGCGCAGGCGCGCGCCGGCGACGACAAGTACTCCACGCTGCGCCGCCTCAAGCAGGGCTCCACGCGCACGCGCGTCGCCTTCTACGAGGAGCTGTAGACGGGTACGGTACGGTACACTATCAGAGCGGCGCCACGCTCGACCGCCTGCACGAGGCGCAGGCGCGCGCCGGCGACGACAAGTACTCCACGCTGCGCCGCCTCAAGCAGGGCTCCACGCGCACGCGCGTCGCCTTCTACGAGGAGCTGTAGACGGTACGGTACGGTACGGTACGGTACCTATCAGAGCGGCGCCACGCTCGACCGCCTGCACGAGGCGCAGGCGCGCGCCGGCGACGACAAGTACTCCACGCTGCGCCGCCTCAAGCAGGGCTCCACGCGCACGCGCGTCGCCTTCTACGAGGAGCTGTAGACGGTACGTACGGTACGGTACGGTACACTATCAGAGCGGCGCCACGCTCGACCGCCTGCACGAGGCGCAGGCGCGCGCCGGCGACGACAAGTACTCCACGCTGCGCCGCCTCAAGCAGGGCTCCACGCGCACGCGCGTCGCCTTCTACGAGGAGCTGTAGACGGTACGGTACGGTACGGTACGGTACACTATCAGAGCGGCGCCACGCTCGACCGCCTGCACGAGGCGCAGGCGCGCGCCGGCGACGACAAGTACTCCACGCTGCGCCGCCTCAAGCAGGGCTCCACGCGCACGCGCGTCGCCTTCTACGAGGAGCTGTAGACGGTACGGTACGGTACGGTACGGTACACTATCAGAGCGGCGCCACGCTCGACCGCCTGCACGAGGCGCAGGCGCGCGCCGGCGACGACAAGTACTCCACGCTGCGCCGCCTCAAGCAGGGCTCCACGCGCACGCGCGTCGCCTTCTACGAGGAGCTGTAGACGGTACGGTACGGTACGGTACGGTACACTATCAGAGCGGCGCCACGCTCGACCGCCTGCACGAGGCGCAGGCGCGCGCCGGCGACGACAAGTACTCCACGCTGCGCCGCCTCAAGCAGGGCTCCACGCGCACGCGCGTCGCCTTCTACGAGGAGCTGTAGACGGTACGGTACGGTACGGTACGGTACACTATCAGAGCGGCGCCACGCTCGACCGCCTGCACGAGGCGCAGGCGCGCGCCGGCGACGACAAGTACTCCACGCTGCGCCGCCTCAAGCAGGGCTCCACGCGCACGCGCGTCGCCTTCTACGAGGAGCTGTAGACGGTACGGTACGGTACGGTACGGTACACTATCAGAGCGGCGCCACGCTCGACCGCCTGCACGAGGCGCAGGCGCGCGCCGGCGACGACAAGTACTCCACGCTGCGCCGCCTCAAGCAGGGCTCCACGCGCACGCGCGTCGCCTTCTACGAGGAGCTGTAGACGGTACGGTACGGTACGGTACGGTACACTATCAGAGCGGCGCCACGCTCGACCGCCTGCACGAGGCGCAGGCGCGCGCCGGCGACGACAAGTACTCCACGCTGCGCCGCCTCAAGCAGGGCTCCACGCGCACGCGCGTCGCCTTCTACGAGGAGCTGTAGACGGTACGGTACGGTACGGTACGGTACACTATCAGAGCGGCGCCACGCTCGACCGCCTGCACGAGGCGCAGGCGCGCGCCGGCGACGACAAGTACTCCACGCTGCGCCGCCTCAAGCAGGGCTCCACGCGCACGCGCGTCGCCTTCTACGAGGAGCTGTAGACGGTACGGTACGGTACGGTACGGTACACTATCAGAGCGGCGCCACGCTCGACCGCCTGCACGAGGCGCAGGCGCGCGCCGGCGACGACAAGTACTCCACGCTGCGCCGCCTCAAGCAGGGCTCCACGCGCACGCGCGTCGCCTTCTACGAGGAGCTGTAGACGGTACGGTACGGTACGGTACGGTACACTATCAGAGCGGCGCCACGCTCGACCGCCTGCACGAGGCGCAGGCGCGCGCCGGCGACGACAAGTACTCCACGCTGCGCCGCCTCAAGCAGGGCTCCACGCGCACGCGCGTCGCCTTCTACGAGGAGCTGTAGACGGTACGGTACGGTACGGTACGGTACACTATCAGAGCGGCGCCACGCTCGACCGCCTGCACGAGGCGCAGGCGCGCGCCGGCGACGACAAGTACTCCACGCTGCGCCGCCTCAAGCAGGGCTCCACGCGCACGCGCGTCGCCTTCTACGAGGAGCTGTAGACGGTACGGTACGGTACGGTACGGTACACTATCAGAGCGGCGCCACGCTCGACCGCCTGCACGAGGCGCAGGCGCGCGCCGGCGACGACAAGTACTCCACGCTGCGCCGCCTCAAGCAGGGCTCCACGCGCACGCGCGTCGCCTTCTACGAGGAGCTGTAGACGGTACGGTACGGTACGGTACGGTACACTATCAGAGCGGCGCCACGCTCGACCGCCTGCACGAGGCGCAGGCGCGCGCCGGCGACGACAAGTACTCCACGCTGCGCCGCCTCAAGCAGGGCTCCACGCGCACGCGCGTCGCCTTCTACGAGGAGCTGTAGACGGTACGGTACGGTACGGTACGGTACACTATCAGAGCGGCGCCACGCTCGACCGCCTGCACGAGGCGCAGGCGCGCGCCGGCGACGACAAGTACTCCACGCTGCGCCGCCTCAAGCAGGGCTCCACGCGCACGCGCGTCGCCTTCTACGAGGAGCTGTAGACGGTACGGTACGGTACGGTACGGTACACTATCAGAGCGGCGCCACGCTCGACCGCCTGCACGAGGCGCAGGCGCGCGCCGGCGACGACAAGTACTCCACGCTGCGCCGCCTCAAGCAGGGCTCCACGCGCACGCGCGTCGCCTTCTACGAGGAGCTGTAGACGGTACGGTACGGTACGGTACGGTACACTATCAGAGCGGCGCCACGCTCGACCGCCTGCACGAGGCGCAGGCGCGCGCCGGCGACGACAAGTACTCCACGCTGCGCCGCCTCAAGCAGGGCTCCACGCGCACGCGCGTCGCCTTCTACGAGGAGCTGTAGACGGTACGGTACGGTACGGTACGGTACACTATCAGAGCGGCGCCACGCTCGACCGCCTGCACGAGGCGCAGGCGCGCGCCGGCGACGACAAGTACTCCACGCTGCGCCGCCTCAAGCAGGGCTCCACGCGCACGCGCGTCGCCTTCTACGAGGAGCTGTAGACGGTACGGTACGGTACGGTACACTATCAGAGCGGCGCCACGCTCGACCGCCTGCACGAGGCGCAGGCGCGCGCCGGCGACGACAAGTACTCCACGCTGCGCCGCCTCAAGCAGGGCTCCACGCGCACGCGCGTCGCCTTCTACGAGGAGCTGTAGACGGTACGGTACGGTACGGTACACTATCAGAGCGGCGCCACGCTCGACCGCCTGCACGAGGCGCAGGCGCGCGCCGGCGACGACAAGTACTCCACGCTGCGCCGCCTCAAGCAGGGCTCCACGCGCACGCGCGTCGCCTTCTACGAGGAGCTGTAGACGGTACGGTACGGTACGGTACGGTACACTATCAGAGCGGCGCCACGCTCGACCGCCTGCACGAGGCGCAGGCGCGCGCCGGCGACGACAAGTACTCCACGCTGCGCCGCCTCAAGCAGGGCTCCACGCGCACGCGCGTCGCCTTCTACGAGGAGCTGTAGACGGTACGGTACGGTACGGTACGGTACACTATCAGAGCGGCGCCACGCTCGACCGCCTGCACGAGGCGCAGGCGCGCGCCGGCGACGACAAGTACTCCACGCTGCGCCGCCTCAAGCAGGGCTCCACGCGCACGCGCGTCGCCTTCTACGAGGAGCTGTAGACGGTACGGTACGGTACGGTACGGTACACTATCAGAGCGGCGCCACGCTCGACCGCCTGCACGAGGCGCAGGCGCGCGCCGGCGACGACAAGTACTCCACGCTGCGCCGCCTCAAGCAGGGCTCCACGCGCACGCGCGTCGCCTTCTACGAGGAGCTGTAGACGGTACGGTACGGTACGGTACGGTACACTATCAGAGCGGCGCCACGCTCGACCGCCTGCACGAGGCGCAGGCGCGCGCCGGCGACGACAAGTACTCCACGCTGCGCCGCCTCAAGCAGGGCTCCACGCGCACGCGCGTCGCCTTCTACGAGGAGCTGTAGACGGTACGGTACGGTACGGTACGGTACACTATCAGAGCGGCGCCACGCTCGACCGCCTGCACGAGGCGCAGGCGCGCGCCGGCGACGACAAGTACTCCACGCTGCGCCGCCTCAAGCAGGGCTCCACGCGCACGCGCGTCGCCTTCTACGAGGAGCTGTAGACGGTACGGTACGGTACGGTACGGTACACTATCAGAGCGGCGCCACGCTCGACCGCCTGCACGAGGCGCAGGCGCGCGCCGGCGACGACAAGTACTCCACGCTGCGCCGCCTCAAGCAGGGCTCCACGCGCACGCGCGTCGCCTTCTACGAGGAGCTGTAGACGGTACGGTACGGTACGGTACGGTACACTATCAGAGCGGCGCCACGCTCGACCGCCTGCACGAGGCGCAGGCGCGCGCCGGCGACGACAAGTACTCCACGCTGCGCCGCCTCAAGCAGGGCTCCACGCGCACGCGCGTCGCCTTCTACGAGGAGCTGTAGACGGTACGGTACGGTACACTATCAGAGCGGCGCCACGCTCGACCGCCTGCACGAGGCGCAGGCGCGCGCCGGCGACGACAAGTACTCCACGCTGCGCCGCCTCAAGCAGGGCTCCACGCGCACGCGCGTCGCCTTCTACGAGGAGCTGTAGACGGTACGGTACGGTACGGTACGGTACACTATCAGAGCGGCGCCACGCTCGACCGCCTGCACGAGGCGCAGGCGCGCGCCGGCGACGACAAGTACTCCACGCTGCGCCGCCTCAAGCAGGGCTCCACGCGCACGCGCGTCGCCTTCTACGAGGAGCTGTAGACGGTACGGTACGGTACGGTACGGTACACTATCAGAGCGGCGCCACGCTCGACCGCCTGCACGAGGCGCAGGCGCGCGCCGGCGACGACAAGTACTCCACGCTGCGCCGCCTCAAGCAGGGCTCCACGCGCACGCGCGTCGCCTTCTACGAGGAGCTGTAGACGGTACGGTACGGTACGGTACGGTACGGTACGGTACGGTACGGTACGGGGTTAATGCCACTGACTACATAGCTACGAATAAGAATACTAATAACTCCAACTAAATTTTATCTTCTACATATATCATTTGATCCTGTTTAAGAATAAATTTTTAAAAATGCTTTCAATGTTCTTACATTCTTTTTAGTTACAAATTGTAATACAATAGTAATATATTTTTTAAGTTTATTAAAGTCATTCTTTTCATGTTTGCAGGAACATAGCAGAGTCAAATATGTTTACAAGCTGTGTAAGTTTTATATTACTATGTCAATTGAATATGTAGTACAAAGTGATGTTATATACAATTAAGTGCCTTATCTTAATGAAATAATTATGTATCAAGAGTGAATCGTAATAACATTAAGCAATTTAAACAATGTAGTCTAGTTAAAAAATGTAGTCTTGATTCATGTTGTAATTTTGTTGTAACTTTAAAAAAAATATAAAATCAATAAACCCTTATTGATTTTATAACTTGTGACATATTATAACCCTTCTTATTTGGCAACCCTGTTGATTTAGATTTATTTTAATTAATTTATAATGTTTGATGTAAGAAAAGTTTTCGATATGTAATTATATATTTATTTTATTTTCGAGAGTTAACCAAATTAGGAAACGATATACATTGACGACGTGCAAATATTTTAACTTGGTTGATTTGGAGTTAATTAAATAAAATGTGTATATTAATATTACTTTTAGCCATTTGGCCAACTTCTATAATTTGGATTTTTCCATTCCTATCTTTGATTTTATCCAAAATATATCAGTAAAAAATAGATTTACAAATAAAAAAAATTAAAGTTGTATATAATATTTAATGTCACTTTAAAAATTCAAATTAAAGAGGAAAAACTATGTTTATATTCCTTTGAAAATATAAAACAGGAATGTTATATAATTATTATGAAGTCATTATAATGAAGGAAAATTTGATGACAACACTCTTCATACTTCAGATTGACTTTGTTAAAATATATGTTCTTTAGATTCCTATCCAAATGATCTCTTAATTGAAAAATTATTCAAAATCACAATACGTCTTAAACATAAACTATTATTTAAAAAAAATAAGCCTTTTTATGAATTTAATAATAATTTTATAATTTTTAAACACATATTTATTTTGACTTTTTATTTTTAGAAAAACTTCAGCCGTAATATTATATTGTGTCATTTAAGATTAGTATGAATTATTTAATGAAATAAAATAAACCATTTATTTTATTGATCTTTTTGACTACTAATAATGTAGAAAAACTGCAAATGCATATAAAATTATATTAAATATATGTTAATTTTCCGTGAGTATTAAAGAATTGCCTATTATGTTCAGCTTCACACTTACTTATGTAAAAAAAAAAAGAAAAACACCGTACTCTGTAAAAAGAAAAACTCGTAACTCTTATTTTGATTGCTACTTTTATAATTACAATTTATAATTCATTTTTATTGAGGTCTACAGTATTACACAAAACAATGAATTTTTGACTAAAACATTCTGATTTAAATTACTTTGAAAATTATTTGGAATTAAAATATATTTTACGATACCAAAATAGAAACATATATTATCAAAGTTCATATCAAACCTAATTTATGTCACAATAAGGTAACTAAGAGTGTCCGGTCGATGGAATAAAAAAAAACATGTCATTATCTATACATATTGTTCAATTCCTACTATTAGTCCACACTCTGCCTATATATAATATGCTTTTTTATATAAATGTTTAAATTTTCAGTCGTTAATACAATAATTTTTATTCATCCACTCAGGTTCAAATTCATTTTTTCAAACTTGTAGTGGATGACACTTGATGACCATAGTTTTTTTCAAATATAAATTTATTAATTTTACTTTTATATGAGTCTTTGTTGACCTAAGTAGGAATTGACTTGAATTATTTTTTTTGTATTTACTTTTTTTTACAGTAAGTGTGAATTTAAGGTGCTTATTGTTTTTGTAATTTTGAAATAGTCTATCATCGATCAATCAACGGTTTTAACATTTAACTATTATATTATTCATTATAAGTATCAATGTTATATAAGATCTGCTTAGTATATAATATTTTTATATAGATACAATAATTGCCGTAAGTATTTAAAATGGAATGTTCTTGTATTTTTTAATGTAGCATAAAGTATAGTGAGCATTATTTTTCCTAATTTTAAATTACTTTAAAAAATAATAAAAAGGTTTTTGTCATTATATTATGTTAAAAGGTTTTTATCAGTATCGCGCGTATTATTATTTTTTATTTATTAATGCGTCGATATATATTAAAATATTTGTCTTTTTTTGTCTATATTTATATTTGTAGTCTATGGTTAAGTCGTAATGGTGTCATAATAGTTCAATTTCTACCGTATCATTCTAATTTGTACCTAAGATTTTTTTAATAACGATTTGATGTTATGTTAGCATATATTTTTAACTTAAGATTGTTTTCAATATGTATATCAATACGCGGAAGCTAGAGAGACCAAGAAACTTTTTATTACACTGAAATCATAGTTTTTTTTTCTTTTTTTTTTTTTGTTGTAACAAATTGAGATGGCGACATTAAGTAATATCAATAAAGTTATCTTTATATACGTGTTTCGGATATACCGATTAAACTTTTTTTTCAATTTGCACAAAAGGTCGAAAATAATGTTCAGACATATGTTAATTTGCTTTTTTGTTTTCGAACAGTCGTTTTTTTTATATCTAGCTTCCATGTAGCTATGGAATTTTCATAGACAATATTCAAATTACAGAATGTTATTGAATCATCTACCATACATAGCTTCCTGCAATTATTAGAATGAACTTAAAAACATATTAAAAATTAGTCAAAGATTGTCAGCCAAGATGCTATTCATAATAATAGGTTAGTTTTAGTTGTCATAAAAAAATTGGTTATGTCGATAATAAATTGACAAGGTTTGATAATATTTCATTCCAATAGAACCAATGTACAATATGTAAACAAAAACATAAATATTTATAATAACAAAGTTATTAAAATTTTATACTTTTTGAAGTGAAAAGTCAAGTATATGTTGCGCACATTTGATACTGAATTTGACTGTTTTTTTCTTTTTATACTATCGTACACAAGCGTGACAAAATAAAACGGGCACACTATAGTTTGTGAGTCTATAACCTATACACGGATTGAACGTGTCCAGTTCATAGCGCATGTACACATACACACACACAGACACACACATATTCAACTTCCATAGACTACGAATACACGAGCAATCCGTACATAGTCTTAGTAGAATGAAATTTTTATGTAATTTGTCAAATTGCAATTCAAAAGTAATAACCAAACGAACGATAGTGCTGCCTCGAGTGATAAATCGAGAAACTAACGATCAGTTATTTTATGAAAATTGTTTAGTTCTGTTTCTATATAAATAGTGTTTGACAATCAGTAAGCGAACAATTGACATACACGCAATACGATTGTAATAGTAACAAAGCAATCGATTCCTCGATGACAGTGTGTCGAGCAATTTGCATTTGTTTTGAAAAGAATAAACATTTGCCATGCCTCTCTTGTTTATTGAAATAATTGTGATGTAATCAATGTTTACGTATTGCCTTATAAATAAATATAAAGAAAATATTTTGTAAATATATTTTTACAAAAGTTATAAAATGTATCATTTCTCCCATTTAAATACTTACTACGTATCAAGTTGGCATGCAGCCAATTTTAAGGAAAACAGTATGATACCCTGTTGAAAATGTCCAATAGATTCCAATAAAAAAAAATAAAATATATATCGTAATCGGGTCACGGAAGTTAGCCCCCCAAAAAAATTTTTTTTTTATTTTTCCAATTTTCGTTTGCCTATATCGTTTGTTCGTCGTTTGTTCTTGATTGTTCGTCATAAACAATCGTTTGTTCGTTAATCGTTTATTTATAAAAAAATATTAAAAATATGCCTTTAAGTTAGCCCCCCCTACTCCAATTTCTAATTTTTTTCGTTATTAGTAGGCTCTAAATATTTATAAATGTTTGTTCTTTTGTAAAACACGTTTGTTCTATCGATATAATGTCTATTTTTTGTTTAATTAACAATTTTTATTTTGCATGATAACCGTCCAGAAACACTTGTGTTGCGCATGCGTCCGTTTGACGTCTAAGCGGTTTATTTAAAAATCACAATCACAATAAATAAACTTAAAACAAGTTATCTGGATATTAAATTTAATCTTTTAAAAACATAATTATTTAAAATTAGTAAACAACTAAACAACATAACTGCGAAAGACCAAGTAACAAGATTTGTGAAAATAATGAGTTTTAAATGTTTATCATTGGTGTATTATTTCTGAATGCAATAATACAAGTGTAAAAACGACATAAAAATTATGGATCCATTGCTAAGTGATATTAAAATGAGAAACACTTGGTTGAAACTGGCAAGAAGAGATCAAACATCATTAAATAAATAAATAAACATTGTCTACAAAGACTAGACTGTATTTCTGTGAAGACCACTTTGATATAAGTATGCGTTATAAATGGTATATTAACTATCAAATAAACAAAAGTTTATATTACAAACAAAATGCCATATTTTGTAATGTGTTTATAGGTTTTTTTTTTTTTTTTTTTTTTTTTATGATAGTTGGATAGGCAAACTGGCAGACGTGCCACCTGATGGTAAGTGGTCGACGTCGCCCATGAACATAAACTAGTTTACCTGGAACTAGCCCAGCCAACTCATTTATGTGTTGCCTATCCTGAGACATATGATGTTAAGTCTCGGTGCCAGTAATTACACTGCCTGTCTTGCCCTTCTTTCCGAAACACAGCAAAGCTGTTTCACGGAAGAAATAAGCAAGATGGTGGTACCCATGCAGCCGGGAGCGCGGCACAGCGCATCCCTCCCACCGGTGAAAGGTTCGATGGTAGATTACAATTCCACTTCATACAAACTATCTAGTCAATCAAAAACTACTTCTGATGCTAACTCGCAAGAGGAATTGGAAAAAAGATGTAAAAGTAATTCTACTGAGTACTTTGTCTAAGATAAAAAGTAAGCCTCAATTATATATTGGTCTACTAAAGGAACTCTATTTTCTGATAGATTTGATTGGAAAACAAACCAATCTTTCGCAACAAAATATTTTATTAATAAAATTATATAGAACATTTGCACAACTCACTGATTATTTTGATATATAGGTGACTTGAGCTAGCAATGTAAGTTTCAACACAATGCCAGAAATTGTGAATTTACTTTCACCCTTTATTAAAATGTTTTCAACTAATACACTCAAGAAGTACCTATCTATTGCTTTTAGGCATAAATATAATAAAGTTACAAGTATGATAGACTGCTTAGAAATTGAAATCCAATGTATTGTCTGTATGATGGTCTCGGAAATTTTGTCTCTACTGGATATGCAGGAAGGACAAAGGATGTGAACTTCGTTCAACATAGCAAATTTTTAGATAGTTTGCCATCTAATGCTTGTATTTTAGCTGACAGAGGGTTTGAGCACCTTGAACATTTTTATCATCATAGTATTTTTTTTTGAACATCATAGTGAAAATTGTATCAAAATAAATCCAGTGGTTTTGAAGGATTAAATGAATACTTGCACTATATACTACTATTATATTATAATAAAAAATATAACCAATATTAAGTATGGTTTTATTATTTCCATGGTGCATAACAGATGATGTATAAAAGATGATGTTGGTCAACACATGGCTGAATTGATTTGAAGATTTGGTCAACATAGCCACCATAATAGATGTTAGTGATATAGTAATAGATGTGCATTTTTCAAAAGTGCATGTGCAAAATATGTGAATACATAGACACTATATACAGGATCTACTGTACTGCTCTCTTGGTATCAATTCAGCTTTTAATATTACTCAAAAAGTAAAAGTAAAATTAATTCAATAAAACAATTATTTTCATTATAAAATTGATGTATTGTAAAAATCTACCTCATAGGTTACAATGTCACAAACAATAACTTTTACATATTATAAGAAATTATCAGTTATTCATAAAATAACACGAAAAGTATATTTTCAGTGGTTTTTAAACTTTAACGCTTTTATATAAAATTGGAAAAATGTTATTCTTCCAAAAAGCAACTACACTATTTAATAACTTCATGACATATTCATGTTCATATTCAACAGGAATTATAGTGACTCGATTATTTAACACAAAAATAACTTTTATACAAATATATGGTTTTCTTTAGCACAATATTTTGGATTTGAACTTGCACAAAATATTTCTTTGACATTGTACCATTCTTATCTATACAGTTTTGTGCAGTTTTTTCACTAGACGGACGCTTAATGTAGTCTTGTTATTAAGCCAGCAACCATTGGGAATGACTGAGAAATATATAGACCACATTTTTCTATCTTCATTCCTATTTTCTTTTTCACTGTTATCCTTACTTTGTCTTCCAGTTTTTTACCTCTTGATATTGCTGGAGTTTCTGGAATTTTTGCACCAAAAATCATAGCAACAAGAGTACCATCCACAGTTTTGCACTCACTCAATTTATAGCATTTCGAGGCTGTGCTTCTGCCATATCTTAGTTGATGCCACAAACCACTTTAATGATAATCTCTAGTTCTACTCTCTAGGAATGATATGGTTTTTTGATTGAATACATGTAAGATTTGTGTTAAAAAAAAATGTCAGTTTTCGTCGTTGTATTTAATTGTTAGATGATGCAGTGATAACGTTGACTTGATGTCAATGTCAAAATCGGTTTCATGCTTTAAAAACTGGTATTTGTCGATTTTTCTTTTTTTTGCATTCTACAACAATTTTATTTAACACTCTGCTGTCTGGAACCATCTACTTTGGTTTTCTTTTAGAGATTTCTTTTACACCCAAAATTTTTATTGACGAGCCAATATTTTCTGACAAGGGGCAATCGTGGCACTTGATACTAGTCACAGTCTCTTCCTTTTCATTCACAATAAGTGTCACCGCATAGGGCTTGGGAAGCACTTTTGTTCCAGGCATATATATTTTGAACCCGCTTGAGCTGCATATAGCCTATTGCGTCGTCCCCGTAAGATTCCCTTCACGACCTGACGACAAAAAATAAGTAAGGTTCGATTCTAAATAGTAAATATAGGTATTATCGTGTTGTGTATTGTTACTGTTCTTATTGTTAGAAAAAAACTTGATACGATAGTTACTTACATTGCTGTTTTAATATTTCTCAGCTCGGCAGAACAGAAATCTTGGTTGGATGCAATAATTTCGCCACCATCAAAGTATTTATCATTAGCAGATTTTGTACTTTGTGCTTTCACAAAACCATCTTCGATGATGCGATTTTAATAAAATAGAGGATAAAAGTCCACAAACGATACAAAAAATTGTAATAATTATCTTGTAAAATTTCAAAACAAACTCGGAGCACGACAAAAACCTAAATCCAATAAGGCGAATGACATTGACGTTTTTAATCAATTTAAATTTTTTTTTGGGATTTTATGACCTGGTATCTACAACCTTTAGGTCAACTCTTATTATAATCAATTTTAAATATTTGAAAAACAGATAAAAAAAGAATTTTTAAAACTTATTACTTTTTTTTACGTATGAATAGACATGTAATTTTATTATTTACTCTAAATATTATGTAATTTTATATCATATTTTATAACGAACACGCGATTCCAATCAGTATTCGTTTTATAGTACACGTATAGCAAAGAAGAATATGTTAAATAGAATATGTTAACACTAATGTCTCAAATTAACATCTATTGTTTAACATTAGTTAATTCATTAATATAATATTGATTATGGATCATGACTTAAGCAGTAAAGTAAAAACATGTTTTCTTAAACATGTCTTCAAATTTAAATGTTTTAAATTAAAGGAGTAATTGAAAGTAACAGTAACAGTTTTGACTTTAACCCTTTGACCGCCAAGCGCAGCGCATGGAAAGTGAGCCCTCCACGCCTAGCATTTTTTTTAATATTAAATAGCTACAAAATGCTAGTGATGAGACTTTCACAAATATCGATAAATATTTATCACTCCTGCTGTAATAGATTTTCCATATTATATAGATGTTAAATTTATATATAGGCATTAAATTTATAAAATAAATCGACTGTCCCTACGTATACTATCGAAACTGAAAAAAGGTACTTTACAGGAGAGCACTTTTAAGTTAATTTTGTGTACAAAATTATCATTTATTTGTTAAGTATCGATATTATACTCATGAAAAATGTGGTTTAATATGTATTTTTTAGCTTATTCTCTTTTTTTGTATGAAAACATATATAAAAAGGAGTTTCTTAGTGCAGTAAAAAAAAATCGCAAATTTTCAGTTTCGATACTGTACGTAGGGACAGTCGAAATGTTGCAATAGTAGCATTAATTAAGTTTCATAAACAAAGTTCATAAATGAAATAAACGAATTAACAAACTTCACCAAAACAAGTTTTTATCGAACCAAGCCCATCCCTAAAATGAAAGTGACGTCAATACTTGTCGCTTAAAAGCGTCAATGGCGTATGGTTTCAAAGAAAATATGGTTATTTTAGGGATGTGGTAATGATTAAACACAATAATATATAAAATATAATAAACACGTTTAATAGTAACTATACGGAAAGTCACGAAATATCATTTTCTCCACGGCATCTTATCCTATTTATGATATGCCCATAGCATAATCTTTCTTCTGGCCTGATTTTTTCCAATTCAAATGCAACCTAACTAGAAAAATATTCGTTTTTAATATCGAAAAACTGTTCACATACAAATCTCGGAGATTGGAGTGCATCGAGATTTACTTATATTTCGAACTCAGATGTTTGTCTGTAATTCACGAAATATTCTTTACTCTGAGTTGCCTTATCAGCAGTTTTATTTCGTTTTATCAATGTGTAAGTTCAATTAACACTATCTTCTTGTAAATAATTTATTATATACTATTATATAGTACGTTTATCCAAAACACGATACCTAAAGAGTGGGTCCAAGATGAATGTGATATACATATATATATATATATATATATATATATATATATATATATATATATATATATTTGCACAAAATATTTCTTTGACATTGTACCATTCTTATCTATATAGTTTTGTGCAGTTTTTTCACTAGACGGACGCTTAATGTAGTCTTGTTATTAAGCCAGCAACCATTGGGAATGACTGAGAAATATATAGACCACATTTTTCTATCTTCATTCCTATTTTCTTTTTCAATGTTATCCTTACTTTGTCTTCCAGTTTTTTACCTCTTGATATTGCTGGAGTTTCTGGAATTTTTGCACCAAAAATCATAGAAACAAGAGTACCATCCACAGTTTTGCACTCACTCAATTTATGAAACCATACGCCATTGACGCTTTTAAGCGACAAGTATTGACGTCACTTTCATTTTAGGGATGGGCTTGGTTCGATAAAAACTTGTTTTGGTGAAGTTTGTTAATTCGTTTATTTCATTTATGAACTTTGTTTATGAAACTTAATTAATGCTACTATTGCAACATTTCGACTGTCCCTACGTACAGTATCGAAACTGAAAATTTGCGATTTTTTTTTACTGCACTAAGAAACTCCTTTTTATATATGTTTTCATACAAAAAAAGAGAATAAGCTAAAAAATACATATTAAACCACATTTTTCATGAGTATAATATCGATACTTAACAAATAAATGATAATTTTGTACACAAAATTAACTTAAAAGTGCTCTCCTGTAAAGTACCTTTTTTCAGTTTCGATAGTATACGTAGGGACAGTCGATTTATTTTATAAATTTAATGCCTATATATAAATTTAACATCTATATAATATGGAAAATCTATTACAGCAGGAGTGATAAATATTTATCGATATTTGTGAAAGTCTCATCACTAGCATTTTGTAGCTATTTAATATTAAAAAAAATGCTAGGCGTGGAGGGCTCACTTTCCATGCGCTGCGCTTGGCGGTCAAAGGGTTAAAGTCAAAACTGTTACTGTTACTTTCAATTACTCCTTTAATTTAAAACATTTAAATTTGAAGACATGTTTAAGAAAACATGTTTTTACTTTACTGCTTAAGTCATGATCCATAATCAATATTATATTAATGAATTAACTAATGTTAAACAATAGATGTTAATTTGAGACATTAGTGTTAACATATTCTATTTAACATATTCTTCTTTGCTATACGTGTACTATAAAACGAATACTGATTGGAATCGCGTGTTCGTTATAAAATATGATATAAAATTACATAATATTTAGAGTAAATAATAAAATTACATGTCTATTCATACGTAAAAAAAAGTAATAAGTTTTAAAAATTCTTTTTTTATCTGTTTTTCAAATATTTAAAATTGATTATAATAAGAGTTGACCTAAAGGTTGTAGATACCAGGTCATAAAATCCCAAAAAAAAATTTAAATTGATTAAAAACGTCAATGTCATTCGCCTTATTGGATTTAGGTTTTTGTCGTGCTCCGAGTTTGTTTTGAAATTTTACAAGATAATTATTACAATTTTTTGTATCGTTTGTGGACTTTTATCCTCTATTTTATTAAAATCGCATCATCGAAGATGGTTTTGTGAAAGCACAAAGTACAAAATCTGCTAATGATAAATACTTTGATGGTGGCGAAATTATTGCATCCAACCAAGATTTCTGTTCTGCCGAGCTGAGAAATATTAAAACAGCAATGTAAGTAACTATCGTATCAAGTTTTTTTCTAACAATAAGAACAGTAACAATACACAACACGATAATACCTATATTTACTATTTAGAATCGAACCTTACTTATTTTTTGTCGTCAGGTCGTGAAGGGAATCTTACGGGGACGACGCAATAGGCTATATGCAGCTCAAGCGGGTTCAAAATATATATGCCTGGAACAAAAGTGCTTCCCAAGCCCTATGCGGTGACACTTATTGTGAATGAAAAGGAAGAGACTGTGACTAGTATCAAGTGCCACGATTGCCCCTTGTCAGAAAATATTGGCTCGTCAATAAAAATTTTGGGTGTAAAAGAAATCTCTAAAAGAAAACCAAAGTAGATGGTTCCAGACAGCAGAGTGTTAAATAAAATTGTTGTAGAATGCAAAAAAAAGAAAAATCGACAAATACCAGTTTTTAAAGCATGAAACCGATTTTGACATTGACATCAAGTCAACGTTATCACTGCATCATCTAACAATTAAATACAACGACGAAAACTGACATTTTTTTTTAACACAAATCTTACATGTATTCAATCAAAAAACCATATCATTCCTAGAGAGTAGAACTAGAGATTATCATTAAAGTGGTTTGTGGCATCAACTAAGATATGGCAGAAGCACAGCCTCGAAATGCTATAAATTGAGTGAGTGCAAAACTGTGGATGGTACTCTTGTTGCTATGATTTTTGGTGCAAAAATTCCAGAAACTCCAGCAATATCAAGAGGTAAAAAACTGGAAGACAAAGTAAGGATAACAGTGAAAAAGAAAATAGGAATGAAGATAGAAAAATGTGGTCTATATATTTCTCAGTCATTCCCAATGGTTGCTGGCTTAATAACAAGACTACATTAAGCGTCCGTCTAGTGAAAAAACTGCACAAAACTGTATAGATAAGAATGGTACAATGTCAAAGAAATATTTTGTGCAAGTTCAAATCCAAAATATTGTGCTAAAGAAAACCATATATTTGTATAAAAGTTATTTTTGTGTTAAATAATCGAGTCACTATAATTCCTGTTGAATATGAACATGAATATGTCATGAAGTTATTAAATAGTGTAGTTGCTTTTTGGAAGAATAACATTTTTCCAATTTTATATAAAAGCGTTAAAGTTTAAAAACCACTGAAAATATACTTTTCGTGTTATTTTATGAATAACTGATAATTTCTTATAATATGTAAAAGTTATTGTTTGTGACATTGTAACCTATGAGGTAGATTTTTACAATACATCAATTTTATAATGAAAATAATTGTTTTATTGAATTAATTTTACTTTTACTTTTTGAGTAATATTAAAAGCTGAATTGATACCAAGAGAGCAGTACAGTAGATCCTGTATATAGTGTCTATGTATTCACATATTTTGCACATGCACTTTTGAAAAATGCACATCTATTACTATATCACTAACATCTATTATGGTGGCTATGTTGACCAAATCTTCAAATCAATTCAGCCATGTGTTGACCAACATCATCTTTTATACATCATCTGTTATGCACCATGGAAATAATAAAACCATACTTAATATTGGTTATATTTTTTATTATAATATAATAGTAGTATATAGTGCAAGTATTCATTTAATCCTTCAAAACCACTGGATTTATTTTGATACAATTTTCACTATGATGTTCAAAAAAAAATACTATGATGATAAAAATGTTCAAGGTGCTCAAACCCTCTGTCAGCTAAAATACAAGCATTAGATGGCAAACTATCTAAAAATTTGCTATGTTGAACGAAGTTCACATCCTTTGTCCTTCCTGCATATCCAGTAGAGACAAAATTTCCGAGACCATCATACAGACAATACATTGGATTTCAATTTCTAAGCAGTCTATCATACTTGTAACTTTATTATATTTATGCCTAAAAGCAATAGATAGGTACTTCTTGAGTGTATTAGTTGAAAACATTTTAATAAAGGGTGAAAGTAAATTCACAATTTCTGGCATTGTGTTGAAACTTACATTGCTAGCTCAAGTCACCTATATATCAAAATAATCAGTGAGTTGTGCAAATGTTCTATATAATTTTATTAATAAAATATTTTGTTGCGAAAGATTGGTTTGTTTTCCAATCAAATCTATCAGAAAATAGAGTTCCTTTAGTAGACCAATATATAATTGAGGCTTACTTTTTATCTTAGACAAAGTACTCAGTAGAATTACTTTTACATCTTTTTTCCAATTCCTCTTGCGAGTTAGCATCAGAAGTAGTTTTTGATTGACTAGATAGTTTGTATGAAGTGGAATTGTAATCTACCATTGAACCTGCTATTGATGGTGTACATAACTCATCATTCTCATATTTATCTTCAAAAAAAAAATCAGTTTCCTTTTAATGGCTGTAAGAATAGATACACATAGAGTACTCATTCTTCCCTGAGATAATTTAAAGGATGATGTTGCAGTAGGCACACACAGTTGTCTTGAAAGGTGACATCATGCTGTCTTCTTTTTTTATACTAGTCTGCATATTTCTACTTCTGTAGTGTGTCATCCGACGGACTTGAATTGCTTTATATTCCTGCTTTTGTACTACTTGGACTGCTTTATTGTCTCACTTCTTAATTTCAGGTGTCAAAAAATCTGATAATAATAGTAAAATATGATTAATATAATATCAGTCCCAGTGATACTATTGGTAATTTATTACAACTGCATAAACTACAAAATTAAAAAAATTACCTAGAATACAAGACGGTAATGTTATAACATAATTCTCATTTTGTATGGTCTCTTCATTCTCCTTAATTGTAAATATTCTTTGCCTTTTAATTAATTTTGATTTAGATCTAGATTGATTGATCTAGATCTTAGATTGATTTAATAAAGGCATGCTGAGGTTCACTTGAAGTGGACTCGTGTTTCTTGTTTGCTTGGTAATCAAATCTGGATGTTACACAGTTTGGTTTGATCTGAATTTGTTTAACAGAACCCATGATCTTATACTCTGTATAATTTTCCATATCATTTTCTAGCTAAAATGTAGAATAAAATATTTATGAAGCTTTCAACTCACTACATATCGTAACCTATAAACACATTACAAAATATGGCATTTTGTTTGTAATATAAACATAAAGTTTTCTTTTGTTTATTTGATAGTTAATATATCATTTATAACGCATACTTATATCAAAGTGGTCTTCACAGAAATACAGTCTAGTCTTTGTAGACAATGTTTATTTATTTATTTAATGATGTTTGATCTCTTCTTGCCAGTTTCAACCAAGTGTTTCTCATTTTAATATCACTTAGCAATGGATCCATAATTTTTATGTCGTTTTTACACTTGTATTATTGCATTCAGAAATAATACACCAATGATAAACATTTAAAACTCATTATTTTCACAAATCTTGTTACTTGGTCTTTCGCAGTTATGTTGTTTAGTTGTTTACTAATTTTAAATAATTATGTTTTTAAAAGATTAAATTTAATATCCAGATAACTTGTTTTAAGTTTATTTATTGTGATTGTGATTTTTAAATAAACCGCTTAGACGTCAAACGGACGCATGCGCAACACAAGTGTTTCTGGACGGTTATCATGCAAAATAAAAATTGTTAATTAAACAAAAAATAGACATTATATCGATAGAACAAACGTGTTTTACAAAAGAACAAACATTTATAAATATTTAGAGCCTACTAATAACGAAAAAAATTAGAAATTGGAGTAGGGGGGGCTAACTTAAAGGCATATTTTTAATATTTTTTTAAAAATAAACGATTAACGAACAAACGATTGTTTATGACGAACAATCAAGAACAAACGACGAACAAACGATATAGGCAAACGAAAATTGGAAAAATAAAAAAAAAATTTTTTTGGGGGGCTAACTTCAGTGACCCATCGTAATCTATTGTGCTTTTGTCGATTATATAATCGGTTCGGTTTTACCGATTATATAATCGGTATTGGTATGTAAAATGTTAATATGTATGTTAAATATTTTTAATTTAACTGTATTAGTATGATTTGCTTCATTCATTTTTTAAAGTTATTAGTAAATATATATTTTAAATTAACGGCTAAGCGTGTTATCGATTTACGTGTTTAATTTAGGATAGAAAAAGGTAGTATTGGTGATTTAAATTTTTGAAACCTGTTTTTAGATAATTTTGATATGACGCACAAAGCGAGTCACGGGCCTCACATGATGTTTACTAATGACACCCCTAGCGCGTCATAGGCAATGAATCGGTTAATCAGGCTTAAGTTTATAACTTATTATTAATTAGACTATAGCTAGGTACATTACTGTTAATTCGCTTCGAAAACTACTCAATAAGAAGTAAATTTTCCAAAATTTTTATCAATTTATCTCATAAAAATATCATGAAATTGATATTAAGGGTAATTTTGAGGCCATCCATTATGATGTGTTTATAATAAATAATAAATAAATAAATATTAACCAACAATCACACCACGTTAACCTAGCCCCGTGCTAAGTTCGTAAGAACTTGTGTTACAGGTACTAGGAACGGAAATAAATTTAAGATATAAATACATATATACATAAATACACATCCATGACCCGGTGCAGACATCTATATTCGTCATACAGATTATCTGCACCTGGCGGGATTCGAACCCGCGACCGCTGCGTAAAGTGTCTGTGTCCAGTTGCCTGACCATTCGACCAGCCGGCCGTCTATATCTGTATTTTTGTTAACTCTTATCGTAGTGCATTACAAATGATTAATTAAAATGTTTTCCAGCGGCACATTTGTTGTAAAATATGCCGCTGGAAGATAATTCTTATCGCGTTTATCAATCGTTTAAAAATAAGTTCATTAGAAACATATGCATTGTGATTTATAGTTTTTAAATAAAATCAAACAGAATCAACATACAATTGCCACTTTATTTAAAAATATACACCACAATCTTATAACAATATAACTATATTCATAAAGCATACAAATATGTACAATTTATTGAAGAACTATTAAACAAATATTTATTATCAGTTATAAACTTTACCTAGAAAATATTCATCATGAAGGTTTTCACTCATCAATATTACTTTTTACTATTACTCGTATGTATGAAAATAATGGATGTTAACTTTGCATATAAAACTATACTAAATTGTTATTAAATTGCTTACATTTCAGAGATCGAAAGATAAATAATTATAAATATATTTACATAATGACTGTCGTAAACTATTTTCAATATACATATTTTAATTCTTAAAGGAAACTATTTTACATTAAAAATGTGATACATTCTAATCATTGCATGAATTTATTAAATCAAACAAGAGGCTCAGTAACTTATAATTTAAATTTAAGACACAACATAGCCTTTATATTTATTTTTGGTAAAATTTCTGATAATAAAAAAATTATAATTCAAATTAAAAATACTTTTCTTTGAAATCTTGACTAACATTTTTCACTACATGGCAGTGTTGCAGAAGCCAATGTGTTTTTTTTTCTTCGTTTAATTATCAAATGCCTTTAAAAACAGTCAAAACTAAAGCTTGCCTCTACCATAAAATAAATAAAAATTCACATATAAATAAAATTTATATTTAAGCTTTGTTATACAATCTTTTGTAACTAATACTTGTGCCACTATCGCAGAATTCATTCATGATTATCCTACAGAGGAATAAATGGAACATTACTATTAAGACTATGATGGACACCCAGAATAACGGGTTGAGTCCACCGAAACTGTGCCCATGTCTGTGTAAGGCAATAACATGGTGTTCATGAGCAGGAGCCTCAACAACCTCATGTACGTGAATCGCATGCCTCAAATCTTCCATATGCTGCTTGTCAGCTGTTATATACAATATTGCCGTTAATGGTTCTGTTAATTTCACTGGAAAATATTTTCTATAAGGCCCTAATTGTACTGGAGAATCCAAGCAGCCAGCATCGCAAGCATAATATGTTTTATCGGAGCGATCCAAAGCTACAAATATAGCCGCTTTATTGTCTTCCTGTAATATAACACTTATGTTTACATGGGTCATGTTCCCATAGTTAATTCTACGAAATAGAAAATCTCGATGCAGTTTTGATGGATGAATGTTGTATTCAAGATGTTGATTGCTAAATCTTAAGCTACCAAAACTTAGAATCATAGCCTGGTTAACTCCACTCGCTCCAGCTTTTAGGAGATTATGACAGCCTTGTTTTTCTAATGTCAATAGCCATATACTGGCAACATTATTCAAGTTCATTAGATTATTCAACGGTTTCCATAAATTAAATGCATCTAATGTAGAATATCCTTCGTAACATCCTTCAGAATATGTAAGAGTTCGAAGGATTTCTGATTTCGTTTCGAATTTTATATGTTCCTCATGTTCGTAGCTCCTGACTTGTGAGAGGATAGCATATATAGTTGCATTAATTCGGTCTCCATTGATAACACCACTAGCTTTTGAATCAGATATGTAAAAACCAGTGTCCCACAAACCTTGCCAAACTCTAGAGTGGTTTTCTCTTAATTTTCTTACTGCAGTTCTATCTCCAGTTATTGCTATTACCTTCTCCATTTCCGAAATTGCTTTCTTTTCAACAATATCCTTGTGTTTTGCATAATCAGACCTCTTGATAGGTTTACTATACTGCACTGTGGTTAGAATGAGTAGATCTAAGCCATCTCTTGCTTCAATTTGAACAACATTTTTTAATTTCCTACAAACAACTGACACAGCTATGACATTTTCACTCTCTGGAAGTGATATCATACCGGTCACAACTTCATATTCTTTTGCATCAACACCTTGATGAAGTTTTATAGTTTGCTTAACGGATGTTGCCCAGTCTGACAGCCTCGGTACAGTAATATGTAAGTTTTTTGGTGCATTTAGGGGATTATTAATTAAGATTTCTTGAACGAATAGTGACGGAATCGTTCTGTGTGCATAATATTGGTATGACACATGCAGTCCAGTGTTACTGCACTGAAATCTATGCACTACACCATTTTTATAGTCCACTAAAGTTGATTCCTTCATATCTATATCATCTATTATGTACAGTGGGTGATAATAAACTGGCAAAGATAAGGTTCTACCAAATTTGATGTTTAAATGGGAATCATGTTCTAATGCCAGTCCTATTAAACCGTTACCGACATAAGGCACGTAGTTGTGACTCAATGATAATAGTGTCGCAGACGATTCCAACCTTAAATAGGCGTCGTACTCGTTGAGAGCATCTTGGAAAGGTTTCAAAAAGTTCCGATGACATACGTTCTGATTGCTGGTTAAAGAACTCTCAGTATTGAAAAAAGAGTTCATTATAGTTGGTCCGATGTATAGTAATAGAAATATTAGTACTAGGATCAATATTACTAGTTTCTTTCTTGTTAGAGGACCGTCTGTTAGCCTGTTTATACGTCTAAAAATTTCTCCGGCTCGTCGACTCATATCGCTGAAGTTATTACTTGTTCTTTCCATAACAACGTCCCTTTGTTACTTTTAGTGTTGTCTTGTCTCGCAATATTTAATAGTCTACGTGTAATTGTAAACGTACATGGTAAATATGCATAGTTGTGGCTAAATTATAACAATCTCAACTTCACAATAAATAATCACAAAAAGTCAACTTAAACACATGACGTATCATAGATAATTCTGATCGAAATTCGGATACATACTAGCACAGAACTTTTAAAATTAGAAATAGCGATTTTATAAATTAATGTATATCTGATTTAAAATTCTTCACTGTAATTACTAAAAATAAAATCTCGTTTTTTTTTTTGTATATAATTAAGAGACTGGCACAAATAAATAATTTTATAGTAGAGGTAAAATAAAAAATAAAAACCACGTTCTTAACAGACAATCTTGAGTCCCATACTATATTTCTTGGCCATCTTTGGAAATGTTATTTTTGTACATAATGGCTACGTTCCACTTAACGCCCGCAACGCCATCGACCACGACCGCTGAAATTGCCGTTCCACTAATGTAAAAAGGCCGCGGGCGTTGAAGGCGAATGTTATAGGTGGAACGCACATCTTGAGCGCTATGTGCTCGTAATATGGCGGCATGTAAAAACGTGCAGCTGTGGGGGTTTTGTGAGTAAATATTTCGCATGGATTGGAGTAAAATTTAATTCGAAATGGATTCCCGTGAATTTTTTGACAAAACGAATGAGAGACAATTCCACTGCAATGTCAGTTTCAGGATCGTAAACAGTTATTTGTCTCGTCGCCATCGTTGTTTTTTAGAATTCCCGCTTCGTTTTGGTGAAAGCCCACTTTGACCCATCAATATTTTGTGGGCGAAGTGGGCGCGATGTGGTCGCGAACAGTGACGTCATCTATGACGTCGAACAATCGCTCGCAACGACCACGGACCTTAGGTGGAACGATACAGAGGATGTTACAATCGTTGCGGGCGTTAAGTGGAACGTAGCCAATATGATTTGAATAT
Organism: Euphydryas editha; assembly: GCA_036937285.1. Lineage (NCBI taxonomy): Eukaryota > Metazoa > Arthropoda > Insecta > Lepidoptera > Nymphalidae > Euphydryas > Euphydryas editha. The sequence continues at coordinate 3,385,248 of JAUPFZ010000019.1, read as the reverse complement.
GATAATACGCCCATAAATACCTCTATGACTACGCCTCTTACAGTACAATTCTAAATACGATACATATTATAAATGAGATGTACAAAATTATATTTACTCCTTTTTCTGATATCTTTCATTTTTTTTTTTTTTTATTAAAAGGGAATAGAAGGAATGTATTATGAGGGAGAGAGAAATAAAAAATTTATTTAAGACATTTATTAATTTAAAAACTATCACATTATTGTAATAAATAACTTATCAAAATATAAAATATATATAAATTCTAAGAAGCACCAGTGAATTTATAATAATTTTCTTCGATCTTTAAATATATATAAAGAAAATATATTTTTTTAACATTTCATAATTACATACACTTTAGAAATACCGATTAATTTCATTGTAAATACAATATAATACTTATAAAAACAATCATATTGCTTAAATGCCTATACAATACACATATTGCATACCGAATAACTTGAATCTCCATTATTGTTATTATATATTGCGCTATTAAAATACAATGAGATTCACCATAAATTCATTATTAATATAATATAAAGCTATATTTAAAACTTTGTAAAGGCACATAATTTTTAATTTGGTAAGATTGTACATATTTTTAATTTGTAAAATAACAGACAAGAGTTTTTTATTTGAAATTAATTCTTTTTCATCCAAATATTCTTTCTTTATCAGAATTTTACTTAAAATTTTATTTCTAACAATACTTCAACTGAGGTTTAAGAACATCGAAGAAGAAGAAGAAGAATAATTAAGTAATAACAGTTACAACTCATAAAAAAAATTATAAAAAGAAAAAATATTACATTTTTAATATCATGAATTATTTAATATGTTAGAATATATATTAAAATAAAACATCATAAAATAAAAATCATCATAAAATAAAGGTAAATTGTTCTAGAAAAGGTAGAAACATTTTTTTTTGCGTCTATCTACCATTGGAATACAAAGACGTAATATTATAAAAGTTAAATTATAAAAGTAACTTATTAGAACTAAATACAAGCAAGACAAATACACAGCGGTATATCAAGATAACTGGGTTATTATTTATTACTAAATTTTTTAATATTAATATATTAATTTTAATATTTATATAATATTAATATTTATTACTAAATTGTAAATATTTTACTACTAAAAATCTAGGATACTTAGTAAAGAATTTTTAATATAAAATAACTTATTTTGTGAATAATTTTGGACAAACTGTTTTCAATATCGGCGATATGAAAATAATCAATATAACACTAATATAAAAATTATAACAAAGACAGATATAAGGAAATTACATAGGAAAACATACAATATTCCTTCTTGTATGAATTACATACTGTCAATATATATACATTCAAATCTGTGTAATATAATATGTATAAGTTTATAAGTAGTTTTATCTTCAAATTAAGTTGAACGTTAAGACAATTATTATCTTAATTTTAATTGTAAAATTATTTATTTATTAGAGTTGAGTCTTTTACTTTATGTAAGTAAAGTGGTGTGTGTCGTTACACAATAAGGCAAACTAAACGTTAAACTTTAGCTTTTAAATGCATTATTTATATAATTATAGGAAAAAATTTAAGCGAAAATGGAATTATGTAAATAGTATAAGCATTTGTGGAATGTTAAACATCTCAAATATTACATAAAATTAAACGTGTCATTATTAATCATGTAAATATTTTATTTTTATAATTTGTATAAATCAATATCAACTAAAAAAATATATAAATTTTAATACTGATCGACAAAATACAAATAGATCAGATGATAATGTTTAAGTAGGATTATTTTTTTAAAAAATTGATCTAAAAATAAATTTAAGTTCAGGTTTTACATAAAACTATTATTAATTTACATCATTAAATTTAGTTTTATATAAAAAAAGTAAATGAAGTTTAAGAATAGAGTTTTATATATTTTTTTTTTTTCAAATTTCAAAAAAGAAAGAGTAAAAGCATGGAGAGAAAAATTGGGTTTGTATGATTTTATTTTATATTTCATTTTAATAAGTTTTTTTTCCCGCATTAAATTTTTTGTTGACCCTAATAAAATCGATCTCAAACCACCATATATATTAAATGCCTTTCGATAAAATAAATATAATTTATTAGTTATTAGTTATATTATTACAATTATAATTCATATTAGATAAGCTATTCTGATAATTTTAAGACATCTATATTAAAATCTTCAATTGAGAATAATTAATTACGTCCTCATAATAAAAAAAAATCAACTATAGAGTTGAAAGTTTGTTTTTTCATTGACTTAATTATCAGATTCTAAACAAATGGACGTCAAACTAATCTCATAAAAAAAAAATGACGGAAAATTTTGTCCATCAAATATCACAGAAACATTTTAGGACATACATTATAAAGCATTGCCATTCTGATATAATTTTTTTTTTCTTAAGTTTAATATTGATGAATATTTTATTACAGGCAATATTACCCTTATATCCCTTATACAGAGACAATTACAGATTACAGTTACAGATTCAAATATAAAGTTATTTTAATATGTATTATTTTTAGTTTTTTACCCTTATTGGGACACTATTTCCTACAACATATATTACACAGAATGACTGGTGAATTAGAATCAATATTTAAGGAGAAAACTCGGTACATGATTCTCATTCGAATTATGTAAAAAAAAAATAGGTGCTTAATTTTTGACCAAATTTCCATAAATTTCAATTTAAATAAATGAAATGTGGACACATTTCCAGTCATGACGGCGGCGCGTGCGGCGTGGTGTTGTACTGTGCCGCTTGCCAAACGCACGTGGCTAATGATTGACAATCCTTGTAAATAAGTATGATTCCATTTTTAAATAGCCGGAAATACCAAGATAGGTAAACAGTTCATATTAAGTTAAGTCCAAATTTCACATCATTTACCTAGTCCACAAATTTGTTGCTTAAACGAGTGAAATATCTTGGTATTTTTGATGGCGGCGTTTGGACGTAGGTAAACTACCACGCGATAACTAAATGTACCTACCTACATACTTGTTTTGAGTCGACAGCGCAGCTAACTGCTAGGGTGTCCAGACGACGCGTAAATAATTAGATAACTGTTGAGTAACTTTACTTAGAAGTTTATTAATATTTACCTACTTTTTTACATTATTCGAATGAGAATCATGTACCGAGTATTCTCCTTAAATATTGATCCTAATTCACCATTCATTATACTAGTCATATCTACTCATTATTCAGCGGTTTCCATTCCCCTTCTGATCTGAGGAGTACGATGTCCTCTTCCGAGTCTGTTTCAGACGGCGGTATGTCTTCTTCATCGTAGTACGGCTTTCTTACTATATCTAGTAATTAAATTTATTAAGTATTAATTAATTTTGTATATTTAATAAAAACATTTTTTTTTGTTTTAATATTGAAGTGCACCAGTACGCTTTGAAAAATACTTTTGCGTAGCCATTTATTGAGTCCTAGCTTCCGCCCACGGCTTCGCCCGCGTGAATGTCGGTTATCGCGACCAAAAAAAAGTATCCTATGTTACTTCTAGTACCTCCAAGAATATGTGTACAAAATTTAATGATGATCGGTTAAGTAGTTTTCGCATGAAAGCGTAACAAAAAAACTTACTTTCGCATTTATAATATTATAGTATGATGATTATAGGCTATAATATAACACACTACAAATAATAGAAGATAAACAGTGACCATATAATTATATAAAGTGAGGAAACGAGTCTTGTTGTACGTAATATAATATAATATATAACCAACAGCTGTTTAAGAATAAATAATGAAATATAGAATGTGATATTGTAAAGTTGAGGGTAGTTTGATAAAGCCTTTTAATTATTTTATTTTACAAGGTTTAATAAATACATTTACATAGATTCATAGCATATGACACATAATTATACTCATCTACATCGTAGTTAGTTATATAATATACTAGTAAAGACTCACAATATATCTAATTACATCCTCTATATTACTATAATCCTCGTCATTAGGGTCGTATCATCAGAGGGTAGTTGTACAAAATCTGCTACTACTACTACTACTATGACTAAATGACGAGTGGTTGGTGCAGTGGTCACAGGAACTAGCTATGGCACCTTTTTTTTTAACGCTGCGAAATGCATTTACGCATCCCGCCGCGGAGAAGAGGCGGGTATGTGGGACTCGCTGGCACGCAGAACGTGTCAGAATTTTTTTTATATTTATGTTAGTTGGATAGGCAAACTGGCAGACGTTCCACCTGATGGTAAATGGTTGACGTCGCCCATGAACATAAACTAGTTTACCTGGAACTGGCCCAGGCAACTCATTTATGTGTTGCCTATCCAGAGACATAAGGTGTTAAAGTCTCGGTGCCAGTAATTACACTGCCTGTCTTGCCCTTCTCTCCGAAACACAGCAAAGCTGTTTCACGGGAGAAACAAGCAAGATGGTGGTACCCATTCAGCCGGGAGCGCGGCACAGCGCATCCCTCGCACCGGAATACCCGCTAAAACCGCAGTGCCCTCATCGTCGCAATGAGGCGCCATGGAATCGCTCGCGCAAGTAACCTTGACGCCCCGACGGTTGACCCACCTGTGCGGACCACTTTCGCCTATAGAGTGGTGCCACTCGGTGCCAATAGAATATCAGGTTATTGCTGCAGCTGTCTTGTGGGCAACAGAACTGTAGGTTGTTGTGCCCATGTTATGTGTGTGGTGTGGTACCTGGGGTGGGGCAGATATAATGATGTTACTGCTCCGGCCCAGTTTTTAGATGACATATTGAATGAATTCTCATTTGAAAATGAATAAGTTAAAATTTGTTTCTTTCTTTCTTTCTAAATTGTTAAAATATTTCAAAATTAAATTACCTATTCATTTTTATTTGTTTTTACTACACACAACACAACTTAATCCCAGTGATTGTTTAATCTACAAAACGATTGTAAGACTGTTTGTTAGGTGTCAAATAAATACCGCTAATACCAATTATTATTATACACATTATATTTCAAAACAAAGTCAATTATCTTACAGAGAATAGCACAATGTAGTATTTACTTATTTAAATAAAATGATTCTGTATACACAAGTTGTTTTTTATTTATTGCCTCACCACTGTCTTATCTGAAATTTTTTGGGTCATAGTTAAATGATTAAAAGCACAAATGCTAGAACAAACTGTGCATAAGTTAACAACCTGTGTATAAGGGAAAGTCAATATCTTTGTTGTGTCAAATATCTTCGATAATCTACAGTATATGCAAACTGAAGCATTAAATTACTTGCATTCAGATCATATTCAAATATTTACAGATACCTAGTTAAAACTTCAAATGTAAATAAAAATACGAAATGAAGAAGGGTAGAAAACCACTTTTGTTGCGACTTTTTTTTTCATTTTTGCCGTCGAGCTAGAGAAACAGCGTTTTTTTTTAAATTGAATGTACACTAAAGAACCTACAAAATGTGGTAAATATCATCATGGCACAAAAATTTTCAAAGCGAAACTAAAGTCCATACTTTTTTTTTTAACGCTGGGAAATGCATTTACGCATCCCGCCACGCAAGGTGACGGGTATGTGGGACTCACTGATACGACAGAACGTGCCAGAATACCTCACTAAAACCCTCGGTGCGGTGCGCTCATCGTCGTAGTGGGGCGCCACGGGATCGCTTTCGCATGCAATCGTGACGCCCCGACGGAAGGCTCTCGGGCACCTTGAGCGCTCTATTGCCCTGGTGGCGAGTGGAAGGATGTAGTGCCCTCTCCCACTCTGTTGCGGAGGGTGGAGGAGTGCATATCGGCGTCTCCTCCTCCCCGGTCGTCTACTGCGGAACGAGCCAGCGTGTGCGGTTGCTTCCCGCTCTCGCTCCGCGGCCTCCTACAGTGCCATGACCTCCTCGCAATATGAGGTCACGGCCGACCAGCACCTCTCGCTGCCAAGCATGCAGCGGATCACACTCGACAGCGAGAGATCTCCGCCTATCACTGCCACCAGGGCCCTGCGCTGGGACTCCCAAGCGGCGCATTCCTCCAGGGTGTGACGCGCCGAGTCGACTGGCGCGCCACACTCGTGGCAAGCAGGGGTGGCTTCTCTCCTTGGAATTTGGTGCAGGTACTTACCGAAGCAACCGTGCCCGGTAAGCACTTGCGACAGCCGAAACGTTAGCACCCCGTGCCGCCTATTGACCCAGCGACGAAGGTGAGGACGTATGGCGTCCACCGTCACTGAGCCCGCCGCTGGGGACCCCAGGTCCTCCTTCCACCTGTGGATCAGGGCTCTCTGAGCTAGAGTCCTAATCCTGCCGACTTGGTCCACACTTGGACGTTCGCCACTCGCTCTCAGACTGGACCGGAACTGGTACATCTCCGCGAGCACCTCCGCCTGGAGTTCCCAGGGTGGATCACTCGCGAACAATGTAGCCGCCGTCCAGGACACCGTTCGATATCCCCGTATCATCTTCACCGCTATGACCCTCTGAGGCCTCCTCAGAATAGACTTATTACGAGCGGTGAGGGCGTCGACCCATACGGGAGCACCGTACAGCGCCATGCTCCGTAAATATTTTTAAAATACGAAAGTAGTTTAATGTAAATTAATTAAAAAAATCAAAAAACCCGACTGCGTAAAATACTCTTATTATAAACTAAAAAGAATAAAACAATTTACTAGCTTTCATTTGATACCCAAATTGCTACAGTAAGAAAAAAAATTCAACTCCCCCCCCTCATTCCGCCATTTGCGGGCGCCATTTACTAAAATTTAGACAAATCCAACGACACCTCATATGTAAAAAACCGTCCAGCCGTTTGGGCTGTAGGGCGTGCCAAAGAAATGGACATACATACATACATAGATACACTCGAAAAACATAACCCTCCTTCTGTCGCAGTCGGGTAAAAATAAGATAACGTAAGCCAAATAACCTCGCAGATTTCCTAGTAGAAATACAGCTATGAAATGATAAGAGTAATTATAAGCCCAGACAAAATTATTAAATTTATTCTTGTAAAAAAACGTGACTAATAAATTTAAAAAAACATATATTTTCCTTATCATTTAGAATAAATTTTATCGCTTATTCAATATTCATTAATAAAACATATGACATATCTGATAAAATAAATCCGATAACTACCTACCTAGTTTAATTCCGTTATTAGAGATTGTGTGAATGTGAAAAAATCGGAAATTATTCTTGTTAAGTTTGAGAAGATGCATATAATTATATTATTAATTCTTAAGCATTCTAAATCTAACATTTTTAGAAAAAGATTTCTTTGTAAAGTTTTTTGTTCAATAAAAAAAAAAAATCACAAAAATAATGCAGAAAAATTACATTAAAAACATGCTCCGTTTTGGAGGCCGGTTGTCAAGTGACTTTGTTAAAAATAAAAAAAGGAATGTAATTTTTTTCTATATCTATACTTAATATTATTGTATAATCTGAAATCATTATATTTAGTTCCAACTGTTAGAATAGTTCTATAAAGGAAACTAGATGGCATTGCCCTATGTTTAAACATGCTAACGTTTGGGTTTGTGAATTATATATAGTTTAAGAATATTTGTAATAAAGTGCTACGCGTTTTCCGGGTATATGTTAGTATTATTTACCCTGGCTCTATCGACTGAGAAACAAAGGTCCTTACGAGTCGGAACGCTTTTTGAAAAGTATATTGGTACACATAATTTCTAAAACAAGTAAAAAATAGTTCAGTGTTAGTAGTTCATTGTGATTTGGGCAAAGCTTAAAATTCAAGAAGACGGTGCAACAGTGGCGCCACCTGGTGGAGAAATTTGGAACTAACTGGAGGAGACAAATTTACAATCTGGTGAAGTGGTAAAGTGCAACAATAATATATATTTTGACCGTGCTAAGTCCAAAACACTTAGAATAATTCGGCTTAATTTAGACTTAGAAATTTTTTACTTAAACTTGAACAAGTTGGACTTGTAAAATTTTTAATACCTACATATAAATTCAAACAAAAATGGACGCCGACTTTAGACTAATGGACGATTTTATTAACCAAATGGAAAGAGGAAGAAACAATTTTAAAAAATCACCTAAAGATAGAATAACTGAAACATACGTCAGTGCGAGATTGGAAAGCTTGGAAGGAACAATCCTTAAATTCAATCAGAAGCATGAAGAGATTGTATGTGCATACAAAAAGGAGAAATTAGACGAAAGTTATTATGTCAAAAATGATATATTTAATACTGGTTACGAAATTTATTTAACCTACAAGACCGAGCTTAAGACAGTGTTAAACTCTATAGATCATGCAGTTTTGAGACCGGATAAAAGTACGACCAAAACAAGAGTTGTGTTTAACGCTTCAGATCGAAGCGCTAACGGCGTGTCTTTAAATGACACTTTGATGGTCGGACCGACTTTACAACCGGAATTGCGACATATCATAATGCGATGGCGAATGCATCCTATCTGTCTTACTGCGGATATCATAAAAATGTACAGGCAGGTAAAGATAGCTAGAAAGCATGTTGACTATCAGAGAATAGTTTGGCGTGAAGAGATGGACTCAGAAATCAAAGATTACAGATTGTTGAGGGTAACCTTTGGTACATCTTGCGCACCATACTTAGCTGTAAAGTCTATGCATCAACTTAGCCTTGATGAAGGTCATAATTTTCCCTTAGCTGCGGATAGAGTTAGAACGGACTTCTACATGGATGATCTCATGACAGGTTGCCAAACTGAACTAGAAGCGATTAAAGTATATAAAGAAATGAATGAATGAATGAAGAAGGGAGGATTCTATTTACAGAAATGGTCTAGTAATAGGAAGTTGTGGCACGAAGATAACGGAAAAGATATGGAGATCAGAGAGGATAATACTATAAAAATTTTGGGTCTTACTCGGAATCGTTTTACAGATGAATTTGAATACACAGTTACGTTATCTTCTGAAATTGTACCTGAAACTAAACGAGAAATTATATCGGAAATAAGTCGTTTATATGATCCTCTTGGGTGGCTTGCGCCATGTATTGTTATCGCGAAGATATTTATCCAAAAAATGTGGTTAACGGGATTTGATTGGGACGACCGATTACCGATTACACTTGTAAATGAATGGGAACTCTACCGAAAAGAATTAAGTAAGTTAGTAAATTTTCATTTACCTAGATGGGTTCAGACGTCGAATAATGACGCTATTGTGGAGCTGCATGGCTTTAGCGACGCTTCTAGTGTAGCTTACGCCGCAGTAGTGTATATCAGATGTATTAAGTTAGACGGTAGTGTTGAATCCCGCCTCGTCACAGCAAAAACTAAGGTCGCTCCTATTAAACAAATATCGATACCAAGACTTGAATTGTGTGGAGCTGTTCTGGTCACAAAGCTGCTGATTGAAGTAGCAAAAGCCTTAAGGGGGGAAACCAGTTTATGAGGTCGAAATTTTGCTGTTTTTCATGATTTTTTTTTTTACCAGGAAGGAATAATCACAAATTGTTTAAACTTGGAGGATATTTTATTTATGTTTTCAAGTACACTTTAAAAAAATTTCAAACGATTTCCGTCGGAAATAGTGGAGTTACCGCGTGCAGTTCATGGGCGATTGCCATCCGAGCATTTGGCTGGCGTACATCCCTGACGTCGCAATTTTTATCTGTAATCATCAGGATATTTTTTTTTCATTAAAAACATATTTTCTAAGAATATGAACCTAATTTTGATCAAACAAATTGAAAATTGCATGTTTTTGAGGTGTTTGAACACAATGTCATGTTTTTATACTATATTTTTTCATCTTTCTTGCATAAAAAAAATATATTTTTAATAACAATATATTCCCCTAATTTGGTTATAAAAAATGCTCACCGGTTAATCAGCTATTCCAGCACCATATAGCAATCCCTCTTCTTGCTCATATGAGTCATTTTTAGCTTGCAACTCCACTTGACGAGCTATACGAGCTTCCTTCGTCTCCAATGAGCTGCGCCTATTCTGTCTCGTCACGCGGTTTCTGTCCATGCACTCGGCATAATTGAAGCTCTGTGAGCCAACGAAATTTAGTCCTTGTCTGCTAACACCTAAGAGCCGCATGACAAATACAATCCTACGATTTATCTCAAATCCAGTGTTAATTAAAGGAACTGAATTAATTTGTTTCGATGCACAGTGGCAATCGACAACAAGCTTGAAACCAAGGCCACGTTTTTGAGTTTCTTGAAATTTTACTTTTTGTTCACAATTTCCGCAAATAAGAATGTCCGACAAAGCAATGAATACTGTGAAAAATTCGATAATCCTATAAGAATGTATAGGATTCACAATCACATTCTCACTAGTAGCAGTCGAAAGTTTTCTTTTGCTCGTACTTGCTCCACCTTCTTCACTGACACTCGACTCACTCTTGGTGTTTTGATTTCCATAAAATGATCTTTTACGTGGTCTACTTCGTCGTTCGCAAGACTCATGAGAACCTTTCGGATACGAGGACATTTTGAAAACTCTCGGTAAGAAAACCGGAGCTCAACTAACCAGACTCGACGCTCTGTCGAAATATCGTAAACGTTCGAGAACGTTCTACCCAATGCCAAACAAGAACATCTGCTGAAACTCTCCTCTTTCTATTATTCAATAGCACAGCGGTATTGAGGCAGGTAGCTGGAGAAGAAGGGCCTGGGCGACCGCACCGTTATAATTACCGTGCGCTTCTTCACAGAACCGACGGGCGCGGTCACTTAAGTGCTCATTGCATTCGAACTAATGGGAATTATGCTTTGAAATTTTGACCACATATTCTTGAATAGTTATACTAACGATTCATGTAATTAAAAAAAGACGATTTTTCGATCGGTGTAAACTGGTTTCCCCCCTTAAACATCCATAAAGATAAATTACATGCTTGGACGGATTCGACTATTGTTTTGGCTTGGCTAAGCGATCATCCCAGTCGATGGAAAACCTTTGTTGCTAATCGGACTTCGGAAATTCTTATGCATCTGGATTCGTCACAATGGTCGTATGTAGGTACCAAGGATAATCCCGCTGACTACGCATCAAGGGGTATCAAACCCGCGGCATTGTTGGATAATCAATTGTGGAAGTGTGGTCCAAGCTGGTTGATTAATGAGCTTATTAAATATGAAAAACCTGAGTCCATATACACTAGAACTGAACTTGAAGTAAGGGCTACTAAAGTACATGCAGCTGCGATGACGGACCCAAGTACAGACTTATCTACTCGATTTTCATCATTAACAAAATATATACGCGTAATCGCGTTCTGTAGAAAATTTCTTCGACTCAAATCTCCCAAAACGAGTGCAAAGAATTCGGCTTACCTGACAGCGAAAGAAATCAAGGATGCGCTTGACTGTTGCATTCGATATCATCAATCCGATGCATTCGCAGTAGAAATGGCAAGTCTTACTAGAACTAAAAATATAAGTAAAAAGAGCAGACTGTCGACGCTCAATCCATTCCTGGACAATTTTGGAATCATGAGAGTCGGGGGTCGTATGGAGAAGTCGAATTTATCAAATACCAGTAAGCATCCCATTATAATAGATGGCGCATCTCATTTGGCAAAGCTTATAGTGGCTGATGCCCATAATAAAACAATGCATGGTGGACAACAATTAACTTGCAATTATGTAAGAAGTCGCTATTGGGTGATCAAATTAAAAAATGTGGTCAAAAGTCACATTCACCATTGCGTCCCATGCATTAGACATGCAGCTACTTTTCGGACTCCTTTGATGGGTCAGTTGCCCTCATGTCGAGTCACTCCTAGCAAACCGTTTTCAAATGCAGGTGTTGATTATGCCGGCCCTATAAACATACGTGTTTCCAAGGGTAGAGGCCAAAGATCTTACAAAGGCTATATTTGCCTATTCATTTGTATGGCCACACGAGCCGTTCATATCGAGGCGGTTTCAGATTTAACTACGGAAGGCTTTTTAGCTGCATTTAAACGTTTTGTAGCACGCAGGGGTCGATGTAACCATTTATGGAGTGATAACGGAACAAATTTTGTGGGGGCTTCGCGAGAACTGAAAAAACTATTTACAAATGAAAAATCTACTCTTGTTCCTGATATTGCGTCGGCACTGGCAACTAATAACACCGAATGGCATTTCATTCCTCCACATGCTCCAAACTTTGGGGGATTATGGGAGGCAGGTATAAAAAGTATAAAGTATCATCTGCGTAGAGTAATAGGTGACTCTACTCTTACATATGAAGAACTGTCAACGGTACTGGCTCAAATTGAGGCATGTCTCAATTCGAGGCCACTGTCAAATTGTAGCTCAGACCCTGACGATTGTCTTCCTTTAACGCCTGGCCACTTTTTAGTGGGTGAACCCTTGGTATTAGCACCTGATCATAATTTAGAACATAATTTGGTAAGTAATTTGAGACGTTGGCAACGAACACAGCGCATGGTTCAGATTTTTTGGAAGCGATGGTCGCAAGAATATTTAACTCAGTTTTTTCAAAGGTATAAATGGAAGATTAAAACCCAAGAATTAAAAAAAGGTGACATGGTTTTAGTCAAGGATGAGAATTTACCTCCAGCTAAGTGGCTTTACGGCATAGTTGTAGATGTTCATCCGGGTAGCGATAACGTCACTCGTGTAGTCACACTTCGTTATAAAAATTCAATGATTCAACGTCCAACTTCTAAGCTATGTCTCTTGCCTATTGAAGTGAATGAAACCTAACCTGGTCATATTAACGTAAATTTAAATTAACGTAATTTTAATTAACGTAAATTTAATTGTTCAGTATTAAATTTAAGTATTAAGCTTGTTGATGTTATCAATAAGGATTTCTCTTTTATTTCTTATGTTATTTAAATTTGTAAAACTAGTTGAAAATATTGTTAATTATTTAGAAATTATTTGACAGTGTTTTTTATCTTATTGATTTTGTCTTATGAGGTGTATTGCATGATTTTCTTTAATTTTACCTACAGTCCACATATGCGATACATTGTAGCAAGAAGTATTAATGACTAGTGTTTTATAGAAAACCATTGTTATTTTAAGTTTATTATTCTTCATAGTATAAGTATGTTTAAAATAATTTAAATAAATGTGGGGTTCGAAGGACTAGTTAGTCCTTGGCGGGCGGTATGTATAATCTGAAATCATTATATTTAGTTCCAACTGTTAGAATAGTTCTATAAAGGAAACTAGATGGCATTGCCCTATGTTTAAACATGCTAACGTTTGGGTTTGTGAATTATATATAGTTTAAGAATATTTTTAATAAAGTGCTACGCGTTTTCCGGGTATATGTTAGTATTATTTACCCTGGCTCTATCGACTGAGAAACAATTATAAAGCTGAAGAGTTTATTTGTTTGTTTGTTTGAACGCGCTAATCTTAGGAACTACTGGTTCGATATTGACATATTCTTTTTGTGTTGGATAGTCCACTTACCGAGGAAGGTTATAGGCTATATAACATCACACTAAGACCAATAGGGGCTGAGTATTAATAAGAAACGTTACAAAAACGGGGTAAATATTCATTTTTGAGAGCTTGCGTCGAGTCCTTTAATATTCCTCTTCTCGAAACCTATTTTATGTGGAACTATATCCACTTTTAAAGTAATCATAATATTACGCTTTTATTCCCCGAAGAGGTAGGCAGAGATACACATATTAAATGTAACACCCACTTTTCGCCATTTATGAGTCCCATGTAATAGAGGGCGAGCCTATTGCCATACACCGGCACCATATTTCGTGCTATTTACTGAGAATTTTCGAAAAAAAAAACCACCAAATAATACGTTGTGCGACCCAGGAATCGAACCTGAGACCCTTTGCTTGGCAGTAGCGCTTGCGATCACTCGACCAACGAGGCGGGCACACTTAGAGTAATGGTTTAAAAATATTTATTTTCCTCAAATAAACGCAGATGAAACCGGGAGCACAGCTAGTACGTTATACATATCGTGGGTGAGTACTACAACTAGGTATAACCACACGATTAGTACAGCAGGCATAATTATTATTTATATTTTATGTAGAAATATAGAGTACTTTTTATTTTTATTTCAGTCGTATTAGAAATTATTTTTTGTTTTAAATTTGATTCTAAGATTGTAGTTTTAGTTTAGTTTGTATTTATGTAAATGTAGGTTACATCGTTTGTGATGAAATTTGATACGACATAAGTTACTTTTACGGCGAAGCCGCGGGCGGAAGCTAGTAATATAATACTTATACTTATAAATAATTTTATTTATGAAATGTGTTATTAAGACTGACCGTAGGTGTCGCGGTCACAGAGCGGCCGCTTGTCGTCGGAGGGCAGCTGCACGAAGCGGTAGTCGCGGCGCGCCAGCTGCGCGCGCTGCCGCTGCGCGAAGCACCACGCGCCCGCCACCACCACCACCACGCCCACTACCCCTGGCCACGCGTGGGTTCATGTAATTGATTGACCGTTGGCGCAGTTGGCAGGGACCCCGCTTTCCGCTCGTGTCGTGGGTTCGTTTCCCACTAGGGATGATCGATATTAGAAAAACATCGATGTGAACATCGAATCAAAAGTATCGATGCACGATATATATCGATTGAAAAACATCGATGTGTCTAAAACATCGATGTTTTTGTTAACAAACAAATAAAACAGTCTAAATTTTTTTAATGAAATGTGTTTTTATTTATTTTTATACAGGATGTCCCAGAACTCAACGTCAAGCCAAAACAGGGTGACAGGATTGATTGTAAGCATCATGAGAAAAATCAGAAAAAAAATCTATCCCATGCAGTTTGGAAATTATGGGCATTTAAGCAAAACTTAGAAATTTGGTCAAACTGTAACCATTTTTCGGTTATTGTGGTTAATTTTTATTATTTTTGTTCATTTAAACTTTGAAATCGTAACCATAAATAACATTTCTAGAACCACAATCAAAAATAATGACACAATTGCTCCAAGTTTTCTAGAATTAAGACTATTTGTTAAACTATGAATTTAAAATTTTCAAAATTTGTCGACTTTGAAAGGCCCTCCTTTAAAAAAAATGTACTAAAGTGCCTTGGCAAGTACCATTAAAAGTTCGCGCATTTAATCAGGATTGTAAAATGGTACAATACTTGTTAGTTTCATACTAAAAAAAAAACTAGTAAAAAAATAAAAACCTCAAGTAACCCGATTTTTGCTAACCCATTATACTCAGTTCAAATGTTTTTTATTCGTACAAGCTCTTGGTAGGTTCTTAATTTAACGGCAAAATGATGAGAGAGATGGATAGTGGACATGTTTGTCATTAGCGAGCGAGACAGAGAGTGACGCCGCTTTTACCAAAGTCAACAAAAGTAAGTAAAATTAATAAAATAATGAAAAATCTCGACTTAGTTTAGTTTAGGTTTATTAGAATAAAAGGAAATAACATTTTTTATTACAATAAATGTTCAAATTGTTTGCCATCAGCCTTAATACACGCTCTACATCTTCTTAAAAAAGATCTATTTATTAGCAGGGCATATCCTTGAGAGTTGATGTCCTCAACAGCTTGAGAAATTCGTTCACGCAGTTCGGCTACGCTGTCAATGGGCTTTGTATAAACTTTTTCTTTGAGAACGCCCCAATAAAAAAAATCCAGTGGATTTAAATCTGGGGAACGGGCTGGCCACGAGATAGTGCCTGAATGTCCAATCCACCTTCCCGGATATTCCTGGTTAGCACCACATGTGGCGACGATCTGTTAGGGGTACGTCCTCTAACAAAGTTGGTAAATTTTCTCGTAAAAAATGTAGGTAATTCGTGGCATTCAAGTTCTCAGGCAGCTCAAAAGGCCCAACAACTTTGCCGTTTAAAATTCCGGTCCACAGGTTTACCTTAAAGCGATACTGGGATCTGTCTTCTCGCATTAAATATGGATTCGACACATGCCACTCGTGAAAATTGTGTAAGTTTATGTAACCATCTTTTTTAAATGTAGTTTCATCAGACCAGAGAACTTTTTGGATGAATTGGGGATTTTCATTATGCCTCTGTAGCATTGTTCTACAAAATGAAATCCTTTCAGGATAGTCTCGAGGAAGAAGACTTTGAAATCGTTGTGCGTGAAACGGATGCATTTCGGCTTTTTGTAAAATACGATGTGCTGTGCTTTTGGGTATTCCCGTTCTTTCTTCAATTCCACGAACTGAAATACTTGGGTCATCTGCTACCTCTTGCAACACTTCCTCCTCGTTAGGAAAGTGAGCTCTACCTCCAGCCCGTATTTGATTCGGGAAGAGAGAAGCCAAAGTTGTCAGAACTAAATCAACACAAGCGAATACGGAGAGGTGCGCAGTAGACGAATGAGCGAAACGTACTAACAGTCAACGGTGTCAGGCGCATCTCCGTCTAGTGAGACGTTACGTCTCGCTCACAGTGGCGTGGCGTCACTATCTGTCTCGCTCGCTCATGGCAAACATGTACACTATCCATCTCTCTCATCATTTTGCTGTTAAATTAAAAACCTACCAAGAGCTTGTGCGAATAAAAAACATTTGAACTGAGTATAATGGGTTAGCAAAAATCGGGTTACTTGAGGTTTTTATTTTTTTACCAGTTTTTTTTAGGATGAAACTAACAAGTATTGTACCATTTTACAATCCTGATTAAATGCGCGAACTTTTAATGGTACTTGCCAAGGCACTTTAGTACATTTTTTTTAAGGGTGGGCCTTTCAAAGTCGACAAATTTTGAAAATTTTAAATTCATAGTTTAACAAATAGTCTTAATTCTAGGAAACTTGGGGTAATTGTGTCATTATTTTTGATTGTGGTTCTAGAAATGTTATTTAGGGTTACGATTCCAAAGTTTAAATGAACAAAAATAATAAAAATTAACCACAATAACCGAAAAATGGTTACAGTTTGACCAATTTTCTAAGTTTTGCTTAAATGCCCATAACTTCCAAACTGCATGGGATAGATTTTTTTTTTGATTTTTCTCATGATGCTTACAATCAATCCTGTCACCCTGTTTTGGCTTGACGTTGAGTTCTGGGACATCCTGTATATGAAACAAAAGTAAACATGGATGTGATTTACAGATGTTATTTACATAAAAATTATTGACTTTTTGATGTTTTATAATTTATATCGATGTATTTTGATGCTATCGAAGTCAAAACATCGATGTAAAAACATCGATGTTTCTCAGCTAAAGATGGTTTTGAAATATCGATGAATATCGATCATCCCTAATTCCCACCCCGAGTCTGGGTGTAATATTTATATATTATGTGTATATATGAACATTTACGTATATCAGTCGACTATTACCTAAAACACAGGCATTAAGTTGCCTGCCTTAGGAACAGACGACTGTGTATGTAAAAAGAAAAAATTATAAAAAATATTAAAATATTGTGTATTATTAGTAGAACACAAATTTATTATGAAACTTTTTCTTAGATTTTTTAACCGTATATATCTAGCAAACGCTAATCTGGTTACCTGGTGTTATGTGCATTAAATGTCGTAAAACTACAGGAGCCAGAAATACTAGCTAAAGAGACTAACATCCATATGCATTAAAATAGGTACAAATCGGTGTCTGGCTAAAAGGATTAAGATTTAAGGAAATGGGAGGAAATTAAGGGTGTGGAAATAGGACGAAGGAATCCACAATTTAAACGTTACGGCCCTTTAAAAACCAAAGTGTGTGAGTCTTTTTTCGACACGACGTTATAACGGGTATTTCACAAAGGTTTTCTTTTCCCCTCCGATTTAATTGTTCTTTACTCGTAAATAGCTATATGTGTCGAACTTCAATACTAATCGAGGCTCGGCTAGTATTGAAATTCGACACCACCGCGATTTTTCGCGATCGTGCAAGTTACGTAATAGTCCACCATACGTAATTATAATGAATCACCTAACACAATAAATGATATACTACTATAAGTGTACAAACGTACCTGCCACCATGACGAAGACGAAACGCGACATTCCCAGTATGTCATCATCTTTCTCCAACTTTAACAAGATATTTGGCGTGATGTGGTCATTGCTGTTTATCTGAAACGAAATATTTTTATTTTACTTATTGATTTATGTAAATATTATATATTATATATTTACATAAATCAATAAGTAAAATAAAAATATTGATCAATAAGTAAAATAATAATACCTGTAAATAATACAAACTTCTATAGAGACTCCTTCGCTATACAAGCTGTTTTGTTATGGAACGCATTACCCGTTACCATAAGACGTACCCAAAATATATGTACATTTAAAAAGCTTCTAAAAGAACACTACCTTAATAGTCAATAAAATATTCCATATTCAAATAATAACCGTTCAATTTGCCTTATTTTATGTATTCACTAGCGGCCCGCCCCGGCTTCGCATGGGTATTTAACTAAAATTTTAAAAATTATAAAAATAAATTTAATTTATACTTTAGCCTCAACAACACGTGGTAATTATGCTGTTAAAATGTAGCTTATATGACACGTTCGTAGATTTACCATAGCAGCGCCATCTATTGATTACTTACTCAACCCAGTCGAAAGGTATCGACATCTGTTAGAATCATTTGGAGTTAACAGATAATTGTGACTGTCAAATAATAACAGACAAATAATTAGCAATAAATTAAAATTGCGACTATAATTTGAGATTTAAACTATCCTATCTCTCAAGTTGGATCGAACTGCACATGGTGTACGAATTTTATTATAATCGGTTAAGTGGTTTAGGAGTCCATTGAGGACAAACATTGTGACACGAGATTTATATATATTAGATATGTATTGTAATTTTATTTAATCATATGTATTTTATATATTATTACAGGTATCTATTTACTTAGTTATTATAATATTATTATTATTAATATTGTTGTACCACCTGCCCATCTACAAATGCAATATTTCTGTCACCCTCAGGTTGTCTGGCAGAAATTGCTATTAAGCAATAAGACCGCCTGATTGTACAGCTTAAGTGATGTTGGCTTGTATCGTTAATTTTGTTCTTTGTTTTGGTGTGCAATAAAGTATTATTATTATTAATATTAATAATAACATTCAATAATTCAATTCTAATTTCAATATGTTTTAAATCACTGAAGTGAACTGTATCGGCCTGAAAGCTTTCCACGGCTGGGCGAAGGTCTCACCTCCGTATAGAAGAAAGGTTGAAGCTTAATCCACACCGCTGCTCCATTGCGGGTTGATAATTTATCTACCATGAGTAACGATCGTTATCAGGTTTCCGTGAAAACGACCGGGTCCGACGGTTTAACGTGCATGGCACGTGGCCGAGGCTCCGATGTAAAGTGGTCAGCACCATAAGGACATACACTCAAACCAGAAACAAATATTTGACCCGAAGTTGAAACGAAGTTTGAGGTTTTTGCAGAACATTTGTAAATGTTGTCAGGTTTAAATCACTCATCATCATTATCATCGTCATCATATCTTCACATTAAAATATCGATAAAATAATACTTGATATTTAAACGTCGAGGAAATCCAAATAAAAATATTAATTTATACATACAATAGATCATATAAAAAGACGAAGGAGAAATACTACGAGTAAGTTATACAGTTAACAAAGTTAGATAAATAATAAATATTTGTAGTTCATTAGAATATCCATTTTTAATACTACACGACAGTTTTGTGACGTTCATTTAAAATAATCTTTTATATCATACTAGCAAACCCGGCAAACTCCGTTTCGCCACCAGATGGCTTCGTTTTTTGTAACATTTCGTTTGATATATATTGGTTTGTAGTACATGCTATGTATCAGAGATGGCGCTGTATGTGAAAAATGATTTTCCCTGTTTTCCTGCTTTTCTGTTGAAAATTTTCCTGAATTTTGTTTGCTATATACCTCACGGAGCCCGAGACCTTTCCAACGAATGCAAAACCGTGGAAATCGGTTCGTGCGTTCTGGAATTATAGCGTCAGGAAGGAAAACCCGACTTATTTTTATATTATAGATAAAATTTCAAAAACAAAGTTTATTGTAGAACTTTTTGATACACAAAATTCAAACATATATTATTAGTTAGCAGGGAAGAGGATATCAGGTCAGAGTGACATCAGACCTGATGTCCTCTTCCCTGCTAACTAATAATATAATACACTCATTTGCAAAAAAAAACGGGCGGTTTCGATTTTCTTCCTGGCTGAAAAAAATAAAATACCAAAAAGGTTTTAATCATTTGAACATGTTACTGGCCAGTTATAAAAGTGCCATAATGTTTATAAGAGTACATTCCAAATTCAAATTTTTGACTGAGCCTGGTTTTCAAAGAAAATAACTTTTAACTACATTTTGTGGCGCGAATTCCCTATAGTTTATATCGACTCTAATTAACTTTTTGTCAATTTTTATTAAATTATTTGGTGTCCTTGACATTTAAAAGTATTGTTATTGCTGTTTAGCGATCTCGAAAATGGTAGATAAAGTGATAAAAGCGAGCAAAATTATTGCGCTGCTTGAAGAAGGTTGCAGTCAATGCTTCGTGGCTCAGAGGATAAATGTGAGTCGGTCGACAGTTCAAAGGACCTGGCAGCGCTATCAAGAGACCGGTTCCGTCAAGAGAAGGCCTGGTTCTGGCAGAAAGACATGTACCGAACCACGGGATGATCGTTTTCTAGTTAGTCAAGCGTTGAGAAATCGCAAATCTTCTTATGTGGACCTCAAGAACACCCTCGAAGAAGTAAGAAATGTGCAAATTAGTCTATGGACGGTCAGGAGGAGGCTTCTCGCTGCTAATATACACAGTCATCGCCCGGCACGCGGCCCTAAATTACTCCGTGGACATCGAGTTGCCAGGCTTAGCTTCACTCGAAATTGTGTGTCATGGACTCATGAAGACTGGGATAGGGTATTGTTCTCCGATGAAGCCAGGATATCTCTGCATGGTGAAGACCGACGTCGGCGAGTGCTACGTAGACGAGGAGAACGCTTTGCAGAGGCATGTTTTGAAGAAATCACACCTTATGGAGGGGGCTCTGTTATGTTTTGGGCAGGAATAAATTCTATGGATCGTACGGAGTTAGTCTTCATCGAAAACGGTACACTAACTGGACACCGATACATAACGGAAGTTCTAATTCCTTATGCACAACCCGCTTTAACCGCTCTTGGCGAAAACTCAATTTTTATGGACGACAACGCTCGCGCCCACCGGTCTGGCGGTGTGGATGCGTATATGCTAGAAGTCGGAATTCGTCGTTTGGACTGGCCAGCTAGAAGTCCGGACCTCAATCCCATAGAGCATGTCTGGGACGTTCTGAAGCGACGAGTGAGATCAGTGCAGCCGGCTCCGCAGACCATCAGAGAGCTAAAGAATGTGATTACCGCGGAGTGGGAACGTATTCCCCAAGAAACCATAAAAGATATACTCACTAGCATGCCCAGACGAATGCAAGCTGTGATTTCAGCAAGAAGGGGTCACACTCAATACTAAACTTTTATCTGCTTTTAATGTATTCAAGAAAAACAAAGAAATTAATGCGTTTCATTTTTATTTAGCGAGCAGGTACAATCATAGTGTTTTGAGCTTAAACATTATTTCTTAATAATTTAATTAAAATGTTATGATAAAACTGATGAAAACTATTCCTTCCTAATTAATTTATAAAATTCTGAGGATAACAATACCTAAAATTGTCAAACAAACTAATAGTAACTATAAAATAGTTCTTTGCTTAAGTGCCCGTTTTTTTTGCAAAAGAGTTTATAAAGAATGGACCGAATAACAAATAATTCAAACTTATGCCTTATTTTATTTACAAATTAATTTTTATATACAATCCTGTAATCCGAACATTCCAATAATCCGGCACCCTCTGGTTTTTAATAGTGCCGGATTTGTGACATTCTACTCTATCTGTTTTTACCCGACTGCGCCAGAAGGAGGGTCATGTTTCTCGAGAGTATGTATGTATGTATGTATAATTGTTTGGTACGCTCTGCGGCCTGAACGGCTCGACAGATTTGAGCTTCAGAGGCGTTGTTAGATTCGTATTTACTGTGAGAGTGACACTGGGTATACCAATTTAAAATAATAGCGGATTTTTGGCGCCAAATTCATTTCATTGCCAAATTACACAGAAACACAGTCAGGTTTTTAGTTTTTTAAATAACCGTTTTATTTATTACTCACCTTAACATGCTTATTGTTGGTAATGAAACCATCGTTAACAGCCGATATTAAAACTTCGTGTCCCATGAAGGTGACCGGTAGCGTGACCACGAAACGACCGAATTGGTCGCTGGTGTTGGTCGATATTGGTCGCTTGGAATCAAATGGTAAGATCGATAATTCTGTATTGGGAAGTGGGCCACCGTCACGATCAAGAGCAAAGCCTGTAAGAGTATTTAGTTTAAAAATTTATGATTGAAAAATATTTTAGTAAGAAATTTATTTTAGGGAAACACAAACTTAAAGCTTATTTACCACATATATACTTATTTAATAAACAAACTTATATTAAATTTGTTGTTCCCCCTTTTCACTGGTTTTCTCGTGAAGGTCAAATTTATAATTATTATATTTAGTTTAATTTATCTCAGTGCGCGCTTGTATGTATGTGTGTAGGTACTTATATGCCCGATCTTTTTTTTTTTACTATTCGTCCACAGGCTTTATTTGCCCATGCCTTTTTTATTAATATTTTTAGATTATTATTATTATTATTATGTTTGATGCGTACTTATTTAGACAACGAAACTTAACTGTGTATAAGATCTGTAAATGCACGATCTTATACACAGGTCTTGCAACGACAGTAGTGGGGGGAACGCCGGCTTAATGATTGCTGTTCTTTTCAATTAATGGCCGCCAGAGGCATAACGATAGATGGGTGTGCTGTGCAACGAAGTCAAATCATGTTTTGAACAATGTCTAACCAAAAAAAACAGTTAAATAACAAAAAAAAAAAAAAAAAGAAATGAGAAAAAAAAAACGCAAAACAATTATTAAATAACACATACTTTGGAGTGAAAAATATACGCCGTATGATTGATAATGTAATGTAAATCGCTTATCATAAACACCATCGTACTAATCTCACAGTACTGAAATTGGGATTCGTTGCAAGACCTGTATACAAGACCGTGCTTATAATTATGTAAGCATGGATGTATATGACAGTATCGACATAGTCAAAATGCCTTTTTTTATTTATAAAAACGAACTCGACTGAATTTCTTCACACGTACACACTAACTGTATCTTAACAAGCTTAACGCACACATAGTGCCGTGTACCAAGATGAACTGTTACATCTATCTATACTATGTGTATAAATCTGGTCGAACCTGGAGAAAAAAAAAATTCTACTTTATTTCATAAGTATAACAGCTTTTACCCGCGGCTTCTCCCGCATTTTTTATATTTCGTATTTTTTTTTAAATAAAATGTATCCTATGTTACTTCTAATACTTCCAAGAATGTGTGTACAAAGTTTCATGATGATGAGAAAGTAGTTTTCGCGCGAAAGCGTAACACGAACTTGCATTTCATATTTATAATATAGGATTAGGGAATAGGGATTCAAAGCAATATCAGCATAACATACCTGTAACATAAACAGTATCGGGGTCTAATGGAATTGGTAAATCTTCAAACTGCCCTCCCGGGATCTCCGCCACGTCGACACGTCTGAGTACCACGTCCTTTTGCTTTATCACTCCCTCGACTACGCGCCAATTAAACGTCTGGAAACAATTATTATAAGTTTAAACATATTGAAATGAAACAATTTTTTTTTCTGTTGATAACAACTAAAATAATCGTCAAATTTGGGTAAGTTTTATTCCATCCATCAAACAATCAAATCGATTATTTTTCGGTCACCTGGTCGCGGTACCCGTGGCAGCGCACGATGACGCGGTAGTCGCCGGGCGGCAGCAGCGCGCGGTAGTGCCGCACACTACACTACACTACACTGCCACACCTCAGCACGCCACTCACCTGGTCGCGGTACCCGTGGCAGCGCACGATGACGCGGTAGTCGCCGGGCGGCAGCAGCGCGCGGTAGTGCCGCACACTACACTACACTACACTGCCACACCTCAGCACGCCACTCACCTGGTCGCGGTACCCGTGGCAGCGCACGATGACGCGGTAGTCGCCGGGCGGCAGCAGCGCGCGGTAGTGCCGCACACTACACTACACTACACTGCCACACCTCAGCACGCCACTCACCTGGTCGCGGTACCCGTGGCAGCGCACGATGACGCGGTAGTCGCCGGGCGGCAGCAGCGCGCGGTAGTGCCGCACACTACACTACACTACACTGCCACACCTCAGCACGCCACTCACCTGGTCGCGGTACCCGTGGCAGCGCACGATGACGCGGTAGTCGCCGGGCGGCAGCAGCGCGCGGTAGTGCCGCACACTACACTACACTACACTGCCACACCTCAGCACGCCACTCACCTGGTCGCGGTACCCGTGGCAGCGCACGATGACGCGGTAGTCGCCGGGCGGCAGCAGCGCGCGGTAGTGCCGCACACTACACTACACTACACTGCCACACCTCAGCACGCCACTCACCTGGTCGCGGTACCCGTGGCAGCGCACGATGACGCGGTAGTCGCCGGGCGGCAGCAGCGCGCGGTAGTGCCGCACACTACACTACACTACACTGCCACACCTCAGCACGCCACTCACCTGGTCGCGGTACCCGTGGCAGCGCACGATGACGCGGTAGTCGCCGGGCGGCAGCAGCGCGCGGTAGTGCCGCACACTACACTACACTACACTGCCACACCTCAGCACGCCACTCACCTGGTCGCGGTACCCGTGGCAGCGCACGATGACGCGGTAGTCGCCGGGCGGCAGCAGCGCGCGGTAGTGCCGCACACTACACTACACTACACTGCCACACCTCAGCACGCCACTCACCTGGTCGCGGTACCCGTGGCAGCGCACGATGACGCGGTAGTCGCCGGGCGGCAGCAGCGCGCGGTAGTGCCGCACACTACACTACACTACACTGCCACACCTCAGCACGCCACTCACCTGGTCGCGGTACCCGTGGCAGCGCACGATGACGCGGTAGTCGCCGGGCGGCAGCAGCGCGCGGTAGTGCCGCACACTACACTACACTACACTGCCACACCTCAGCACGCCACTCACCTGGTCGCGGTACCCGTGGCAGCGCACGATGACGCGGTAGTCGCCGGGCGGCAGCAGCGCGCGGTAGTGCCGCACACTACACTACACTACACTGCCACACCTCAGCACGCCACTCACCTGGTCGCGGTACCCGTGGCAGCGCACGATGACGCGGTAGTCGCCGGGCGGCAGCAGCGCGCGGTAGTGCCGCACACTACACTACACTACACTGCCACACCTCAGCACGCCACTCACCTGGTCGCGGTACCCGTGGCAGCGCACGATGACGCGGTAGTCGCCGGGCGGCAGCAGCGCGCGGTAGTGCCGCACACTACACTACACTACACTGCCACACCTCAGCACGCCACTCACCTGGTCGCGGTACCCGTGGCAGCGCACGATGACGCGGTAGTCGCCGGGCGGCAGCAGCGCGCGGTAGTGCCGCACACTACACTACACTACACTGCCACACCTCAGCACGCCACTCACCTGGTCGCGGTACCCGTGGCAGCGCACGATGACGCGGTAGTCGCCGGGCGGCAGCAGCGCGCGGTAGTGCGCCATGTTGCGCGACACCCGGTACTGCAGCGCTGAGCCTACGACGGCTATCACCGCGCTTCGCATCGGCGCTCCGAGCTCGTTACGGACGAACCCCACGACACCTGGTGTCGCAAGCAAATATTATCAGCTCTACGAGCACACTTAAATATATTAATGACGGCGCCACCTTCATATTTGTAAACAACGTGTACACGGGCATGAGGTCGGCGCTCACGTCGCCTATGGAATAATATAATAGGCTGTGTTTGCCAGTCGAGGGGTATTTGCCTGTCGACCGTAGCCCGGTACGCACGTTGCACCAACGGCCGTATTCGTTATAATTATACTCGTAAAATGTTTTCCGTTAGAAATTAAGTTATTTGTGAAATGAATTATTTCGAATGGAAAAGTTGATTATACTTACAATTGATTTATTAATAAATTAGTATAAAGTAATCTGTTTTTTTTTTAAATTATAATGTCGGCTCCTGACCCTACATATAATTATATGTATACCTGTTTGTTTGTAGTACATTTTTAACAAGTCCCTCTTTTCTGTATTGGAATATGCCATTTTTCAATCAATAAACAGTCATGATTATTAACGCATATTGAAAAAACACAATAAATTGGCGGGAACGAGAACCCGCGATAAAGAATTTGAATTTAGAACGAACACCAAAGAGTATCTTTGTTTTTGTTTTTATTTAGTATGTTGCTTTTCAGCCAGTTCTAATCAATACGATATTGAAACAAGGTTTATTATGAATTTGAAGTGATAAGATAATTAATCTACACGTGTATCTATTTAAAATTCATCAATATCATATCATACATAATTATATTTTATACTTATGTATGATATGTTATGTTATGTATGATATAAGGGTAAAATGAGTAGGTACTATTCCACTTAAAATAAGGAAACTTAAACCTTTCTACTATCTCATACTAAATGTATGGGAGTGTATAATGTAAAATTTTTGGATTTCTCGATTTATTTTTAAAAAGTTATTATTGTCATTTTACTCATTAGGTAAAGTACTTTCGATATCAGTTTAAAGTTTCTTGATATCTGTAATAGTTACGAAATAATCGCCTGTGCACACTTAACGATTACACCCGGTATAGCCTTATTGAGTTTAAGGCGTAAATAATTTATGAGACAATATTCATATAAATCTTACTGCATAACGCTAGTTATTATTGGCAACAATTGTCTGATTTACTGACCTGTGTTTGCTTGTTCGATGAACTTCATAATTCCACGCAAGTTGTTTCTCCAAGTCCATGCTATGTCACTTTCCAGCGGCATTTTACAGCAGCTCAGACCCGCCGTCACTATTGGCACATTGTACCTTTCGTATATTAGATCTATAAGATTATCGTGTTCCAAATTGGATGTCTGTTTACAAAGATATTTGTTTCTCGGCGTCCTATTTTCCTTGTAATTAAGAGCGAATTTCTCGTAAATACTCATCGCGAAGCTCGGTATAGTCACATCTTCACTGCCAGAAGCCAAATTGAGGACCAAATCGAATCTTTCCGACTCTAAGAGCCCAACGAATGCTTTCTCCCTCGTGTAATTAGATAGAGGATTCAAATGTTCTTTTGTTAGGTAGCTGTAAAGACTGCTGCCGAACTCTTGTTCTATAGCGTCTAGGTCACATTTTTCTGTGTGATCGTATTGTTTAAACATTTTTTCATAAAGCTGGTCTAAATTTGGTATGAAGTGTATAACGGCGTTTTTGAGTAATCGTTTGTGTATCGGTTCGCCTATCTGATAGGCTGTGGAAATGTGCCTAGCGAAGTTTAACAACATCTCCTGTCCTAAGGGCTGCGAACCGTATAGGTTACTTATAAGGGCGATATGAAATTTCGTTTCTTCTGGAGATCCCGTCTAGAAAAAAGTGTTCACTTCAGTATACAATATATACTCTTTATTGCACACCAAAAAAAAAAAAAAATTTACAAGTATAGAGTAAAATGTTACCAAGAGAAATGTACATGAGGCGGCCTTATTGCTAAAGCGGCAATCTCTTCCAGGCACTCATAGGTAGAGGAAATAAATAGAACGGTAGGGTTGGTGCAACACATATCTATACTTAAGCCATATTCGATATGGAATGTTTACCAACAAATCGTTGCTTAGCAACCAACCATAGGCAGATGTTTACAGCCTATTGGGAAATAATTATAATAATTATATTTTTTAATATTTATACATAGTAGTACAAGCTACATAAAACATGAAATAAATAAGTCAGAAAGTTAGATATATTTATATATTATCTATAATTATGTGTAAAATTTACTTGTTAACGTGGATATACTAATTTCCCACTGAATGATTTCTAAATATTTTCATAGAAATGTATGTATATGCCTATATTAAAAATAGCTACACTATCCCTGACTAGAATTCAAAATAAAACAACATTTGTTTTAAAATGGATTTAATATGATTAAAAATCTAAGTTCAGACACCCATTCTCTTTTATTATTTATTTTACTTTACTTACGTTGAATAAACATAATAATTATAATATTTGAAATTGTGCATAAAAATCGATAACAATTTAACGACTGATCAAAAAAAGACCAAATGTTGCTTATCTGCGAAATTTTCCTGTCAGTGCAAATTTAGGGTTGTTAGATGTATATTAGTAATTACAAATTTGTTAATTTTTGTTATAAGCAAATTTTCTTGTATATTACGTATTTGGCGGTTAAGTTAAGTTCAAAGAAACAATGTTAAAGTAAAAATTATTAATGTATAACTAGGTAATTGGTGATAAACGAGAGATACACGATGTAATTTGGTTAGTTTACATAAATTCCACATCGAATTTGGCTCAAGTATACAATATACATACATAAAAGTAGGTAAATTTTAAAACTATATTATATTTACTCAAACCGGGAAAAAACTGCCGGTAAAAGCGTGATATATAATTGAAGTCCAGAAGCCTACTTCTAAAAAAAACGTTCGATTTCAGCTAAATAATTATATTTTAAAGAAGAAAGATTTGTATAATCAAAAAGTTCCAAAAGTAATAATCTCATTCCATAAACATATTTCCAGAAAAAAACAAAGACACTAAGAATGAACGAGAGTTAAACATGTGTGGTGCACTAGTCTTAAAATAGTACACGCTACTTACATCATCAGTAATCTTCAGCTCGTGAAGTGTAGCTGTCTTCATGCTGTCTCCAGCTCTGAACTCAGCTATATCGGGGAACCTGTTCTCTAACTCAGCTAACTCTGAATACATCTCCAGCGGTGAATGGTACTGCCTATTCATTATGTTGTCCAGTACACTACGGATATTTTATAATAGTTACTTATTAAGTATGTGTGTGTATGTACGTAAAGTAAGAAACAAAAATATAGATAATATATATACACTCGCGTGCAACTGAATCGACTCAAGCCGTATATTATAATAGTTATAAGGTTGATTTTTCGGAAAATGGCTTATCCGATTTTCTTATTTTTTTTTAATTGTTTAAAAACCTAATCTCTTCTCTAAAAAATGACATTCTAATGTGAAAAAACGGCTGAGTATTTATTGATGAAGTTTAATTTGGACAGACATGCATAAAAAATAAAGAAAATTGAAAACGACAATGTATGTACCCTGCATAAGGTATAATATGATCGAGGAGAATGTCTTCCACGTACTTTTGAGCTGTCAGACCCCCTCTCCGACCACCAGGCACGAAAACAAGCTCGGTCTTTCCTTCATTTGATTATTCCAGCCCACATCATGACTGAACCACCGCGCCATATGATACTGTTTCAGCGAAACAGCATTGCGAGAACCATTCTCCTGCCGACCTAGCATGCTCGCACGACAAAATTTTGTCTACCCCTTTTCTCGTATTATCTCTCTATGTCTACAGTAGCTAACATGCGTGCACGTGATACTCTTCTCGTTACGTCAATAGAAGAGATAACAGGATATATCATTAAGTTAAAACTTTTATTGATCATACGCTATTTCTGTTCAATTCAATATAGCGAGAAGGACATACACACGGTCATCTGTTTCTAAGGCAACTCAATGTGTGCTTAAGGTAATAATTGTATATATTTCACACCCAGACTCGGGACGGGAATCAAACCCGCAACCTTGGAGCTGCTCACTGCCAACGCGCGAACGGGGCAGTCAATTCACATTATCACAGCCAGGGGCTGTTAATGGTTTTAATTGGTTCGAATATTTAAATAAAATGGTAGTACCATTATAAAATATATAAGAAAGAAAATATTTTAAAGGTTTCATAATTTATGTATCTATTACTCGTGCGCAGAAGGTTTGCCGATGACTACCCCTCCCACTAATTGAATTAATTAATTGTTGTTTTGTTAGGGTTTACGTTTTTTTTTTTTCGTTGTTTGGAACCATTAAAGTATTATTTTACAGCTTAGTTTTATTCATTCACTAAATATAAATACGTAACGTAATAACAACGTTTTTTATTTACTATTTATAATTACACTTTATATTAAATTTATAATTCGACCAAGACTAATTTTTATTAGTTTGATGTAAAATATATGAAATTATAATCTAACTTTATGTGACCTTTTTTTTCAACCCTACTGACTATCGACGCGTGACGTCACAAGGCCATAGGCAAAGTTTCTGCGCACAGATAGTATATGGTTTTTATGTTTATGATGAAAAGCTTAAATATAATAACAATATATAATAATATTACAAAAAAAAAACAGATACAACTGTGATTTTTAGTTAAAAATAACACAAAAGTTAGGACATGCAGACTGTTAATGCGAAACAATACACGAATATGCAAGTATTATATACATATATTTCTCATTATCATAATTAGCTTTAAAGTTTTGCATTGTAATAAAATTTCATTAAATACATGTTTATAAGTTAATTTTAAAACAATTCGTATGAATGATAAGAGACAAATAGTAGAAAGATGAAAAATTTTAGAATATCTTTTAAAATAACCGTTAGATAATTTTAAATGTAATTAAATATATTAATAATAATAGACTAAATATGGCAGTTTACATATAATTATATTAAAAATACACTTTTATTTTTTTTTAATTGTTTTTTTTTACAACTCTATATTTTATGTATTTATTATAATACTCATACAAAAGATATTTCATTATGAAAAGAAGGTAACAGTTAGATGTAATAAATTATAATTTTAACCAATTTTAGATATTGACAAAATTATATATATTAATGAAATGGAATGCATTCAAAGCAACAATTTCTACAATGAATGAATATATTAATGTGCGTAAAGTCAGGGAACATACCCATAGTACGTGATCCGTTCGGAGGGGTCTTCAAAAGTACCACGCTTGGTCACTGGAGCGGGTTCGGGGTTTCGTAATGTACTCAATATGCTCTAGAGAAATCTCGCCCTTTTTTGAGCTACATATATTCAAATATGGCCCACAGCGTTTAATGATTTTTAAGCTCAAAGTTGGCAACACTTTTTTTAATTTTTGTTTGCAAAAAGTCATTTAAAAACATATTTATGAATGTCTAAATGAAAATTTAAGGGGGAAGGAGAGTTATAGCAAATACTACGGGTGGTCACCGATGGGGGAGGGGGTAGACAATTGTAAAAAAGATTACGTAGTATGGGTACTTTCCCTTACAATGACGACAAATATATATTTATATACATTATATAATATTATATATAGAAAAACATATAATAGAACAAATTAAATAATAATGACAATACAGAATAAGATTAATACACACATTGAAAAGAAAAAAAAGTAAATATATCATAGTTTGATGAATAGTGTATTATAATATCTAATTATTTTAGTACAATACTTTTATTATAAAAAAGGCAATTAAAACGACAAAATATATAATCATAAGGAATGAAGCAAGCGTGTAACATTTTAATAATAGAGAAAATAATATTCATAACAGTTTACTCACCGGAAGTCGTAGGCCGAGGACCAGTGTTGAGGGTCATCAGGCATCAGAGTGAAGTTGACGCTGACCGACCCGTTTATAGGTACTGTCACTTGTTCGGTTACACTCTCGTATCTATGGATTATTAATTTTAATATTATTATTTTAATATTTTTTTAACGTCTTACAAATCGATGAACGCCGGATGTACGCACGAAAAAGCATGACTCATTGTCACGTTCTGCGAGCGAGAGCGCTGAATAAGAGATAGAGAATCACGATCGGCCTAAGTGTTCGGCTGTGACGCATCTATCTCTCTTACACTCCATCGGCAGATGCGTCGGAGTAGTAGAGAAATTATATTTGTATTAACGAGTGCAATTGCTAATTTATCGAAGAAATTGTAACTTTCAATTAACTCCTTCTTTGTATTATACAAAATAATGATAATTCAGTGATAATAATTCAATTCATAAAAGTATGCAATTTTTTTTCATCAATGTTTTCTTATGTTATTACGTAAAATGATCGTCCGTAAGCTGACTTTACAGACAAGTTTTTCTTTTTACCCGCGTATCGCGTTGTAAAATATATCATTGTAATTTAGCGTTATAATTACTCACCCCTCTTTACTCGCTGTAATATTATAAGTTCCGGGCACTAGGAGTCTCCAGTAATCTCCATCTCTGGCAGACCTGACAGTGTGACCGATACCGGAAACGGATATAGTCGCGTTAGCGAGACTATGTCCGATGTGACTGTGCACGAAACCATGGACACCCTTGTGGACCTATGGGGAAATTATTATTATATTAGACGTTTAGAGGCTGTTTTAGTTTATACAAATATTTGTCACGAAACTAGCGCAAAAGCCAGTCGCTGCGATCACTGGACCATCCGACCATTAACACGTTGGCTGCCATCTCAATCACCTGTGCCTGAGATGTTCAAACCATGTCAGTCATCGGTGACTGAGATTGCCTGAACAGGTAGGACACGACGCTATCGCTATATTTTATTCCACACAGGCCATGTTAGTCATATATGCCTGACATCATTTTATTTTAACTATTTTAGAGAAATAAACGCGTAAATTATTACAAAATCAATTATCATTTAAGTTATTTTCAACCGAAAATTACATTTGAAAATGTGTCGTGATAAAAAAATTGGTTTGGCGGTTAATGTGTTAATTATTATTATTGTGCTACCTGTTCGATGAACTGCAACAGAGCGTCCCTGTTGTCCTTCCAGTAGACGGGCAGGTCGTCCGCCGGCGGAAACTTGTAGCAGCCTAGTTCCAAGGTCAACTCCATGTCGTTCGTGTGAAGGTAGTTCCAATCTTGCATACCGCCCGCGAGCACGTACCTGAAGTTTACGTAACTTTTACAGAACAGACGAACAAAATCCAGTAATATATACAGACGCTTTGTAATGGGGATATTATTAGGTCGTTCGGATCAAACCCGCCCGGTTTTGAAAATCGATTCCACAATATTTAATCATTATTAGGGATTATCATCGGAAAGTTATCGATAATATTATTATCGATAGTTATCGTATCGTATTATCGATAGTTATCGATAATTATCGAATGAACAGTTATCGATAATTATCGGATGAAAATTATCGAGTTTTCGATAGTTATCGATTATTATCGGGCGATTCGATACTTATCGGATGGATTCGATCGATTTCGGATCGAGTTGATTATTATTGGTTGAGTCGATAATTATTGAATGAACGAAGAAAACTATCGATAACTTTCCTGTATCACAAGTGCATACGAAAAAAATAGGTCATTGCGACCCCATAATAATGTTTACCCCGCTTGCCTATCCGAATTCCTAAAAAAAAGTCATCGCGACTCCGTAATAATGTTTAACCTTCTAGCCTATCCGAATTCCTAAAAAAAGGTCGTCTCTTCTCCCTATTGCAAGAATTACTCGATAATTCTCAGATGAAATATACCGAAAATTATCGAATCAAAATTATAATTATCGGATCAAAAATTATCGATAGTTATCGTTAATTATCGAATGAGTAGTTACGAATTATTGATAATTATCGCAAACCCCAATTCATTATTGCGTAATGATATTAGGTCGTTCGGATCAAACCCGAACGATTTTGAAAATTAATTGCGCAATACTTAATAATTATTGATATTTTATTACTAAGAAGTGCATTCAGTTGTTGTTGATCAGGCACTGCAACCACTACGCTATGGCTACAAATAGAATTTTGGAAGATCGTAATTCGATTGATGTCATCAGTTTCTGGTCCAGATTTGTGATCGCTTCCACGGTTCTTCCCGGCATTGAAGTCTCCGTTTTTGAAGCGTCTGTACCACTCTTTGGGGTAAAGACGGGTTTGATCCGAACGAACTAATATTATTTCGTTTAATTATTTTCTTATTGATTCAGCCTGCTGATATTAATGTTTTTAAAACTTTGAGGGTAGAATGGAAAAATTTACTACCAAATCAGCCGTTTTTTGTCCACTGCTAAACGTAGGCTTTCCCTATCATCTCAATGTAGTCGGCTTTTACAACATCTCGGCAAGAAAGAAGTCGAGACTATTATTCTCTGCCAGTCACCACACGGTTAATATTTTTTTATGAACTGTCAGTAATAATCACGCGGGATACATGCAGATATAGTCTATTCGCGTTAAGAAAATAGTGACTCATCGTTGTCACTCAGCTTAGCCACGCCTCTTGACCAATAAGATCACAGTAAATTATAAAGTCGTGTTCACTTTGAACAGTTGAAACCCTTCAGACAGTACGCACGTGTTCTTTGCCAATTTTAAAAATAAATACCTCACCTATTCTTAAAAATAATAGCGGATCAATATTACATAGCGGAGAAAGACGAGTGATTTACAATGTTTTTAAGTACTTTAAACAGTGTGGTGACCAAAACGTGACTATGGACAGTATAGTAGTGAAAAAGGCTAGTGCATGCGGTGTTTCTGAAAATACGTTTCTGACGATTCTAATCATTTTTTAAATGTAATAACTACTTAATTTTAATATTTTAAAATACTGTCATAAAAAGTTTGCTTTAATATTAATGGTTTAATTTTTACCCCAGTATGAATACGCCTTTACTTTGATGAGTCACTATTTTCTTAACGCGAATGGACTATAGTTATAGATGATCATATACTGATGCCGCAATCTCATCCATTCTCATATTACAAGTCACTCGTTCGAAATCATCAAAGCAACTTACGAACTAATGAGCGAAAGATCTCGGGACTAGACTCTTGCTTGTTTCTCCCGTGAAACAGCTTTGTTGTGTTTCGGAGAGAAGGGCAAGACAGGCAGTGTAATTACTGGCACCGAGACTTTAACACTTTATGTCTCTGGATAGGCAACACATAGATGAGTTGCCTGGGCTAGTTCCAGGTAAACTAGTTTATGTTCATGGGCGACGACCACCAACCACTTACCATCAGGTAGAACGTCTGCCAGTTTGCCTATCCAACTAACATAAAAAAGACATTTTAGCGATTTTTTTTTTGTCGACAGAGCAAAATGTTTGGAAATGACAAAACAAAAATATCACGTGACTTCTCAAACGAACGTTACAAGAATACCACACCATGTACTTGATTAAAACCAGCATTTTTCGGAAGAAATTTTCATACACCTATCCGCAATGGAATAAGCTTTAAGTTCCAATCATTCTTCATAGCGGTGTGAGTGTTTTTGTAGATTTTTAATCCAGTTTTTTTTTTTACTAAACATTTATTTTATATTTTTTACATACACACACGGTAATCTGTTCCTAAGGTAGGCAACTTAATGCCTGTGTTTTAGGTAACAGTTGACTGATGTACATATATATGTATATATATATATATATATATATATATATATATATATATATATATATATATATTTTAAATAAATATACATATAAATAAATACATATGACACCCAGACTCGGGGCGGGAATCGAACCCACAACTCTGGAGTAGAAAACAGGGCCACTGCAAACAAGGGCCAGTAAAAATAATATTTACCATTTAGCGCCATTCGTGATACCTCCTGGGAAAGTTTCATCGCTGGTATCCTTGCACGGTTGGCCGAGATGCATTTTATGGTGAGCCTGTGGAGAATAATTTCATATCGTACTACAATAGTGTTTATAAGACGAAGGGTATTCTTCGAAAGTTACAAATATATTGGGGAACCCAAAACTAGGCCATGTCAATAGATATTTATCTATCTATTCTACCGTAATTAGTCGATTTAGAACCACTGAATCGTTTTTCTAATCATAATCTATTTATTTCGAAATATACAAAACATATAGGGTATACAGGTGACGATGTAAGTTTTATCTTATTTATTTATTTACTCTTTTTGCACACCAATACACAAAAGTAAAAATAAATGGAATTTAAAACAAACAACTTGCATCAGTTGCAACAGGCGGCCTTATCGCTAATACAGAAATCTCTTCCAGGCAACCTTTCGGCAGAGGACTTGCATATAAACTAGGGGAAGGGGGCAAAATTTTGTATAAAAAGGAACAATAAAAAAAATAGATATAAATAAATAACAATAGATGCTATGTTTAATGACACATATGTATATACTTATATGTACACAAATATATATATATATATATATATATATATATATATATATATATATATATATATATATATATATATGTATATATCTTACAGTGTCTTTTGCCATTTCTGTCGTGCAAATCTAAATGAAATGATCTGAACGCGCTTAAATAATTATTAGAAGATTTTAAAAAATATTAGAATGTAGCAATGTAAGCCCTTTTATTCTGATAAGGTAATAGGCTGTGAAACATCATATTATTAATTATAGGACTGGAGCGGTAATAATAAATTTACTGTATAAATATTTTCTTCATAATCTTCTTTAATTTTATGGCATAACCTGTATCTGCCTGTAAACAATCCATTGCTGAGCGAAGGCCTCTTCTCTATATATAAGAAGAGTTGGAGCTTAATCCACCACGCTGCTCCATTGCGGGTTGGCGCATAATTTTCCATACCATGAGTGACGACTGTTATCAGGTGTCTATGATAACAACCGGGACCGACGGCTTTACGTGCTCTCCGAAGCACGGTGGGGAAACCAACGAAAACATACACGAAAACCGAAAACAAATATTTTTACATATACAAATATCTGTCATGAGGGGGAATCGAACCCGCGACCGCGGTCGTTGAGGCGACTACTCGCACCACTACACCGGAACGGTCGTCACGCACAAATGCAAACAGATAATAAAAATTTAAACATACATTAGAATAAACGTGTGCCAAATGAACGAAGACCGGGTTATCCGGAGCCGGGTTTTCATAACCGCTCTTCATATCCGCGTTACCGTCGTACGGGTAGTTGGCGACCAGTGACCCTCCGTGTAAGTTGGCGGATAGAACGAATGGAATAGATAGTGACCAATTCATCACTGCCAGTGTTTCCGGTTCCGGGTATTGGTTATCCTGGGAAATATTACTTGAATGGAATTCTTTAGAACATTTTGTGGTCTAATTAAATTTAAGTGTCAAATATAAAGTCAGAATAGCGTAAATCCTTAGAACTGGCCTCTTAGCGTACTCTCCAGAATTAATCAAGGACACTATCGAATGAAAATTGGCAGGTTCGATTACCTAAAAGTTTTATGAAATCAGTCTCTTAAATTTTTTTGTTATTCTTTATAATTTTGGAATTTGTAATCCACACCTGACTGACGATTTTAGGACAATCTCTTATAAGGCAGACTTATTGTATGTTGTAATTGAGCAAATTTTTTGAGTGACTCTTAGTACCCAGACTAGTATGTACTAGGATAAACTAAGTTTGCCTGAAATATAGTGACAATTTTAGGGAATAATTCAAATGTTGGGTATAAGAAAGATTATAAACATTCTGTAACCAATAATGTAATAATAATTCAATTAATGATTAAAAACTATATTTTGATTATGATTTTCCTTTTGTATACGTACCGACGTTGGTCCAAACTGATCCGGGAAATTTCTATTGAGATCAACGTTATGGGCATTTGATCTGCCATTAATGCTGCTGTAATCCTCTATAATAAAAAATACGTAAATTATACTTTTATCCAAGGACAACATATTTAGTAATAGTGTCTAGTAATTAGAAAAAAAAAATCTGGTGATTAGAAAATACCACTAAATCGCTCTCAAAAATTTGCGCCAATGGCAGCAA
Organism: Euphydryas editha; assembly: GCA_036937285.1. Classification (NCBI taxonomy): domain Eukaryota; kingdom Metazoa; phylum Arthropoda; class Insecta; order Lepidoptera; family Nymphalidae; genus Euphydryas; species Euphydryas editha. Next base: position 3,347,429 of record JAUPFZ010000019.1, on the reverse strand, counting down.
AAATGATCAAACCATAAACAAGTGATTAAATATTGACGATAAGGAAATATATCAAACTAACATATGTTAAACGGTATTTTCTGTATTCTGAGGTTTCTATAATAGGGTTTTTGCTAAACAACAACCAAAAATAATAATAATATATAAGATCGAAAATTTTTATGTTGAATGTCGAATATTTAAGGCAAATTTGATAATATTGACTATTGATAAATTATTAATACCATAATTAACTCTCAATTAAAAAAAAAAAAAAAACAATGTAATAACAACAAACACTCGATTTTTCAGGCAATTTTGCAAATTTTTTTCAGAGTTCAACAAAACTGTGTGAAATCAAGTAACATTTAGAATACCGGGTACTGGAAACAAAGTCTTAAATCCAGAGAAACACAATCAAACAAAAGTTATAATGGAATACACATTTTAAGTATGTGGTAGGTCAGCACTAAAGTATGTGGTAGGTCAGCACTAAAGTATGTGGTAGTTCAGCGCAAGACATTAAGTGACGGCTGTGCTGAGATTATTTTCATTTGAACCGTTGGACTATATATACTAACATTATTTCTGTATTCTTTCGAAGATTTAAATAATTGCTTTGAATCAGAAATAGTTTGATTACAAGATGAGCTATCACAATTAAATCGGAGAAAGTGACGTCGACACAGCTGACGTCACTCTATCAAAAAAAAACTTCGAAGAATCCTCTTGGTTGTGTATATTTGACATTGTGTACACTTAAACAGCGTATAGGTACTATTTAAGAAAAACATGCTGTAACACTGAGACTTCGTTCCGGACACATCCCATGCAATAAATTCTCAATTTTATAACGCGGAAAATTACATCTCTGAATTGCTCCGTCTGTAATGTTGTGGGCTTCTACCACATATTGATGGAATGTGCCCGGAACAAGGATATCAGAGATAGATGTTTTTCTATTAATTAGTTGGGACGATGTAATAGTATTCTGGCTAACCCACTGTCGGACTTGTACCGAATGTTATATAATTTAGCGGATAAGAGAATGTAAGTTAGGTATATGTCATAATCTAAGTCTCCTAACCAGGGCGACATAATCGCTTTTGCGATAAAGCCCTTGAATATACTAAAAAAGAAAAAAAAACAGAAAAAAAAAGAAAAAAGAAACCACTCACTGACTCTCGCACGCTCGTATCCGTCTGGGTTCATACTGGGCATGAGGTGGACCCTGGTGTTGTTCAGGATCGTTTGGACGCGCAGGTCACTGGAGTATTGCTGGCATAGATACTTAGCAAGAAGTAGAAGTAGTTCTCTACCGACAACCTCATTGCCGTGCATGTTGGCTACGTATTTGAATTCCGGTTTTCCTGTTGGATTTTTATATTTTAGAAAGTATTCAAAGTAACACAAAGTATCACATGATGACATGTGAGTTTAGCATTAATCAAACATTTGCAAGAAATTTTGCAGTAGATTAATCAGGTGAATAGTTGATACTAAACGATCGATCTAAAATTTTCATTATAATTAATTCACATCGTCCTAAATGATGAAGTAAATCTCTTGAAGTAACTTACATGTGCAAGAAACTCTGAGAGATGTATTTTGACCAACCACGTAGCCGTTTAAGCTCAAACCCTTCGCTTAGTACGAGGCTTTTGCTCAGTAGGATATTTATTATCCTCGAATATTGGCTATTAAAATAATCTTATACAAGAAGAAGTTTTAAATTCGGATCAGTAATTAATGGAATTGACAAGTTCAAGAAAGAAAATCGCTAACAGGATTTTAAAATTTACAGTAAATTATAGTGCAGCAAATAACAATTTTATTAAAAACTAGCTGTGTCCTGCGGTTTCATCCGCGTTAATTTGAGGAAAAAACGTTCTTAAATATTTTTAAATCAGAGTGCCCGCCTCGTTGGTCGAGTGGTCGTAAGCGCTACTACCGAGCAAGGGGTTTCAAGTTCAATTTTTAGGTCGGTCAACGTATTAGTTTTTTTTTTTTTGAAAATCTGAAAAATTGAGTCTGGAATGGTGCCCGGTGTATGGCAGAGAATAAGCCAATGTACTAGTACCAAGTACAAAGTACTCTGTAATACATATCTAGTTGTAGAAAAAGTCGGCCAAATTCAGATTCGTAGAGCGCCGTCTCTGTCACTCATACGTATGTGATATTTTGCCACTTATACATACTCATATTGTATACATAATAATAAACTTACCGGGTATATGCTTTCCAGGATCTTTAGTGATCTCTAGCACGTAAAGTTCTCTGTCTAGAACAGATTTCCCGATGCTATATAGCCTCGTGATATCAGGGTATGACGCTGCCAGATCTTGAAGAACGCTCTTCATCTCCACGTAATTGTGATGAGTGAAGTCCACTGCGGAAAGACCGTCGATCGGATGACGTGGAAACCTGTTACGCGCTCCTGATATGCCCCGTTTTGTACCTTGGGATGGTGTAGCTTTGTAATTCCCAATTTTGACATAGATTAAAATTTGTCAAGTAATCGTCGTTAGTGGGAAAGATTTGATAGCTGTGTTATTTACTCTGTGCCACTAGACATTTATAGGTATTTTTAGACAAGAGAGAATGGAAGTAAATATGTACAATAATTTAAATTTTGAAACTTGCGTTTAATAATCCCAATATCCCTTTCAAGATTTAATATTTAACTTATGACTAAAATAATTGTTTTATACAATTAATAAAGTAAAAGAAAAAAGAAAAAAAAACGAGGATTTGGAGGAACTGGGCAAATCAAGAGTATGTAACAGAAAAAGAGAGTACGTAAAAGAAAGAATTAACTCAACACTAAGAAATAGAATTAAATTTTTTGTATGTCTGGAAGATGATATGAAGATATCAAAGCGAAACAACTTAAATATTTCTTAATATAAATTAATGGCTTTTGATTATTATAATAAAATAATTATTAAGCATATATATGCTTACTAATACGACTATTAATTGTATTATAGAAAAAATTAATAGTAGTTATATACGCCATTTTTTAAAACACTAATTACTACATTCGATTCAATTTAGGAATAAAGTAATAGAAAAACAAACATAATATTAAAACTAGGTCAGATTCAATTATTTATTTTATTGTGTTCCTTATTTTTTCGCGTAGTCGAACAATTAAATATTTTTTACATTATAATACGTATACATAAATTTATTGAGCAACTAATTAAAATGAGCATTTTTTACAAATTTAGCTAAAATATTCTTCCATAAATCATTGAACACAAAAGTTAGTTACAAATTAGTTACAAGTCTAAAAATTGAATTTGTTATTATATTATTTGTGAATTGTTCAAGAAATTTTAGTGTAATGTTAGGACATGGTTTTATTTACAAAAGAAAATTTACTATAAGTTATAATCTATTTACAAAACAAATGCATAGCAACGTTTTGTAGTACCTACTCTTTTATATGTAATTATCAAATATATATACATATTTCAAATATATATAACAAACAAAAAGTTGCTAAAGCTACGTTTCCAATACATGAACACTCGTAAATATAATTTCTTAACTGACAGTGATTACTAAATATAGTTCATACACGACTGGTGAACCTGGACTTATTACAAAACTTTTACATGGCAACATTAATACAACGCCACAGAGGTAATTGAACCATATATTAGTGCACCTGAACACGTTTGACACTTAAACAACAAAACTACTATATTCGTACAGTACCCGGCAATAAATATTGCACATCGACCTTTGGAAAGAGACAATCGGCTAAATTTCGTCTTCGTAGAGCGTTATCTGTCACACGAAATACAAACAGTCCGGTATCTATTAGGAGCTGTTAAAACAATTATGAGTTGCTTCTTTTGATATATTTTTTAAATTCTTTGTATGTATTAAATACACCATTTTTTCTTTAAGTGTTGGCGTTAGGTTGGGGTAAAATAAAAAAATAAAAGTTCACATAAAGTAAACATATTTAAAATTACAGCTGTAGGTACATAATAATAACCATTATACCTATTGTTAAAATGAGACATACATTGTAATAAAAATAATAATAATAATTCTAATTCTCTATTACTTCCATTTCACTATCTGTGCTCTCAAAGAGGTCTATATCACTGTCACTGTCAGACGTATTTATCACTAGTCTATCAGTGTAATTGTCTAAACCGTGTTGAATGCTTCTATATTCATTCTCACATTTGATTGCATGATCGCAAACCTTTTTCCACTCTTCAGCCCCAATCATGTTTACTTTTTCAGTCAATAATGTTTTTACTGTAGTTAAATTCATACCCACATTTCTAGAGGCTACATAGCCTTTCAGTTGAGACCATATATTTTCAATTGGATTGAATTCCGGATGATATGGTGGCAATCGCAACACAGTGTGCCCATGTTCGGCAAGTATTTTGTCCACGGAAAACTCTGTATACCTCTCCTTGTGCTGACATATAATAGCGTAAATCTGGGCTTTTGTTAATTTTGGATCAACTGGAATTTCGTGTCTGTTTAACCAGTTGATCATTTCCTGTTTAATGGTGTTTGAGTTGGGGGGTCTTTCAACATATTTGTTGTGATAGGGTGCGTTGTCGATAACTAGAACAGAATCTCTGGGTATATTTGGAATTAATTGATTAACCTTTTTATTTTATTTTAAATTTTTCGTAGTTATCATTATTCATTTCATTGTGATAGTCACCTGTAGTGTCCGTGGATTTATACGTTAAAAAGGCACCGGGTACAAAGCCTTTTTCATTTCCCGCATGAACTAATATCAAACGTTGACCTTTTGAAATTGGCTTTTTTACTCCTTTTTTCCTATCATCACTCCAAGATTTGCTTTTAGTGTGGGATGTATGTATGTAGGACTCATCCATGTAGACGATATTTTTTCCTGATTCACGATATTCGCGTATTTTATCAAGGTATTCCATTCGTTTAAGACTTACATTGTGCTTTTCCATTAGAACTTTTGGATTATCTTCCATTTTAGTGAACCGAAATCCCATCTCATGAAGTATTTTTCTCAACGTCTTTTCAGACCCATTGTAATTAATAGCTTCAGATAATTTAGCTTTTAATGATTTTATTGTTGGCAGTTCATTAAATCGTAAGTGAAAATCATACACCATTCTTCGAACAACATCATAATCAAAATCGTCCATATCCAAACGATATTGCTTTTTTGGTCTCCCTTTTTTTGGAGTGCTGAAATTATTTTCAGCAGAATGTGTTTCAGTACTAACTTCATTTAATATATTGTTCAAAGTTCTTCTTGAAATTCCAGTGGCAATTGCAACTTGCTCTTGAATCTTCTTAAAATAACAACTTACATTTTTATCTTCATTTTTTTTAAATCTGTCAGCTTCGGTTACAAAATATTTATAAACATTGTAGATAATTTCGCGTGACTGACCTCGTAAAGGTTTCCCTCTTTTTCCTAAAGATGCCATAGTACAACTTTAAATTATTTAAATTTGGGGGTGTTAACAACTAAGTATATATATTATGAATTGGACGCGACCGCACTCTATCGCACTTGAACAACGACTGACAATGAAGTTTTGTCAGTCACATAGTTAGTGTGCGACAGAGATAACGCTCTACGAAGCCGAAATTAACCAATTGTCTCATTCCAAAGGTCGATGTGCAATATTTATTGCCGGGTATTGTATTTTTTTATTATTAAAATTTATTATTATTTATTTCAGCTATATATTATATTTTATTTTAGCTTTCTGAAAATTTATTATTTGTAATTTTAAAAAAAATGTTGAACTAATATTATTTCGCAAGTATCAAATTAAGAAAAAAAAGCACTAATTTAGGGATACCAGCTTCGATCAATAATTATTGATCGAAGGATACCCAGATTATGATTATTTTAATTTTACGCTTTTTTCAATTTCAGCTTTCGCGTAGAACACGCAAACTACAAATCTTCTAAGGAGATAATGTTGCCAAATGTTTATTGCATTTCATTTTAGTTATACAAGTGGACAATGGGTCCAGTGTCCACTTCCCTGCTAACTTTAATAGTATATAATTATAACGAATGGACGCAACAACAAATAATATTAATATTATTTTTTATAATTCTTTTATAACAGAGACAATTCAAAAGTTCGTAGCTCAATATACTAGGGACCATGCTATTTTTATGAAACTACCGTCATTTTGAAGCTACATTATTCTTGAACAATTGCTTAAAATTTCATTTCCTTATTTACATTCGTTACGGTTTCTCACACTATAACGTCGAACGAGTAGTGGTAATTTTAAAAAATGGATAAAATCGAACATCGTGGTGTGATTAGGTACTCGAATAAGAAAAGTTTAAAAAAAAAAAAAAAAACATGATAGCTACTTTGGGGGAATCTGGACCTTTGTACGCTACTGTAAAAGAGTGGGTAAACGTGGTCGAGAAAGTATTGAAGATGACACACAACATTGAAAAATTTGTGATTTGATTTTATCTGACCGGAGATTGACTGTTAAGGAGATAGCTGACACCTGAACGAACGCACCACATAATTACCACTGAGCTGTACTTTTCAAAGGTGTCTGCACGGTGGGTGCCTCGGCTGCTTTCAGTTGAACAAAAACAAGTTCGACTAACGATTTCTCGAGGCTGATTGGAGTTGTTTGAAGCTGACCCAACTGAATTTGTTGAGAGATTCGTGATTGTGGTTGAAACCTGAGTACACCACCATACTCCAGAGACAAAAAAATCGATCTAAACAATGTTAAAGACCGGGATCTCCAGCTCCGAAAAAAACTAACGTGGTTTAATCGGCCGGTAAAGTGATGGCGTCAGTTTTTTGGGATGCGAAGGGTGTAATCATGTACTTAGAAAAAGGTCGAACAATAAACTCGGCCTATTATTGTAATCTCATGCGACGTTTACGTGAATTAATTAAAGAAAAACGTCCTGGATAATTACGATGCAAAGTTTTGTTGCACCAGGATAATGCGCGAGTTCACACGTCAGTCGAGACTATGGCAGATATCCATCAGTGTGGTTTCAAAATGTTAGCCCATGCACCGTATTCGCCTGATCTCGATCCATCTGACTTATATCTATTGAAAAATCTATTTATTGAAATGAGGAGGATAACGCTGCTGTCGTCGCATATTATGAAGTTTTTTTTTTAAAGCTGGTATGGAAGCCCTGCCAGGCCGATGGAAGAAGTGTATAGAACTTGGGGGAAGATATGTTGAAAAATAAATAAATTGCTATCTTTTCATTTTCCTGGTGAGACTACGAACTTTTCAAATGCCCCTCGTAAATAATACTGACAAACATTCTAAAACATTAAAAATATTAAACAAATACTGTCGTAAAAAAAATGTTTTCCATAACATTTTTTTTTTTTGTGAAATAAATATTAATACAAAAAATTAGTTGAACAATGGGAATGTTAATAATTTAATCACACCACACACAAAATATATACATATATTCACAAACACCTTTAGATAATTGACTTAATTGTACTTAATTGAATTAATAACGAGAAAAAATAGTCATTTACTATTGTTAGGAGTTAGAAATACCCTCGTCTTAAATATAAATATATATAAATATAATAGTTGATTCGTGTCTGTAGGTGCATTACGTAAATGTTATTGTCTTCAAAGAAAAAAAAAAATCTTTGAAGACATTGTGACTTTAGCTTTTTTTGATGTCAGTGTAACTACAACGAAACTATATACGGTATAGTTGTAAAATTGTTGAGATTACACTTAGTGAAAGTAGTGTAACGGTTAATTTTTAATAACATTTCTTCAGAAAATCAATGACACGAGATACATTTTAGTATATTTTAGCATTATAAAGGTGTGTTCCGAAATATATTAACCAGTTGCAGCATTGTGGTCAACGATAATGACACTTGGAAAAAATGTACTGGTATAAGTGTCACTTTTAAACTAATTATGTAATTCCAAAACGTTAAACGTACTAACCAATATGATTAATTCAAGGAATTTATATCATAACTGGAACGCTCATTTAATAAAATTGTATATTCAAATATGCACCTTGAACATTTGATATAAGGTTGACATTGGCTTATAACATGTAAAGTGAAAAATCGTTCCGGGCATTCCTTTGACACCTGGTATTTTGTCTCTTTCTTACGAGAGTTGCCTTGAATCCATGGTAGAAAGAGACGCAATCCCGGCCGTAGGAACGTTTTTTGATTGCACGTGAGCATTCCAGTTTGTATATAAATTCATTAGATTAATTACACTTCAGTACACACCGAAATAGAATTCTAATTTTTAGTTTTTATTAATTCTAATTTTTTTCTAAGATTTTATGACTTTTTAAAACATTTTTACTAATCATTAAATTTAATCTATAAAGTCCAATCCAATGCTATCTGTACAAAAAAATAATAATTAAACAGATATAAGAGATAACATAAATAATGACATATATATGACATAGAGACATAGTATTGTAATAATGACAGAAGGCGTCATCGCCTAGCAATTATTCAAAATTGTCTTATGACCGTTAAGTAACTTTTGTTAAGTTTCCTTTTTGTTTATATTAAATAAGATTTTCGTTTACGTTACTTGATTGAGTTGTGCAATGTTCCTTGAAAATATTGAAAATTTTATTTCGAACTATAAACAGTGCATTGACCAGGGCTAGTGACGTCTTGAATTAACTTTTATGTCATTGGTGACGTAATCGCTGAACTTAGATATCCCTATCAGCATGATAAGTTATATTTCAGAAGTCACCCACACAGTAATACCACAGAGGAAGGATTAATACAGAGGTTCGACTTAGCCATCTAGAGAGAGCAATCGTGCGTTAGTGCGGGGCGAGGTCGCGTCCCGTGTTAGCCGCAGTCAGAGAGGACCTGCCGCGAAGGGTTTTCGCATCGCGCATAGAGGAAGCCATTGCGTTTAATATTGTTATAAATATGGCACATACAAATTTATTTGTGATTTATGTTTGTATTTGTGATTTTATATTTGTATTATTCAGTGATTGAAATTTTATAGAATAATACTGATAAATGATGTAAATAAATAAAATAACAATAAAAACATTGTTTCTTTGGGACATCCCTAGCTTATTTACATAGTTTCGCCGGTGTCAAGACGTTGTCGGCGTTTCTCGCAAAATCAAAGAAGTCGTCCTACTGTATTGTTCCTTATACTGTGGTAATACGGGAAGTAGTAAGTATTATTAGTAAGCCTTGAAGCTTTAGTAAAAAAAAAATACATATTTGATGTATATTTCCACTAGACATATACGTGTTGTTAAAAATATGTATATAACATGAAAATTATGAGATAAATATTTTTTTAACTGAGAATTTGAATGAAAACGTGTGCATATTTTTACATATTTTTAACGTCTGGTTTGGTGTGGTAGTAGTAGGTGTAGTTGATGCACGGATAGAATTACGCGCCAAAATGTAATTTTTTTATAATTTATATGTACCGATCTATTTGTTTTCTTTACGCAAATGAACTAAGCCTGCAGTATAAGCACCAGTAGGAAGTGTAAAAGGAGCCAAGAGTGGGTGGTGACAGTGGTGTTAGACTTACCGGCGGTACTAGGGTGACGGATAATTGTGATGTTCAAAAGAGTGGGCTTGCCGGGATCCACTGTCACTGGTTCTGGTTCGCTGGTGTATCTGAAAATATTGCTTGTATCATAAGAATTTGACGACCGTTCTGGCGTAGTGGTGCGAGTAGTTACCTCAAACCGAGTGCCGGCGATTGCAGGTTCGATTCCCGTTCGGAACAGATATTTGTATTTGTAAAAATATTTGTTTCCAGTCTGGGTGTATGTCCTTGAGGGTCTCCCCACCGTGCCTAGGAGAGCTCATAAAGCCGTCGGTCCCGGTGTGATCATAGACATCTGATAACGATCGTTACTCATGGTCGGAAAATTATCCGCCAACCCGTAGTAGAGCAGCGTGGTGGATTAAGCTCCAACCATTCATCTATATGGAGAAGAGGCCTTCGCTTAGAAGTGGGTTGTTTACAGGCTCATACATAACATTACATAAGAATTTCATTCATAACTTAATACGCTTGAGCGACTTCAAAACTTCGCTATACGATTCATATTCTGCCTTCGGAAAATGTGACATGTTTCTGAATTTCGTTCTAAGCTCAAGTTGCTTCCAATACGATCTCGCCGAAACCTGCATTTTCTGCTTTTGTACTGTGTGTTATCTATAATATAAAAATAAGTCGGGTTTTCCTTCCTGACGCTATAATTCCAGAATGCACAAACCGATTTCCACGGTTTTGCATTCGTTGGAAAGGTCTCGGGCTCCGTGAGCTTTATAGCTAACAAAATTCAGGAAAAATTTCAACAGAAAAGCAGGAAAACAGGGAAAATCATTTTTCACATACAGCGCCATCTCTGATACATAGCATGTACTACTTCATCTTTTAATCCTCAAACGAAATGTTACAAAAAACAAAGCCATCTGGTGGCGAAACGGAGTTCGCCGGGTTTGCTAGTTTGATCTAAAAGCACCGTCATAATTTGAAAAAAAAATTTAATCTTGGGGACAATTCCTCTTTAAGATCTTCGAAGCGACTAATGCTAAAATTGCCTAGAAAAAAAATTGCGTCAAACACAACAGGAGTATGAATCGAGTGATTGCTGAGAAGAAGCTTGACAGAGGAGAATGGAAGAGATATATAGAGATGTTGAATTGTTCAGTGGTTGATGATTAACATTATAATAATGTGTATATCCTGTTACTATCTTCAAATTATCCCGGTAACGAATTATACTAAAATCGGTTCCAATTTTAACAATCTTGGCCGAGCAAACCAACCAAATTTCTCCTTTATTTATTATATTTATATTAATTGAATCTGAATGATTGCCACTCATAAATTAAGTCAATTTTTATTTTTCTTATGAGTTTGTGTGTGTGTGTAAGATTACATACCCATGTGCAGATGCAGAGATATTGTATTCTCCGGGCAGCAGTAATCTCCAATAAGCGCCATATTCAGTTGTTTTCACTGGATGGTTGATCCCGTCCACTAGCACTTCAGCATTCTGTAACAAAACATCCAAAAATATTAAAATATAATTTAAAATTAATTTATCAGGATGTTAACCATACCTAAAAGATAACGCACAGGCTTTAGGTCTTGAAGCATGGTATCTTATTAAAAAATTATAGGACTAAAAAGAGGACTAAAAACAATTTAGTGTGTTTAATCTAGAAATATTAGAATCGTATCCTAATATAGGTAATTGAAATTGAATTAGGACTTCATGTCTTAACATAATTAACTTACTGGAATGAATAAAAAATTTTACGTGAATATTTTAAAGTTAAAATTAATAAAAACAAGGACGACACGTTTTAAAACCAATTTTTTATTTGTTTCATTGTCGCATGAACCAAATATATACTGCCGTGCAAAACCTTTTTAAACAATTAATATTTTTGAAGAGTACATTTTCTTAACATCTGTCAAATTTACCTATTTGTTAAACACATTTTTTTTTATAACCTACTTAAAAATTGGCCTCCTTTATACTAATTATAGATATGTTACAACTCTTAGGATCCTCCAGAATAGAAGTTAAACGACATACCTTCACAGGATCCCCATTCTCGTCAACCACGAAGCCTCTTACTCCAATGTTGGTTTGTTCCATGAACGCTAGCAACGGTTCGCGGTTGTTCGCCCAGTATTTGACTATTTCTGTCGCTTTGGGATACTTGCAGCAAGATAGTTCGAAGGTTACTTCGAAACAATTTGAGTGAAGGTAGTTGAAATCTTGCATACCACCTAAAATAATACGTAATTACACGATAACAAGGTTGTAAGGATAACTGATGACCATCAGGCATTAAATCGACCTTTGCTTGAGCAAGAAACAAATAAAGTTAGAACTCCGTTTAAGTAAATTAAGGAAAAATCGTAAGAAATGAAACATTGATGGTACTATATTGTACATCAATCATGCACAAATATATGCACCATATAAACAGTTAACGAATTTATGAAAGTAAATAAACTAATAGACAAGTATATATATAAGTATTTAGTCTATTATTTTCTTTCCTTTCGTAGAGTCATTTTTTTTAATCTCCCATAAATTCGGTAATTGCCAGATGTTTTAATTAAAGGTATTAATCAAAAAATTTCATAGATGCATTCGACCTTATATAATGATTATTTAAATTAATTTATAATTTGGTAGATAACTTAATTATTTTCAATAAATTCCCAAAATTAGTAAATTCTCAAATACTTCTTAAATTAATATATACCTTAAATCTCATATAACAGAATGCTTGGGTGGCAATTTTTATCTATTAAATTAAATAAAACTAAATTTTCAAAACATTATAATATCTAATATTTAAACCCTGAACTTTTGTGATATATTTTTAAAGTAGCCCTCCGTTGTATCTTAGTTTAATTTTTTGTTTATATACTACATTTCTCATGTGAGTGAATTTAATTCTTATGGGAAATAAAGATTCTTAAACCAGGAAATATCTTGTTCACTCACCCTGCACGGAATACCAGTAAGCACCATTAGTAAGTCCATTCTTGAATTTTTCCGGTAGGCAGGCGTCGCCACGTTTCATCTGTTCATGTTTGGACGCGTACACGCCAGCCAGGTGCTTGAACAGAGCGTCATCTGGTGTTCGGCTTTCGACGCAACAGTCTTTACCAGTGCTGGGAAATTGTGGAATTTTTTAATTTAATTTAAGGTGTACCAACTGCACCTTTGATGTAAGACGCTTATGTCTCAAGCGCTTGGGAATTTCAGGATAATAAACATACTCGTGATAATCCAGATATTCATCCATCTACATATTAAGTTTTATCGAAAACAGTTAAGTAATGAATTCTTTAATTTTCATAAATTTTGACTGATGAAAGAAAATTTTGTCTACCAATACGAAGTGGAACAGCGTGGCGGATTATGTTTTACTCGTAACAGACATACAGGCTGGTATGGTATAGTTTAAAATCGATGCAATATTCATCAAGTAATCTGAACTGAGCTCTAACAGCCCTTTTCACTCATAGGAAAATTTGAACGAAAGAGGTTGAAGATTACTCTGCCACGCTGCTCCACTGGGGGGTGACAAACAACTACAAATTAGCGGATCCTAAGCTAAATTAAATTTTACGGCTTAATTCATACCTGGAATCGTCATAAGGATAGCTGGCCACAATTGCACCACCGTGCAAATTTCCTGACAGTGTAAATTGCTTGGACAGGACCCATTTCATCAACGCCGCTGTTTCCGGTTGTCGTCCACCGAACAAATATTCGTCATCATTTGCCTTATTTTTATCGAACTGGTCTGGAAAATCTCGGTTGAGATCAACCCCCTTCGCGTTACTCCTGCCTACATAATCCTTAAGGGATTCACAGGACCCTTCCTGAAAAAGCGTAATATTTGGTTAATTAGATACAAAGAATATTTTTTTTATAATTCTAACTACATCTATCAGTGACATAGCTGTAATAATCGAAATTTTATTCACTTTTTACGAGTTTTATTCGAGTGGAGCCTTAATTTCTAAATATTGTATAGTACCAACCTATATTGAATAGAACAAGCACACACACACACACATATATATAGATGTAGTATGACTCACATGACGTTATTTGATTTGTTGCTGTGAGTTTCATTTGTAATGAATAAATACAATTCATTATCTATGTTTGTTTTACACAACACGACACCCAGATCACAATAAGTAATCATATGATCTGTGTCAATATTTTTCACGAGCAGTGTACGAAATGTAATATTAGTAGTTACAAGAGATTTTAGAATTAAACAGCCTAAATCTCGCTCTTGAAAGTGAGGGCTTTTTATTTTTCAATAAAAAGGACTCACTTTTCGGCTTCGATTGCTTGAAATTTTACTTTTTTCGTTTATAGATTCTTAACTTTTAAGAAAGAAAGGAGATATGTATTTTATTTATCAGTATCTATTAACCATTTGTATTTTAAATAAAAAATTATAACACTATACAATCAATTATTGTATCAGTCTTATTATAAACAACTAACTAACAAGGGTATGTCACGACGTGAGAATTTTACTTCGGTATGAGACTCCGTGTAGATTTCGTACTCCTTTAGGGTGTTGAACTATGTAATAGCGTCGAATGGCCAAATCTGTCCTGACTCCTAAATTGAATTTCCCACGTCAAACTCTGGTGAATTAGCTTTATTAATTAGTTATTTAATTTTAAATAGGGTCATAAAAACACAGCATCTCAACGTATAATATATACTCGAAATCTCTGAATCTGGTAACAAAACAATTTAATTTCGCAAATATGTGGACGATTTTTCGAGATGTCGAGATCGAGATTGCATTCCATAGTTTGAACGCACGACCGTGATGATCATAACGTGAATTCATTGTCAAGTATTGTATTGTACCAGATGTATTAAATTAATTTACATATCGTCGCGGATAATGCATAAACACGTATTTAGGTACACTAGAGGAGAAAATCGAGACCGCGCTTTATTTGATAGGTACTAGTCCGAAATTTTTAATTTACTTAATTTTTAAACACACGGTATGTAATGCAGACAGCATTATACCATATATAGACAATGTAGATAATAGCCTAAGAGCCAGTGAACGCCAGACCTTCGTTATTTTATAAAAGCTGAAAGTTTCTCAGCGCATGCTCCCAACACAGGTAAGAACGATGGACAATCATGAAGTTTGGGCTATCGTAGCTTTAGCAGGTAAACGGTACTAAAGGTATGTCAAATACCAACCTACTTTCGTCAAATGTTATTAAAAATAACGTCATTCAATGCTAACTTTTTTTTTTTTGTGACGCAGGGGAATCTGTTTACGGATGATATCCAGGACGCCCGGATAGGCAGTCCTAGACCTATGTCGGACTCGGCACTTTGGGAGTGCAATACCGTACTAAGCCCCTGCGGGAGCTTCAGCCGCTTTAATTGGAGGGTCCCGGATCTGCAGGCAAAAGGATCTCTTCAGCGACAGGCTGGCCTCGGCGAAAAGTCCAGACTTCTCCTCCATGGGGACTGTCCGGCTCACCTTTGAACAGTCCCGACGACGCCATGTCTAGCAGGACCGGGTTCCCATCCTGGCCCGACACGGGCACAGGGGCGTTACTGGAGGTGCATTAAGTATAAGTAGCGCCTCCTACGCACCCCCATTCGTCGCCCGCTCGTCGGTCTCCTTCTGGGACATTAGTGTCTCGCAGAAGGAGACCATCACCTTCCAGGACTCATCGTCGCCGAGCATCGCGGTGATGATGCTCGGGAGCGACAATCGTGGCAACCCCTTGTCAGACACCCTTATTTATTAAATTGTAATTTTACTTACGCTATAGTATAAAAGCTGATTTTTATATATAATACTTGGGTAATAATTAGAAGATATTACATCATCAATCAGACAGTTTTGACAGTTCCAACCCCTTGCCAGACAAGCATATAGGGCAGCGGTAGGTGCGAATAAGATAGTGAATATATATTTACGAGTATAATTATACGAACTTTTCAATTAGCAAAAAAATTAATTTACTTTATTCATTATCATCGTTAAAATGATCTCATCTCTTGTTCTAGTTATAGCATTAATTTGACAAAATTTTTCGTATTTCAATAAAGGTGTTTTGTAGTTACATTATCAATTGAAGCGATTTTTACAAAAACGACATAACTGACAATTTTCGCATTTTTTTGTTATTGGCACCTTTTTGTTCGTATTCAAACAGGCTTTTAAACGCATTGATCCATTTTCAATAAAAACTACTCAAACACGAGAAATCCCTTATTAAAAATTTGGTTATACTACATTATTTGGCAAAAACAGCGTAACTGATAGCAGTTGTGTAGTTTTTGTAAAAAAAGTCGTCAAGTCTATGAGCTGAAAACTCAAAAAAGTGTTTTCTTTTGTTTTGATTGAGTGAATATTTGTAAGTTGTTGCTATAAATTATGGCGGAAAATAGTGAAAATACTACTGGAATTAAACGTAAAAAACTGAAGGTGAAAAAAGAAAATGTTATAATACAGACAGATACAGAGTGTGATACATACAGACTAAAGATAAAATTACCTATATATCTAAGTGTACTAATTTTTTAATAAATACCTGGTTGCTGATAATAAGTTTTATTATTTTCTTGTTACAAAAACAACTTAACTTCAGGAAAATTTTTAAATTTTTTTCAACGTTATTATTATTTAGGATTACTTTTGTCACATATAGGTATAATTAATTAATTTATTTACGATAAACTTCCGTACGATAATAAGCTTGTTTAATTATTTTCTTTTTTAATTAACGCATTACACAATATAAAATAACTGGTTTAGTTTCTAATAAATATGTCAAATCAAGTTTTTGTTACGTTAAATAAAATGTAACAAATTATTTAGAAAATGTAACTTATGTATTCAAGGAACATTGAAAGTTTTTGAGATTTATGACATGTAAAACTAGACAGTTCTTTTACACTTTATAAATTTGATTAAGACGTAGCCGTCTGAATGGATATTACGTTTACCAAAATGGATAATTCTTCACCTACAGCTGGAGAACATCATAACGGATCAGAAAAATACAATTCATGTTTAGTAAAAGTATCATAGTTTTTTAGTTATCGACCATTTTTTTAAAATCTATAAAAATGACACACTTGCTCACTCATTTTGTCGTGACAAACGCAAAAACATGAATTATCTCTATCAGATTTTTATTTATTAAACTTGAATTTGAATAAAACAATCGTTTATTAGAAGGTACAGGGGGCCTGCATTAGAGCTCGGAGTGATCATTTTGAACACTTGTTATAAAAGTAAATAATAAATTGTGCAAAGATAACCTTCTTTTCTTTCAACTCCTTTAAATTCAATTCATAAATGAATAAATAGTTTTAAAAAAGAATTTTACTAAAACCTCTGATTAAAACAATAAATGAGCTCTATTTTTTATAAATTATGAAAATCCTTTGAAACCGAAGGATCAAATACCATCTGTTATACCTTTTTACAATCTCAATTGAATAGGTAAATTATTTGTAAGTTGGTCAGTCAAGTCCCCATACATTTTTCTTACGACATGAGCGATCAAACACAAAGAAGAAATGATTTGAAAGAAGAAAAAAAATACACTTTTGAATAGTCATATTACAGAGGAATTTTATTATTTAATTAATTATAGCTAATGTGAAGCTACCACTGATTTGGAATGTAGATTCTGCTGATAAAAATGTGCAAGAAACTCAACAGTTACTTACTCTTTAAGAAAAAATACATTAATGCATATCTTAAATATTTTAAATTCAAATATTGACCAGTAGTATGAAGTTATAAAATCCTATATTTCTCGATCAATATGCTTTTTATTAAGATATTTGTTTAGAACAGAATTTATGAATTATTAGTATAGACAGGTTATATTTGACATAAATAAGGTTTGTGTACAAGGTATAAGTTATTGAGCATTTCAATGACTTGTTATTGTGAAAACGGACTGATAGTGAGGGCATTTTGCAAACACTTGCATTGACCTCTCTATCAATGACCCATCCTTTACATGATAATAGTAAATATAGACCATTACTAAGATTAACTTTTGTCACAATATAAAATTTTTGTTTAATACAAAAATGGATCAGGGGGCATCCATGAATTATATGAGGCTTTGGAGGGGAGGGGGGGCTTCATAAGCCGAGCCAACCTGAGTGAAATCTCACTCAATCTCACGTGGAAGAAAGGGTGGTCTCAGCATATAACATGTAATTTTTTTCCTTCATTAAAAATCTTCAATACTAGTCTTATCTAGTCTTAAATTAAAAAATATAATGGACTTTTTTTTATAAATCTCATGTATTCAAGCACATATTAACTCATTTACATTACAAATACGTACATGTTTTAAAAACTCACGTGATTGGGGGACTGGGAAGCATGTCAAGTAAAACAAAATTTTACCAAGTGGGAAAGGGAGTCAACAAATTGGCAAAATTGTCTCACATAATTAATGGATGTCCCTTATTATTAATTATTTATAAAATACACAATAGATTACAAATAGAAAATTATTTATTATATTTAGTCTTTCCGTAAATAATTATAACATTTTAGAGTATTTACTTGAGTATATTTTATGTTAATTTAATATGCTTTTTATTCATTACAAAAAAAATTATTGATGATTTCTTTAATATGAAACATAACTCTTTAAAAAATAAAAGTGAACAATTCCTATTTACAAGTATGTGACAATAAAATATACTCAACATACTTGGTAATAAAATTTGTCATAATCAAACAATCACTATTAAAAGAAAAAAATACAAAGCTAAAGCAAATGAATGACTTGAATTATATGAAAGGGGAATAACAGATAAATGTTTTTTACTTATTCTTATCATTTAAATGTCTATTATTTCTTTTTTATAATTATTTGAGATACTTATATATATCATATACCCCTATAGCAGGGTTTCATACAAAACAAAAATAATACTATAATATATGGTACTCACCTTACTGGCTTCAAACCCATCAGGGTTCAGAGACGGCATCAAGTGAATGTCAGTGGTATTAACCAATTTCGTGATCCTGTCGTCTTTACCATAATTCAATAGTAAATATTGCGCCAAGTATATAACCAACTCCCGGCCGACAGATTCATCTCCATGCATATTAGCTACATATTTAAACGATGGTCGTTCTGGATGTGTCTGTTTCACACCTTCAGTTATTTGTATAACCAGTAGTTGGCGTCCTTCGACGGACTTTCCTATCGAGTACACCTTAGCAAGTTCCGGGTATAAAGACTCGAGTTTATTAAATAAAGTAACTAAATCATCGTACTTCCTGTACTTTGGGGGAACGAGAACAGGATCATTATTTTCCTTGATAGAGCGTGGCACACATTCACTTATTGAAAGAGTAAATAATACAAATATAAACTTAGACAAAAACATGGTGCGCGTCGTCTTTCATCCAACTGTAATTATTGAAGTTTAATATATCTTAAAATACCTATTCACTTAGTACACACTGCGAACATTATTCGCTACTACGGGACATAGTTATTTGCAAAATACGAGATTCGAAGGAAATAGAAAAGTTGATTCACACTCCCACAGCTGACGATGACGACTGACGAGTAGGGATGCTCGATGAACATCGATGTTCGATGATTATCGATGTTGAGAGCAAAAACATCGATGTTTTAACATCGATGTTGCAATATGAAAAACATCGTAACATCGATGTTAACAGAATCGATCATCGATGTTAACAGAATCGATCATCGACGTTAACTCGCGGCCTCATGCACGACCAAATGCAACTTATGAAACAAATTATGTCTTCTATGAATGCATCCACAAATCACTTTACTAAAATTGTGATATTCGGAACGCGTATTCATTCCCGCGCACCGATCTTTCGCTGGCACGGTACCTTTCGGTAGTAAAAAAAAAAGTATACAAGTTGTTTGAACGATATTTATCAAGTTAAAAGTTTGGCAGAGATAGGGGACGACCTTTTTTTTTCGTCATCCGATAATTGTACCGATAATTTTCATCCGATAATAACCGAGAAGTGGTCATGTCGTGATCCATGGACGACCTTTTTTTTTTCGTTGGCCGATTTCTTTCGATATCGATAACACGATACCATTTTTCCGATAAATATCCCTACCAAAAACATTGATGTTACATCACAAACATAACATCGATGTTTGTGTTTAACATCGATGATGTGTTTTCGATAAATATCGAACATTGGTTTTCGATTATCGGCTTTCGATTATGTTATCGATGTTTTTTCAATATCGATCATCCCTATTGACGAGACAGGTAATTGTGTTGCCACCAACCATAACCATTTTCCCTGAGATAATGATGAATAATTAATACGCTTTTTATTTTATTTTTAAATGTACGCAGTACACATGTCGAAATGAAACATCTTTGGCAAACTCAATTTAAAATTTATTAAAATTAATAGTTAAACATTCTATTACTTATTTACGCGTTGTGTACGCGTTGCTACGATACGCGACATAATACTATCTCATTCTCTCCTACATATTTTTGTATTTGTGTCTCTTACCTGTTGTTTTTTCCGTCGCATCCCGTTTCAAGTCACAACGATTCTAAAGAAGTTTCATTTCAAATAATTCTAGAACATAAATAACCAAAATGTATATATTTTCATAAATATAATTTAAAAAAGCGTTTTAAAATAAGTACAGTATAATATTATTTTATAAAAAGTGAACAATAAATCATTGCCATCCTTAATCCTAGTGGTCTGTGTGCTAGAATGAATAGTGGGGAGCTATAGTTCCCTTGGTATTATTATACTCTTTGGGGGCTCGGATACTTTTTAATGGATCATTACAACGTGTGTGGGTATCACTAATGATCATATCAATTAAGCTATAAGGTCCTGAGCACGGTCTAGGAAATAAATAGGTACAAATCGAGGACCCGAGAAACCGAGGAGCCCCAGGGCAGTGTCATCGCTGCCAGCTCTACGGACACTCGGCCCGTCACTGCCATGCCAAGCCGTCGCGTAAAATGCACCGGCAACCACGGCACTTCCGACTGCCCCCGCAAAACACGCGACCCGGAGATCCCGCCGAGCTGCGTTCTTTGCAACACACAGGGCCACCCCGCGAATTATCGCGGATGCATTAAAGCTCCCAAAAGGAGCTCCAAACCAGCTCAGACAAGCCGGTCCGCTTCGGAACTCTCGGGTCTCCAATAGGCACGGTGTTCAATTAGATCTGATGACCTCACTTCCCTCGCTAGGATTCGATGTCATTGCTCCCCCGACCCCTACTCGACTTCCTAACAGGACGAATGACAGTGCTGACGTGCTCGACATAGCGATTTTGAAAGGCGTGAAACTCGTGTTACGTTCTATCGAAACGCTACCAGAGCTAGACTCCGACCATAGGCCCGTTTTAATTCAATTAGGAGCGGAC
The DNA here is from genome assembly GCA_036937285.1 of Euphydryas editha. Taxonomy (NCBI): domain Eukaryota; kingdom Metazoa; phylum Arthropoda; class Insecta; order Lepidoptera; family Nymphalidae; genus Euphydryas; species Euphydryas editha. The sequence continues at coordinate 3,326,432 of JAUPFZ010000019.1, read as the reverse complement.
CCCCAGCTTGCACTCCCTACTAAAGTCACCGACTGGAGGAGACTCGACGAGCTTCTACAGACGGTCGACGCTCCCACACTGAGCGATATACCTGACAGAATCGACACCGTTGAGGCCGCCGAGACGGCCGCGAACGGCCTCACTAGTCACATTAAATCACTCATCAACGAGTGCTCCCGAGAGATTCCAATCCGCCCTCGTGAGCGATGTGATCTACCGGACGACCTCAAAGCACTCATCAGACGTAAAAACGCCGCGATTAGAGCCCATGACAGATATCCGACTGACGCTAACCGCAGGCTGCGCTACTCTCTACTAAGGGAGGTTAAAGCACGCTTTGCCGAACTCAGGGAGGACAGAGACAGCAGACGCTTCGGAGAGTTTTCGCCATCACACCGCATACTGGGCGCTGGCGAGGGCTCTCCGGAGAGGCGTTACAAACTCGTTACCTCCACTAGTGAGACCGAATTTACCACCCGCACTAGGCGATCTCGATAAAGCCGAGTGCCTTGCCGACAGGTTGGAGAGTCAATGCTCCCCTAGCTCACAGCCCATAGACCCCGAGCACCTCCTCAAGGTCGACTCGGAGGTCAATCAGTTGGCGGCCTCTCCGCCGGTAGACGAACCTCTCTCACCAACCACGGTCGAGGAAGTCGAATCGATTATAAAATCCATGCTGCGTGCATGCCAAAAAGGCTCCCGGCCCCGATCTCATTTCAAATAAGGCGATAAAACGTCTACCACATCAACTAGTAGTACTTCTAGTTATGATCTTCAACGCCCTCTGCCGACTGTCAACTCGCCGGCTGCTCCTTCCCCGATCAGTGGAAAGAGGCAACAGTCATAAGCATTCGAAAGCCCGGTAAACTCGGCAACCTAACTACTAGTTGCAGATTCTTACGGAAGGCCACGGCTTCCCCGTGATACATTCGTAATATAGACCTCCATAAGGATTTTAAATCGATTCGATCGCCAAGCACATTAAATCGATCGCCGCTAACTATTTTGAGAAAGCGCGCAATCATTCAAATCCCCTCATAGCCCAGTCATGCGTGTATAACACGCAACGCGGTAACCTCAAACACCGCTGTAGAGGCTCCCTTCACGTGCTCACTGACCCAGACGACCCGATAACACTAGCCAATCCCTTCCCGATAGGTACAGTATACAACCGTACCACACACCACACTACTCACCTACACCGTCTTCGCCGACGGAGTCGAAGATATAGGATTTCACCGGCTCGTACGCGCCTAGGCAGAGTTCAGAGTAGAGTAGAGCAGTAGTTCGATCACCTTTTAGCGCTCCGCATAGCGCCGTCTTAAGCCGGCCAACCGACGCGTATAAGTTCTTCAGAGTCGCCCCTAAGGAGGCTCTCATTTCTAGGCTGGACCTTAAAGTGTCCGCCCCCGCGCGTGTGTAGCGCTGTAAAGGCCATTAAGTCGTATCGAACGTCATAAATGTTAATAATACATCCTGATGATCTGAATGTGAAGATGTTCTAGAATCTGTAGTGTGTTCCCTCCAAAGCCAATTGAAAGGCAAAAGTTGAAAAAAAAATCAAATTATTTTTGTAATTTAAGTAAAAAATCAAAAAATGAAATGCACTTTCTTTTGTATTGGAATGAAAGTTGAGTAAAAAACAATCACATTCTATAATTTTTACGCGTTTTCCACGATTTTGTACTGGAACTAGAAAAGTTTGCTTTTGGAACTACCCTATTTAATTAAATATTTATTTAAAAATGATCAACCTCAAGACGTTGAGTAAAAAATTTTTTTTTCTTTCGAATTTTTTTTTTATTTTAGGTTCAAATTCTACCACCATGCAAAAAAAAAAAAATTTTTTTTCAACTCACCTTGATATTTGAGCTTGCAATTTATCAAAATGGTAATTGGTGGTATCATAGAATTATTGTTTAAGTAGGTACCTGTTGGCTGTTTATCACGATATTATTTTTAATGGCGAAAGACAAGTTAATGAATTAAAATTTTTAATAAAATGTAGTCTCGGTCTAGAATAATAAAAGGTTTCTAGAAAAATAAAAAAATAATATTTAAGAAATAACGTTTATGTCACATCACATGGCAATGTGCGCATTTAAAATAAACATACAGTACATTTGAACTTAATCTAATTGAAATAAAAAACATTTATTATAAGCAACCCACGCTACCTTTGTCGTTCTGCTTACATTTTTATAGGAAAACAACACAAAAATATTCAAACTAACTAATGGTATGAACACTAAATGATAAGAATGATACTCAATTATATATTTAAAAAAAACTCTACACGTAGGTATATACTAAATAGGACATTAAACAATATTATTTTAATAATGTTTAATATTATATAAATATTAAAATTGTAACAAAATTAACATCAGTAACATAATTAAAGCTAATTTAAAGAATAAGTAATGTGTTATTATGTATGTATCACAGAATCTATTAAATAAATTTAATAGCAAACAGGGATACATGTGGGAAAATGTAATTTTTCATAACAATTTTTGTTCACATTAAATAAGATAATGTCCAAAGGTAAATGTAATATTTTTATTTTTATTTGAAATACAAATATTTATTTATGGTAGCTTAAAATAAACCATAAATATTACAAAAATAAATTATTTGAAACGAAAAAAAAAAATAAAAATAAAACATTTCTAATTGACTACTTATTGACAAAAAATATTATCATTATATTACAAAATGTTAGAAAAACTACAAATATTCGATACTTAAATTTAACAAAGGCAGTGTAACATTGTTACTTAGGTCTAAATTTAATTTATTAGAATAGAAGATGTATCTTCCTATCCTATGTATTTCTATCCTTATCTTGTGTACAAAAGGTAAAAATGTTACATGAGTAACATGAAGAAGAGTAAATCCGTCGAAGAACAATTTTGTAAATTAAGGCACGTTTTCAGTACCGAATATTTAATAAATAAATTTACTATATTAAAGTAATACTTACTTATGTTCAGTCTGATGTAAAAATTGTTAAAGCACAATAAATATACTACAATACTACATACACTACGGTTGAAGGTGTACGATTTGAATACAGTGGCAGGGTAGGGTAGATTGGCACCCGGGGCGGTTTTGGATTGAGCACCAAACATGCTTACGAGACTTTATTTTACTTAAATATTCGATCAGATTATCAATAATGCGAAAATTATATGCGATATATCGCTTTCATCCGATATTATCGAATCATCTAATATCGATATGTACAATCGATATACATTTATTGTGACCTTTTTTTTTAAGAAGTCTGGGTAGACCGCCCCCTCCATCCCCCTTTACGCCACCCACTGTTTCAATAATCTATCTCTTACTCTTATAAACTTCATATGAATTCTGTCAGAAATCTATAGTTAGTAAGCAAAATTAAGATTGATTTGATTATTAAGACAGGCCGCTAACGGTTTTAGTTACGTACACCTACGGCGAGTTGCACGAAACCGTCGCTAACTTTCCGTTAGTTAAGTTGCAATTAATCTTAAAATTAGTTGATCTCATGATTAATTTAAAGCTGTTGGAATTAATCATCCGTTAGATAGGTCTTTAATTAAACTAAATTTTTTTGTTAACTTAATCAGATGTAGGTTTCGTGCAACAGAAAATCACGATTCTTGTGATTAAATTAGTTTAATAAACACTTAAATTTAAAATTTGTTTCGTGCAACTCGGCGCTAGTTTCACAAAATTTGACACTAATTTTTATCAAAAGTATGAGTAGGTACAGACATCAAAATCTAATGTTGTTGAAATATATCGAAATCTAAACTAGTAACATGAAAAATTACTTCTAGAGCTGTCATTTAAATTTGGGTGTTGTAATAAAGCTACTTAATTTGGCTTCATTTTTAAATTATTGTATTGTTAATTGCTGTCAAACTGTTCATTTAGCGAGATTTTTAAACAGAATTTACACTTATCAAAAAAACTAATAGGAATTTTGCTCTTCGAAAATTTTAATATGATCATTTTATTTCATAGAATTAATAAAAATAGTACAGTTATCAACTAAAAGAAAAAGGTTTACAATAATTTAAGACAAATTAATTTAACGCCATAATGAAAAATGGCCCAATAGAAGGTCTATCACACATAAAATAGAGACGAGACTCCAATGACAGTTGTCTACATAAGGACCGGGAATTTTAATACAAGTATGTTACACAAATAATACATTTCCATGGAATTACTATAAAGCTAATACAAAACTACAAAAATAATACATACATATTTTTTTTTATTCAAACCTAAATATAGATACTAGAGTACCTTTCATTTTTAAATACTCATCAATACTTTTTATTGAAATAAAATGTACAACATAATTATTATTATGTTAGTTCTACGAAAAAGGTAGAAAAATACTTTAATACTTTTATGCCAATGACTTTAAATATCTCTTTTAAGTGTCTCTTCCATTTTTTCTTTTTTTTTTCTAAATTGTCCCTTAAAAATGATGTTTATGAGAGTTAATACTGAAAATAACTAAAGTTTAAAAAAACTTACTATCTATTGTCGCATGAAAATATTTTGTAAAGACTTTCTTTAAGCGCAGACACATTCTAATAATTTAAAGGTTTTTTTTTGATGAAATATGAAAAAGGTCACTTTGTTTAATCCAAGGCTAAATTATATTGTTCATGTTCAAGGAATCACTTTTTTTTAAAGATAATAATTTACATTATAACAATATTTCTTGCCTTTTCTTCACGCAAGAGTATTCATAGCATATGCAATATTTTTTTGTAATTGTATTTTAAATACAGTAAAATACAAAAATAGATATGTAGGCGAGGTATTTCATGCCAACTCGTCCTACCAATGGATTTTGCAACTGGGACACTTTTTTGTACCTTTAGAAAAAGGTTAATATGAATTTTTTCAAATTTTTTCATGCAGCCATTTATTGGCAACAGATAATAAGACTGAGTAACTATCTAAATGGTAAAAGTTTAAGTAAATACATAAATAGTAAAAAACAAATCATAAAATTTCAACATTAAAACAAATATCCATCATTATCCCATTACGAGGCTAGGTTCAAAATTCGTGTTTGGGGAGTAATATTTTTAGAAATTTAAAAAAAAAGTCGATGGATACAAGCAATCTTAAAATCACTGTTTTAATTTAAAATAAAAACAAAAAACAATCGAATTCATAATGAATAATTTTTTGCATAATTTTTTTTACAAATTTCATCAAAAAAATACGAATAAAAAAAAAGACATAAATCGGACAATTTTCCACTAAGTTGTGGCTATTTAAAAAAAATCCCCGAAATCTTAAAAAAAATCATATCCCGATTGGTTGGATGAAAAAATTTGAAAAAAAATATATAAAAACCTTTTTCTAGTGGTACAAAAAAGTGTTCCAATTTCAGCGAAATCGGAGATGCAAAATCCATTGGTAGCAGGAGTTAGCATGGAATACCCCAGGCTCAAGATAAGACGAAATTGCATAATTAATATGATTATGCTCTTCAAAAAGTAACAATTGAGTACAGCAGCATACAAACACACAAAAATAAATACAACTAACACACACATAATTATATCTTACAATTTCATACACGTTTTATGCACTTTTTATACAAGATTAATTTTTTTATTTATCGTTTCGAGGAATGATTTTAGAACGGTTGGGAATCATTAAAATAGTTTAATAAAAAAAGAAAAAAAAATCATGTAACTTTTTTGATTATTTCATCGATTTTTAAGTTCGAATATTTAAATTTCTTTCGTATATCGTATCGTTTCGTCCACAGTTTACAATTAAGAACTCAGTGGGTTTTTTTAACGCTTAAAGTACTTACTCTTAAAACAAACACTAAAATATATGGCCCCAAAGTCTACTACATTGTTAAATCATTTGAAATGCGATTTCCAGAAAATGTTCGCTAGAATGCCCGCTACCATCAGAGAGAAGTAGAGTACGACTGCCGCCCACCACAACCGTTTCTCCCATTTACGTTTTTCTAGATTACGGAGCACGCCGATACCGACAAGGAGCCCTGGAATATCGCACGAAATTCATAAATTATTTGCACATTAAAAACAGTATTAAAAATTATACAATAAACTTTAATTGTTATTAAGGTGTAAAACGGTACGTTTATTTACGAGTAGAATGTTTGTAAACATCCCATTTTATGTCATAATAATATTGAAAGGGAACATGAAAGTTTAAATTTTTAATTGGTTGGGTAGCTTCGAGATCTGCTTTTCTTAATTTTATTTGTAAGGTTCATCTCATATTTGGAGATGGCGGGAAACGTCATTAGGTCATATGCGTGAACTGAACTGATATAGTTTGTAAACGTCCCACTACTGGGAGAAGGCCTGTGCTCCATATAGGAGAATTGTAGCTTAATCCATTACGCTGCTCCAATGTGGGTCGGCGGATAATTTATCTGTCATTAGTAACGATCGCTATCAGGTATCGATAACACGGAAGTGAGACCTACAAAAACATACCCAGACCAGAAACAAAATATTTGTACAAATACAAATATCTGCCCCCAAACGGAAATCGAACCCGTGACCAACGGCGTCGAGGTGACTTGCACCACTTCACCAGACCGATAAGTTGGGCTTGGAGCATATGGATGATTCAGGAGAAATCCTGAGACAGATATCTGGCAATCAGTGATAATAAGACTCTTACCAAACCTCCTTGAAGTTTAATATGTGTGTCAGTCATTCTTCTGTGTCTCCAATATTTTGGTGCTATTGCAAGCGTCATGGTCACGGGTAGTATACAGATTACAGGTAAATATCCTGTTTTACGTCTTAATATATATACCGGTGGGAGGGATGCGCTGTGCCGCGCTCCCGGCTGCATGGGTACCACCATCTTGCTTATTTCTCCCGTGAAACAGCTTTGCTGTGTTTCGGAGAGAAGGGCAAGACAGGCAGTGTAATTACTGGCACCGAGACTTTAACACCTTATGTCTCTGGATAGGCAACACATAGATAAGTTGCCTGGGCTAGTTCCAGGTAAACTAGTTTATATTCATGGGCGACGTCAACCACTTACCATCAGGTGGAACGTTTGCCAGTTTGCCTATCCAACTAACATAAAAAAAATAGTATGAAACCATGAAACCTTCAGAAATATTCTTCATAGAAGAGACGTTGGACGTCTAATATCTTTTACAGTATAGTAATACCTAGTTACTGAAGTAAAAAGTTCGTAGGCAACATACCGGCAATTGCACCAGCCAAATGTGCGACGTATCCGATGTTCTGCTGCAGCTGACCCCAGTAGCGAGCGTACACAGCGGTCCCGACGTCCACCACCGCCAGCAGCAGGAACACGAGCAGTTGAATTATTGCGAATTCCATTTCCGCCCAATTCTGTAAACGAAAAATAAATATGATATTACTGTACTGTATTAGCCAGTGCACGTGCACTCAAAAATCGTTCCTAAGATAGGGATTGCATTTCTTTCTACCATGGATTCAACTCAACTCGTAAGAAAGAAACAAAATACCAGTAGTCAACTAAACGCTAGGAACGATTTTTTCACTTTACATGTTAGAAACAAATGTCAACCTTATGACACTTATTGCAAGGTGCATATTGGAATGTACATTTTTATTGAGTGAGCGTTCCGGTTATGATATAAATTCCTTGGATTAGAGGCTTTCAATAGTGCCATAATAACACAGATGATTTCTCTAATATCACGCAGAGTAGAGAAAGAGATTGATCCGTTAGATCAATATTATCTAATCCAATAGAATTTTGAAGAGAAATCTACGGTCCCACCGCCAGTCTTACTTACCATGATAATAGTCGCAATGTGAGCCGTGATAAGCGCGTACACACCACCAGACGCTCCGGCAAGGTACACTTTCGAGTCAGTAAGACTAGTCGCTATTGAGCCGGACACAACACCGGCGAGATACACCAGCATCACTCGCCACCACCGGTGTACCATTTCGAGCGGTACACCCAGGAACAATTGCACCAATAAATTGACTAACAGGTGAACTACGCTGGAATTAAGAAAATTAAAAGATATTAAAAAACCGGTCAAGTGCAAGTCGGACTCGCTCATGAAGGGATCCGTACCATTATTTATAAAGAAGGCAAAAAAATCATATCTGTTGTATGGGAGCCACCCTTAAATATTAATTTAATTATTTATATTTAAAGTGAATAATATAACTCAATATTCTGTGAATATTTCAAGCGTCTACTTGTTGCCGTTATCGATATCAAAAAAAAAAAAAAAAAACATATTTGTTGTATGGGAGCCTCCTTAAATATTTTTTAATTCTGTTTTTTTTTAGTATTTGTTGTTATAGCTGCAACAGAAATAGATCATCTTCGAAAAATTCAAGTGTCTATCACGGTTCATGAGATACAGCCTGGTGACAGACGGACGGACGGACGGACAGCAGAGTCTTAGTAATAGAGTCCCGTTTTACCCTTTGGATACGGAACCCTAATTATGGAACAATATTAGTATTATTGTGTGGCATTTAATTAAATTTATCAAATACGACAATAAGCTATCTTCTAGGGCATCTTTTTCAAGCAAATAGATAACAGGGAGAACAGTAGATCTTATAATAAATATAACTTTTTAAACGTGTTTACATCAATATTATATCTGTTGGAAAAGATACAAATTATTTGCATGAGATTTTTTTGGACAAATATATTTCGTATCATGGTGTACCAATACACCATGATCCAGAATATATACTACATTTGTAAGGTGTATCGTTTTTTTAGTAATCGTATTTTAGACTATTACTTAGAAGAAAAAATATGTATTAAATATGATTTAAAAACAAGATGGATCATCAAACTCACCCAACATGAACCATCATGTAAGTCAAGAATCGCCACGCCTCCTGCCTCTTATGGGGGTTGTATATAAATATCTGCGCGATTGGACCCGTCGCATCAGTCTTGCCATGCCACGCGTCATAAACGAATAGTACGATTTCGACAATCGATATCAATATCATAGAGATCGCAGGAGGCCAGCAGCTATACTCTTCTTCGTAGGTACCGTCTGTGTACGTGAATATGCTTTTGCTATGGTGATGGACTGTTTAACGCAACACAAAAGGGACGGGAAAAGGGTAGGTCAAACATAAACGAATTCGATTTTTAATTTTTTTAGTTCAGTTTAAAATATACCAGAAGCATCAAATATAGATATTTTTGTTATAACCGGTTTATTTTTTTATTTTTTTACCGGATTATAAATAGATGTTAACAACAAGAATGGAGCACGCGATGTCAGTGTGACAACCACGTACAGGATGTATTAAGTCAATTAAACGGTCGCGTGTTGAAAGCGCAAATTGTCGTTAACAATGTAATAGGGATGTGAATTACGATACAATAGAGACATTGTCAAAATTATCGATAAAAATAGATTTAAATTGAAATCGGGCAAGTAAATAGCGATAAAACATTTTTTTTTAATTTTAAACAAAGGATAAACAAAACAACAATAGGATAGGGTTGGGAAAAAAAAAGAAAAAATATATCGTTAGTATCACATGCATATAATACATTTGTTAGTCATGTTATTATAATTAGTTACAAGTCAACAATATATAGGTACAATTATTTAGGTATATTATCAATTATGTAGTTATACATATATTATACATAAATTTTATATCTAATCAATTTAAATGATTTTTACAAATAATCTGAATTAACTAATCTTTAATTGTTTAAAAATGAAATAATTGTGCTATACGTCGCATATAATATTTTAATTTTGAGGTCATTTTCAATTTTAATACGTTTCACAGTCGCTTTGAAAAGTTTTAAGTATCATAATATTTAAGTTTTATATTCCATGTTAAATTCAACCGAATTAAATATAGCACATTGTAAATTGTTTAAATTATCTATTGGACGTTTTATAAGACACCAACGACCTAATTTAATAATACTTTTTTTAAGAGTTTTCTATGAATTAATTTTCTTGACTCTGAACATTCTCACTGACTATTGAACGTAAAAAATAAGTACATTATATACAAATAAACATAACGTATATTACCAGAAGCTGACCAAAAAATATACGATTATCTCAAAGCATTGATAAAAAATATAAAGCCTAAGAATCCATTATGGTACCCATAAATAGTACGTATTTCAATTTAATTGTTAATAAAATCCTATATCTATATTACTATGTATGTACATATAAAGCCACCAAACCATGCACAATTACTTATACATAAACCATGAACCATGAACTCCGACATAATCAGACAAATGAGATTATATGATTGAGGTGAAACATGCTCTGATAAAGATTCATGGACGTCTTTACATAACAATGTAACTACGAATTTTACATTACTCTCATTAGAAAAATATCTTTAGAAATATGAAAAAAAAAAGCGTTAAAAAAATACTGTAAGTTAAGACAGGTCAAACGAGCTTAAAGATGTCTGATGACTTTTAGAGGTTCCCATGGCTACATTTCGCTTTTTTTTTTAAGCAGCTTAATTAAACCATACTGCATCATTACGAAATTTCTGTAAAACCTTTACGGTCAAATATTTTTAATGCCAGCTAAATAAAATCCCATATAAATAACAAGCACTTTGTTCAAGAGAGCCGTAACAACCTTAGTTAACGTTAGATAAGGACATAAAACAAAAATACGACATCTGTTTTTTTAATAGACATCCTTGTAAAAAATATTACAAAATTTTACTCTATCATGATTTTATTCACTGATTAAGTATCAAGAGGTTAAGGAGACTTGTTTATAATGATTGTTACCAAGATTATTTTAAATTCAAATATCATTTTCGAGAATACGAAATGTTAAGGTCGAGATTACACGAAGACTACATATCTATGCTTAACCCTTATTTCAACTTACGACAGTATTATCACATCAACCACTAAATAAACTCTGATAGGCTGATAGAGAATTTGAAAATTATTTCTAATTATATACTATTTTTCTAAATTTTACTAGACGTTTATGGTTACTGTTTAGCCTCATTGATATATAGCTTCATGTTTTAGAGCCTACAATTTTCAATAAATAGGCTTTTTAACTTCGTAAGTTACTACTTTTTACTACTTTTCCGATGTTTTAATACAAACAATGTATGTAAAACTTAAAATATAGATAACAGAACATCGAAAATTGAATTTAAATGACATTAGCAAAGTATTCTATTTTGGCAGAAAAAAAGAACAAAAATTGGGAAATATTTCATATTAAAATGATGTAAGGTTTATTTATGGAGGGTAGAGTTAAGGAGCACAATCTCATATAGCCATATGGAGTTCAGCACAAAAAGTATCCACAAAATAGCATTAAATAAAGGAGGCGCTGGTGTAGTGGAGGATATGATCTGAACTGTTTTAGATGACTTGAAGTTTACTGAGTTGAAGTATTAATTTGAATATTCTCATAGACTAGAGTAATTAGTAAATGTATTGTAATTGAAAGTTAAGCGACTAGCGAGTTAAGTAAATTATCTAACAAAAAAAAAAACGGTCTTCTGGTACAGCAACGCCATCTTTATTTAAAGTTATTTCGGGGACACTTTTCTTAACACAAGATTGTGCCCCATAGAAAAAAAAGGAGAGTTATAAACAGTGTGTTACCAAAATATTCCTTAACATTTCTAACTTGCTCCAATACTTTTTTCAAGCAAAGTTTCAGAACGACATATTTGTCTAAACGTTCACTAATTCGGTAAAACACATCGATCCGTTTGCACGTCTTTAACCACATTTCACATTCGATTCAACAACACAGTCGATATTTCAATCTAAATATACAAATATAAACACATCCTGCAAACGTTATTTTATTTCACGAATTTGTTTACTCCGTATTTGTAGGTCGAAGAACTCGTACCCGAAGTTTTCTGCTAAACTGAAACGTCCACTCGATGATATACAGAGTAAACGACTATTAATATCTAATGGCGGACAAACTTGCAGTACAAATGCACAGATTAGTCGCGAACGGCGCCTCTGGACCTCTAATGCGTTTAACGACAGACGTAATTGCATTTTCTCGAATGGTTACGATGTTATCCAAGAGTGCACCAAGAAAATTTAAAAATATATCTATTTTTTTACCAAGTCTCAATGATAGGTGTAATCCTAAATAAACCAGGAATTTTCAATTTCAGATGGAATACACGTAATTTAATTAACTATCAATAAAAAAGTATCAAAACATGCGTAAAAGTGAACTGATAACGAACTTAAAGCTTTATACGAAACGTGTCATACAATCGGTGACATGTTCAATCTTTAAACCCTTATCACCGCTACGCCTCACAAACTTAAGGTTTGGTGACGACAACAAATTGATAAATAAAAATTTAAAAACTTTTTTTTCATGCTAGCATGATAGGAACCGGAGTATCTAGCTAGACATTTTACAAACAAAGAGATGTGGCATACGGAATTCATTTGAAATCTTTGGCTATTTTTTTTTTCTGTTACGCCTTACGTGCGTACATAAGTACACACACATTTTTATTATTTATGCTTTCTTTTAATTTACATTAATTTATGCATATATTTTTATGCTACATTCTCTAGTCCCAAAGGATTTAAAGCGAATTTCAAACGACCTTCAAGATATTACGTTTAGCAGCGAGTTGCATAATACCGACCACCAATTACCAAATTAATACAACGGACTGAACGGGAACTGTGGCATTATATTGTTACTCGAACAACATAAACAGGTGTAAATGGCCGAGTTCGACCTCTAAATATATATAAGAAGTACAGAATCATAAAACGCGAGCAGGATTATTAATTAGTACAAAAAAAAAAAAAAAGATTTATTAAGACTTAATGAAAGGTATAACGTCATATACCCGTATATAGTCGGGCCGTAAATACTGTTACAAATTAAAATAAACAAAATATTACATTTGAATTTGGAATCTGTCATTTTTATATAATTGTTCATTGTGTTTTCTCATTTTCGCGCCAATGCATTAGAAAATATTTTGTGATATTAAAATGGAGTTGGGTGATAATAAGATAACCGAATCGCTGTGTTCCATTACACAAAGTAGGTATGGAGCCAAAAACACTCTTGAGAAGCTCGTTAAGCCCCTATGTTCAAAAACCAAGAATGGTCCTTTCAGCAAGACTTGGTGGTGCCGGGTCATAAAGCTCGATCCACCTCATCTTGGTTAGAAACCAACGTTCCAGACTTCATCAGAGCTGAAGACTGGCCGTCATCTAGTCCCGATCTTATTCCGCTGGATTAAGATTTATGGTCAGTTTTAGGGAGTATGGCTTGCTCTAAATACCTTGATAATTTGGAGTTCCTAAAACAATCCATACGATTGGCAGTGAAGATTTTTCCCATGAAAAGTGTGCGTGCTTCTATTGATAACTAGCCTCAACGTTTAAAGAACTGTATTGTAGCCAATGGAGACCACTTCGAATAAGATTTATATATATTTTTATGGTTTTATATTAATGTATTAAACTAACACACTTTAATAGTAATAAATATCACATGCAATAGAAAAAATGTTTTTTTATATTATTATTTATATATAATTATTAACCTATACCAGCCGACACCGCAGTTTCACATGCTTGTTTTTACAGACTTACAGAACGAAATTTAAGAAACTGCGAAATAGGCGTTAAGTTAGTTTTATTAATAAGATTTTTTTTTTGCTAAATATAAAGTTAATAGGAGAACTTTTTTTTGTTCTCCATACGATCTCTGCGACATCCGTTCATCCGAGTTTCGATTTTTTTTTTGGCTATTAGAAATGTACTAGGGTCTATAAAAAATCCTTATATTGCGAATCGAAACTTTTTCATTAAGTAACAGTTAATTAATTCACCAAGTTACATTTAGTTATAAGTTAAATAAAATTATTTTAGTTAAATAATTAGCCTTAAAAATTTGATCTCATTTTTAAAAAAATCTTGGATTTTTCAAATCTCTTTAACAAAAAAAAATCATTGTGAAAAGTGTGTGTTTTATCGATATCTCTGATATTTTATACAAAATGATATTGAACCCTATAAAATCTTCATTAAAGAATCAGCGAATATAATATGAATAACGGTTACGGATACCAACCTCTTCTCTTACGGATATCTGTGAATACGGATACGAATATTCAGCAGTTCCAGTACGTCACTAGTAAAATCAGTAAAATTTAGTGATTTCGTAATGAGTCAGTTAGTGAGTGATTTTTCGTTTATATGTAGATTATTTAATTCATTAGGATAAATGTCAGTTTGAAAACCAAATAGAAAATAGGTACTGAACCGATTTACAGTAAACTGGAGAATGTACATCTAAAAAGAATTGAACAGGTTATAAAGCATCACAAAGTAAATGTTAGCGAAAGTGAAACCGCATATTAAGATACTTATTCCAAGTTCAAGTGGGTTATGACTTATGATGTGACTGACTTATTTAACACCAATCATGAATTATTATCTAGGTATAGTGCATATAGAATATTTATCGACAGCAAGGTTGCAGTGATAAAAATAATAATATGATAATTATTTGTACCGATCGAAACATATCTTTAAAAATAAATAAGTTTTACATTAAAATAATAATTATAAGGATTTGAAATAAGATTAAAATAACTGAATAACTTATTTAAGTAAAGAGTAATTTTTTTTTTTGGAATACGTATGTATAGCCTTGAGGTGAAAACATCGGTACGAGGGCCGCGATGACGATTTTTTATATGAGCAAAATTTCGGATTGGGGGAGGGGGGAGTCATGAGTGTTAATATCCATAACCGAAAATATCAGAAACTAACGGATCATCCGAAATATTTTCATATTCGTAACCGTATCCGAAACTGGTGTATCATTATCCAAATCCAGATTCGAAATATGATATCCATAACGTCCCTGGTTTGTAGTTACTTTACAACATTACTTATAAAGCGTAAGTTTGTTTGCTTAAAATCTATAATTAACTGGTTTAACTTTAAAACTTATAGGTACTTAATAAAAAGACTTGTTTATCGTAACTGGTGATCCTTAAAAATGTTATAAATGTTTGTTACTCTTTCACGCAAAAACCACAGAACCAATTGCAATGACACTTGAGACGTTGATAGCTGGAAATACAGAATAAATCATAGGCTTCTTATTATCCCGACATTCCTAAGAGATCGGTAAGCACGAGGTGCAGCTTGTAGGCTATAAATACTCACGCTACGGCTCATACTGAAGTGGTGACCACTAATGTCTACGCGATACGATTATAGTTAAATAACAGCAGTTATTGAAAGATTAAATCATGATTAATTTTAATTATGATTAATTAATACTAATTCATTACTTTCTCGATACTGATGAAAACCAAGATGAATGCGCTCTACCATCTAGACTATTTACTATTAAATATATTAAGTTAAAGAGTTTATTTGTTTATTAATCCTTACATCTGTAAAGTTTAAAGCAAAAAAAAAAAACTAAATACGAAACGAACTCGCACGCGAAGAATTTTGTACTATTATAATGTTTAACAATAAAAATTTTAGATCGAGCTAAATACGTCGAAAAAAAAAAGTTTTAGTGTTAGACGGTTGGTCAAAAGGACGAACAGCGGAGCTTGTATTAAATAGGGTTCCGTTGTCTTCCTTTGGTTACGGGACCATTGTAGTCTTTTTGCGTAATAAAGTCTGTTTATCTAATATTATAAATATCTTTAAGATATCACGGTACGACTTAGAGTTAAGAGCACTAACCACAAACGATAACACGGTACAGTTCCCATTCCGATTTGGAGATGTTAAAATTCACATGTACAAAGAAAAAAATAAACAAAATTTTCAGATTTATAATATTAGTATAGATGAAAGGATATAGCGTACACGCACACATGTCTCATTCTAAAATCATAACTAGCACACATACAGATTGAGTAGTGTATGTACCTACGCTTCTACAGCAAACTCAAAGTACAATATATGTGTGTGTATCCAATTGTGGGACATCGCTAGACTAAGGGTACAGATACACATTACTAGCACTTACTAGCATGCTTATTTGCATGTTTATAGTCTAGTCGACAACTACCATTTTGGTTAACTTTTTTCAGCAGTCTCCGAAAATTATAATTAATAATGTTCCGCTTTTGCAAAAATGGCAAAAGTTATTGAAATTATTTGTTCATAGTTAATTAACAAATAACTAAGAAAAAGGGTTTAGTTTTTAAAAATAACTTTAATAACGTTTGAAATTTTTGCAAGTGGAACTTCATTTTTTCGAAAAATCATCTAGATGCCATTCCGAATCGAATAACACCTCAATCATAATTTTTGGAGAAAGTTTAATAATAAGCATGCAAGTAAGTAGCATGTGTATCTGTACCTTACGCATACACTTCTTACACTCACACACGCACAAATATACACGGCTTTTATATTTGCAAATATGTATTAAATATGTTTTATAAATGGTATAAATTGTAAACTAACGGTTAGGATTCGTTCGAGTTGCACTCGTCACTGGCGTTTTCCTCGCTGGATCTTTTACTAGCACCAAATACGTATGGATATTATTCGGTGCCAGTGGATAAACGCGTCTGTTTGTTCTTCTGTCACGTGAAACTAAAATACATTGATGTTATATTAATCGGACTGGAATTGTTTTATTATGATTTTTTTGTATTTTTTTTTTGTGGTACAGATATGAACAATAGCAAGGGTTGTTGAAACTTCTCCCTCGATTATCCTATCTCTATACATGAATCAGTGAAATTTCACTAATTTTAAGTGACTATTCATTCATTTTTTATCAATGTATCAATGATATGTAGTGAATACAGCTTCACTGACGTATTTAATAAAAATTCCATTCTAGTTTAGAGAGTATCCAAACCATGAAAAAATATCAGCGAAATGAAAGTTTTCTATAAAAAACAATAAAATATGAACTATGGTGAAACCAAGTTATATTATTTATGTATATATTTACTTTGTGGTTTCTGAGCGATACAAACAGACTGAATTACAGTTTTTATGTAGATATATAAGTATTTAGTATCAATCAGTGATTCACATGAATCGACCTTTCTGGCGTAGTGGTGACGAAAGATCAATTATTACACGATCGCAGGATCGATTCCTGTTCGGAGCGATTGTTTGGATTTCATTTTTGTTTCCATTCTAACGTAAAGCGATCAGTATTAATTGTTATTATAATCATGTGATAACGATGTAACTGATGTTAGGAATATTATCCACCATTTCTCAGTGGCTCAGCGTGGTGGATTAAGTTCCAAATTCTAATCCTCCTTTTATGTACGATAAGAGAGTGTGGACAGTTTTATGACATTTACGGGGTATTTTAGTTGAGTTCATTGGTTAGCATTGCCATTATTAACAACTGCGTTTCTGTGTAATTTGGAAATGAAATTAATTTGGCGCCAAAAATCCGCCATTTTTTTATTTTTTATTTTTATATACCGTGTCAGTCTCACAGTAAATACGAATCTAACGACACCTCTCAAGCTAAAATCAATCGAGCCGTTCAGGTCATAGAGCGTGGCAAACAAATATACATAGGTACATACATACTCTCGAAACACATAACCCTCCTTCTGGCGCAGTCAGATAAAAAGGTGTTTAAAATGAGATGATTTTAAACATATATGTTCTCGGCACAAAAATACTTTGAAGAAAATTATTAAGGACCAGTTATTATAATGAGTATTCTCGTAAGGTAATAATATACTAATACTAGACATAAGATATGCCAAACGGTCGGTCAGAGACTTTAAACGACGAAAATATTAAAAAATGTATGAAAAAACTAGTAATGTTAATTTATTATCATTTTTATTTGATAATAGACGACCCGTGTGGTTTTATCCGCGTCTAATATAATAGTTACGTACTACTCGGCTGATACGTATATAACACTGTTCAAACGGAGATAAAAACACTTTTCTTATTTGTTTTGGCTACTATAGCTATCATAGAGACGTCTTCATAAACAATTCGTTTTAAAGATCGGCCGGTTACGATTTTTTTTTTTAATTTTGTTATCATTTTGTTTTCTAAATTAATTTTTTTAAGTTTTCTAATATCAATCATATTGGTGGATTTATTTACTTATTTACTTAAATAGAACGGGTTTAAGTATTTTGTATCAGTAGGAAAAAACTAGAGATACGATTTTTAACAACAAAAAACCTTTGTAATTGCTTCGTGCAACAAACCTACCAGAGCCGTCAAATGACCGCTTTTGAGATTTAAATTAAAATTGTTAAATTCTTGGTTAACATTTTTCTTGAACTTATGCACGAATTTTTCTATAATAAACTCTTTTGCAAAAAAAAAAACGGGCACTTAAGCAAAGAACTATTTTATAGTTACTATTAGTTTGTTTGACAATTTTAGGTATTGTTATCCTCAGAATTTTATAAATTAATTAGGAAGGAATAGTTTTCATCAGTTTTATCATAACATTTTAATTAAATTATTAAGAAATAATGTTTAAGCTCAAAACACTATGATTGTACCTGCTCGCTAAATAAAAATGAAACGCGTTAATTTCTTTGTTTTTCTTGAATACATTAAAAGCAGATAAAAGTTTAGTATTGAGTGTGACCCCCTCTTGCTGAAATCACAGCTTGCATTCGTCTGGGCATGCTAGTGAGTATATATTTTATGGTTTCTTGGGGAATACGTTCCTACTCCGCGGTAATCACATTCTTTAGCTCTCTGATGGTCTGCGGAGCCGGCTGCACTGATCTCACTCGTCGCTTCAGAACGTCCCAGACATGCTCTATGGGATTGAGGTCCGGACTTCTAGCTGGCCAGTCCAAACGACGAATTCCGACTTCTAGCATAAACGCATCCACACCGCCAGACCAGTGGGCGCGAGCGTTGTCGTCCATAAAAATTGAGTTTTCGCCAAGAGCGGTTAAAGCGGGTTGTGCATAAGAAATTAGAACTTCCGTTATGTATCGGTGTCCAGTCAGTGTACCGTTTTCGATGAAGACTAACTCCGTACGATCCATAGAATTTATTCCTGCCCAAAACATAACAGAGCCCCCTCCATAAGGTGTGATTTCTTCAAAACATGCCTCTGCAAAGCGTTCTCCTCGTCTACCTAGCACTCGCCGACGTCGGTCTTCACCATGCAGAGATATCCTGGCTTCATCGGAGAACAATACCCTATCCCAGTCTTCATGAGTCCATGACACACGATTTCGAGCGAAGCTAAGCCTGGCAACTCGATGTCCACGGAGTAATTTAGGGCCGCGTGCCGGGCGATGACTGTGTATATTAGCAGCGAGAAGCCTCCTCCTGACCGTCCATAGACTAATTTGCACATTTCTTACTTCTTCGAGGGTGTTCTTGAGGTCCACATAAGAAGATTTGCGATTTCTCAACGCTTGACTAACTAGAAAACGATCATCCCGTGGTTCGGTACATGTCTTTCTGTCAGAACCAGGTCTTCTCTTGACGGAACCGGTCTCTTGATAGCGCTGCCAGATCCTTTGAACTGTCGACCGACTCACATTTAGCCTCTGAGCCACGAAGCATTGATTGCAACCTTCTTCAAGCAGCGCAATAATTTTGCTCGCTTTTATCACTTTATCTACCATTTTCGAGATTGCTAAACAGCAATAACAATACTTTTAAATGTCAAGGACACCAGATAATTTAATAAAAATTGACAAAAAGTTAATTAGAGTCGATATTAACTATAGGGAATTCGCGCCACAAAATGTAGTTAAAAGTTATTTTCTTTGAAAACCAGGCTCAGTCAAAAATTTGAATTTGGAATGTACTCTTATAAACATTATGGCACTTTTATAACTGGCCAGTAACATGTTCAAATGATTAAAACCTTTTTGGTATTTTATTTTTTTCAGCCAGGAAGAAAATCGAAACCGCCCGTTTTTTTTGCAAATGAGCTACTTAAGAAACCTATAAACCTTTTTTTTTTGTTTACGCAGGGGAATCCATTTACGGATGATATCCAGGACGCCCAGGTCGGCAGTCCTAGACCTATGTCGGACTCGGCACTTTGGGAGTGCAATACCGTACTAAACCCCTGCGGGAGCCTTCAGCCGCTTTAATTGAAGGTCCCGGATCTGCAGGCAACAGGATCCCTACAGCGACAGGCAAGAAACCTATAAACCTAATAAAGAAAATTTAAACCCAGAATTTAACCATTTTAATTATAGTCTCATAAGTGGTCATTTGACAGCTCTGGTATTTTTAGTGTTAAAGTAATTTGACTGTAGGGATCTGAGGTATCAGCTCATTTTGGATAAGGGGTCTCTTGTCGAAATAGTTTTGGAGTCCCTGGTCTAAATCATAACGCAAAGTAAATTATTTGCTAACGGACAAAGTAATGCATGTTTTTATGTAGTGAGCGTGTAAATATTTACCGTGGTAATACATAGTACGTGTGAGTGTACCGTCGAATTCTTTATCTGTGATAACGGTAAGTGGTGATTCATCATGGCCGATCAAGGTCGACGTGAGGTAAAATAGCTATAAGTATCATTAAGTATTACAATAGTGACACGTGTCTACAAAATTTTCTATATATTTTGATACGATAAATTTATTTCGACATAGATGATAACAAAAACTCAATTGAACTGAATCAGCCTGTATACGTCCCACTGTTGGGCAAAGACCTATTTCTCTATATAAAATAAGGTTTGGAACTTAATCCACCACGTTGCTCCACTGTGGGTTGGCGGATAATATCCCTACCATGAATAACGATCGCTATCAGGTGTCTGTGATGACAACCTGGACCGACGGCTTTACGTGCTCTCCGAAACACGATGAGGAGACCTACAGGAATATACACCCAGACCAGAAACAAATATTTGCATAAATACAAATATCTGCCCCGAGCGGGAATCGAACCCGCGGCCACCGGCCTTAAATCGACTTCTCGCACCACTACACGACAACGGTTATCAACAGATTGATAACAGAAAAGAATCAAGAAAAGCTCTTATATTTCCAGAATCTTTGTAGATTTGCATACTTAACAATTACATAATTTGTAACAAATGTACAGACGAAATTATAAAATCATGGATTTAATATTTGAGTAGAAATTTTTGATGTCAAATTTAATAGAAATATATTTTTTTATTTATAGAAAAAGTCTTATGTTTAACTTTACTTTGAGTCAAAGTTTAAAAAAATACTATTTCATAATTATTTTTTTACATATTTTTGATATAAACAATTACACTTACAAATGCCCTGACATGAAATATAATTTAATATCTTGTAAACAAATGCCCCGAATATCACATTAATCCGCCCCATCAAAGCAAACATGATTTACGTTGTAGTTGAACACACGTGTTTAGCACCAATACTAATAAAGTTATATATTTAATTAAAACCTATGTATATCTCTTTGATGTTTACTGTGAATAAAATGAGCCATAATAAATGTTTGTCGATAACGAGAGCTACTGTTTTAAAATATACAAATACTCTGTCGGTATGTGAAAATTAATAATTTATACGCATATTAAAATTGTAACAGGTCTAATATTTCGCACGCTTATTATTAATAAACCGAAATAAGTCAAAGTTTATTTATTTCTACTGTTACTAATAAAATGAACTAACTCAGCTCAAAGAATAGGTAGGTACAATCTGGCCGCCAACAAAGCAAAAAGACCGATTTAATGGATCACAGATGACAGAATTGCCTCCAACAAGGTAGAGGCTCGAAACTTTGACAGCGATTTCCCACAAATATGTATTTTTTTTGACCCACAAGGAAATACACCCCGACCGGAAACAAATATTTGTATAAATACAAATATCTGTCCCGAGCGGGAATCGAAACCGCGACCGCCGCGCGTTTTGAGGCGACTACTCACACCACTACACCAGAACGGTCGTCGGTACACATGGGTCTTTGGTCAACAGTACCTACATATGGGTCTAATTTTATAAATTGTCGTTATACAAGCAATTTTACAAACATTGGCAAATATATTCATTATTCGCATATATATTATTTATTGGCCGGTCGAGTGGTCAGGCAACTGGACACTTTACGCAGCGGTCTCGGGTTCGAATCTCGCCAGGTGCAGATAATTTGTATGACGAATGTAGATGTCTGCACCGGGTATATATTTATATAAATTTCTTAAATTCATATCCGTTCCTAGTACCCGTAACACAAGTTCTTACGAACTTAGCACGGGGCTAGGTTAACGTGGTCTGATTGTTGGTTAATATTTATTTATTTACTTATTATTTATATGTAAATATATTATTAAAAAAATATGCATGCAGTCGGCTGTTACCTAAAACACAGGTGTTATGTTGCCTACATTAATAACAGACAACCGCGTGTGTATGCCACACATATTTATTTTAAATTTATATTTCAAATAACTTTAGTACCGTAGTTTAATAAAACATACAATAATTAGCTTCTTACGGCTTGGATTGCATATATTTCTAAAAAGAACAATCCAGCAAGAAACTCAACAATACTCTTTAAAAACATCAAAACCAAGGAATTTATATACAAACTGGAATGGGCACGTGGACTCAAAAAACGTTCCTAATACATGGATTGCATCTCTTTCTACCATGGATTCAAGGCAACTCGTAAGAAAGAGACAAAATACCAGTAGTCAACGAAATGCTCGGAACGATTTTTTCACTTTACCTACATGTTGGAAACAAATGTCAACCTTATATCAGTTATTTCAAGGTGCATATTTGAATATACATACAATTTTATTAAGTGAGCGTTCCAGTTATGATATAAATTCCTTGCATCAAAACACATTAATTCATGAATTAAAAATAAGATAAACAATGTATGGAATTTAACATAAATATACTACATCCGCGTCATACACATCTAAATAATGTATTACAAAACAATTTTATGCTACTGATTTCTTTCTACAATTCTATACTACGAAATGGATTTAGCTTCAAGATATAAATAAATATTCCAATGGCATGTGACGCAACTTTTCTATAAAATTTACATATTTATGTAAAATTATATATATTTTAGGATATAACCAGCGTAAAATAGTGTGCGAAATATAGTGTATGAAAAAACACTTTGCAAGATTAAGAAGACACTAAAATAACACGACGCGCGACGGCAGACACAAAAGAAGAAGAAATAAATAAATAACGAGAGGCTTATTGTTGGTGATACTACAGTATTCTTAGGGATAAATTTGGACTCAATACTTCAGTGGAACTCCCACTTGTCATCCTTGAATGATAGACTCAGCTCCGCAGCATTCGCAGTTAGAAAAGTGCGACAGCTGACCGACGTTACTACTGCGCGTTTAATATATTTTAGCTATTTCCATAGTATTATGTCTTACGACCTGTTACTGTGGGGTAATGCTACAAATATTGAAACTGTATTTATTTTGCAAAAAAGGGCTATTCGTGGTATCTACGATCTTGGAACTAGAGTCTCCCTACGGGATGTTTTTCCAAAGATAGACATATTAACAATTGCGTCGCAGTATATTTATAACAATATTATATATATATTCACCAGGATATTCATTGTTTTGAAATAAATAGTATTAATCGCACTGTAAACACTAGAAGGAATAATAAAATTGTAACTCCAGGCTTCCGACTGCGCAAAGTAAACGCCTCCTTTCTGGGTTATGGTATTTGCATGTATAATAAAATCCCACAAACAATTTTGGAACTGTCTCATAATAAATTTAAAGATTTTATTAAAAAAAAATTAATAGATAAAGCTTATTATTCGGTGCAGGATTACTTAGTCGACAAAGATGTGTGGACATAGTGGCGCTGTATTTCATGCAAGATATTACTAATTTTATACTAAAATACAGTTTATATATCATTTTCAAAAGAGTAACTGCGGAGTTTCTTGCCGATTCTTCTCTGCAGAATCTACATTCCGAATCGGTGGTAGCTTTACCATTACAAAATAATAATCAAATTTAAATTTTTAATTTGTAAAATGACGATTCAAGTTAATTTTGATTTTGATTTTGATTTTGAAAAAGAAACTTTGGTTTAAAAATATTTGAGAAAAATAAAGAGACAATTATTTTTAAATTGGATAAAAAATAAATCCATTTAAAATATTTTCCCTAAACATAAAATTATAACCAAAAACGTAGTCAAGGCTAAAGGAATCGAGCATATATATATTTTTTATTATAATAAATTCATCGTAATGTCACGTAAATTACGATAAGCGCTTTCGGAGTTAAAAATAATAAGACATTTGAAACAACATCATGAAGTAAATAAGCCTCAATTATATTGTTTTATTTTATCTTCTAAACCAGTGATTCTCAACTTTTTTTTCTGTTGCGGCACATATTTAACGATTTCAAAATTTGGCAGCACACACACACTGCATAAATAGTTTATGACAAAAATGTTAGATATACGAAATAAACTAATATATACAACAATAATAACTAAACGTTTATTAAGGAAATATTTTTTTTTAAATGATATAATTTAATAATATTAACATTATTATATACTATTTGCAAAATTTGGCGGCACACTTTTGAAATTAGGCGACACACAAAAGTGCCGCGGCACAGTGGTTGAGAATCACTGCTCTAAACTATCTGATTTGCCGTGACTTCGGGCGGGTTAAAGCGTTTACAAGTCTTAAGACTGCTTATATATATTTTCTCAAGTTTTAATAACAAATTATTTAAAATAAAACTGATTAGTTTAGACACCTTTTACCGTAAATGTATTTTTAGACTACATTTTTATAATTATTATAATTAATATATGTATTAGTAAATACTCCTTACACAAAAAGCCGATTAGTAAAAAGCAACGACACCCAGATGACAGACACGAAATGACAACTACAAAAAAAAAAGATCTTTCGAATTTTGAATTTTGTAACAAACGATTATGGAACGAATGAATTCGTAAAATGACCAATTGAAATATCAATACACATAAATAAATAAAAAATTAAATATGTACCGCCATCTGTTGAAGACACAGCTCTGAATCCCGTCCACCTGTCTATAGAACAAAATTAGCTTATATATAAGTGCTATTAAGACTCAATTCTACGAAATGCATGCTACAAATCTAAATATAACATTCGCATGCGTTTCTGTAAATACTTACATGTTGCAAAACAGTATACAATTATGTGCAATTGTTTTATACGACGCTATCAATATACATCATACTTTCAAATTTTGTACATATTACAACATGCATTAATTTGTAAACATTGGTTAGAAAAGCGATATAATATCTAATAATATAATACATTATACATTTCGTTTTATAACATATTTTATTTTAATTTGATATGATTCATTAAAATAACCTTTCATTCATTAATTCAAACAGTGATATACAATCACGGCACAGTCATGATCGTAGCTAGGAATTTAAACAAGTGGAAGCAGGCAGTCCTGCAGATATAGGAGTGTCGCCTCTAATTTCTATTATATTTGGTATTTTGTGTGATGAAAAAAAAAGGAAAATAGTCATAATAACATTATTACAAAAGCATACTTAAATTTTGAATAGAAATTATTTCAATATTATGTACTTTTTAAGGAGGGAAAAGGATTCTATATCTTCGTTATCGAAGCTACGCCCATGAGTACATACACTTAATCCGTTCACTCATTAGTTTTCAATAACAACTCACCTGTCGTATCAACGGGACTTCGGTGTGGAATGATTGAATGTACGTATCTTGCTACAAAATGACCGAATACAGCCTTCAGATCGGGGTTATGCATCATCGCGACGAACTCAGCGAAGTCGAGGTATCCAGAATTGTCCCTGTCCGCGAGACCCATGATCTTGTCAACGACGTTATCTGGTAAATCGTGATCATATTCCCTGGACTCGATTATCTCTTTGAGCTCCACGTATGATATACGACCATCGTTGTCCTTGTCGTACTGAAAAAGAATAATTTAATGTTTATGGTATATAACTAGACAAATCAAGCGGTTTTACCCGCGTCGATGTTTAGGCTGCGTATAGAGGTTCTATTTATTTACAATTATTAAAATAAAAAAAAACATTGCGTATAATACGTTAAAATATATAGTCTAGTCAACAAGTTCAAAAACGTGTTAAATAGAAATAAAGCTCCTAAAAATATGTGCCATAGCTCATTCGATTCGGAATGACGTCTAGAAAAATGTTTTTTAAGGGTATATTAGCACATAAAAAATTGCGCTTGTTATTATTATTATTATTATTAAGATTTAAAAAAAGGTATTTAGTTTTTCGTTAATAACTTTTAAAATAATGATATTTAAGGAATTTTGAAAAAAGATCCTGAAAGAGGAGAAAATTTCCAATAAAAAAGTCCTAACTCCCGGAACTCTATCTATATTATTTATATTTTTTTAAAAAAATATAAATAATATAGATAGAGTTCCGGGGTTTTTTTTTAACGCTGGAAATAGGGCTCCACGAGGGCGTTACGGCATAGGCGCGCCGCCTAAAAAGCCGGTATATCACCAAAATATTTTTTTTTTAATATTAAATAACAATTTAAAAATTTGAATAAATTACAGTGTAATCTAGACACTTGAACGAAAAAAACCTCGGTGAAAAAAAAAATTTGTCGATTTTTCAAAAAGTTACACCATTGTTAATTAACTAATTTTTTTCCAATCTCTGTTTTTATAAATTACGGTATAACAGTTTAAATAATTGGTCTAAAAATTTTTCGCTTCGTGGAGCTCTTTTTGTTTAGGTACTTAATAAAGTTATGCAAAAAAAAAAATATTAAAGTTAATTATTTTGTTAATTATAATTTTTTTAAACTAACTAAAAATTAAATTTCTAATAAATGTTATCAAAAAATTTTTTTTTGGTAATATATTATTATTGCTGTTTTCGCACTTGATATAAGTATTAATTAAAATTGGAAAAAAAAAATTTACGTCATTTTTTAAGAAATTTTTTATAAAAAAATAGACTATTTTGGGATTTTTAAAAAAATTTTTTTTACTATCTTATAGCATAGGTGAAATTGTGTTTTTTTTAAAAAAAAATTGTCTTAAATAAATTTTTTTATTGTTTATAATCGTTTTTTTATATTTCAATTGTTTAAATAATTAGTTAAGAAATTATTTTATTCTTAAAAATCATCATTTTCCCTTTTCAATGGAATAACAGAGAAATAATTTTTTTTTATAAATAATTTAATTGTTTATTAACTTAACAATTTGTTATTAACAAATAATATTATCCGTTATTTTTTTTTCGAAAACTTCAAAAAATTACAAAAACAACCATATATAGAAATTTTTTTTTTGTATTTTTTACAATTTTTTGTAAAAAAAATACAAAAAAAAAATTTCTTAACTTTGTTATATATGGTTAGATTACACTGTAATTTATTCAAATTTTTAAATTGTTATTTAATATTAAAAAAAATATATTTTAGGTGATATACCGGCTTTTTAGGCGGCGCGCCTATGCCGTAACGCCCTCGTGGAGCCCTATTTCCAGCGTTAAAAAAAAATTATAAATAATATAGTTAGGACATTTTTATTGGAAATTTTCTCCTCTTTCAGGATCTTTTTTCAAAATTCCTTAAATATCATTATTTTAAAAGTTATTAACGAAAAACTAAATACCTTTTTTTTAAATCTTAATAATAATAATAACAATCGCAATTTTTTATGTGCTAATATACCCTTAAAAACATTTTTCTAGACGTCATTCCGAATCGAATGAGCTATGGCACATATTTTTAGGAGCTTTATTTCTATTTAACACGTTTTTGAACTTGTTGACTAGACTAATACATAATATTTATAAATTGAATATCATTTGTCCATTAAAATTCATTAATATTGTGAATGGGTTTTTGTTAACGCGCTCGTTTTTAATACCTCTATATGTATGTCTATACTTATAATAAAACTGTAAAAGATCTTAAACATTGAAGATATTTTCAAAATTGTTTTGGAGCACACTATATTATCGATACTGAACCCAAAACGATATTTCTTTATTACATTTTTGCCTGTCTGTCTGTCTGTATCTTGAACAGGCACGCCGAAACTCCTTGAATGAATTTGAAAGAAACTTGGCATGATTTGAGTCCGAGTCCGAGAGTACGAGCTAGGACAACGGTAACTTTTTACCCCAAAATTGAGTACAATTTCACCATGGGAGGGAATGAAAGTCAAAATGTGTAATAAAAAACGAAGTCGCAGGTAGAGCTAGTTATTATATTAACGAGTATTCGCAGAAAGAAAATTTAGTTTTCTTTAAGCTTTTTTTATTAAAGTAATTCTAATAATTCTAATGTTACTTAAAGTTTTCTATTAAACTACTACTGTTGTTAAAGCCCGTAAATAACCAGCCGCTGGGCAATGGTTTTATTTCTTTCAAAAGAAAAGTGTTAGACCTTAAGGCCGAGACTCCACCAGAGCGGAGATCAAATATAATTTCGTTTAGTGTGAATAACGAAATTCTATTGGTTGTTTAAACACATCTCCGCACATCTCCGCTCTGGTGGAGTCTCGCCCTAATCCGCAAAGCTGCTTTACTTCGGATTGTTGAACATACATGCCTCAGAATTTTGTTTAACAAGCCAGTTCACGAATTCACTCGTATATTGCCAAGAATGTTTACAAAGGAACACCATACGCTTCCAAGACGATAAAATACAATCGACGATTGCGTTTCGTTACCGAAAATTGCAATTGGAGTAATATTGATGGAGTTCCAATGTTTCTGTGGCCTCAGTTGGATATTTTTTCAATCGTTACAGTATGGACGTATAACAAGGTATAAAACAGGACTTGAGCAAATGAAGGCAAATATTTCTAAAATTATAAAAACTATTATATTATGTAGTTATTAAATATTAAAAAAGTAAAATTATGACTAATCAGTTAGAGTTCATTGTTCGTGTTGCAGCTTAGCGATAATTACCGGAACCGATAAATAGGTGGATTTCCCAGAAAAAAGGGAAAAACGTTTCTAAATTATAAAACAACGGTAACCATTTGATGTTTTCTATTAATATAATTTATTACCAAACAATTCATCACTATGCCTTTGAAATTGGTTTTTTTTTTAATTGCGTAAAATAACTTAGTTGCATGAAAATTCGATTTATATGAAGTGTAATATTTAAAAAAATAAGTGTATTTGTATCAAAAAATTTTGTAACAGCCAGAGCACTTAGGGCCAATTTCAACGATCGCTGATAGAGTTTCAGAATATTATCTGATATGTAACGGTATCCAACATATAAGTTTTTGATACGTCTTATTTGTTAGGTCACCAAACTTGTTAACTCTGACAGCCTATCAGTAACTTATGTGCAAGATAAATTTCATCTGTAATCGGATTAGAAGCAACACTTACATGTCACCTGTAGAAAGAGGATTTGGGCTACGCAAAGTTAGCACCCCCCTGAAGGATTTTTGAAATCAAAATGACTTTAATCGATAGGTCTACGTTAGGTCTGTATAGGTCCACCAAAATTTTTGTTAGGTCGCCTATTTTTTTTAATAAATATTTTTAATAAATAGGTCTATTTTTTCAACAAAAAAAAAAAACCTAACAACCTAAAAAAAGACCTAATAACCTATTATTGATAGGTTGTTAGGTCTTTTTTTTTTTTTTTTTGTTGAAAAAATAGACCTATTTATTAAAAATATTTATTAAAAAAAAATAGGCGACCTAACAAAAATTTTGGTGGACCTATACAGACCTAACGTAGACCTATCGATTAAAGTCATTTTGATTTCAAAAATCCTTCCATGGGGTGCTAACTTTGTGTAGCTGAGGATTTGTTTGTTTTCGTTGTGTATCTTTTCCACTCGTTATCGATTAATATAGTTATGCATATGTGACGTAGTCATACTCTGGTTATTATGTTCCTTCGGAGACCGGTTTTAAATATAATTTATTATGTTTAAAATCATTATTAAATAAATATATGAAATATCAATTAAAAGTGAAAAATTTGCCCAATAGTTGTTTTCCGTAAAATCGATTTTTACCTTATCTTTTAGAGAAGCAAATGGAAAACTCGTGAATGAATTAATATCAAAACAGTTCAATTTCTTTGAGCTTCGCATTCGAGGTACTTTATGCACAAAAACATTTATTATTGAGTCGACGCTTTTAGTAACAAGTCGTTAAACTAAAAAGCACAATGACATCATATGTGTCACTACGGTAATCGGGGACGATATATGTTAGCAATGAAAGCAGGGGGCTTACTACAATCTTTAACAAAGTAAGCTTATTACGGTCGCGTTTTAATTCCGGCGTATTGTAATAATACTCAAATTCGTACTACGATCTTAACCGAGCATGATTGTTTCATTACTGCTGCGTGATGTGAAAGAACGAATGATTTGTCTATAACTTATTTAGAGGGACGGAAATAGCGTTATTTATTGTATAGCGTTATCCCTTTCTCGCTTCGGAACAAATCGTATTATCGAATTTTAACGATTAGACATCATTACTTAGCGCATGACGTATCTATAGTAACGTATAAACAATTATATTAATATTAAACATTAAAAAGTTTATATTTACGATTATTACGAGTTATTCGGGAACTATGGAACCAAGGTAAGATAAAATTAGTACTTGTACATATATAAATGTATTTCTTTACATTTTTTTATATTTTGTAACTATAGGTTGTAATGTTTTGTTATCTACAGCCGTAGAAGTAACAGGGTGAGTTACCAACAATTAGAAATGCTTTGGGAGTTTCTTAAAAGGAACAGCGATATAGTTTCCTCATATAATCGCTCTTTACAAGCCAAGGAAAACTCTAAGAGGAAATGGAGAAAAATTACAGAAACTCTCAACTCGCAAGGGCGTGGTGCTCATAAAAATTAGAAAGGCTGGTCAAAAGTAAGTACCTATTTTTTAAAATAATTAAATTAAAGAAGTTTAATTATTAATAATTAATAAGTTTAATTATTAATCTCCAACTGTTGTTCTTAAAAGTACATTAAATAATACCATATTATCTCTTTAGTACTGGGTAGATTATAAAGGCAAGTTGAAACTTAACTATAGTTAATTTTTTTATTCAATTTAAGGTAAAATAAAAAAATAGATAAAATATGAATAATATTATATTATATAATTTTCTCAAAATTATTTATTTTTCAGGATTCTAAGTTGCGCCTTTCCCAGAGCTGCTGAACCAGGAAATTCCGAGTAATTATGCCCTGCTGCAGCGGCATGTTACTCCTGTGGGGCTGCTCACTCAGTGCATTATTTACATGCAGCTGGGATTCTTCCGATACATCTTCATCACTCAGTTGTTGCACAGGAGTTTTTGCCATATTACAAATATTGTGTAGTATAACACAAGCATTTATAATAGAACCTGCTACTTGTGGTGAATAATGTAATACTCTGTGAACAAGCAAGCAGCGAAAACGTGCCTTAAGCAGGCCTATAGTGTGCTCTATAATATTTCTTGCTCTGACATGCAAATTTGTGTAGTGCTCTTCTGATGAACCTGGTGCCGCCTCCAGTATAGGTATCATCATGGTCTTCCTCAATGGATATCCAGAATCACCTAATGATAAAAAATTTATTAAATATATTGAGATGGTAAAAGGTGCTGTTTAGAAATTTTTTAATTGATATACATACATAATTTAGATTGAGATACTTATTTTTAAGTGATCTGTCAAAAAACATTAAGTAGTAGTAATTGTTATAGCTTTAAGTGTATTGTATATGCTGAACATATATATGTATGTATCTTATACTAAAGACAAAGTTTTACTTTTTTTTAAGGTATACTTATGTTATTATATTTTTAATGTTTAATTTTAAAAAAACTAATTGCAATCATTTGCCTGTCTTATTACCAGTATGTCCTATATAGACTAGGGTTGTCTGGAAGAAATCACTATCAGCGATAAGACCGCATTTGCACTCTATTGACATCTCTATTGTATATTTTTCTTTGTATCTTTTTTTATATTTTACTTAAGTGTGCAATAAAGTATCTAAATAAATAAAAATGTTTTAATTGATATTATTAATATACATACCAAGAAACCAAATAGAGTCTGAATTTCTGAGTTCTTCTAAATGAGTTCTTAGTGGATGATTGGTCCATATGAAAGAGTCATGACTCGCACCACCATGACTAGCATCTACACCTATAATTTGCATTTCAGCATCACAAATCTGCAAAAATAAATAAGGTTATTTATTTAAAATTATATTTTTAGGTAGTAATAATAATTATATTTAATTTTTTTTTCATTCATGTAAGTATTACAAAATAAATATGCTAAATATTTTTATGTTGATTAAATAGTACTCACCAATTGAACATTCAAGGAGTGATAATGCTTTCTGCTATAGAATCGCTCTTCATTTTGTGCAGGGCGAACTATTGCCACTTGGGTGCAATCAATGCAACCTAGCATGCCAGTGTATGTGAAATTTTGTATAAAATCTGTAAAAATCATAATACACTCCTATTAAATGTTATTTTTTAATAAAAATAATTACACTTTATCTGGCCACTTTGTTGTTACCTATTTTCTGATAAATTGATGTGGGGATCGAATTTCACACATATATACTATATTATATCCATTTTTCACCCCACATCCGTTTTATTTCATTTGTACTATTAAAATAAATACTTACTCTGCATTAACTCTGTTTCGCTCTTCACCAGATATGGGAAATTTTATATATTTTTGGCGCATTTGCTGGGTATTAAGGCACTTGGTAACCTGCGCAATTACAGAGGAGACAGTCTGTTGAGCCATAAAATGACCCTCATTATTACCTATAAGACATTGGTATGATCCAGTTGCATTAGAAGGATAATGCGATTAATATCTAAAAATTTTTATCAAATATGTATTTTGTACTCATAGATGAATAGGTATTGATCTTATTCAATTTGTATTGAAGTAGCAATTTATTTTTCTATTAAATTAGTAAATAGCTACAAAATTTACTATAATTTAATACAATATTATAATTGTCTATTACTTGTTTAACTAGAAATATACGTAATTATATAAGTAAACAAATAAATCACGAGATGAAACATCTAATTTAATTTTTACTTATTAGGATAGGTATTACAAAAAGTGAGTACCTTCGTCTCTATGGACAAATCTGTGGATTTTTTTGTATCCTTCATCAGAGGTCTCAACTCATCGCATAGCTTACGTACTAAAGGTTTAGTAAGGCGATATCGTTTTACAAATTCTGCTTCACTTAAGTAAAACGGATTGCAATCCCTTCGCAACATCATGCGACGCCGTTTTTGTCTATTTTTTAATCTCGAATCACACGCATCAGCTTCCAAGAACTCAAAAATTTCGTAGGCGTTCATCTAAAATAATATTGAAAATTGTTTTTTCAGGCACTAAATCACCAGTAATACAACTTTTTCGATATTACACTTACTTTATATGGTAAAAATATGTTTTTTTATGAAATATTCCACAAATCAATTATAAATCCGTCGCACGTTAGTAACTTTTTTAAGATTGCTAAATTTAGGTTAGGTTAACCTATCAATAATAGGTTATTAGGTCTTTTTTTAGGTTGTTAGGTTTTTTTTTTTTTTTTGTTGAAAAAATAGACCTATTCATTAAAAATATTTATTAAAAAAAATAGGCGACCTAACAAAAATTTTGGTGGACCTATACAGACCTAACGTAGACCTATCGATTAAAGTCATTTTGATTTCAAAAATCCTTCAGTGGGGTGCTAACTTTGCGTAGCTGTGATAATTATTTTTTGTCATAAATTATTTATTATATTGTTAATTCTTTAGTTTATCTGTTTTGACTCGTCGTGTCATCAAGTTATCTGAGTAACAGAAGTAGTTCATTCCAAAGTTTTTGGTATTAGAAGTATAAATGAACACAGAAGACCAAACTAAACAGGAAACAGAAAAACCCATATATACAAACAGAGTAGGATTTGAGGGACTACGTGACTACTTTTATCTTCATTTCCGTTTTTTGTTTTCAAACAGTCTCATTTCGCATTTTTAACTAACTGTGTTTACTTCTATTTACATATACCCATTTGTTAAAATAATTTTATTTGTTCGCAAGTTTTTGAAATACGTGATTGAAAAAAAAATCCTTTTATTCCGAAAATATTTAGAGGCCTCCGCTCATTTTTTGTATCAGTGAGCAGGTGACACTTAAGAAATGCATACATTTCAAAATTGTCATTTTTTAAATTTTGGCTAAAATATTTATTTTTGATAATCTCACAAGTCAACAACAAAGTCTATAATTCGTTAACCACGGGCCGCAGTTATTAGGAATTAGGTCAGAACACAAACGCGAGACTTACTAACTCATTAATCACAGAGCAAATGTTTGATTAGTGATCGGCTAAGCCTATTCATTGTTTAGGAATATTTCAAAATTCATTTTAGTTACCTATAGTTGTTCGATATAAAGGATAGTAGTTTTATTTTTATTTAAAAATTTGGGTGTTTTTATCTAAGGTTTAATAGCCTTAATTTAAACAGACTCGCTTAGAAAGAAAGTATATTAGATAGATATAGATATGTATATATGGTAGGGAGGAAGCCCAAACAGTCATACATTCAGTTGGGACGCTTAGGACGATTAGGACCGAGGTTTTTTATTGTTCAAAATATAAAAACACTATTCAGTTATTTTCTAAAATTGTTTGAGAACTATATTGAGTTATTAAAACTATTGAATTATAAAAAAAACAAAAACTATTTTGAATTATGAAAAAAACGTGTAGTGTGTATGTAATACTTTATTTTTTTTTTTATCTATTTGATTATATTATTTTTTATGTTTTGAAATATAATAATAATGAACGTAATAAGAGTTTTAAAACAGAGAATTAGCACTGAGACCACGAATATTTTTACTTGTATTTTTTTTACTTTTTATCTAATTCATTAATATAGCTAAATAAATATTTGCAGTAAAGATATTCCTGATAACTCTGGAAAATAAAAATAAATGTGACAACCCTGCAGCATATGAAGCGACATTTCACGAAACTTCAAAGGCGTTGGCTCATTGTATGTATTCACGCTGTGCTAATATTAAAAAAGATATATTTCTTTGAGCACGATAAGCTTGAGATATGCTGTTCCGATTGTTCGTTATTTAAATTTGTTGTTGCTTTTTTGTCTCAGAATGGCTGATTATTGGTGAAAGTTAAGGGAGATAAAATATCAAGCTACGAAAAATCAATGAAAAGTAGATAATCGGCGCACATCTACAGGAAAGTTTCCTTTTTATAGACATCATTTCGAAACTTGTTAAAATGGTACCAAACGTTGATCTTTGATTTATCAATCCGATAAAATTAGAGCCATCTTATACTGAAATAGATATTTAAGTATTAAGAAATATTTAAAAAATTAAAAACAATTTATTTTATGTCTAACTATAGGATCAGCTTAAAAAATAAAGATAGCTAAATAATATATATGTCTAAATCAAAAATACAATTTTCAGCTAATAGTTTAAAGTACAAACTTTAGTTCATCGTTTATAAAATTATTAATATACTAAAAACTTCTCATGACTTGACTTAATGTACGTAATTACCTAATATTATATTCTAATAGAATATCAGTGGTACGTGGTACGCAAACAAAAAATTACTGTGACGCGATTGAAATCGTTTATTCATTTGGTTTAATGGTTTTGGTGTCAAAAGAGCACAGATGATTTCCCCGTTGTCATGTACGATGGAAAATACACCACGAATAAATTGGCGAGTTGGCGCAGTCTTGAAGTAATATATATTTATTTATATGTGTATTATTTCTATAAGTACATTTATTTTTTAAAAAATAATTATATAGATACGTCGGCTTTTACCTGAAACACAGGCAAGTTGCCTTAGGAACAAACGACCGTGTGTATGTTAAACATATTTATTTATTATTTAATAAATAAATAAATAAATAAAAAACTACCTATACTTTGACAGTTTTGACACATTATATAAACTTTCACAGTTTTTAGTTATTTTGATATTAGGAATAACCTACCATTTTTAACAAAAATTTAATAGGAAATAGTACAATCTGACCGCAGTTTGAAAATTTTATTATGCCATACCAATTGAGGACAATTCTTCGCCAGAAATTATGAAAGCATTGTGTTTTTAAGATCATTCGTGAGATACAACTGAAGAGATACTTCTTCCGTTAAAAGAAATAGAAATGCAGATACACGTAAAACACCTTAGCCTCATTACGTTACATCTACTAAATATTTAACGATATTCTAACTATGCAAACTATCTACGACAAATGTTTTTATTTTATGTTTTAAGACAGATTTTCCCTGTTATTTTTCTCGTTCAGTTATATTAATAATAAGAAGTTTACTTCTAAAATATAAGCAAAAAAGATTTTTTTTTTTTTGTTTCTGGTATTGACAATTACATGTTTTGATTGGCATTTTAAATTTATCCGTTATTTTAATGTTAAACCATATTCGTAATTAAGTTTTTTAACTTGAAATTAAATATATAATTTAGAGACAAATAGTTCATTAAGGAACAGAGATCCGATTTAACTATACTGAACGATACGGTAGTTTTATTCAAAAGCTGTGACACACATGTGTATTACGAGTACATAAACAACTAGCTCTATTGACTAATTTCAGCGATACTTCATGTAATTTTAGAATTATGAATAGGAATATCTTAAAAATAAGACGAATTAGTCACACGTAAGACACGTAATCGATTTAAAACATTCACTTATTCAACAATTGTCGTATGACTCATCTCATAATTTAAGGAATATTTCTCTCCATCAGGATACAAGACTTAGTCATCAAATAGGATCAAATCAGTCTCTAGTCAAAATAGCACTGGCTAGACCAAAATGAGCGTATCAAAATTTGTTGTATTTTAATATTTTATGTTAGTTAATGTTTATTTTTTATATAATTTGTGTTAACAAGACCAACTCTTTGTAACCACTGTTAGGGAGTCTGTCCACAGTCAAGGAAGGACAGGGTTCACAGGGTCGTCTTTGGAGATCATGGGGCTCTAGGCCCGGGTCACTTTGGGGCCCCTAATATTAAAATCAAATCGCAATTCCTGAAACCACCAACCCAAAACCCAGTGAGTTGGAAAATTAAATATAAAATTTAATTACTAAATATTAAGACCACAACTAGCTACAATTATTATAAAACTTAATTTCTAAAATTCTTAAGTCTAAACCCGATGTAAAATTAAGGCCAGAGCTAGACCAAAATTTGTTTGTTTCTACAACAAATGTAAGCCTGAGGCATTCCAAAGGATTTATCTTAAAATAATAAAGTTAAAATATTAACTCATCACATTCAAACGAGTAACAATAGGGGATCGGACAGTAATCAGATTAAAATCTAAAATGCGCTTAGATAAAATAAATATACTGTTTTACGATTATTTACCTAATAATAATTTAATATAATTCATTTAAATATTTTTAAATGAAGAAATAAAATGTTGTTATTTTCAATATTTCCAAACTGTACTGAAACACCAATCACAGTGCGTGACGTCATCTGTGGACAATCATTGACTGCGTGGGTACTATCTACTTAGTTTACTCAGTTATTTCCATAATTTTGTTGAAATTATAAAAGTTGCTAAAAGATTATTGATAAATTAGGATACGGTAATCGATATAAAAGCTGTCACGTGGTGTTTAACCAGTTTCTTATAATGAAAACAGGATTTACGAAAACCGACAATCGAAATCTTCCCAGAGTGAATACGTTTCTGATTTGCACTTTCTTTGCAAGTAATTCAGACTTTTGTGACAAAACTTGTGTTTTAAAATGTGAAAACTTCTGTATTACTATTATAAATATATAATAATATATTATTTACCATAAATACCTGGGTACTTGAAAAAATACCTTCTTGAAAAATAACCTCTAATATTACACAATATATGTATTATACCTATTGTACTGTACTAGCCTGTAAACCACCCACTGCTGAGCGAAGGCCTCTTCTCTTAATCCACCACGCCGCTCCATTGTAGGTTGGCGAATAATATACTACTATGAGTAACGATCGCTATCAGGTGTATATGATAACAACCGGGACCAACGGCTTTACGTGCTCTCCGAGACACGGTGGGGAGAACCACAAGGACATACACCCAGACCGGAACCAAATATTTGTACAAATACAATTATCTGTCCCGAGCGGGAATCGAACCCGCGACCGCCGGCGCGGGATGTTGAGGCGACTACTCGCACCACTACACCTGAACGGTCCTCGCAAGTAGAATACTGTCAACACTATATCACATTCTTTAGTATTACAAAAAAAATACAAAAAGAAAAATCTATAATAGTAGTTGACCGTAGAGAGAAAACAATATAATATAATTATTTACTAAAAATTAATTTAAGCAAATTTCATTATATTTATTTGTAGTAATTAATGTATATTTACGTCAAAATGATATTCACAAAAGTAAATTGGTGAAATTCATTTCGTTGCATTTTCTACTCGCTAAGTCTAAAAATTTTTTTTTCGTTTATCTGCTTTTCTTGGCATATGAAATGAATATTTTATTTGGAGTACTTTTTGACGTGTTCGTCCGTTAAGGTACTGCACAGCAACGATATTTTTTGCCTTCCATAAGAACAAATAAAAAATCTACTCCACGAAACAAAACTTCTCGTGAACTTATGCTCATGCAGCTGTTTTGTTATAACCGCAGATGACGTCACGCGCTCTCAGATGATATAGCGTGGCGTTTTGGCGGGATTTTTAAACAGACAATATTAAAACATGATTTTAAGTACCTAAACGGCTATAAAAAAATAAAGTTTTATTTTTTATGGGAATATGTATCCATAAAGATTAATTTAAAACACTTTTTGAAAATTTGTCCGATCCCCTATTCGTAACGATGACCGACTTGGTTTTGGGTGACCGATTAATCATCTACTTCGTGTCTTTTCCATTGTAAGTGACATTGACGAAATTATCCGTGCTACTTTGGCACTAGTGAAAACCATTAATCGAAATAAATGAATGAATGGTTTAGGATGATTAGTTACGAAAATTTATTCGAAAGTAAAAAGTATTTAACATTCTCGAAAATTATCGTAATAGTGACTACCTAAAAATAGGCATAATATGACATTGGAATTTATATTTGCACACGCTTGAGTAGTTTTTTTTTTTTTTGCACTATAACTTCTGAATACCTCAATCGATTATATGTATAATGGTGCCCGCGCGACCGAACTCTTCTCGGGTGATAATAGAGAAAACGTCTCATATATAGGAAAATCGATTTTTCGCCGTTGTAAATTCTTGTATTGCAAATTACATTGATATTTTTCGAGCCGTTTTTAAGAACGTGAATGCAAATTTATATATACAAATATTGCTTGTTGTACTTAAAATTAAACTTCATAGTCATCTCCAAATTTATTTATATTATGTACAATTTATCTAGTGAAACAGCAGACTATGGATTTAAAAACAAATATATTCAAAAATAAATAATGGACTAATGGATTTAAAAACAAATGTCCAATTTGTGTTAGCGTCAATTTAGGAGACGCGTATGATGTCACACCCATTTCAGATTTTTTTGTATCTATGTCTGCTAATATGAAATACATAAACATACATATGTACCTACTGTGAATAAATTCAAATTTCATGATACATATATAAAACAGTTTTTGTCAATTCAGAGTACATATTTATTGGAACTATGTTGATTATAAAAGTGAGTGGAATGCAGTCTGAATATAAATTGTGCATATCTTCTACCACAAAATATATAAGTACCCATTGTAGTCTCATACTTTAACAAGATACACCACTAGATTATTTATATGTAATTTCTGAATCACAGGATAATTATAAAGGTTGATTTTTTCTTTTTTTTTTAAACTTGCGTTATTATTTTTGAAAAATTATAATTTAATCAAGATTATATATATTTTATACCACGACGGTGGCAATCAAGCATACGGCCCGCCTGGTGGTAAGCGGTTACCGTAGCCTATGGACGCCTGCAACACCAGGGGCATCACATGCGCGTTGCCAACCCTTCAAAAACCTATTTACTCCCCTTTTGAAGGACCCCATACCCATACTATAGTCCTGTGGGAAAACCTCCGCAGGGAGTTCATTCCACAGCCGAATGGTGCGTGGGAGGAAGTTCCTCTGATACCGAACTGTACGGGACCATTTGGGCTGCAATGTGTGAGCATGAATTCCCTGTCGATGGCGAGCGGTACGATGATAAAAAGTGGCCGTTGGCATCATTTCGAACAATTCTTCGGAACACAACCCATTATACAAACGATAGAGCATAGGATATGATATATACGCATAGGGATGCAAGATCTCTTCTTAGACTTAAGGGCTCGATATCGCTCGTCAGTATTGGATCGTCAGCAATTCTCACAGCTCTCCTTTAAACCGAGTCAAGAGGACCAAGCTGGTATGCCGGTGCTCCCGCCCAGAGATGAGAGCAGTACTCCATATGGGGGCGGACTTGCGATTTATATAGAAGCAGTCTTTGCCCCGGCGTGAAGTACCGCTTCGCTCTGTTAAGCACACCGAGTTTTTTGGATGCCATCTTGACCTTGTCTTCCAGGTGACATCGGAACTGGACGTCGCTGGATATGTCGATATCAAGGATACCAATACTGTTAGAGATGGTAAGGGGTGTGTCCTGGAATTGAGGGGCCACAGTGAATGGGGTTTTCTTAGCGGTGAATGCACAAACTTGTGTCTTGGAGGGGTTAAATTAGACTAAATTGTCTCGACCCCAATCGGAGACTTCATATATCATGTAAGACCTAAATAATACACATATATCGATAAGAGTTTGAGATCCATGCAGGAGGAATATTCCCAGCAATGGACGGTATCCAATATAATATGTATTTATCCACTTAATTTTAAGATTTAAAGATATTATAAGAATAAAAATGACATTCCATATTTAATCTTATTCAAAATTATTGCAATGCTGGAAACCTGCCAGCACATTGTTTAATATTGGTAAAATCAGCTCAACATACAATTACCGTAATATTTAAATTATGACTAATCCTGATAATGTTTTATTTGTATTTTTATGGTTTTTGATAACCATATTTATATTATGATTAATATTAGATACTTATCTATTTACCTTTTTCCGTATTACACTTTCAGTTGAAATTTCATTTTGGATTGGATGGAGTTTTTAATAAAAACGAAACATTAGTAATGAAGATGAGTTGGCATAGTCACAGCACTGGCTGCTGGCATAGTCACAGCACTGGCTGCTGCCCTAGCCGTCACTGGTTTGACATTATCATACATCACAAATATTTATATTATAGACAATACAGGGGTAAAGTATGTTTCTGGACCCCCAAGATAGGAATATCATCCTAGCCGGGGAGTACAGTTTGAAGTATTTATAACTATTATAGTACAGCAATGAAATTGTGTGACTTGCCTTCAATTTCACATTATGAGTCTACTAAACTATATGATAATTTAGTTAAATTATTCCCCATCGAATGCTTAAAATATTTAATAGAT
Source organism: Euphydryas editha (assembly GCA_036937285.1). Classification (NCBI taxonomy): domain Eukaryota; kingdom Metazoa; phylum Arthropoda; class Insecta; order Lepidoptera; family Nymphalidae; genus Euphydryas; species Euphydryas editha. Next base: position 3,284,798 of record JAUPFZ010000019.1, on the reverse strand, counting down.
ATGTCAATAAATAAAAAAACTTTTACTAAAATAAGTGATACTTTTTTTCTTAAAAATTTTTATTCATTAAAGTAAAATAATAAATATACTGTATGCTTGTCTCCTTTCAATTTTCTCATTGTTTATAGACTAAAAAGTAAGTTTTTTTACAAAATTTCAACAAAATCCAGTAACAGGTATTAGAACAAGAAGAAATAATAATTGATGGCTATAATTTTTTATTTTTTCGTTGTTTCTAAACAATAAAGAAAAATTTGATCACTCAAAGTTACAAAAAAATCAAACATTATAATAAGAGTTAATTTAATTTTTTTTTCTTTGCTATGTACGTTCTAATGTTATGTACGTTACAAATTACTGCATTATTATATTTATTTACAATGGAAAACTTAAAAAATAAGAATTTGTTTATGTTAATAAAAATGGCTTTGACTTCTACTGGCTGTTAGCTGCCAATTACATTCTCTATGAAAATGCATAATATTATTGCTTTGTATAAAAATACAATAATTTTCCAAAACAAAATGGAATTAAAAAATACTAAACATAAATGGGACCACCAATTTCAATAAATTAAAGGCTATATTCGAAAAAGCAATATATTATGTTGATGAATTATGTAAGAAAGCAATTTGAAATGTTTTACATTCATATACCTATAAGTACTTATATATTTGTTGCAAGACAAGAAATGTATGATGATATATTACATCATAATTTTATAAACAAGTTTTATAAATTATTACTTTTACTAAGGTATGTCTACAATTATAGATTAATAAAAGTTTTAATTTTTATTGGAATTTTTATTTAAAAAATATGACCTCTTTGATTTTTCTATAAAAAGAAGACTTATATTAATGCTTTCGATTTTTTTCAACTACTTTTTCTATTTATTATATTGTACCACTGCCATACTATTTACTACTATTATAATTACAAAAAATAAATACATATTTTATAAATTACATTTATAAAAACTAGTTTATATTTTTATAATAATAATGATGATATAGAAATGAGTTTTAACAACAAAAAAAAAACTTTCATTATAAAAATTTAAGTAAATATATAGTTATATTTATATAATTAAGATAGTTTCATGTTTAATTTTATGTTATGATTTTGAAAATATACTAAGGCCCTACAATATGTATTGTGTGTGATAAGATACAGTTATATATGATTCATTACATGGCTATGTTAAGGTTTAAATTTGGTTGATATTGGTGATAAGTATAAAAACGATTGATTGTATTCATTAAATTTATTTTAAAATATCAGAATTCGAGTCGTGGGCGATTACGTATGTAATTTTTTTTTTATCGATTTATATATATTTCAATTACAATTATAAACGTAAATAACAATCTACATATATTTTATTTATTACACTAAATTAAACAGGTCTGCACAAAAAAAAAACAAAATTACGTAGACTTTCACAAGTTACCGCTACCGGGTAAACACAACTATTCACTACATTGTGAATTTCATTTTATTAGTTTTGTAAACAAGAGAACAAACAATAAAGTAGGACATTTTTCGTACCTTGTTAAAAATTCTCCGCCAATACAAATCCGATCTCGTTGGAGTCAACGGTATCGAGACCGTAGTTTCTCTCTGTCCGGAAGGCATTATTTACACTTAAAATCCACGAAAACTCTTTATTTTCTTATTATAATATATTTTACGACAATTAACACATTATAACACGCCTGCGTCTAGGACTTTATGGTGAATTTGCATGATCGATTTATTATAAACGCGCGATAAGATAAAAATTTCGATTATTGTTATTTTAATAAGTTTGTTTATTTTATTAACTAACAAAAGAACAGAACCTCCTTGACTTCGTAATGTTAAACAACTGAATCAAAGAATATAGTACTCTCTACCGAGAGAACTGAATGATTTAGAATGATTCAAATAATAAATACATGACAGCTACACAAAGTTAGCACCATAGATTATACACTTATATACTGGTAGTTAGAGCTACACAAAGTTAGCACCCCATGGAAGGATTTTTGAAATCAAAATGACTTTAATCGATAGGTCTACGTTAGGTCTGTATAGGTCCACCAAAATTTTTGTTAGGTCGCCTATTTTTTTTAATAAATATTTTTAATAAATAGGTCTATTTTTTCAATAAAAAAAAAAAAGACCTAACAACCTATCAATAATAGGTTATTAGGTCTTTTTTTAGGTTGTTAGGTTTTTTTTTTTTTTTGTTGAAAAATTAGACCTATTTATTAAAAATATTTATTAAAAAAAATAGGCGACCTAACAAAAATTTTGGTGGACCTATACAGACCTAACGTAGACCTATCGATTAAAGTCATTTTGATTTCAAAAATCCTTCAGGGGGGTGCTAACTTTGCGTAGCCTAACTTTGTGTAGCTATGGTCGCGTCACTTTTGTAGATTTGACATTTATTATTTGACAGTTGCTAGGTGGTAACCATAGAGGTATGTGGTGACAGAAACTGGAATGCGCACTTGCACTTAAAAAACATTCCTAAGAGAGGGATTGCATTTCTTCCTACCATGGATTCAAGGCAACCCGTAAGAAAGAAACAAAATACCAGTAGTCAACGAAATGCTCGGAATGATTTTTGCACATTACATATTGGAAACAAATTTGTGTTGCACTTTACATATTGGAAACAAATGTATTATGTTAGTTATTTCAAGGTGGATATTTGAATATACATTTTATTAAGTGTGCGTTCTAGTTATGGTATAAATTCCTTGAGTGACAGCTATGGTGACAATTGGATGCACAATTACATTTTCATCATTCATCTTATTGGTAAACTTTTAACTAAAATTACTTTTATTATTTTAAATTTGAAATTTATAATATTATACATATTTACAATGCAAAACTTAAATTAATTATTTACGGACAATTTTAGCATTAAATGTCATGGTCAAATTAGGAACACGCCGAACTTAAAGTAAGGTTTTAGAACGAAACGTCATATTCGGTTTCTATAGATACGGCTTTAAGGTTGTATTGTAAACATAACCTCTTCATAACTTTTAAGGATAAGTATTTTATAAGTATAATTGACATATTTTATTATTAAATATGAAAATTTGTTCGTTAAAAAATAAATGAATAAACTCTAGAATTAAAAAAGGAAGGAAATTCCGTATGTTAAAATGCAGCAGCTAAAGAAAAATAATAAAACTGTAGGTATTTACTGGCTAAAGGAGTCCCTAGAAAATGTAACAATTGTGTAAGTTTTGTTAAGAAAAAAGTAATTATTTAATTTATTTTACTTAAAATTGAAATAAATTTCTTAATTTCCCATTCATAAATTTTTTAGTGTAAAAGTAAAGTCTAAAGAAGAAATAATGACTTTACCAAAATTTGACGAGTACAAAGACCGGTCATATGAAGAAAATATACACGTATTAAATAAAACTAAAATTAATGAATATAAATTTAAATGGCAAGAAAAAATGTTTTCGACTCATGAGTTTCAAAAATATTCTGATTGTAGCACAGAAACAGAACTGAAATATCATGACATGATAAAGGATCCAGAAATGAAACCACAAAAAGTATTTACTTACGTTAATGAAGACTATCATCTGCCTTTGCCTGTTGTTGAAAATAAAAATAAACCAGCCTCAGTTCCAAAATTAAATACTTGTTTTGAAAAATTAATCATTAATAGTATTGGAAGTTTTAAAAATGATTCTACTTCAGTGGGATATTTGTTTAAGAGTCAGGAGAATATATCAGATCATAAACAATGGGTGACAATGCATGTTGTACTAGATAATTCTGAATATAATGAGTGAGTTTCTCTTCTGTTCACAATATATATATTTTTTTCATTTAGCTTAATGGCTTCAATACCAAAAGGGCATAGGTAATTATATCAGTATTATTTTTAATTTACTACTAATGTCATAGAACACGATGCTGTCTGTTAGTAAAAATAAGTTTACTGTTTTAATATAAAGATATTATTATAATTAATACTCAATTTTTATTACATATAAAATTATGAGACAATATTTTTGGTTCGGTAACAAGGTATTTTGACATTATTTTATTGGGTGTTAGTTTAAAACACTTCAAACTGTTTTGTCTATTTTGTAATCCTACAAATCACTAAGCAGTGGTCAGCTTCAGAGTAAGAAAAAAAGCATACTTTAGTAAAATTTTAGAAGTTATTTGTTATAAGTACCTACTTATTATTTAAATAAAATAAAAAATACAAATTTACTTTATGATTTGTAAATTAAAAAAAAATAATCATGAGATTGACAAATAATATTATTTACTTTACAGAGAATCACAACTTCTTTTCAAACAAGAATACAACCTCGTTTCTCTTTATCACAACATTACCCAAAATTACCTTATGGTGGTGCCAGATGTTAATAATTTACATTTCAATCCATATAATGTTGAAGATGGAGACAATATCCTGGGGTATGAGTATGGAGTGGACATTGATTTTGGGAAGGAAGAAAAAGGGGAAGATATGGAACACTTAGTAGGTATTTGAATATTATTTAATAATAGTATGTCAATTACCCCATGTTAGACAAAATTTTCTTCTATGAATCTGCTTCACTGTAGATAAATATTCAATATTATATATTGTAACCAAAATATGAAGGTTCCCTCACGTTCTTTTTTTTTCTTTTTCTTTAATTTCTTTAATTGCACAGCACTTGTATCTTGTATCTTGTAACGGCTCACGGGCTTGTTTCCGCAACTCGACGTCACTGTGCGCCTATTTTGCGTGTGGGAGTGGGCAGCTAGTCTTGCCACCCTAACTCCTGTAAGAAATTTATCAAACTTCTGGTGTCACCAATGACTTCGGAGAGAGTCCTCGGTGACCCCAGATGTCTGGCCCGGTAGGTGGTCACGCCCGTGCACTCCAGAACAATGTGGGCGGCCGTCTCCTCTGCCTCCAGGCAGGCTCTGCACAGGGGGCTGTCAGTAACACCTACATTAAACAAATGTTTGTTGAATGGGCCGTGGCCCGTAATAATATGAGTAATTTTGCGTAAATGTGGGCGAGTGAGATTCATTAACTTACGAGACAGTCTCCGATCTATGTGTGGGAGAGCTTGTTTCGCCTGTCTACATCCACTCACCTCCATTCAGTATTTGTTATGTAGCTCTTTCGTGTGTTGTCGAATGACTGATGTAGGCCATGCTGTAGGAAGGGGGACAATTGGTTCTGGTCCAATCGCAGCCATCTCCGACCCTCTTCTGGCCATTTCATCAGCGGCATCGTTACCACGGGAGCCACTGTGACCTTTGATCCACTAAAGAGTTACGTTATTGTTGTTATTGCATACCTCCATCAGGGATTGGTGACAGTTGTAGATAAGTCTTGAGGTGATAGAGTGACTTTGAAGAGCTTGTAGTACTGATCTGCTGTCCGAGAGGATTCGGATGGAGTACTTCTTTACCTTTCGAACAAGAGTAGCTAAGGCCGCTGCTATGATACCCATACATTCCGCCTGATAGACGGTGTTGTGAGCACCCAGAGGGGCGGCTATTTGTATGTTGAGATCTTCGGAGAATACACCGTATCCTGTACCTGATCCAGTCTTAGAGCCATCAGTAAAGATCCTTACGTCCTTTGTGTTCAGGGCTTCGTCTGGATCTTCATGAAGCTGTATTTTATATTTTTTGTCGAAAACAAATTGCTTTGGAAGTTTGTCGCTTACCGCCAGCAGCATTGGTTCTTTTTCCATCACCTCATTTAGAACCTCCGCTTGGGGGGACAAGTCTCCTTTCCAAAGATGAAGTGTCTTTAACCTTACCGCTGTAGAAGCTGCCTCCTGCCTTATGAATAGGTGGAGGGCTGGGAGATTCAGCATAACTTCTAACGCTGCAGTTGGTGTCGTCCTCATGGCTCCTGTGATAGCTAAACATGCTAATCGCTGGAAGCTCTGTAGTTTATTACGTGCCGTTATGAGTTTGGTGCGAGGCCACCATACAACAGCTCCGTAGCATATTATGGGCCGTATCACTGCTGTGTAGAGCCATAGAACGATTTTTGGGGAGAGGCCCCACGTCTTACCTATCATTCTACGGCACTGCCAGAAGGATATGGTGGCTGTACTTAGTTTCGCATCTAGATGCGCGCCCCAGTTGAGCTTGCAGTCGAGTATCACTCCTAAATACTTTACCTCGCTAGCCAGCTGGAGCTCAGTATTGAACAGCTTGGGCAGCTTGTAGTTTCCAAAGATTCTATTGTTCGTAAACATTACCAGTTCAGTTTTTGCAGGATTCACTGATAAGCCGTTGTCTCCGCACCATTTCTCCACGATTCTCAATGCTGCGTTCGTAACTTCACATATAGTATTGACAAACTTTCCGCGTATCAGGATCGCGAGATCGTCTGCGTAACCTACCGTGTAGTAGCGATGGTCATTGAGGGCAGTAATGAGGTCATTGACCACCATATTCCACAGAAGCGGCGAGATCACGCCACCTTGCGGGCAACCTTTTGCTACAATTGTCTTCTGCGATTCACCCTCAACGAGCAGTAATATTCTACCCTGAATTACTACCTGAATACCATGTTTCCAATCCAATTTCTTAGAGTTGTACATACTCCATGACGTTGTAGAGCCTCCTTTATTTTGATGAATTTTGTTTTGTTGAAAGCACCCTCGATGTCTAAGAAGGTACCCAGACAGAAGCCTTTATCCGATATTGCACTTTCAATGACACTTACCACGGCCTGGAGTGCAGAATCGGTGCATTTACCTTGACTGTACGCATGTTGGTTTGGGTGCAAGGGTAATTTTTGGAGGTAGTTTTCCCTCAGTTTTTTCTCGCACAGCCTCTCCAATGTTTTTAGTACAAAGGAGGTAAGGCTGATTGGTCTGTATGATCTAGGATTAGAGTAATCGCATTTACCTGGTTTAGGTATGAAGATAACTCTCACCTCTCTCCAACCTCTGGGAACGTATCCATGCGCTAGACACGCCCTGAAGATGATGGTTAGTAGTGCAAGTAGGGTCTCACCTCGCCATTGTAATAGGGCAGGAAAAACCCCATCTGGCCCTGCCGACTTGAAAGGGTGAAATGTATTAATAGCCCACCTGGTTTTGTCGGTCGTGACAACCCTATAGGCTATTGCCCAGTTTTCTTCATTAGCATTTGTACTTTCCTCCGTCCACTCCATGTTCTGCACAAAGCAGTCAGGAAAGTGTGTCTCCAGGAGGAGCCGCTCTGCTTCTTCCGGTGAGCCGGTGAAAGTGTCGTCTGGCCTGCGTAAGGTACCCAGTATTTGTTTGGGCTGGTTTGAGAGGACTTTCCTTACCCTGTTAGCCTGATGTTGGCATTCTATCATATGCCAGTAGTGTATTTACGCCAGCTTCCAGAGCTTCTGTATCTGATGCGTTTCTTGTATTTTTGTTTCCAGTCTTTGTAACGATCCCAGTCACAGTCAGCGCCTGTGTTCATAATTGCACAGCACAAGATGAAATTAATATAAAAGTTATGATTGCCGATGACGATTAAAATCATTGCCCATTAGTTTCTACTCATATGTTCTATCCACAAGGACATCTCGGCTGTAGTATTATTATAGTTATTTTAACAATATTTTCCATATAATATATTATTACTATTAATTAAAGACATTTAAAGCATTGTCCATAGTCATAGTGAGGAATAGGCAGGAGAGGACAGATCCCATAGCAATGTGTATGAATCAATGAGTAAAAATATAATAAGGAAAAAGCAAAGTAACATAGCATATAGTTCACTTCCCACTTTTATTAATAAACGTTTTTGTAGTATGTATAATCTTGGTTTTCTTTCGCTTGTCCCCCATTAAGAAAATCCTGGCTATGCCTAAGGTACTGTCTTTATTATTTAATTTTAACCTACTCACTATACTATTTATTATAAGTTATTTTTCAGTTGAATAATTTACTTAAGAAATGGGAAAAGAAGAAAAGGCAATTATTAAATTTTGAAATGCCGCCTCTAGGTATGAAAAAAACTTTTATCACATTCGAGATTGTCTCAGCTTTTGGATTTGAAATGGACAATATGTACATTGAATTTCAAATTAAGGTAAGATTTGTTACATTGTGATTCTTACATACTATGATTATAAATCCTTGTTTGAATGGATTTTTTTTTTTGTTTCTCGTGGGATACATTTCCATGCGTATGATATGTATGTACCCGCAACGGGTAACAGCTATTAAAATTTTAATTACATAACAATTGCAGTGTTTGAAAAATTAATAGGGGATCGGACAAATTTTAAGAAAGTGTTTTAAATTAATCTTTATGGATACTTATTCCCATAAAAAATAAAAAATTATTTTTGTATAGCCGTTTAAGTACTCAAAATTATGTTTTAATATTGTCTGTTTAAAAATCCCGCCAAAACGCCACGCTATATCATGTGAGAGCGCGTGACGTCATCTGGGGCTATAACAAAACAGCTGCATGAGCATAAGTTCACGAGAAGTTTTGTTTCGTGGAGTAGATTTTTTATTTGTTCTTATGGAACGCAAAAAATATCGTTGGTGTGCAGTACCTCAATGTACGAACACATCAAAAAGTACTCCAAATAAAATATTCATTTGATGTGCCAAGAAAAGCACATAAACGAAAAAAATGGTTAGACTTAGCGAGTAGAAAATGCAACGAATTGAATTTACCAATTTTAATTACTTAATAATAATTACTTTTGTGAAGATTATTTTCATGTAAATATACATTAATTACTACAAATAAATAGAATTAAATTTGCTTAAATTAATTTTTAGTAAATATATTATATTGTTTTCTCTCTACGGTCAACTACTATTATAGATTTTTTCTTTTTGTATTTTTTTTTGTAACACTAAAGAATGTGATATAGTGTTGACAGTAAGTATCTTACTTGCGACGACCGTTAGATAGATAGATAGATAAACACTTTATTGCACTCACATCAAAGTATACAGAAAATAATGTAATACACAGAAATAAACAAGAAAATGCTGCAAGGGCGGCCTTATCACTAAAAGTGATCTCTTACAGGCAACCTTATGAATGGATTAAAATAAAAATTGGAAAGGTGGAAACGGTGCATAAAGTCTATTTTTCGATTTGTGATTTATATAAATGCGCAAACATATACATACATACAAACATACATACATACATACATACATACTACATACATACATACATACATACATACACACATACATAAATACATACATACATACAAAAATATAAACATACATACATACATATACTAGTTAAATTTCATATAAAACATATGTAAGCTTTTCTTATTTGTTCAAATAGTAGTGCTTGACACGATTTTTAAAAATACCAACTGATTCAGATTGCCGTATGTACCTGGGTAAAGCGTTCCATAATTTAACCGATTTGACTGTGAAGGACTCACTGTAACATTGAGAGACACAGAAAGGAATCTCGAGCAAGTTATCGTTTTGAGACCGAAGATTCATTGCGGAACTTAAGTTTGTACCAAGAAATGTAAAACGTTCTTTGAGGTAAAGAGGAGTGTTGGCATGATAGAGGATAGAATAGAGAAGAGTTAGAGAGTGAAGATTGCGGCGATACTGCATAGGAAGCCACTGAAGCTTTTTGCGGTGCTGTGAAATATGGTGACCGTTCTTGTGTAGTGGTGCGAGTAGTCGCCTCAACACCCCGCGCCGGCGATCGCGGGTTCGATTCCCGCTCGGGACAGATAATTGTATTTATACAAATATTTGTTTCCTGTCTGGGTGTATGTTCTTGTGGTTCTCCCCACCGTGTCTCGGAGAAAAGCCGTAAACGTAACCACGTAAAGCCGTCGGTCCCGGTTGTTATCATATACACCTGATAGCGATCGTTACTCATAGTAGTATATTATTCGCCAGTCTACAATGGAGCGGCGTGGGTGGCAAGAAATTGTTATTGATATTTTTTTTCTATGCTTCTCCAAATTAAATGGATTGCAACATCGATCAAAAAACTTCGGCATTGTAATCACTCGTTAACAAAATATAAATTAACAGCACTTTATGATAAATAATAGGTACTTTATTTAGCAATAGTAAGTCTACGTGACACGATGAACACAAAGACAATGTAATTATTCTGAAAACATAACCTCCATATTATTTAAATGAAATGTAGATAATATCTTTTTTACCGACAATCGTGAATCGATAGCTCTTAAATTATCACATTGTATCAACTGGAGGTAACTTTTAAACCCATTGTATTTTTGAAGTTGTCATATTTCAGTACCAAGAAAAAAAAACGTCCATAAGAGTAAAAAAATAACGTCAATGAGAGAAAATTTTTTTTTTTTTTTTTAATTACAATTTCTTGAACGATAATCACTTGAAATTCTCCAATAAAATTTTATTTTTCAACTTTTGAGGTTTCACGAGGAAATAAAAAAAAAATTCATAACAAAGTTATGTAAAATCAGCAAAAAATCAACGAAATTTTTTTTTATAATCAAGAAAAAAATTTAGGAGAGATTGTCGTCACATCTTTTGATTAACGGGGATCATTGCAGAATTAGTTGAAGTATTTTTAGAGAAAAAAAAAAAAAAAAAAACGGTCGGACTTTGAGAAAATTACGGTTTTTTTAAAAAAACTAAAATATTTCATATATCTGGGATTCTGAAAATTTTTTCATATTTTTTTTTTGAAAACTACATTTAAAAACAAAAGTTTTGAAAAAAAAAGTTCCCAAACGGTCAATTTTTGAAAAAGTTCTGGCAATTTAAAAATAAAAGAGCAGTTTTTTTTTCTAAAAATTCATAACTTTTTTTGAGTCGGGAAAAAAATTGAAAAAATTCTGAAAAATAACTTTCGGGGGGTAGAAAAAGATAGAAAATTTTCGGCGAAATCAAAAGGGGTCGCGTAAAAGATTTGTCGATTTGACATGGAATGCCCCACATATATTGTGTAATATTAGAGGTTATTTTTCAAGGAGGTATTTTTTCAAGTACTTAGGTATTTATGGCAAATAATATATTATTATATATTTATAATAGTAATACAGAAGTTTTCACATTTCAAAACACAAATTTTGTCACAAAAGTGTGAATTACTTGCAAAGAAATTGCAAATCAGAAACGTATTCACTCTGGGAAAATTTCGATTGTCGGCTTTCGTAAATCCTGTTTTCATTATAAAAAAACTGGTTAAACATCACGTGACAGCTTTTAAATCGATTACCGTATCCTAATTTATCAATAATCTTTTAGCAACTTTTATAATTTCAACAAAATTATGGAAATAACTGAGTAAACTAAGTAGATAGTACCCATGCAGTCAATGATTGTCCACAGATGACGTCACGCACTGTGATTGGTGTTTCAGTACTGTTTAAAAATATTGAAAATAACAACATTTTATTTCTTCATTTAAAAATATTTAAATGAATTATATTAAATTATTATTAGGTAAATAATCGTAAAACAGTATATTTATTTTATCTAACCACATTTTACATTTTAATCTGATTATTGTCCGATCCCCTATTGTTGAAATGTAATTGTAAAAAAAATTGTCTATCTGTCTGTTTGAGATAAACTCAAAAACTACTACGCGTATTTTATTGTGATTTTCACCAATAAATAGAGTGATTCACGAGGAACGCTTAAGTACATATTCATAACCCGGGCGCAGCCGGGGCGGGTCGATAGTTTTTAATAATTTACACCCGACATTTCTTTCGGTATTGTAACTTCGGCCTCTGAATTCCATCTAAACCTTGGGTTTTATCAAACTCTCTAAAGTCTAGAGAAAGAAATAAATAAAGAAGTCTAAGTAATTAAATTATTATTTATTAATTATTAAAGTATAGCTATTTTCAATTGACTACATATATCTCTCGACCGGGATTAGCCAAAAAAGTGACTTTTGTAGTTACTTACTGTTCTCTTATATTTACGCGAATTTAATGAACGCGGACTGAGGTGGTGGGTGTCCGAATAATGAAACATCGGATTCATTCATTATTCGGACACCCACCACCTCAGAACCCCGAGATCATGGACGCTGTAAAGGGCCCGAAACGTCGGGAAATAATTTAATTTAATTACAAATCATTAAACTGTAAAGTTTTAAAACAAATAAACGCGATAAAATCCGATTTAGACTTTTAATTAAATTGTAGTTACTTTTTGTATGTTGGGCGAGAAAATTGTATGATTTTATGATTAATTGGACACAGATTCCAGATGATATAACTGTCAACGGTGATCGTAAAGGTAGAACACATGTGAGTAAATCTTCTAGATCAGAAGACGACGAAGTGTGGAGATTTGGACATGTGTTGGAACTGGAACTGGAGTATGCTACTGGAATAGGTAATTTACTCGTATTTTATTATACTCGGTCATTCTGATTTTTAGAGTATTATATGTTTTTTTTTTTTGTTTTCTACCACATCTTTACTTATTAATATTGAGTTCGAAGATTTTGTTTGTTTGTTAAAAAAGACGTTGATCTCAATTTCAAATAGAACCATTTTTTTTTTGTATGTATAAGTACATTTTGTAACATGTATGTATTTCTTCCTTATGGATATTATTATCCAATTTCGCAGTTTATCTAGTGCCTTCTTTTACCGAAATGTAACCGAACACAGGATACATTTTAAAAACAAATGTATTTTTAGAATAATTTAAGAAAACTCAAAACTACGTTATGAAATTCATCAAAAAATGAGAATCGACAAACGAATTTAATAAATGCTTTCGTAACTTCAATATAGAACATAATTCAATTTCAACATTTCCAGAACTAAGTCGTCTAAAGGTTGTTCTAGAAGCGATATCAGTGGACTGGTGGGGGCGACACCGTACAGAAGGGTATAGCTGTCTCACTCTAACGTTAGAACCTGGAGAATATAAACAGATTCTGTCCTGCTCTAGACCTGAAGAGTTAGATGTTGTGGAAGCGGAGAGTAGGAGATTTTTTGTTGGGGGCTGTCATTTGATAAAGGATTTGGATGTTCTAATCAATCCACAAATGCATGTAAAAAATATTTTTTTTTATATTTTTAGATAACAAGAAGGACATTGTGTGGTCATTTCCTTTACCTTCAGGCGACGTTTCCAGTTTAAAAAAATAATATTAAGACCTAAGATTTAAAAAATAAAAAAATAGTTACCAAAACAATCTATTTTTAAATGCAATAATGCCATCGAGCAGCACTTTGTTATACAATAATATTTAAATTCAAACAATGCCTTCTATTTTTTTTTTAAATTTAATTTTGAATTAATTAAATTAAAAATTAAATATTCTGTTTCAATGAAAATAAAATAGAATGCTTTCAAATACTGTTATATCTTATTTAGAGTAATTTAAGTGCGGTGACTGGGTGAGAAGAAAAGTCTCGATATCTTTCTTGCCAAGCTGTCGTAAAAGGCGACTAAGGCCATAGTGGTGCAAAGAACTGTACACCAATCAGGATGGTGATGGGCAGCAGCGTCACCATATCCTGACACAACACACTGCACTCACCAGCCCTCCTGTCAAGCGTAGCGGGTATTGCCCCCCCCCCACCCCCCCAAATGGGGTAGGGCTACGTTCGGCAGTGGATATCCAACGGCTGATGTGGTGTATAATTTTTTCAAATGGGTACAGATTATATTAATCATCATTATTAGAGTATAAATTAGATCAGAAACCATCAAAATATCAAGCGTCAATACTTATTTATATTATTCTTTTTTCAGGAAGCAAACTTCAGATATGTCTCGAGTGGTAAAATATCAGTCCTCTGGCGAACGTTATCACAAACTCAGTCTTCTGTCTCTCATACATATTTACCTGACACTTCTACAGACCTTTTAAAAGGTGCAGAAGCTGTTTTAAAACAATATAAGAAGGCTAAAGCGACATTAGCTGCTGCGACCAAAAGTTTTACAAAATCGGAGGAACAATGATTTATTCCTTAATACATTAACATGGTATAGATGCGAAAGTGAGTAATGTATATATTTTTTCTTTGTTAATGAAGTACAAGAATAAAATTCTGACCATCTTTGAGTCTCTACATATTTATTGTGACCGCCATTATCATCTCCTGATGGTTAGAAAAGTACTGGAAATAAAGTAAAAAGTATTATAATTATAAGTAAATAAATATGCCTGATTTTGTTAGTGTGCAGTAAGCTTATTACTAACCTAAGTTTGTTTTCAAGTTACATGTACATATATGTATAACATTGATTTATAAAAAAACCCTAGATTCGCAATCAGCGTGTTAAAAACGTCCGCCAAAAGAGCGCACATTGTGCGCTCATTTCAATCAAAGAGTATAGAGAGTAGTAGTAGAGTAGAGTCGATTTTTTTTTAATTATTATTTTTTTTCTTTTTATTATTTTATTATGTTTATTAAGTTTTGTCTTTTTATTTTTATTTTAAAATACTACTATAAGTTAATGTATAAAAAATATGAAGTGTAAAAATATACTCGACTCAATTAATGCCTTGTCCTACCGGCAAACTTCTGTCATTATTCATTTGATTAAAAGAGAAGAGAGAGTAAGTAAGTAAGAGAACAGTATTCTGTCATTATTGCTTTTTGTACACTGCTTTGTAAATACAACTTTAAGTTATGAGCATAAGGTTAGATTTCCAAAAAAAGTACCTATGTTTTGTTATGAACATAAGTCCTTTTGTTTATTTGGAGCATATTTGGCGACACTTTTAAGCGTTACTTTTGTATGAGACTTGCATCTATGGGTTTTTTATAGATCTATGATGTATAACGTAAGAGTTCACTAGTCTTGATTTTATAAAATAAAAGATCTCAACAAAAACTACCAAGTTGTATATTAAACTTTTTAAAATTGATTTGTACAATTAATAATCAACAAGAATTATTCCGTACAATATTGTTTTTTATTTCTTAAAATAAGAGGTAGATAATGTGACAGTTTAAAATGTTATATTATTTATGCAACTTTACATAATTATGTTTTAATTCAGAAAACAAAATAGGTATTTTTTATTTATTTATTTAAGTTTGGTGCTCACCACACATGGTTACTTTAGTAATTGGACTTATCATTTTGGCTTACTTCATCATTTTACAAACTGACAAAAATAAGTTTTATTTTAGACAATAATTTTATTATGTTAGTGAAAAAACATCAACAGCCAAGCTTTATTTGTGTTATCCGAAGTCAAGTAACAAACTCTGTAATTGTGTCTTTGTAAATTTTGTTATTGTATTAATTGTGAAATCTTTTGAAAGACATTAAAAAAAAAAAGGTTGGTATACTTTTTTAAATGATGCATATCACATATTTTATACATATAATATATATTTCAAGTTTTCGTTTCTTTTTTTATTATTTTTTTCAATTTATTTTGGGTACTCTTGTTGTTATGGTGTCAAGTTATAGTTATTTTTTTTTGCAACTTGTCACAACCTCTCTTATTTTTATAGTTAATGCAGAAAGTTTTCGTCCTTGTGGAAGTTTTCTCTCGGGCTCGCGTCAAACGCACTTTCCTGGTGTCTTTTAGTGCGATTATGTGCACATGTTCAGTGATTTCCACTACTTATTACTTCTTAAAGTATACTTTCAAAGTAGTGTAGTTTCAAATAATAAAAAAAAAGTAGAGTATAGATTCAAATAATATATATAGATTAAGATTCAAATAATATATATAGACATAGAAGTATAGTTTCAAATAATAAAAAAAAAGAAAAACATTGAATTTGTATCTTATATCTGTAATTATGTTTTAACTGTATTTAATTTAATTTTAGTATTATCAAAATGTGCATTTCATGTTATATTTTATCTAAATATATTTGTAAATAAATTAGTCCTTTATCTTCCCGTTTTCACAGCTTCCCTCATCTGTGCAGTTAAAGCGGCAAGTTTTCTTGCGCGTCGTAGTTTATTCTCTCTAGCTCTCGTCAAGCGCACATTCTTGGCGTCTTTTAGTGCGCAATGTGCGATTATGTGCGCACGTTTCGCGGCTTCCATTGCGGCTACTTCTTGACGTATTAGCGATGTTTCCCATGAACTAAGTGTGTTCGTGATGGCTCGTCGCTGAAAATATGTAGAATGTAATGAATATAATGATTGTAAAAGTGTGTTTTGATGTTATGTAGGTATATATTTTATTGGATACAACAAACAAATTAAAATCATTGCCAAAATAATTTATTCAAGATATTTTTATAAATGTCCGTCTTATTAATATAATACTAGCCTCTGCTCGTGTTTTCGCCCGCTAAATGTCGGTTATCGCGACCAAAAAGAAGTTTCCTATGTTATGTTTATACTTCTAATACCTCCAAGAATACGTGTACAAAGTTTCATGATGATCGGTTAAGTAGTTTTCGTGTGAAAGCGTAACAAACAAACTTACAGTTCACATTTATAATATTGGTATGATTTTTCTATAGCTATAACTAAGCGTAAAGCTAAGGTAACATCTTCACATCTCGTTACCAAGATTTAAACAACACAACATTCGACCAGTTCGAATCCGTTTAATCAAGTAATTCCTGGTTTTCGTAGCAAAAACGGGTTTGGTATAGGACAAACTAGTTTTTAAATAAATATAGATTACCTGTGAAGCATCACGCAGCAAGGCCTTTCGTCGCTTACTTGCATCATCAGATTTCTTTAGCGTGTATACTAATTCGATCTGGTGTTTCCATTCATCTGCTGTCATTCTCCTGTACCTTCGTTCAGCTGCCAGATGGGCACGGGCCTGTTCCTCCACCGCTTTACTTATTAGCTCACTTACCTGAGGACAATTTTTCTATAGAATCGATTTGATTTGGCGAATCATCTGAAATTTAAAAGCCTAGCGCTACCTTGATCTTTTGCATTTGCAGTATTAGAGAAGGCACAAATACTTTGCTTATTATTATGTTTAAAACGGGTACCTACATACCACGATATAACACAGTGGTTTTGTTGTCAGTTGGGACTACGTCCCGTCCCGTCGTGACCACGATCCATGCAACTGGGTCGAAATATTGACACAAAATCACTGTGTTATATCGTGGTATGTACCCGTTTTAAACATAATAATATGTATTCAAACCACGAAATAAGTCTTAAATCATTAAATACTTTGCTGTTCAAAAGAATGAATGGGATTAGAAGAGAAGCAAGGATGTGAATAAGAAGGAAGATGTTCTTCTGGTTTTCTCACTCACTGTATGAAACGCTGCTATAGCTACGGGCTATAACACAAACTGGAGGCTGCTTTGAATCGGTCGCTCTGGAGGTCGAGGCCTACGTTCAGCAGTGGACATCCAATAGCTGATATGATGATAACACAAACTATTGAGTTTGTTTAGTTAGCAAAGAGTCGTGCTGGTCGAGCCAGCAGTTTACCAGTTTCTAGACATAAGCCAAGCTCTACTACAACAGTGGGAATGTAACGTATGTCACATTTGATTAATGCAATGATTGTTTTGTAAATAGAACTTATAATTAGTGTCCGACCGAAACAGGTTTTTCAGCCGAAACCGAACCTTTGGCCTTGCTCTCAGTTTCGGCCGAAACCGAAACCGAAACCGAAACCAGCGTGGTGAAGTGTAGTAATACTTTCTGCCTTATATCGTTAGTTATAGTAATCTGGTAACGTTGCTCTGAGTGTTTTATATATTTTTGTTTGTATGGTCTTAGTATATACAAATAGTATTGCGCTTTCTAATAATAGTTTTATTAAATTAAAAAAATGAGAGCGTTGTGGAGTGTTGCCAGATGACTATAAATTTAAAATTAAATTTAAATTAATATTTATAATTTTAATATCTCCGTAACAAAACCGTGAAGTGCTACTTTTATTTTTTTAGCTTATTCTAAAAACATTTTTCAACACTCTTCTAGTTTTTTTTCCCAATTCTGTTGAGAGAATTTTTTAATATAATAAAAACATGAACGACACAAACATATGGTAAAAACACAAACATAAATAAATATGAATTAAAAATAGAAAAAAAATACAGTACCTATCCAAACTGCCACCCCAATATCGGTTGGAGATTCTACTCTCGAAGTTGTTGACGACCTGGGACAAAATGTCCATCTTGGTGGGTCCAACTTCGAGAAAGAGGTCAATCGTCGAATCCAGCTAGGTTGGGCAGCGTTCGGGAAGTTGAAAAACGTCTTTTCATCTGATATACCTCAGTGCCTGAAGTCGAAATTCTTCGACCAATGTGTGTTACCAGTGACGACATACGGATCTGAGACGTGGTCTCTGACTATGGGCCTTTTAAAAGAGCTCCAAGTCGCACAGCGTGCAATGGAGAGGGCTATGCTTGGTATTTCTCTGCGAGATCGAATCAGAAATGACGAACGAAGGTTGCCGACATAACCCAACGAATTTGCAAACTGAAGTGGCAGTGGGCAGGGCACATAGCTCGAAGAACTGACGGCCGATGGAGCAGAAAGGTTCTCGAGTGGAGACCACGTACCAGCAAGCGCAGCGTCGGACGGCCGTCCACGAGATGGACAGACGACTTGAGGAAAGTCGCCGGAAGCCGTTGAATGGACGCTGCTTTGAACCGGTCGCTCTGGAGGTCGATGGGGGAGGCCTACGTTCAGCAGTGGACATTCAACGGTTGATATGATGATGATGATGATGATCCCAACTGACTGGGCACCACGCGCAATCAACGGGAAAGGAGATACAAGATGACTGTGTAGGTAATTCGCACAAGTTATACCTACGTGTTCTCACATTGTTAATATTAAATAAACAAAGATCATGTAATGTCATTTAAAAATAAAACTCAATAAAATGAAGTTCAATACTCGAGTTTCGGTGCGGCCGAAAGTTTCGGCAATTTTTTGACCGAAACCGAAACTAAGGCCGAAACTAGATTTCTTGGCCGAAACTGGCCGAAACCGAAACCGAAACCGAACTTTCGGTTGGACACTACTTATAATACAGAAGAAAGACACCCGAATGGTCAATTTTTAGATAATTTATTTTTTTCCTTGATTAATAAAGCACAATATGCATTTGTTAATTGTCTAAGCTACGTTCTAGTTTCCTTTGAAACTCTGACTAAATAATTTTTTTAAAAATATCATTTTTTTTTACCACAACAGTTCATACCCTCATAAAATTAATACAATCCCAATCTTGATTGACATATGAAATAATCTTGTTTTAACAAATAAAATTTTTATTTTTAATATAATAAGCCGTGGTACAATGGCACGTTTTATCAGGAAGTTAAGATTCTCTCAAATAGTTGAATCCTACACGACTACAAGTTATGAATAAATATTTTTTATGGTGTTTCTCATACATTTCCTAATTGAAAATAAGTTTACAGAACCCTGGGGTACTCTACTGTTATGTAGAAATTATATTAAAACGGATTGCTAAATAGGTTAGCCAAATATATTCTAGGCTTAATTTTATGGTGATAAATGTATGAGTATTTATAGCTTCACCTATCAACTTCGCTAAATTGAGTAACGATCATTATTTTCAGGTCTTTGGTAAATAATGGTACCTACTACGTTAAAAGGCAAAAATAATTTTTCTATTAATTGATCTGAATTGAACTGAATCGAATCAGCCTGTAAACGTCCCACTACTGGGCAAAGGCCTAATCTCCATATTGGAGAAGGGTTGGAGCTTAATCTACCACGCAATTCCACTGCGGGTTGGCATATTTTTTCCCCTACTATTAGTAACGCTCGCTATCATGTCTATGATAACAATCAGGACCGACGGCTTTACGTGCTCTTCGAGACACAATTTGGTGGGAAGACCCACAAAATTCTAGACCAGAAACAAATATTTGTACAATTACAAATTTCTCCCCCGAGGGGTATTAGAAACCACGACCGCCGGTTTTGAGACGATTATTCGCACCACTGCATCAGAACGCTCATCGACGAACGACATCAATGATTTACAAAAATCAACTACTAACTCTCTAAGTGACTGTTAAAACTGTTCCTGGTTACCTTCTGATCGTCTCTCCACGCTAACAAATCCGCACTTCTACGCTCCTTATACTGAATACAGTTCAACAACTGTCCTGTTTTAAACTGTTGCTCGGCAATTCTCTGCAGGCGTTTGTATTCATTGTGGTACTTCTCTTCTGTTCTCTTCTGGTGTAAATAACGTTTGTATTGCTCGGATGTTTCCGCTTCTATCTGAAGATCAGTTTTTATAAAACGAGTTTCTATTATTTTTTATTGTAATGTAAGTTAGGCATGAGTTCAAGAAATATTGGGCAATCGAGTCATCTACATCCGAAAGCGTAGTAGCACGCTTAGGTATTTAGTTACTCGTAACGAAACGGCAAAATTAATTCGTTCACTTTAATGATAATTTATTGTTAAATAATAATAATAAATTATTGTATATGCAACTCATTAAAAGTAAATAAAAAAGAATAACTTATAAGTTAATATAAGAGTTGAAGCGCTCGTTTATTTTACGCCAGTAGTTTCACGAGTTTGCAGTCTAATTTGAAGTATTTTTTCTTACATTAGTTACACATTAAGATTATGTTACTATTTAATAGTGGAGTAGTAAGCAATCTGAGTGAAATCACGAAGAGTGTCTAGTTTAAAAATAAAATATTCGCTATAAATGTAAAATGCTGAACCACCTGAATTTGGATGGTTGTAGTTTCATCATTAATTAAAAAATAATGGCTTGGCTTTAAAAAGATATCATGAAGTTACTAACATATGATGTATACCCAGGTTTTATAGCCTATCAAAATCTAACCTATTCCTGAGATTAGTGCGATAAAAAAACTCTTTAGCGTTATAATTTGAGAAAGATTAGCATCTTTATGTTGCCGCGTCTGTCTGTCTGTCGCGATAAGTTTAAAAACTACTACGTAGATTTACGTGTATAATCTGTCAATGTCTTGTGTAAATTGAAATAAATAATCAAAATGCTGTCTAATCTCTTTGAGATATTGACAAAATAATGTATGGTGGGATTATTCCTCTTTTATAAGTATACAAAAATGCCCGCGAAAGCATATATCTATTTTTTAAGCATAGCTAGCTAGCTATACCCATTATTGTAACCTCTAAAAAAATAATCACGTACATCGTTATCTGAAACGTGACAAGTATCAAATATTGATTATTATACAAATACGTAAAATTGATATTCGTAACACTAAAACAGGAGTGCTTAAAAAAAGTTATATTATTTATTAACAAAATATTCTAACCATTTCACGTTCCTCCTTCTCTTTAAGCCATAGCTTCTGAAACTGTTCTGCGAGTTTCTCTCTTTCCTCTTCTTCCTCTCTCTTTCTCGCTAACGCCGCCAACAGCTTCCAGTCGCGTTCGGGAATTGAATCCCAGACATCTCCCTTATTCGTTTCATAATCGAAAGAGCTGATTAGATCTATAAAGATTTTTAGTTTTACTTAAATAATTTAGTAATTCGTATTCATTGTCTAAATTACTAATTAATAATGCTACATAATAATAATATGTTTGGTCTTTATATTTTTGTATTTAAATATCGTTTTTATAAGTTAAACTTAGTATTTTCAAATAATTAAAATATTGGTAAACAGAAGAGACAATATTTTAATGTCGTTGAAATTTTAGATGCTAATTTTATCTGAACAGTAAATATAATATTAATGGTAGAGACTAACACTTATCGTTATCACATATTTTAAAAATACATACATATCTTTATTTAATATTATAAATGTGAAATGTAAGTTTGTTTGTTACGCTTTCACGCGAAAACTTGTTAACCGATCATCATGAAACTTTGTACACATATTCTTTAGGGTATTAGAAGTAACATAAGATACTTATTTTTTGGTCGCGATAACCGACATCCACGCGGGCGAAGCCGCGGGCAGTAGCTAATATAAAAAATACAGACTGTAACACAACTAAGCGCCTACTAAAAAGAATTAGCAAAAAATATTTAAACGCTATTGCGTGATACAAAAGCAATACAAATTTAATATCATGTTTTTAATACAAAAATATTTATTAAATCGGAATAGTAGATTGTTAAAATCGTGCATACAATAAATAGACAATATCTCATAATTTTATCCTTAATAAGAACTGTATATTTTTTACGCAATAAAAGACGATTTGATAAAGCCTCTTACCGCTAGATGATCTTCCAACGGGAGATTTCATCGGCGAGACGCATCGCGACCGCTTCGGCGAATCTGTTATTATTTTATAACATAACACCATTATACCTCACTTCCGCTTTTGTGCGCTACGTACAATTGTGAGAACTTTTTAATTGCCGTTCTGTCTGATTTGGTATGCGCTAGGCGTAACACTCGATTTCTCTTTCAACTCCTCAGAGAATTAGTTCGCATTTTATTAAAATCTAATTAACTAGTTCCTATAATTAAAATTGTAAATTATACATAGCTTAAATTGAAAAGACGGTGCTACATCGTGACACTATTACTGTTTAGACAGAAAGATTTTGTTGAACGTTACTATGGCGTTATTGATCTAATTTTGGTTGTTCTAAAGATATCGTTACATATACGTCAGCATACTTTTTCTTTGTTTTTATAATTTTTGATTGTCTCGTATACGTACCTACTCGTATAGATAGCATGGATTTTTGTTTTTTCGCATAACGAGATTTTTTGACAAGTTTTTTTTTTGGATTTACTAATTATAATTTAGTTAAATTATAATATATACATATATATTGTATTATTTCTGTCAAATCAAGATAAATATGAAATAGGTAAGTCTTATTAAAACGGAAACAACTTGTAGAGAGAACGTTATCATGTCTTATCAGTTAGAAGATATCGCAACATGCGATAGGACAGTTGAAAACCTACCACGGATCAGTTATGACGTGTCAAGTCATGGATAAAGATAAAAAACCTGGTAAAAGAAGGCCTGATGTGCTGAAAAAACTTAATGCAGAAAGTTTGCATCTCATAGAACGCGGTCTACTTGGTGATCTGCCCGATCGACTGAAACCGGTACCAGTGAGAGGTCAGTCCGATGAGCTTGTACTGGCGAAACCATCTGGATTTTTATCATCTTGTTTACCCGTTATTCCTGATTCAACAACCCCGACTTCAGAGAAAATACCGTCGGATGATGAAGGAGGATCACCATTGAAGAAATCGTTTAGCTTTCGGGATAAACTTCGAATGGGCTTTTTCGGGAAAGATAAAATGGAAAAGTCAAAGTGGAAAACAATAGAAGAAGGTAAGAGCACGGATGACACCGCTCCTACGCCTTTACCAGCCACTACGCCTGCCAATGGAAATTTTGATCATGCTCAGAAATCGAGCAAGCGTTTTTGGTTCTTTAGAAATAAGGAACTTACAGAAAAGAGAGAGAAATCCCATAAACCAATATACAAACGTAGTAAAAGTTTTGAATTCTTGCCTAGAGCTCTAGAGGAAGATGAAGGAAATAAATTAAAGCCAAAACTAACCAAGAATACACTTTCTTATGCATATGGTAGCTCTGATACTTTGGGCGACTCAACATCTGTCGACAGTTTAGAATATATAGCTGATGTTTACTATGATAAAGTGGATAATATATGTCTGAAGAGTATTAAGGAAATACAAGATGTGGATCACCATTCTCTTAAATCTACGTCTACTTCGGTATCGAGTGGTCTAGTCTTAAATATGCTGAAGACCGAATCGGTCCAAGATTTGTTGGACGAGTTTAACAAGGCAGTGGACATGTTTAGTGAAAATTATATGAGTGATTGTGAACCGTATACAAAAACATCGAAAGATTTGCCGGTTAAAGAAAAGAGAAAAAGTAATTCGTTTGTGTCGTTACCTTCGCCAAAAGTTTTGCAAGTGGCGAAGGTCAATGAAGTGAGTGAGAATTTTAAGGCTGAATTATCGAAAATGATAGAATTAAAGCGTGGGAGTCTTAGCCCTAATTCGGCGAGACGAGGTTCTGTGACTGATTGTTTCTTGTTAGAAGAAAAGAATCGTCCATCTCATATTCAGAACAACGCTATGTCAGAGGCAAATAAGTATCAACGTGCGCAGAAAAAGCCTATGCATCGAGTCAGAAGAATCAGTTCCACAAAATACGTAAGTACATAGATAGTTTAAGCATATCACAAAGATTCTCGAACACAAATACTTTAATTTACCAAATTCAGATTTTCAGTATACCAGATGTATTCGCATTGGGTTCTTATCTACAATTGAACATAATTGGAAATAAGCCTTGAACGATATAAATAATTACAGCGCTGTTGACCTACATTGTTGTTATGTTTTGATTTGAATAATCGTTTGAAAATTTATTATTACATACAAAACTTGTCAACTAAGTTTCACTTACTTGTCTAAAGTACACTATCTATTATTTATGAAATAAAATTTATTTTAGTTGATAAAATACGAAATTAGTTTAGACCCAGTTTCACCACTTGCTATTAAGTTCCGGATGACCTAACTGGCACTTATTTTGACAGATAACCCATACAATTACCTGTCAAAAAAGTGCCAGTTAGTTTAGCCGGAACTTAACAGCAAGTGGTGAAATTGGCCCTTATAGAATTGATTTTTAAATAGAGGATATAATTACATTATGTAGTGATGACTTTTGTTTATTACATTTTAGAGTTGCTTTTTACTAACCGATTTACTTGTTGTAAATACTTAAATAATGGCGTAATTCTGTATTTCAATGACTGACTATTTTAATTTTTTTTTTGTTTTTTTATTTAATTAATTTAAAAGTTTTTTCTAAGTTAATCATTTCTTTTGGAGTCAAACATAAATAGACAAATACACCATAAATCTATAATCATAAATATATAATCAACATAATAATTTTCAATTGCAAAAAAATCTTTTAAACATGTAAAATTACAAGAAATTTACTATTGACTACGAGGCATAAACATAATCAAATTGCTTCCTTCCTTGTGAAGAAAAACAAAAATTATATCTCCATTCTCTATCCTATCCAAGATCATGCATCTGAACGTACACTAAACGGAAAACTGATATTTATTCACAATCAGCCACCTATAATCACCTATTCACCTGTACAAAGATGAAATGGGTCGATAATACACTCATAAAGTCATAAATATATAGTTTCCTATAGAAACCGTGCTATACCTACGTTATTTTGTAAACTAGCAATGCTATCAGTTGGATGTGAGATAAGAGAAACAGACGGCGCACTTACACGACGATAAATAATAATGTTTGAACTATTATCTAACTAGCTGCGATTTTTTCTTTTCATATTGACGATTCGTCTGTCTTTTTGTTGTGTTTTCTAGAATCCTTTTTTAATTGGAGTCGTTAAATTTACTTGAAAAGAAAATTTATTTTACCAGAAAAATTCAACGCCATAGCAATACACTAGGTATGATAATATAGTATCGTAAGAATTTAAGTGTCTGTTCGGCTTTCAAATCATAATCATAGATTACCTGGTGGTTCTTTGATATACAAATTTTTGTATAACCAAGAATAAAGAAATACGTTTACCCGATTGAAGAAAACAATTTAAAAAACATGAATAATTTTTTCGTTTATATTCTGGCTGAATTAAACTAAAACGACGAGCCAATGGCGATATAATTTCGATTTAGATTATATAAACTATGTATTAATGTAATATGGTGTACTTATAACTTGTAATTTAAGAAATATATAGCGAATTCTGTTTATCAAATCAGTAGTTAATTGAACAAGTGCAGTTTCACAACAATCGCGTTTTAACTGCGGAAAATGTCAAGGATTGATTGATAAAGTGTAGCGATTTAACAAAAAGTTATTTATAGCTGAGTTACTGTTATAAATATTCTGATGTAGTAGTAAATAATGTGATTTTAATAAAGATAGTTTCGGATATAAGTAACGTGGACATACCCAAATATTTTTTGCTACGTTTAGTGTTTGTTTTTGTGTCTTAACATGAATTATGGACTATTTTAAGCTCTCTGTCCTTAACGGGCAGTTGGAAAATCCATTGTCGCATTCACTCGAACTTTTTTTAGAAGATATAAAGAGAAGGTGGACATAGCGCCATCACAGCGTAAAACATTTATCTGTCCAACACCTTTAAACTTTGTTTCGCAAAAAGCAGGCTTGTCAGTTTTAAAAGACGTTTCCCAAATGAGTTTATAAATAAATAAATAAAAATAATTTATTTCAGACAACTTTGATCCATAAAATTGTTAGTAGAAAAAGGAACTTATATCTATGTTAGTAGTCGTTCAGTGGTTGGTTAGTAAAAAATTATTAATAAGGATTTATTAATAATTTTTTACTAAGCAGGACATAGTTCGCCTGACCATATGACCGATTAGTGGACAGTCCCCACTGTCGGCAATTTCATTCAGCACACTGTTGCCGCTGCCGCGGATCCTATTTAGCAACGACGCGGTCTTTTTTCGAATTATGGCATCGAAGCTATCTACACCTGCCAGTGCAAACATCGCGGATGCGCTACAGTAGCGCGGCAGCCGCAATAATGCCCTGAATGCATTGTTGTATTGAGTACGTAGGGCACTATAGGCCCTTTTGGTATAGTTGGTCCAAAGGCTGCACGTATACAAGGAAGTACAATATGCTTTGAAAAGCGTGATCTTAACAGCATCAGTGCAGCGACCAAATCTATGCACCAGCATATTTACTCTGACCGATAGTGCCCTACGTTCCCTCTCAATGTCTTCATCGTCTTTAAGACTGTCAGTAAGGATATGTCCTAGATATTTAAAACTATAGATTCTGTCCAGAGGTTTATTATTAAGAATTATGGGTGGAACAACATTAGGACATTTACTGCCAGCCTTAAATACCATGAATTGTGACTTTTTGGTATTGTACAGCAAACCATGTGAGACAGCGAACTTTTCACAAGCACTGAGTAGAGCTCTCAGCGCACACACCGAGGGGGCCAGCAGGACCATGTCATCCGCGTAACTGATGTTATTAACGCACACATTGCCGATATGGCAACAGACATGCATGCTGCTTAGCTCCCTAATCAATGCGTCCACGTATATATAGGTTAAAAAGTCTCGGGGAGGTCAGACCCCCTTGCCTCACCCCGCACTCCATCCTGTACGGCTCAGAATACTCATTTGCCCATCTCACATAGTTCACCTGATTACCATACCAATATTTTAGCAAATCTATGAAGCCATCAGGCAAACCTATGCCTTCTAACTTACGCCACAAGATTTCATATGAGACGAGATCGAAAGCTTTACTTAGATCCAGGAAACAGGCGTACACCGGTGTGCGCCTATCCGTGTAGTATTTGACAGTGTGCTTTAAACTCATTATGGTCGTTTCCGTCGATAGACCACGCGTGAAACCGTGTTGGCCATCATGTAGAACAGAGTGGTTTTCTAGTATGGAGTTAAGGACACTGTCAAATGTCCTTGCTATCAAATGTCTTGGCTATTGTCGTTGCCAAGGATATTGGTCTGTAGTTCGATCGTTCTGATATGTCACCAGTACGGTTTTTTACAATCGGAACTACTGTAGTTCTCATTAAATCATCAGGCAAGTAAGAATGTGAAACACATACATTGAATAAAAGCGCCAATAATCTAGGTAAATGCACACCTGCATATTTGAAGTGCTCAATACTGAGACCATCGTGACCCGGTGATTTACCTGCAACCATAGTCTTAATAATTTGTTCAATGATTTTATCAGTTACTACCATTTCTGGTTCACGCCCAGTCTCAGCACTAGACACGAAGTGTGACGAAGGCCCCAGGGGTGACGTAACCGCAAACTGATCCCTAAAAAGGTTTGCAATCTGCTTCGCGTCACTCACCCCTCCCACAGTTTTAGAGAGACCAGGTCCAACGTTAAGCTGATTCGTGGACTTCCAAAACTTCTTAAAATCGTATTTTGAATGATAAGTAGCCAATTTATCCATTTTTATTTGATTTTGATGATTTTGACACCACTTTAATCTACTTTTGAAAACACGCCGGCTGTTAACCATCTCATCATAAACAAAGCCCTGCTTCGGTCGACCATACCAAACCCACACAATGAATTTGGACCTGACCTCTCCGTGTGCCGCACCGACATGCTTATTCCACCCGATTAAAGCACGTTTTTTGTGGTTACAAACATCTCGGTGAGCTTCGATTGCTGCACATGATAGGACGGACACTATGTTTTTATATAAATTATCTATAACCTTTCTATGACACAAATTGTTACAAAAACCATAGGTACATTTTAAAAATTCAGATGGAAAATCAATTTCCTTTAAGTTCTTATTACATAATTCTGTATAATGAGTTATCTGCTTATCAGTTCTATATCCCCATTTTACTTTATTGCTTATTATATTCTTAGGCACAGATTTAGGTATAACACTACTTAACTTACATTCAATCAAGAGTGGGAAGTGGTCAGACCAATAAACGTCGTATAAAATCATTGTACTATTTATTAATTTACGCGCCGACTCAGTAACTATACAGTGATCTAACCACCTCCCAGTCCCATATGCGTCACTGACGTAAGTAAACGAGTCAGAGTCCAGGGTACTCACGTCCGCACAAATCCAGTTCTGGTCCACACAAAAATTTTTAAGTTCATCATAAAACGGCTGACCTGGGTGAGCATTGAAATCTCCCAGTAGAAACACTGTCTCACATTCACTTTCCATCACTATAGCATTTAAATAACTTAGGCAATCCGTAAAATCTGTTAAGTTTTCAGTACAGTCAACGGGCATGTATACACTACACACTATTAGCTTTTGGTTATTGAGATTAATTTTAATGGCACAAATACGAGCACTCGAACATGTTATCACGGATACACTGGGAAACACACTTTTTCTCCATAGCAGTGCTACCCCTCCGTGCGGTCGCCCAACTAGTACTCCATTCGACGTGTCCACCGCAGACGTCCCGGTGCTCCCAAAATCAACATCAATACTCGCAAGATACGTCAGATCGTGCGGAAGGAGCCACGTTTCTTGGAGAGCTATAATATCAGCTTTCTTACATAGCTGACGGACTCCTTCAACTGATCTTTTTAAAGATCTACAATTAAATGTAACAAGACTGTTATATGACATATCTTTGTTCTTTCTGTCCATTATGATACTGGTTTATTAGCCTCGGCCTCTTGATTCCCGTGGGAAATAAAGTTCACAAAACGTCTAAAAATTATTCCTTCAGGCCACAGTTTTTCATCAAGGAACATATATAGCTTATGCCTTGGAACAAAAATTTTAAATGCATTATATCCCCTTTCCTTGCGCTGTGATATTTTATGTCCGCTTGGGTTTTTCTCTTACCCCTAGTTTGTCACATTTAGACGTAGCTGTTGGACAAGTGTATGACTGTGCTGTCAGTCCTGAATACTATCACAAGCGTCTAATAAAGAGTTATTATAGTAAAAATATTCCTGACTCAAGTATTACAGGGTTGCCTATCTATGTTTCAGGCATTAAATGGTATTCATTATATATAAAATCAGCTATTTTTTAGACCAAACCATTAATCTTAATTATATTAATATACGATCAATTTATAATTACATCGGTACTTTATTTTTATTAGTCTACGTTATACAATGTTATCATCAGTTAACAAAAAGTGTCATAGAGGTTATCAACCTCAGTAATCCTATTTACTTCCTTGTCAGTAAAGAAAATTTTGTAATCATGATAAATTTCGGTCTTGAGATTTTTCGAAAATATTATATCAAGACTTTTTTGTCTAGTTTCGAAAACAAGAATAAATTTTCCAATAAATACACACATATATCACACATAATCCAAAAACTAACCGTAGAATGTTGATAATAAAGGTGTGTTCTGAGCGGGCATCAAGTCAGCATCCGATAGCGCCATTTTCATTTAATGAAAAATTATTTGATAAAATATTTTTAATGTTTTATTGAATTGTACTTATTTTTATTAAATTATTATTTCATAAATAAGTAGTATTAATACAATATATGTACTATATACTATACTAAAACAATTATGTCATTAAAATTATCCGACCGACCGTACAGCCTTACGTGCTCTTCGAGTTACGGTGGGGAGGCTCACAAGAACATACAGCCAGACCAGAAACAAATATTTGTTCAAATACAAATATCTGCCCCGAGCGGGGATCGAACCAGCGACCGCCATTATTTAGGCGATTGAATACTCGCACTACTTCATCAGAACGGTTTTCATTATAGCGTAGCAATTTATTTTTAATTTGGTAAATAAAATACATAATATTATTATGTCAACCGTTGTTTATCCGTAACTCTAGTCGACATTAGGTATTTTTTGTTATCTACCGTTGAACGAGATTACGAGATAGGCAGGCACAGAGATCATGACTAAATGTCTGATAGTGCTTGTAAGTCGTAACATTTGCTTTCATTTCACAAAAAAAAAAACCGAATCCAATTTATATCCTATACTAGAGAAATATTTGTAGGTATATATTGTAATAAAGTTCTCGAAAATTATTTTAACAATGTCGAAGTAATTTGCTATATGCAGTTTACGGGAGGCGAAAAATCGTTCTATAATAATTCGTCTTCTCTGTATTCTCGTATTAATGCAAAGAGATAGGTCCGCATACGGTTCGTAATTTTATCATCTCTCATTTTAGGGTTTTTTTTTGTTAATTAGATAGCTGTTTTAAGTAAAAACTATTACTATTTATAGTCTCGTGTAGATTTTAAAAATAATCAATGCTTTCGCAATTTCTTTTTGAATAAAACTATGTTGTATGTTAAGAAGCAACTACTTAACATGTCGTTTGTTAATTACATACGCTTTTAACAAACTAAGAAAAGTGAGAGAGTAGCTATTTGTTTGTAAATTAACAAGATTAATACACGAACTCGAATTCATTAAAACTTAATTAAAATTAATTTACATGATGACCGTGTTATTCTTATAGCCACAGCTTAAAATATCACTGTAATTATTCAAAATGGCGCCACAAAATATTTAAAATAAAATAAAATTATAGATTGAGGTAGTTCATAATTATCTTATGATATGCCTTGTTATTCGATTATTATTAAATATGGTATAGGTTTGGTAGGTTAAATATTTTATTTTTGTTAAAACTTATCTTATAAAGTTTTTATGTTATTTTATGCAAAATGATATTATGAGAACAATATTACTATAATAAAAAAGGAAAAAGTCAAAAAAATCAAAAAAAAAATCGTACAAAAATATTATTATTATTACGTAGGACCAATGGCTTTCTGTGCTCACGTAAAAATATTCCCCTTTTGATAATGGCAAATGTACATACTGTGTACGAGAATTAACAGAATAAAAAAAATCAATTATTTTTTTAATTCAGCCCTATTCAAGATAGATAAAGGTCTGTGGCCATACAGCCAACATTTTTAAATATAAAAAAAAATAGTTGTATCTAAAATACACATAATTATATAACAATAACTAAATACTAGACTTAGTTCAAAGGACCAGTTTTCTGTTACGGAGATAGGTATCCTAAAGTGCATCTGTGTCTGGTAGTAAAAGCGCAATATTCAGGGCGGAACGTGGCCTTTCACCGCGCCTACGCATTATATCGTTAACTATTTGTATAAAGTGGCTCAATTTTAATGCTCAAGCGATGGTAAACAATATAAGTGACTAACATTCGTCAATTTATAAGCCAATTACAAAAAGCGGTTTCTGTGTGTCATATATCGTGCGACTAAATAATAGTAATAAAAAAAGAAAATATTATAAATGCGAAAGTTTGTATGTATATTTAATATGATCAAGATCGGAGCGAATCTCTTTTATCTGGAGAAATAAACTCTTTTAAGAACAAGGGAAAATTTCTAACAGTAATTAAAATTGTATCAATACCATAACCATAAATATAACTAGAAAACATTTCTGACAACAAATATTTCTGGTGAGGAAAAGAAACAAAAAACTTCATACTGCGGTTCGATTCCCACTTTGAGCGGATATTTGTAATTTTACAAATATTCGATAAGCCGGAAAACACGAACATACGACAACAATCCAACAACAAGAAAATTATGCTTAGCGTATTAAGTTCCAACCGTTTTCTTATATGGTGAAGAGGCCTTTGAATAGGCCTTGAAAGAGGACCCAGCAGTGAGACGCTTACAGGCCTTTTCAGCTCAGTTCAATTACTCAGACAATTCGAGCAGTTTCATTCGATAATTTGGTCAAACATTTGGCGCTTCGGTTAAGACTATATCAAATCAAATCAAAAAATTAATTATTCAAATAGGCTTCAAAAGCACCTTTGAATCTAAATTTTATACAGTAATTATTTATTATTTAGTTAATTATCGTTAATGAGAAGCTACCACCGATTCGGAATGTAGAACCTGCTAAGAATAATTGGTAAGAAACTTTACATTTACCTACTCTTTTCAAAAACCGTCAATATATTACTCAACTATTATAAACTCAGTCACATGTCCTGCATGAAAGTCAGCACAACTAAAGCCAGAGCAGTAATTCCGCTGTTAATTTTGCCGAAAATTAATTATACATACAAAATCGACAATTCGTTACTTTAGCTGCGCCTCGCGGTTTTACTCGCATAACTTCCGATCATTTAGGAATGTCGGGATAAAAAGTAGTCCTTATGTTATTCTTGATCTGCAGCTATCTACGTACCGAGTTTCATTGCAATCGGTTTAGTAGTTTTTGCCTGAAAGAGTAACAAACATCGATCCAATCTTTAGCATTTAAAATATACCCAAGTAGTATCTAATGATCAGTCTGAATTTAGAAGAAAATAAAAAAATAAGCCGAAATATATAGAAGTTAGATCAAATATACTCAATATCTCATATACTTTCATTTTGATTTACATGATGAATAACTAACTAAGCCATGCAATCATAATTATAGACAAGATCAAAAACTATGAAATATAGACAATATTATTTTTAATTCGACTCTTAAGCTCTTAATCAACAGTAATCTAGTAATATATTTAATTTGTTTGTTCTGCTTGTTTATGACACAAATAAGTGCGACACATTTAGCGATGTGTAATTAGTGTTCAAGTGACAATTGTTCAACGTGACCGTTACGTGTGACGTGACACATGTGCAACAGAAAGTGGTACATAGATAACTTAAGATTACCTAGATATTTAATGTTAAAATTATATATTTTTATTTGATAATTAACTATTGCATGCGGTTTTGCCAGTGTAGAGAGAGAGAGAGAGAGAGAGAGGTTAATAATATAATACAAAGAAAAGGATTAAAAAAAATTTGCTTTACTCAGGATAAACATGTCACTGCAACACCAGACTCCACAATATCTCAGGTCAGACATTTCTATTTACAACCTGTGATACCAAAAGTTGTAATTACTTAATTGAAGTAAAAGATGCCTGTTTGCTGTTGTCGATAAAGTTAATCTCGCAAATAAGTTACTGATAGTTTCTTTTAGTCTATCAGTAAGTTATGTGCTAGATAAACTTTATCAGCTACCAGTGAAATAGGCCCTTAATGTTTTATAAAGTGTTTGATTACCAACACAACAAAAAGTTTAATAAGTTACAACAATGTCACAGTTTTCATTCAAACTTGTATTTCCATCACTTTTGTTGAATTTTTCAATTTGATAATTTATTTCAATTTAAAGTCTTAAAATAAAGTTTCACGTTTCTAGAATAAGAAATAACGGACATTCATAAAATTTTTATCCCCTTAAAGTTAAAATTTCCAAAAATCCTTTCTCATTGTTTGTTTAAACCACAAGATGGCTAATTTTACGTGTCTAATTTTAAAAGGTTACGCTTAGCAATCAGTCAGTCAGTCGGTCAATGAAAAATAAACAAAAAATAAATAAATTACAATAAATAAATAAATCGAAATAAATATGTTTAAAATACTCACATGGTCACCTTTTCGTAAATTAGGCAGCTTAGCCTGCGTGTTAGGTAACAGCCGACTAACGTGTGTAACTATGATTTGTTTTTTTTAATAAATATATACATATATAAATATTACATCCAGACTCGGATGGACAGACTTCGACCCTGGAGCGAAAAGCAGGGCCACTGTCAACTGAGCCAACGGACTAGTCAAAAATGCCTTATAGGACTGAAACACCGGGAAACCCCACGGGACTAGTAAATATATATTCGCAGATAACATTATTATTCTTTTATTCCCACACATGTGCAAAAAAAAAAACTCAAATAAAAAATAAAAAAACACCTTTTGTATTCTGTAACTATGTGAAAAGTCGCGGGCAGAACGAAATAATTAAAAAAAGAGTTCCACACGGTTCCGATGTGCAATAATATATTTAATTAACACGATAACATACTTCGTAATTATTACTTCATATTATGTTATGAGTTCTAACCTTAAAAACTCGAACAGTAACTTCCACTGATTAATATCGCTCTTCCGCCATATTTACGGGCGTGAGCGTGACGCAAAGAATATTATGATTAATGGTTGGCTGAAATAATTAATTTTACGCCAGCTTCAATAAGCATCGTTTAATATATTTTACTATGAGTTTTTTAAGCGTTAACACTTTTTTTGTTTTAATATTTACGATCAAACAGCGTTTGTGTTTTGTAATATTGACAGTTATTAATTAGATAAATTTTGTTTCTCGACTTTGAAATTAATTATGATATTATAAATGATAACTTTTTTTTACTTAGCTTCATCTTACGGTTTCCTTCGGGTGATTTCTTAGCCTTGGAATTTTTTTCCGCGGACACTTTTCTTCCCGCTTTACAGGGACAAAAATCGAACCAGATAGGAAAAAAGTGACATTACCCCCCCCCCCCCCTCCACAGTGACAAAATCCGAATTTTCGGCCTAGGTAGAAAAAAAAAGTATGTGCAACATGGGATGAAAGTACTACATCCTTTCCCGCATGTTTGCCACGCAATTTCAGATACGGGACAGAAAGTAGTACTTTCGTACCTTGTGACACAAAACACTATTACAATTGGCGTAAGTGTACGGTATTCTATCTTGATTTATTTTGTAGTATGGGATTATGGACCTGTATCGAAATATGCACACGCTATTTTATACATAATATGCAGCGCTGAATTTACACCAGATTGGGGCTAATGTACAGGGGTCATAGCGGCCAATTTACTGGAGCGGTGAAATTCGGAGCGTGAAAAAAAATATTTTAGTGCTATCGAAATTTATTTAAAAAGTATAATTGTCTTGGAATCATCTTCAAATTATAATAAATAAAATAACTTTATTAATAATTAAGATTATATTTTAATTATACACGTTGTAATTTTATCAACGATACAATAAAAAAGTTCTAGTGTAATTATTTAACCTTATTATGTGTAATAAATTTTCTGCTGTAAATGAGTCTTTTTATTTATTAATAAATTGTTTGTCAATACTATAATTTGATGTGTTTCGTTGCTAGGGCGACATTTTCTTCAGTGCCCAGGGGCGGCGCTAAGGTTAAATCCAGCCCTGTACATATGATAAAATATTAACCGGGCGATGTTTGTATATGAGAGATATTATAGGGATTTATAGAAGAGCAATAGAAGCCAAAACAATTTTTTTTTTAAATTTTTGTTTGACTGTCTGTTTATGTATTTATATTGACATCACGTAAAAATCTGGTAAAAGAAATCGGATGCGGTTTTCAAAATTGTAATCATGGAGTTCTAATTCAAAATCTGATGTAGGTTTCATCTTCTGATACACCGTCTAGAAGTGGGAGTTATTACTCTATAGACAAGTGTAGTGAAATCATAACGAAGAAACTCGTTTTGTACACACTCGCTATGTATATATAAGCAACGAGTGTGTATTGTATATATAAAAGTAAATTGGTATTAAATGTGAATTTATTAGGAATATAAGACACTACTTTTGTTAAGCGAGCCAAATGCATTAAAAAGACAATTTATCAAAGATAATTTTCCCCCAATCCTCCATCTTAAAATCTTATCTGTAGATGTTATCATGGTGATTGCACTTCATGGTTTTTGCATCGCTTTTTTTTTCTTAGATGTACCTATTTTTCACAACTAAATATAACTAAATGATAAAGTATCGTTGGTTTTATCTCGCTTCGTCTCAGAAATATCAAGTAAGCTTTTGCTTTTCTCAATGTTTTTGAGAATTTTATGTTTTATCAACTGCAACGTGAAACGATTTGGGCCGAGCTTTATTCAATATAGTCTGTTATGCAACATAAGATTGATTTGCTATATTTTATGAGCATGGAATTATTATGTACTATGTACAACCTAGTACATAATAATTCCATGTTTATGAGTAATAAAAATTATTATGTGAATTAAAAAGTCATCACGTTCACGACTCTAATTAATAATTAAATATATAAAAAATAATAATAGAATAATTAAATTAATTAGTAATAATATATCAAAAGTGAAGACGACTAATAATGAATTAATTATTTTTAAAGGAGTCGTGATCACTTCTGCTTCGCTTTATCGTGCCAATGTGCTGAATTCTCTACAGCTGTCTTTTCGCAATTGCGTTGCATCCATCGCGTAATGTTTATTGTTTTAAGAACTATGCGTTTTTCCGAGATTAAAAATATTTGCTCATCTAGGACACTCACTATCTGGACATCTAAATAAGAATAGAATTGTGGTGTGACTTAATTTTTTTTAAGTAAAATATTTTAAGTATTATTTTATTATTGTTTATACAATTTTTTTTTGTAAAATAGACTAGAAATAATTTATAATTTAAATGTTTGTTTATTTTATTGCTCTAAACCGGTGGTTCTTAACCTTTTAATGATGAGGGACCATTTGACAAAATTTCGGTCTTTCCATGGACCACCAACTGTTTAGAGCAGTGTTTCCCAACGTGGGGCCCACGCCCCACTGGGGGGCAATTTGATAGTTAAGGGGGGCAATTTAAAAACGGACTCGACACGACTTTAACCCTTTCGCTTTGGATTATTTAAATGCAATGCTATACCTTGTCCAACCGTTTATTATCTTTTTGACAGCTTACGTCTATAAATTTCAGATTTTTTTTCATTATATGTTTTGAAATTTTACTTACGATGTTTTGATAACAATTTCATAGTGATTTTTTCCTAAAACTTATCATTTACATTTCTTAAGGGAACAAAACAATTTTAAAGGTTGAATGGGGTATAAAAAATTTAGAAATGTTAAGGTGGGGCATGGCCTAAAAAAGGTTGGGAAACACTAGTTTAGAGGTAATGTATAGTAAATGTAAATGATTAAAGGATTGTTCTATTTATAAATAAAACACGCATACCAGTATTTTTTTTATTACAGTAGTAGATATAGACAAATTAGTAAAGTATATTATTTTAATGCGATTTTTGTGAATTTATGAATGA
This sequence comes from Euphydryas editha, assembly GCA_036937285.1. NCBI lineage: Eukaryota > Metazoa > Arthropoda > Insecta > Lepidoptera > Nymphalidae > Euphydryas > Euphydryas editha. The sequence continues at coordinate 3,247,461 of JAUPFZ010000019.1, read as the reverse complement.
ATATGTGCCTTTCGCTGTCGAACTTCTCGGAACAAAACAACGTGCAACGGACATAAGTCGTTGGACGACCGACGCGAACGAAACAAATAGTGAGAAACTGGCTGTTCGTTACGCACAACTCGCACCGCGCTGACCGTGCGTCGTCGTTACGTTGTCGGCGTCATACTGATGCAGTAGGTACTATTTAAAGGAATATTGTCGCCTTAAAAGTGTCGCCGGGAACAGTGGATCTATCAACGGCTATCAATAACTACGAAGACAATGTGACCTTAGTCTTCTGCTCAAGAGTTCGACAATTGGTTAGCGTATTGTTGCTGTAACGTTCGCGGGTTCGATCTCCGCTCAAGATAAATCTTTGTATAGGCCATATAGATGCTTTGTAGAGTCCGAGGTTCTCTCGGATACATATAGGTAATATTAGAGATGTTCCAGTGGCAGATCCACTTTCCGAGTGGGTTTTGAGCCCCTGGACTTCTCTTATGTAGGTAAAGATGAATAATTAAGACCAAAGTTTATTACTACCAAAAACTAAAAATTAATAGTACCTTTGCAAGTACATACACTCATTTGCAAAAAAAACGGGCGGTTTCGATTTTCTTCCTGGCTGAAAAAAATAAAATACCAAAAAGGTTTTAATCATTTGAACATGTTACTGGCCAGTTATAAAAGTGCCATAATGTTTATAAGAGTACATTCCAAATTCAAATTTTTGACTGAGCCTGGTTTTCAAAGAAAATAACTTTTAACCACATTTTGTGGCGCGAATTCCCTATAGTTAATATCTACTCTAATTAACTTTTTGTCAATTTTTATTAAATTATCTGGTGTCCTTGACATTTAAAAGTATTGTTATTGCTGTTTAGCAATCTCGAAAATGGTAGATAAAGTGATAAAAGCGAGCAAAATTATTGCGCTGCTTGAAGAAGGTTGCAGTCAACTCTTCGTGGCTCAGAGGCTAAATGTGAGTCGGTCGACAGTTCAAAGGACCTGGCAGCGCTATCAAGAGACCGGTTCCGTCAAGAGAAGGCCTGGTTCTGGCAGAAAGACATGTACCGAACCACGGGATGATCGTTTTCTAGTTAGTCAAGCGTTAAGAAATCGCAAATCTTCTTATGTGGACCTCAAGAACACCCTCGAAGAAGTAAGAAATGTGCAAATTAGTCTATGGACGGTCAGGAGGAGGCTTCTCGCTGCTAATATACACAGTCATCGCCCGGCACGCGGCCCTAAATTACTCCGTGGACATCGAGTTGTCAGGCTTAGCTTCGCTTGAAATTGTGTGTCATGGACTCATGAAGACTGGGATAGGGTATTGTTCTCCGATGAAGCCAGGATATCTCTGCATGGTGAAGACCGACGTCGGCGAGTGCTACGTAGACGAGGAGAACGCTTTACAGAGGCATGTTTTGAAGAAATCACACCTTATGGAGGGGGCTCTGTTATGTTTTGGGCAGGAATAAATTCTATGGATCGTACGGAGTTAGTCTTCATCGAAAACGGTACACTGACTGGACACCGATACATAACGGAAGTTCTAATTCCTTATGCACAACCCGCTTTAACCGCTCTTGGCGAAAACTCAATTTTTATGGACGACAACGCTCGCGCCCATCGGTCTGGCGGTGTGGATGCGTATATGCTAGAAGTCGGAATTCGTCGTTTGGACTGGCCAGCTAGAAGTCCGGACCTCAATCCCATAGAGCATGTCTGGGACGTTCTGAAGCGACGAGTGAGATCAGTGCAGCCGGCTCCGCAGACCATCAGAGAGCTAAAGAATGTGATTACCGCGGAGTGGGAACGTATTCCCCAAGAAACCATAAAAGATATACTCACTAGCATGCCCAGACGAATGCAAGCTGTGATTTCAGCAAGAGGGGGTCACACTCAATACTAAACTTTTATCTGCTTTTAATGTATTCAAGAAAAACAAAGAAATTAACGCGTTTCATTTTTATTTAGCGAGCAGGTACAATCATAGTGTTTTGAGCTGAAACATTATTTCTTAATAATTTAATTAAAATGTTATGATAAAACTGATGAAAACTATTCCTTCCTAATTAATTTATAAAATTCTGAGGATAACAATACCTAAAATTGTCAAACAAACTAATAGTAACTATAAAATAGTTCTTTGCTTAAGTGCCCGTTTTTTTTGCAAAAGAGTTTATAAACACTTCTAAAAATTGTTACTTTGAAAAATAAACATTAAAACAAACCAAACATTTATTGATTTTTTCTTTTTGATTCTTACGTAATAAATATTAACACACAGGGGGGAGGAGGTCGCCCTATTCTTATTTTTTCTTATTATAGGGGGGGAAGGGGTCGAAAACTAGCAAAATTCGTCTTACGTAATAAATGAAATATTGTGTCTTCGATTGCCACCCCGAGTCTGGGTGTAATATACAGGTGACTGGTAAATTACTATCAATATTTAAGGAGACTACTCGGTACATGATTCTTATTCGAATCATGTAAAAAAAACAGGCAAATATTAATAAACTTTTAAGTAAAGTTACTCAACAATTATCCAATTATTTACGCGTCGTGTGGACACCCTAGCAGCTAGCTGCACTTTCGACACAAAACAGGTAGTTTACCTACGTCCAAACGCCGCCACGTGTTAACAGGGCAGCAGGATAAAAAAGCATGATCCAATCCCCCTTAATACTTTAATCCTGGCTTAGGGTAGGCAAAAATACTAAGATATTTTATTTAAATACTAAGATATTTTGATTAAGACTCGTTTAAGCAACAAATTTGTTGACTACGTAAATGATGTGAACTTTAGCAATTTTTAGATGTGAACAAGCGACACATTACAACACCTGTGCACGTGCCGCCAGCATCATTGGAAAAGTGTCAACGCTTCATTTATTTGAATTGAAATTTATGAAAAGGTCAAAAATTAAGTACCCATTTTTTTTACATAATTTGAATGAGAATCATGTACCGAGTATTCTCCTTAAATATTGATAGTAATTTACCAGTCAGTATTATTTGTATGTACACTTCTAAAAAATATTTATAAGTACGAGTACCTATATAATTCGGCTGTCACCTAAACACAGGCAATCATTAATTTGCCTATCTTAGGAAAACACGACCGTATGTGTAATGTAAAACGCATTTCGTACGTCATAGACTTTGTTTACTATTTAGAGCTGGTTGCGTAACCAATATTCACGTGCCATCCGCATAGTTACAATTTAATGCCACGCCTCCGGCTCGCCGCGTCGAGTTGCAAAAGGGTTCCAATAACGTTATAAATTATACCTGTGTGGTTAAAATCATAAGAGACTTACCTCTGTAACTAAAAGGTGTTAAAAGGAGGTATTAAAATATTATTGAGACTCCGCTGTCCGTTCGTCTATCTGTCGCATATGTGTATCTATCGTATTTTACAGGATATCTATTACTTTATTCACTTTTGCTACAGATAAAGTGAACCAAATAAATTAAATTAAAAAATGGAATGGAGTTCTAGTAAAAGCAAAAAAAAAGAAAAAAAAATTGTGATTGTTTTCGTCGTTTCTAAGCTCAATCTTAAACTGTTAAGTTTGCTAAGTATTAAATTTTATACACTGATACGGAACAGACGAAACAGGTATGTTATCCGGTGTTGAGTGATTATCGTCGGTCATGATCATATATACAATAGAAAAGCTACGGATACGCAAAGCGTACAAAGAACTCGAACAAAGTTTATTCAATGGAAATAGAACAAATAGCTTAGATTTTCACCTATCATGTTTACGAACTTAGCTCACGCCAGTTTTCTGTGAGAGTGTGACAATACAAGTCATAAACAAATTGCAACCCAGGCAAGTCCTATCAATATTAAGCACCGTAGTACAAAAATAAACAGACTTACTCTATTCGAAAAGAGTTCATCGCTTTTAATGCAATGTATACGAAAATGAGATATTAAAAAATCGCTATCGCATGTGACTTGAGCACCAGCGGAAAGACAATCGCTCGTGATTCCGATTCATTACAACCCGAGTCGGTCTCACGACTCACTTTCACTAGTGCCTTATGTCGTTATAATGATCATTTAATATGAACAGGACGTTACGTGAGAAATACTAGTACGAGTACAAGAGACGAGTTAGTAAACATATTCGTATAATGTTACTTAACCAGAGGAGTCTTAATAATCATTAAGCTCTAGGCTTCGATAATATACCGACAACCGTTGTGGTGTAGTAGTTCGAGGCAGTAACTTAACGCCGGCGTTCTAGGATTCCATTTCCGTTCGGGATTTTATAATACACAAATATTTGTTTCTGGTATAGGTGTATGTCCTTGTTAATCACCACACCGTGTCTTGGAAACCCGCGTCCCGGTTGTTATCATAAGCGTCTGATAGCGAAATTTAGTATTACACTTGGTAGGGTTATTCGCTAACCCGTAGTAGAGCAGCTTGTGATATAAAGTCTAAACCTTCTCTCATATAGAGAAGAGGCCTTGCCCAGCAGTGGGTTGTTTATAGACTCATTCAATTCAGTTCAATGGCTCTACTGGTCTCGACAACGTAAGCAGACTGGGTGTACGGAGTAAAGACGTTGATTCGGTTCATCTTGCTTCAACATTCATTAAAAGTCATGATAGCTTAAATAAAAATCAACTATCCTTACTGATTTGAGTAAAATAGAAGATTCTCAATTAGTTGTAGTTTATTTCGCGTAAAAATATTTTTGTTTGACGATATTTTCGCTGTTCGAGAGTCGATTTAATCATTTTTTTAAATAAATTGAGTATCTATTTCTTTAGATGTACCCACTACCTTATTTATTATATCTTACATATTTGACTTTTAAAATATAATTTATAAAGCAGTGGTTATTGAAGTGACTATTATGGAGCAAATTTTGGTAGATAATTCTAAACTGTTTTGCCAAATAACCTTCAGACGGACGAGAGATCAGATTTCGGTTCTTTGCTATCGAATCAAATAAGTATAACCGAAGTGAAATAGCAATTCGATAAATTTAAAGCATTTTTTTGTAAAAATCCCAAGCGAAAAAAAAAACTCGCTTTGGCGTCGGAAGGCGAACATCACTCCAGTTACCTTGTCAAAACTCTGGGCCTAATAAAGATCTCTACCTAATACCTAATGTTATTTATAGTCATAAATATGAAAAACACAGACTTTTAAGACCTTTTATTTACAAAACAAATTTTGTAAATATGTAATTGTAAAGGTGTAATTTTTATTTGACATTAAAAAAAACTTTAGTCGATATTATATACATATTATATGTGCTAGCTTTTATTATAATTTGTAATTGTTTATATAGATTATAAATACATATGTATTATAATTAGGAAGTATAATATAGTTTTAATGCCATTAGTAAGTTTTAAGCTTCTTTTATAAAAGACAAATGAAGTGTTAAGCCTATTAAATTGAAGTATGGATGCACGTGCGTCCGGGACGCGTGCACGTGTGTCGTGCTAGTTCTGATACTATAGTCATGAGCGGAGCGGGTAGCGGGCTTAGAAATATATAAAGAAACTGGGAGAGAATTTAAGGTATCATTAATACTGTTATTTAATTTACACTCAATATGTTTTAATTTGTGAAAAACTTCAAACCGTAATTACGTTAAATTTGAACAAAAGAAAACTTTGTTTTTACGAACATGTAAATGGGGCTATTTACATTCCTAACTTGATACAAAAAAGAACTTTTAGATTGTAATAATGTAAATACTCGTATGACGTATGACGACCGTTCGTGGTATAGTGGTGTGAGTAGTCGCCTCAACGTCGCGCCGGCGTTCGGGGGTTCGATTCTCGCTCGGAGCAGATATTTGTATTTGTATAAAAATTTGTTTCCAGTCTGGGTGTATGTCCTTATGGGTCTCCCCACCGATCCTCGGAGAACACGTAAAGCCAGTGGTCCCGGTGGTTATCATAGACATCTGATAACGATCGTTACTCGTGGTAGGAAATTGTCTGCCAAGCCGCAGTGGAGCAGCGTGGTGGATTAAGCTCCAGTCCTTATATATGGAGGAGAGGCCTTTGCCCAGCTGTGGGACATTTATAGGCTGATTCAACTCAATTTCAGTTCATATATATATACTCGTATAAATATTATCATCATTATCGTCATATTAGCTACTGTCACTTCAACTTGCCTGTACTTTGGACTTTATCAGCAACGTATATTCATCTGCGGATTTCATCATTTCTGATTCGATCTTGCAGAGTAATTTTAAGCTATGTTTGCTAAGCTTAGCTTGTACAGCTACTTAAAGTATTAAATTCTCAAAAATTCAATTTCTGACGATTCCGATTAAAAAAAATATATACAACTTACAGATTTTTATCGCTGGACTTTTGAAGGTAATTGAATATTGTTTACAGAATTGAGTACCAAAATATGAAAAAAAAAATCTTACTGTGCGAGCGGAAGAAGAAAATGGTTTTTCATTGGTTTTTATATGGAAAACTTACTGTTTAATGAGCAACGGCTCAAAACCGAAATTAAGGGATTTGTTATAGCACAAAATTTTTGTTTTTTTTTATCAACAAAAAAAATTATTAATTATTTTCAGGTTCTTTGAGAAAAAAAATGTAGCTCTATAATGAAGCACCCTAATAAAATAGTCTACATAACAAAACAAAAATAAATACTAACAGTAAGTTGGTATCTTAATCTCCATTTTGCATTTTATGCTAAAACCATTTCCATATAATATATACACATATAAATAAATTACATTAATATATTTGATCATTTTAACACGCTTTTATTTTAATAAAGTAGCTTCTCTTGTCATTATATCCTCAACCTAAATACGTAATTCAATTTGTCAGGAACAGCGCTGCGCGTGACAGGACACCAAAACTAGATGTAAGTCGGTTTCTATTGAGTATATAAATTATAATATTCATCACTATGCAATCAAAGTTCTGTGATGAGTTTTAATTAGTTAAACTCTCTAGTTTCGGTTCTTGATGCTTTTATGGTAATCTTAACAAGATTCCGATAAGTTGTCTATAAACGTAACTTATATGTTGTTTCAAAGTATTAACTCCAGAACTGAGTTTAACTACTACTTTCCACTGCGTATTGACACATGTTATATATTTACTGAATTATGTATTATATATTTTTGTTCTTTCTTTGTATAGGTACCTACATATGTAATATAAACATAATTATATACCATCAATATACCATTTCCTCCACCCTAATATTACAGGAAGGGATCGCTTTTTTAGGGATCGATCGTTTTTTACCATAAAAGAGATTCATTATTATGTTACCAATATTATTCCCGTACATCTTTGTGAACGAATGATGAATCGAATGAAGTTACTATAAATTCTGTGATAATAGATCTTATTTATGTAAAAAATATATAATTGATCGATATTTGAAATAAGGTTGTATTTTTCCAAACAAACATTGTAAATATAAATACTATTTATCCTTCTGAAGATATGCGGGTGATAACGAAATACGGGTAAATTACTTCTATTCTGTCAGTCGTAAAAACGGTACTTGTACTATAGACATACAAATTATTATTTTCTTTATCGAACCACATATGATTATTCGAACTTTTATACAGTATGCGAATGTATACCTATATGTGTTTTTTCTCTAATTTTTTATCTAAGTTACAAAACTAAATAGAAAGATATGATTTTAAATCGTTTCAATTTGTATCAAAATGTTACCATACAATCGTTCTGTTATAAAGGAGATGGATACGATTCCATACATTCTTGGGCCAAAATGTAATGAAATGAAAATGGTATCAATTAATGCATTCAGGCTTATGTATCCCTCGCTGAAAATTCTCTATATTTTCGCAATCTGAGAGCGGAGTTATTAAACATTTTGTAAAAATGAGGTTATGTTACAATGTCTATTAAAAAACCCGATCACTAACTTCTTAAAGCACTAAAGTTTCTTATATTTAGTGAAGAATGTTTAAAAACTCATTACAAATATCAATAACTTGAAACACTAATAAATATCGTTCAGAATATAAAAAAAAAAAACTTTAAATGTATTTCATACTTAATTCTTCTTCTATTATTATTTAAATGTCATCTAGGAAATGTAGGTAAAAAATAAACGGGTAGTATGAATGTCAGTCAGTTGTTAGCTGTCACTAAAGATATGATTTATTTTAAATCGATACGAAATCGATATTATTTTCAAATATTAAATGATATTTTCGCTATTAATGTAACTTTATTTAAATGAACTTTATCGTTTACAACTTCAATATTGAGCATCTAAATACTTTCGAGTTAATTAACTAGTAGAAACCTTTCTTTTTTTAAATTCTGTAATCGATTTTAGTTGAATCGATACCCGATTAATTTGATGAAAACAATCTTTTTCATTTTTCTCCGCTTCCAGATTCAGAATTAAATTGATTTTTTATATTATAAGATAAAAAAATATAACCAATTTTTTTAACCATATCTCTACTTATTACATTTTGGCCCAAAAGTCCCCATCTCCTTTATAATCATTACAAGTAGGTAACGCTGACTTAACATTATCGGACGGTTCGTTACATTGTTTACGGTTGTGTCCGAAAATTCTTACTACAATCGTAAGGTGCTTTATGCATATATTTTGTTCTACACCGTGCACAATATCAGAAATTTTCCAATAGAAATTCTTTGACAGATACCTCAGAAGACGGAAACAAAAATCGCTCTAATGTCTATAAATAGCTTATAAGATATATTAAACTGAACTTATTCAGCTTGTAAACCACCCATTGCTGGGCAAAGGCCTCTTCTCCATATAGGAGAAGGGTTGGAGCTTAATCCAACATGCTGCTCCACTGCGGGTTCCCATACGAAGAATGAGGATCGGTCGATCATTGGGCCAAGATAGGCAGCTGATCCTCGAGCATCGACCGAGAATCAGATTTTTCATTGGGCCAAGGCTGGCTGGGTATCGGATGTTAACATCGTCCCAAGCCTGGTAACCGAGCATCGGTCGAGGATAGTAACCAAGAATCGGCCAGTAAGGATCGGGCAAAAGTAGTGGCCGGTTGCTCACCAAATGTGCAAAAATAAAAAATAAAGTTATAATTATAATTTATAATAATAAAGAAAAAATAATTATATTTATAATATAAAGAAAATTATATTAAAACTATACTTATACAAAATGTAACTAACTAATTAGTTGCTATTGAATACAAATAGATAACTTGAGAGTGAAATGAAATTTTAAATTTATAATAAAAAAAAAAAAAATTCAATTTTGAATTAATAGTTCAAAAAAATAATGAAAATTCTTAATAATAAGAAAAAAAAGTAGTAAATTTTTTATTTATTTTATATTAATTATAAAAATTTTTAGGTTAAGAAACAGCTGATGTGATATTTAGAGTACATACGCAGAAGTAAATTCATCACATAATCGGCCGAGGATAGACTGATGATCGTATGTCGTTAGTAAGAGCATCGATCGGTGACCAACGGTGTACCAGCCATAGGGCGATGATAGAGTACCCATGCTCGGCTTAGCATAAGTAGCCTAGTCTTGGCCGATCATTGGTTTTTTTCGAGCATCGGCGACTTCGTATGGGTGGGCAGATAGTTTCCCTACCATGAATAAAGATCGTTATTAGATTTCTATGATAAGAACCGGGTTCGCTGGCTTTACGTGCTCTCCGAGGCACGGGCGGAGACCCATCCACAGTGTAGGCTAAGATATATTACCACAACCTTTCTGTTGTAATGGTAAGAGAAGTCGTCTTAACGCCAGCGGTCGCTGGTTCGATTCCACCTCGGGGCAGATATTTGTATTTGTACAAATATTTGTTTTTGGGCTGGGTGTATGTGTCCATGTGGGTCTCCTCACCGTGCTTTGAAGAGTACGTAAAGCCGTCGCGCCCGGTTATTATCACAAGCGCTAAAATGCAAGATAGCGATCGTTATTCATGGTAAGGAAATTATCCGCCAACCTTCAGTTGAGCAGCATGGTGGATTAAGCTCCAACCCTTCTCCTATATAGATAAGAAGCCTTTGCTTAGCAGTGAGACGCTTACAGGCTGATACAATTAATATGTTCAGTTCATATATTACAAGTAATGCGTATAAAAATAGAATATACATTTTTTTTTAATTTGGCTACACTAATTCTCATGGTCTTATAATCCTCTCGTTACATGTTTAGTACTAGTATTTATATTAAAAGGTTTTTGAATATATTTATTGATAATAATACCGCCTAATACCGCGTTTTGAAGCCATATAAAGAGACTGAACAAGCCTTAACAATAAATAATCATTTTTAGTTACCTACGTCTTACCTACGTCTTAGCTAGACGAAGATTACATACAGTATTACAGTAACACAATAGATATAAACTGGACCGCAAAGGAAATGAGTCGCTTAGAAAATCTTCAATGACTTCAAAAGTACCTTGACCTAGCTTTATGAAATAAAGAATATCTTACAGTGCATAAATGAAAAAAAAAAATCTTCTGCTTTTTATTTTTCATAAAATAAATAAAAATACGTAGTTTGTCCAGTATTTAGGTAAACGTACATTGGTTACAGATGTACCGTTTTCACGCATTTTAGTACTTTGTGTTGCCTCCGCGAACTCGCAATACTGCTAATATGTGATTTGGCATACTTTCTAACTAGGCTTTTGAGGCGATACTGAGGAATATTCTGCCATTCCTCTATTAGAGCTTATCTCATTTCGTGTATCGTGATTAGCGGCAGATTCCTGACGTACACGTCGTCCCAGTTCATTTCACGCAAATTGGGGTTTAAGTCGGGGCTGCGTGCTAGCCACTCCATGTGTATGATACCGACTTCTTGAAAATAGGCAAACACTTTGTTTGTATGTGCCCACATACTGGGCATTGTCTTACATAAAAACGGCATTCTTGACCATGTCCACTAAAAATGGGCCAACTGCAATTAAAGTTCTATTTTCCATCACTATTAGCTCAGTGCGGCTTTCTGAAAAAATCCCGGCCCACACGTGAACAGAGCCTCTACCGTATGGTATTTTTCTTCTATACAGGCTTGGCGGCGTCCTCACGTTACGATTGTATATACAGATACTAGACTCATCCGAAAACATAATCCTTGACCAGTTATTCAGAATCCAATTCTCGTATTCTCTATCATAACTCAACCTTGAGTTTCTGTGGTATCTTTCTGGTTTTGGGCCATTTTCAGGTCCTAACAATTAAGGCTTTAAATTTGCTGCAGCGAGACACAACCTTACTGTATCCATACTCAGATTGTTTTCTCCAGCTCGTAAATGATGATTCTTTACTTCAACAGCCGTAAGAAAGCGATTTCTCAAAATTGTGTACACCATATAGCGATCCTTCCGCGCTGTCGCCTTGGTCGGTCTGTTCCTGGTCTTCGAAGATGGGATCCAGTTTCATGGAAACGCTGGACAAACTCGTTGAACTGTAGAAAGAGTCACACCAACTCATGTCCAACACATAAAGAGAGATACGCAGTTTTTTTAAATTTATCTATTATATATTATCCACTTCCCACCATTACCACCATATGATGTCCAGGTACAGCTTGCAATACATATACACAATAGGAACTGCTATGCCCCAATGAGTCGTGATTTAGAGTTATTTTGAACTTTAAAATCTTCTTGAATAAAAAAAGCCTAAAAGCTATTATGGTAGTAATCAGAACATTTTAATTATTTTTAATTACTTTATAAAAGTATAAACTTTTATTCTTAAATAAGTCAAAAGTTAAAAATCGTTTCAAATTTATAAAAAAAAAGACAAAATCATATAAATTCAATATAAAAATAGAAAATTAAATATGTGTGTTGTCACTAGATGTTGTAAAAAAATCTGAATACATAATATTGGAAGTAGGTTGAGAGAGTTAATCAACAGACAGACAAAATGGTTGAAATTGCGCGTGGGCTGTCGATCGATTTGTCATAGTTTTTGTTCCGCGCCACCTCGAGAACTCATATAGTAACTTCTACGATCATAGAATTATATTTGTAGATGTGCGATATATTTTATTATCTTTGAATCGCAAACTATTCAGAATGAATCGTTCAGTAGATTTAGTGTAAATGAAAAACAAATATTCAATCACCGGATCCACCACATTGTTGATTTGTTGAGTGTTCTGACTTCTTTGGCTGGATAATATGGCTGTTTTGTATTACAACAAAACAGGTATTATATGTTGAATAAAACAATATGAGCTTAATCATAGCACAGAAGAATAACAGATTTTTTTCGGGAAAATGACTGGCCAGTGTAGTGAAAATCGATATTCACCAGGCTAGGTGGCCAGGTGTATCGGGAAGTCATAGAAGGTTTTTATATAACGTATTCTAGAATATTTATTTATTTTTCACATCACAAATATATTAAAAAGTATAATTATAATTAAGTTAAGATTGTGTACTCGTAGTACAACAGGAGATCTTATGGCTAGTATAATTATGGCTAATGTTAGCAATTTCAACCAGACAACCTAAATAAAAAACGAGAGTTCAACAACGAAACCTTATAGGTTGTGCGGTTATATAATAAACTCACATACGAAAACTTATACAAGATACATTAATACTCGTATGTAAATCTGTGTATTTAAAACATTCAAGTAAATCTCCTTCTTGCTGAGGTGTAGAAAATATATTGTTATTAAAGCTGTGTGGCCTAATTTTTTGTAAATATTCTTGTAAGGTACTTTATCAAGCTTGATTATTTTCATATAAACTTTATAGAATATATAGTAAATATAGTAAAACATTTATTTATTTAATCATAGGTTTATCACTAACATTACAGGTAGCCCCAATTCGTTAGTGTACCTTATTCATTTTAATTATATATAAATTGAAATGCTTAAGTCAATTTCAATCAATTTTCAATCTTAAGTTAATTTAGTTTTTTCAGAAATATTTAATAATAAAAGGTAATAATAATAACAATAATAAGCATTAATTAAATTAATACAATTAATGTAATCACAATAAAGTAATAAGATATACTATAATGTCATACAAATATAGTCAATAATGTATTATAAATTTTTACAATTCATGTCATAATAATGTTCAAAAGAAAATATATGTGGCTTTCTTGTAGTGGATTATTATTAGTCATTTCAGCGAATTTACTTAAACGACTATTCGTGGTGAAATTCGCGTCAATTTTAATTAACACTATTTAAATTAAAACAAAAAACCTGTATTACAAAAATTTGAGTATTTGTTTGCTTTGTGACCATTTTACTTCTATTATCTGGCTAGACTATTTGATATTGACATTTTCAGCTAAATAATCAATGTGGTCATACCAAACACGTGCAGCACTTAGGTAAAGCTGAAAACGAGTTTTTTACTATAGATGGTATACTCAGTATGAGTAATTCTATTTTGACGATAACCTACACTCAGTTTCACTTTAACTCACTGCTCACTCTAAAGGACTTATGCATCGATATTGGCGAAATTGGCGAAAAGGTAACACATTAAAAAGTAAACATTTACAATGCAATATTTTCTTAAGTAGTAAAATAGAGTTTCTTAAGTAGTATTGAAAATTTTTGGGGTAAGCTAGCACGAGCTGTGTACTCAAATTGTTAACAACTAGTGTTGAACAACTAGAGAATGCTATCCAAGATGAGTGGAAAAGGTTAGATATAATAATATATATATATAAGACATGCTGCCGAAGAGACTGATTGAAGTTGTGAAAAACAGAGGAGGGTGTTCTCATTACTAAAATAAAAAATAAAAATATCCATCAGTTTTTTTTTAATTATTTTTTACCTAACTGTGCTATAATTTTGTCGCGCCGTTTGACCGGCATGATCTAATGCGGAACCTATAAATAAGTAAAAAATAACTCTCTCGATGAATTCCTTGATTAATCCTCTTGAATCGTAGAATCAAAATGCTAAAATTTATTTTTGTTAAAAGTTGTAGTGAAAAATGTGTAGTGTGCAAAAGTTTTGTCGCGGACTCTATGTACTGAATTACAACAGGACCTGATAGAGAGAGAGAGAGAGAGAGAGAGAGAGAGAGAGAGAGAGAGAGAGAGATATTTTATTAATAAGTACAGATCCATCACAGTTAAAATTGGCTACACTAAATATATTTTCATAAGAGTTACTTGTAGCTAACATTAATATCGTATGGAATTAGGCAGTAAAATAGTTTATTGATGTCAGTTTTATAATCTATATATAATCTATGATTTGAACTTTTTTGTGTTCACCGGGCGATTACCGTTACTTCGCAGGAATCTTACGAATACGATGGTTCGAAACTTCTAGAAAGTTGAAACTTGTAAGGTTTCTGTGGTTTAGGATTAAATAATTAAACTATCGATTCATTTTAGCAATAATATTAATTGTATAAATGTTGTGTCTCTAAAATTGATTCAGAATAGCGGGTTTTTAAAATGGTTGTTTTTTTTTAATAGCTCTTAAATATGGCGCCAGTGAATTGATAATTTCTTTATGCATTTGTCTGATGTTTTTAATAATCATATATCACATTTATGTTTGCATTTTTAATTTGAAAATGAAAAAACGAAAGAGTTTAATTTATCATAAAATTCGAGAATTTAAGCATTTTGCATACAGCAATGGAATCGATCATCGATTTAGCCATATGCAACCTTTATTAGTACGATGACATTGAATGAATAGGAGAGGAGTTCAATATTATATCGATCAAGGAGAAAGGGATCTTTTTTTCTTTTCCAAAACCGGTGTAATACAATATTATCTATATTATTACGTTCGGCGCGAATTAACAGTGTTAAATTTCTTTGCATCAGATTTAATGATATTTTCTTTAATTCTTTGCTTCTATAAGTCATAACATAAAGTTTTTTTTTTATTATTCAACATACAGACACGATCGCCTGTTCCTAAGTTAGGGTACTGTGTTTAGTAATGCCTGTGTTTTAGATAACAGCCGATTGATATACATATTTAAAACCACATACACATACATATAAATATTACACCCAGATTCAAAGCGGAAGACGAATCCACGACCCGGGAGCGGAAAACAGGGTCACTGTCAGCTGCGTCAACGGCCCAAATTTTTATAGCCTACGTATAACCTTCTTCAATAAATGAACAAAATTTTCAGATACATTGTATTTTTATTAATTTGTACATTTACTAACACCAGTTCTAAGACAAAATAAGGACAAGACTGCTAAACTATTCCTAACTATTGGTATTGCTGGAAAACCATTACTAATTTATGTTATTCTGTAAAACGACGCCAACATTATATATATATAAATTATATTGTTATATTTAATATTGTTTTCATATTTACTACATGTTTTAATGTAAAAGTGGAAACTTTGTTGGATTATTTACAACAGACTGTTTTTTCAAAAGTATTGTATTAGTTTATGTTGTATGCTTTCCCAATAAATACATAAAAGAAATGAAAGAAAAAAAGTAAAAAAAAAATACGAGAGATCACTACTCATTTATAGATCTGATCATCTGAGAATATTTCCCAAGGTCAAACAAAATGCAATCACGCCCATAAATCTTTCGAAACGTTACGCATCGCAGATCTCCGTGTAACCAGATTCCCTGGGACTCGTTGCCCGCACGCCGGCCATGAAACTTGATATAGGCTTTATATGGCTTAGGGATCCGTGAAGCGATAAAAACATATACAACGTATACTTGATTTCTTTTGTAAAGTCTTGAGTGACTGTAAACAAGCTGAGTTTTTGGTGAAAAAAAAAAAATATCACTATGAATATATTTATATATGTATGCGCGTGTACCTATGTATGTGTATATGTTCTTATATATTAACTATAAATTAATATATTATAATTTGTACATCTATGCCGATACAAGACCATTTTCTCTACCCCAAGGTTCGCTGGAAGAAATCGCTTTTTAGCGATAAGGCCATCCTTTGTACCTTACGATATTTTCCTATGTTGTTGTTTCATGATATATTTTTATTTTGGAATACGATATTATTATTATTGCTGATAAGTTAGCGTGGTATGGGCAAGTAATCAGGAGGGATGAACGCCATATTGGTAAAAGAATGTTAAGGATGAATGTCGAAGGACGAAGAGCGATCGGCAGGCCAAAAAAGCGATGGATGGATTGTGTGAGACAGGACATGAGAAAGAAAGGAGTGAGCGCTGAAGTGACGAATAATATGGAGGAATGGAAGAAGAAAACATGTTGTGTCGACCCTATATAAGTGGGATAAGGGCAGGGAGATGATGATGATGATGATGATATTATTGCTGATAATTACTGCTTTGAATTTACTTGAAAATTGTCCTCGGGCTAAAATATGTATATGAATAAATTAATAAACGGCTTAAACTCAACACGAACATAATACCCGAGACAACAATATATATCTGTATTAAACAACCATCTGTCATATTTATCATGTCCGCGGATAGAACATGCCACCACTAGATCAAACAGTGTTGTGACCACTTCGTCAATACGTCGTCAAATATGTCGCTTGTGGTGTCGTTGTTTTATTCGTTTGTTTGACAATTAATCGATATTTAGTTAATAGGATGAAACAGTCGTGTTTGTTGAATAATAAAATGTAATATGAGAGCACATCTTTTTTTTTGCATAATAAAAGTTTACATGGTATCTTAATATTTAAAATATTCTTAACTAATTACAAAACCGGCACCGTTATCCACATCTAATATTTATACGAGTAAATAAATATAATAACAAAATTTTTAATAAATCATAAAATAATTCCTGCTTAATATATATTTTGTACACGAAAAAACGTATAAACAAAATACTTTTACAATACTGAGATTAATTGACAATAAACAAAATATAATATGGAAACATTATTATTTGATAGCCTGCTAGTGCTATACCACTATGACGTCATCATATTTTACCAGTGACGTAAAACGTGGACTTTATCCTACTGTTTGTTTTCTGATTATCGTTAATCTTAAACCTGATATCTTAAAAAGCGTTCTAAAGAATTTAATTTTAATATAGGTGTATCCTGAAAATATTTTTCACCGACCAGTGTTTATAGAAGCGCTAATGACATCTTGAATGAGAATGAACAGCCATCATCTAAATAATAATCGAAGCCGGAAAAAAACTACTAAATCCCCGGTTTTTTTTGACGAATAAACTGTTAAAGCATCGTTACAGTAATTTTAATTTTTGTGCGTCAACACGAGATGTCACCAGAAAGCGATGTGTTATGTTATATGTATATCAAAACAAAATTTGTTATATAATGTTTTAAACTTTCATGGTCACTAAGTCTATAATTGAGACTCATAAAAACTATCATTTAGAGCGTACCTGAAAACACACTTGTGACCAAGTCCCTTGCAATACGAAATATCGGGAAGTCAGGACGACAAACATGGTACCACCACCATCACCACCACATCAGCCGTTGGATTTCCACTGCCGAACGTATGCCTCCCAAGTAATCTCTTGGGGCGCTTTGCCAATACTCGCCACGCTTGGCAGGCGGGTTAACGAGCACAGTGTTTTGGGGCAGAATATTTTGAAGCTGCTGCCATCCTGACTAGTTGGTGCACAGTTGTTCGCACCACTACATATCTTAATCGCCTTTTACGACACCTCGGCAAGAAAGAGGACGCAACAATTCTTCTCTGGCGGTTACCACGTGGTAAATATCCCGTATTTCGTCTTAATAATAATGTTAGTTACAAAAATTTAAAAAGATTATTCCAGGAAATCTGCTTAATTTTATAAACAATGATCAAATGGACTTTATTCGCAGATAAGATTTAAAGATATATTTATATGATAAAACGAAATAGATATTTTTTTTTATAAAATGAATCATCGTTTTATCTGTACAACGATAATACGGTTACATATCACGATATGCTTTTTCTAAATGTCGATATTTCGAACCAGTCACATGGTTGAGGCGAGACTGCTCTGGAGCGATGTACCAATTGTCAGGTTGTCAACATTGAAGTAATATGTACTAACGTACATTATACCTCAATGGTTGTCAAGGACAAAACCTTACTATCCATCTAGTTCTTTTATAACGTATTTGGAAACTGTATTATGTTCAATTATTTCAAATATATTTTTGAAGGAGACACTTTTTAAACTGTTGCAATCGTCGCCCGAGTCGAATATATAGAGGGCGCCACACAGACCCCTGTCCACAGTTTTAAAGATGCCGTTAAAGTGAAAAATATAATAATTATGATAATAAATCTAAATATAGACACTAATAAACAAAATATACATATATAGCAAAAACAACGAGTACTTAAGTTTAAAAATGTTAATGACTCATTTTATTTCTCAGTTCAATGCTTATGTTATTCTAGGTTAGTTTTGAACTAAATTACTTCTACTTCCTATATTTTTATTATTTAGGACAGGTTATAAATCTCAATCTCACCGATCAATATTCTTCGTGTATTCTTTATTCTACGCGATATTGACGAAATCATCTGTGCTCTTTTGGCACTATTTAAAGCCATTAAACCGAATGAATGAATGACTAATTTTATTGTTATGTTAACAAATATGTTACAATAATAGCATTTATGATGTTATAAAATGTAATTTTACGTTTTATTGTAAATTAATACGTTATCGAAGACAGGAAGTATCAAATTACTAGACGCTGAAGTGACAATGAATGTTTGTCTAACAATAACAAATAAGTGAGAAACATACGGGCTCATTGTTGTGAGAAAGGTAAATTGTATTTTCTATGATTTCAAATCGAATTAAAATTCACTTTATACAAGATTCTGAAACCACTTTTGAACTGTCATTATACAATTAATGTGAACCTAGCACCGGATTTGGAATGTGGATTATGCTGAGAAGATCGTCAAGAAACGCAAATGTTATCTTTTTCGAGGCACGGTGGGTCTCCCCACCCACAAGGACATAAAACCAGACCGGAAACAAATATTAGTACAAATACAAATATCTGCCCTGAGCGGTAATCGAACCCGGTACCGTCGGAGCGCGGCTTTGAGGCGATTACTCGCACCACTACTCCAGAACGGTCGTCGAGATATTATATATTTTATTATTTACGTTTTAAATCCACTATCCATCCATATTTTGAATTTATATAATCTTGTACACAGTAATATGCTTTGGCTGTTAAACACCTTTTTAATGTAAACTGATACAATTATTTACTGGCAATTGTAAAACCTTTTGTAACATTTTTACAAAATAGTTATACATATAACATAAAACTGCTATAGTCCGTCTGCACATAAGCGATATTATATAAATAATTATTAATTAATTATAAACGAATAAAATTAAAACGAAAATTAATTATAAACGAATTATATAAATAATTATATTAGGGATAAAAACGGCTTCTATAGCAAATTTTTGTGTTACAGACAGATTATTTGCATATTCCACTATACATAAGATTTCACGAAATTCGATAAAAATTTCACAACTACACAACATTAGTTAATAATCTCGTCTGTTTTATTTTGATCAAGAAGTTGAGTTCTTAATTTTATATTATAGAATACTAATTCCAAATTCGAGGCATACGAAGTCGCAGACGAATGCTCGTGAATAATAAAATAGTAGATTTTATGTATTTTTTTTATCTACGCTAAAATTTCAAGAATTAAATGACTACACGATTCGCAAAATTAATTTCAATTTAGAAAACGTCTCATCTACAACTAACCATATTAACACAGAAAAAATAAATAAAGAAATGTCTTTGCAATTGTCGTAATTGTTGCATAATGGTTTCTAACTTTATTATAAGACTGCATTAGGTAATTAAACTCGATTCGACACTTATAAAATGACATAAATGTAATTAGAGTGCTATAATATTGAAGTTACGCGAGTAATGGGTAATTGTGAACACGGAAACAAATGTTCTCGTACATGTTGAAATTTCTCAATTCAGTATCTACATACATGTATGCCATGAAATTAGGGGATGACGATTTTTAGGGAACATACGTTAATAAAAAAAACTTAATATCATAAAACAGTATAACATCATAAAACATTTTTAACACTTTATACATTTTTTTACTATTTTATTAATTTAACTGCATCTGTCTGTTTTCGATTAATAACCTGAATGTTTGGATCGATTTCCACGAGACATTCACTGCTAGATAGGTAATGTTATAAGAATTTAATTATATGTATAGATAAATTTAATACATATATAACATACCATACATATATAACATATAGATAACACACCACTAAAAATACAATATTTCTAATGAACAAAGAAAAATGTACAAGGCGGTCTTATCGCTAATAGAGCGATCTCTTCCAGACAACCTAATATTCTAATTAACATAAAATTGTCTCGTAATCACATTATACTCCAGCAACATTCTGTCATTTTTCTGAATATCACACATGTATATCATTAAGAATGTTACTCCTTTTTTTTAACGATGGGAAAAGCATTTACGCATCCCTCCGCCCGATGGCGACGGGTATGTGGGACTCGCTTACTCTCACCGCTAAAGCCAGAATACCCACTAAAACCCACCGGCCGTCTGCGCCGTAGTGGGCCGCCACGGGATCGCAAACGCATACAACCGTGACGCCGAGACGCTAGGCCCGGCGGCCCCTCCGTATGTGATTGGAGCCGCTCGACCGGTCTACTCTGCTAGTTCAGAGAAGTACCGAGAGCGGCTCAACCACCGATGTGGAGAGAGAGAGTACCCTCGATCTCCCCCATCCTCCCTCGACCGCTCTACAAGTCCACTCTGCACGAGGCAGAGAAGACAAAGAGCCCCTTCTCGTTCTCTCCTCGCCCTCCCGGCGCGACGCCCTCACCGACCGCACCTTCCGTGCCAACACACTCCACCGCGCCTCCGCGCCCCGTTGTATGTAATTGGAGCCACTCACCGGTCCACTCTGCTCATTCAGAGAAGTACCGGGAGTGGCCCAACCATCGAAGTGGAGGGAGAGAGTACCCTCGATCTCCCTCCATCGTCCCTCCTGCGCTTTCGCGCCCACCGCTGCTGGTTCTGGTCCGCGAGGGTCCGAAGACCCCAACTACTCATGGTGAGCGACGAGTGGTACCCCCTATCCGCCACCTGGGGACGCGCCCAGTAGGAGACCAGCAACTCCCGTCGGAAGAATGTTACTCCCGCATAAGTCATCGTTCAACCTTTAACTGATTATCATTGTTCACTATGAAAAATGACATTAACATAGATTTTTTTTAATATATCAAGCATTTTCGAGATATTTACCATTTTGCATTTTCCAATTAATTTCAATGATATTAATTTAAAAACATAACAAAAAATTCAAAATAACCACAAAAAAAAATGTTATCTGGAACTTCTTTTTTAAATATTATTCGTTTTTAGAACGCAAAAGGAGACGAAAAAAAATAATACAAAAAAAGAAAATAAATACAAAAAAGGTTTTATTATGTAGATTAAGACAGCCAGGATTGGCGACTGTGCAAGGTTAACGACCGGGTCACTTGCGATGACTCTCAGTGCACCTTATATGCCGCGTCACTGACTGATATTACAAGATTAATGACTGACTTAAATATTCTAACGAAATGTACTGAAATCTAATATATTATTATAAACAAAAAGTACACGCAAATTAACAATTTATGTTAAAAATCGACTGCTTTTATAATTATTATTTACTAACATTCTGTATTAAAATTTACCTAACTTTGCCTATAAAGCGTGCCGAGATTAATACACATAATTATCCTTAGACCGATCGATGGGTAACTAATCACATTTATATTAGGGTGAGTAGTTTGTAAAATGATCGTAAATCTTAATATAGATATATTTATAATTCATATTCGAAGCATAAATATCCACTTTTATATTTGAAATATTTTTATCTTGTATTTTTGTATATTGTATATAATTTATCTTGCAAAACTAACTTAACAATCAGCCTTAAAATATAAGACTTACGACTGGTTTCAATAATCTATCTATTGTGTGATTTTGTTTATTAAAGATACAATTTTGATACATATGAAGTTTATGTCAAAAATATATCTCAGAAGGTAATTTTCAAAAGATCATCTTGAAATTTAATATTTTATAACAAAATTTACCAGATGTAAACCAATTTAATTTCATTCAAACCAGGTGTCATACAATGTAAATCCTTAAAAAATAATTATAAGTTTGTCCTTATTTTCAAAACTAAACTATTACAGACGAGTTTACTTTCAAATGTTGTCTAACCCAAATCGACTAATCACAACACGGTTATTGTTGTTCATTTACCCGGTCAACGGTGTGTAAATCAGCTTCGATATGTGTATTAAAAAAACTGTTTTAACGTTTTTTTTTTTTTTTTTTAATGAATAATGGAGAAAAAGAAATATTTGGCCATTAAGCCACAAAAAGAAAGTCTGCAGGTAGACCAAACCAAAATCAGAAAAAGAAAAACTCGGTATTTTGAACAATTTTTTTTTACAAACATGTTGTTGATCAGTTTATTTGAGTTTATTAAATTAGAGTTTATAAAATTGTTATTATTTACTTTTACTAACCACGATATTTTAATTTTTCCGCTTACTGCAATTAGCATCGCTTGCTATTGTTTAAATATTTAACAATGAATTGATATATTCGCCTGAATTATACAAATTTGCTTAAGATTGTAATACAAATAACGATAATAATGAAGAAATTGTAGACTTTATATTATGCGAAGAATTTGTAGACGAACCCTTGATTGGCGATTTAGAGTTAATATGATTAAATAAATAAATATTTTTATCACGTTTTAAATGTACGACCATACAGATGTAATCCATAAGTCAGCAATTAATCGTTAATTGAAATCAAGGATGGAATAGTTACGTACTTATTGGTTCATGTTAATTAGTATATATTATAATAATTTTTATAATTTTGCCTAATTTTTTAACAGATGATATTTTTTGTTTTGTATTTTGATTGTAAGTTAAAAACTGCTCTATTAAAATTTTTATTTAATTATTTTAAAAAAATAGTTCGGCCTATCAGTCATCTTCAAATTTAGCCTAATTTATTTTGGTTTTAGACATATGTAACCAAATGCTGTATAAACAAAAGTAGTCAAGTCCTAACTGTCTAGTAGTTAAATCCAAACTTATCCATGAGATTTAACACCTCAAACGTCAAATGTTCATGACTTTTGAATTTCAAATACAATATCAATAAATATAAAACAAAATATACAAAAACGTATAATTTTCCGATTTTTGATAAAGTGGACTTGACTATTATTGAAAATTACCTTTGACCTGTAAGCAAAAACAGGGATAGATAGATCGTGTTATGATACCAGCCGTAAATCTATTACTATATACAATACACGGAGTCTAAATAAAAAAATAAATGAAGTTTGTCCAATTTATATCGTTTCATCAGGTACCAATAATTACATATTAAACTTGTAATGTGTTGCACATCCTTTCTTAAAGATACATACGATCATTATGCTATGTCCATCTCAGTTCAAATCGATGTCTATGAAATGTAATCATGACTAACTAATACCTGTGATTTTGTTTGCATTGTTTTTTTATATTAATAGTGTATATTATGTGGAGAGAAAAATATTAAAACGTTTGGAATCAAAAATATACTTTTCTTACAAGAAAATGGTACATTACTGGACACGAAGTGCTTATGAAAATCGTTGTTAACCGATTTCAAAAAATAGGAGGATGTTCTCAATTCGACTGTAGTTTTTTTTTTTCTAAATGTGTGTTAACTAATAACTTTTTACTGGGTGTACCGATTGATTAACGACGTTGATAAGGGCCTAGTGTCTAAGAAATAAAAATTATACAACTTCATTAAAATCAATCCAATAGTTTTTCCGTGATCCGCGCAACGGTAGACCTCTATCATTTTATTAATATAGATTAAATAGTACATCGCTACATAATGTTCCAATCGTTTTATGCAATATTCGAAGCTATGACCAATCGGAATATTACTTGAAAGTGTTTCACATTTAATATTTCGTAAGTGTTTCGATAATGTCAAACGGTGAGAAACGTTTATTTAGATCATTTTAACAAGCTTTTATTTAACTTGTAATATAAGACTATTATAGATCGGAAAATAAGCAGTCCATATATCGGTCAATCTCCTTTAATCACATATATTCGGTTTCCACATCAATTCAATGTGTCTCAATTACGTACTTTACTACCTTATATTTTAAAATTATTATTAAATAGAGGATATTATGTTAATATCGTCGGGCCGTCTGTGTCACTCAAAGGTCGCCTTCTTAATCCCGCTCGCTTGCCGGAGGAACACACAACTTCCATCCTTCCCCTCCAGTCAAGTGTTACAAATTAAAATAAACGTGATCCTGGAAGTTGTGTGTTCATATTTATTATATTACAAATTTATAATATTTATTTCTCACTAACATTATTCATGGTTAAGATTAATATTAATAAATCTAATAGTTTCTAACAAGACTTTCCTTTTATTTCTAATATGTTTTTTTCTATAATTCGATGACGTCCAATTGAGCTGAAATTTCACGTACTTTGTGAAGATTGACATAGTGTATACAGTACGAAATTGTTCAAGTATTTGGCGTTGTGAGAGGCTGCCATTGAAAAGAAAGGATCCTTCGACCAGACGGTGTTGCATCTGGTGGGCTACGCGCCACTTAACGTTTGTATAACAAATCTTGTCTGAAGAAACAAGACACAAGTATTTAGAATAATACAAATCTATTCTGAGCGTGAATCGAATCGACGAACACCGGCGTTAACGGAACTTTTGACGTGACTATACCACAACGGTCGTCATACTATAGTTACTATACCTACTTAACCTCAGTTCGTAATGTCAATAGAAAAAAAATATATATTGCCCTTTAGTTACCACTTTTAAATGGATCTCAAAATGTCTGTCACAGCGTCTATTTTACCCCTTGCTGATAAAGCGTATCAGTAACTTATGTGTACTATCAGCAACCGGTTAAACATGCCCTTAAACATTACAATTGTACAGAACCGTCTTACTCACTTCGTCCGTTTCATTTTAAGTTTGAAATATTCATATAACGCCAAGTCAGAATTTTCGTTTCTTAGATTAGATTATTACAGAAGAGCTTGCAAAGCGTTATTTCTAACTTTTAACATTTATATTTACAATAATATTATAGATGCGAAATTACTCTGTTTGTTTGTTACGCTTTCACAGCCAAATCGCTGTGCTAGTTATGATGGAATTTAATATGGAAGTATGTTGAAGACTGTGGAAGGGCATTGCCTTCATAGTATGGATACGAACGAGATTTTGTTATTTATTTATTTACAAGCTATGCTCCGCGGTCTAACCTACGACAAATTGTGTGCACAAAACAACTACACTACGATTTCACTACAATATATATACTCGTAGAGTAATCCAAATCTAGACGTTGTATCAAGATGAAATCTACGCCAGCTTTTTAGTTAAAAAAATTGTAACAAAATATACTTTTAAAAACACACAAAAAAAGTATAGTATTAAAATAAAATAAGTACTAAACAACAGAAATTATTGTATTTGTGCAAATATTGGTTTCTGGTATGGGAGTATGTCCTTGTGGATTTCCCACCTTACCTCGGAGTGCACGTACAGCCCACGTGTTATTATGGACATCTGGTAATGATCGTTACTCATGGTAACGCAGTGAAGCAGCGTGGCAGATTAAATTCCAACCCTACTTCTATACGGAGAAGAGGCCTTCGCTCAGCAGTGGGTTGTTTACAGACTGATACAGTACAGTACAGTACAATATCATTTGTGATACTTTAGACGCAGTAGTTATACGGTTTCCTCGGGAGCGCTTACCAACATTACTTTTCTTTCTTTTTGTTGTTTTTTTTTTTCTTTTAATTTTATTTGTGGTGAATTTTTTATTGCTTTTTTTATTATTATTTTTTTATTTTTATAATTTGGTGTTGTGTTTTTTTTTCTTGGAGAATTTATTGTATGTTTGTTTTTCTTTCTTTTTTTTGTATAAATATTTTAGTCATTAAGTGTCTGCAATGTTTGTGATGTCACAAATAAATATATTTTTACTTTTTTTTTTGCTTACATTTCCGGGTATGGAAAATGTTTTGTTAATTGGAAAATGGAAATATAGCATAGCTTGTACTGTTTAGCATATTTGATGAGGGGTCGGTGCAGTGGTCACAGCAGTGGCTGCTGCGCTAGCGGTCGCGGATTTGATACCCGCTTATGACTAATAGCTTTACAGAGCCGCGGTTATGGCGTTTATATTTGTATTGTGTTTTCGGTTTCACTTTCACAGGATTTTCATCCTATTAGAAGTCTTTGAGTGTAAAGTATTTATTTTACTTTTTAAACAAAGTCAAGTTAATCAAACGCCTCTAGCAATACCTACATGAAAATCAAAAATAAGAAACTACATTAAAAATATAATATCTACAGAAAACTCCTCCTTTTTTTAGGTCGGTTAAAACAAATGAATACGGAAAAGTAAAATTGATATTAAGACTAGATTCGTTTCTGATTTAGATAGTCATAGATCATAGCTATCTTAATCGAATCGGATACAATGCGCCGCCATCTTGTTTCCGTTCGCTTTCACTGCAATTAATCGTGATACGTTTTATTGTTAGTTAACGTTACGACACTGCGCGTGCGCGGATTCGTATAGTTCATCCGTCATTGACAATTAATATCGTTACATAGCATTACTTTTTACGATCGTAACATTCTAATATTACTAATAAAGTGAACAAAACTGAAGCAGCCTGTAAACGACCCACTGCTGGGCGATTGCCTCCACTCCCTACAGGAGGAGGTTGGAGATAAATCCAGAACTGTGGCGTAGCGTACAATTTCCCTACTATGAGTAACGATCGCTATCAAGTGTCTTTGACGACAAATCGGGATCGACGGCTTTATATTTCATTTCGACTGACCCGTTGGCGCAGTTTGCAGTGACCCTGTTTTCTGCTCCAAGGGTTGTGGGTCCGATTTTCGCCTCGAGTATGGGTGTAATATGTCTATTTATATATGCATTATTTATATGTATATTTATTTTTGAAAAAAAGTATATCAGTCGGCTGTTACCTAAAACACAGGCATTAAGTTGCCTACCTTAGGAACAGACGACCTTGTGTGTGTGTTAAACATATTTATATTTATATTTATATGCTCGCCAAGCCGAGATGGAAAAATCCACAAGAACGTAAACTATATTAAAAATAAATATTTCTATAAGTGAATATATCTGCCCCGAGCGGGAATCTAAGCCGTGACTGTTGACGTTAAAGCAACTTCTCGCTCTATTACACTAGAACGGTTGCCATGTTATTAATAAATACTGACAAAGGTGTTACTTTGGAACTGCGTCCTTAGTTTTTCGAAATCATGCAATGGATTTTGATATAGTTCTCACGATCGCTGTTGTAAATAATTTCTTCCGGTAATTTACATACATAATAAGCGTATATAATATTTATACGATGTAGAAATTAATTTTGTTTCGTAATCAGCATATTCATTCATTCATTCATTCATTCATTCATTCATTCATTCATTCATTTGGTTTTATGGCTTCTAATGATGCCAAAAGAGGTGATCAAACTATTCGAACTGAACCGAATTAAAATAATCTTCGAATCAAATTAAAATCTTCTACGTAAGAGAGGGGTTGGAGTTTACTCAACCAACTGCGGACGGTAGGGTCGGGAATTGCTCACCGTCCGCGTCCGCCGAAACAGCCTACCGCGAAGGTGCGATGCCCAAGTGCGCGGGGCGTCGCACAGGAGAGAGTGCCCGATGGGGTCGCCGCCTGCTGTCCACGGTGCAACGTACGCGGTACCGGTGGCTCGCCTTGTAAGAGCGGGTGAGGGCGCACGGCGGGTAACTCAACCACGCCGATCTACTGCAGGTTGCCGGATAATTTTGATTACCAAGAGTAACGATTGTTATTATGTATTTATTATGATAAGAAATAATACCAACGGATCTCCGATTTAAGGTAGGTAGACTTACAAGGACGAATACTCCATCGACATTAACGGATTTTCGTCACCGCGACGAATCGGTAAAAGTAATAAATCTATCGAACAGTTATTGTCGCTAGTTTCTAGTTATTAAAGTGTGCGATTTGTCGTGTTAATATACAATTATATAGTCAATGTTTCCGCTTGTAGCAACACGATAGAGGCAGAGCTAATTACGCTACTTTGTTCGCGATACATTTTGATTTTTATCCTCTCGACTAACTCTGCTGAATGAAGAGTATCCAGCGTCCTAGCTCGTAGTATGAACTGGAATCGTTTCATTCAAATTCATTCAGTAATTTCGGCGTTATGCGCGGCCATGATACAGACAAAAAGACAGATAATAATAATAATTCTTGTTTAAATTATTTTTAATGCATAGAATTAGACCTAGCTTGAAGCAGAGTCATAGGCCATCTGCGCCAATGGGCCAGTCACACGAAATTAAACAAATAAATAATAATCGTTGAATCGGTTTAGTACATTTCGAAATAATCAAATAAACTTATATATAATATATATTATGGTATTGTCATTGTTATCATTATTATATAGCGACAATATTATTCCTTCATTAAGCTTTTGTTATTGATTACAAAAATAGAAGATTTGCGTAACCTAAAAACCTAAGTAAATACTCTAGCGGATTTTTTTTAAAAATAGTTATCGGTATTAAATAATTTATTTTTACTAATTATTGTAAATTTATATAATAATATAATGTGGGACAGGAAAACACATTTTTAGCACCTAAATATAATTAGCAATGAAATGTAAACAAAAATCTTTACATATTACTATAGTACGAAACACGCAACACGATGCTTAAAATTTTACATTGCTCTTCTTTTTTATTTTATTTTATTTTAATAAAATAATATATAATATAATAATATATAATATAATGTGCATCCATCGTCAGATAATGTACTCAACTGATAAGAATGTAAATTAGTATTATTTTTAATTTTAATAAAAACCAAAATTATTTCTGCCAAGACATCTCTAGGCATATTCAAAAATGTTATATTGACTACTAAATAATATCCTGTTATATTGTTATTCCGGGAAAACGATCAATAGGTAAACGGAATTTATTTTTTCATTTTACCGCCTTAACAGTTTAATAGTAGACAAAAAAAAAAAAAGGTTAATAGTAGACATATCCGTAATGGTTAACTTAAAATCGACTAGTCAAATAAATGAAAATCAACATTTAAATATTAATACTACCTTTATATTTATTCACTAACTGTCGAAAAGACACTATTTAGGCGTTACTTTAAGCCAGTTTTCTGTGTACTGACAGGTTATAGATCAATGATTGAACGCAGAATCGATCATAGAAAATCCTCCATTCATAATAGACTGTCTATCTTTAACGATTTGTTATTTAGCTTATATAGATAGATAGAAGCATGTGTGCGTTTCAGTAAACTAAGATAGTAATTTATCTTTACCTATGATCTATCTTTGGGAGACAAACGTTGACTAAACATAGATAAAATAATAGAAAATCGGTTTACGGACGATAATTTTACGTGATAACGTCATAAGAAAACATTGATAAAAAATTGCATACTTTTATGAATTGAATTGAATTATTATCACTGAGTTATCATTATTTTGTATAATACAAAGAATGAGCTAATTCAATTAATTACAATTTTTTTCGATAAATTAACATTTATTTGCACTCGTTAATTAAAATATTTTATTACTTAAATTATACAGATTAATTACAAGTAACAATGTGCTATTAACAATTTATTTACAACTTATATACATACATGTGTGATATTTAAAATTCTCCAATCTGCGTTATTGTTTTTCATTCACAAGCCGAATGCTTAGGCCGATCGTGCCTCTCTATCGCTTGTTCAGCACTCTCGCTCTTGACACGTGACACTTCTTCGCGCGTGCAGCCGGCATTCATCGATTTACAAGACGTTATCACGTCAAAAAACTGAGAACGTTTCAGTAACGGTCTGGTAGCTATCTTTATACTGAGATAATAAAAGGTAGAGTACACAAGTCATAAAAAAAACCTCAGTAGGTTACAGAGTTTAACTTTTTGTATATTATTAAGACACCGTTGCGTATAGATATTTGAATCAAAGTATAGAATTTATTTAGGATATTTGTTACGGGAAGCAGAAAGAAGACGACCGTTCTGGTGTAGTAGTGCGAGTAGTCGCCTCAACACCGGCAGTCGCGGGTTCAATTTCCGCTCGGGACAGATATTTGTATTTGTGCAAATATTTTTTTCCGGTCTAGGTGTATGTGGGTTTCCCCACCGTGTCTCGGAGAGCGCGTAAAGGACCCGGTTGTTATCATGGACACCTAGTAATGATCTTTATTCATGATAGGGACATTATCCGCCAACCCGCACTGGAGCAGCGTGGTGTTCAATCCTTCTTCTATATGGAGAAGAGGCCTTCGCTCAGCAGAGGGTTGTTTACAGGCTTATACATTAGGTACAGAACAGTATATCTGTTACGCAATTCTTTGATGCAGTTGTAGAAATTTTTTGCTTATTTTTTTTTTTTCATTTTAATTTGGATTGATAGGATACAAATATTATAGCGTATATGTAATAAATGTATACAAAAACTAAGATCAATTATTAATTACTTTTATTTAAAAATCGGTTCAATTGCTAAGAAACAATTATATTTTACATAATCTTATATTCATATTAAAACATTATCAGTATAATATGGACCTCTTGCGTATATGGAAATTGAAGATTTTGCGTTATGTTAATATATAGGTTAGAATAAAACGCGTGAGTGATTTTTACGTTAATTAAGTTAAACGCCTAGAACGGAGATAATTGGACTGTAATTAGTATGACCTTGCGTTCGTTACCGTTAAATTGATTTAGGAAGATAATGACGGTTGTGCAATGACAACAAAAGTAAGATTTTAATAAAGAATTGCAATAAAGTAATACTGCGCAGATATTTGTAACTCAAGCCATTAAAAATAATAATATTAGAGACACATAATGCGCAAAGGCGATCTTATTACAATTGGCAATCTACATTTTGGTGCTACAAATTACAACAAATAAATTATTATGAATTGTACGTTCGAAAAGGTAATACATAATACGTATAATATTATACAGATGAATCTTATTTCATAACTAAACTTTTACATGGCAACATTAAAACAATGGCAGAAAGGTCAATGCACCATATGTTAGTGCGCTTATTTTAGTTTGAATATTTCCGAATAAAATGTTTATTTATTTTTTATTTATTTACGTTTTATTTTACATCACAACATACAAATAATATTAATATAATACAGACATTTCTTTTTATTTAACTAGAAATATATCATGTAGTTGGAATTATTATTTACAAGTCCTTCAAATTTGGAATAGATGGATAATTATTATCATCTTTAATTACATTTTATTATTGGCTCTTTTAAAAAAGAATGGCTTAATTACATTTAAAAAATTCTTAAAAGATACCTTTAATACCGTTGTCCGATGAAGTTAAAATTCTGACGAATAAATTT
Organism: Euphydryas editha; assembly: GCA_036937285.1. NCBI lineage: Eukaryota > Metazoa > Arthropoda > Insecta > Lepidoptera > Nymphalidae > Euphydryas > Euphydryas editha. Next base: position 3,215,869 of record JAUPFZ010000019.1, on the reverse strand, counting down.
GATTGAGAACATTTTTGCATATTATATTTAAAAATTGGAAAAACTAAATCCGCAAAAACAATTTACGTATTTCGTAGTCTGTATTGTAAGTTTGTGATAGCGTGATTTTAAAACATGAATAATTTCTATATGAAGCGTCGTAATTTTATTGTATAATGCATTGACTTTATGTCTGTCGTAAACTTAGATTTTAATAAACCACGTATTGTACAATCTCACTATGATGAACATTTAAGTTATTTTCTGCTAGCTGATACCGGCGACTTTATTTGTATCGCTTATTCAGGGCCGGATTTAGAGGTGTGGAGGTCCGGGGCCCGGGGCAACAGAGGTATGGAGGCCCATTGATCTCAAATTTTGTTTTCCAATATATTTGTTTGCATATGTAGCCGAAAAAAAAAGGTCGTCGCGATCTTACAGCTATATTTATTGTTGCCGACTAGACATATTCCTAAAAAAATCCGGCCCTGTGCTTATTATATGCGTAAACATAACAATTGATTTAACTACAACTATTTATAAAGTAATAACTTCACTTCTAGATGGTGTATCAAGATGAAAACCTACACGAGACTTTAAGTAAGACCCCTAGCGTCACAACTAAAAATAAAAGTGAATTTTGTAAAGCTGATTTTGCGTTGGGAACGAGCATACAGACGCTCTAAATATAATTATTTTGGCTTCAATTGCTTTCATAAAGATATCATAATCATTTCGGTTTTACCAAATATCATTCATCTCATCAAATTTTATTAAGCGTTTGAGTTAAGTTTCGCAATAGAAAGTGATTGGGCATTTCAATTTATTAATAAAGTAACTACTAAATAACCACGGAAGACTAAACTTCCGTGTAAATAACATACAATTTATTTTCTTCATATAAATAGGTATGACATTAAGTCGGGGAAAAAGTTTCTTCGTATTTTCGTTTACAAATTCAAGATTTTTTTATATCTCAAAGATTAATTACATTTAATTATAATATTATATGTGTCATTTTGTTTGATAACTTGTTGCCATCTTGTACGTAGTGATATAATGCCGTTTCTGTAGAAATCTTGGGATTTTTTTTTTTGGAAAAAAAAATGTTACATAAAAAATTTTATTCACTCATGAAAAACAATATATATTCAAAAGTTACATTATTCGATAGCAAAAAGGACAAGTAGTTTTGACATTCCTCTCTTGATGTTAACTTAACACTATCCAAATAATTCTGAAGAGACCGGAACAGGTGAAAATCTGAGGGTGAAAAGTCAGGACTAGATGCTGGATGTATTAACACTTCGAAACCTCATTTTTGATTCATCTCTCAATTTTTGATTTGTAGTCAAAGATGATCAATTTCAGCCATTTTTTTCTTAATTTCTTGCTTGAGTCTCATTATTTTTGACAGTAGAGATCTTAATCTTAAATGGATTTGCCCAGGGGTAACAGCTCATAATAAACGATGCCCTTCTAATCCCACCATACAAACAGCATCACTTTATTGCGTTTTAATCCGGGTTTCGCTGCAGTATGTGGAACTTGACTACACTTTTGATCATGATCTTTTTCGCTCGTTTTTGTCGTAGGTGATCCACTCTTCATTACCAGTGATCAATTTTTTCAAAAATGGTTCTGTTTCATTACGTTTCAATAGAGAATCGCAAATGAGTACACAATTCAATAAGTTTCTTTCAGTGAGCTTTTGTGGCACCCAAATATCGAGCTTTTTTTTATTGCCAGAGTTTTTCAAATGTTTGTCAAAAGTTTGTTGAGTTTGTCAAAACTGTTTTGTGGGTAATACTCAGTTTTCCGGCTATGTCGTAACTACTAATATAATTATGCTTCTTGCTCCACTTTTTCAAAATAGACATCAACTTTATCCGTATGAGGGCAACCGGAGCAAGCTGAATCTTTGACATCATAATTCCCAGATTGAAAACGCTTGAACCAACTTTATGCTCCTCTTACTGGCACTGCATTAAGTTCTTAAGCGTCACTTTGTTTCGGCTCGAGTCGCATTTTCCCCTTTTTTATGATAAAACTTCAGAATGTATCGAATTTCTTCGTTAATCTATTAACTTACTTTAATAAACAGAAAATCAATTGAAAAATGACCGGAAGGTGTTTTTAATTTTTATTTTTCTTAATGTCCTATATGTATTGATATTAAAACCAGCCAGATACAAACAGTACAACCAAAGAGTTTTTACTTCAATTTTATACATAAAAATATTAAGGTTAAGATTTTTCCCCCGACATAATATTATATACCTATATTTTCGATTGGTATCTATTCCGAAAATATTCAAATAACTGTAAAACAAGCGTTTTAATTTATTTTATTTTCATACTTTATTTTATTTTATTGTACATTTTTAAACCTAGTTTTAAATTAAATAATGGATTTTTGTTTACGAGATCACCTTTTGTATTTTGAATATTAGTATGTTGCTCCGACTTCACACTGGTAAAATTTGGTAATGAAAAAAGTGAGAAGGGTGCTTAGTTAAAAATATCTACGTTATTTTTGTAACATATCTATTCCCAATGACAAACTGCGCGTTATCTGTCAGTATTTTAGGATAGGACGTAAATGTCAAACAATTCAAAAGAAATGAAACCAAATGAATGAATGAATGAACATAACTGCCAAACAAAACACCACATAATTATCCGCATAATTGGTTAACGATACCATTTCGGGTTAAGAAGACTTTTTATATCAGTTAAAAAATTTTGACGTTTGATCAAGATAAAACTCCACAAAACAAGTTCCTTTTATAACTTTATTATTTATCGTAATTGCGGTCATAGTAATACATATTCTTTGAAAATTCATGTATTATGAGCAGTCTTAGTGATAAGATATAAAGTCGCGTCGACGAATTTTTGGTATAGAATCCAAAAACAAATATATACCCAACTCTACATCTTGTTCAACAATTAGCGTCAAATCAGGAGTAGAAGTCAACAAAACTCTACAATTTAAGCTCCGCTGTCTTTTAAAGAGCGTTAGATCAATTGAAAATACTTACTCAAATTCGAATATTTGATTTCAATAAAGAAAATATTTATCATTTTTAGATATGGTACCATGATAATATCATTAACCCTATTAAAAATGATAAATAAAAACTGAAACCTTACTCAAACTGATAGATCGCAGCAGTTGGATTATTTGTAGGTATATGTTGTAATTCTAACTGTATAAAATTAAATTAACTTTTACAAAGAGGTAGTTGCACGTTTGTTAGGAAATTTTTTCATAATTCTCTGCTATCAAAGAATGCTCTTAATAAATAATTAATCATTAAAAAATGTTTTGAACACAATTTAACAGATGTCTGATTTCAGGTTTAATATTTTTAAGTGGGACATATTATTATATTATATTATATTCAAAATTACAGTCTCCACATAATTTTATGTAATATGTATGTAAATAGGACATTTAGGGCACTGTTGGGTTTTACTATATTTTTGGTATGTTGTAAATGCAAATAAATATCAGAGATTTAGTTGATCTAGTCATGAGAAATGCATAAATTTCCCAGTGAAGAAAAGAACCTAAATTATTAATAAAAATTGGCTTTATTGCAAATTCGATAAATTGAATATTTAAAAATACTTCAATCTCACGACCTTTGGACCATATCTACTTACAAAATAGTATATTTCTATTGTCGGTAATCGTTGTCAGAGAAACTTTGAATTGTGTCCAAAACAATATAATGAGAGCAACATTTTTATTGTTTACGTAAGAGTTAAGGAAACGTAAGTCGTAATAGTAAGTATAGCAAGAAATGGATCACTGTGTAGACGCAACCGCGACAAAGAGTAACACTCATCTGTCATTGTATTATGTAGATGAGACAAATAAATTACATTTTTTGATTTTTGTGATTAAAACTAGGAAAACTACTTTCCGTGAACATCTATCGTATCAGACAAAGTACAGATAGAAGCCTTAAGTATATGGGAATAATAGGACTAACAAAGGTAAAGAAAGAAGAAAGGGAGAGTTTATATTCAGTCTGACAGTTCTGCTGTACATAAACCAATTCTAACTAACTGAAAACGACGCACATGCTATCGACCGGTTTCAATAACCTATATATATGTCTGATTACGTTTACTTTGTCATAAACTTTAACGAACTTTATACGTATTTATCAGAAACCTATCGCTAGTTGCCGGGCGGTGACCAGTAGAAAAGAATAGTCCAGATCTATTTCTTGCCGAGGTATCGTAAAAGGTGACTAAGGCCATAGTGGTGTGAACAACTGTACACCAACCAGGATGGTGATGGCCAACAGCGTCGTCATATTTTGCCACAGCACGCTGCGCTCGTCAACCAGTCTGCCAAGCTTGGCTAGTATTTGCGAACTCCCTTTCCTCAGAGATTATAGGGAAAGCCTACGTTCAGCAGAGGACATCTAACGGTCTACATAGTCACATCTAACGATGTGGTAGTGAATTTTTCCGTTCTACCCTCAAAGGCTGAAAATACATTTACATCAGCAGGCTGAATCTATCTATCTATCGCATGTAATCAAAATTAGAGATAGATTATTGAATTTGTTAACCATTAATACAAAGATATATTATAGAGTAAACAACTATACTAATATCATAAGGTGAAAGAGTTAACTCGACCACGCTAATCCTCGAGATCTCCTTCTCCGATTTTAACTAATCTTTTTGCAGTAGAAAGCCAGTTTATCATGGAAGGTTTATCAAATAAAGAAGCGGAACAGTTAATATAAAAGATGGTGAATTTACACAACTCTTCATGTAACATTTTATTGTTTTTTTTTTAAAGTTTGTGATTCACAATCCAATTATAATTGTTTAATTTGTTTAAGTGTCTTATGAATATATCATAGTAGAAATACTCTAAGCCAGAAAAGTCAACTGTCGAAAAAAAGCAGGTGTAGTTTTTTTTTTAAAGGCCTTATCCAATATCTATGTACTGTGAGCATCGATATTTTACATCAATGACTGTGAGGGGATCGTTGCAAGCAATCGACTACACACGAACGCGACTATTATACGTGTACGTACAACTGTACGTATCGGGTATTATCAATAATTAATCAACTATTTTTATATCCTACATCAATAATCTAATATTTGTTTTAATTATTTTGTTTCCGTAACAAGCCAAGTTGAGCCACCTCATCAGCCAATTAATTAGATTTTAGTTTATGTAGATTCTTAGATATAATTAGTTGAAAAATACACTTTTGGGGAGGCGTGATAACCTAAAGGATATAATAACAGGTAAATCTTAACTGAATTTTCGAGGTCCAAATACATAATCAGTGGTCCGAGGGAACCTACATATCTTTGGAATGATGGATACGTATTTCCGTCAATACGCTTGTGGGACATCGTGTAGAATTAAGCAATAATACTTTTCCATTAAAGGAAACGAGGTCGTTGTCCAGCATTTGCAGGCAGGCAAAGATCTCTTACAATAGAATTAAAAAAAAAACTTTTTATTGCTGTAAGAACAATTGCATCCAGACTACCTTCGAACGAAAGACCTTGTATAATGTACATTTTGAGAGCATGAAGGTTAAAATTAAAATTAGGAATAATATTAGAGTGAAAACTTTATTGATCTTAATTGTAATTCAGTTCATTTTTTTATAAATTCAGCTTGTTTTAAAAAAATATAATTGAAATATATTCTTTGTTTCCTATGCAAAAATCACTATGTGAGAATAATTAATTTTTCATATAAATTTATTATAATGTAGGTATTACCACTAATTAAGTGTAAAAAGTTTGTTTTTTGCGTCATCATAATAACTTAATCAGGGGCTAGACGCGCTTGTAGTCTAAAAAATAGCCTCAATCTGATCTCAAGTAGTATAACAAATAAAAAATCATAATTTATTAAAATGAACGCTAATCTTAATTACCTATTTAGCTCATATACCATACTTATGTATCTGAATAGTGAATACTAATCTTTGACCTCGCGAGCTAAACCGAACCGTCGCTTCTCAGTTTCGCGTCAGCAATGGCAGCGAGTGGATGTGTCAGTGTAGTGTTTAACGTGATTCCCTTGTAACGTGTTTTAACAACGATATTTAATAGTGATTGTGTTACAATGGCCAATTTAACGTTGAGGTACCTGGATGAGCTTTCTTATGTGCTGAATAGAAGGCACCTGGCGAGCCAGGCGAAGGCATCTTCTGTCGGAGATCTTCTTAACGCAGAGGAGGAACGTTTTGCACCGGTAAGTTTATAAATAGAAAAAAAATACAATGCAATTTTGACACGTTATTAATTTTGACTACTTGACGTAAATGAAAGTTAGCGCATAGATATTTTTTTTAAATGTATGCATCTAAACAGTGAAAGGTATACCAGAGACAATGCCGGGTGTTCGACCTTTTCATTTAGTTCAGCACCATTGTTTGGTTCTTGTTTTTGTAAAAATAATAATAATGGTTTGATTTTGACTACACCATTATTGAATTAGGTACCATACCGTGAAAAAAATTTAATGGCAAATTTTTCACGACTTTGTAATTGGGTTGTTTATTATTTGCCTTTAATAAATAAATAAAAAAATCTGTTATCAGATAATTTTTCTTGGAAAGGAAAGTTGCTCTATCAAGGTCTCACAAATATCCTTAGGGCGATAAAAAATCAGGACGCCTACGTGAATGAGGACATCTAGACGGACATCTTTCTTAACCTATTTTTATCAGAAAAATGTGGATTATAACATCTTTGTTGAACTTAAAATACACATTAAATTTGGTCGAACTCCTTTTTAAATTACGTATCTGTCATAATGTAAATATGTATATTATAACCAGTTGTTAAAATGTACCAGTGAGAGCTTTTATGTGTTGCGAGAAACGTATGACATTGACTCTACATTTTCTTTTTTGTGAAAAAAAATCGATTGAAACGCAACAAGATAAATAAAAACATACCTGTCAAAGCTAATTATCAATTGTGGTGTTATAGCAATGTGGTTATAGTTCAAGTAAACATGCATAAACAATTAATGTAAGAAATTCTTTAAAATGTATCTACGTCTATGAAGACATATATATTATATACGGAGTTAATTTAAACAGTAATACGACCTCCATGGTTGTCAACCTTATTCTATTTTAAAAGATTTAGGATTCCGAAATCACTCTGAGTATTAAACTCACGGTATAAAAATACAGAGGTAAATGTATAGAAGAAATAGTTTTAATATTGATTTAAGTACAAAATAGTTTTCGATCTAATTATGGGTATATCTAATTCATTTTTATATCTAACTAGCGGCCCGCCCCGGCATCTGCACCTGCGTCGATACGGGAAAATATTTTATAATACACGGATTGAGTTGTCAAACATGTAAGTTGTTAAACAAGTAATAAAATAAAATGTAATTTAAATTAAAAGCACTAAGGAGTATTGATATCAACTTCAAAGCAAATTTTTTTTTTTTTTTTTTTTATACCACGACGGTGGCAATCAAGCATACGGCCCGCCTGATGGTAAGCGGTTACCGTAGCCTATGGACGCCTGCAACACCAGGGGCATCACATGCGCGTTGCCGACCCTTTAAAAACCTATTTACTCCCCTCTTGAAGGACCCCATACTGTAGTCCTGTGGGAAAACCTCGGCAGGGAGTTCATTCCACAGCCGAATGGTCCGTGGGAGGAAATTCCTCTGATACCGAACTGTACGGGACCATTTGGGCTGCAATGTGTGAGCATGAATTCCCTGTCGATGGCGAGCGGTGCGATGATAAAAAGTGGCCGTTGGCACCATTTCGAACAATTCTTCGGAACACAACCCATTATACAAACGATAGAGCACGCATAGGGATGCAACATCTCTTCTAAGACTTAAGGGCTCGATATCGCTCGTCAGTATTGGATCATCGACAATTCTCACAGCTCTCCTTTGAACCGAGTCAAGAGGGCCAAGCTGGTATGCCGGTGCTCCCGCCCGGAGATGAGAGCAGTACTCCATATGGGGGCGGACTTGCGATTTATACAGAAGCAGTCTTTGCCCCGGCGTGAAGTACCGCTTCGCTCTGTTAAGCACACCGAGTTTTTTAGATGCCATCTTGACCTTGTCCTCCAGGTGACATCGGAACTGGACGTCGCTGGATATGTCGACACCAAGGATACCAATACTGTTAGAGATGGTAAGGGTTGTGTCCTGGAATTGAGGGGCCACAGTGAATGGGGTTTTCTTAGCGGTGAACGCACAAACTTGTGTCTTGGAGGGGTTGAATTGGACTAAATTGTCTCGACCCCAATCGGAGACTTTGGAAAGACTACTCTCGATTTGAGACACAAGTTGTTCGCGACTTTCTACCACAGCGGAACGAGGGATGTTGAATAACTTTCAACTCTGTTTTAACCCCGTTAGGGGTTGAATTTTGATAAAATACGAAACACGTCTTCAATCAATTCTGTTAAAGAATATTTATGCAAAATTTGAAGTAGATTGGACCAAGGAATCACGTTGTCCCATACAAACTTTGCCTCCCTTTTCACCCCCTTAGGGTAGAATTTCATAAAATCCGTTCTTAGCTGAAAGGAATATTCCTACCAAATTTCAAGACTGCATTTTATTTAGAAAACGTTTATATGGGAAAAAGAAAAGGGCTGTTTTTAGGGTTTTCCTTCCGCGCAAAGAATTTACTCAACAGACAGCAACCTTCTTACTGCTCGATGCGTGGTATCTGTAAAATTTCAAAAAAAGAATATTGTCATTCACGCGCGTTTCATTATCACTAGTTCGTTTCAGTAGCATGTTTCAGAATCTTTTATAGAGAGTTTGTATTATGGGTGTAGATAAAGTTTTGTATGCAACTGTTGATAATTAAGTATTAAAACTCTCATGTGATACTATTATACCCACTTTCGTGTTTTAATACCCCTTATTATACAACAGTTGCATATTACATTTTAATTAAAATATACAATATTACATTTTAATTAAAATATTTGAATTTAGTTTGCACGTGTTTTAATAGGTATCTTATGTTGTAATATCAGATTTGATATCAACGTTGTTTTTAATTTTTAATTTTACATGTTGAAAAAAAATATTATATATATATATATATATATATATATATATATATATATATATATATATATATAAATTTTATTTTTATTCTGCCATCATTGATCAATCTTGTTCTATGAAAGAAAGGCGATGTAGAAACAAGGTTATGAAGATCCTGTGTACTCACTCACAAAGTTCTATTGTATCTTAAAGCAAACGCTCCAAATTATATTTAAAAAAATAATCGATCAGTAGACAAATTACGTCGGACTTTTAAACTATGAGCGAATTCGCCAGATTTAGTGATTTCTTTTCAGTAATTTTTCGCGTTAGGGTCAGACGAGTTTAGTAGGTACATCGAGTTACTGCTCGGCAAATCAATCTCGAAGATAAAAACATTATTATATGCTAGTACGAATCTAACCTATGTTTATAATGCTAGGAGATATTTCACTTTTTCTGGACATTGACATTTAATGTACTGTAATTGAATTTATTTATAATCGAGAATTATAATAATAAAATTATATCTTAATATATTCTCCTTCATGTAGGCTATATTAACTTGAAGTATGTAGGCTATTAGAACTGGGAACGTAGGACGACCGTTCTGGTGTAGTGTTGCGACTAGTCGCCTCAAACCACGCGCTGGCGATCGCGGGTTCGATTTATGCTCGGGATAGATATTTGTATTTGTACAAATATTTGTTTCCGCTCTGAGTGTATGTCCTTGTGGGTCTCCCCATTGTGCCTAGTAGAGCACGTAAAGCCGTCGGTCCCGGTTCTTATCATAGACATCTGATAACGATCGTTACTGTTTGGGAAATTATCCACACATTAACCTGTAGTAGAACAGCGTGGTGGATTAAGCTCTAATGCTTCTTCTATATTTAGAAGAGGCCTTCGCTCAGCAGTGGGTGGTTTACAGGCTGATACAGTACAGCAGTACATGTAGGCTATAAAAAGTCATAACCTCTCTCCTCGTACTGTAAGAGCTTTTATTGCTATTTATTTTTTGTTTAATAGCAACGCGGATAAAACAAAAGAATCGAAGGACGTTCGTTACCCATGTATATAAAAGTAAATTACTAATACATAATATTGATATTATTTTTCGGAACGATAACGTGTTTGGCACGAATAGTAGTATCTACAACTAAACAAGGTCATCAACGACCAAGGTCAAGGTCAAGGTTTTTATAATCTATTTTAACGTGATTATAGAAAATGTTTTATATGAATAGTCCTGTTTAGTTTAAAGACTCCATACACGATACCAATTATAGCGATAGAAATGGTTTCAGTAGATACTTGTTTGTAAATAATATAATTAATTTTATAGGTTCTGTATTAACAACAAACAAATAATAGTCTGCCTTTTTTTAATCTGTATATATTTAAAAAAAAGTGTATATAATATAAATCGCTAGTGACTATTAACATCGTCGGAACTGCAAAATCGCATTTTTTTAATTTTTTTCATAAAACGTTCACAAATAACCAACTCTATCATCAGTTAAAAAGAAAAATATTATTTTATGCATAGTTTTTTAATTATTTAAGTTATAAATGTCTGTATTTCAAAAAAAAAAGGTAAAAAGATACATGCAATTTACACTTTGCATCGCCCTCCTGTAAAGTTGCTGTTTTTCATATCCGACATTTTTAATAGTCATGGGTGAAATAACCGGACGATTTTTTTTTAATTTGAATCTCTAATCTTAGAGTCTATATCTTATTGCTTATAAGGTAAGTTTATAGCTTATAAGCTGTAAAATATCACACAACCGCAAACAGAGGAGCAGCTTAAATATAAACCAAATTGATCAAAACTGCGTCATATTTTTCAACTTCAACTTCTTTTGGTTTGATGGCTTTCACTGGTGCCAAACGAGCACAGATGATTTCGCCAATGTCACATAGAAATCATATTTTTCGAGATCTTGTAGAACACAAACTACAAATGAACTGAATGTCAAAACGTCTACCTACTATTACATTGGTCCGCTACAATTACATTGGTCGGAAGCAATTTGCTCTCATCCGTTGGGGAGTTCCATTAACTAAAATAATTTCCTTTTGATCTCGTTCGAATTTTAATTACTACCCTTGAATTCTAACCTAGTTCAAATAATAAAGAATCATTGAAAACGAGAATTCGAGAACAATTTGTGAATCGCCATGTCTTTTAGTTATTTTGTAATTTTCAAGTGATTTAAAAAACTTACAATAATTGTAAATTATTACACTATCGTATATTTAGACTAGAGCTATTTCGTGGTTTCGCTCGTTTTTTGTACACTTGTTAGTTTGTTTGACAATGTCGCGTGATGTTTTATTTTCTTATAACCTTTATTGAGGAAGAGCGGTACGTTTTGTCGGTTGTGGTCTAATGGTAGATCAGTGATTATTGTTTGTCTTTTTTGTTAAAATATTTTAGTTAATATTTATTTATTATATATTTACATAGGACTCTATTTTGACACGATAGTGTTAGTATTATATTTGAACTGAACTTAAATAGTATAAATATCCCACTACTGGACAAAATCGTTTTCTCTTTAAAGAAGAGTTGGAGCTTAATCCGACGCATAGCTCACAGGGGATTGGTGGATAGTTTGCCTACCAAGATTAATTATCGTTATCAGGTACTTAGATGACCCTTTCACCTACTCTATGCCTAAGCAGATAGAGACATAAGCAGAAACCGGTACGGATACGGTTAGTATACTAAACCTGTCAAAAATGAATGATCATGATGTTATTCGATAACTGATCCGCCATCATGACACGATTTGTATTTTTAGAATTAGACCCCAAGCTACTAAATACAGATTTTTTTTTCGATTAATATTTCCTAAAACAAGCTATTCAGCGTTAATTTATATTAATATAGAGTATACTTTAAAATGATTGAATGCAATTGAAATGAATAAAAATATATTGTCTATTGATGTTAATTCTCACTGGATTCAGAAAATAATTCATTTCAAACCGAGTTCTATTGAAATGTTTCACTGAAAATGAACGATTCTAAGGGCAATGGTGTTGTTTTTTGCCATAAAAGGTGATTATCTTCGCGAGTACAGAATATTTCTCACGATAGAAACTCGATTCAATACAGATTAAATAACATAGTATTGTACAATCATACAAAACATTGGTTATTGTCACGTGAATAGCGAAAGTTCTTTTCATATGTAACGCCTATGAACTATTTTGATATTTTGACGGCCGGCTGGTCGAGTGGTCAGGCAACTGGACACTTTACGCAGCGGTCGCGGGTTCGAATCCCGCCAGGTGCAGATAATCTGTATGACGAATATAGATGTCTGCACCGGGTCATGGATGTGTATTTATGTATATATGTATTTATATCTTAAATTTATTACCGTTCCTAGTACCTGTAACACAAGTTCTTACGAACTTAGCACGGGGCTAGGTTAACGTGGTGTGATTGGTGGTTAATATTTATATTTATTTATTTATTTCACTATTTTAATGATTTGAAATTATACTTAAAAAGTAAATTAAAGAAAGAAAAATTTTCAAACTGAACAAAGTGCAAAGGCGGTCTTATCACTGATACCCGCTTGAGAGTCCGGGCAATGACCTTTTAGTTTACCAACTGCACAAAACTGCCAAAGGCCTCTCGCGTTTTGTTACGTAATTTTCCACCGGTGATAATGTAATATACGTTAATCAACCTGTAGTTGACAGGTCCACTTCGCGTACTAATGCCCGTGTTGAAAAAAATTTGACATGGGCAATATAACCATGGCGACCATTACTTGAGACGAGCGCTTGCCATTATTGCGTTATTTAGTTTGTAAACTCTTGTCAACTAGTTGTTGACACGGGCAGTTGATATATCGGGCGGATACTCTTCAAAGGAAATCTTGGTAACATGACAGGCACACAGTACAAATAGCTTTAAAATAAAAATCTAAAAAATAAGGAATGTAATATTTAATATAATGTACCTATATATCGCCTATGACTATTAATAATGTCGGATATGAAACAAAATAACTTTTCAGGAGAGCGATGCAAAGTGTAAAATTGCATGCGTCTTTTTACATATTTTTTTTTAAATACCGACATTTATAAATTAACTGATTAAAAAACTATGCATAAAATAATATTTTTTTTTTCAGCTGATGATAGACTTGGTTATTTAGGAACGTTTTATGAAATAAATGAAAAAATCGATTTTGCTGTTCCGACGATGTTAATACTCACTAGGGAATTATTAGACATATATACCTAACATGTAAAATTGTACATAAAAAGTATGTAAAAATATTTATATATACATATCATACATAAATAAATTGCAATTACCTATTTTATTATAATTTTTTTGGGTTATGGTTGATTTTTAATTAAATATACTATAGGGTACCGACACCCTACCGACTAAACTTTATTGCTAAGACCAATGATCATAGAAGTTCTCTTTTTCTTCTAAGATCATTGACTACTCTCCTACCTCTACCTATTATGATTTAGACAAAAAAAATATTTGATCCGTCCATCCGTCAACGCTTTGAAATCACAATAAATAAAATTTACGCAGAATTTCTATGGCCGCTATAATGATAAAAAAATCTATTATCGTTTTTCTATCAGTGTGTTAAGTATTATTTCACAATGTAACAATGAGGTGCAGTATGAACTTATGAAGCAGCTGGGTTGTTCCCCCTCAGCCCGCGACCCCTACAGTGACTCGGCTCAATTTGTACGGCGAAGCGGGAACACTAGGGTTGCTCCGGATACTTTGAAACTTAATATTTGATTTTTAAAACTCTGTGATCGGTGTACGTTACGATTATCAAATTAATTTTAAATCAATAGTTAACTTAAAAAAAGGCTGTTATCCGTTTGTATTAAATCGCGGCAAATTAATCATAATCTGTGAATACATAAAGTAGGTATTTAAAACAATATAACTCGAGTAATAATTTTGATTACATAAACGACTAAAAAAAACTGACAACCCTTGCATGTTTCTTTTCGTACGCTTTTTGTCAATTTATCTGTCACCAGTTTGCGCTTTGTCAAAGGACTTAACTCACCTATACAATTTTTTTTTCTAGAACTTATTTAACTAGACCCTCGCTTTGGGTCTTAATAACTGTTGTAGCAAGGCTTAAAACTTAAAGTGGGTTACAACTTTAATGGAAACGTTCAAGCACTTTTAGAAGTTAATTTATTTCCGAACTCTACCCATTAAAGTTGATATTGCAGTCTCTATCATTGACGCTCCTCAATAGATTTATAGAGACTAGTTCATAACTAGATGACCCAGGCGGCTTGTCTTGCTTTTATACTTACTTGCTCTGCTTCTATGTGGCATAGTTTGATGTAGCTTTTTTTAAATAACAGACAAACACAAAAATTTTATGCTATTATTGTAGTCCAATAGATTTTAGCGTCCAATGAGGAATGTAAGTGATAAGATTGGCATGGAATTTAATATAATAATAGTATAATTTTTTGTTAACACGTTTTAATATCTACGACGTCATTCAAGAATGAATTATCTCCGTATACCGAAGGATTTATATTCTAAAAAATTCCATGATATAAAAATACAATCCGGCAATTTTTGATATTGATACTAAGGTTTTAAATGAAATTAACGCAACTATATTGCAACTGCAATGTGTTTGCTGGGCTGGTAATGGATATACACATTGTCCTTGCTCTTTCATATCTACAGAACACAGAGCCATTTAACACTAGTTTTATTTTTAAAGTTTCATGTTTGATCTAATGATGCTGAATACGAAATTAATAGATTGCATTTTTTTTATGATAATTTAATATATTTTATTAATATAGCAATATTATAACAATTATTATTCAATTTATTGATGGATAAGCTTTATTGCTTGGTCAAGTAAGTCTTTGGAATGGCGACAAAAGTTACGAGTGAAATCGCTCATAACATTCTTTTGAAAATTATTTGTCTTAAAATGCTAGATGAAGCCTTCAGTTTCTTCTCATCCCCAGGATTGAAATAATAGCCCGGGATTATATATTTTATTCTTCCCTATTATTTGTAAGTACACCTATACCCATAGTTGCTGATCATAAAATCATCCGCATTATTGCATTATAAAAAATTAAAAAAAAAACAAACGCAAAAAAAACCTTTGACGCCGACGGCTCGACTTTTGCTATGCACAAAAAAAATATTTTAAAAAAAAAAACATGAATATACCTGTAACTATAATACCGTCAGTGTCAACAGTGTCAGTGTCGTCAGTGTGAAACACATCCTAGCTTTGTAGGCAGTTTTAGGTCTGCTAATATACTATATATTTATATATCCTCTGCAACTCGGTTGCCTGACAGAGATCGCTATTTATTGATAAGGTTTCCAATTGTACATAAGACTCAAGAGTTTGTTTTACATGTTTTGTATCTCTCCTTAGTGTACATTAAACTTACTAATATTCCCTAGACGCGATACACGAAGACGGCTATCCCTAGAAAAATATATTTATAGAGATCTGACTGTGATTTCGAGTTCTCTTATTAAAAAGGACGAGGTTATTATACTTTAGCTACAACTAGGTAAATAGTAAATACTCATAGCTAAGTATTATTATAATCGCGTATATTCTTAACTTCAGTTGTTAATAGTATTTCTCACACTCAACGGCCTCCAGTCAACCTCCAGTAGGATAAGAATCCAGTGGTTTTTTTTAAATTATTTATTTAAGTTGACAAACAGTATTCACAATAAGTTTTACACAAAAAAATAAAGACAATACAAACATTATTAATTGTGACACCAACACCGTCAACTCCAGATTACAAATTTTTATTATAATAAAAAATAAAAAACTGTTGGAAGTCAGGAAACCTACAGATCATAAGCACGAACTCCCAGACCACGACATAAAAATAATACTTTATTGTACAGCACAAAGAAAGAAAAAAAAAACAAGAAATATTACAAATAAAGAACGATATACAGAAGCGGTCTTATCACTAGAAGAGCGATCTATTCCAGACAACCGATCTATCCCTATAGGGATAGGACACGACATAGTAAAAGCGGTAGGGAAGTGTAAAAATAGAATAATAGTGTGTTACTTGCGTGAATTAGAATTCACAGCAAGAAACATAATATATTAAATCATTAAAATTTATCACATAGCGACCGTTAGCGTAACAACCTGCTGCCAAGTTGCTGTATAAAATAGTTTTATATATTTACTAGCTGCTGCCCGCGACGTCGTCTGCGTGAACGCTATTAGATTACACGTTGTTACAGAATGCGTTGAAGAAATAAAGGTTCACTGCTCGTTCCCCGTAGGTGATAGCGTGATAATTTGTAGCCTAAATGTCGAGCTGATTTCTTAATAATATTCGTGCAAAATTTGAAGTAAATCCATGCAGTACTTTTTGAGTTTATCCCGAACATACATACAGTCAAACACAAAAAGACAAAAATTCTAAAAACTATATTTTCGGCTTCGGTATCGATTGTAGATCACACCCCAAGTATTATTTCAAAAAAATATTCAATGTACAGTTTTGACTTTCCTACCATTTTATTATATGTAGGTATAGATTATATGTATAGATTTGGACTGTAATAATAGTTTTAAAACGTAAAGTAAGACAGCGATCTGATTTATCATAGAGCGAATGCAATATCAGATACGTACGTGAACCGGAACTCCTCGTTCCACTGCCTCCTGGTTCAGCCATTGTATCTCTTCGATACGCATTTTAATGATAACCAAACGGATATTGTACATATTATTGATCTTCATCTCCCGCAGTTTCACACGTGAAATTATGATGGCAGTTTATTTAAACGTTCTAATTTAGAAGTTGATATTTGGTTTTTAATTACGTTATATTTATTCCACATTTGAGAGCGCCTATTTAATTATTTATTGAGCTATGTATAGGCTGGGAAGGGTGAAATATTAGGTTATATGTATTTCTTCTGTTTAAGATTCAGTGAAAGAGATTGCAGCTACTTTAGAAATAATCTCGTCTCTGGTACATCTTCCTTGTAAACTTTTACTCTATACTTGTAAGTTTTGCAGTGGCGTAGCGAGCTTATCTCGCGCCCGGGGCACAATACCTTTTTGACGCCCCGCATCCCTCATGTGAAAGACCATTTGGCGCCCCTTGGTGAGTAGCGCCTGGGACATGATGCAATCCCTTGCCCCCCCCCCTCGCTACGCTACTGAAGTTTTGGTGGTGTGCAATAAAAATTACTTGTATCATTATACGGAGTGGAGAACAAACCAAAAATCTGTCATTGTATAGAGCGACCGGCGACGTGAGTCAAACAAGTGATGTCAGTGAGCTATAATATTGTATTGAATTAAAAGTTTTTAATAAATAAATTTAAAAACACG
This sequence comes from Euphydryas editha, assembly GCA_036937285.1. NCBI lineage: Eukaryota > Metazoa > Arthropoda > Insecta > Lepidoptera > Nymphalidae > Euphydryas > Euphydryas editha. The sequence continues at coordinate 3,198,433 of JAUPFZ010000019.1, read as the reverse complement.
TTTTGCTCTTTCGTTTTGTTATATTTTGAAAGTTTGTCGAATCAAGGTCAAGAACCTGTGACAGTTACTTCAATATTAAAAATATAGAAAAAATTACGTTGCAATCAAACTGGAATTTCAAATTATAACTACAGAGAATTTTTTTGTCATCAAGATACGGTTATCAAAATACGGCCTTTGGAAAAATAAACTGCGTTCAAAAATCTACAATGAAAATAATTTAGAAACTTAAATTAAAACCTATTTATTTTTTTCTCAATTCGACTGTATTTTTTGTGTCTGTTACCTCTTAACTTTTTACTGGATGTAACGATTTTGATGATTCTTTTTATATTCGAAAGCTGGTGCTTGTCATGTGGTACCATTTAATTTTGAGCGAGATTTGAGTAGTTTTTGAGTTATCCCTAATAATGCGCATTTGACTTCGACTACGTTGATGATGTTCTCATTTTATTACTTGTCGATATTACTTTCGAGTTTGAAAGAGCATTCTCTAGTCTCTTTTAATGTTGGTACTGTTCTGATGAAGATCTTCGGAGACATGCAACGAAACTCTTCAATAAATGACAACAAATCTGTCATGGTTACTGCAATCACACGTATGTATATGTATACACGTATATATACATTGTTTACACCCATCACACAATACAACATCACGCTTATTGAAGTCGGTTTTTGTTATAGCTATTTTAATTATATAACCCATCTTCCTTATTAAACAGGTTACCATAAAAAGAATTTTGAAATTGAACCCGTAAGTTGGACGAATAGCGTAGACATAGACACATGTAGTGCGCTATTAGTAGTTTAGTTTGTAGTGTGTTTGTGTGTTGTATTGTTTATTAAGATCGTGTCACAACACAAGTATGGTTTTTGCGTGATTATTCACATAATAGTCACAATCGATCGATTAAGTAAAATCTTTAACAATGTGATGTGAAACACTCGAAAGCGAACGCGTTTTTATATATTTTTGAAAGTATTGCTACGTAATCGTGATACCGCAAACATTTCACTGTTTTTTAAGTTCTTTTGTACGCGTTAAAAAACAATCGGTGTACTTAATATTTTTTACGTTTTAAAATGTCATTTGTAAGACGACCGTTTGGTGTAGTGGTGCGAGTAGTCGCCTAAACGCTGGCGGTCGCGGGTTCGATTCCCGCTCGGGACTGATATTTGTATTTATGTAAATATTTGTTTTCGGTCTAGATGTATGTCCTTGTGGGTGTACCCACCGTGTATCGGAGAGCACGTAAAGCCGTCGCGTCGGTCCTGATATCGATCGTTACGCATGGTAGGAAAATAATCCGCCAACCTTCCTTCTCCTTCATGGAGAAGAGGCCTTTGTCCAGCAGTGGGTTGTTTACAGGCTGATACAGTGCAGTACAAAGTCTGTGCTTGTGTTGTGTGTGTTTTACGGACAGCGTTTTTTTTATTTTTATGAATCGAATCAAAAAATTCTAAAATTGAAGTAGACACCCATTTGTGGATTGTCATTGTGATTTCGTGAGTTTTATTTTAACTAAACGATTCGCCATTTCCAACTCAATGTCGATTTATTTTCGCGGCACCCAAATTATACTGACATTAAACTTGGCTACCCGTTCAAGGTTAAAGATAAAACACGCAGTTTTGTGTTTGTTGTGAAAAAGTTTTTAAAAAGAGTTCGTATACTTTAATAAAAAAAAGTTTTATTACATTAAAGCATGGTTCATGGTTTTTATGATATAGTTAATATTAAATGCAAAATTTAAAAAGTTACATCGTAATTATATATCAATCCTTTTTTGTTTTTTGTTATTTATAGATACAATAAATATTTTAAATTCAATTCTTCTTTCAATTATAGATTCAAAAATGCTCTATCACATATCTACGTAATTACTCATAATTTTACAGATAACATTGAAAACAACACAAAGGTGTCACAACAATTCATTTGCTTAATTTTTTTTTTTATGTTTCTGTAATAACTTTAGTTAGTTTAGGAATAATCAAACCACTAAATTAAGAGTTTTTATTTTTTATGTATGTATTATACTTTTCAACCTCGAATTCTATAAAAATAGTGAAAAAAAAAACATTATAATTTCCTATATCTACCTATTTACATAAATTAACAATTCTAATATATAAAGTCAAGGATCCGGGCTTCCTACGTCTTTGCCTTGAATATCCAGAAAAGAAAAAAAAAACTTTCACAAACCAAACAATATTCTAAATTTAAATCGCTGTCAAATTACAGCGTTTACCGCGCATCCGTACGGAGATTTATTTTTTAATACAAAATACACTATTAATAGAAGAAAGGACATAATTCCGCTTAGAGTGTAATATAAAATGGATCTTATCCCCTGGGTATAAGGTTTATAAATTTTAATTCGACAGTAGCTAATTTTTTTTTTAACAGTAAAATCGACCTTATGTGTATGGCATTATAGTTGATCAAATATTTTTTACTAAAGATTACATTTTCGATACAATTTGAACTTTATGTATCTGTATATAGGAGTTATGAAATTGTTCGGGTACAGGAAGTTAGGGTAGAGACAGGAAGATAGCAATTGTCTGATTGCCCTTGTGGAGATCATCCTGTAGACTCGATTTATATTTGTTTACAGATTGTATAGAGTAGTTTAACGTTCTAAATTAACTTAGCTTTAATGATGAGTATATCTATTAATTTTCGTAAGCGTTTGAAAGAGATAAATTCATTTATTCATTAAAATTAATGGCTTTCACCTGTATGAAGATAGCACGGATTATTTCGCCAATGTCACGTAGAAGGGAGATGATACGAAGGACATTAATCGACGCAATCAAGATTACAACCTGGATAAAATTTCGAAGACCGTAGAAATAGTAGGTGGTTTATGATTCACCTTTAGTATAGAAAAAAAAAATGTTTTAAAAGAGATAGAAATTTATTTACATTTTGATTTTGTATTATAGGCTTTTGATTTTTCATTAGTGTACCTAATTACAAGTGTAGTGCTAGATTATTATGGCAAAAACTTAAAAAATAGTACTTCAGTACATCAATTAATCTTTTTTTATAAAAAAAGTAAACGTTTTTAATTAAAAGTGAAATGTCATTTTGATAGACTTGTTACGTGATTTGTCACAATTACTCCGAAATGAATTTAATGAAAATCGAATCGATCTTAAGTAAATGTTACATCGGTTAAACGCATCTTAATTTTTTTATAAATGCGATGATTTGTATGTAGTTCAGTAAGAAATTGTAATAATTTTATGTTGAATAAAATATTTTGACTTTGACTTTGTATATTTATTACTGAATCATGACTAAAAGGCGGAACAGGTCTGGATGAAGTTAGACACATGGGAAGGTTATAGTCTGAAATAGCACGAGGCTTTTTATATAGATATCATAACAATTTTGTTATAAGTAACCATGTGTTAATGTTATAAATAAGTTAATAATAAATAAATATATAAGTACTTAATACGTTATACTAATAAAATTATTTAAGTAATTTAATACGGAAATGAAGGTGACTTTCTATACAGGTAAATTTTATTTATGTATTTGTGAAATATCATTTAATATAATTATTTAATAATGTTACCATATTCTATGAAAAAGAACTGAACGAAATCTTAATATTACTTTTATTGATGGCAATAGTATGATCTGTTCTCTGATAAAAAATTAAAGGATTGAAACGCAATCCGCCACGCTTCTCCGCTGTCGATTGAATTTACTTTTCTCTGAATTTGATTAGTGATAGATTTTAAACGATTTTACTAATGAAAACTTAGAGCTTCTAACTCGGATTTGTATCAACAACCGTCGATTACTCCACTTTACTTATAATATTCCTGATTCTATTAATAAAATATACAACATTTTGTTTGTTCTGTACTTACTTCAAAATTCTTCGCTAAGATGACAATATTTTAATTAAACGCTTTTAATATATATTATTAATTTTAATAAATAAATAATTATTATGAGATCTCAGTGATTAATTGAAAAAGTTTTTATATAAATCGACTGTCCCTACGTATACTATCGAAACTGAAAAAGGTACTTTACAGGAGAGCACTTTTAAGTTAATTTTGTGTACAAAATTGTCATTTATTTGTTAAAAATTGATATTATACTCATGAAAAATTTGGTTTAATATGTATTTTTTTGCTTATTCTCTTTTTTTCTATGAAAACATATATAAAAAGGAGTTTTGTTGAGGATAGAAGGGTTCAATAAAAACTTCAGTGTTCCTCTATTCTTATTTATTTCCTTGTTCTTAATTTTCCTGTTTTTCTTGTTTTCTTGAGTGCGGCGGATGTTCGGTAGAGAGTGCCTTTCTGTGGCCGGAGACCGCTTTCTTATAGCGATCCCCGTCACTGCGATAGTTACTACCCGAATGAGGTGCCCAATTGGCTCCTCCTATCGTACATCCGTCCTTCTCTTACAATATGTACAATATATAATCCCTACTTATGTCTATGTATTATATATTTATACCGATTTATCTTTATTAATTATTTACAAAAAATATAATTGTTAACAAAGTAATTAGGTTTGACGTAAGCCGTCCGTAACATCCTCCCCCCGGCGTAGACTCTTCGCAGCCTCTCCCTTGACGGTGAGATGACGTTCATCCTTGACGGTGTACTGACTGATGAGTCCTAGCGGGTCGTATATCGACATGACGGCGCTTAGTGCCTCCCTTTTTGTCGGCACTCTGTGTTGAGTCTTGACGGCTTCCGGGACTCTTCTTATGTCTGTATTGAAGCCGACAGTGTCTTCTCTCGGGTTCCACCTGAGCCCGAGGGTCTTCTCCATCTGGCGCGCCGCCAGTTTGACGTCTGCGTTCTTGGATCGCTTGTCCTCCGGTATACTCTCGAGCACCTTTGTGCTGTTTGAGTTCCAACCCCGGAGATTGAAGCTAGCCCTTTGATGTATCCGCATGACGTCCCTTATTGTTTCGATCGCTCTGTTTTCGTTGTCGAAACTGTCTAGGTAGTCATCCATGTAGTGCTTTTCTTTGATGGCTCGCGCTGGCTCGGGGTACTCATTTTCATACTCGCTAGCGTTGTAGTTTCTTACGCTGTGAGCGAGGAACGGGGAACACGACGCGCCGAAAATCATTGACGTCATTTTGTATGCGCGCGGTTTCTCTTCGGGTCCGTCTCGCCACAGAAACATCTGTGCCGGTTGGTCTTCGGGGCGGATCTTCACTCGCAGAAACATTTCTTCGATGTCTGCCGTTACCGCGATTTTCTTCTCGCGGAACCCGAATAGTATGCCGGTCAGTGATGCTAGCAAGTCCGGTCCCTCTAGCAGGCAGTCGTTCAAGCTTACGCCGTCTACTCTAGCCGCTGCGTCGAACACCATTCGTACCCGTTCTGGCTTGTTGATGTTGACGACGTCGAAGTGTGGCAGGTACCATTTGACGCTGCTTCCTTGCTCGCTGCCGTCGCATTCCTCTGCGTAGCCCTTGGCGATGAGGTTCGCTACTTGCTGCCCGTATTCCCTTTTGAATACGGGCTCTTTGTTCATCTTTCTTTCGAGCGTGCGAAGCCTCTTGAACGCGTACTCGTAGCTGTCGGGTAGTACCGGGTTGTCTGTTTTCCACGGTAGCCCGACCTCGAATTGATTTCCTTTTCGTTTGATCGTTTCCTTTAAGATCCGTTCCGCTCTCTTGTCGTTCTCGCTGACTCGGGTTTTGCTCGTTATTCCCAGCGAGTCGACGTCGAAGTGTCTCTCGACGAGTCTTTGCAGCTGCGCATCACTAGCTGGCGTGTATAGGTGAAGCACCGACTCTTCTGTCTTCATCAAGATCCTTCCGGGCACTGAACCGTGGAGTACCCATCCTAGCATGGTTCGCGATGCTGCTGGTTCGTTGCGTTTACCGGTGCGCAGTTGTCTCGATACAATCAGATGCCAATTGTCAGCACCGATTAACAATCGAGGCTTGACTTCTTCGCTGACCATGTGTCTCACGACGCCCCGTAGATGTTTGTATCGAGTCAGGTTGTCCGGTACTTGTTGTCGACATAACTGCAGCTCTTTCACCGTTCTTGCTGTGATCTCGTGCTTCGCATCTTCATTGACGCCCTGGATGTAAATCTTCACTGTAGCGCTGCTCACTCGCCGATCTTCGTTTATGCCTCTGAGTTTGAGCGGCTTCTTTGTACCTTCTTTGACGATCTCGTTAGCCAGGTCTTCGTCGATGAGTGTCACTGTTGACCCTTCGTCGAGGAGGGCGTCCGTGATGACCTCCCCCCGTGGACCGCTTAATTTCACCTTACAGGTCTTTAGTAAGACGGTCCCTGGCGTTGACCTAGCAGCGACGTTCATTACCGTCGCCGGTGTGCTCTGCTCTGCACATGGTTCTTCCTCTTTTGGAAGTTCTTCATTCCTTTTATGCAGAATGGCGTGGTGAGGCATCTTGCATCCGTCTACGCCGCATGGCTTGGCTTTGCATGAGGCTCGGCTGTGCTTCCGCTTCATGCATTTGAAGCATAGCCTTTGCTCCTTAGCCCAGTTCCATACTTCATTTGTGGTAAGCTTCTTTAGTTGCAGACACGACGGGGTATGGTGACTCGTCGACTGGCACCGGAAGCACGTGACCGACTGCTCTTCACGCGTTGCTTCACTGGTAGTGTAAACCTTTTCTTTCACTACGGTCCTCTTCGTCACTGGTCGCTCCCTTCTGAGAGACCCTGAAGCGCCGTTTCTTCCAGTGTGCGTGAAGCGTAGCAGCTTGTCTGCCTCGGACATTAAAAACTCGGCGAGCACCGTCATCTCGTTGTCCTGTGCGATTCTCTGTTCGTTCATCGCCGCGTGTTCCGCCCATTTGCTCACAAGGTGTGGGCTAAGCTTTTCCATGACGTCGCGTATTAGTAAAGGATTCTGGAGATAACCTCGTTTATCTACACTCTTCATTGTGTAGACAATGTTTTGTAACTTCACGGCTAACTCGTTCAATTCCCCACTGGAGCCGTCGACTCTTGGAAGTCTCTTCAAGTCTTCCAGAGCCTTGTTGATGATGTACTCGGGCCGACCGTATTTCATCTCCAGTGTCTTCATGATAAGATCCGGGTGAGTTGCCGTGTATAGTTGAGAGATCACTACCTCTCTTGCTTCCCCTCGGAGACTATTCCTTAATCTGAGAAGGTTCTCTGTTGCGCTGAACTTGTACAGCCGCGTCGAATCTTCCATAGCCGCCTTGAAGGGGAGCCACTCCATGATGCTACCGTCGAATGGTGGGAGGTCTGACGTTTGTCGCGGCGGCGGTCTGGACTGGATCATCTTCTCTAGCACGTTTGCTAGTTGTTCGATGCCTTTCCCTCTTTGTTGCTTCCGCTCCTCCCCCCGTACTTCAGTCGCGAGGGGGGGTTGTACGTCCATCTCCTGTGGTTGGTTGGTAGCTTGACTTCTATCGATCCATTCGCAGACTCTGTCATTGTCGCCAATGCTTGCTGCTTCATCCGCTTCTATAGCTGAGATGTCCGCCTCTAATCGCTTTTTGATTAGATCCTCTTGCATGTTCAGGCGCCTCTCTTGTAGCTCCGCTAGCTGCTTTGCGGCCTCATACTCGGCCAGCCTGACGCGAGCTATAGCGCTGCTTGTCGATCGTCGAGACCGTACAGTTCCTGTAGGCGATGGAGGCCTGTTCGACTGTGTTGTCTCCGTTCGTAGTGACGCCGACGGTTGTGCGCTATCTTCTTCTAGCGGTGCGAGGGGTGCGGGGGGTGCCATAGGAATCCGTACTGGTGACCTCTCTATGGTTCTTCCTGGCGGTATCATTCCTATAGCCGTTGACGGTGATCTCGGAGGTTCTTCATGGATTCGGTGAAACGTGGTTGAACTGGCTTGTAAGGCGCGTTCCGATTCGCCGATCCCGGATTCCGACCTATTCTTGCGGCTTCTTGTGCTGTTAGCCATGACGTATATTTCTGGATTCCAAGTAGAAAATCCCTCGTCGGTTTCTTCTTCTTTCTGAATTCCTATTAGAAAATTCCCTCGTTGGTTTTTTCTCTTTTCTGAATTCCCGGTCGAAGATTCCACGCTGGTTTTCTCCGTTCTGAATCTGGCTTTTCGAAGGACCACGCAACTGTTGAGGATAGAAGGGTTCAATAAAAACTTCAGTGTTCCTCTATTCTTATTTATTTCCTTGTTCTTAATTTTCCTGTTTTTCTTGTTTTCTTGAGTGCGGCGGATGTTCGGTAGAGAGTGCCTTTCTGTGGCCGGAGACCGCTTTCTTATAGCGATCCCCGTCACTGCGATAGTTACTACCCGAATGAGGTGCCCAATTGGCTCCTCCTATCGTACATCCGTCCTACTCTTACAATATGTACAATATATAATCCCTACTTATGTCTATGTATTATATATTTATACCGATTTATCTTTATTAATTATTTACAAAAAATATAATTGTTAACAAAGTAATTAGGTTTGACGTAAGCCGTCCGTAACAAGTTTCTTAGTGCAATAAAAAAAAATCGCAAATTTTCAGTTTCGATACTGTACGTAGGGACAGTCGAAATGTGAACTCACCCTAAGCTCACTAAAAAAAAACAATTACATAATAACATACAAAAGTAAGATAATAAATAAATAAGTAATTAATATTAAACTAATAAATTATCTGGATTTAACAAATACACGATCAAAGTTCAACTCACGATAAACTCGGCTTAGTTTATAAAAATATAATTTAAATGGTATTGCAGTGATAAAAGAAAATATATAAAAACATTTTTACATTTATATAATTGTTTTGTTACATGTTTTTAGATTAACTTTGCTGAAAACAGCTACTACTATTGGCTTGCGTCAATTAATATCTACTTAGTAAGGTTAGGCTATATAACATCACGTTACGACTCAAAAGGAACGGAATTCTTTCAAGAGCATAGCCAGGATTAGGTATCTATAAAGGGGGACAGATAAAGAAAATCCTAGACTGTATTGTTTTAATCGTAGTTTTTAACATATCTATTATAATATGAGTATGGAAAAGTCTGTATGGAAAAATCTGTTTTATCAGTGACCGACCGCTCTTCTAGCTTTTCTAGAACTACTGAATAATGAATTCAGTAACTATATATATATATATATATGTCAACCTATCATCTGTCGTCACATTTTAAAACAGTTTATAAATCTATTATTATCTATGGCTACACTTCACCACTAAACCACAGTATAGTAATATATACAGTACTCCAACTTCATACAAACGGCCTCGATCTCGGGATGCACTCGGAACGCAAACAGTCGCGACTGTGCCGCAGTGACAAACGGACCGTGTGTTATTTTTTTTAACAATAACCACACGATTTTTTCACTGAAAATAATTCCAATTCGAATTTAATACGACGAGTAGGATTTATTTGTGCTGTTTTGGTTGCATGAATTCGCCAATAACGCATCCAGAGATAACTTTTTTTAGATTACCTAGAAACTCTGAAATGTAAGACTATAAAATAATTGTACGTACTAATAGGTAGGTACATAATGTGTGTCTTTTTACCCGACTGCGACAGAAGGAGGGTTATGTTTTTCGAGTGTATGTATGTATGTATGTATGTATGTACGTATGTATGTATGTACGTATGTATGTGTGTATGTATGTATGTATGTATGTACGTATGTATGTATGTATGTATGTATATATGTATGTATGTATTGTATATAATATGTATGTATTATATATAATATGTATGTATGTATGTATGTATGTATGTATTTATGTAAGTATGTATGTATATATGTATGTATGTATGTATGTATGTATGTATGTATGTATGTATGTATGTATGTATGAATGTATGTATGAATGTATGTATGTATGTATGTATGTATGTATGTATGTATGTATGTCCATTTCTTTGGCACGCCCTACAGCCCAAACGGCTGGACGGTTTTTGACATATGAGATGTCGTTAGATTTGTCTGAATTGTAGTAGTGACATAGGCTATATAAATTTTCAAAATGGTGCCCGCAAATGGCGGAATGAGGGGGGGAGTTGAATTTTTTTTCTTACTGTAGCAATATGGGTATCAAATGAAAGTAAGTAAATTGTTTTATTCTTTTTAGTTTATAATAAGAGTATTTTACGCAGTCGGGTTTTTTGATTTTATTTAATTAAGCATACTTGTTAATGGATAAGTATTTTTAATTAAACATTATATTAGAATACGCATTTTTTATACTTTAAACTTTAATAATAAAGCATTTGGTACGTCTCAGTTGAGGAGCAAATATTTTTCGGGTGCAAATTTATAAGACCGATTCGTTATTCAAACATAAACATGGTTTTTTAATTAAATCTAACAATCAAAAAAACACGCATTTTTTTTTTGAACACTTCCTATTCAATTCACAAACTATTTTATTTGTTTATATAAAAAGAGTATATTTACAATAACAAAACTAAATGGAAACACAAAGTAGGCAAATGTAATTAAAATGCTGGAGGCGGGCAGCCCTATCGCACGTTTACGTAGTGCGCGGCTGTCACTGTTGGCATTTATTTCAAATATACGGCCGAGTTACAATACTGTATATATTACTATACTGTGACTAAACCGTTATTATTTTCTTTTTATTTAATCCATCAGACCATAGACAATCACATTCAATTTTATCTCATTGCATAAATGACCACAGTAATGTACCGTGAAGCGAATAACATTTATATTTTTCATAGAAATTAGCATATGCAGAGTTTTTACATTACATAACTGCGCACAACGGTATCTCTCATGTCTGGATATCGTAAAACGACTTGTTAAGGATCGGGTACACCTGCGCGGTCAAGCAATGAAAGAAAACGAACATGTAAAGCTCGCTTTATATTTTATAGATTTTTGACAATATATCGATCTGTTATATAAAACTTAACTATTTTATAGACGAGCGATGATATACGATTGCTTGCGACGCAATCCATTAATGAAACACATCACTCGAAGTGTGATCTACGTAACCCATGTTGCCAGATGTACAGTTTTCCAGTGGTCTGGTGACACGTTCCGATTTATCTTTCATCGGGACAACGAATGTCCCGATTTTGTAGTTTTCTTTTATTATTACTTTGATTCGTAAATTTCATAGAATTACATAATCTTTGTTAACTATCTTTATACATATATTTAAGCTATAAATGCATATAAATACTTTTGATCGCACATTCTCTGTGTTTATGTCATGTTGAAAAGGTTCTTATTTTACTGTTAAATAAATACTGATTTACTAGAACAATTTACTGCTCTGATTAATTAGTTGAAGTCCCCATTATTTAAACCAAAATTTAAATCATTGGCAACACTTTTTAAAAAAAACTCTTGGTCTATATACATAGAAGTTTATGAGCACCACAGAGTCAACAGATACGGATTCAAAAGTTAAATATTAAATTGTTATCAACACTAACGCTGTTAAATAATTAAATATGCTTTATAATATACATATAATTTTTTAAACTTTCATATTAACTTACAATATTATTAACACCTAAAACGATAGTTATTATGTTTGTTATTAATCTGTGCTTCGGTGCTTCCGATATTTCGGTAACTAGTGTTGCTAGTGTCACAGTACACACACGAGTACTTCTTTTTACTTTTTACTGTTTCCTGATAAGTTTTAAGAATAGAAGATAGAACAAGACCTTAGGGCCTTAATGTTTCATCACAACTAACACGCTCAAAATTTTAGATCCACAGATTGCGAATAGCAATATCTGACAGATAAAGTGGAGTTTGATGGTGAAAAAAAAATATTTCATTAACTTTTATCTGATGGACACCATTATACTTCAGATAGATTTATCAGCAACCGGTAAAATAAGCCCTAAATACGACTATTTATGTGATAGTATACGGATATATAGAAATATATATAGAGTATAGAAAGAGTGCATTCTGGCCATATATGTACCGACATTTATACAACGTTTTAACAAGTCATTATAATCTCTATTTACTAAGTCTTAAGGATTTTATTTGCGTGAAATAATTATATAAACCAACGTGAAGGAATTCGCTGTCGCATTTCACGTAACGACGCCATTTTAGCATAATGTCATCAATTAGTGCACTTTCCTTTATTGGAAGTCAATTATAAGAATGTATAACGTCAACGTGTACCGTTTTCGTTGAATTACTCGTATTTAAAACATAGACATAAAAAATGTCTGGGGGTGTATGCAGCAGAGTGTAATGTTCCTCATTTACCATTGAAAAGGGAGGATCCTTCGACCAGATGTGTGATGTGTCTGGTGGACTACTGCTCCCCCGACGGTTGTTGTCGGGTTCTTGTATATATGTTCGATCGCTCGGATAACCATGATAGCGCGATGTAGAATACGTCAGTTTTTAGTTCATATGTGGCGAGATAGATGTCGCTACATGTCGTGTATTAACTTTCGAAGCAGGCGAGAGTTATTTTATTTGACTGACTGACTGAATCATCCTGTAAACGTCTCATTCACTGGTCAAAAGCCTCTTCCCCATATAGAAGAAGGGTTTAAACTTAATCCACCACGGTGCTCCACCGCGGGTTGGAGGATAATTTTCCTACCACGAGTAACAATCGTCAGACACCTGGTCTGTGATAACAACAGGGATAAAGCTATCTGACGTATAATATCCATCAGATAAATGATAAATGGTCCTTAGGGCCTGTTTCATGTCAACTAATAGACTACAACTTTTGGTTTCTTAGGTTGCGAATATCTGACAAGTAAAAAGGAGTTTGATTATAATAAATATTTATAGTTAAATAATATCCGGTTAACTAATATTACTGAACAAGTTCTGTTGTAGAGTAAATCTGTATTTAGAGTGAGAGAGAGAGAGATATTCCATAAAACAAATCTCACTAATAAATATTTTACCTATAATTAAAACATTATACTTATGACTAAAATTCATTGTTTCTAAGCAACGTCCGTTACCACCGAAACCACCACATCAGCCGTCGGATGTCCACTGCTAAACGTAGGCTTCCCCTATCATATCTAGGGGGTTTGCCACGTTTGGCAGGCGGGTTAGTGAGAGCAGTGTATTGTGGCAGGATATGGTGACGTTTCTGCCCATTAACATCCTAGTTGGTGTACAGTTGTTCGTACAACTATGGCTTCAGTCGCCATTTACGATACCTCGACAAGAAAGAGGTCGGGATTTTTTCTCTGCCGGTCACCGCACGGCATCTAAAGAACATATTTATTTTGAATTTATAAACACTGACTCAGAGCCTGCACGCTGCATTACCTGTAACATTAATTACTATAATATCAAGTATAAACATGTCTAACCATTTATTTACTCAAATAAAATTCACACATTATGTTCTCAATGAATACCTGTCTTGGAACATTGCGGAAGTGATTATAACGTGAGATTGCAGTATTTATATTATATAATAACAGCGTAATCAACTTTCTTGTAACTTTTTATCATTTAACATTATTATTGTTGGTCTTAAAATCAATGAATATGATTTATTTTCGCTTCGAGATGTTGCTTATGAGGAAATACTTCTGTGGTACTGTCATTTACTGTAATAGTTTGTGAAAGTTACTCGCTACCATAAGTTTAAAGACATTTATTCTCATTAACATCATCTTATCACTTACATGAGAACACATTTATAAAAAAAATAATTTATTTGATTAAAAGTCTATATCGGATTTTATCGCGTTTATTTAAAACTTTACAGTTTAACAATATTTTAAATTATTTCCCGACGTTTCGGACCCTTTACAGCGCGTCCACGATCTCGGGGGGACTGACTAGGTGGTGGGTGTCCGAATAAATAATTTATTTTTTCAGACTTTAATATTGTTTTACTTTAATAACAAGTGTAGGTGTAGAATTATGTTATTTTTATCCGCTATATAAGTACCATCACGTTGCTATTCTCCAGATTGACGAATACATATTTACTGAATATTTAACTGGCCCGTTGGTGCAGTTACAGTGACTCTGTTTTCTGTTCCAAGGTTGTGGATTCGATTCCCGCTTCGAGTCTCGGTGTAATATATATTTAAATGAAATTACTGACACTCAGCTCCGTACTTGAACGTGTTATCTTCAAAATAAAGGTGAACTGAATCTTTTTTTTTTTTTTATGATAGTTGGATAGGCAAACTGGCAGACGTGCCACCTGATGGTAAGTGGTCGACGTCGCCCATGAACATAAACTAGTTTACCTGGAACTAGCCCAGCCAACTCATTTATGTGTTGCCTATGCTATATATGCTAGCATATGATGTTAAGTCTCGGTGCCAGTAATTACACTGCCTGTCTTGCCCTTCTTTCCGAAACACAGCAAAGCTGTTTCACGGAAGAAATAAGCAAGATGGTGGTACCCATGCAGCCGGGAGCGCGGCACAGCGCATCCCTCCCACCGGTAAAATCTTGTCTTAATCTTGATTAATAATATTGATCTGAATCCTCATTCAAAACTTGACTTCTTTTCGCAGCCGTCATAGTATCTAGCTGCTGCGTTAATTAGTGCTATATGTATATTAGTCGGCTGTAACCTTAAAAAAAGCAGTAATTAAATTGCCTCGCTCGGGGACAGTCGTGTGTGTACCTATGTTAAAAAAATATGTACATGAACATTACCACGGTTTTCACAATAGCTAAAACGCTCTCAAAAAGGTGCGTTGATTGGTGATAGTAGAATTGATTAGGTTTAAATTACAATTATTTAATAAAACGTTGTTAAAATAATAGACGACTGTAAATCATATAAAATTTTATGGACCTATTATATAATTTGCGTGATCGCGAGAAATCGCTGTGGTATCGAACTTTGATAGGTACTAGCTGAGCTTCAATTAGTATTGAAATTTGACATCACAGTGATTTTTCGCGATCGCGCAAGTTACGTAATAGTCCAACGCTTTCTAACCTAAAAATTTTTTTTCGGAACGACACTTCAAGACTCTCACAAGCGCATGAAAACAAACAAATAACCAAGCTCTACAGTTTTATAACTTTAACGTGTTTTTTTTAAAATTATAATTTCAATTTGCTTATTAGTTAATCTTTAAATTAGATTACATATTACAGCTGTTTCTAGCGATTTCGTTCGCATTAAACTCGTACCCAGGGGAGCCATATATTTAACCGGAATAAAAACTATAATACTACCTTTACTACCTTTACTTACTTACCTTTTGCTGCTTAAGACTATAACCTATCTCTGCGCCAAACATTAAAATCCGTTCAGTCGTTCATACGTAATTGCGTTTTGGCTACGAGTGATTTCATCCTGTGATAATGGAACACCATTTAACCCGTTTACACTTCACTGTTGCTCTCATTTGCAGCTTTACTTTCCACTTTCTTACGATTGTTCTCTTCAGTGCTTTAAACTCAACACATTCTTATCTGAAATCGGTCAAAAACTTCAAGTGGACGACAAGAGGCTCTGACGAGAAAATAGGTCGGAACCTCGTACTTCAAACCACTCTGGAGAGCTTAAGAGTTGTTAGTTGTTTTCCTGGTTCTGTATTCTACTGATCCCTACTACTAAGGCTTCACTTACGGTCCATCCGTCCACCAACAGGATCGTATCTTTTACTTTGAAGTTTAGAATTGTAATCGTATAATGTGTATTTTTATTTGCCCCTTTTATGGTACTAATATTATTAATGCGAATTTTTTTCATAGAATGAATGTGGAAGGTTTATTGCTTTTCACGCAAGAACTAATGACTCGATTATGATGAAATTTTATACGTAGGTATACAACAAAAGAATCAGAATAACACTTAGATTGCTATTTATTCTGAAATTCCAACGGAATCCCGGAAATATCCGAGTAAAATGCCGCTAGTTAACATCAATGTCAATTTATCTGACAAGTAGGTATTTAAACTGTATGTGGATGAAACTGCTATCATCGTCTAGTATGTTATAACAATTAACTGCTGGATTCTGTATTGGGCATGTCGGAACGAACAACAATTTGTCATTATTTTTTTTTAACAATTATAGTATCAGGTTAATTCTAATACCAAAATATTGTTTTTTTTTTGTACTCTTGCATAACCTGGTGTTATACATACACACAAAATAGTTGTCAAAAAAAAACCAAGCTATTTACTTTCACGCAGTTAACGACTTCCATCATAACTGTGTTTATTTGTTCAGCTGCGGTTCTGTCTGACCGTATTGTATACAATGGGCATAGAACAGAGACGACTGGAGATGGTATTTACTAGAACGATTGCTATAGCTAATATTTAACCTAGGAGGGCTTTTATTGATAACGTTATTAACTTAAAATAGAGAAGGGAGAAGTGTTCAGTCAAATTAAATCTCACTAATTAAACTAATTAAATCACTAATTAAATCTAACTAAAATTATAGAAAATCTTCATCAGCTTTTTTGTCTTTGACCATTATTTAATCTATGATCTGACTTTAAACTGGTCCATTGTCTTAGATTTGTAATAAAACCACGTTTAGTTCTAGTATTATCTTTAATACTACAATAATCCGATATTTCTTAGTACTAGTTTAAAATAGGACTTATTACATGAACATTATTATACAAGTTAAATTTATTTGAGAATAGTACATTAGCACACTAAAAATATATATAATACATGAGAGGAAAAGTCCTAAAAATATCACACATATGGGGAGGCCCTGTTGAAAAGAAATATAGGTTACATTAATCATTGTGGTTCCCTTAGAATATAAATATAACTCATGATCATATATATCTTACTATTCAGACAGGAATTTTTCATATTTATATTGAGAGACATTAAGAGAGATCTAGACGTAGGCCCACGGGAGTTGCTGGTCTCCTACTGGGCACGTCCCCGGGTGGCGGATAGGGGGTACCACTCGTCGCTCACCACGAGTGGTTGGGGTCTTCGGACCCCTGGGATCAAAACCAGCGGCGGTGGGCGCGAAAGCGCAGGAGGGAGAATCGAGGGAGGTCGAGGGTACTATCTCCCTCCACTTCGTTGGTTGGGCTGCTCCCGGTACTTCTCTGAATTAGCAGAGTGAACCGGTGAGTGGCTCCAATCACATACCTACAGAGGAGCCGCCGCGGTGCGTCATGGTTGTATACGTTTGCGATCCCGTGGCGCCCCACTACGGCGCAAACGGCCGATGGGTTTTAGTGGGTATTCTGGCTTTAGCGGTGAGAGTTAGCGGGTCCCACATACCCGTCGCCTTCGGGCGGCGAGATGCGTAAATGCATCCATCGTTAAAAAAAAAAGATCTAGACGTAGTCACTAATTGAGAAGAATTATATAGAGTAGTTAAATAAAAAAATCAAAAGGTTAAAGAAATCTCAAAAAAGTAGAAGATTGACCTAATTGAAGATTCGGTTCGCTCACACTAAGAAATGATTTGTGTCAATACGAAAGGCGAACGATTTGAATAGTTCATAAATTTGAAGGCTGTCCTAGTTTACAGATTTCAGATTTGTTTCCGTGTTAATAGCACGAATTTGATGTTTATTCCGAGGAGAAATTACTAATTAATTTTGTACTACTTTTACTAGTAGTTTTCTTGCAAATTTGTGTTTTTTTTTTTTCCAATTTGTTGTCATATATATTTTTAATGACTTCGAAAAAGGAGGAGTTTCTCAATTCGCCTGGATTTTTATGTTTGTTACCTCAGACCTTAACCGATAAGGAAAAACATTTTTTTTTTTTGTTTGGGAGGGCACACTCTCTGTTTGCTTAGAATTCAATTTAAAAATAAAATTATCACCTATAAGAATGAAAAAATAGGAAATGACGTTTTTTATGAGCTCGAATTGTTTTATTTAAAAATATGTAGAGTCGGTTTTGTGTAATATTATTTTTATTACAAATACGGTCCTCTGTTAAGAGAGGCATTTTGTATAAAAGTGGATTGCTACACAAACATATATATGTATATAATTTAAAAAGTATATAAATACGTAACACTTATATAATTATGTAATACTACCAAACTCGGGGAGGAAAACCAAACCCCAACGCTGTAGAGGAAGGCGGGATTACTAACCGCGCTAATGGGTCAATCAGTATATTATGTACTTCAAATAATTTTTGATTAAATAGCCAACAATCAGTTTATTTATTTTTCTTTTTGTTTTATAGAATAAGGATGTTCGGTTCCTATGCAAAAGCATAATATAAGGGATAGCATCTAAATTTCCACGCGAACGAAGTCGCGGTCAATAGCTAGTCAGCTAGAAATAATTTTTGAAACACTCTGTAAACGAACTCTGTGTGCAGTTCTTTCTAATTATAAAGCTCTTTCGTAATTAATATTGTCAATTTTATTTTATTAAAATACTAGCGGCCCGCCCCGGCTTCGCACGGGTATTTAACTAAAATTTTAAAAATTATAAAAATAAATTTAATTTATACTTTAGCCTCAACAACACGTGGTAATTATGCTGTTAAAATGTAGCTTATATGACACGTTCGTAGATTTACCATAGCAGCGCCATCTATTGATTACTTACTCAACATCTCGACATCGTATCGACATCTGTTAGAATCATTTGGAGTTAACAGATAATTGTGACTGTCAAATAATAACAGACAAATAATAATTAGCAATAAATTAAAATTGCGACTATAATTTGAGATTTAAACTATCCTATCTCTCAAGTTGGATCGAATTGCACATGGTGTGCGAATTTTATTATAATCGGTTAAGTGGTTTAGGTGTCCATTGAGGGCAAACATTGTGACACGAGATTTATATATATTAGATTATTTCTTTGATCGTGTTTTGTTCTAACATAAGATATTTTCATCTTAAAGTAAAAAATCAATCAATCAATTTGTAAAATCACTAGTAAATATTAATATAATAGTAAATGTAGACATTTACGAATCATGTTATGTAGTGGTTAATTTACTGCAATTTTTTTATCTGTACACAACAACAATCGTCTCCATGCTCATTTTTCAACTTACGAGTATATGGTCGTCTAAAAAAAGGGAGAACCAGTTTTAAAGGATTAATTTAACTTGAATCTATAGAAAACTTTATTTAATACTGGTTTTTATACTCGTATATAGTTTCGATGCAAGTTACTTAAACAAATAAAAAAAAAACAGAGCATTCGATATTTAAAGGTCAACCGCTTTTAAATTTAAATTACCGCGAAATTATATCTATTCAGGTAGTGCTTGGTTATACACTGTTTTGCTATAAAAATATCGTATTATCTGTGCATTTTAACTTTTTAATATTTTAAATGTGTTGTTTTTATTAAAATCATAATTATTTCATATAGTTCGGTTAAATTTTTTACTACAAATAAATATGTTGTTAGTGTGTGTAGGTACTTGTGTTACATGTTATGTATTTCTCCTTGGTGTACAATGATGTACACTTACTTTACTTTATGTTATCTGTGAATTTTTCACCTATTATTTTTATTTATTTTTTGTATTTATATTTAAACAATATTACATATAATTAATTTAAAATATTATTGGTATGATATGCTATTCTGTAAAAATATGTTAAGTTGTGATTCGATGTAATAAACATTCATTATGCTTACACTGGCAAGACAGTATGCTAAGACAAGTATGCTTAATTAAAAAAATCAAAAAACCCGACTGCGTAAAATATTTTAACGTTATAAATTAAAAAGAATAAAACAATTTACTAGCTTTCATTTGATACCCATATTGCTACAGTAAGAAAAAAAATTCAACTCCCCCCACTCATTCCGCCATTTCCGGGCGCCATTTTGAAAATTTTTATAGCCTATGTCACTACTACAATTTAGACAAATCCAACGACACCTCATATATCAAAAACTGTCCAGCCGTTTGGGCTGTAGGGCGTGCCAAAGAAATGGACATACATACATACATACATACATACATACATACATACATACATACATACATAAATACATACATACATACATACACTCGAAAAACATAACCCTCCTGTCGCAGTCGGGTAAAAAAGAGAAATTCGAAGAGATAGAAAGATTTCGATACTCTAAATAGGTAAATAAAAAACAGTTAATTGTTCTGACGTAATTTAACTGTGCAAAGGTTCATTCAAATGTTATTAAGGTTGTGGTTAATAACATTCAAATTGTTATTAAACGTTGTAAACTCAACCGTACGGATCTTTTTCGTTTCTTCTTCATTCAGAGTGACATGAGCGAAATCCAAATTTGAAAGCCATTATGACAAATGAATGAATGAAAGAACATTATTATTGAACTGACTTTAATTGTATAAAGGTACTCGTAGCTTGAAACAAGTATAGGCTACTTTAAAACGTCTATTTATAAGAGAACCCTCGTTTAAATAAATTTTATGAAGGGTTCAATGATCTTTGCAACCCAATAATTCGTTATTTTTAAAAATATTATTTTAGAATACTATTTTAAATGTATAAATATTAACCAACAATCACACCACGTTAACCTAGCCCCGTGCTAAGTTCGTAAGAATTTGTGTTACAGGTACTAGGAACGGAAATAAGAAATTTATACAAGTATGCTTAATTAAAAAAATCAAAAAACCCGACTGCGTAAAATACTCTTATTATAAACTAAAAAGAATAAAACAATTTACTAGCTTTCATTTGATACCCATATTGCTACAGTAAGAAAAAAAAATCAACTTCCCCCCTCATTCCGCCATTTGCGGGCGCCATTTTGAAAATTTATATAGCCTATGTCACTACTACAATTTAGACAAATCCAACGACACCTCATATGTCAAAAACCGTCCATCCGTTTGGGCTGTAGGGCGTGCCAAAGAAATGGACATACATACATACATACATACACTCGAAAAACATAACCCTCCTTCTGTCGCAGTCGGGTAATAAATACATATATACACGTCCATGTCTCGGTGCTGACATCTATATTCGTCCTACAAATTATTTGCACTTGGCGCTATTCGAACCCGCGACCGCTGCGTAAAGTGTCCAGTTGCCTGACCACTCGACCAGCCGGCCGTCAATACTATTATTAATTCACTTTGTTTTTTTAATGTTACATTTTGTGTATCTAACGTTCTTCGTTGTTATAAATCCTGTGTATCGATGTTCGTTATATTCACGTGTGACTTGCTGCTATTTTTGGTCATAACGTGTTTTTGTGACCTCTATTAAGTAGGCTGATTAACTGTTCCGATATAAATAAACCTACACTCATCGGCCCCAAATAGAATGAGAATCCTAAGTCAAGGATCAGGAAACACTCATTAAAAAATGCCCAAAATGAAAAAAAAATCAATCTACTGGTGGCCGTTGAGTACTGTACTGTACTGTATCAGCCTGTAAACAACCAACTGCTGACCGAAGACCCCTTCTCCATATAGAAGAAGGGCTTAATCCACCACATTGCTCCACTGTGAGTTGGCGGATAATTTCTCTATCACGAGTAACGATTTTTATCAGATGTCTGTGATAACAACCGGGACCGACAGCTTTATTTGCTCTCCGAGGAACCGTGGAGAGACCCACAAGGACATACACCCAGACCGGAAACAAATATTTGTACAAATACAAATATCTGTACCGAGCGGGAATCGAATTCGCGACCGCCTGCGAGCTGATTGAGGCGACTACTCGCACCACTACACCAGAAAGGTTTTCAGAGAGAACGGCCGTTGAGTTCGCGTTAATTTTTTTTGTTTATGAATTATTTGAAGATACATATATACTATTTTCATCTTATGCTGTATTAAAAGATTAATTAATTAACACACTTTATGTTCGTCGAATACAATAAAGATTTGAGACGGAGATCGGCTACCGCTACCGTTGCGAGGTCACCACTCTCCAGCCACGATTTCATCACCAAATATACCTACTGTGACCACCAACAAGCGTGGAATATTGCATTGGAATATATTAAAAATATTAATTAATCATATACCATCTGTTGTAGTAAATATTTGTACCTTAATGTGACTATGAATTTTCGTTCATTACGGAGAAGAGTTTGGAACTTATTACACTATGTTGTATCACACTACTCTATATTATAATACGATTTAAGCGATCTATAATATATATTTTAAGATATTTTTCTTTTATTTCTATATTTAACTTACTTTGTATATTTTTAAATATATTCATATAGTTAACAAAAATAAAAATGTTTAAAAATATAAAAAAAATAGGTCTCCTCCAACAATTATTGTTGAGTCCACAATCCACATGCCGGTAATCTCGCGGGCAAGGTCCAAATATTTACTTAATTTTAAGATACTATTGTTACTAAAAAAAAAAGTATTTTTATTATTTACCTCGCTTGTTGTCCATGGTTTTGCTCGCTAAAAAATCCATGTAACATATCACTCGGGTATATCGATATCTATTTTTTTTAATCCTACACTATTATAAATCCAATAATATTTATAACAGAACTCAAAACAAAAATCATAAAAACTTTAAACCTACGTTTTATATAAGGGGGAGAGGGGAGGGGGTTTAATTGACTGTGATTGACTTTATAATACTCGATTTATGCATTTTTTAAATAAATTATTCAAATTTAAATATGCGGCGAATGTCCCACTTTAAATATAATCGTCAATAATTTATTCGATAATATTCGATTTTTTTATTTGAAAAGAAATGGGAGATGCACTTTGAAATTAAATATTTAGTGTCCGTGTAATCTAAGGATTCACTTTTACATGTATTTTGCGTTAGTCCACCTTTAACGCTCTTGTGATGCATTCCAGCATCAGTTATTATTGATAAACGGAAGCCAGTCGAAAATGAGATTGAATCGGTTCGATATTTCCGAGTATTGTCAAACTTACATTATATTCTTACATTGTGTTTTTAGGTTTAAAAGGAATATTTGTTAATTGTAGTGTTATGACCTTTCCCAGAGCTCTAGATATCTGTAAAAAAAAAAAACTTATTCTATTATCATATAACTATGATGATAAATATAATCTTAGTTGAGGGCCTTTACGGTAATTAAAAAAAGACATTTAACTTAAAATTAAGAAAGAATTACGTTTAAGTAACTATTAAAACTAAAAAAGGTTTTATATTTATTGTCAAAAAATGTTAAAGCATCCACAGACAATAAAATACACAGAACGGATAATTACATAATAAACACTACGAGTACATAGTTATTATTTTAATTGTTAATTTTTTCGTAATAAAATATTGCAATATAATATACTCAGATACTGACAATGTAGTTAATGTTGCGAAATGTCTGTCGGATGTGCAACAATCATTTTTCGTAACGAGATTTAAACTTATTCTTAAATATATGTATTAGTTACAACTTACAACTGAACTGATTCATCATCGTCAATCGGGAATCGAACCCGCGACCGCCAGCGTTTAGGCGATAGTTACAACATCAATAATAAAATGTAAATTTAGAGAATTTGTTTGTTCGAAGAGTCCTTGTCACGGTTTTGTTTATTGATTACCGACAATGCTCTAAGGCCGGTTTTGATTGATCTATCGCTGATTCTTACTACTGTCTTAATATGAATCAGTGGAATTTCACTCATTTTAAGTGACTATTCTCTTTTTATCAATGTGAGAATTGTACCACACAGAATTAGTGACTATTCAATGTATAAATATGTGAATATCAAAGTCCACTGATTTGATCATTGAATATTTGTAATATGTGTATTAGTGAGTATTAACTAACTAGTTATTGAAATTCAGTGATATCTAGTAGCTAAATATAACTTCACTAACGTAATTAATGAAAATTCCACTGATTCATGTTGAATTTTGACTTTACCTAAATTCATACTAATTATGTCAACATTATATCTTTATTAAGCATGAGCTTATTGAAACGTTAATCGTTAAA
Organism: Euphydryas editha; assembly: GCA_036937285.1. Classification (NCBI taxonomy): domain Eukaryota; kingdom Metazoa; phylum Arthropoda; class Insecta; order Lepidoptera; family Nymphalidae; genus Euphydryas; species Euphydryas editha. The sequence goes on along the minus strand of JAUPFZ010000019.1, from coordinate 3,174,603 downwards.
GTATTTCAAGTAATCTCTTTTGTATTTCATAAATATAATGCATGTAATTCTGTTTTATATTATTTTTCCATGTTTATAGAATTTTACTCAATTAACGTTTTCTATTAACAAAAGTATTTTTAAAAACAGTAATACATATATTTTATTACAAGTTTAATATCTAATGTACATACGGTGTATAACTAGGGTTACAATATTATTCAAAACTTTCTATTTGAAGTAACGCAGTTTGAAAGTATTCGACGATATAACGAATACCTTTAAGTCCGTTTGTCGATTGTAATTACAGAATGTGGTTTTTAATACTGTAAAGTATTTAAAGTAGTTTTAATCGGATTTACTTCGTAGGACTTCGTGACGTTACTTGAATACTTATTGACAGAAAATTTCGCTGTCTTATGTAAGCAATGATATTCGACGCGAAGCGAAGCGATCCGAAGTCTTGCGACATAACGCGATCAATTAATCACATGATATTAATAAAATTAACGCGACAACAGCTCGTAAGTATAATTAGTCCGGTCAAATTAGACCAAAAAATAGGAACGAGATTACATAAATTCGCAACCAGCTGAAAGTTGGTAGGATTGTTCAAAACACCATCATAAATGAAATCTAAAAGGTCCACATCGATCCAATACCTGAATAAAAAATTACTCGGGGTCAAAGTTACAAAAATTAGTTTTTCGCGATTTTCAGCAAACGGTACGTTTTATCATAAAATTAGTTCAGACAAAAATTGTATATCAAATAATTATATATAAAAAATGTCTAAATACTTTTTTTTCCTAAGAGCCACCAATATAATATTACGCTTACTTTTATATAATATATATATTATATTTTTCACTCATATTAATATCTAAATTGTTATATGATAAGTTGTGTCCGCGGCGTTATCCGCACATAAGTTTTACTGTAGTATGTAGACGATCGTTCTGGTGTCATGATGCGAATAGTCGGCTCAACACCCGCGGTCGCGGGAAAGATCGGACCGCTGGACCGCGGAGTAGATATTCGTATAAATATTTGTTTCCGGTCTGGGTGTATGTCCTTATGGGTCTCCCCACCGTGTCCTCCCGGTTGTTATCATAGACATCTGATAACGAGCGTTACTAATGGTAGGGAAATTATTTGCCAACCCGCAGTAGAGCAGCGTGGTGAATTAAGCTCCAACCCTTCTCCTATATAGAGGACAGGCCTTTGCCCAGCTCTGGGACGTTTACAGGCTGATTAGTTCAGTTCAGTACATACTTAAGTATTAAGTTATTAAAGGAAGTAACTAACTGCGATTCAGTAACCGCCATCAGCGCCATCTATTATGAATGTCGTACTTCAAACTGCAACAAAAACAAATCGCAATTCCAACATTTTGACGTTTATTTTTAGTCTTATTTCATTTATTGATTTTTGTATATAAATATTCATAATTTATTATTATTTATTAAATGCTATAAAACACTGTTACACACGTTATTACCATGTATCGGATAACATTTAAATCATATTAACTTACGCACACTTCTCTCTTACGACGTTATTCAAAATACAAAATTCAAACTATAATAACTTTTGATAGAGTGAAGTGATTTTCATGAAATAAAGACTAAATGGTACCTCAGGCTATGCTTTATAATTCCAATAATTTAGCCGAGATGCGTATTTAAACAAACGGACAGACATTCCTAAAAATTATAAGAATGTATTGAATCATTGTTTAGGTCCTTACAAAAATTTTCGTTAACAAAAACTCAAAATAAAACAGACGTAAAATTTACAGTTTTATTATAGATAATATCTAATGATAATATAATCTACGTAATGTATGTATGTATCTAATATATTAAATACGGAGAAATTAGGTTTCAAGAAATAATTCTGTTATTGAAGGCTAAATCCAATTCGATCAGACGCTTGTCAGCAGTCTGTAGCTAGTAGTATATAGGTAATTCTAGTGGGAGGTGGGTGGGGGTGGTGTAGGTTTACCATGAGAGAGTAATAAAATTCGTGGACTGAAATAGTAAAATAGTCTATTTCATATATAGAAAAATATATATAACGTATGTATCTGATTAGTAACCATAATTCTAAATAGCCAGTAGTTCTACAGAGCTATTAACTTAAATATTAATCTTATAAATAAATTTAAAATTTTAGACCCAGTCTCACCACTTGCTATTAAGTTTCCGCTAATCTAACGGGCATTTTTTGACAGGTAATTGTATGGGTTATCTGTCAAAATAAGTGCCAGTTAGGTTATCCGGAACTTAATAGCAAGTGGTGATACTGGCCCTTATTCTTCTTAAAAAATGAACCTATTTTAATAGAAAGTCAAAGGCAGTGTTAAATTAGTATACATAATACTAATTCAACACTGCCTTGTCTTACATACATTTTTGAATATAATATCTATTAATAAAAATAATTTAATAAAAATATATGTAAGTACCTTATATCATAAATATTGAGCAAAAAAAGGCCAAGTTTGAATTGGTTTTCTACGTATGTTCAGTATTATTATAATTTAATTATAATCATTCATCGAATGCCTTCAATGTATTTTTCATGTGTTGGTGTATTTATGAAATAAATAAATAAATTTTGTGTCCGGTGAAAAGATAACTCTTGGGAACCCTACCTTCGGATGCTGCATTGCAAGGTTACGTAACACGACCTTGACCTTTACGAAGTTCGTTTGGAGGACTTTTAGCCAGATTGGAGTGGAAATGTGGTCCATATTCATTCGGGAAACGTTTCTGCAGACTCGGAACAATGTGGAGAAATTATGACTATTGTCTCTACGAGGAGTTTTATGTTTGAATAGCAATATGAAGTGTTCTTTAATGAAGCAGCATTGTTAAGCTATCAAGAATATTACAAACAACAAATGTATGAAAGAAATATAAATATATACTATATATGTGTTATGTACATATACATATTTTAGTAAATGTAGAAGCTTGGTATATCTGTCACTGATTTATTATGTACATTGTTTGTTAAATTGTGAAATTGTGAACTGGCACAAAACTCAAATCTGTTATTTTAAATCATTTTTACTGGGCATCTTCTATCATCCTGGCATTGATGATCAACCAATTAGTGATGGTTTACAATTTTACGGTTATAAACTGATATAGATAGAGAAAACTAGACCAGCCTTCACTCCATACCATCATGGAAAACGAAGCCGACAGAACGTCTTTCCTCGCATTCGCAAGACATGCCGTCGTGATAGCGGCGAGAAGAAATGGATCGACCGCTCTACCACCAGCTCCATTGTCTGTACCACAGGCCCAAAGCACGATCACAGCCACCCCGCATCTACATCCAACACAAAACACAAATACACAGACAGGCAGCGCAGCTCCTCTTCAGGAATCCCCGACTCGAGTATCGCTGGGTCTCAGATTACAGGCCATACCGTCCGCTCTGCGGAAACTGTTTCAGGGGAGGACCACTCAAAACACACCTCCGCCACCCACCCAAAGCAAAACATTAGAGTCTCTGCTCAGAGAGGGAAATGGGAGCGGGGAAGTGGGTATAAGAACCAGATGCGTGGCCCTCTTCATGGATAGTGAAGCGGAGAGGATTGGAATAAGCTTTTGTCGCTCTGAAGGACTGGATCGGCTGGTGGTCTCGCCGGGGCTCGCCCTGCTGATAAAAGGCAGCACGCAAAAAACAAGCTTAAAGCGTAAAAAGATCGACGCACTTGCGCAGAAACAGGACGATGACTCAACCTACCGTCTGGTGCGGTTGCATAATAAGGCAATCGCTCTATTCGAGTGGGGAGAGGAGTCCGCTTTTGCGCAAGCAAGCTCGTGGCTGCAGCGGCAGAGGGAGCTCCCCGGGGCGACCCCCGGAAGAATAAGCGTGGATTCTATGAGAGTCGGTTATGATAAAGGCGATGTAGCTGATAGATACGGTTGCCTAATGGCCTCGAAAATACACGAGGTCATAGTCTACGAAGATAGGGGGGAGGATCTGGGATATCTAAAGGATCAGATTCGAACACCTTCACCCCCTAAAAGGCCGGCTCTTGAAGAGACTATGCTCAGTGGATCGGAGCGATTACAGGCAAAGGTGGAGGCCCAAAGAGCGGAGCTCGAGTCGCGTACCTCCAGGGATGGTAATAGTAGCTCCAAGTCCCGTCTGACGGCGATTGCAACAGTGATCCAGGCAACGATCTTCCCAAAGAGAGGCACCCGACTGTCCCACCTTGCCCCAAAATCGGCATCTCCTGTTGAAAGGCAATCGGGGGCACTGAGAAGGTTTATGAGAGATGAAAGTCCGAAGCTCCCTCAAGTGCCACCAGCCAATCGAACGAGAGCTGACAAGGGGCAAGTCACACCACCAAAGCTTCGACCAGCGTCTACACCACAACAACATGCAGAAAATGCATACATTGAGTTCCTAGCCATCACAAAAGCGAACCGACAGGTAAGCCTGGCTATCTGCGAAAAAATCATGCAGACCTACCAGTACGGACATGAAGGCCTGCTGGAGGTGGAACTCAATGAAGCCGAGGCAGCCATATACAATAACGACACCTGCCAAGTAATTAAGGGCAACATGTCGGGATTGTATATGGCCGCTTATAACACCACAGCCGGCTTCGTGGGCGCAGTCGAGGCTGAGGGACCAAAAGAAGGACCTCAGACATTTAATACGCCTAAAGGGGACCCAGTAGTGGTAGTGGCCAGGTGCACGAGAGTGATGCTAGGCGACCGCATAATTGAGATGTCAAAAACCATCACGAGCGGTCCGGAAGTCGGAGATGTCTTCGGGGCCTGGGAACTGCCGGCACTGAAATGGATCAATGGGGTTCCCGGGTGCGGCAAGACAACACATATAGTCGGGAACTTCGACGAAGATGGTGAAATAGTAGCCACCACCACACTCGAAAAGACCTGAAAGAAAAGCTAGCGCACCGCTATGGCAAAAAAGCCAAATCAAAGGTGCGCACTATGGCCTCTATCTTAGTGAATGGTTTTCATGAGAGCATAAAAATAAACCGTTTAACGGTGGACGAAGCTCTCATGAACCACTTCGGGGCCATAGTGATGGCCGCCCGACTGTCGGGGGCTAAGGAAGTGGTCCTCGTCGGAGATATCAATCAGTTACCGTATATCGACAGGGACAACCTGTTCATAATGCGGTACTGTAGACCCAACATGACCATACACATCACATGTGAGTTGTCTTGCACGCATCGTAACCCCAAGGATGTTGCACTCGCCATCAACGAGGTCTATAAAAACATCTATTCCTCAAACCCCATTGTCCGCTCTCTGAGAATGGAGAGATTCACTGGCACTCGAATCCCTGAAAGACAGGACGGGACCCTATACCTGGTTTTCACACAAGAGGAGAAGAAGACGCTGTTAAGCCAGGGATATGGTACCGGGCGGGGGTCGAGTGTCATGACTATCCACGAGGCGCAGGGACAGACACGCGAGGGAGTCATCATCATCCAGACCAAGACTAGGAGGCTACGGATTCATGACAGTATTCCGCACGCTGTGGTAGCGGTGACTAGACACACAAAGACCTGTGTCTACTACACCGACGACGGTGGTGATGCAATCGGTCGTTTTGTCCAAAGAGCGGTGGAGGCTACATCAAAAGAAATACTCGAGCACACCCTTAAGATGGCGATACAAAAAAGAGATACCGCCGTCATCGAGGATGTGCTCGGACAGCTGAGAAGTCCCTCTGGGAGGGCTGGGACGGAGTCGGATAAATAAATAAAAAAAAAAAAAAAAAAAAAAAAAAAAAAAAAAAAAAAAAAAAAAAAAAACGTAGACTTAAAGCATGTAAATAGCTAGTATTTTAAGGAATAGATGTAAATAGAAAGTAAGGTACCTTATCATAATACAATCTAAAAAAAAAAAAAAAAAAAAAAAATTTGTTAAGTTATTATTTAACTTTTAGTTAAGTTTTATATTTATAGATTAAATAAGTAAATTTGTGGTCAGTGCAAGGACTCGCGATATAGAGATCCTAAGCGTAGTTTAAGTCTCGTTGTCTTAATAAGTACGCACTAACGATAATTATAATAAAATTCTAAAAATGTTTATAAAAAAAGGCATGGGCAAATAAAGCCTATGGATGTACAGTAAAAATTAAAAAAAAAAAAAAAAAACTGATATACTCAAAATACGTTGACATTCCTTTTTTTTTACTAGAGACCTTTTTTACATAGAGCTGTGAATGTTAAGAATATTTTTAAACAAGAGCTTGGTAAATATATCATAAAATATGAAATAAACAATTTCAGATACACACATAACACATAAAACACAACCTTTAACGGTTATTTACCTTTTTTTCGAAAAAGCGCAAACAAATGTTACAAACTTGAATGAAAATAATAAAAACGTTAAAAACTTTATGATATAAACGAACGCCTACTCTTTTAAATACTCTTTGTCTTTTTTTTGTGATTTTTTACTATAAACAAAATTCTGAATTTAGCTTCAGAAGTCGTTGACTTATTATGAACTAACGGCCTGATGCAGCAGAAAGGTTCTCGAATGGATGCTGCTTCGAACCAGTCGATCTGGAGGTCGAGGCGTACGTTCAACAGTGGACATCCAATGGCTGATACAATGATGAAGATATTGTATTCCACTTACTACTTCAATTATAGAATCTCATTCTCAAAACATGATTCAGTAAAATTTTCATTTAGTGAAGCTGTATTCACTAAATATCAGTGAATTTCAATTACAAGTTAGTGAATACTCATTAATACACATAGACATATTTAATGATCAAATCAGTGGACTCTGATATTCACATATTCATACATTGAATAGTCAGTAGTTATGCGTGGTGCGATTCTCACATTAATAAAAAGTGAATAGTCACTTAAAATTAGTAAAATTCCACTGATTCGTGTTTAGAGAGTAAATACAGAACAATAGCTATAAATATAAAAGCCACAAGTGTCGCCTAGTCGACGCATAATTTTATGCCGAATATTGAAATATCGAATCAATAAAATATCGAAATTAAACGTGGACAAAAACGCGCGGCACTTCAAATTGCTCAATACAATGTAGTAAAAAAAAAGTCGTGCAGTTAAATCGATTGCGACCCGAGCGAAGAAACGGTCGTAACCTAGTTTTGAAAATAATTCGTTTCTATAGAACGTTGCCAAGTCTTCATATTTTTATTTTTGTTTAAAATATAACGGGCTTTTACTAACATCTGATTTCCTTTTGAATTTTAAACCAAGGTTCTTTGTAACCAACGACACATCGGTGAGATAAAGCCTGTGAAAAAAAAATTGTGAAATGTTCATGGGAAATTCATGAAAAGAGTAATGGCCTGTAATCAGAACCGTGGAGGCATATTGACGGATATTTTATTCCATATTTATTATCGGAACGCTTTTTTACAATCCAATAAAAACATCACAACTATCTCAAAATATAGGTGTTTTTATTTTATTAGAAAAAGTGCATTCTTATTGAGACATCCGTTATTTTTAGAGTTTTGTAGAGAAGTCAACGGTACTTGAGATAATTATGTAGCGATTATTATTTTAGTACGTGATAGTAGCTGTTGAGTTTCTTGCCGATTCTTTTCAACAGAATCTACGTTTCGAATCCAGTGGTAGTTTCACATTAACGTAATATATTATTGTGTAATGATGATTCAAAACTTCTTTTAAATCCTATTTGAATAAAGTAAATTTTGATTCGAATATTAAATAAGTTTTCTGATAGTCATACAGTAGATAACACTGATAGTCAACCTGGAGAAACGACAGAGTTAACATATAGACTGGAATTAAACTTAACCTACATAAAAAGTGAGAGTCAGACTCGTAAACCGAGGATTTCTTTCTATTCTGAGATTAGTTTTCCTCTTTTTTTTTTAAATAATAAATCTTTGACTTTTTAAATAATTTTTAACTTACGTACCTAATATTGAGGCTTCCGCAACAAACTGCTTAAATTATATATGTATATAAAACGATACATTATGCAGAACATTTGCATTATTGGGACTGAACCGATCCAGTTCATAAGGAACAAATCGGATATAACAGATAGGACGCACGACTTATTACTATTGTTTTTTAATTCATTTGCTACGAACTAAAAAGATAAGGCGTACTACATTTTAATTATTTTTTTGGCACGTAAATATCTAATATTAAATTTGCTGTACGAAACTCTACGCGAAACATCGCCCGTTATACTCTGGATCGTTTTTGTATTTATTTGCCATTTTACAATTTTTAATTCAGTTCTTTTGGAAGCTGTTTTTTTTAAATATTCGTTAGCCATGTGTAGTAAAGTATATACATGGTATTGTATGGCTTTTTATGATAACTACTTTAACCTAAAAGATTATTAGTATTAAGTTAGACATTTGCTTTTTAATTTCGAAATGTTTAATATTATATCAAATTTCCTTTGCAGTTTAATCAACGCGATATTTATTTTACAGTTCCATTGTTACGTAGGTGTTGGATAATGTAGCTTTCTAGAGGCGGAAGAATTACTGAAATCTTTTCAGTATTTTCAAAGTTTATCGATTATATAAATAAAGAAATCTTTAAACATTAATTAATATTGACCGGGGATCTTTTTAATTTGTTTATTTTATCTTAGTCTTGTTATTTGTTAAAAAAACAAACAAAAAAAAACAACTTTTCTCCTTTTTTGTTGCATAATAGATCGCTACATCCAGCTTTGTGACAATATTTATTGATTAAATAAGTAAATTTGTGGTCAGTGCAAGGACTCGCGATATAGAGATCCTAAGCTTAGTTTAAGTCTCGTTATCTAAATAAGTACGCATTAACGATAATAATAATAATAATCTGAAAATGTTCATAAAAAAGGCATGGGCAAATAAAGCCTGTGGATGTACAGTAAAAAAAAAAAAAGATTTGTGACACGCGGCAAGACGAACAGACTTTCATATGGAACCCTAAAAATAAGGAATAGGTCCTTTTCAGATAGTAAAAAGATTTCAAATTGTAAAAAAAATACCTCAATAATAACTGTTATTATTAAATTAATTGTAAAAATCATTACATTAAAATATTATAGTAAATTATTATTTAATTTTGTTTCTTCGTTTCCAGTAACACATTTAACTAGTAACATAAATATAAATATAAATAAATATTAACCAACAATCACACCACGTTAACCTAGCCCCGTGATAAGTTCGTAAGAACTTGTGTTACAGGTACTAGGAACGGAAATAAATTTAAGATATAAATACATATATACATAAATACACATCCATGACCCGGTGCAGACATCTATATTCGTCATACAGATTATCTGCACCTGGCGGGATTCGAACCCGCGACCGCTGCGTAGAGTGCCCAGTTGCCTGACCACTCGACCAGCCGGCCGTCAATGACAAACAACATGAAACGGTATAATACACGATCTGTCCGTTTGTGTTGTGTTTGTGTTTATTATAACACTAATAAGGCCGGGTTGATCGACCTCACCGTTAGCGGAGTTCGGAGAACCGAACAAAGGTCAATTATTTTTATATTCTATGCTATTAATACACACCTTTCGATGTTGAATATATCTTGTTAATCATTCACTATCCCTACTACTATAGCTATTAACTCTAATTACTACTAGTTACCCTCGAGGTTTCGCCTGTATTGGTGTATTTATGGCCACAGCTCCGTTCCTATTTGCCATAGCGTGAAGTTTTATAGCCTGTGAACTTCATCAATAAAGAGGCTTTATAACTTGAAAGTAATTCTTGAAATAAGACTTGTAGACAGATCTCAAGGTCAGTCCGTTCAAACTTACAAATAATGTCATTATAAATAATGATTGTGAATAATATAAATACGTTTTAAATTAAACGATGCCAAAATTTGTATTAAAATTATTTAATTCATTATAATATCATTATATAAATAATAATGTAATATGATGAATCAAGACTTTGTGTTGTTATTTTAGCGATCCTATATCCAACTGATAAATTAAAATACCTAATTGTATTAGAAAGTCTGTTTGTTGAAGAATTTTGTTGGCATCGTGGTATGGCTCATTAGAATAGACCAGTTATCATAGACGTAGTTAAAAATAATAGGAGTCGCTTAAGTTTTTAAAAAATAAAGAATTATTTTTAATTGTAACTAAACTTAATTTTTTTCCTTGTAACTAACAAAAATGACGTAAAAAATATCTATAATAAAATTGTATATACTCGCAATACCAATAGCGGTCATCGAGTGTAATTTATCACCTGCTTGCCAGACTGGTTCCCTGATACCGTTAAGGTCGCGGTAGGGCTACCACTAACCTCACGCTAATTACACTAATCCGACAAACATACAACCTCGAACCGAATAAGTCTATAAACCTTCCATTGCTGAGCAAAGGCTTTGTCGTAATATAGGAAAAGGTTTGGAGATTAATCCACCACATTGATCTACTGCTGGTTGGCGAATAATTTCTCTACCATGAGTAATCATCGCTATCAAGTGTCCATGACACCAGCCGGTAGGTACCGACCGCTTTATATGGTCTCCGAGGCACAAACAAAATATTATTAATATACATAATATTTAATTATTTTAGGCAAAAACAAATATTCGCACAAATTCAAATATCTGCCTCGTACAGCAATCGTATCCGCGACCTTACCGCGTTCTTTTATTTTATTTTTTTAATACGAATTATTTACTACCTTTTAACGTATATCATTATCGTTTTTTTATCATTAGGCTTTTCGTTATGGTAAATCGATATTTTCCCCTCTCCTGGCGCTCCCAAGAAATTACAGGAAAAGGTAGACAGATGGCAGCCCTAAATCGCAGGAATGTAAATAAATATTACGTTTTATTCACGATAGCGGTCGCCTTTCTCTCCTTTCCGTTACCGTTTTAAGGATAATCCATAAATAAGGAGTAAAGATATGCGTATTGTATGTTGTTTTATATAACTTTGTTGTTACTGTCTAAAAAAGGTCTGTCTTTTTTTCTTTTTTGGATAAATATTGACTGAGAGAGAATGCTTTTTCTTCCAATGGATTTTTTTACATTGTTGGTCAATAAATAAAGAATTAAGGCTAATAAATAAAATAAATATTAATAATAATTAAAGATATATGTGCTTGTCTATATTGATAGAGTTTTTTTTTTTTTATACCACGACGGTGGCAATCAAGCATACGGCCCGCATGATGGTAAGTTAATTAATTAAATAATAATTAATTACTGAACTAATTTAAAAGTTCTTTTACGTTGTAAAAACTAAAAACATACACGACGATTTATAATAGCAGAATGTTGACTTGAAGTATGAAAAATACTTCAAATTTACATACATTATAATTAATAATTATTTATATAATATATAAATATTAATAAATACTAATTAATATATAAATATTAATAATATAATATATAAATATTAATAATTAATTAAAAATATCCTGTTCAGGATTTTTCCAGTAAACCCATTTTTAATACATTTTTTAATAGACTAAATTTATTATAAAATAGGTCTCAATCTATTATCACACCGGTGAAGGTCGACTTAGGTTCGGATCTTAGACTATAAAGGGTATCTACCTAGTCGTATACAACCTGACAGTTGTTTTGACCAAAAAAGTGACTTCGAAAATAACTTATATTAGCTATAATATATGATAAGCGTTTATTTCAATCACTTTTCGTATCAAATCCATCCATACAAGCATTATTGGAATGAGTTCAGAAATTAATGGGAGTAGGAGTTAAGTATTAGAAAGGTGAACCTGACAGTCGTCCAGACCAAAGCATATATTATCTAAAAATCACTTATTTTAGAGATAACATGATACTAATATTGCGTGATTTAAATATCATTTTAAGCGTTAATTTGAGAAATTGCTTTTGGTTCATATTCATAAATACATTATTGGGAGTTGAGGGAAGAATGGAAGGTAGATCTGAAAATTGAAATGTTCGGAAGGTGTAATTCACACATATTTTTAACCGACTTCAAAAAAGGAGGAGGTTCTCAATTCGACTGTTTTTTTTTCTATGAGAATAATCTAGTTATATATTACCGTAATAAAATGATATCAAAATTATAGCATTGCTTTGAACGATGTATTAGACCTATGTTAACATTATTTTACAATTTTTTTAATTGAAGTAAGCCGCATTATAACAATACGGCTTCGATAAGAATGAAACATTTGTTTTTATCCTGTTTATGTAACTGCATTACGCGCACATTATACCCACATAAAGGAAATTATATGTGTAAAAAGATATATTTTCACTCAAACTTATATTAAATACCATTTATAAGTTACTAATACAAGGAAAATAGAATGTGACCTGTTAAAATATTTTCATTAGACACTGGTAAAATTGCATAATAATAAAAAATCAAATTTTTATTGGAACCCTCCACGCGGTTAAAATTTATCTTACTGTTATAGACTGTTCTTACTCTTACCTCTTCGGACGTCAGCGGTGAGTGAAAACCAGCGATACATCATCGGATTGGTTGGATCTCGTTGATGGTGTACCTCAAGGAGGTGTCCTATCATCTTTGCTGTTTTCCATATTTATTAATAACATATCAAAAGTCATAATTCATTAATACCAGATGTCAGATCTTAATATAGCACCGTGGTGGTTTGGTTCTTCAGAAAGAGACCTAAATACCATATTAAAAAAATAAAAAAGTCATTTCGCTGCTGAGTCTTTAAGCTGTTCGAGAGACATTGCAAATCGTCTCGCTCTCGTAGAATCCTACTAGTTTAGAATCTATCACCATCCATGGTGAGTACATAACTCACTTCCGATTTGCCGACGACTTCTTCGTATAGTCTTTGAAGAACACCAAGTAATGTGCAATGATCTCGACAGATCTCTTTAATAGTTGGACCTAAAAATAAACATTATATAACAGTTGAGTCACTTTCGGAAGATTTCGCGATATCGTGATCTCAAGATCTCACCAAAGATAAGATCAGACTGAGGACAGTACGATATAATAAAAGTATTTAAAAAATGCTTGTTGCTAATAACCTGTGGTTCAGTGTCCTGATTGTCAACTACTTGAACCTCATAATAAGGAGGAAGGTTCATGGGGTTAATCACTCGAAGGATGAGGAAAAGAACAATGCTCGGGGTCTTTGTATCTCTACGTGATTGTATCAGTATTAGGAATATCCATTAAATTTGAAACGGCACGTAATATTTTCAACCACGGTGCTGAAAAATATTTCAAACGTATTAATTTTTAAACGTTTAATAGTACAAAGAATATATTAAAAAGTATCTACTAAGAAACGCAATTAATTAGTAAACATCAAAACGAATATATATTAACCTATATTCCTAAACATCTCAAGATATAAATTAGTGCGTCGTAACAATTTAGCACTAAATTCTTACTTAGGTCCACTTGCCGTAACGAACGGGTACGGTCAACAAAAACTTGTTTATTATAAATAACTTTATTATACACATAAATTAACTTACAAAATTATACACAAAGCGTGCAACGGGCAGTTTTATCACTAAAATGTAATATAAGAAATTATTATTCATTATTAAAAATTCCAAACTGGTGCGGCTTTATTCTATTTCTACTATCATATTTAATTATTATGGTTTTTCTTTTTATTACAGTCGTATAATCTATCTAATATTAAAAAAATATTTCTCATTCTTTCACACAAAAAGTACTTGAATTTTTTGTGTTAAAACTTTTTATGTAGTTTGCTGAGGATTCAAAATTACTAATAGGATATTCACCGGAATTTCCAATTAGATCTGTAACTGATCGGGTAAAACCACGAGGCTCAATTAGTTTATTATAAAATCTACTAAAGCTCTCTTGCAATCAAACCCTGTATAATTAACTATTATCTTATTGGTATTATCCGATTTGTAATTGATATACCTAGTTACAAAAAACTAGATAAAAAAACTAGACTGGCAACCTTTGTGAACTCCATTAATAAACAATCAAACAAAATTCCTCATCTTTAATTTACGTGTATAACATACAAAGTACTTGAAGATGTCGAAAATTCCAAGCTTTTATATACTATAGTATAGTAGTATACTAGTTATGCCTCACAATTTTACCCACATTACTTATGATCCCATAAAAATGACGGGATAAACAGTAGCCTTTTGTTATTGTGGATTTTTAACTATCTATGTACTAAATTAGCCGTGCGGTGACCGGCAGAGACGATTAGTTCCAACCTCCTTCGTGCCAAGATGTTGTAGAAAGCGTCTAAGGCCATAGTATTGCGAACAATGGAACACCAACCACACAAACACTACCCAGGATGGTGGTGGGCAGAAGCTTCACTACAACCGGCCGCTCGCAAACCCGTCTGCCTAGCATGGCGATTATTGCCAAATCTTTTTAAAATTACCAGCAATATGCTCTGTATATAGGTCTAGACGTTCGCTCTGCAGGTCAATGAGACGTTCCGTTCAGGAGTGGACATACAATAGCTGATATGATGATGTACTTTTCATTGTAACGGGTTTAGTTCTTTTTGCGTGTTTTACAAAAATATATCCAAACCTTAGCATTTATTTAATTAGTAAGATTGACATGTGACCTTTTGCTCTTATAATTATTGTATTGAATATCGTGTATCGGTATCGTTGTTACATTTCATGAATGACTTACTATCAAATAGTATCTGGTTTCGAGATATTTCGTAAAGCCTTTTGTAGCAGGTTTGATTTCACGCGACAGACGTATTATCAGATTATTATTATTTGTTAATTTTAATATTAGAAGGATTACGCTGATTTCTTCGTTCTTAATTGATGAATTATAAAATCAAAATTATTAAGAACTAATATAGGCTACAAAACATGACGATATGACTTATAACACGAGTAATACCAAGAGTAGTAAGTTGTATTACATTTACATTATAGCCACTGAGATAATGTGTCAAGCAAACGTCAAAAATAATAAGGAAAAGTTTGATAAGGACCCGTTAATTAAATAGCGATTATAACAAATGAAATGTCTTTAAATTCAGCTTAAAAAAGGATCACAACATATTGGGTTTCCATACTTCTGGTTGTTGGTCGCGATTTAGTTTGAGTGGTGATGTATCCTGGATAAAAATATATCCCCTTAGTATCCTTGTGCTAATCCAAGCTATGACCTATCTTTGTGCCAAATTTTATCTAGATATGTTCAGTCGTTTACAATTATATACCGTATACAATTATAAAGTAAGAAATACTATAGTCGAATATTTATTTTTATTACCTAAATATTTTTGTTAAAGGTTTTATTTAAAAAAAAATTGAATTCGTTTGTTCTGTTGTCTGTACTCATTTGTCTGCTAGGTTGGGCGGGCGCCAAGCCGTCTGTCCTACATCGCTATTTATACATCTACCGTGTCATCTGCATATCAACATTTTGTTTTAGTAAATTGGTTTACTATAATATTAAACGTTTTATATTTTTATCCAGATAAGTAGTTGAAAACCACTCGCTCTCCAGAAGCGTGGATTTGTACTCGTAATGATAAATAAAATAACAAAAATTAGTAGGCAATTAAAAAATTGATTAAGGCGAGGATGTAGACCGCTACTTATTCCTATGGCTGGTGATGGCGCGGCATTGCGTCGGACCGCCCGAAACGGATGTTATTTTTTGGTTTTTTTAAGTTCTTGTACCAAAAAGTGAACTTAATTAAATTTAAATAAACATAGACTACGTAGTTTGAAAAGAAGAAAATTATGGTATAAATTTCAAATTTAAAAGAAATATTTTTTCCTACAAATGTTTACAGGGTTTTGCTTCAATTTATGCTATGTTTGGGATTTTTTATGATGGCGTCAAGTTCATCTAATCGTGTAACGAATTTACAAGGGCCCTAGATAATATCCTTGTGTATAACATATATTTTTTTAGGCCGATAAATGAAGTGGGAGTAATTTTCCTGCTTTTTTGCTAAGCTCTTCTCACTGCTTATTTGCCAATACATGGCCTTAATAACTCTAGTCTTAAACACACATACACACACAGGTAATTGTTTTTAGGAGTAGGATACATTGAATATCTTTAAAACTATATCAAGAATTTACTTCCTTCGATCCACGTTGACTTTTAATATTTTTTTTAAATAATTTGTTTTTGCTCTTTATCTATAATTCATAAGGACATATTTTTAAATAGAATAGAATATGTATTTGTTTCTTAAGATAGGTACTGCAAAAATATAACATTATATAATAGAGAAGCTTACAATAAAACTATAGGAAAATTTTAGAGGTTATCTATTTCCTTAACTTACATTTGACTCATAATGTCTCACTGTTTTAATTCGATGAAACAAAAGTCATTGATATTTATATTTATCTAATTAACATAACAAGAATACAAAATGTTCTTTCAATACTGTGTACTAGACTTTTATATTTGTAAAGTAGTAAATTATAATATCACAAACAATAGGCCACACATCATGTGCCACTGGAAGTCAGAATTAATCAGTCTTAATAATGGCTGTCCACATTTCATTGTACGGCGTAGAAAATGGTCAAGATATGCTATTCAGATTTAGTACTATTTCTGACTTACGGCCGGTTCTTATAAATTATCTACCAGTGATTTTAGATAGGATTTTGACGTAAATTTGTATGAAAAATTTAAGATAATTTATATCAATTGGATTTTAATGATTTAAAAAAATTACTTAGCATTCGTTCTAGACAGAACAGATGATATAGGAGTAGCTCGTCGAATTATTACCTACTTATCATCTATCTATAAAGTATTTCTGCGTTATTTTGCATAAACTTAAGGTTTGAAAGCTAATATTTATTTTTCTAACTAGTTCAGTTATTGTGGATTGGTGAGATTAGTGCATAAAATCATATATACGGTCCACGAAAAAAATTCAGTACTCATTAATTTCAAATATGCTTAATTTGCGATATAATTAAGCGCTAGTTTAGCGGGGCAATTATAGAAAAAGCATTAATCGAACAAGAAATAAATTTTCTTACCTAATATTTATAATAGGTACCAATAGTGTTCAAGAACAATCAGGCTCTGTTTCTTTGAACGTTTATAGATAGATGGATAGAATACTTACACTTTCACGTCTATAAAAACATCTATTCCTCAAACACCATTGTCCGCTCTCTGAGAATGGAGAGGTTCACTGGCGCTCGAATCCCTGAAAGACAGAACGGGGCCCTATACCTGGTTTTCACACAAGAGGAGAAGAAGACGCTGTTAAACCAGGGATATGGTACAGGGCGGGGGTCGGGCGTCATGACTATCCACGAGGCGCAGGGACAGACACGCGAGAAAGTCATTATCGTTCAGACCAAGGCTAGGGGCTACGGATTCATGACAGTGTTCCGCATGCTGTGGTCGCGGTGACTAGACACACGAAGACCTGTATCTACTACACCGACGACGGTGGTGACGCAATCGGTCGTTTTGTACAAAAGGCGGTGGAGGCTACATCAAAGGAAATACTCGAGCACACCCTCAAGATGGCGATACAAAAAAGAGATACCGCCGTCATTGAGAATGTGCTCGAACGGCTGAGGAGTCTCTCGGGAAAGACTGGGACGGAGTCAGATAAATGAAAAAAAAAAATGTAAAACGAAGATTGCAAACCAAGACTGGTGGTGAAGATGTGATGGCTGAAACTTAGACAAAATGATCTGGTATGTTGGTTTCAAAAATTAGATAAATATAACTTAAAGCATGTAAACGAAAGAATGTAAATAGGCTAAGGTAGTAAGAATGCATATAGGCTAGTATGAAAATATAAAACAAGGTACCTATATACCTACACAATAGAAAAAAAAGTAAATAAATAGATTTAAGAATAATAAAAAAAAAAATATATATTAAGTTAAGTTTATTGTTTAAGTAAGTTCATTTTATTTTTATATATTAAATAAGTGAATTTGTGGTCAGTGCAAGGACTCGCGATAGATACAGATCCTAAGCTTAGCTTAAGTTTCGTTGTCTAAATAAGTACGCATCAAACATAATAACAATCTAAAAATGTTAATAAAAAAAAGGCATGGGCAAATAAAGCCTGTGGACGTATAGTTAAAAAAAAAAACTTACACTTTATTGTACACCACTTTCGATTACATACACAAAACTTAAATATACACGTATTTTTCATGTACAACGGCGGTCTTATTGTTAGCGATAGCTATAGTAGCGATTTCTTCCAGACAACCCAGACTACAATGAATATTTATAATGTGTGTATCTACTTGTTTTTAACTTAGAACATTTGCAGTGTTGATTTTGAGGGTAGTAGTAAGCGTGTGTAAGCGAAGCAATGGCAGGGAGAAGAGAAAATCGAATCAGTTCATCATTGTACGTACACCAGATAGTAAAACTAAAAAGTAACAAAAGTCATAATACTTAAAATTTAATATAAGATGAACAATAAGACGATATCGCTATGTGGCGAACTCTTCCAGACAACTTTGTACATTGACGTTATCCCAAAATTAAAAAGTAATAATAATAATAAAGAAATGTTACCTATCGGTACTTCGAAAATACATTGAAAGCTTTTATGTTTAGAGACCAGGTTTTTCACTTCGTAAAAGAAAATAATATAAAATGTAAAAGATCGTAAATATTTTACAACCAAAGGTTTCTCTCTTTAAAGTGAACAGTTAAGTATTTCAAGCTTCTAACTACATATTACACGATATAATACTGCCTACAACGAGTTGGTGTAGTGGTCGTAGTAATGCTCTTGCTCTTGCGTTGGTTCGATCATGTTTTATGACGTTCATAGGCGGTATATATTTTGTCATGGCTAGGGCGTTCGTTTGTGTTGTGTTTCCGGACAATGGGTTCTCATCGTTGAGTGTGAACCGTTCATTTATTTACTTATATATTATATATTTACATTATGAAATAGGAACAAAAATGTTTGAGTATTTATTGAATTCTTCACGATGAAAGTAGAAAATATATTTTTATTAAAAACAGTAATATTGATTTAGGTACATATCAGAATAAGATATCGAGCTGTAATTTATAACAATATGGTACTTTTACACTCGAACTATAGGTGGATAGCTATTAATATTTATTTTTATACCTTATAAAATACATAGGTAACATTAAATTCAAATAAATTAATTTAAATTTACTATAATAATTATTGTACAACCATACCCGTATGTAATGGTTGCAAGAATGCTGATAGCATCATCGTTGAATCGCAATTCCGATTCTCTGAATAAAAACTGAACCAGCCCTTTTATCACCAGTGAAGGCTATGAAGTCATGACAGTTAAATATTCCTGAATTGTTGTCGCACCAATGTCCAAGTGTTTCGACTGCAAACGGCATAAAGATATTTTGGGATAAATGACAAATATTTGAAATTTATGCCGATTCAGACTTTTCCCGTCTTGACGTGATAATTATTACTTTGAAAGACATTAAGCTTGTTTGTGTCGTATCGACTAATCGGTGATTAATCTGAAGTTTATAGCGATATGATCAAAAGTCGTCTGATCTTGTTGTGTTGTTGAAAGTAACGTTTCATGTCAAATGTACAAAATAAAATATATATATATATATAACCCTTTTATGTAATATTTATATGTATAGTGTAAATCCTTTATTCTAAAAAGCGGTGTAGCTATAGGTCCCGAATCAAATAATACTTCGCCCCTTCGTCTTTTATTCAATAGGTAGATACCTAAAAAAGGTGATTTCTGGGTTTAGACTTTAGAGGTGCTAGCTTTCATGCGGAACACTGATTGAATTTTAATGTTTTAATGTTATATTGACGGTTTTCTTTTTAAAAGAGTAACTGTTGAGTTTCTTACCGATTCTTTTCAACAGAATCTACATTCCGAATCGGCGGCTTCATATTAATTATAATTAATTAATAAAAAATATTATATACTTTGTAAAATGACGATTTAAAAGTTCCTTTGAAGCCTACTTACTTTTACTACTATATAAATTTTTGATTAATTCAATATAAAATAAAATAAAAGTTCTAATATGAACTAATCAAATTTAAACCTAATTTGGTGTATTTGGGTTGTTAATTACGTTTTACTAAAGTTCGTAATTATACAAATTTATACGAGAGTAGGAACTCAATATAAATTGACTCTCAATAGAAATTGCCGCGTTTTAAAAGTAGCTAGAAGGTAGCTAGTCGCGGACAGAATTAGAGGGTAGCAGGTTCGTAACAACGTACTTTAGGTACCTTGTTTTAAGCCTTGTTTTTCGCCAGCTGGCCCACGTTCCGACAGCGTGATTAAACGGAAAAGGACACTGGCCTGACTGTTGGCTTCCGATGGTGATGGCTTCTTCCAGTCCGCGCACGCGGGGAGATCTCCACCGGTATTATACAATCATAGGCCGGCCGGCCTCCGTCTCCGTCCTTAGATGGTTACGACGTCGACGTGTAGTAGGTTGATAAGAAAAAAAGTAAGGGTAGTGGTAATAGTAGTCGTGATCCTGGAAGCGTAGAAGATTTCGTGTCAAGCCGTGAACAATTTAAAAGAACCAGTGTCCAAATAAAAATACGTAAGACACTTAGAATAAGAACACCTTACAATTATTACGTGAATATCAGGAAACTTACCCCAGCGGGATTAGTAGTAGCTCGAGGTTAGGCCTCGAGGGTCGGCGTCAGTCCACCAAGAGTGATCAGAGGGAAAAGGGCCTCTTAGAAAGGTCGAGAGACCTCCCATACCAAAACGTCACATTTGAGAATTTATTACAGATTAAAAACTGACATTTATGATTCAATAAAACTTTCCATAGATTTTAAACATTATATATTTTTTAACAATTTATAATTTAAAAATTAGGTTTAATCATCATAATTTCAATTATTAATTTTTTAACGATTTATTAAAGAAAGATATTTTTTAAACCACGAGTATTAGGATAAGAAGCGACATCTGTTATGATAATTAGAAAAAAATGTTGACAGGTCGATAGCTAATGACACTGTCAACTTCAACAAGTTACGGAAAGATGGCGCTATTAGAAAGATTAGATAAAAGAAATTAGTAAAAATAAAAATTATTTTAATTTTTTGCTTGTGTACAAAGTAACGTGCCAGCACAACGTTACAACGAGTCTCAGCAGAGACTGTGGTACTCTCCACATAGTACGATCCTATTAACGAACAGAAATAGAGCGTCTAGCTTGCAGTCCATACGGAAATCGGAATTGTCGATATTGATACACGTCTCAAAGCGTCTCTTGAGAAATCGAAGTTTCCTTACATTTTCCTAAGCCTAAGCCTTCCTAAGCTAAGCAAGAGCTTTTATACTCTAACATTAGAAACCTCAGACGCTGGCCCGGATCTATATCCGCGTCTATCGATTTAAAAGATCAAACCAATTTTTCTTTTTTTAGCCACATCATCATTGACGACACGTTGGCGCAGTGGTCACAGTAACTGGCTGATGTGCTAGCGGTCGCGGGTTCGATCCCCGCACATGACAAATATTTGTATAGGCCATACAGATGTTTGTCATGGTCTGGGCGTTTGTGCTTGTGTATTGTGTGTGTTTCCGGACCCCCGACACAGGATTCACATCCTACTGGGGGCCGTTGAGTGTGAAGGCGTTTATTATTATTATTTTTATACATCCCATCTCTTAATAAGTTTAACTATGCAGGTGACTAGAAAAAACCCTAATTAACTCTCTCCGTATTTGAATATTAAAAAAAAATATTGCTAAAAGTAATGCGATAGCAAATTCATCGTTCGTATGAGATTTCAAATTTAATGCCTCCTTCAGATTAAACGCTCACTCGCGTGACATGTTGACGTTACGAGTAAAAGTAGGTATAGTGTCGACTGTCGTATGCTATTGTAATACTTTATCAATGTCAAACAGACATTATTTAGCGCTAGAAGTAAGTATGAAGCGCAACAAAACGGCATGGTTTCATATTTCAATCAATCGCAAGTAAAATAGATATATAGAAAAAGATTACATAATATGAAACCTATATAAAATAGATAATTTATTTACAAAATCTGTACAGATAGAATAAATCTCTTCTATTTGCAACGCGTGTTTAGCGATTTTAGTTATTGAAGTTAATTATATTAAACAATTTGGTAACAGCAGTCGTTTTTATATATATTTTTACACCGTTCTGGTGTTGAGGACCGTTCTGGTGTAGTGGTGCGAGTAGTTGCCTCAAAGCCGCGCGCTGGCGGTCGCGGGTTCGATTCCCGCTCAGTACAGATATTTGTATTTGTACAAATATTTGTTTTCGATCTGGGTGTATGTCCTTGTGGGTCTCCCCACCGTGCTTTGGAGAGCACGTAAAGCCGTCGGTCCCGGTTGTTATCATAAACACCAGCTGATAACGATCGTTACCCATGGTAGGGAAATATCCGCCAACCCGCAGTGGAGCAGCGTTGTGGATTAAACTCTAACCCTTCTTCTATATGGAGGAGAAGCCTTCACTCAGCAGTGGGTGGTTTACAGGCTGATACAGTATATTTTTACATATTTTTGATTTACATTGAAAAGCATGTTTATTAGGGAAGTTTAAAGTCTATAAAACAAGTCACGACACGTAGAAGCGAAACAGTACCTAAACACTAACAGAGGTGTAAATGTGTTAATCTTTTAGTAATGCTAATAGGTAAATGACGATATACATATGTATATCATGAATTTATAAAGTTACTTCGGAAACTTTTTCCTATACAGTGATTTTTAATTCCATCTAAGAATATAAAATAGAAATAATAGTCATTATTTTATATAAGTATACTAATTGTCGTAATCCTTGTCAACAACCAAAAGAATTATTTTTAGCGAAAACAATATTATTGGAAAAGAGTCCTTTGCCCCGCTTCAGTAAATATCTGTTCAAATGTAATGTATCTTTTAAAATAGTAGGTACTTATTTATACGATTTTAACGTCTGTTTAAATTTTTGTTTCTGTTTTGTTAGGTACGTAAGTATTCTTTTATATAAATATTGTTTTCTCTTAGTGCTTCAGAAGTTAAGATCGATTTCGTTTAAAGGTCAAAAAGAGTTACGATTATTACTTATAATTAATTGAACAGGTCAAGGTTTTTTATTTAAATCAGAGCTAGTTAATCAATTAAGTCATAGTTAAGTTTCTAGTTATGAAATATTTTATAAAAATAGTTTTAGCAAATTTAATTATTAACGAATACTATTTTATTATAATATACTAGCTTTCCACCCGCGGCTTCGCCCGCGTGGAATTCGGTTATATCGCGCGACATGGTAAGCCTACTGCCCGATACGCACACCCCCCTTTCCCCGTGCACGCTTAACAAAAACAAAACTTTGTCTTAAACAATTGAACAATCTTACATGATTTATTTTTATGTTTGACAATAAGGAACTTCTATACAAATTTTCGTCCCCTATTTCAACCCCTTCTATCCTTATTTTCGCGATAAAAAGTATCCTATGTCCTTCCCGCACGCGCACCCCAGCCTTGGTGACGCCCACTTCGCAACGGCCCGTGCAGCAGAAATCGTAATATTTTAATTTCGCCATAACTTCAAAACCAAACGTCAAATTTTAATCATTCAAGGACCAAATATTATCTACATAAACTGTACTTAGTGATGAAATAATTTATTTTGATAAGGATTAATAGCATGAGTAAAATAAACGCGTTTAAATGTAGTCCAAAAAATTCAAGATTTTTAAATAAAAAAATGGTTGTTGTGCCTCACTCGACATAGATAGGTATAGTGTGTCGCGGACTTTATTGTAGATATTTATAAGATCTACAATTAATTGGAACATTTTATGGATCTATCTTTTATAGTTTAGGCAGCGTACGCAAAATAAGTAACTTTTCTGGTTAATTTTTTACACCTTGTGTCCGAAAAACCCAAATATCTTACGGAACCCTATTTTTTTCCAAAATAAAATATATCCTATGTTACTCGTGGATAATGTAGCTTTCAAATGGTGAAAGAATTTTTAAAATCGGTCCAGTAGTTTTTGAGCCTATTCATTACATCCAAACAAACAAACAAAGTTTTCCTCTTTATAATATTATAGTATAGATAGGTACCTGTTTTACCTAAACTCTATTCAATTTTTGCATCCTACTAACGCCACCTAGCGAAGATGATAGATGTTAAATGTTTATAGCGACATAATAATAATTATTGTCTCATATTATTTAATTTGTTTAATCTGATTTTTATTCTAAATAATGATATTTTTATCACAATGTTTTTATTATAATATATATAAAATAAAATAAAAATGTTTGTTATATTTTTTATTCCTTTCGTACATTTTCGCCTGCGACATCTAGTGTAAAATCGGCGGCATTATGCAAGGACTATAATTAACAGCATTCAAGTTTCGATATGGAACGATAGATGGCGGTATGAAGTAGTGTGGTTGTATAAATATTTTATTTTTTATTTTTATTTATTTATTTGGGAAACAAACAATTATAGTAACTCTTAAAATTAAGCAATAATAAAAAAATTAACATAAATCAGTTAAGTTTCCACTAATAGATAATACATTTATCAGTACAAATTATTAATTCAGTAATATTATAGATAATTAATAACAAAATGGTAATAAGAAAATTACACTTCTTTAAAAATTAAATTAAAAATAAAAATATTTTATTAATTCAATTGGTATAAAAAATACATTTCCTAACCATATTGATTATCTTAGATTAAACAATCTTTGCGGCTTCACTCGCGTTGACATATAGTTGTGTTGTTATGTATAATTTAGCTTTCTAATAGCAAAAGAATTATTAAAATCACTGAAGTAGTTTCGGAATTTATTACAAACAACCAAATGTTAAAAATAAAGACAACGGAACTCTGTATAATAAAAATGATTTAAAGTTATGTTTTCGACGTGTTGTACCAATGTAGCCGATTCGTGCAAAGTCCACTTGGCTGATTTTTTATCTTTAAAATATTAAATAAATTCAGTATAAATATTTAATTAATATATATGTAATAATCATTTAATGAGAATCATTGAATAAATTTCACTGTGGCAAATATTTGATTTTACATTTTTCAACGGAATTCGAATAGGATATCGGGTTAAATTAGTTAAATAAAATATTTATAAAGAACATTACTGATACTGAAATAGCTTTTTTATTAGATACTTCTTATGATCTCGGACCACCCAAGTCATAACATAAGAACATTTCCTTTACCGTCAATCGTAAATCACCTTATGCATACGAGTACAGCATACCACAATAATATATAATATATATAGGTACACACATATACATACATACATATATATATATATATATATATATATATATATATATATATATATATATATATATATATATATAATCTATTTATGAAGACAATACCGAGTAAATATAATGTTTTTACACGGTTTCTCATGCGTTTGTGATCCACAACAATTATATGTAGTTATTAGTCTTAATTAATGATTAAAGAATATATAAATTTCTTGTTTTCTTTTAGACACATAGATAATAGTTGTTACACAGTATTGCGCGAGCAGTCACAGCGGATGCGCGTGCCGCTCTTAGGTCGACCGAACCGTCGTGTTTTGTTTACGCGTGATCATTTACGTGATACTAAAAGATTAAAATAACGATAACGGGGTATCTCCTGGTAACAGGAGACCCTTTATTTTAAAATGTTTCCCCCCCAAACGTGTCAAAATTCCCCAATGTCGCAATTACCTACTCAGTCCCAAATGTCTCAAGTTCCAAATGTATCAAGTTACGCCAACGTGACATCCACAACATGTTTCCCCAAAAAGGATCAAGCCATCATTTTGGACTCAATCGAAGGAATAACTCTCAGGGAGTACCTTATAGCGCTGTCATCTATAACTCCAGCTTCAACTATACGGTTTATATCTCGCATATCGAATGCTCGAATATGTATATATTTAGATAGCAAGAAAACAGCTGATTACCTTATTGAAGAAAAGAAAAACGTCATTGTAAATAAGAATTTATTTGAAATTAAATCATTAATTTCTAGAAATAAAAGAATAGTTCTTTCAAATGTTTGCCCAGTTATACCAAATAAGGTTATTGAAGAAAAATTTGAAGAGATGAAGATTAAAATAATGTCTCCTATATCCTTTATGAAAATTGGGGTGAGCGATCCAGGTTTCTCTCATATTTTAAGCTTTAGAAGGCAGCTATACGTTAGCCCTGAAGATGAATCGCGCCTCCCAGAATCAATTCAACTATCCTATGAAGGGACAAATTATTGGATATACATTTCAAATGATGCCTTAAAATGTTTTTCCTGCAATACAATGGGTCATTTAGCGAAAAATTGTCCACAGAATAAAACAGTCTCCCAAGCAGCTGTTTCTGATATCAAGGAATCCGATAATCAATTGGAAGAAGTAATTAAGCAAATTTTTGAAAGAAACGATGATCGTATATTGGACCCACCCAGCACTCCGCAGACTATACAAGAAGCACCCTCACAACCGATTCCATTAAATTCGAAAGGAAAGAAACGTATTCATTCCCCAACAACTAGTGAATTATCAGTACCAGGTATACAGTTAAGACAATATGTAAAAGGGCATGAATCTGATATAACTGAATCGGAAACAGATGGAACAGAAAGTAATGTTTCAATGGAAGACAACGTCGTTAATCCAAAAACAAAAAAGAAATTGAAGAAAGATGACACGAGAAATGAAGAAGAAATTTGGAAAGATATTGAACATAATATGGCAGAAATAAATAGTGACAATTTATTCCCTATTAATTTAGACCAATTTATTAGCTTATTGGATAATACAAAAGGAAAACAAAATCTGAAAGAATTAACATATACTTATACAGACAATATTAGCGGTTTAATTTTAATGTGTAATAAAATACATAGTAAGTTAAATAAGAGTTTAAAAAACAGAGTTTCACGTTTGTCAAAAAAATTAAATGAAATATTAATTACTGACCCAATTGTACCTACGTACAAAGAGAATTAGTAATATACTCATTTGCAAAAAAAAACGGGCGGTTTCGATTTTCTTCCTGGCTGGAAAAAATAAAATACCAAAAAGGTTTTAATCATTTGAACATGTTACTGGCCAGTTATAAAAGTGCCATAATGTTTATAAGAGTAAATTCCAAATTCAAATTTTTGACTGAGCCTGGTTTTCAAAGAAAATAACTTTTAACTACATTTTGTGGCGCGAATTCCCTATAGTTAATATCGACTCTAATTAACTTTTTGTCAATTTTTATTAAATTATCTGGTGTCCTTGACATTTAAAAGTATTGTTATTGCTGTTTAGCAATCTCAAAAATGGTAGATAAAGTGATAAAAGCGAGCAAAATTATTGCGCTGCTTGAAGAAGGTTGCAGTCAATGCTTCGTGGCTCAGAGGCTAAATGTGAGTCGGTCGACAGTTCAAAGGACCTGGCAGCGCTATCAAGAGAACGGTTCCGTCAAGAGAAGGCCTGGTTCTGGCAGAAAGACATGTACCGAACCACGGGATGATCGTTTTCTAGTTAGTCAAGCGTTGAGAAATCGCAAATCTTCTTATGTGGACCTCAAGAACACCCTCGAAGAAGTAAGAAATGTGCAAATTAGTCTATGGATGGTCAGGAAGAGGCTTCTCGCTGCTAATATACACAGTCATCGCCCGGCACGCGGTCCTAAATTACTCCGTGGACATCGAGTTGCCAGGCTTAGCTTCGCTCGAAATTGTGTGTCATGGACTCATGAAGACTGGGATAGGGTATTGTTCTCCGATGAAGCCAGGATATCTCTGCATGGTGAAGACCGACGTCGGCAAGTGCTACGTAGACGAGGAGAACGCTTTGCAGAGGCATGTTTTGAAGAAATCACACCTTATGGAGGGGGCTTTGTTATGTTTTGGGCAGGAATAAATTCTATGGATCGTACGGAGTTAGTCTTCATCGAAAACGGTACACTGACTGGACACCGATACATAACGGAAGTTCTAATTCCTTATGCACAACCCGCTTTAACCGCTCTTGGCGAAAACTCAATTTTTATGGACGACAACGCTCGCGCCCACCGGTCTGGCGGTGTGGATGCGTATATGCTAGAAGTCGGAATTCGTCGTTTGGACTGGCCAGCTAGAAGTCCGGACCTCAATCCCATAGAGCATGTCTGGGACGTTCTGAAGCGACGAGTGAGATCAGTGCAGCCGGCTCCGCAGACCATCAGAGAGCTAAAGAATGTGATTACCGCGGAGTGGGAACGTATTCCCCAAGAAACCATAAAAGATATACTCACTAGCATGCCCAGACGAATGCAAGCTGTGATTTCAGCAAGAGGGGGTCACACTCAATACTAAACTTTTATGTGCTTTTAATGTATTCAAGAAAAACAAAGAAATTAACGCGTTTCATTTTTATTTAGCGAGCAGGTACAATCATAGTGTTTTGAGCTTAAACATTATTTCTTAATAATTTAATTAAAATGTTATGATAAAACTGATGAAAACTATTCCTTCCTAATTAATTTATAAAATTCTGAGGATAACAATACCTAAAATTGTCAAACAAACTAATAGTAACTATAAAATAGTTCTTTGCTTAAGTGCCCGTTTTTTTTGCAAAATAGTTTATGTTACTTCTTTATACTTAATTAATATAAAGATATAGATACAATACATATTTATTAAATTATTTCATGGATGTGTTACAGTGGAATGTTAATGGATATTTTAAAAGATTAGAAAACATAAAATTATTGATTAGCCAACTTAGCCCAACTTGCATTTGTTTACAGGAAACGAATTTCACTTCTAATTATTGTGCTTCAATTAAGGGGTATGTACACTTTTTTAAAAACCGTCTACAATGTAATAGGGCTAGTGGAGGCGTAGCAATCTTTATCAAACCATATACTATGCCAGAAATTATAAATATAAACACTAATTTAGAAACAATAATAATTAAAATAAAATATCCTTTTACTGTTACGATATGCAATATTTACCTTCCAAATAGCAGTGCACTTAACATTAGTGATTTAAATAATTTGATATGTCAACTGCCATCACCTTTTATAATTATGGGTGATTTTAACAGCCACCATTTTTACTGGGGATCTGCTAAATGCGACACCAGAGGTAAATTAATTGCTGAATGGCTCGATGATCATAGTGATACATTATTATTAAATAATGGACAACCTACACATTTTAATGGTAATACGGGTAATACGAGCAATATAGATTTAACTTTGGCTTCTCAAAATATATCATCATATTTCGAATGGAACGCCTTAGACGATTTATATGACAGTGATCATTTCCCAATTGTTATCAAAACATTAATTAGCCAAAATTTACAAAATAATAATATATGTTTACCAAAAAAATGGAAGTATGACAAAGCTGATTGGTTAATGTTTTCTGAATTAGTTAATCAAAATATTATTGAATTACCATCTCCACTTTCTATACCCGATTACCCTATAAATGATATTATTGAAAAATTCACTGGAATAATTTTACAAGCAGCAAATTTATCCATACCAAAAACTACAGGTCGTATTAGGAAAAATAATCTACCATGGTGGAACGATGAGTGTAAAGTCGCAATTAGAGCAACAAAAAAAGCCTTTAAACTTTTTAAAAAATATGCGAGAAATGATCCCAATTCGATGTATAAAATTGACTATAAAAAAAGAGAGCTTATTATAGAAGACTTCTAAAAGAAAATAGGAAAAGATATTGGGAGAATTGGGTATCCACTATTAACAACCAAACTCTTACTGGGGACCTGTGGAAAAAAATACATCATCTTAATCACCGTAACATTAGACTTGACAAAACTGTACTTGAGAAACCTGATGGTTCATTTGCATCTGACCCAAAAGAAACATCCTATATATTAGCAAAGACTTTCGCTAATAATTCTAGCTCTAATAACTATGAAGATAATTTTATTCACTACAAAAATACTGAGGAAACTAAACAAAATTTTGAAACATATGACAATTCCAACCCAATAAATGGTAAAATATTAATGAACGAAATGACAACGGTTATATCTCAAATAGGAAATTCAAGTCCAGGGCCAGACAATATTTCAAATATTATCATAAAACACTTCCCAACAAGTGCCCTTAAATTTTTACTTCATTTATATAATTTTATTTGGCAAAAGCAGGTTTTTCCAGATAGCTGGAAAGAAGCCTTAGTAGTGCCAATATTAAAACCTGGAAAAATTTCAAATCGACAAACTAGTTATAGACCTATATCCCTAACATGTAATATGTGTAAAATATTGGAAAAAATTATAAGTAAAAGAATTAGATGGTACATTGAAAAAAATAACTATTTATCTCCATTTCAATATGGATTTCGTCAATTTAGATCAACTACAGACCATTTAATGAATATTGAGAGTGAAGTACTTGACAGTTTTGCAAATGATTATTTCATAGTAATAGTAGCTCTTGATATTGAGAAGGCTTATGAAATGGTCTGGAAGCATAAAGTTTTAAAATCCTTACAAAATATTAATATTAAAGGAAATGCCTTAGCTTTTGTGAAAAACTTTCTGACAGCAAGATCAATAAAAGTAAGAATCAATGATACATTATCAAATTCTGTTTCTATAGAAAACGGTCTCCCGCAAGGCTCGGTGCTCAGTGTAATATTATTTTTATTAGTTATTAATGATGTTTTCTCTTGTATTGACAATCCAGTGAAAGGATTCTTATTTGCTGATGACTTGTCAATAACATGTAGTGGTAGAACATTGAAACCCATATTTACATTAATCCAAAAAACGTTAGACAGTCTTCAACAATGGGCTGACAAATCTGGTTTTAAATTTTCAAAAACTAAATCTGAATTCTTAATTTTAACTAAAAAGAGAAATAAAGCAAGAAATTTACAATTAACTTTACATAACACGAAAATTAAAGAAGTCAATAACTTGAAAATATTGGGTTTAACATTCGATAGAAAAATGACATGGATAACTCATATAAATCAACTAAAATCTGAATGTTATAAGAGACTGAACATAATTAAGGTTTTATCATCAATTTCTTGGGGATCTGACCGAAAATGTCTCATTAATATATATCATGCGTTAATTCGACAAAAACTAGATTACGGCTCTATTATATATGATTCTGCAAAAAAGAGAACCTTGAATTCCCTAGAAAGTATCCAAAATACTGCACTTCGCCTTAGCATAGGTGCATTTAAGACTAGTCCTACAAAAAGTATTTTAGCTGAAGCGGGAGAAATGCCATTAGAAATTAGACGGAAGCAACTGGTAATCGTATACATTGTTAACATACTATCTCAACCTCAAAATCCCATTTTTAACTATTTTACTAAAACAGCATTCCTAGACGCACAGTATGATTTCAGACCTTCTCTTCCTCAACCTTTACGAATAAGAGCTGCTAAATATCTCGAAGAAATTAACCTTAGCATACCATCTATCCTAAATAAGAAATTATTGTCATGTGGTCCTTGGGAAAACCATGAATTTCCTATAAATTTAGAACTAGCTAATAACATAAAAGATGACACCCCTCGAGAACTTTACATAAACTTATATCATGAAATAAATAGTAGGTATAATAATTGTAAGCTTTTCTTTACTGATGGGTCAGTTAGGAATGAAAGATCAGGTTTTTCAGTTGTCTCAAGTAATAGTAGCTATCGATACAGACTTGGCGACTACCACTCTATTTTTAGTTGTGAATCATTAGCTATACTTAAAACATTAGAAATTATAGGTAATGAACCTAATACGATAATGTATTTAATTTATACGGACTCAAAATCATGTCTCACAGCCTTGCAAAATAGAAATAATACAAATCCCTTAATTATTGAAATCAAACAAAAAATGTTAGACCTCCTAAGTAATAACTATAACTTTCAAATAATATGGATCCCAAGTCATCAAGGGATATCTGGAAACGAAAACGCTGATCTAGAAGCTAAAAATGCAACTTATGAAAATGATATTTGCACAACAATAAAATCACCCCCTTCAGAAATTCAAAAATATTGCAAACATAAAATTAAAAGTTTTTGGGATCAATATTGGAAAACAGGTAATGCAAGTAAATTAATCCATGTAAGAAATTCTATTTTCGATAAATCCCCGATTTCATTCAGCAACAGAAAAGATCAAGTTATAATAACGAGACTACGCATTGGACACACTAACTTATCACACATACATTTGATAACTAAAACTCCAAAAAATAAATGCAAGTGTGGGCAGGAAATGAGTGTCTCTCATCTTTTAATAGAATGCACAGCATATAATAATGAAAAACAAGTATGTAACTTACCCAATTGTCTTAAAGATTGCTTGAATGGAAATGGTTGTAACCAAACATTAAAATTCCTAAAAATGATTAATGTATATAAATTAGTATAATATTTTGTTTGTTATAAATTGTGGTCGTTAATGACCTTAGTTGTTAAAAAACGACCTTAAATAAATTTAAAAAAAAAAAAAAAAAAAAAAAAAATAGTTGTTACATTATTGCACACAATAAAGAATTCTTTATAAGGGAATTATTAATAAAAAATAATAAATTTTCAAAATAGAGTCAGTTCCAGTTAATATTTATCCTATTTTAAAGAAACAAAATCTTTAGTTTTATAATACTATTATTATATAATATACAATTTTATGCTTCTGTATTTGAATGGTTATATCAAAATGACCATCATCATCCATTTTTTTTAAAAATACCAGCATCATTTCTCGTGCTGTGTATTTTAATAATAAACAAAATAAGAATTGCGCTTAGAATATAAATTACAAACAAAAAAAAAAAGGTAGAAATCTCATTGTCAGTGAATATAGATTGAACAATCCATTGAACCATTATTTCGTTTCATCATCATCATTATCATCATACACACGGAATAATAATTAAATAATTTCCTAGTTCTTGCCTGTGTGTGTATACTTGTACGTTATTTCAGAGTTTTAAAAAGACTTTGATGAAACTTATTGGTTATTATTTAGGCTACGATACATCGAGATGTACCTATATATCACATCAACTGTTGGATGTCCAATTGCCAATTTGCCAAAAATCGCTTTGCTTGGTAATCAACCCGCGTCGAAAATCGTCGCAAACCCATGCAGCCCGACTGGTCGACAAGCATTGTGGAAGGATATGGTGACGCTGCTCGCCATCACCATCCTGGTTGGTGTACAGTTGTTCGCATCACTATGGCTGTCTGTATGGCTATGGCAAGAAAGAGGTCGGCACTATTATCTTCTGTTGGTCACTTCGGTCACTTTAACATCGGTAAAACTGCGTGAGGCGGCTAGTGCATTATAAAGTTGTAAATTAACTTAACGACTACTTAAGTGATCTAACGGCGAGTTGCACGAAACCGTCGCTAACTTTCCGTTAGTTAAGTTGCAATTAATCTTAAAATTAGTTGATCTCATGATTAATTTAAAGCTGTTGGAATTAATCATCCGTTAGATAGGTCTTTAATTAAACTAAATTTTTTTGTTAACTTAATCAGATGTAGGTTTCGTGCAACAGATAATCACGATTCTTGTGATTAAATTAGTTTAATAAACACTTAAATTTAAAATTTGTTTCGTGCAACTCGGCGTATGTATCTTCAACTTAACAAGTGATTAACCTATTTTGATTATTCCACAACTGTTTCCGGTGTGAACATTACAAATACTGTTCTATGGAATTTCAATATCTACGTTTTAACTTTTAGGTAACTCGCAGTATAGCAGGTTGGTGGATTAGGCTGCAATCATTCGTTTTCATAGGAGTGGAAGCCTTGCCCAACGGTGGAAAGTTCCCAGACTTTTACATGACAATAACATTCAGTCTTATTAGTAAAACTAGAACTTACCCGCAATTTCCTTCACGTGGAAATCTATCCAACGGGAACCGTTCGTTTTCCGGGATAAATAGTACTCTCTAAATATGAATCAGTGAAATTTTCATTAATTACGTTAGTGAACTTATAATATACTCACTAATACACATACACATATTCAATGATCAAATCAGTGGACTCTGATATTCACATATTCAGTAGTCACTGATTCTGTGTGATACGATTCTCACATTGATAAAAAGTGAATAGTCACTTAAAATTAATGAAATTCTACTAATTCATTTTTAGAGAGTATCCTTGTGTTATTCCAGATTAATCTTTGTGTCAAATTATCATCCAGACCAGTCAACCGTTCTGTCGTGAATGAATAACAAACATCCATCCAAACTTTCAATAATATATTTAATGCTGCTTATAGTCTAGTCAACAAGTGCTATTTTGGTCAAATTTTTTCAGCTTTGTCTCCGAAAATTATGATTGAGGTGTCATTAGAGTAGGAATGGCATCTAGATGATTTTTGAAAAAAATGAACTTTCTCTTCCAAAAATTGCAAAAGTTATTAACAAGTAACTAAAAAAGAGGGGTTTAGTTTTTAAACATTTTGTTTACTAGACTGTAAGCACGCTTATAAGCATGCTAGTAAGTAGCATGTGTATCTGTACCTTTAAAGATTATAAGAAACAGCAGTTAAATTGAAATTAAATTTATTAAGTAATTGTATTAAATTTCTTGTTACAAATGATTCATTAATATGTGACTAATTGAATAGAAATGACGTTTCGCAGATATCATCGAGAGGCATTTGTTCCAATCCTAGTGAGTGGTTTTTTAACTTGCGTCATTTGTCGTTTTATTAAAATTAATTTAGACGTCGTTGTTTGTCATTGTTAAGAATTTTTTATTTTGTGTCCAATGTCATCACAAATCGTGTTTGTGTTGTCAACACTAATTTCTAATATAATACTTGTGAGTCAGCAAAGCAAACAAATGAGATTTTTTTAACAATTTATTCTCTAAAATTGTAATCAAATATATCTAAAGATCAATGTTATGTATTTGTGCATTGAAGAATTTTATACTTTTGCAAATAATATTTTATATTTGCTATCACTTATAGAATTTTTTGTTTATCTCTCTATTAGTTCAAACGAGTATTACTAAAGTATGTACCTAATAAGTTTATGTAATGTAATTTTATTACTTATTTAAGTAAATTGATTTATCGTATCAAAACTATAACCATAATTATATCAACTTAGTCGCGTTCACAGCTAGTTTATTTTAAATAATTTCTTTAAAAAACTAGAGAGTTCGTTTAATTTCACTTGCGTTTATATTTCGTCGTAGTCGTAGAATAATGACGGATCTTACAAAAAAACTTTACAGGACAGCCATTTCAAATAATTATGTTGTTGTTTTTGTTGTACATATTTGAAATAGCTGCCCCGTAAAGTTTGATATTTGTAAGATCCGTCACTATTCTACGACTATGACGATTTATTATATAATAAGTCGTGAATAAAAGATTTTTTATAAAGCCTTTTTATTGAAAAAAAAAAAAAATAGGCTATAGGTATCACATCAAGCTACGACTCAATAGCTTACCAATAGCCACAATAAATTAATAAACGCTTCACGCTCAACGCCTTCCAGTAGGATGAAAATAATGTGTCGGGGGTCAAAAAGCAGACACAAAACCGAAAAAGAATCCGCAGCAGCCAGCGCTGCAGCCAGTACTGTAACCACTGCACGAACCTACAATAATATGATGATTATATGATAAATGGTAATGTAAATATACCAGTATGATAATACGTCGTTAGCGGATTTCCATATTGGTGCAATACGCATCACTAACTGTCATGATCTATTTGTAATAAGACGAATGAACGAATGTTTTTTTTTGCGAATGATTAATCGAGAGCCGGATGCGGTAACGGGGTTGAATGATAATGTTACGTTTGATTGAACGATGTGAAATGAGATGTAAAGTGGTTTTCGAAGTGAAACTTCTATAGGGGTCTTTTCTGTCACGAAAAAGCGTTATGGTCTGGGAGCCAGGTAAAAATTTGTTTAGTTATTTCCTCTCGAACGATAATTGGTGAGACGCATCAGGGAATAGCATCATAAAGCCTCGTGAATGTCAGCTGCGGCTCTTAAGAATTTAAAATATAAATTTTGTACGCCTTTATGATCAAAACTTTAGAATTAATTAGTAATAGTAATTTAGTTTTTTCCCTTTTTTTTTTGAAAATTTGTAAGCTGATGTTAAATATACTGCTGATGCATTCCACTAATTATTATCGCTTGAGAGGAACTTGGTCGTGCAAATCTGTTTATGGCTCCCGGACTATTACGTGGAGGGGGTAGACGATATATCGCGAGAAGTGGCAGCGGCGAATTGAGAGAGGGCAACGGCTGTATTAAATGGATATAATGCGCATGCGCAGTTTTTTGGTTCCGGATTGAATTCAGTTTTTTTTGTTTGATAAAATAAAATACTATGTTTAAATAAAAAATGCATTCATTAAAATGTACCTAATCTAAGCAAATCATAATTTGCAGTAAACTTGCGAACGGGCAGATTGTTAAAGTACTTGTCCAATTTGAAAATCGGTTTTACTTGAAGTTTTGCCTGCCCGTAAAACTTCAAGTATAAATTTTGTTGCGATTCGTTTTTCCACTTGTTCGTTGCGATTTGTTTTTCCACTTGTCCGTTGCGATCGTTTTGCCACTTGTCCGTTAAAGTTTCACTTCTATGTGTCCCAAAACACATTTCGTGTTTTTTTTAAAGTCCAGTCGTAATAAACGCATATTTTAGGTATTTTCTTTTACAAATGTTATTGTGTTCGGTTGTATTTGACGCAGGCGGCAGGACCTATTGCGCAGTGGCTGTTGTGCTAACAGTAGCGGGTTCGATCCCCGTTCGTGACAAATGGTGGTAGAGGACGAACAGATGTTTTTGGTTATTGTTTGTGTATTTCCGAACTACTAAAGATTTCATCCTACTGACGGCTATTGAGTGTGACTGCGTATTACGGTTCACAAATTATTTGTACAATACTCACAAAAAAAAATCGGCGTAAAGTAAATTTATAGTTTATTTTATATGTTTAAATGGTTTTACTATCAACTAAAAACTTTAAAATGAACACAAAACACACAAAAAACAACACAATCGACAACAGTAACAGAATAAAACAATAATAATATTAGAAGTGTTATCTACGTCGTTAGAGGTGTTTACAACATTCTTCAACAAGAGCGACAAGGCGAGTAAGTGATCCGAAAACCAAAATTCTCTGCCTAATCATATTCTATATTCACATTTATTCCAATTGTATACCAATAAAAATCTGTCTCATTTAAAATGTGAGTTTTATGTTATAAATGCTTAGTTTTATTGATACGCAAACTGAAAATACATATGACACCATTATGACTGTATTATGACGCGCTTGATGAAATAGTTAATTACTGTCAAAAATTACCATTATGAAGTTACCACCGATCTGCAATAGTGATAAGATTTTAATAGCAGAATCGCTTTCTTCTGACAATGTGTGATACAGTTAGATAATTTATAGCAAAAGGAGATTTTTTATTGATTAATAAAGTTAGAAAAATGAATAAATAATAAATATTTTATTTGGTTTTATTTTTTGCTTTTATTTTACAAATGATTATTATTTGAAAAAATACGTAAAACTATATTTGTAGGCAATTCACAAATATTTTACGCATACCTATTATTTTTAAGGTCAAGTGACCACAGATAATATGGCCCAAGTCATATAGAGTAAAGCAAAATAAGGTTTTAAATTTAAAATATACACACTAAGATGCTGATATTAAGTTTATCTGAACAAAATTTTAAAAACATTCACACATTATATTTGGAAACTAGTTGATCTGAATATATTAAGATGAAATATAAAATATGCTTTAAAAGGCTAGAACTCAAAGAGTTGTGTTAAATATTAACGGATTGATATGTTAATGACTAAAATGGCCGACAATGAGCATCCGGTGAAATATTTTAAACTGTAAACTGCTAATTATAATCTGTGATGTTTTTAATTTATCTGTTTCTGGAATTGTTATAATTATACTATTTTTTTGTTGGAATTTTGATTGCAAATAAACTGGTTTTATATTAAAATATAATTTCAAACACATTGCTCAACACTGAAAAATGTGCCAGTGCTAGGAATTGGAGCCTTATCGGCCTTTTTCCTTCATTGCTGATTGGTGATGCATGTTATAGAACTTCTGCCGAAATAAAACTTAATATACTACTAACTAGTACTCATTCAAAACACTAAAAAAATAATTTTTTTATCTTTTCATCATGTATCGGTGGGATAATATACTTTATATGTTTTCCCGTCGTCATTTGCTTAGTTAGCTTATAACAACAATTGTGCAATTTGAAATTTAAAATTTTAATTAGTATTAGTAAACAAAAATATTAGTGCTAGTGGTACGATAACCAAAATTGTTTCTGCCGCTGCTACTCGTATTAATAAACAAAGTGCAATTGACAAGCGATCAGCGAGCAATCATTTAAAATAATAGCGCTAGTGTCTCAAATTGTCTTTACCATTTTTGACACTGGCGAAAACATCTGTGCTCTTTTGGCACCATTTAAAGCATATGGTTATTTCTTTATATTTCACATGTATCAAAGACTTCCTTACAGTGTTTCTATATCGTAATAACTATGAATGTCGGCTGTTATGTTACGAATACACCCGTTATCTGTCTGATTGAATATGCGGGCGATCACAGCTGCGACCTCATAATGTATATCTGTTTTAACGCATCCCGTATCTATTAAAATTGATTATTAAAAAGTTTAATGCGTTTTATTTAAATTATTATTGGTTGAGATAATTATAATGTGACATCTGTTTATTTTAGTATTTCGTTACATAACTCTTAATTTATTATACGATTTTATATGTCGATAAACCACAAAAATATAGACGATACATATAAACGTTATAGTACAAGTTATAAAAAAAAAATTAGTATCTACCAAACGTACGAGTAAGCAAGGTTCAGATCTTGCCTAGCACTAATGAATTTTCATATGCGATGTTTGCTTGTAAATTAATTCGTGGTCTTTAAAAAATTAAATTATTGCAAAAAAAAAACATGTACGTTTCAGAGACTAAATTCTGATTTTTTCCTCCTTAATAAGAGAAGTGGACTTTGCTCAGCAGTAAGAGATTATCTGTAGGTACTGTACCTAAACACCACCTAAAATGCCAGCAGATCCTGACTTACATCATCCAAAAATAGTGTAAGGATTATAAAAAAAATACTACGAGTATATATATTAAGTAAAATTGTTAAGAAATGTCGGTAGTACAATAGACACTTAAAATGCATACGTAATGAAGCCCAATCTATATGTAGAGTATTTTATATATATATGTAGAGTTTTTACATAGGAAACTAGACGTATTTTGAAATGTTTACTATTTCAAATGCATTTTATTATATAGCGTTTAAATTTTAAACTAAGATAGTCTTGTGATTTTAAGATACTAGAAAATAACGTGATTTATTTTTGTATTAGCTGACCCGATAGACATTGTCCTGTTTTAGCTATGAATATTCAAAAAACGACATTTACGGCGCGCGAACTGTCAAACGCCTCAAGTTTATAATAATTAATACCTAGTCTTTAAGTTTCCTGATATTTTTCCATTTTCTGGGCAATTTCACATTTTTTTTATAATGTAAGAACCTTCTACAAAGTATTAGAAAAAAAAAGATTAATGAAATCGGTAAAGTCCATTGAGAGTTTTTGAAATACACAAACACCAAACTAACAATAAAATATAAATAACAAAATTCATTTTTTTTTTAATTCAGTATGAAATACTTTTAACATTACGTTTGTCAAGTTTTTGTACAATTGTTCAAAATAGTGCTGTACAATGAACGAATGAATGAAAAAAACAAACTTATAAATTAAACTATATTGAATGCAATTAGTAATTAGAGCCGTTGATTGGCTGAATTGAGTCTGCTCGTGGGCGAGTGACCGGACCTTGGTGACACATATGTAGACACATTTTAATACAGCGGCTAGTCAGCAATGTATGATGTATCTCTACGAATTCGTATAAACAGAGATTAAACAAATAATTTTAATAGTGTTTCTGAATTTTCAAGTATTTATAATCATTAAAATTTTATAAAAAATTAAAAATAAAAACTTTTTGAGACAAACTAACTATCCATGCGTTTTTTTTTCGCTTTGGTTTTTTAATGGCAATTCTTTTATCGATTTTCATTTTTTAAGTGCGATTTTTTAATAGTGTTGTCCTTTTGTGTCAATTATGATTTTTTTATTTCTTTTTATTGAACTGTATTTTTTTATTCTATTGACTTAGTTTGCATACAATTCTTAGTCTTAAGTAACAATTTTGTGTCTGCGATGTTTGCCAAATAAATATATTATTTCTTGATTTATTTTTATGGTTGATACAGCATCATAACCAGTACCGAACCCATGTCTCGCAAAAAAATATGACTAGGAGTACCTAGTACCTAGTAAGGTATACCTAGTAAGGTATACATGCTTCTGCAAATCCTTAATGGAATAATCTGATAAATTAAGCACAATTATTTGCCCTTAATAGGAGAGGAGGATTTTATTTAGCAGTGAGACATTAACAGTATATTAATATTTAAAAGCTCACACTTTATTATATACACATAAGACGCAAAAATCGAAGAACGGAGATATAAAGTTGAGTGGAATGTTCTTTTAAAACTTCAAAACTTTTCTGCCGCTGGGATAATACTCGTCGTAAAACTTGTTTTTAAATAGTAACCAATACATAGTGTACTTGTTTAGGATTCTAAGTACCTACATTTATTATAATTATTTGTTATTTATATATTTTTTTTTTAAATATATTTTACACTTGATTTTTTATCAATTTATTTATTAATAAAATAGATTGATAAGAAACAGGGAATGGTATCGGAATTCTTTGTAATAATTTATTGTGTAACTATCTATTCAAAACAAAAGAGCGGTTACACAATACACACACACACACATACAAATCTATATATTATCTAGAAGTTACAAACGAAAGAAGTGAAAATAAGACTTATAAGGCACTTGAAACCTAATTTAATAATTAGATATGGGTGCCTTCATAAAATGTTATATATTGTTAATGTGAAACCACCGTCAGTAATGTGAACTTGTGAAGCCGAGAAGGCACTCGGGATTCTGATTCTGTTAAAAAGAATCAGCAAGAAACTCAATGGATACCAACACTTTTAAAAAGAAGTTAACAAATAAATCACATTGAAAGAAATTTAACATAATTAAATTTAATATTAGGTTATTAAAGCTTTAAGAAAGAACAATTTCTAAGCACCACGGGTTTTTTACATAAAACATTTTTAAGCAAAGTACATTTTTGTTTCCGATTTTTTTGATAGTGTTTCCTTATGTTATTATACGTTGTTAATAAAATAAGCAACACAGACAAAGTCGTGGCTATCAGCTTGTAGTATATTCATAGACAGAGGAAATGCTGGCTTCGATGGAAACATGATATTTTCACATGTGCCAAACAGTAGCCATTGAAATTAATTCGCAGTCATAACGGCATATGAATGAAAATGAAATAAAATTTTGAGATTTAATACTTTGAGAATAAAGTTTCTTTTCCGTTCTGATTTATTTCTCGCTTTCTTATGAATGGAATCGCCTTATATTAGCTTCAGAGGTTCCTTGTTCGCTCATTAGCGGGCTTCCAACTAAGGGCCGCATTAAACGTTAAAAAGTAGGCTAGGTACACTTTGTTCTTTTAACGTTAATTTTTTGTTCAATTAAAATAAAAATATCATATGCCTATTTGTGACTAAAAGTCCAAAATGGCAAATAGTAGGTACTACTCGTGTATCGCGCATGACTATTAACATCATCGGAACTGCAAAATCGATTTTTTTTAAATTGATTTCATAAAACGTTCCTAAATAACCAAGTCTAACATCAGCTGAAAAGAAAAATATTATTTTATGCATAGTTCTTTAATCACTTAATTTATAAATGTCGGTATTTTAAAAATATATGTAAAAAGACGCATGCAATTTACACTTTGCATCGCTGTCTTGTAAAGTAATTTTTTTCATATCCGACATTTTTGATAGTCATGGGCGATATTTTTTTTTTAATGTTATATTTAAAAAGAGCCGTCCAGGTGATAATAGTTTCGAAGCCGGGTTGATACTTGATACTTCTCTACTAAATTTGTCATTAATTTCGTGTTCGTTGGATGAGGAAAACATGGTGAGGATATCTTTATGTTATACTTCATGTATGTACCCAAAGATATTTGAAATTTTAATATTTCTATGTATGTACCTATGTTTCCTAACCCATGGTAAAATAAGGCGAATAAAACTCAAAATCCGTCTCCTTCATAAGAAAAAAAGTCCTAGCGGTTATTGAAGATTTCTAAAATTTTTAGAAAATCGTTTATTCTTAATATTAAATTTAAGAGAAAAATAATTGGGTTATATTATAACAGGAAACAATAATAATACATTGTATCATTAAATTTTATCCTCACTACTAAGTGTAACATTTAAAACATACATAGTTTTAGTAATTTATGTTTATTGCGAAACGACGTATTAGGTTGAATTCCGTATCGTAATGTTATCCGTCCTTTACCAACGTATTAGCCAAGCGAATGTAAACAGATAATAATATTGAAATAAATACGCATTTAAGATACGCAGCGGGCCGCGTTTGACAACATACGATTTTATACATCGTGGAACGTATGTAGATATGCGTACGTTCCGGCGCCTGGTTCATTTATCTAATGCACATTGCATTTGCTTTTAGTTTTTAGTGTGGTTACGCCACGCTCGCTCCGCAACAGAAATAACGTAGAATATCGGTCACAGACTCGGCTCAGAATGAACGATTCGTATTAATTATTGCTGGACGGTGCAGCACTATCGTGTCGAACGGGCCGCGCGCGGACGTACCGTGCTCTCTCTCTCGACATCTCGGCGTAAAGCGCGCGAACTAACGTCACTTTGACGTTTCGAAAAATATGATATAAAACTCTTTGTTTTCGATCGTTATTTATTCGTTTAATGGGATGCGAATTCGCAGATTTATCGCAGGTCATAATGGGTATCTCGGCATGTTTTCGTAACGTTTACATTAGGAAGAAATATCACGATAAGTAATCGGGCGAGTGCAAATGTCGCCGATATCGCGGACCGGTCTCGTAAGTTCAATTGTAACGCAGTAACGGTGCCGCGCGCTAAGAGACGAGCGTTCGCGGAATCCCACGGTTGATTCATACACCGGTTATCGTGTTTTGTAGCGAGCGGT
The DNA here is from genome assembly GCA_036937285.1 of Euphydryas editha. Lineage (NCBI taxonomy): Eukaryota > Metazoa > Arthropoda > Insecta > Lepidoptera > Nymphalidae > Euphydryas > Euphydryas editha. The sequence goes on along the minus strand of JAUPFZ010000019.1, from coordinate 3,131,329 downwards.
AGAATGTGTGAGGTCACAAGTTGGATACCACTCGCCGTAGTGGAAACACTGCGCGACCGTTCCGCGCAGCCTGTCATCGCGTGGCTGACCGCGATACGCGCCACGATCGAGGAGTACGACCCGCTGGTCGTCGTCAGGCCCCCGTCCGCCACCTCGCAGGAAACAGAGTCGGACGACGCCTTCGACGAGATCCTCTCCCAACTGGGCAAGGAGATATTCAAGCTGGATGAGTACCAAAGAAACCTCGTGCCGTCTGAGAAGGAAGTGTCCCCGAGTATCCTGAACATTTTCGACGAGTGTTTACAGGGGATGGAGCGGCAAGATTACGTCGAAACCGAAACCAAAGTGATATGCAAACCAAAACAAGTACAAAAGGAAAACAGTGCATCTATTGAGTGCAGTGACTGTGAGCCGACCCTAAATGACGCGGATCTCTCATTTGCGACGAGTACGCCGGTTAAAAGTGAAGTAATGAAAGACGACAGTCGCAAACCTGCGCCTCCCGTACCACCGCGAAAAGTGAAAATGAGATCACCGTCGCCTTCGTACGATAACATCGAGTTCAAAGACACCGCGGAACCGACGAATGAATCCGACAGCGACTCGGCGAGCACGTGCTGGAGCTACAAGGAGTGCAACGTGGACAACGATACCGATGCACCGAAGGGCACGTACGCGGCGGTCTGGTCGCACTCGAGCGGGTATCACAACTCCGACGAGATACTGCGTCAAGTATTGTCGCAGGCTCAGCACAGAGCGACAATATTAACTCTGTCCTTCGATACGGTGAGCGAGTTCTCGCCGCAGCCCTTCTCTGTTTACGCGCTACGAGAGGTGGGAGACACCGGGGACAGGTGCGAGTCAGTCGGCGATATGACGCCGGACAAGCCGTGCGATGACGGCTACGAGCCGGTACGCGACGCCATCACCGACGAGAATATTTACGAGGAGATCGAGTACGGGTGTAGTTACACGGACGAGGGGTGTTCGTGTGGTGGCAGTGTTGAAGTTGAGAGCTGTTCTATCAGTGCCAGCTCGGAGGGCGTCGGGAGAGAAAGCCCCTTGTACGCAAACCTAAGGGATCACGACGCGTACGCGATTCCACCAGATGTGATTTATTGGAAGAATTTGCTTCTGGATCCGTTTTACAATGATGATGAGGAAGACGAGGTTAGTATAAATTTCTAAATTAAATCTCTTCAATTTTACCCATGTAGGTATCATCCATCCATCTATTTAAAAGTAGCAAAAAAAGTTCTATACAAAGAATACATGATATTTAAAGCCGTAAAATTACAAACCGTTTCAAACATTTTCGTTTGTAATTAAACCCGTTTTAATTTAAAAAGACTATCATCTTGTTTGTTTAGGTAAATACAGTGACATCAATGTTGTTTTATATTTACTGTTGTTCATTTTCAAATAAACAACAATGTAACAGCTGTACAGTTATCCATTTAACACAAACCATAACAACAATAATACAATTTATATCAGTAATGCTCTATTTTATAGTTTATCGAATATAAGGTCAATTAGCGTACTTAGTAACAAATATAAATGGGAATTAATAACCTAAGATTTTTATACTCAAGTGATTAAAACCTAGCTTCCAAAACAATTATGTCTTCCGTTTCCATGTATAAAAAAAACTACACACAGTACTTTATATATTTATTATATAATATATAAGATATAGATAACAGTATTAAATTATAATATATTACATATTGATTAAGAAACTTATTTATTTCCATGTATAAATTAGTAATTAAAATATTTAATACTCTTTTAAGTACTATATTTTTACTACTTTATACTTAAGTTAATAAAAGACACCATAACATCACCATCAGACGGTTTAAGCTTATTGTTCTGCTAATAATTTTTTTTTACATACATTTTTTTAATGATTAATATTAAAAGAATCATTAAAATTAATTTCAAAGCAAAGTTTCTATATTTATATAAAAATACATTGAGTAAATTATAAAATAAACATAGTTATAAAAACGATAAATACAAATTAATATAAACTAAATAGGACGATAGCTAATAAATGGCAGAACGAAGCCTTGATGCGCGCGAGTCGTCCGAAGTTAATCAATCGATCGTTAAAGGAAATCGCGTAATAACGATTGTTATTATTCACAGACATCATCGCACCAAAAACGACATGTCTTTGTTTTTATAAACTGTGTGCTAACTTGTTTACAAATGTGTCACTATATATATTTTTTATTTGTTTACAATGTTGCATGTGACGAATTTGAGGAAGAGGATAATCCCCAAGATTCCCCTCTCCTTTATTTATTATCTATATTAATAATTATTATAAAGCTGAAAAGTGTTTACATAAAAATTTATGACAATATAGATGAAGCCACGTGTTTCATCTAGTCTAGATAGATTATAAAAATATGTGTCGTGATCTTATCGTAAAATTGCCCACATCATGAAGGTTCATGAAGTGTCGCATTTCATGAAATGTTTCACTGTCCATTGGCCACATTATAATGTGCTTTGGCCAGATCAATGATAAAAAAAACGTAACCTCACATAATATTCTGGATTTTTATTATATATTTTATGGACACCCAATTTTCATAATGTGGTCAATCTTGATGTCAAAATTACACGATTTAATGATATGGTCAAATTTTGTTGCCCACATCATGAAATGTGACCACTTCTTGATGTGGGCAATTCTACGACATGGCCACGACATATGTATTACAAGATGAAATAAACACATACAATGTATCTTAATATTAATGATACTATTAAAATAACTAACGAAAATAATTTTTTTTAGATTGTCTTATCAATTAATTCCAGTTTATCTTTGTAGTTTTGAGGAAAATATAAAAATATCATTTACCTTATTCATTTGAACTGTGTAAGTTACACAATAAAATTTAAATATAATTATAATGTTATTATTTTTAGTTACGACATATTCTTATAATAATATATATACCTACTTACGAGTATAAGGAACTATCAAATTATATAAACGTGAAATTAAATCAGAAACGTTTATATATACGTATACATATCTCGATATATATATTTCATATTTTAGATTTCTTAACTAACATCTTAAAAATCTTAAAATAAACATTATCAAGGATTGATTTAAAAATATCTTCACTACTTACAATTATATTTGCATACCTGCGGCTACGCAACTTCCATCTGGCTTTATTATAATTAATAAAAATGTATTACTTTTCATACTATCTATCGATCTTTTGTTATACAAAATTTCATCTCGATCTGTTCATATTAATGAATGTAATTGTAAAAAAGCGTTTTTGTTGAGAAAGTTTTTAGGCTAAAATATATCTCGTCATGACTCACAGCAGACGTCATAACTGTAAACATATATTATATATAATAGTATAATTGCTCAACATTCAATAATTAAAACAATTAGTTTTGTATCATCTAGTACTTTATTATAATTATCATACAAACGTAATTACTCATAATGAACAGTGACGTCATTGTTTCTTAAATTATCTGCGTCATTTGTTTAATTATTACAAGAACAATCAATAAACTACAATAAACTAAACACTCGAGTGACGGAGCGAAGCGAGTGCAATGCTTAATATTTCATTAAAATATCTATTACAACAATATGTATATTAAATAATTTTAAAATAATCAAAATACGCTTGTAAAGCCGCGGAAGTTGTTTAGTCAATTATATATAAAGTAGAATATTTAAAAATATATTTAAAATATTGTAATTGATTTTAAATAGCATTAAATTAAGAAATTACGACAAATTGATTAAATAATCAAATTAAAAAGGTCTATGTCATTTCAAATAAAACGATTTAAAATTTGAAATACAATATAAATAAATAATTATTAATTACTAGTTACGTCTCTCAGCTTTACCCGTATAGGCAGGTACTAACTTACTAACTTAAACGTTATTTAATTACTTTTTAATAGTTATCTTACATAATCATATTTAGTTTTAAAAAAATATCGCTGATTTAAAAAGTAATTTTTTTCGAATTGAGCGATCAAGAAACGCGATAGCTCTAAAAATATATATGCATTTATTATATATGTATATTAAAAAAAATAAAATCACAAATGATGATGATAATATTAGGTTTCGTTAAAAATTACAAAAAAAAAAATTAAGTTACTTTAAAATGAAATGTTAAAACAAACTTATCCTAGTGGGTGCTGATGGGAGTGACACTTTTATTTTATTCATTACTAGCTGCCCGCCCCGGCTGCGCCCGGGGAATGTATGTGTACCTAAACCTTCCTCATGAATCACTCTATCTATTGGTGAAAACCGAATTAAAATATCGCGAACAGACATACCGAAGCGGCCGAGGACTGTTTTATAATATTTAGTGATAATTCCCAAAAATAAGATAAAAAAGTAGGTAGGTACTATGGAGATTTAAAAATAGCTACAACTCATACTACAAACTACAAAGGGTATCCTTATCTGTTTTACCTGCTCAGATAAAAGTTCGGAGCGGTTAAAATTTTCTATATATATGCCGATAATATTGTTTATTAACCAAAAGAATACGTACAATACTTAATGTTCTTTATCTCATCGTAGAAGTAACATTATTATAATATTATTCAACGATATTCACAATTTTCTAGCCATTACTCCATTGTGTTGTCCATGTGGGTCTCACCACCGTGCCTCTGAGAGTACGGAAAGCCTTCAAGTCCCGGTTGTTATAACAAACACCCGATAGCGATATACTCATGATAGATAAATTATCCGCCAACCCGCAGTGGGGCAGCGTGGTGAATTAAGCTCTTAACTCTTCTCTCATATGGAGAAGCCTTTGAAGTGGTATAAAATATTAATATATACGTAAAAACAATTGAAATACCTACACTGTTTCATCAATTATTTATTATTTACCTACTTAAAATAATTTAATTCGTCATTAAAAACCACACATGTCATCAAAACTTTTCCCGCGCATAAGACAGATTAAAAAAATCTTTAATGGATAATTCTTAATCTGTTATTTAACTTGCAAATTATAAAAAAAAAACAAACATGTAAACGCAGTACATAATGCATTAAGTAACTTGAATGTTCGTCACGCGATTTATGAGCAAATTATTAGCGAATTATATTCTGGTTGCAAAATTATAATAACATGTTTTGAGCTAACGTTCTCGAAGTACTATTGTATTAAGAAACGGTGAATATGTATATAGAAAATAATAAATAATATAATTTGACCGATGCCCGAAGTTTTGCTCGTGCTTAAGTAGATCAAAAGAAAAAAAAATAACTTAAATAAAAAAATCACTTAAATAAAATTAAAAAAAAAACACACGAACATTATATCTGCCGCTGGATGTCCATTGCTTAAAGTAGGCCTGCAACAATAAGCTTATGTACTTCTAGTTTCAAAAACAGTGTAACTCTCATACATACCTTAATTTCTCTTAAACCCCTTACGGTTGAAATTTCAAAATACGCTGAAACGTTTTCTTATTTATTTCTCATTCATACCCGCAATAAAAAAATTACTTCTAACATATATTTTTTTAACCTACTCGTATTTTACACTCTACTTAGTAAAAGAGCTTTCCAGTTCGTCGGAAATGATGAAATAATAATTATGTTCAAATATATAATTATAACATGTTATTTTATAATTATTACAATTAATATCTAAAAAAAAAAAAAAAATTGGCTGAGTAAATTACACCTATTGGTAGTAGATTGCAAAAAATAGATTAAAAACCCATCAGCCTTCTTTCCTGTCTTCGCCATTCTATGTGACAATGGCGAAATTATCCGTGCTACATATTGGCACTATTGAAAGTCAATTAAACCAAATGAATAAATTTGATTTAAATATATGTATATACTTAGTAACTGTTTCATTTTATGATTTATTATTAATATCTTAAATAAACAATAACTTTTGACCTGTATCGAATAACTCATTTACCGTTATCTAACTAATAAACTGAGATAAGACGAAAGTACATTTATGTCTTTTTAATAATTTATCTTTTAAAAGAGATAACTATATTATTTTTTAATTCTAACAATGAACAGCGGTATTTCAGTCTTTTACGATATTTTTGTTTTATTGATATTATAAATATTGCGAAAATAAGTCTGTATATGATTTTTAAAAGAGTAATTGATGTGTTTCTAGCTGGTTCTTCCCAGCTGAATCAACATTACAAAACGGTGGTAGCTTTACATTTGGTTATAATTAATTAATTAATTAATTAAATTGTTTTGTTAAATTGCGATTTAAAAGTGCTTTTGAGACCTTGAATAAAGTAAAAATATTTTGATTTAAAAACAAATTGCAATGAACTACTTACTGAATTCTGAAATTACGATAAATATTATAAAGATCAGTTCACAATGTTCACGAATCATAAAGAATTAGTTCACAATGTGCTTATGATAATATCAACTGTGATTTGTAATGCTGATGAGTTAGAAATGTGGTTCACTGTACTTAGTGCAAAAACACCTAAAGTTGACTTAGTTCCGTAGAAAAAAAAATTATATCTCATGCTAACTTAATGTTATTCGATTTTATGTATGTACATATGTTAATATATTCTGCTTTGTCGTTTTTCTTTTTTTTTTAAATTATTTATTAATTCGTTATATTACGTTTAATTCATTAATTTGTTTGGCTTAATGGTTTTAATGGTGCCAATAAATCACGGACGATTTCGTAATTATATCAAATTAATTAATAATATGTATTCATTCTTGCATTATGACAGTTTCTGTCAAAAAATAACCACAGATTGTCTACACGTCTTACAAACGCGAAAAAAAAAACTCTACGTACAAGAAATTAATTAATATATTAAATAAATAAATATGTTTAGCATTTAATTTATTTATTTTTTAAGTATGTTTATTGACGAATTACTTTTTTTAGTTTATTTGTATTTTATTTTTGTAAATGAAATTACTAATTTTATTTCTTAATTCATAAACATATAGGTGTTAATAAATTAAATACATAGCGTGCTAGAAGTATGTTATAAATTGATCAATTATATCTTTTAAAACCGTGTAATTGCAATTGTTTAACGCTTTCTTGTATAAATTGTTAATTTTTTTCAAATATACAATACTATTAAGCTGTGATTGATGCTTATTGAAAACTGTCAGCGTAGAATTTAAAAATGCATTATAAAACCATGGTTTGACCATTATATTGTTATTTAATTTCATTTCATTTCCCAATTCATTTTTTTAATTAAATAATCGTATTTTAATATATTCGATAACTAGTTGATAGACGTGACTTTACCTGTGTTGCTTATTATATGTGTTCAGAGGAAAAAACATCGTATTAGGAAGATCGAAAAAAATTGTATTTTTCTTACAAAATTTATTTGTAAAAAAAAAACACAGTCCTTATAAACCGTTGTTATTATTTAAGAATTTATATTAAATGATGATATCGTAATATTTGTTTTAGGTAAGGTTTAAATGTCTAAGAAATAAAACTCAGGGGATTTAATTGAAACTCATCAAGTAGTTTGTGGTGATGCGAATAATCGACGACTCTATCATTTTATTTATTTCATCATCATCATCATCATCATCATATTATCAGCCATTAAATCTCCACTGCTGAACGTAGGCCTCCCCCATCGATCTCCAGATCGACCAGTTCGAAGCAACCTCCATCCAACGGCTTCTGGCGTAACTCCTCAAGTCATCTGTCCATCTCGTGTTTATTTATTTAGATAGTTATTAATTATAGCTTACCTTGATAGAATAAATGTTTTATTTGTTACAACAAATTAATTCACTCCCGCTTTAATGGAATCACATGATATTATTTTTTATTTGGGTTTATATGTACGAGTAGTTTTAACATTAATAGGCTTAACACACGGCCTAATGTTTTTAACACCAGATGCTTAAAAATAACAGGACCGTACTAAGACTTTCGAAAAAAGAACAAAATTTTATCAATATACTAAATATACAAATGCGTAAACTCTTGAAGTATTATTTTATTATAATTAATAATTTTATCAGTAGTTTTTTTTTTTAACATTATTAATATCAACAAATGAAATTTTATTATGTTTAAAAAAAGCTTGATTCTTTTTCCTTTATCATATCTAAATTTGTTTTAATCTCAAGAAGCATCACAAGTTTGCTGATTATATTTACTTTTCAGAGAAATAAAAAAGAAAATTTTATATATATTATGTTATAAGAAACGTATATGAAGCAAATTTATGTGGCGATGCGTTTGATGTTTAACCGTTGCTTTAATCGTTAATTAACATTTTTATTGTTTCCTATATTATCTAACTGTACAAATATATGAAAGTGGAGTGAATTTTATCTATGTCTATACTTATAATAAAACTAACAGGTCCAATTCATTACATTAAAGATATCTTGAAAAAACTTATTTGACAACATTCCTTAGTCGATATTGTAGCCAAAACTGTAAGGTTTAACTGCTGAATGAATTTTAATGAAACTTTAACATGAATTACTTAAGTTTGTAATGAACCTAAAGTTAAAATTCAGCAGTAAACGATTTTGCTACGATGACGTATTTATTTCAAATGTAGATTTCTTTTTATATTCGTTAAGTGTTTGTAATCACCTTATGGGGAATATTTTCTTTTCATTTCAATTGAGTCCTTACTACGAGCTAGTACACTGAATAGTTTTTTGAACCTGAAAAGTACAGTTATCCTAAGGGGGGAAATGAATTTCAAAATTCATTTCCCCGCTTCGTTTGATATTACATCAAACGAAGTCGTGGCTACAGCTGGTGAAATATATAATTAAAGCTTAACATATAGACAAGACCTCTAGGCAGACATAGTCTAAACCAGTGTTTCCCAACCTTTTTTAGGCCATGCCCCCCCTAACCTTAGGCCATGCCCCCCCTAACCTTAACATTAAATTTTTTATGCCCTCATGCATAATTTTTAACCTTCAAAATTGTTTTGTTCCCTAAAGAAATATAAATGATAAGTTTTAGGAAGAAATCACTATGAAATTCTTATCAAAACTTCGTAAGTAAAATTTCAAAACATATAATGAAAAAAAACTAAAATTTATAGACGTAAGCTGTCAAAAAGATAATAAACAATTGGACAAGTTATAGCATTGCATTTAAATAACCCAAAGCGAAAGGGTTAAAGTCGTGTAGAGTCCATTTTTAAATTGCCCCCCTTAACTATCAAATTGCCCCCCAGTGGGGCGTAGGCCCCACGTTGGGAAACACTGGTCTAAACTATAAGGGCTTCATAGTTCAATTCGTCCCTGTAGTAAACGAGAAAAAGTTAGTACGACTATTAAAGCCAATTACGGTATGTAACTGTTATTTATTTGAATGGATAATATTACTATAGTATTAGATAGTGTGAAATATATATTTTGTTAGATCTCGTATACTTATTAAAATAAATAAAATGATACTAATTGTGTAACAGCGAATGAAAAATACACTAAACGTTACAATTAAATGTATTTCAATTACATTTACAACGTAATAAAATTAATATGAAAAAAAAAACAGACCTTAAAGAGAAAGTTTTATAAACAAAACGGAACATTAAAAGCTAACGTATTTTTGATTAATAAAAAAATTAATAAATTTAAGACAAAAATATAAAAATTGTAAACTTTATAAAAATAGTCACAATTATTGCAATTACATTAAAAATATAAGTGGTTATAACGGCGTAACAAACAGAAACCATGATGGATGACACATAATGCGTGTTGCTTATCGAATTTGTGGAATTTACATGTATATTTAACTAGTATTTAATTTTAGAGATAGTAAAAATCATAGTTATTTACGTACGCTGTGACGTAATTATTGTTACGTCATTCAGTTTTCTCTAAAGAGGTCCGGTTTAATAACAAACCTATTTACGTCTTCTTAAAAATGGAGTATTGTAATCAGTAAATATTTCGATACTTAAATTTTAATGGCTGTATTTAAACTTTTCTTAATTATTAATTTTTAGGGTGACGTACATACCTACAAATTAATATCATACTAGCCTACCTTCGCTGTTTTACTTGAATTTATGATAATACTTTGTTTATATGAGTCATAGTGTCATGTTTTATAACATAAGTTATGACGTATTTAATGTGTAATTTTAGTAAGTTACATTAAAATCGATTTAGTGTTTTTGAGATTATAGCAGAACATAAGTACTTAAAAATAAATATGTACCTACTGTTCTGTACTGTATCAGCCTGTAAACAACCCACTTTTGAGCGAAGTCCTCTTCTCCATATAGAAGGGTTGGAGCTTCCACCACTCTGCTCCTATAACTACCATGAGTAACGATTATTATCAGATGTCTATGATAACAACCGGGACCGACGGCTTTACGTGCTCTCCGAGGCACGGTGGGGAGACCGCAGTGCACTCATCACATCGTTAACGATCGTTACCCATTATAAGGAAAATAATCCGCTAACCCGCAGTGGATCAGCGTGGTGGATTAAGCTCCAACCCTTCTGTATGGAGAAGAGGCCTTCGCTCAGCCGTTGGTGGTTTCGATTACTACACCTATCTGACTAATATTATGGACATTCTTCTCTTTCACGCAAAAGTATACTGAACCAATTGCAATCAAACTTGGTACGTAGATAGCTGGATATCTAGAATAACACGGGCTTTTTATTCTGGCATTACCACGGGATCGGAAGTTAGGCAGGTAAAACCGCGAGGTGCAACTAGTAGTTTATAGTAGATCATATTTGATACATTTCCGCATAATAATGCATGAAATTATTTGACCCATTTATTTTTTCGTTACGTAAATATCATTGACGACATCGCATCGTATGTGTTAAGAATATGTTTATGTTATCTATGGCTCACGTGCAACTTATAAAGATAATTATTATTATTTATTTACATATTTAATAATTTTTTTTTACATCAAAACTACTGCCTGTTTGCCTTAATGCTTATTCTAGTAATAAAAGCCTATTATTTTTTATTACCAACAATCTGTTACCCGCGACTTTGTTCATGATTCAACCTATACCTCGGAAACAGTATATTTTACCGGGATAAAAAGTAGCATTGTGCAATTTCTGATATAAAACAGCGTGTCATTCTCTGACTTCTAAACTATGCAAGATAATATCAATCCCTTGCTCTGTGAAAAACAAGTCTATCCCACGGAAAGCGTATACGCTTACAATATAATTTAATATACATATTTTTCCAGGACACATAACCTATATCTGTGCGAAATTTCATTAAAATCCGTTCTGTCGTTCTGGCGTAATTGAGGAACAAACATCCACCGCATTTATAATTAAGTAGTATTATTATTACAATCCTATTATACATTATATTGATTATATTAATATGAACATAACTACAAAATATACAGACACTAATCACAAACATATTTGAATGATAAAAAAAAAGTTAAATGTCAACACTTCGACAGATAAGCTTTTATTTTGATGGTAATTTATCTGCGTTTGCGCACATTTGCACAGCACATGCCGTACCGTCTCAATGATCACAGATTAGTATCTGAGGGATTTTTTTTTATTTAAATTTATTTTCGTCGTAATATTTGCGAAGATGTCTTGCAGTTTGTTAAGGAAAATCTCGCATTACCCTGACACGTATTTATAGTAGAAATGTTTTAATTACACACATAATATAATATTAATAATAAATACGGTGTTATAAATTTGATGTATTTTTAAAAGATAAAAGATATAAAGATAGAAATAAGAAGTAAAATTGACATTCCGAATCGGTGGTAGCTTCAAATTAACTATTATTAATTAAATAATAACATTACCATGTAAAATGAAGATTCAAAAAAGCTTTTGAAGCCTACTTGAACAAAGGAATTTCTGATTTTGATTTTATCTTTGTGGCTGTCTGTGGTATCGTAATTCCTAATCGAACATACTGATTTTAATGCAATTAATTTTGTTTGAAAGCTGTAAAATGATCGAAATGGTCTTTACCTATAATTTATGAAAATCTATTCAGACGTTTTATGATAATCAGCTTATACATTGTGTATTTTTTTTATTTTTTATAAAGAATTTCTCAATTTAATATTTAACTTGTATTGAAAATATGAAAGAACTTTTTTTGTTTTCCATTTGGTTTAATGTGTCCTACTTAATCTTATCTGAAAATAGTCACAATTATTACAACATTTAGTGTATATAACTATACTCATTACATTTATTATTAATTTCAACGTAATAACTGTGCATTTTGATATTTTTCTTGTAATCTTTTACTATTATAAATGTAAAAGTTTGGATGGATGTTTGTTATATACACGCGTAAGAACGACTGAACGGATCTAAATGAAAGGCAGAGAGATTAGTTATAGTCTCGGACAGCACAAGACAATTATTTTATCTGGGAAATATGTACGGAACTCGTAAAAGAGATTTCCATGAAAACGAAGCCGCGGCCAACAGCTTGTTTCTAATATTCTTTACAAAGATAACTAAATACTTCGTCATCAATCAAGTTTATTAGCATATTATTATGAATAAAACAATGAGTGTCAACTGTCACGTCGGCAGACAAACAGACGCCCAGGCGAGCAATTTCTAACCTCCATTTAGTGCCCATATATAGTTAGCTATTGTATATTGCACAGACCTGCCTAGGTTACATAATTAGCAGCTGTTTAGTAAAGACGACCTAACTTTAATAAATATTTGCAACTAGCTGTGCCCCGTGATTACACTCGCTGTAGCTCGGCACTACATAGTACATAGTAGCGGTAACTTGGTAATCGACATATAAACTTTCATCCCCATTTCAACCCCCTTAAGAATGTAATTCCAAAAATATTGAAAATGATCATTTTGAATCGTTAATAATTTTCATACTTCAATCCCCATTCTACCCCTTTAGGAAAGTCGTTTTCTAAAATCCTTTCTTAGTTGACGTATCCTACTCGTAATCTAAATCCCTGACTTATTGTTAGTAAAAACATAAGTGGCAACATTAAAAGTAATTGTCCGTAAGGTCACTGAACTCTTATTGGTGTTTTGACAACAAATCATTATTATATTCGCGTTCAAGCAAAAATAATATTATAAATCAATATTTTTTATTTGATGTACATTTGTCACTACTTCGATAAATAATTAATTAATTACATAAATTATATTGTTACTATATTATTTTGTTGAATGGATTATAGTCTAGTCAACAAGTTCAAAAACGTGTTAAATAGAAATAAAGCTCCTAAAAATATGTGCCATAGCTCATTGGATTTGGAATGACGTCTAGAAAAATGTTTTTCAAGGGTATATTAGCACAAAAAATTGCGATTGTTATTAACAAAATAAGAAAAAAAAGGTATTTAGTTTTTCATTAATAACTTTTAAAATAAAATATTTTATTATAGCCTAATTTAAAATATACTTCATTTTAGTGAATTATCTACGTATAAAGCTTATTTATTTTCATTGTGTTAAAAAAATTCGGTTCAATATTTATTTATATGTATAAGAATATTAAAATTAAAAAGAAAGAACCTCATGTCTCATAATTTCATTAATTTTTAATTAAATTGTAATTTATTATTTTAATTTGTAAAATTATTGAAACTTATCAAAGAGCTGAATCATTAAGAAATATTTCAAAAATATATCCCTTTGATAACTTAACCTAATTAACTTTTCCGAAATGGCGCGTAACCTATGCGCGGCCATTTTGAGATTTTTTCTCTTTTAGTTTAGACTTAAGAGAGTCGATAATAAACCGCGGTTAACTGGCTACCAATAAAACTGACCTAAATCTACCTTGGTCTGAATGATCTTTTTATAATACATTTTATAGATAGACGCAACTTTAATAGCTACTATAGACATTATGTAAATTTTACGGTTATCTGTGGCCGTTCGTTCTATTTCTAAACCATTCTATATTATAATGTTAACTTATTCTTAAAGACTGGTGAGTTGATTTTGATATAAATATTCGATAATATATTTTATTAAAAGTAGAGGTGCAGTTAATTGCGTTTTGATTTGTAAATATCCATGATAAATATGTTTTGTTAGTTTTTGCAGCTTTTGTCAAAATATCTAGTTATATTTTTATTGACTATTGGTTTTAAACGAACGAGACCATGAAAAGATTTACGATTATCAAGACGAGTAGTACTATCTATGTATAATAATTTTAGCTAATTGATGACGTCAAATGTTAAAAAAGTTAATATCTTGTTTAATACTAAAATTATAATAAATCGAGTGGGACATATAATGATATTCTTCACAATGTTAATAATTTGTAATTTGAACAAAAGCTCGTGTGAGTGTTTCAACAATGGCCACCTTCCACGATCTTTCTCCATTGCGCAACTCACTTTTCATTTCATTGTTTTACAGCCATGATTTAAAATACGCGATTCTATTCTATTTATGTCTATTAGTTTTTTATTGTGTACCTACTCAAAAACAGCCATATGAGATTGTGCCCCTCACTCTACCCGCATAAATGGTGCGAAAAGAGCACAGATTATTTCGCTAAGACACGTAGGATGGATAATACACGGAGTACGAATAGGTACATACTTTGTTAAATTTTTAACATGGAAAACATAGTAGTAATTTAGTTAAAAAGTAGCTCTAAAACGGAGTTTTAATATTAAAAAAATGAAAATCCTACAGATTTTCTTTCGATTTTAATTATCTAATATATTTAATATGTTATATATTTTATTTAATCTAATTTTGGTTTTATTTACTGTTTATATAAGACTTAATGTGACCAGTTTTTTTTTTTAACTTTTTAGTTATAGAGTTTTTTTTTTTAATTTTAATATTTAATAATAAATTATCGTCTGTCTGTTCCTCGCGTATATGTCAACAGTTTGACAGGTCGGCTGGTAGGTACACCATAAAAATCATCACTTCCTTCCTATGAGTTATGACATTATGTTTTATAAGTTTCCTCAATAAATATTTAATACGAGAATAATTTTAACAAATATACAAACAGACCACAAACGATCTCCTAATATTATCATAGATAAAGAAGGATTTGTTATTAATATTATGTATACGATAACTTAAAATTGAGGATAAACACTTACGGTCTTACTCATAAACGTTTCTTAATATTTAATCCATTGCTTAACAACTGATCAGCAAAAACCTCACTCATAAACACTATTTAGCGTTAAGAAGTCGTTAAGTAATGCGTAAATCGCTGTCAAAATTAAACCCTGCCGAGACATAGTTTAACCCTCGTTGAGCGGCAAGATGGCGGATTTCACATAAATCAGCTGTTCTATGACGACGTCTGATCTACTTACTTGCGTTTGTTTGTTAGTAAGAAGAGATTTAGAATGAAATTTCCTCTATATAAAAATTAATATATACTAAATTAGCGTTATCTGTCTGTTTAATACAGATATTTAGAGGTACCTAATTTTAATTATAATAACATAATTTAAATTAGGTTATATCTGAAGTAAATTTATTAATTCAATATTTAATAAGCTTTGTTGAATTTTGTAATTGAGGATCCGACTACTACCCATCAAAATAAAAATGATTAGAAATTAGAATATTGATCCAAGTTCCTGTCAATGGAGGTCACTAGTAGTGACTCACTACAATATCGAGCTTCGAGAGTTTTCTCTATAATGTTAATAGATGTCGCTTGAATATTATTTTTAACAATTTCGTTCATTCAATTTCTGTATCTAATCGATTATTTTGGCTATAATCTGTGCCAACCATCTATGTATCGTTCTGTACTATTACGTATATATGAATAATAAGAGTTGACCTAAAGGTTGTAGATACCAGGTCATAAAATCCCAAAAAAAAAAAAAATGTATCGTTCTTTGTTCGTTTCTTAACTAAGTAACAGCTAGTCAATGTTTATAAGTAAACAAAAGTTAATCCTTGATTTATAACTTATGAGTGGATTAACTAAACGGTGGCTAAATATTACTTAATGTGATTTTTATAAGTAAGACGGTTATTGTCCTGTTATTATGACATGATTCAAATCCAGGCGTGGCAGAGTTTTCAAATGTACATTATGTACATTATTATTAGCACTTCAATAAACTATATTTGATTTCAATTTCAAGAACGTGTGTACATTTGATATTTATGAGAAATGTAAACAGTTACATATCTATCTAGGTCAATTAGAAAATAATATGAAACAGGGTAAAGTTTAGATTTTAACTTATACATATAATGTATCTATGTTGTGCTTAATTTAATAACTAGCGGCCCGCCCGGGCTTCGTCCGGGGTATGTATGTATATGTGTACCTAAACCTTCCTCATGAACCACTCTATCTTTTGGTGAAAACCGCATGAAAACCCGTGCAGTAGTTTTTTAATTTATCGCGAACAGACAGACAGACGCGGCGGATATTGACTTTGTTTTATAATATGTACTCGTAGTGATTAATAAGTAAAAATGTTCAATATATATGTTGTAAATTTTCATGGTCATTAACATGATTTATATGTAAAAAGGAATATTTACCATATTTTTTGTTGGTTATTTTGACTTCCCGATATTTCGGCACCATTGCAAGAAAGTGGGAACTCCAGATGGTCATGCGTTTAGAAAATAAAACTGTTGATGCGCATAGCGCCATATAGGGTACTTTTTTTTTACTTTCGTCCGCCAAGTATCGTTTGGCGTAGCTGTAAGAACTCCGGCTAGTAAGTCGATGGTCGTCTAAAAAGGTTAATTATGTGCTATATGTGTGCTATTAATCATTACAATGGTAAGGAACTCAATAAATTTATAAATTTTAATTACTTTCTTATTAGATTAAAACAATTTTCAAAATATTATTGTTAGTCCTTGTGACAAGGTCATATATACATACAAAACCTTTACATTATTGTTATTTTTTATTATTATTTTGCTATTTCATATAGATTAAGGTAACGTTTGTATAGAAGTATTTTTTTATTAATCCCTACTTCCGCCAATTTCCTAACTACCATAAAAGAAATATAACCATACGGTGGATGTTTAATCTGTGCACGTAAATATTATCTATGGCACGCGTCATGTCTTTTAAAAATAGAACTTCCGGTAACAATAATAATTTGAGACCTACCATTCGTACTTTGTAGTTACACATTAATTGTTACATGAACTCCTTTGATATAAAATACTTCAATTAATTATATTTGAATAATATTTAAAAAAAAAATCAAAATTTCGCATTATATTATTCTTAAGAGTCCAATTTTTTCGTGATATTATATAAGTATGGTCTTTGAGATTCATCCTATTCATAATTATATTTATACTGAAATTGGTTTATAATTATTATTAGCAGTGATATTACGTAGCACGCACACAGTAAAATTTCAAATTCTACAAAGCAGAATTTAAAATTCTGCTTTATTTTATTTTTTGTATAAAGAAAGATCTATCTTTTGTAGACAACTAATCGTTAAAAGATTCACTATATACTAAGTATTAATTTGTAATGTCGAATGTTTCAATATATTTATAATTATTAAATCAATTTACAAATTGCTCTTTTAGTATTTAGTACGAATTTAATTATTTATGATGATACATATAGTATCTGCGTCGTAATATATGAACTGAAATGAATTGAGCAACCTGTGAAGTGCCACTGCTGGTCAAAGGCCCCTTCTCCATATACCACAAAAGTTGAATCTTAATTCACCAATCTGCTCGACTGCGAGTTAACGGATAATTTTTCTACTACGAGTAACGATCGCTATCCGATGTTCATGATAACAGCCAGAATTGACGACGATTGCGTTCGGATGTTTGTTATTAAAACCGGGACAGATTGCTTTACGTGCTCTCCGAGGCACAGTTGGGACTTGGGAACGAGGACACCCAGATCAGAAACAAAAATCTGTACAAATGCAATTATCTGCCCCGAGCGAACTACTCACACCACTACAAGAGATTGGTGGTATATCCCTACTAATATATAAATGCGAAAGTAACTCTGTCTGTCTGTCTATCTGTCTGTTACGCTTTCACGCCTGAACCACTGAACCGATTTTGATGAAATTTGGTATGAAGATAGAACTGAACTTGGGAAAGGACATAGGATACTTTTTATCGCGAAAATAAAGGTAGAAGGGGTAAATAGGGGACGAAATTTTCTATTGAAGTTCCTTATTGTCAAACATAAAATCATGTAAGATTGTTCAATTGTTTAAGACAAAGACAAAAAAAGCGTGCACGGGGAGGGGGGGGGGTTCGTATCGGGTGGTAGGCGGAGCGCAGAGCGGCGGCGGCGGCGGCGGGCGGGGCGCTTACCATGTCGCGCGATATAACCGAATTCCACGCGGGCGAAGCCGCGGGCGGAAAGCTAGTTACTATTTATTTATATGTGTGTAATATATACGAAAGTATAAGATGCTTATAATATGAATCATGTATATAACTTATCTGATAAAGAGTGCGTTTGATTCTAACTTATTTTTATATTAATCGTTTTATTTATTAAAAATTATAAGAAAAATACTTCCTTCTAAATTCTTATTTACATTATAAATGCGAAGTTTGTATTGGAAAATTACTGAACCGACTATAATGATACAAGTATCATACTACTACACCGACTATAAGATATTAGTATCAAGGATACTTAGATAGCTTGAGATCCAGAATAGCATATAGGCTACCCTTTATCCCGACATTTCTACGGGATCGGAAGTTACGTGAGTAAAACCACGAGGCTCAGTTAGTAAATTTTATGTGCTAAAAGCTATGAGGATCGACGGATGCTTGTTACTCTTCTCGCAAAAAGTATTGAATCGATTTTTATGAAAATTATTATGCAGATAGCTACAGATACAAGTTGACATATAAGTGACTTTTTTTATCATGAAATGAGTAAAGCCACGGGGCTCAGATTATATACAGTAAAATGATGATTTGAAGTTTATGTTCTTAAGAAATGCTGTATAGGCTATTATAGATATCCACGCGGCTATCGGTAAAGTTTCGCTCCTATGAGCCATAGCGTGACGTTTTATAGCCTACGCACATTTGGAATATTATACTTTTCATATAGCAAAATATCTTTCTTTTGTTTTCGTTGTCAATACTCATCACGCTTGGAAGGCGAGCGTATTGTGGTGTGGCAGGATATGGTGAAGCTGCTGGCCATCACCAAACTGGTTGGTGTACGCACCACTATGGCCTTAGTCGCCTTTTACTACACCTCGACAAGAAAGAAGTCGGTTCTATTTTCCTCTACCGGTCACCGCACGACTATAATAACACTACAGTTTAAATGTCAATTAATGTACTTGTTTTCTAAGTGGGATCATAAATACGTATGGATAAAAAGACGAACGATACAGAGCGTCTGCTCGGCGCCCAGTGACCTCAACGGTGACATCATTTATAAAAGCAATATTAATAATTATTGCAAGCAATACAAATCCATGACTCACGTCGTATAAAAGAACTGCGACTTGACTTGATGGTTCATTTGTTCCCTCATAGACCCCTTAGTAATGCCTCTGTCAAACAGGACGCGTTATTAGTGTTCAGCTAGAACGTCGGAACATTTTAAGTTTATTAAAGTTACTTTTATAGCACTTTTAAATGCACATTATATAAAACACAAATTATAGTTAATATGAAACATACACCGGAACGCAGATCCAGCTGAGAAGAAAGCAAGATATTGAAATTTTTACTGTTTTAAAAATTTTCGATACATCATTTATCATTTAATTAATTAATTTAGTCATATGTACTTAATTAAAGTTTTTAATTAAACCACACAACTTTGTCAATACGAGACTGTTTTACGCGCGTAATATTTACACCTTATCATTCGTTCATTCATTTTGTTTTATGGCTTTTAATGATGCTAAAAGAGCACTGAAGATTTCGCTTATGTCACGTAAAATGGAGAATTAACGAAGGAAATTGATCGGTACAGTCGAGGTTCGTTAATTATAAAAAATATAGCAAATTAAAGTCATCATCATCATTATCATCATCAAATCACCCTTCTGCTTGGTTCTCAACTGCTGAATGCAGGCCTCCCCATCGACATGAGAGCGACCGGTTCGAAGCAGCCTCCATCTAACGGCTTCCGGCGACTCCTCAAGTCGTGTGTCCATCTTGCGGACGGAAAAAAAAGTAAATTTAATTAAATACTACGTGCCTTGTTTGACCGTGGTATTATTATCTTAATGTATTGACAATGACAATTGACTGGGTGGGTGGCTTGTACTAGTAAGAATTGGTACGAATCATTAAGCAATTTTAATATACCGTTTGAAATGGTCTATATGTATCTACGAGTATCTATGAATATAATAATAATAATAATAATAATATATTCTTTATTGTACACCAATAAAAGACAGAACAAAAGAAGTACAATTAGAGAAGATGTACAAAGGCGGTCTTATCGCTAAAAGAGCGATCTCTTCCAGACAACCTTTGGGTATAGGACAAGGCAGAGAAAAGCGGTTAAGAAGTGTACAAGTAGTTGTGAAGTAAATATAAATATAAAATAATAATCTAATAAATATAAGTATAATATAATATATAAGTAAATATAATAATATAATAGAATATACATACACATTCACATACATACACAGATACACACGCATACATGTAACATATAATATGTACGAGTTTATACAGAGTAACATACGCATACATACAATCCATACTCATTTATATCATCCAAAGATGATAACGACAATCACGGCGGATTTAGTGACAAATAGTGAGCCTTAAGATACTTTTTGAAGCAGAAGAGTGATTGGGCTTGTCTTATAGAGAGAGGCAGAGAATTCCAGAGCTTAACAGATTTAACAGAGAAGGAGTTAGCATAGAAGGAAGAACTATGATGTGGAGTTTCAAGAATCAGACTTGAGTTAGATCTTAGAGAAAGATTATGGGTGTCACAAAGAAACTTAAAGCGTTCTTTGAGGTAGTGAGGTGTGTCAGGATGAAACAGTACACAGTATAGTAATGAGAGGATGTGAGTATTCCTGCGAAGACGGATTGGGAGCCACTTGAGATGTTTACGGAAGTTAGAGACATGGTCATATTTGCGAAGACCAAATATAAACCGTATGCAAAGATTCTGGAGGCGCTCAAGCTTGTTTAATTGCTCCTCATTGAGGTCAAGGTAACAAGTATCAGCATAGTCAAGGATTGGTAGAAGGAGTGATTGTGCTAACGCAATCTTAGTGGGCAGTGGAAGGAAATATTGAAGCCTTCGAAGTGATCCGACAGCTGCGAATAACTTTCGACTCAGCTCACTCAGTTGAGGTGTCCAAGAGAGATGGCTATCGAAAATTATTCCAAGATTCTTTACTTTATCGCTGTAACTAATAGCGGTGTTGTTGAAAATGACAGGTGGTATGTGTGACCAATCTATTCGGCTCACTAGTTTTGGACTACCAATAACAGTAAGTTGACACTTTGAGGGATTGATGTTTAAACCGTAAGAGCTGCACCAGTCGAGAATGTTGTTTAATTCGCTATTTAACCTCTGTATACACGTTGGTAAATCGGTCAGTTTTGCGTGCGAGTAAATCTGGAGATCGTCTGCGTATAGGTGGTAAGAAGAAGATATGTAAGGACAGATTGTATTAATAAAAATTGAAAAAATATATAATAATAAATATAATGGAATATCCAGATTTTATTATTCAGAGTTTTTTTTGTATAGGTACTGGACTGGACAATCTCGATACTTCTTTTATCATATCTATTGGAACGAAGTTCCTTACGGCAGGCTTGGAGGAGATAGGGATTTTGCTGCGTGACCGAAATGAAAAAATGTGAGACTAAAACCGTAAGAAAAACATAACGGAAGTGCGCGTGCGGGGGGTGAGAGACGCGACCGCCGCTTTCGGCACCACACTGCGACTCCGCGTGGCGCAGTAGCGCCTGCGCGTGCGCGACCGACGTCGTATTTTTTACATTATTTGTTATTTTCTAAGTTATCTTCTAATATTGTTATCTATCTATTTGTTATCTTCTAATACTAAATTTCCTTAATACTTTTATGTACTTAAATAAATAACCAATCAGCAAAATTAAAAAAAAAAAAGATATCAAGAAAATATATAAAGATAAGCAATATTTTTTTACAAATTGTGTTGCTTCTATATTATCCGAAGGAACTTCGTCCCTACCCGGCAGTAGCGTGCATTTCATATAGGCAGAAAGGCACTGCCTACCCTGGCATGTTACTAAAAATTATATATAAAACATGAACATTACATATTTTTGAAAAAGACATAAACCATAATTCAATTTAAATCCGCTTCAAAAAACCCGCCATCATATATGCGATATCAGCGCTTCGCGCGAATCGACGACCGCGACGGGCCTTTTATAAAACTTTGCCTTAAATCGCATACAAAATGTTAGCATTGACAGAACGACATTATTATAATCCTACAATTTTATAATGTCGCGCGTCATATGGAATACGAACAAAGTATTGTGTTTTTAACATTGGTCGGTTTAACAATCCAGCAGGCAGTGCCTAAATAACCTGTCAAATGAAATTGTCTTGAATTCGATACCGTTTGTACCAATAATTATGATTTTTGACACGGTCGCATAATCGCATCCGCCGTCCAATCCGAACTCCGAATCATTCCATGACAGATGTTATTGCAATTCACTTTGAATTTTTAGTTTGTGGTATACGAAAATATTAATATATTTATTATATTAGTGATGGACTAGTTTACTTGTGAAATATGTAACGGAGATGTGTGTTTGATGAAAGTAAATAAAGTAAATAGTGCATCCAAATTCAACACGTTCGATTTTACAGATTATTACGTATTTAAAAAAAGATAGGCGTATATATAGAAATTCCTTGATAGTGTTATCAATGATTTCGTATGTTTGACCAAACGAAATTATCAGAGTGCCGGCCTTATGTGGCCACTATGTCTAACCAGTAACTGATTTGTTTGATAAGTATCAGTTGGTACTTGGTTGCTGTATATATAAGTGGCTCATGCTTATAAAAGATTTGGCACGACTTGTATCACATGCCGAGAAAAGCCGGATCAATCAATAAGCATGGTATGTATAGTTAAATGTATTTTGTCCTGCTGTATGTGTATGCCTGCGTTATTAGTATAAATGAACTTACACAGTGTCTAATAATTTACTTGTCTGTTCTTGAAATTATCTAAAAGCCTCTATTCCCAATAAAATTGAAATATTAGGAAAAATATGTAAGATTAAAGATTAAAAAAAAAAGTTAAAGAAATAAACTACTATATATGAATATAAAATATTAGAACAACCATTTATAATATAACAAAAATGTCGATAATTCTGTGTCGATTTAGAAAATTTACAAATTGTACATTTGTAACTCTCAAAATCAGATTGATTACTTAAAAACACATATCAAACACCATAAACAAGATAATAATAAATATGTTGTGTAATGTAATGAGTTAATATTAAAATAAAATTTTAAGTGTATATATAGAAATAACAAGATATGTATAATAACTTTCTAGTCCATAATAATACATTTTTATTTTTGCACTTATAAAGCTAAAAACTACTTCGACTAACTTTTTATTTCCGACTAACTTTGCTGGTAAATTATTCTATATAGAATAAATAAATTGAAATCATCATTTCTTTCCATCAGTTTTTGCTTTATATCAAAGTTTTTGAGATATTATAAGTATATATAATTTTAAATATGGTAATAATAATTTGATTAATTTTTTTAAAGTTATTTATTTATTGCAGTATGATATAACATGACATAAAGTAATTAAATTCAGTACATATATTAAAAGCAATCATTTGTTTAAAATTTATTGAGTTTGGAATTATTTGTATCATCAATCTTATTTGAATAAAGAGATTAATATAATTGTATATTTTTAAAAATTAGGTTTTGAATATTATACTTTAAATATATATTTGTATTTTGTATCAACAAAATACAAATATATATTTAACTATACAGACAACTTTTATTATTTTGGAAATAGATGATAACATTAAAAACTTTTTCTAAACAATAAAAGAATTTCAAATACAAAAAAAAAAAACAATAATATTAAATAACTAGCTGCAAGCAAAAATTCTAAAAACTATATTTTTAGGTTCGGTATTGATTGTAGATCACACCCCAAGTAGTCTTTTAAAAAAAAAATCCAATGTATAGTTTTGACTTTCCTACCATTTTATTATATGTATAAGTACCCGGTGTTCATTACACCATTCATTTTAAAATATAACTAAAACCTTCACGATGGTGAAGGCTTATTTTTTATTAATATAAGAATTTAATTTATTAATGAAGTTGGAACTGAATGTTCAATATCAATGTCGGGAATATGGAATAAATAAATAAACCGTCGTCCATGGCGCCCGACCAAGACCACGACAAACATCTGTATGGCTTGTAATATTTGTCACGAAGGGGGATCGAACATGCGAACGATAGTCCAACAGCTAGTGCTGACGCTGCGCCAACGCGTTGTCAGTTAATTTGTATATATAGTAAAAAAAATCACTCATTTTGCGCGAAGTGAGAGTAGAACACACCACAACGCTTCGCTTTGTGGCGTGCAATAGTTAAAAAAATAAAAGTTTTATTACTCTCTATCGATAATGGTAGAGTCGTAAAGAGATGAGTGTTTTGTTGAATTCAATATGATTTTATCGATTCAGTTTTTTATGGTTTATGGTTCGTTACGGATATGGTTAAGAAAAGTTAGAAATAGACTGTTTAATTTGATATACTTTTATATTTCTACTGTCTGTTTGTAAGTAATATTATTGTACGATATCCCCTTTTATATATTACATCACTTTTTTGTAGCACCTTCATCCCGTTTTTTTTATACTTAGATTATTTTAGTACTAAGTAATATTATTTTATTATAATAAAATAATATTTTTTCTTCTTCATGAATATTTATTTGTCGCTTATTAGGTGTTTATCGCGGTTTTATCTGCGTAAGTTCTGATCCTCTAAGAATGACGGGATAAAAGTTAAAGTAAGCGTTAATCCGGTCTTTATATATCTCAGACTAAATTTTTTTTCCACTAATTTCTTTGTAAAAATTTAGTATTGTAGTAGTTAACGTTATCGAGTAACAAAAATCATTCATTCATTCATTAGTTAATCCTTATAAACTATTGTACTTATAACATTTAATGCAGTGTTTCCCAACGTGGGGCCCACGCCCCACTGGGGGGCAATTTGATAGTTAAGGGGGGCAATTTAAAAATGGACTCGACACGACTTTCACCCTTTCGCTTTGGGTTATTTAAATCTATATCAATGCTATACCTTGTCCAACCGTTTATTATCTTTTTGACAGCTTACGTCTATAAATTAAAGTTTTTTTTTTTTCGGAATAATGCACTTCATTTTAAATTTCAGTTTTTTTTTCATTATATGTTTTGAAATTTTACTTACGATGTTTTGATAACAATTTCATAGTGATTTATTCCTAAAACTTATCATTTATATTTCTTAAGGGAACAAAACAATATTAAATTAAAATAAATTAATAATTAAATTAAAATTATGCATGGGGGCATAAAAAATTTAGAAATGTTAAGTTGGGGCATGGCCTAAAAAAGGTTGGGAAACACTGATTTAATGTAAAAAAATATCTAAGGAATTACAACGCGATCTATTGGGCCTAATCGTTAAACTAAAACATACAGGAACTTACACAATAACATACAAAAATTTATCCAAAACGGTATCGGTATTATCCTACGAATATCTATTATAAATGCGAAAGTCTGGACGGATGTTCGTTACTCATTAACACATAAAGTACTGAACCGATTGTAATGAATTTTGGTGCTTAGATAGTTGGAGGTACAGAATGATACATAGCTTTATTGCATTGCTTTCATTTCTACATTTCGACGGGAACGGAAGTTACGCGGGTAAAACCGCGAAACGCAGCTAGTTATACCTCGTATATATAAATATGTATTTATAATCCTTAACATTTTATTTTTAAGCCCTTTGTTTTTTGAATTATCCCTTATATTATCTGTTAAATTTTAATATCACGTAAACAAATCTTATACCTAAAGAATTTTTAGGCAAACAAACTTTCAAACATAATCACTTCAAAGCGTGTTTCTAATTGTTTTGACGTGCTGTTTATTTGTTTAACATTCGAGTAGTATAGATGGTTTTATATCTTAACATCAATTTAAGACGATTTTAAGTCTTATGAAATTGATATAAGGTATACGTTTCATTAAATAGAATTTAATGGAGTTTAAAGATATAGTGATTTGCTCTGCGCTCGGCGTATTGTTTATTGTTTATTATATTCAAGGGCTTAAAGAATATGAAATTAATATTTACGGAAGGAAAGTAGTAAATGTAAGATTAGGTAAATCTACACACACTAATAATAAATACGTTGTTGTGTGTGTTGTATTGTATGTAAATTGTGTTGTACGCGACCGATGTATATATCCATGGACATCAGTAACCCCTTAACATCAGATTGAACGATTTTCTCGTTTGTCCCCTTTTTGTATTTTAAAAAAAAACCCGCAATTTAGTCAAAGAATACTTATATAGTTAATTATAATCATATTATTTGCATCTTAATTTCCACCAAAGTTTCTTTTAATACCTTCAGAGTCGCTTTATCATGAAAATAATCAGGCAAAACGCTGGCGCGTTTCACAATATTAGGATGACATGGCTAGGCTGAGTCTGTTATTAAAATTGTATTACAATTACAGATCAGTGGTCGATTATTAATATCAGTGGTTATGACTGCTTTAACAATTTTTTGGTTTCATTATGATGTAATGATTTTTCTATGTTTTATGATTCTATCAAAAAATATAAGAATAAGTATATCTAATAAACATGCGTTAAAGAGCATTTAAAAACGTAATAGTATCATCGACATTTATACTAACAAATTCTCCAGCTTTAAAATAGTACTAATATTTAAAAATAAATACATATTCAACAGAAGTTTACAAACGTAAAAGCAATGTATCAAATAATTGCATATATCGATATTTTGTAACGACGTTGCAACGAAAACAGAATTTTCGCGATACAAGCAAAAATAATTCAAAATGGCGAATGTAACTCGCCTTCGTTACGCTATATTGATTTAGTTACATGGAAATTAGTTTTCCAACGTGTTCTGATAATCTATGCGCGGAAAATATTGTAGAACACTTCATTATGTGCGTATAATTTATGTATGCGTTTAAATAAAATCGAAGTGATTGTGTATTCAATTTAGTGTTTCACACATTCTTAAAGAAATTCTTTTAGAAATTGTACATTTTTGTCATCAACTTTCTTTACACTTTTTTTTTTTGTGACGCAGGGGAATCCATTTACGGATGATATCCAGGCTCAACTTTCTTTACACTTGTTACATATGTTTTCAATCAAAAATTGTTTATTAACGATAAAGTTTTTAAAACTAAAACGAAAAAAGAAAAACACTTAATATTATTAATATCGTTGTATTAGCGATAATGCCGTCTGTTGCAACTGATGTAAGTTGAGTGTTTTAAATTCCAATTATTGTTAATTTTGTGTATTGATATACAAAAAGAGTTAATAAATATGTATGGTTAATATTATGAAAATAATAGTTATGAATGGCCCGTGGCGCAGTTGGCAGTGACCCTGTTTTTCTGCTCCAGGGTTGTGGGTTTGATTCCCGCCGCGAGTCTGGGTGTATTATGTATTTATTTATATGTATATTTATTTGAATTTAAATGAAATCTACTACTGAATCTCGTAATAAAAACGTTTATTACCAATGTTTAATTATTACATTTATAAATTTTCACATAAATTTATTAGTTATCAAACAAGGAATTAATAAACAGCAAATAGACAAACAGTCTAACAGACTTATCTCACGTTTAAATTATACGTGTCTGGAACAATTATCTTGGTCATTTTCATTTTACATTTTATATTTCATTACCATTTCCGGCGTCATCACCATCTCGCTCGCACGTCGGTAATGATGCGTATGTTAGAATGAGATGTTACAAATGAATGAACGGTTCGTTCATTCACATTGACTCCGAGGTCAATCAGGAATCAAGTATCGGAGAGATAAATTAAGGACAACTGATGGAATTTTCATAATAATTCGAAATAATATAGTTCTTATGGATATAGCAATAAAGTCTTTTATTGTATGACGAAGTTGTGTCGAAAGTGCATATTACACAAATTAATTGTATGGTATTTTTATTTATGTAAGGTTCTTTAGCTAAATTATATTCGTATTAGTCAGCGCTGTTATCTTTACTTTGACTTGCCTTTATAATATAATACATATTATGTTTCTACCATAAAGATAAAGCGACGTATATAATAAATAATATTGACATTAAAGTTAAAAACAAATTAACAAAAAATAATCTAAAAAACGAATAAAAATGATATTTTATATTCAGAATATTGTAATAGCCACTTTTTGTATCTTTATACCAAGGCTATATTATTACTACTTGTAATACAATTATAAATAGTCTAAATGTATATTTGTAGTGTATAGTATGTATATAAATTAGGTGAAATAGATATGAAAGCACAACTCAAACCATAAACGTTTTTCGCTGTGCTATGTAGGTATTTTATATGAAAATTTTAGAACAAAATAAAAGAGAAAAAAAAAAACTTATCGATTTATCTAACCGTATTATTAAATATGTTCAAACGGATTCCACGATTTTTATCCGATAGGTATTAGGCTAAAATTTCACATGGATAAACTTTAAAACATAGTGCTTAAAGAATCATCACTGGTTAAGCTGTAGAGGAAATTATCTTGAGGATACCCGTATGTTTCAGGAGATATTCTTGCAAAACTAATAAAGTAGTGTTGGAAATGAATTTTAAATCGTTCTCATTAGAAGTTACCTTTAAATCGAATGGAACAATTAAATGCAGATCATGGCTATACTTAAATTTAATTGTATTTAACTTTAATTTATATAAGGAAATGTTTGCGATATTTATAAGAAAAACAGCGGACATATTAATCTGTTTACGTCTCACAGTCCGGTAAAGGGATCTTCCCCTTTTCAAGGAAACGTTCCAAATAATATTTCACTTCGCCGTTATAGTTCTTATGACATAACTCAGTGATTCTCAACCTTTTTTTTGTTGCGGCACATATTTAACGATTTCAAAATTTGGCGGCACACAAAGAAAACTTAAAAATTATTTACTTACAACACACTGCATAAATAGTTTATGACAAAAATTTTATATATACGAAATAAACTAATATATATTACAATAATAACTAAACGTTTATTAAGGAAATATTTTTCTTTTTAAATGATATAATTTAATAATATTAACATTATTATTTATTTGCAAAATTTGGCGGCACACTTTTGAAATTTGGCGGCACACAAAAGTGCCGCGGCACAGTGGTTGAGAATCACTGACATAACCTTTCAAGTTAAATCTGTAGGTTTTTATATTAACAACCATACTTCAAAAAATAACTATTTTAGTCAACTATAATCATTATCATTCCTGTGTCCGAATATTGTGATAAGTATTGATATATGTTAGACGACCAATGCGGTTTCGCCTACGTTTATTATCTCTCTTTCTCTATACATATATATATATATATATCTAATATATATAAATCTCGTGTCACAATGTTTGTCCTCAATGGACTCCTAAACCACTTAACCGATTATAATAAAATTCGCACACCATGTGCAGTTCGATCCAACTTGAGAGATAGGATAGTTTAAATCTCAAATTATAGTCGCAATTTTAATTTATTGCTAATTATTTGTCTGTTATTATTTGACAGTCACAATTATCTGTTAACTCCAAATGATTCTAACAGATGTCGATACCTTTCGACTGGGTTGAGTAAGTAATGAATAGATGGCGCTGCTATAGTAAATCTACGAACGTGTCATATAAGCTACATTTTAACAGCATAATTACCACGTGTTGTTGAGGCTAAAGTATAAATTAAATTTATTTTTATAATTTTTATAATTTTAGTTAAATACCCGTGCGAAGCCGGGGCGGGCCGCTAGTATATATATATATATATATATATATATATATATATATATATATATATATATCCCTTCTTTACTGACTTTTGTTCAGAACTTAAAAAATAATCACAGAAATTTTAAAACACACTTTTTTTTTTGACGCTGTGAAATGCGTTTACGCATCCCGCCACCCGCAGGCGACGGGTATGTGGGACTCGCTGACTGCGAAGTTAGAATACCCACTAAAACACAGCGGTGCCCTCGTCG
The DNA here is from genome assembly GCA_036937285.1 of Euphydryas editha. Lineage (NCBI taxonomy): Eukaryota > Metazoa > Arthropoda > Insecta > Lepidoptera > Nymphalidae > Euphydryas > Euphydryas editha. Next base: position 3,100,977 of record JAUPFZ010000019.1, on the reverse strand, counting down.
TCGTACAAGGACGCCACGGGATTGCTGGCGCATGCCACCGTGACGCCCCGAGCGACGGTTGGCTCGCCTACGCGGGCCGCCTTCGGTTATAGAGCGCTCGCGAGCACCGTAAGCGCTCTATCTCCGCTGCTCCAGGGACCGGCGAACGGGGGAAACTGCGACAGGTCATGACGACATCGCCGCAGTCTCCTCCGTGACCTGGAGAATTGGACATTGGGGAGCAGCCGGCGTCTTAGCGACCGCTCTACCCTTCGATTTTTTCTTTAAAAAAAGATATAATACTATATAATACGGTCGTTTGTTCCTCAGGTAGACAACTTAATGCTTATGTTTTAAGTAATAGCAGACTGGTATACATATATAGTTTTTATGATAGTAAATGACCACTCAGACTCAGGGCGGCAATCGAACCCCCAACCCTGGAACAGAAAGCAGGATCACGGCCAACTGCTCCAACGGCCCAGTCTTAACCAAATTATAATAATTAAATACTATATAATAAATGTAGGTAGTATTAGCGTAGTTATTTTTTAATTGCATAACAAAAGAAATTTTAAGTGTGTCAAGTATGGTCAACGAATAAATCAGCGGAACGCAAACTTAACGATTCGGATCGGAAAATACGTAAACACGTTTCTGTTATTAAATATTAATGACATTCTAACGCCAACGATCAAATTAAATCTCATTCATAAATCGGTAATCGAATCTTAGTCACACCTCAGACGAAGCCGGGTCAAGGTTACCAAATACTATGTAGGTGTGTTAAAACTGGTTGCAAAATGATATTCAATGATTCATTCACAGCCTCGACCGGTAACGGAAGTAAGATTTTTTGTTATATAATTGTGATGATCTAAATTTTTTCTAAATATTACTAAATATATTATTAAAATTTGCACTCAATTTACTTTAACTATTTACTTACAATTAAATATTACCAACCTTATATAATATTAAGGATGTTTGGTATATATAATTGAAAGAGTCAGTTGATATAAAAGTTATCTGCTGCCCATAAATACTAGCCATATCAGTAAAGCCACAATAACGCATTGCCTTATAAACTAATGAAGGGGAGCAAGGAGCTAAAGATGGAAAAGGGGAGGGATTTTAGCTTCCGACTCTCTATCTTGGAGAGCACGTAAAGTCGTCCCGTTTGTTAACATAGAGACCTGATAGCGATCGTTACTCATTCGCTAACCCTTAGTGATGTAGCGTGGTGAATTAATGTCCAACCCTACTTCTATATAGAGAAGAGGCCTTTGTCCAGCTGTGGGACGTTTACTGGCTGCTACAATTCAATTCAGTCCAGTGGTTACTAATCATTCATTTATTTGGAGTAATCGGATTTTTGATAGCGCCAAAAAAGAACGAATTATTTTGGCAATGTCACCTAGGATGGAGACACGAAGAAGATGTACATAATAATTATGTAGTCACTATTCAATTTTATAAAAAGTTGTAAAACGCACTATCATTATTAATGATAGAATGAATGAACATACAAAAAAAATACTATCTCTGTCACAATTTATAAACTAAAATATTTTGTTTGGTCTATCACAAAAAAAACTAATTTTATTCTTTTTTTAAACCTTTTAGAGCTTTTTTTTTTAATTTTGCAATCACTATTCGCTCATATGTATATTGTATGTTATAATTATATCGAACCCGGAACTGTAATTTTAATAAGCAGACAGCGTCACCGGACCGGACATGATCGAGCCGGCCTCTGACTTCCAAATGTCATTGCTACAAATATACACACGATTTCATTATCTTTATGTTGCTTCATAAAATTAAAATATAAAAAAGTTACGAGAATATCAAAAAGATCTTAAAACCAATCCATGCACTTAACACGACACAGAATTTTGATCTTAATGGCGGCCGTTGCTTATGAAGCATTTATTCATGTTTCTTCGTGTGATATCACACTTCTATGTTTTACTATAAAAAAAAAAAAACCGAAATAGAATAAGCAAATAAATATGATCAAAAACATTTATTTTATACCATATCTCTATCTCTCGAGGTTTAAGCTGTGTTTGTTCGTCTATCATTAATAATTTATTGTTGTTATCAAAAAGAAAAAAAAAGTTACAGTGGAACTGTGCACCTGAAAGACGAATTTTAATTGAAATTTTCGTGTAGGTTCCTGTTCCGCAGGTTTCATAATACAAACGGCAAAGTGATATACAATTAATTCTACGAGTATTACAGTGTACCTACATTAGCAATATATAATACCTACATCGAATGTTATAAGGCCGTCTGTCAACAGCGATGCGTAATGGCGATGTTATACTCGCCCCCGCTCCCGCGCCTAATCCATACTCTTAGGTTGCTTTGACAATATACCATTCGAAATTCCGTCTTTTCCTGTAGGTTTTTCAAAAATGTTTCTTTCATTTAAACCTCTCGTAACAACTATGCACACTACAAAAATAATAAAATACACACACACAGACACACATATATAGTATAATTAAAATTTTCAGCCAATTCTAATTATAAAAACTATTTTTTTTTTTTCGAAGAAACTGTAATAAACATTTTTTTTTTAAATAACTATACCATAAAAACTAAAAATATATTTCTTTTTTGTTCCAGTGGATCACCCCTGAAGAATGCGAAGTATATTCGAGGGATAGGAGACCACCCCTTGTCATCCCCCGCATCACGCAGTACCGCACCCCGAGGAGGGACCCTCGACCACAGATACCGTTTTCCGAGGTAAGATATCAGAAAATCAGCTTAAAAAAATTTAACTATATTTTTGGAAAGGAATATTCCAGAACAGCAACGGAAGTTTGCATCTCGATTCTCAAGCAAATTATTACCATGACGCCCATATTTACTATTATAATAAAGTTAAAAAAATTGACAGTTTTTTTCTGCGTAATCATGCTTTTCTCAGAATCTGCTAGTGTGTGTGACAAAATCACTTCTGTGTTAGAAAGTTTACTAAAGAAGATTATGGGTCTGTAAAAATCATGCTTTAAAAACTAGTTATAATAGTTAAAAGGCGATCGATCCAACAAAGGATTTCGTACCACTATAATAATGGATAATACATATTTTTTTAAAGATAAAACTAAAATCGTCAAAATAGACGTTTTTTTTTTGGTATCGGGGCTCTCTTTAGTAAATTATTAGCTTTATTTTATTGGAATTATTTATCATTATAACATTAATTTATAATAGTCAGTAATTTATATTCCTTAAAAAAATCTTATGTCTGCCTATAATGGTTTCTTAGATATAGAAAGCCCCGAAACGAGCAGCAGTGTCTTAGTAATAAGGTTCCCTTGGCACTCTTTGGGTACGGAACCATGAAAACAACAAATTGAGTATCGAAACTCAATGTGGTTAATGTTTATGCAAGCGGGCTGTTTATTAAAAAAACTTTTTGTAATATTCAGATTCTTGACAAAATTTATAGTATTAAGTATATGATATTATGGTCGTAGCTGGTCTGCTTGGTTTTTTTACCATCCTGCATCACAATCCGTAGTTTCCTATACAACCTCTTCTTCTGCTTTATTAATTCGGCTATTGCCAGCATGGTATTTAACATCATCCAAGGTTAGTCTATTGATTCTCATATCTTGCTTCACAACGCCATCGCTTCCTATGACGCCCGGAAATTCTAGTTCATGGGATAGACATAATTATAAAAACACTTGCTCTCGAGTCCTGACAAAGTCTTCAGATGGCGCCGCTGAAATATCCTGGGATGGAGGGTCCTATATACTATATAGTCTATTTCGCCTATTATGTATATTCAAAGAACTTAGACATAACAAAAGAAAACAACGTATTGTATAATAGTGATAAATAGACAATCTCGGGACTAAAGTTCTGTCCCTCGTCCTTGTTCTGACAGCTCATAATGACACATTCAAATGACTTTGTCATTTACTTATTTACACGACAACGCAATAAAGGAAGTGGTGTGTTTCAAGTAAACACTTGTATATGTGTTTTTTTATTAGTTGTTAGAACTTAAAATTTATTTATTTTACCGTAATATATTTATCTTAAAAAAATACATAAAATAACTTAACGAATAATAATAAAGTACTGTTTTTTAGAAATATATATTCGTTATCTGTATAGTACAGAAAAGTATAAAGGGGTTGTTTCAAATTTATATGGAGCCTGGGCCAGGTATTTGTACAGTATTTTAAAATGTTCAGGGTCATGAAATAATGAATATTTTTTCTTTATTTCTCATGAAAAGGCCTTATTTACGAGGTAGTTTTAATTTACAAAATAAAATCGCAACAACTTGTTATCCCTTTTGACAATGACATATACACAAACGTTGTGATGACATTTTAAATATAAATAACCACAAAAAATAGGTACGTATCCAACACTAAGTCAATCGAAAGACTTCCAAGCCGAGAAGTCCAAAGACATGCCTGGGTCGTTAAAAACATATTCAGTAACAAAAAGAAACAACGAAAAAAACACTCCAACGCAGCAAGACGCCAATGAATGATTTGACATTTGACAATTGAAATGACACTAAGATAACGTAATGTCATTAAATATAGACAACAAAAGTAGGTTGATGTACTTCGAGAGTTGCTATTCTACGAATGTACCTAATTATAAATTTTATAACTACCTCTTAATCACTGTGAAACTACTAAAAAGCATATTTTATTTTAATTTCTATGATATTATACTATTTTTTGGTATACCGTACAAATACCTGGCCCAAAATGAAACAACCCCTTTGAATGCGTTTTCCACGTAAAATGGATCGTCGTATGTCAATACTAGCTGAGCCTCAATTAGTATTGAAATTCGAAACCAAAGCGTATTTTCACGATCGTGCAAGTTACGTAATAGTCCACCGGAGTACCGCATAATTTTTATCCTAATAAAGTAATAATATTCCTACGGAATTATCGCTATTCAGATTGAAAATTTAAAAAGCGGTATAAAATTTTAGTATTTTGTACGATGTTTGTATATACATAATACAAATACAAAAAGAAAAAAAAAACACACACACACACACACAAATCAACACCATATTTGTTCCACAACTGGACAGAGATTTGTTTTAATGTGTGTAATAGTCCACTGCTTCGTAAGGATGTGAAAGACGAACACTACTCCTACGTACTATTCCCATAGCTCATACACGACTAATATCGTTCATTTTTTTTTATTAAACAAATAATTTTCATAATTTCATAATATTCCCATTTTATTTAATATAGTCTATCCATTAAGACGTGCGTTAAAAATAATACTCGATAGCATTACTGTATTCCGTTTTCCTGTTTTGTTTAATGTTTTAAATATTAATTAATAATAATTGGGCACTATATTTTAAACAGCTAAAGCGTTGTACTTAATATTTTTTTTTTATTTGTTCCGAAAAATACGTATAATCTTCTCATTCCGCATTTGACTAGCAAGAAAATTAAGTATATAAAAAAAAGAGTTTTTACCACAATAATACGAACCCTGTCATACACACAACCTTGTCAAAAACTGCAGTGAATTATGTTTTATTTGTTCCATTTAACGTATAATCTCCGATCATCATTTCGAATTTGACTAGCAAGAAAATTATTAAAAAAGAAAAGAGTTTTTACCACAAAAAAAACCCTGTCTTAGTTACACTAACACCTTGTCAAAAACTAGAGTGTGACAAAAATTTAATTTGTTTTTACTATAGAAGATTAGCTGTCATTCATTCATTTATAATTTTAGACAAAGAGCTTTTAATGATGACAAAATAGCACAGATGTATTTTTGTTATCATTATATCGAAAAAAAACTTTCACCGCTATATTAAAGAAAAAAAAAATTGTATATGGCTTTACTAGACAGATAACACGTGACGAAATGACAATAACAATATCTGCGGATGTATCATACTGAGATGTATACCAACCACCATATTATATTACTAGCTACTGCCCGCGACGTCGTCTGCGTGAACGTTATTAGATTACTCGTTGTTACAGAATGCGTTGAAGAAATAAATCCCCGTAGGTGATAGCATGATAATATATAGCCTATATGTTGACCCGATTTCTTAATAATATTCGTACCAAATTTGAAGTAAATCCATGCAGTACTTTTTGAGTTTATCCCGGACATACAGACAAACAGACAAAAATTCTAAAAACTATAGTTTTTCTTCGATATCCATTGTAGATTTTTTTAAAAAATACTCCATGTACAGTTTTGACTTTCCTACCATTTTATTATATGTATATATGTATAAGATACCTCAATGATGTTATTGAAGATACCTACTGTTGACGATTTGAAATGAAATGATCGTAAGGAAACTTATACCAATTTGCTGTGGAAAAGCTTGGTTTATTAACCTCGAATTTTTATTAATATTATTTTTTATGTTTTGTTTTAAACAGTGCGTGGTGTATTAACCTCGAATCTTTTTTTGTTTTGTTTTAAACAATGCGTCAACAAGGTTATACAACAACACATTAATACATACACAATAAATACAAATTGAGTGCTACCTCAATTTATAGACACATACATACAGTTTTCTTTTTCTATTTTCTTTCTTTTAAATTAAAGATGTTCTTTTCCCGGAATAAATCATTTACTCGTACATAATGTAAATATACAGTGTAATCTATTTATTAAATTATTTATAAATTTTTTGTTATTTCTTTGTACTTATATAAAAACTCTACACCTATACCATCACTGTACCGTTTCCTGTATCCTAAGGTTGTCTGAAAGGGATAGTTCTATATATCGATGTATAATTAATTATATAGCGATAAGGCCGCCTTTTGTATGTATTTCTTATATGTTTTTAAGTTGCTTTTCTCAATGTACAATAGTATTATTATTGAGTATATTGTATATATGTCCCTTAATTATACTTTTTTTAAATATTAAAATAAAACATTTTAATATAAAGAAATATTACACGTAGGAAATAATTGTATTATGTGTAAAATAATGCGAAAAATTTAAATATATATTATTGCGCAGGTTTTCCTATCCTTGATATATTTATGTTACTGTTTATCGCGGTTTTAGTGAGGTTTTGCGTTCTATCGTATATTAAGTCGAGTATTGTAGTTGGAATAATATAGAACAACTTATTGACACGATTATGATAAAATTATAAAAACGCCACGGTGTGCTCGGTGGGAGAATGAAATGAAATGAAAAATAGGGCAAGTACCAGGAACAAAATCTGAGATATTGTCTTACGACATTACGAAGCTTAGAAAATCTGTAAAAAATTATTATATAATCATCAACAACTTATTCAAATGAAAAAAAAAAACCTACTAAACTTTCTAAAACTGGTTCTTAGACACCCTTCTTTCGTTTATTTTTGACGTATTTATAACAAAACAACGGTCCCGTCGCTCTGGAGGTCGATGGGGGAGGCCTACGTTCATCAGTGGACATCCAATGGCTGATATGATGGTGATGATTATGATGATGATAACAACATAATAACGTATTTGTAACTATTTATGCGAACTATTACTTTTTTTTTTGCTTTAATTATACGATCAATAGAAAATAATTATAACGCAATTGAATTATTTTTTGTATATCAAATATATCTTTCATCAAATGCTAACTTTTATCAACTCTTGTACACTTCCCTACCGTTTCTTATTCTCTGTGCCCTGTCCTATGCCCAAAGGTTGTCTGGAAGAGATCGCTCTTAGCGATAAGACCGCCTTTGTACATCTTTCTTTGTACATATCAATTTTGTTTTGTTGTATATGGTGTACAATAAAGAGTATTTATTATTTATAATTATATCCAAACGATTATTTTGTTATTGATCGACCACTAAACTGCAATTGTGATACGATTGTGGTAGCTGATTCAAACCTCAGTAGTTTATTTGAAAAAATACACCTACCATAGGTCTTCCAACTAAAAAAGAGGCAGTATAGTAACTAGTAGGTATAGTAACTCTAATAATAATGACCTTCTCCTACAGTTCTTGGGGTAAGTCCGCAGATGAATCCAGAATTAAAACTGTTGTTCAATAATTTTAATCTGTTATTTAAGATTTTTTTAACATAATACTTTTAAATTATATACCTCGGGCCATCACTATAGATAGTGCGTATGTATAAAAGTGCGTTCTTTCATTATTTCAATACACACAACCGCCAGATCGCATACGGTCACGGCATAGCCGAGCCAATTTCGGAAAACGTATCGCAAATTAAAACGAGACGGAAATATAAAAATGTACAAGCGAAATAGAGAAGGAATATAATTTGCAAACAGTCCAAAAGCCAATGATGAGTCAAAAGTGAGGAACACGAGCTAATATGGTAGATTACTTGGTTTAATTATGCGCGGGTACAATGCGGTTTCAATATGGCGTTCGCGCCAATCGCGTCCGGTACTGAATGGGTCGAAGCGAATTTTAATTCGCGTTCAATGAAGATTCATTCGAAATTCAAATTTTGGTTTGACAATTACCTTTTGCTGTTTTTTTTTACATGGAATAAACAGTTTATGGCCAGATGAACTTAGTGTTGCTCAAAGAGCTACTGTTATTAAAGTAATATATTTTTAAAAATATACGTACCTATATGTACCTACATATTAAAATATTATGATTTCACATCTTAAGACGTATTTCAGTTCAGTTCGGCGTTAATTTAAAGATGTGCTTAAGAAACATCCATTATTTTTACGTGAGGGTTTAAGGTCCATTTAAAACTTATTAATAGTAATAATTGTACATAATAGAAAATTTCACGTTTATCGACTTCAATTTTTTTTTTTTTGTGTTAAGGGGCTTAGATGAGCGAATGACCTTGAGCGTTTGAGTTCCGCATCTCCTCCCAACACCTTACCTGCCCCTCGCTGCCCGAACGCACAGGTTCAACGAACCTTTTTAACTAACGCCATCTCTTCGCTAAATAAGGAATTTTAGGTTCCGAGCCCTCTATATAATATCTATAAAACTTTTTCGTTTTTTGCTCCTAATGCGAACCCATTACATACACAATCTAAATGTAAAGTTTCTTTTTATGAAAAATGACTTTTAATAATAAAACTATAAAAAACAAACAAAAATTAAAAGTGACATTAGACAATATAATAATAATAAAAATCTTTTGAAAATAATTTATGTAATATCCACTAAACATTTATTTTGTAATAAAATCATCTGTAAACTTACGACCGTTGATCATAAAGCAGGTAACAAAATATGTATCAACAAAATATCAATATTTTCTTCAGTTCTAAAAAATAATGTTTATGGAAGTATGTTGTACGTAAGTATATGGGAGGGCTGGTATTACTTACAAAATTTTATTACCTAGATTGCAATATGGATGTCTACGACCAGAACTTTAGCAGGTACGACAGGGCTCTCGGTAATTTTTTTACAATATCATATTCAAGCGCATATTTATATATATTTTGTCAATTCTTTTTTTTTGTAACTTAATTTAAGTATTTGTAATTTTATATGTTATTGTATGTATTAAATGTATTTGTAATTTTGTATGTTTGTTGCTTTAATTGTATACACAAATACTTCTTTTGTTTATTTTTTTTAAATTGAACTACGTATATTTTATTCTTTTTTTTTGTATAAATATTATTATATATTTATTATATATTATATATTATTATTTATTATATATTTTTTACCTTTTTTTTAAGTATTTCTTTTATTGTGTATTAAATTATTTAATTTTTATGTGTAACAGTGTATAAATATCTCTCAATAAAATTCTATTCTATTTGTTAGGGTCCTATGACTAAAAGAGAAATAAATAAGACTAGTGGACTGTATGTAGGCTGGTATATTGACCGTACAAAAATAATATTATAAGATAGGTTAAACGTGCGTCGCCGGTGGTGTCCCGATGCAAGTCTCGTACTGCGTGGAGCTATTGGCCGTGCTACGGCCCCCGCCTGCTACCCGCTGTATCCCCGTCGCAGCGCGCGGGCAATATCGCTCGAACAAGCTCCCCGGGTTGAAGGGTAAACTTCAAAGAGGTAGTGGGCAAATGTTGTTGAAGACGCGCCGTATCGTGCCCTTCTTTGTCTTGATATCCGCCACTCTCGTCGCTCCGTCACCTCCTGGATACACTTGCACAATACGTCAAAGACACCACAATAGAGGAGGCAGGGCCTTTTCTTTTATGAGTACAAGAGATCCTACTTTAATGTCACTGGAAGATGTAGACCGCTTGGTCTTCTGTTGCAGTAGATGTATGTACTCCGTATGGTACCTGTTCCAAAAATGTTGTTTAAGCTGCTCCACCCTTTGGAAGCGTCCTAGTCGGCCGATACTGATTTCTGTTAACTGTGGATAAGGTACAGATGTTAGTGGTCGTCTAATCAAAAAGTGGGCAGGTGTTAAGGCAGAGAAGTCAAGAGGATCGGAGGACAGAGGAGCTAGAGGTCGGGAGTTTAAAATTGATTCAATTTGTGTAAGACACGTATACAGCTCTTTGTACGTGAAGTGATGCTGGTGCAGCAGTCGAATGAAATGATGCTTGATCGACCGCACGGCGGCCTCTGCAACGCCATTGAAATGGGGAGAATAAGGTGGCGTGAAACTAAACTCGATGCCTTCCTGTGCAACACACGAGTCAAGATTAAACGTCTGCAAAAAAGTATTTAGTTCATTACAGGTGCCTACAAAATTAGTTCCACTATCGGATAAAATCGTGCGTGGTTTACCACGACGGGCTATAAACTCTGAACAGTCCCGACGACGCCGTGTCTAGTAGGACCGGGTTCCCATCACAGCCCAATACGGACACAGGGGCGTTACTGGAGGCGCATTAAGTAGCGCCTCCTACGCACCCCCATTCGTCGCCCGCGGATGAAGGCCACGTCGGCGGCTTCCTCTCTCACCCACTCGTCGGCCTCCTTCTGGGACATTACTGTCTCGCAGAAGAAGACTATCGCCTTCCAGGACTCGTCGTCACCGAGCATCGCGGTGATGACGCTCGGGAGCGACAAGTCCCCACCGAGGACCGACGTCAGACCTTGACGCAGCGCCGCCCATCTCGGGCACACCTCGAGGGTGTGCTGGGCAGAGTCCACCGCCGCGCCACAATCGTAACATTCAGTCGTCAGCTCCCTCTGGGCCGTCCGGCACAGGTAGTCACCAAAGCAACCGTGCCCGGTGAGAACCTGCGTCCGACGGAAGTTGAGGGGCTTGCGTTTTCGACGCATCCACTGCTCAAGGACTGGGCGAATGGCAGTCGTTACGCATGTACCGTACGGCTGCCCCACCAGGTCCTTCCCCCACCTCCGCATAAGCGCTTCCTGCCCTATCCGACGCACCCGTAGGATCCCGTCCAACGTAGGGTTCTCACCAAGAGCCCTCCTACCCGAGATATATGAGTAGGTCTCGGCAAGAACTTCCGCCACGAGCTCCCACGGGGGGTCGCCGGCTAGAGCAGTAGCTGCAGCCCACGATACCGTACAGTACCCCCGAATCACCCTCACCGCGATTGCCCTCAGCGCAGCGCGCAGCGCTGCTTTATTTCTCGCGGTGAGGCGAACCGCCCAAAATCGGGGCACCGTACGTCGCCATACTCCGGCAGACTCCAGAATACAGCTGCCTGCAGGCGGCGCTGGGTCCTCCGAGGTTCGGGAGGAGTCTGCCTAGCGCACTCGCCGCCTTCATGAACCTCGGTCCTACCATAGCTAAATGTGGGCCGAAGGTCCACCCTCCGTCAAGGATGAGCCCCAGATATTTCACTTGGGGGCTCATCCTGACCCTTCCCTCTCCAATCTGCAGGGTAGCCCCCGGTGGAGTACCCTTGCGGCCGGTCCCGCGGAATAGTAGGGCTTCGGTCTTGTCAATCCTGACACGGAGCCCTAAACCCTCTAACCCTACCCTCCGATCGGAGAGGTCGGGAGGTATAGGTAGGGATTATCTTCTCCAAGGCCTTCCTAGCTTCGTTCAGCAAAACCACCGGTCGCACCACCGAAGCCGAGTCCGGGGTCCGACCTGCCTAAGGAAATAGGCAGAGCCGACCGTCTTTCCAGACCCCCGGGAACTGGCCAGACCGCAGGCAGCGGTCAAATAGCTCCCGGAGGCTGTCGCCGAGGTGCCCGAGAGCGGTCGCAAGGACTCTCCCGTGCACCCCGTCTGGACCCGGCGCCCTCTTCTTATTTTGGAGGCGGGTAATCACCGCCTCCATTGCAGCCTCTGTGACGGGTGGCGGAACACCCTCCTCCTCGTCCGGCATCTGCCGAGCCATTCTGAGGGAACAAAGCGCTCGGGTCCCTCCCCAGTCGGTCCGGCTGGAGCGTTTCGCTGATGGGGGCCGACTGGGTGTGGAGCTTGTTCCGCGCCCAATTATACGTTCGGCCCCGGGGGTCTCTCTCCAGACCCCCAACTAACTCCAGCCAAGATTCCTCCTTGGCTCGGCATATGGCCTACCGCAGGATCTTCGTTTTCTACACGTAGATCCTGCGCAGCCTATCGTCCCTGTCCACGTCCTGGGAGCGTCTCCGCCTGCTCCGGGTAATTGTCTCCTGGCCCCGTTGCAGGCGGCCCGGAGGCCAGCTATCTCAGCCGACCACCTGTAGAGTGCCCGCCGTGGGGATGGACGCTTCGTGGGCGGCATGGCCGCTCTGAAGACAGCAGTGAATGCGTCGCAGAGCCGGCTAGCCGCCTCATCCACCCCAAGCTCCGAAAGCGGCGGGAGACTCCAGCGGCCGACGATTGCGACTTCCTCTGCCAGTTCCCCGTCGAGCTTATCCATAGTGATATTAGCTCATATTGCACTGGTGGTTTATATTTAGCGAGTGACCCACCGTACGCGAGCAATAATATTCGGTTTACATCGAATTGTACATACATGCGAGTGGTGGTAGCGGTTGTTCCAGTGTCTATTGCATCATCTTCAGAAATACACCGTCGTTTTCTGGAAATTTTAATTATATATCAAAGTATGATCTTTATTTCACAAGTATGCTTAATTAAAAAAAATCAAAAAAACCCGACTGCGTAAAATACTCTTATTATAAACTAAAAAGAATAAAACAATTTACTAACTTTCATTTAATACCCATATTGCTACAGTAAGAAAAAAAATTCAACTCCCCCCCCCCCTCATTCCGCCATTTGCGGGCGCCGCGAAATGGACATACATACATACATAAATACATACATACATACATATATACATACATACATACATACACACACACACACACACACACGCACACGCACACGCACACGCACACGCACACGCACACACATACACACATACACACATACACACATACACACATACATACATACACTCGAAAAACATAACTCTCCTTCTGTCGCAGTCGGGTAAAAAAAAATTGATAAAAAAAATAAGTAAGATATATAAGTATTTTTCCTACACACACAAGTAACTGCATAAAAAAATAATAAACAAAAACATAATTCTACCAAAACTAAAATTTTTTTGAGGATCGAACCTAACGTCTCAAAAACTTGATTCTGTCGCCAGACCACAAAGCAACGCTGTCAATGCAGATATTAGTGAAATAAAGGTACACTAACAGCAATTGATTAACTAGTTAATTAATAAATTATAATAATTTATTACTTACCTTTGCACTTTTACCATATGTAAACCTTTATTTTTTCGGGCCCTTCTGGTTCCTCTTCTTTTTTTTTATTTCTCTATATTGCCCATTTTACTAGTACTTGTTCTGTATTTTCGTGAATATACGAAGCCCGTTTGGAGACTAAAGCGACACACGTCTATTTAGCATCACGTTTAGACTGTCACTGTCGAACGCAGCGAGTAAGTGAAGGAGAACCGATTTGAAATCGCTCGGAATGGATGGCGTAACCGACAAATTATAATATTGATAAATCATGAATGAAAAGTACAAAAATATCGAAAACCCAACATCAAATAATTCAATTTTAACATGTTTAATATTCTGAGAAAACTTTTAGGTGGTTGCTCGTTTGCTTTCTTTATTTAAACCGTTTCAAACCATTTCAAAGACCTTACTTTGTGATTATTTTCTATCGAATGAAGTTATTTCTATCGTGTTTTCGTAATTTCACCGAAACAGTAAATATCTTGAAGATTTCTATGCATATTTTTTAAATACGAGAAATCGCAGTACTTTTGCTGAATATGAATTTCTTTAACTGCAATAAATCCCGACCACCCCCTTAAGTGAATAGGCAAACTGGCAGACGTTCCACCTGATGGTAAGTGGTTGACGTCGCCCATGAACATAAACTAGTTTACCTGGAACTAGCCCAGGCAACTCATTTATGTGTTGCCTATCCAGAGACATAAGGTGTTAAAGTCTCGGTGCCAGTAATTACACTGCCGGTCCTGCCCTTCTCTCCGAAACACAGCAAAGCTGTTTCACGGTAGATACAAGCATGATGGTGGTACCCATGCAGCCGGGAGCGCGGCACATCGCATCCCTTCCACTGGTATATAATATATTATATGAAGGAAAGGAGGAGTCCTACCAAATCTTATCGTGATGAAGTCCAAATTATAAACAGTTAAATGTTAATCATATGGCTGGGCCCGTTGGTGCATTTGGCAGTAACCCTGCTTTCTGTTCCAGGATCGTGGGTTCGAATGGCTATGAATGGAATGGCCCTTGTCTGGGTGTTAGAATGGCTAATGACTCGCAAAAAAATATAGAAAAAAATTTGCCCGCTCTAGAAAAATCAGGAAATCTAATAGTACTTACCTATATTATATCGTATTCAGTAAACGCCGTTTTATCTATGCTAATGAACAGAATTGTTGTTAAATCGTACTGTTGTAAGCAAAACGTGACTCGGAGCTCGTCACATTGCGATATAATCATAAAATAAATATAAGTATACACTAACTATCGTTTAAACAAGACAAAATTACGCTACAAAAAAGTTTCTCTTACGTTTCATGAAAATTGACATTTTTGAAGTCTTAAATATGGGATTATTTTGACTTTTGTTTGAAACAGTCTTTGAGACAAATTAAAACAATTATGTGATTATTCGTCCTGAACTGAAATTAATCAGCCTGTAAACGTCCCACTTCTAGTTAAAGGCCTCTTCTCCATATAGGAGAAGGATTGGAGCTAAATCCACGACGCTGATCCGCTACGGGTTGGCGGATAAAATTCCTACTATGAGCTACGATTGCTAGCTGGTTTCTATGTGTTCTTCGAGGCACCACGGGGAGACCCACAAGGGCGTATTACTGCCACCACTACACCAGAACGGTTGCTGTACATAATAAAAAAACCCAAACCGAGACAAGATTATAGTAAAAGAGATGCTAATATTTTTTTACGTTAACAATGAGTTCGAGAATGACGTGTGCCTTATAAAGACTGTTGATCTGAACACCCGGTTTATATCTGCAGCATGAGTACAGCTTTGATTCATACAATTTGTAGTATATGTACGTGTGATCAACTTCGCAAGACTATGAATTTATTGAAACGCGTAGTCTGTATATGGTTAAATACTAAGAGACCTTCATGTCATCTCCAGTTGTCGATGGTATAGATCACCTTCGTAGATCTGACAAGACCTGTTGTCTGCGGTGTTGTAAGCCAGCGACTCTCCGCTACACTTTTAAAAGAGTAACAATCGAGATTCTTGAAGATTATTCTCAGCAGAATCTACATTCTAAATCGGTGTAACTTCACATTAATTTTAATTAATTGATTAAAGAATATTATATACTTTGTAAAATGACGGTTCAAAAGTGCTTTTGGAGTGTACTAAAAAAAATTGATTATTTTTTACCTGATGGGTGATTGCATAATCGAGTGTTGAAAAAAAAATCGTCACTTAACAATCGTATTTCAGTTTTTATACCACGAATATATAATATATTTACTATAAGATGTTTTATAAGATTGATTTATAGAGAACTTTGGACATATAATTTTACAAAAAAAGTAAGTGACCATTCTAGTTTTAACAGATTTTAAGTCAATGGACGGGTAGCAATATATTGAGTAAGTTTGTATCCTATTTCTAAATAAGAACAACTTATTTTGTCTCAGAAAGGTACTCGTATTACCGTATTGTAACTTAAGCATATTTCACCACCACCACATCAATCTTTAGATGTCCACTGCTGAACGTAGGACATCTCTGGGGAAGTTTGCCAACCAATACGCCACGCTTGGCAGACGGGTTTGCGAGCGCAGTCATACGATGACGCTACTGCCCATCACCATCCTGGTTGGTGTACATTTGTTCGCACCACTATGGCCTTGTGGCCACCATTCACAGGCGCACCCATCCGCCGGATTTGTCGCTGGCGACAAGTCCGCAGACAAATCTGCGTGTGAATGTATTTCGGCGTCCGGCTCCGGATTTGTCCACGGATGGGTGCGCGGATCGGTGCGCCTAGTGAATGGTGGGCTTTAGTCGCCTTTTACGATAGCTCGGCAAGAAAGAGGTCGGGACTATTCTTTGCCGGTCATCGCACGACTATTTTATATAAAGGTAATCGACATAATTCTAAAATAACATAAATATACTAAATATGTATGTGTATAAGGAAATACAATGTTCTGATAGATGAATAATTTAGAGGGTGTTTAATTGTTTATATTATATAGTTATAAATAAAAACTAATTACTGTAATACAGGAAAAATAAAATCTATTTGAGTAAGAGTGTTCATTAAAACAAGTGATGCGAATTTTACCATAAATGGTCGTTTAAGTGTTCGCTGAAATGACTAATAATTCGCCACTAGAAAACTACATATAACTACCTATATGTTATATTTACTGTATAAAATTTATAGGAATATAGTCAAGCTTGATAAAAAACCAGTGTAAATAAGGCGGTTACACATATTTAATAATAACTAGGTAGTGGTCGCCCAGTGGTCGAAATCCGACCTAATCTATAATTGACAGCATTGTCAACATTATAAAAATTTGATTGCGCATAACATGGTGAGCATATGCAGCAGTCATTGGACCTGATCTGTGATAATAAATTTCGATAAAAAATTCGTTGCAAGACATGTATTTAAGACCGTGTTGACAACAGACTTTGACAATAAACAAAATTTGTGTATAATATATGTCATTATACATATGTGTGTGTGGCGCTTTTTTTTTAATGATTTTAATGTATTTTTTGAGTATTATTATAAAAAATATTATCATCTGCACTTCTCCATATAAACTTTTACTGTGTTAAATTTCATACTTCTCCGTCCGCGTAATTTTCGTAAAAAGGGGTTAGAAAGTTTTTGCTTCACGTATATATAGATATATATTCTCACGCTTTATATTTTTTGTTTTCTTTTCGCTATAAGTGTAGTCGTTAATGAGACTAGTTTTTTTAACAATCGTCGTCGTTTCGATATGTGATTATCCGGTCATGACGAGTACACAAGGCTATTTGAATGGTCTTTACACTTGTCTGTCTTATACATATTTTTGACAAAGTATTCTTTAGGGAGCACCCATTAATTACTTGAGGCGTTTGGGAGGGGGTCAGACTCCGAACACCCAGGGTCGCAGACGCACGATGGACTCTCCTTACACTTGAAGCGATGCAAGTATTCGGAGAATCCACAATGCCCCGTCAACACCTGGGTGACGAACCTGTCCACTTTTATTTTACCTATGATCTTGTGTGCGGCTATCGCGTCAGGGAAGAAGCAAGAAGAAGAAGCCGTCACGATACCGCTGGTTCCATTCATCAAGCGATTGCATGCGAATGCTTCGCCTGATGTATGAAACCGGACAGCTGTCATAGTCAAAAGCGCGTTTTAACTTCAGCGCAGCTTCCTTGGCCAGATAGTCGGCACGCTCGTTCCCCTCTATCCCTGCGTGAGCTTTGCTCCAGAACAAACTTATATGTTTGTCCTGGAGCAGAGCCCTTCGCAGATGTCCCCGCACCTCGACGGTCAGGGTATGGAGGCACTTGCATTTGTATTGTGACATACTTGTATATATGCAAGTCATAAGCATACCTTGATTGTTTGTATGAATATGTTTTAGAATCATATAATGTTAATATCAAATGCATTTATATTGGCTTCATTGAATACCGTCAGTAATCAGTGTACGCGTAATAAAGCTAAGATAACAAGAACGTTTCCCTAACGTCGATTCGTCGACCGCCGGTGATAACGGCTCGTAGTGCCGTGCTTTCATGTGAATATTTTTTAATCGATAATTGATTAATACAACAGCAATAGGTAATTGATAGTTCGATTACCTACTATAGTTGTACCAATATCTTCCACTTTTAATTCCTTACCCAATACTTGCTTTACATATTCATGTGCTGCAAATAAAAAATGCTCAGTTTAATAAAGTTGAAGATATATTGTAAAACAATCTTAGTTCTTTTCGTTTAAAAGTAAGTGTATTTATTGAAGATTGTTGAAAGCTACATAAAGCCGAGATAACCCAGTGTTCTATCTCATTTCTTTCGATTCAGAGATTCCCTTGAGGACCGAAAAAAGTGGGAAAACCTTCATGTTTCGAAAACATCATATGAGATATGTTTATCCTAAAGTTATCGTGGAACAGGGAAGATTACGCTCTAGTCACCGCACGGCAAGATACATTACATTAATAATGTATGTCTTATAAGAAAATAAAGATTCTTTAAACCGAAAAATAACATTTATATCGATATTAAAATACACTAACTACAATCTGTCTATATTTATCTGTTTTACACTTAAATTTTCCTTATACTGGATACATCATATGTACTTAGTATATAATAAAATAAACAGTATAATAATTTTTAATAAATAATATAATAGTTAATTATAAATAAAAATATAAAATTTGTCATAAAATCTCTTAAGAAATCCCCCAGTCCAGTCTCCGGCATACTAATACAATTGATATACAAACATACAAACTATATAATAAAATACATTAAGAAGAAACGTATTGTGATTTGTCAACAAAGTGATAATTTTTCTTGAACTTTATTTGCTGAGTGTCTTAGAAATTATAAAAAAATCTGAAACTTGTATTTGTATAGTTGTACTTTAATAGTCAGTGTGTTCTACAACTGTGCGAATGTCTGTATGTTGCTCCTTTGTGGATCGACCGACCTATAACGTTTCGAGATTTTAAATAAAAACATTTTTAATAGATCAATAAAAATAGACAGTACAAAATTCCTTTAGATATAATACTTTGACTTGGAAGGCCTTGGGTCTTAGTCTAGAATTTCCTTAGACCCTTTTATCAGACTCCGGAAAACCCAACGGGAAGTATGGGTAAATTGAATATTAATTTCGAAATTAAAATCTCGATTAAAATTTGATAGTCTAGATTGACGTTTCATAACCACAACACAAGCATACTCTTATTTTTTTTTTTTAATTAGTACATCGTACTCGTGCGAGGCCCAGTACACGTTTACATTTTTAAATACATACTGAGCGAGGGCTATTTACCAAGTCATGTGAATAAAAATGTAAATTAATTTATATAATAACTTCTGGTTATATTACGGTCAATCTCTAACGATATACATATACGCAGTTGGTTATTGCGGTAATTTAGCAATTATAATACGTTAAAATATAGTCCACGTTGAAATATCGATGTTGCAAGCACGTCACTACGCAATAGCATTGTAACGCTTATTCCGCCACTGGTGTCAGTGCGTCACGTTACGTTGAAAATATTATAACTTATTTATTATTAGGTCCTTTTAATATTGTGTGGAGTGTTGTGATTTTAAAATGGAAAGGACTCGTTGAGTTCGTTTTGTGTGTGATAATGTTTAACCTGAAACGTGGAAAGA
This sequence comes from Euphydryas editha, assembly GCA_036937285.1. NCBI lineage: Eukaryota > Metazoa > Arthropoda > Insecta > Lepidoptera > Nymphalidae > Euphydryas > Euphydryas editha. The sequence goes on along the minus strand of JAUPFZ010000019.1, from coordinate 3,081,188 downwards.
CTTGGTTCCGGGAGGTAATCTTTTTATATTCTTTTTATTTACAACTAATAATATAATAATGCAATAATCGTGTTCGTTTCTATCAAATCGAGTTGTATGTGTATTGAAAATGACAATATTTCTCTTTATATTTGTGGGTATTTTATTAGTTATTAATTATAACTTTTAAATACAAAAGTAGGTATAGTTTAATAATAATATTACACAATAAAATAAAAAAAATCGAAACGTACATTACAATTGTTCTATAAATGATAAATAATACGATAATAATAATTTCTTTTTGAAATCTGGTGACAATATTTTGCGTTTACCTAACGCGAATGAAAAAGATAGCATATAGCGACAGTGGCGCCGCCATATTGCAATAAAACTTATTTTACGATAATTATTTTTAAATTAAAACTATATTAAAGCGATTTTTGTACAAGAAATAAATAGTGCTTCGGTTATATTATTCGTTATTATTAATTAAATTACTGATGCTTCTAAATATTATACGATAGCTGAAGTAAAGTGTTATCCTTTTGAACTACGTATGCAGTAAGGGCGGATGGGCCCAATCTTACTTGATATAGATAAGATATATAGGGTTTTATGATTTCATAATGTATTTTTTAGGGCAGTAAGAATCATATGGGATATGGATTTTATATATGCTTTGAGGGTTTATGACAAGGCACAGTAGGGAGTGAAATATTGTTTTTTGGAACATTTTTTTTAAACTCAATAAATAAAAATATTTATTATAATTTGTTAATATTATTACATTATTTCATTTTATTGTATTACGTGGACATTAAATATGTCGGTTACAAGGAAAACTGCGGTTGATATTGAAATTTTAATGTTTTACGAAGTTTCAGAATGAATTTTAAAATGTTATACACATTTGTATTGGGTTTAGGGTTATTGCCATTTTATTTGATTGTGATGTAAACAACTAACATAATTATGCTTTAAATAGTTAAAACAACGTTAGTAAAAACAACGTATATCTTCATATAAACGGACATATATGGTATTTTACATTTTGTTTCCATTCCTTCCTTGTCAAATATTATACATCATATTTTAAGCTAAAGACTAATTTGAATCATTATCAATTTTCGATACTCATCATTTATCGGAACTCATAGCATTTGAAACTGCAAAATATTTTTTGTAAACAATAAAAACTTCTGTGTGATATTTGCAATACTAGACCAGGGTCGAAAATTTTTGAAACTAAAAAAAAAATAGGATATAGGATAATAGGATAAAACACATTGGACAAAGAAGAGAATAGAACAAAAATGAAAGGAAAAATAATTTACGGCCTATCTGAGGTCAGGAAGTGGAAGTGGTTTAAGGGTAAAAAACAGTTTATTTCGATTTCCGGCAAAACTACAAATCTCATGGAAAAAAGTTAAATGGCAAAGTTGTAGGTAATAAAAAGATCTACAACTTTTCTATTTACACTTTTTTTTTCACATAACCTCAAAATTTATATGAAAAATTCAACTAAGTTTTTGGTTTATTATTCTTATCTTTTATAAAAAAAGTTTTTTTTTTTTTAAAGAAATTTGTGTGAAAACATGGTGAAAACTTTCCTTTTTATGTCCCAAACAGACTGTATTTTTTTCGAAAAAGCACCCTAATTTTCAATCGATAATTCTCACGTCAAAATATTTGCTTTTTTTAAAAAAGTCGGTGGGTATATTGTTTGTTGAAATCTCTACTTTCTGATAGTGTAAAAAAAATATACATTAACGTGGTAAATTTTCTCAGAAACTGCTACGAAATACGATTAAAAATATGTAAGTTCGAAAAGTGACGACTATATTTTATATTGTAGAATGAGAAACAAACTATAAACATAAGCTAATATAAACATGTTATATTTTTTCGACGAATGCACCACATAATTACCACTAAGTTGCACTTCTCAAAGGTGTCTGTGGTAGGTGCCTCGGCTGCTTTCTGTTGAACAAAAATGCATTTGACTAACGATTTCTCGAGACTGTTTGGAGCTGTTTGAGACTGACCCAACTAAATATGTTGAGAGATTTGTGACTATGAATGAAACCTGGGTGCATCACCATACTCCAGAGACAAAAACTCACTCTAAACAATGGAAAAGACTCGTAATAAATATAATACTCAATACTCCTATCATATCATAGTATTGAAATAGCATAATTGTACCCCTTATGTCAAGAGATCATGATCATAATCACTTGCGACATTAGGAACCACAGATATTGTGTTGGCTAAAAGGATGAGAGGGAATCTGCGGGACCTATGTATACCATTGTACTACCAGTGTTGTACCTTCCTGAGTTCCGGGAGCCTTCTATCAAAATATATTTTCTTTTAGTTTTAAAGCATCTTCAGAATAGGTCCAACATTCGTTCTACATTTAAATTTAAAATTGGCTATTTCGAATGTGTTCTCATTAACATTTGATAATCATGCTATTGTCGTTGATTGCTTTTGTAGCGACATCTATGTCGCTACACTTTGTTTGCAGTATTGATGATCGTGATATCCGTATTGACTAGTTGAATAATGTGGTTGCTGATCCGCTCATGAGCTCCACTTATGAGTCGTGTGTATGCGAGTGATGTTCAGTAGCGAAAAATCCTTCTCAATAAGCATGCTTTTAAACGCAAGAAGAATTAAAACTGAACTCTGAAAGATTCAAACATTATACCATTATTACAATGGTTTACTTTAATTGGTTTTTGTTTTAATGTGTTCGTATTTATACAAAAAAAAATATATTTCTTTCATACGTAAATGTGTATATTTTAAAGAATGTTATATTCTTTCCAGGATACCCTGCAAGATGTCCCGGCCAAGTCTTGGAATTGGTCACCGACGTCGGAGCGAAGTCGCCTCGATCTGGAAAGAAGTTTCAACAAGGCGAACTGCGACAGTCCACCATTATGGGTCAACAAACGACTTGGTTAGTTTCTTTTTTTTTTTTTGCGTGTAATTGATAATTTCTGATTTTACTTTTATTGGACAACATTGTATTGAAAAGATTTTAAAAGAGTAACTACGTACTAATTAAGTACTAAATACTAAGTGCTTACCAGCTGTTCTCGATAGATGACTTGTAAACGGAAATGACAAATTTTTAAAAGGGCGATTCAAGTGCCGATATAAGTAAATTTGAATAAAGTTTGTTAAAGTTAGTTATGAGTTACTAAGTTGATCCGTACTAACTAAGATTTTAACGGACCTCAGGAAAAACACAGGTTATTTTAAAAAGATATAAAATATATAAGGAAAAGGTTCGATGACCTGAAGGATTTTGTAATTTAGTTGTGAGAAATCCTTTAACCTTTTAAGTTTTTCCACTCTTGATCCTTGAACAAACCACATCTTATCATTGTGTAGCCGCAGGCTGAAACTATGTTTATAGTAACGTCTTATAGTGTCTAACCGTTTTCTTTCTGTTTAACTTAACTTAAATAAAATGGTATGTTTTTGATCACGCAAATCTCAGGATCTATCTATCATTTTCTGGTGGTAAAAATGTGGACTATCATTATCGATTTCATCTTCGAAAACAATATAAAACAAGGAAAGTTGCCTTAACGATTCGATATTGTATATTAAATGTTTCTACTCGTATGTTATGAAAAAAAAATGGTTTCCTACTTATATTACGTAGGGAAAGTACCCATACTACGTGACCCATTTATTACAATTTTCAACCCCTTCCCCCTATCGGTGACCACCAGTAGTATTTCCTTAGACGCCCCTATACGCCTTCAAATGTTTACGTAGTAATTCATAAATATGTTTTTAAATTATTTTTTGCAAAAGAAAAGTTACAAATGTGTAGTCAGTAGTAGTAGTAGTAGTAGTAGTACTGGTATAGTAGCGTAGAGTTGCCACCTGTGAGTTAAGCGCTAAACGTTGCGCGTCATATTTGAATAAAGTTCGAAAAAGCGCGAGATGTCTCTAGAGGATATTGACTACGTGATGAAAACCTAAGACCACCCTCCCACCCCAGTGACCAAGCGTGGTATTTGTGAAGAACCCCTCCCCCTTAAACGGATCACGTAGTTTGGATATGTTCCCTTACTAGCTGCTGTATCCGGTTCTTCGTTCGCGAGCAAACCGTACTGAATAACGGGATTGAAAGTACCAAGCTGTAGCTTCTACTATAGACTCAAATTATGCCAAATTTCATTTAAATCCATTCAGTAGTTTCGGCTCGATGCCCGTCAACGATACAGACATACAGACAGATAAAAATGAATGCACTTACAGTTTTGGCTTCAGTATCGATTATACAGTTCCTTCCAGATTTTTTTTTTCAGAATTCCATCTACATTGGACCTTGGAATTGGACCTCTTACAGATTTATTATATCTAGATAAGTCCCTTGTTTTCCCTGAGATCATAAAACAATTATTAAAATCGATTCACAATTGGCGAAGACATTACGTAACGAACACAACTAAGATATGGACGGATTGAGAACTTCCATCTCCTTTTTTTGAAGTTGGTTTAAAAAATCTTATAGATAATTTAATTATCAGCTAGGCGTTACGGCTGTTGGATGGGAAAGGCCTTAAACACATTGTTATTATTGTTTACGTAAGAATATGCTTTCCGTGTTTCGTACGAACACTATAACGCGGTTTCCAAACTGAGTATTAATTATTTTAATTAAATATATTTAAAAAAAATGATTTTATAAATTCCTAATGTTTTGTGCATTTTTAAACGCATGGACTCATTTCTAGATTTTTAGGTAATTCTTTGTTTTAATAATGTAAATTAAATCTTTTTCGACATTTTAAGGTCATCAAGTTTTGTTTGAGTTAGTGAAGGGTGTTGTAAAATAACTAGCCTTTCTGACAGTTTAGTTTAATTTTCTTATAAATAAACTAGCAAACCCGGCGAACTCCGTTTCGCCACCAGATGGCTTCGTTTTTTGTAACATTTCGTTTTCGGATTAAACCACCATGCAAAACCATATTGGTTTGTAGTACATGCTATGTATCAGAGATGGCGCTGTATGTGAAAAATGATTTTCCCTGTTTTCCTGCTTTTCTGTTGAAATTTTTCCTGAATTTTGTTTGCTATAAACCTCACCGAGCCCGAGACCTTTCCAACGAATGCAAAACCGTGGAAATCGGTTCTGGAGGTCCGTGGATTTCGGTGAAATGCGTTCTGGAATTATAGCGTCAGGAAGGAAAACTCGACTTATTTTTATATTATAGATAAACGCTTTACCCTCAACGGCCTCCATTAGCACGTGAACCCTGTGTTCAGGGGTCTGGAAAGACACACAAGAAAATCACTTACGCCCAGACAAACTACAAAGATCTGTATGGTCGGTACAAGAACTTATCATTGTTAAAAAAAACAAGAATGTCTTGTACTAAAAATAAAAAACAATAATTAATAGAAATGAAATAATTTTCAGGGGGTTCTACAGAGAATCTACTAGCAGTGGCACGGAGGCCCAATCATTTACATCTAGAAACCGGATCGTCGGGGGATAGTCTGGATGTCGAGGTCAGGGAGAGGGAGCGAGGGTTCCCAAAAAAAGAGAGGAAGTCCAGATCGATGGTGGCGCCGAAGCAGAAGCCCCGACCACCGCTGACTTCGCCGAGGCTTATGATGCAACCGGCTGAGGTTTGATTAATTGAAAATTATCTGTATAATTATCTATATATTTTTCAATCGTAGGAAAAGTTTGTCCATAGGGAGATATATCCCAGGTGTTACAGTATTGTACGATAACTTAATAATTAGTTTCCGACTATGCTACTAAAAAATCTGTAGTTTTTTCATGTATCTTCTCTTATTACAAGTATTTTTGATATTACACCTAAAATTGATAAAAATCCAAAACCTACCGACCAAGAGATGGTCAACTTAATGCTTCTATTTTTTTCTCAACTCTTAAGTTACATAAAAAATGAAAATAAAAACTAATTTATTTATAAAAGAATTTGTAATACATAAAACCATTGTTGAGACATATTTTTAAGAATGTATACCTGTGTTAGAATATCATAGTTTGCTTTTTTCTTTGTCGACCTTCTCAATTATTAAATTACAAACAAATTGATTAATTTTTACATTCAAAAACTTTAATACTATATCTACTAATACAGATTTATGTCTATATCTATAGTAAGATAATTTTCAAAGATATTTCAAAACTCGTACACGAAACGCCAGATTACTTAATCTAACGATATTTATTCTGCCCAGGCAACAGTGGTTTATGAAGGCCCAGTGAAAAGGACGAAGTTCTTCGAAGGCGGTAAGAAAAGCAAGAAGAATTGGACGGACTGCTACTTGACCGTGACGACGTCCGCGCTCGTCTTTTATAAGGACAAACGAACTTACATGGCTACGGTAAATTAGTGTTTTTATACAATTAGAAATTTTATACAGGAACCAGAGAGACTATAGATCAAGCAATGCATAGTTAAGAGACTTATCACAGATACCTGAGACTTGAGAGATATTTGAACAACGATAATTTATACAGATCATACATAATTTTTTGAGGTTTCGGTGTTTGTGTTTCCGGATTATTGACACAAGATTTCTATCCTATTGGAGGCTGTTGAGTGTAAGGCGTCGAAAATACATATAGACCAAAAGGAACTATATACTTCTTCTTTTCATCGAAATGTATCAGTTTTTAAACTTTGATAAATTTGGTTTTAACATATCCATGGAACGATACATATACGACGAAACGGGTACCAGAAAGAATCTCGAAATATAACGGGCTTGTACATCTTTTGACGCTAAACCTACCAGAGCAGTTAAATGACTGCTTTAGAGACTTTGATTAAAATTGTTAAATTTTAGATTTACATTTATCTTTTTTTTAGGTTTACAGGTTTCTTAAGTAGCTACATATATATTATAGAAAAAGTCGTACATAAGTTCAAGAAAAATGTTAACCTAGAATTTAACAATTTCAATTTAAAGTCTCGAAAAATATATATATATATATATATATATATATATATATATATATTAACCAACAATCACACCACGTTAACCTAGCCCCGTGGTAAGTTCGTAAGAACTTGTGTTACAGGTACTAGGAACGGAAATAAATTTATATAAATACATATATACATAAATACACATCCATGACCCGGTGTAGACATCTATATTCGTCATACAAATTATCTGCACCTGGCGGGATTCGAACTCGCGACCGCTGCGTTAAGTGTCCAGTTGCTTGACCACTCGACCAGCCGGCCGTCAAAAAAAGCGGTCATTTGACCGCTCTGGTAGGTTTAGTGTTGAGAGTTTTATTTATTTTTATTACTTACTTTACCCATTAAACTAATAATATCATCATCATCATCACCATCATCATCATACACAATTGACCACAACGTAATGGGTGTCGGTTCGCGCCCGCGACAAGCGACCGCGACAGGGAAGACAGAGACAACAGAATCGGAATGACCAATGATATAACTTGTCGCGGTCTCTTGTCTTTGTCTCTCCTGGCGGGATCGCGAGTCGCGGGCGCAAACCGCCACCAAGGAATTTATATACAAACTGGAATGCGCACGTGCACTCAAAAAACGTTCCGAAAAGAGGGACTGCATCTCTTTCTACTATGATTCAAGGAATAGAGTGAAATTATATTTAAAATAAGTTAACGAAATTGTTATATATATTAAATCAATATATATGAAGATATTCCACAAAATAATCACACGAACAGATTAAAAATTATCAGCAACAATTTTTTATTAATACTAGCAACTTGTAAGAAAGAGACAAAATCCCAGTAGTCAACGGTCATGCTCGGAACGATTTTTTCACTTTACATGTCGGAAACAAATGTCAACCTTATGTTATTTCAAGGTGCACATTAGAATATACAATTGTATTAAGTGAGCGTTCCAGTAGTGATATAAGTCGCTCGACCGGCACCACTAAGCCGCGGCCGTTGCAGAAGGCGCCGCGGGCGCCGCACGCGCCGCCGAGCCCGACGGCGCCGCGCGCGGAGCTGGTGCTGCCGCTGCTCAACGCGCACGTCGTGCAGTGCATACAGATGCACACGCGGAGGTCGGTCCTGCTGCACTTTATCTACATTTCCCCCACTGGCCAAAAGTTTCTCTTTTACTTAAATAATTAAATATGTAGAACTAACTTTTACATAAATAATTAAATATGTAGCGACATCTATCTCGCCATATACGAACTAGATTACTAGAAGAAACTGACGTATCCTACATCGCGCTATCGAAGTTTTCAAAGCGATTGAATATAATTATATACAAGAACCCGATAAACGTTAAGTGGCGCGTAGCCCACCAGACGCAACACCGTCTGGTCGAAGGATCCTTCCTTTTCATTGTTCTCCACAAACTGGTGACCCCGACGTGATCAACGTCAGCGCAGCTCCACAAAAATATAAATGTTTTAACACACGCATACACACACAAGGTCGTCTATTCCTAAGGTAGACAACTTAATGCGTGTGTTTTAGGTAGCAACCGACATACATATAATAGTACATATAGAAATATATTTTTATTACACCTACACCACTCGGGGCAGATATCGAACCTACAACCCCCTAGAGCGGAAAGCATGGTCAGAGAAAAGAAGATATGCCAAATGGGCCAACGGGCCAGTCAATAAATCAAATAAATGTATTACTATTTAAAAACGTCATTAAATGTATAAATTGATATTTTAATATAATATTTTTAAACTAACTATTTTTTAACCCATTATTTTTTACTAGGTTCAGCCGCTCTCTAGTGCTGACAATTGAACATGACCAGTATTTACTTCAAGAGGAAACGGAAGAAGGCGCAAAGCAACTACTGAAATACATACAGTCTGTTATATACAAACTTGTAAGTTTTATTTTAATTATCACTAATCAATTAGACGACCTATTTAAAATTATTCGACATATTGTAATCTATTCGTGAACCTTTCTCAGTGTACTGACTTGCTAACGCAAAAACTTCAAAATCCTTAGAACCATTTGTGAGATCATATTGACGTGTATTAGTGGCGTAACTACCGGAGGGCTAGATGGTGCCTTGCACCGGGGCCCCCAAGCTCAGAGGACCCTCAGAATCTGACCAACAAACCATAAATTGAACTACATATTAAAATTTGTTTGCATATAGAACCTGAACGGTCCCTACTGTGCATGATAAAGAGAGCAGATGATAAAGTAGCTTTGCATCTTTAAAATATTTAAATATAACTATTTATGTATTGGCTTGTACTGATAAAACTTAATTTAGTTGGGGCCCTAGTTTATTTTTTGTATTAGGGCCTTTGGTTTCCTAGCTACGCCATTGAGTATACCTATATATATAAAAAGAATTGCTTTTTTAATATTATAGGATGAAAATATTGTGTATACACTGCTTTGAATAACTCAAACTCAGCTTCGGAATATATTTTATTGAAATTGACTTTTTTCAATACTTTGAAATCATTTTACAAATATTTTTAGTCAATGAAGACTGCTATCGTCTCAGAAGGTAGTCGTACGTAGGTATTTATTTTATTTGTTTATTTATACTTTGTGCACACTAATATGTTATAATAATACTAATATATAATAAACAAAAATGGAATACATAATAGGTATCTAAGTTGCATCTATATAAGGTGGTAGACTCATGACGTTCAGTAAATAATTGTAATAATTTTATGCTGAATAAAATATTTTGACTTTGACTTTGACTTTGACATCAGTTGCAATAGGCGGCCTTATCGCTAACACAGCGATTTCTTCGAGATAACCTTTGGGCAGAGGACTTATGTAAGAGGTTGGGAAGGGTGCAAAATAATGATACATACATACATACACACATATCAATATGCATAATATAGGTTACTTACTACCTATTGTATTGTCACGTTTGAACAAGTCATACGGAGTGTGCTAAAGTGCTATGCGGGCGCAGGGCCCGCCGGCGCTGGACGAGCGGCCGAGCCCGTACCAGAGCAGCAGCACGGACCTCGAGAGCCTCGGCCGCACGCCGCCCGCCGCGCGACACGCCACGCGCGCCAAGCAGAGAGGTTATCATCTTTTTATATTTTTCGTCAAAAGCAAGGAACATAAGCCTTAAAATGGTATATGAATGCTTCATTTCGGTTAAGTATTTAAAAAGATCAAGGCTCTCCAGGAAAAAAGACCTTTAAAAATAATATATATGATTGACTGTACTCAAGGGCTGTAGCCAGGATTATCTGTAGGGGGAGGAAGGGGGGTCGTTCAGTAGTCTCTGTAGAGGGGGGGGGGAGATAAAAAATATCCTAGACTGTACTGTTTTTATCGTGCTTTTTAACATATTATATGAGTATTTCACATTAGTAGTGGTTTTTTTTTATTCGTTTCACTTATCGTTATTAGTGACACAAATAAAAGGACCGCTCTTCTAGGAGGGTGGGGGCAACTGCCCCCCCCCCGCTCGTACTTCGCTCCGCCCATGACTTTACTTACAATTATTTCAAGCACTTTTTTGCAAATAAAAACTAAAAACTTTCTGCATAACTTTTTCCAGAGGATTAGCTAGATATTAATACATTCAAGTGTTACCTTCCTTTAAAAGCACACCGCTTTCGAAATATTTACAGAATCCTATCAAACAAGATGAATGAAAAAAAAAAACAAGATGAAACTTTTGTAATCATAAGCCATCTATTTTTCTAATTTTTCTGTGCCTTTAAAGTAGTTTTGTAAATTATTGAACCAATTTTTAGTAGATGTTGGTAAAACGATTAACGGCGTATAATTTCCTAAAAAATAAGGTTGTATGGTAGTCACTATAAAAGGTAGCCAACATTGTATTGTATACTGTATCGGTGTATATTGTTATATTATTTATTGCACAGTAAAACGTTTTTACAATTTTCAGTCACGTTCATATTTGGTAAGGGCGATATGTTGATCAAAAAGCAAGTTATACATATATTTTTGATTTTGTAGTTAAATATATTGTAGATTTTAGTAAGGGTAATATTTAGATAAGGGTTTAGTATTAAAAAATTAGTATTTAAAAATATGGACAATATTACTCTAGAATTTAGAAGAATTTGGGCACAAAATTGGGATAATAAGTGCAAATATATATCTAAGCATTATGTTAACAAACTAGAAATTCATACACAGTAAAAATGACTTGTCTTACTCAATCAAATCTTCTTTAGTTGATATATTTATCAATGTTCTTCAGATTCTAACACTACTACGCAAAGCTTTTAAAGCTTAAGCTTTTTTTTAGCATTTGAGTGTTTGACAATGTTTAGGATTTAATTTTTAATTTTGCACAAATTACGTATATCAAAATATTTATTGTATTTGTCAGTTTAATGGAAAATCTCACTTGTTTTGTAGAAACTGCCGTGTTTTCTAATTTTCTGCCATTATTGTACCACTAGTACCACTAAAATTTCATTGATTGAGTAACGTTTAAGATAATTGCTGACAATCTCTTGAATAAACGTGTTATATTATTAAAGCCTATATACGTTAAGATTTAACCATAACACACCTACTATTCTTATGTTATTCAAAATTTGTTATGGGATAATTCCGGTCTACATTGCATTGTCAAATTCATCCTTGCTGTTTAAACACTATTGAAATTCGGAAATACGAATGAATTAATTAACTATAACCGCTTTATAACCGCTCTCAATCATCAGAATAACTCACAATATTTCTCAAAATATGAATGAATAACCATAAGAAAAATATTTAAATAAACAAACAAATACTTAATTTAATGACTAATATACTCAAAAAGTCAACGTCACTGGCCTCAGACTTGAGGTCGCGTGTTTGATATCCGCTAATGGCTGATATTGGTTAAGGTCAAGCGGTTGCTTTTTGTGGTTTTGTTGTATCGTATTTTCGACGTCCATTTTAGTTTCGTTTATTTTTTGTTTGTTATCACGGCATATATAAAATGCATATTAATAAAATCATGTTTATTAAAAATCAAAATTACAATATCATTTTTACGTTGCATTATAAAATGGTAATACTATGTAATACTAATGGAATGGATGGTAAAGATGCTAGCACCATTATACGTTTGAATAGCAATTCATGACAACCGTTCTGGTCTAGTGGTGCCTTTAGTAGCTTTAACACCAGCGGTCACATGTTCGATTCCGGCTCAGGACAGATATTTATATTTGTACAAATAGTTGTTTCTGAGCTGGGTGTATGTCCTTGTAGGTCTCCCCACCGTGGTTCGGAGGACACGTAAAATAGTTAAATAGTAATCGGTCATGGTTACCCATACCATACCCATTGGTCAAAGACACCCGATACCGATCGTTACTCGTAGTGGGAAAATTATCTTCCAAACGGCAATGGAGCAGCGTGGTGAATTAAGCTATCCTAAATGGTCATCCATTTAAGAGAGCTTAATTGTGGCGTTTTCCAATCATATGGACGTTTGTATTCAATTCAGTTAATTACAGCACTAAATCCTGTTATATGAACAAGGTCACACAAGTCATATTTCGTAATACAGGAGGCAAAACTATCCGTTTTGGTAAACTAATAATTTAGTTCTCTTATAAAGACATCACTGAATCTACTAAATATTAATGAAACATTCAAAATTAGTCAATGTGATTTTGATTATTGATCATTGTTCTGTCATTCATCCTCATCCTCTTATGCGTATCCATCATCATTATTTTTCGTTTGAGTCGTAATAAACTCACTTGGGGAGTTCCCTGAGGTGGCTGCGCCGGTGTTATGCAGCTTTGATTGCCTTTAGTCGCCTTTTACGACACCCAGGCCAGGGATGGCGAACCAATGGCACGTGTGTCATTGTTGGCACGCGACATAATATTTTGGGCACATCACCGATCACGAAATTCCTAATGCTCTAAGGAAAAAAGGGAGGATTTCTTCCGATAATTATCGAGTAATACCGATATGTTGAAGCGACGACCTTTTTTTTAGAAATACGCATAGCCTGTGGGTGTAAACATCGGTACGGGATATGACTTTTTTTTCGTGTGCACTTTCCACACAGGATAAAGACTTGAATTGTTGATGATACAATTTATTATTTTCCCAATAATTATAAAGTCAAAATTATTTTATGGAACACCTATAATCTCAGTAAATATCTGTTTAGAAAAAATGGCACTTTGACGTATAAAGGTTAGTCATCCCTGATCTAGGCAGAGGATGGGTTGGTCCGCTGAGAACCATACGGCGTCTTATATATTGTCATACCACCTACCCATCTGCGAAGCAGTATTCCATTCATCCTCAGGTTGTGTTGCTTTTTAGCAATAATACCGCCGACCGTACAGCTTATAATTATTATAATAGGTTGTATAAATTCTTTATTTTGGTTTGCAATTGAGTATATTATTATTATAACAACAAGTTGAGAAATAATCATCGTCATCAAAATACTCGGAACAGTCGGAACTTGTTGTCAAATCTCGTGGTACAATCGATTTTCGATTGTCATCTCAATACGCCATAAGATGAATAATTGTTTTGTATTAATTGAATTTACCCAGTTTTAGAAAGATGACGAATACCGTTCCCGGTAAACGATGAATTAAGTTTTGTTTTCCTCATTCACTTAACGCTACTAACCCGTGTTAGACCGTTTCGTCAATATTTAATAATGATGTTGCTTAATAAACAATATTAATATTAAATTTAATAATTTTAAAACAGACTTAAATATCTAAAAAAAATATATAATGATTATACCGTTTTAATAATAATAAATGTAATTCGTAAATAATATGATAAAAAAAGTTTTTATTATTATTTTGTTTGTGAGTTATTGAGATAATAAGTTAGTGTTTATATACCGTTTTAATAATAATAAATGTAATTCGGAAATAATATAATTAAGTTTTTTTTTAATTATTATTATTTTGTTTGTGAGTAATGTGGTAGTGAGTCGAGTCAGTGATAACATGGTGTTCACATAATCGAGTGATGTTGGTTTGTGGTTGTATGGATGGATTTCGACGTATTTCATCTTGTAAGATAATTTTTTAATACTCTAAATAAGTTATTCCTTTGTCTATTGTAATGAAAAAATATGAATTTTTGTTAAGTTAACTATTTATAAAAAAAATTAAAAAAGTCCTTTTGTTTCCATTAATTAAGAATATTAACTCGAATTTAGATTTCATGAAATCTATATATTTATTATTAATAAATATATGGACGTTTCACATTAAATGGCATCCATGTGAATGAAATACTTTGGGGTGTCCGACGACACACGTCACAGACACAAATGTGCACATTGTGTCAAACATCTCTACGGCGCGGCGTACTAGTACCTATACAATTTGTCATGTAGGAGATCGAACGCGCGACCGGCTGAAAAAAAACAATTCGTTACCTTTTCGCTAACTTGTTGAATTTCAACATACTACTCACTAAACATGAATCTGTAAAATTTCACTAATTTTAAATGACTAGGTATTTACTTTTTATCAATGTGGGAATCGTACCACGCAGAATTAGTGACGTATTCAATGTATGAATATGTGAATCAGAGTCCACTAATTTGATAATTTAATATGTGTTTGTGTATTAGTTAGTATTCACTAACTTGTTATTGAAATTCACAGATATTTAGTGAATCTATATTCACTAACGTAATTAATGAAAATTTCATTCACACAAGAAAAATTTAAACCTAGATTTTAACAATTTTAATTAAATAAAGTCTCAAAAACGGTCAAATGACAGCTCTGAAATGAAATGAAATGAAAATATTTATTTCGCCATAAGGTGATTTTACACATTTATACAATGTAAAAAAAAAATAAAAAAAATACGTCAAATTATTACAAGTTAATGTCTCGGTAAACATCATATTACTATTATATCATCGGCTTTATTAAATGTTACAATAAATAACTTAATCTAATGTCCCTAGTGTTGGCCGAGAGGGAAAAAAGCCGAAGGAAAAAAACTCTCGGTACTCTGGTAGGTTTAGTGTTAAAAAAAAAGTAAAGACGATCTTGTCACATCCATAAACCGATATTACAAAGTCATTAATATTTCAAGTTGCCTTATTTGTAATCTATTATCAAAGTACTTTCAATTTCGAAATTATCAGATACGAACCGATGTAATCTACGATAATATTTTAGTGTCATCTACTTCGTGGTTTCACGCGGTTCGATAAAAATAACTCTAGATATTAATCCTTTTTTTTTTGCAAAAATCAAACTTTCTATACTAAAACTAAAATAAAAAATCAATAAATTAAATTATATATATAAAAAAGTATGTTTTTTTTTAGTAATGTGCGCAGTTTTGTTAAAAAAATAGTGATAAAAACTCTTTAGTGATAGAAGAGAAGTGAAGTTAGTTTTCTTAAATTCGAAAGTTTATGCAGAGTGATAAAATTTAGGGTCTAATTTATAAAAGAAAAAAAAAAGTTAAATAATATGTGAAAAGTTCGTAGTCTTTTGGAATATCAATATGAAAAACTCAATTAAATGTGAATCTGTGTATTTAGAAAATAGAACGATACATTATTTATTATGCCGAAGCTTAAAAAGAGTCCAAAGAAAAAGCTTAGGACATTATTTGGATCGCAACATTTTACTTTTATCACAAGTATGATATTTATTTATTTTATTAATATCAAATAATTGAGAAAGGAAATATACATTGGTAATAAACTGAACTGAATCAACCTGTAAACGTCCCACTGCTGGGCGAAAGCCTGTCCATATAGAATAAGGATTAGACCATATGCCGCCACGTTACTCCACTGCGTGTTAACAATACTTTGGTTATAAATGACAATAATTTTGATTCAGTTATATGAATGTATTTTTTATTATGACTAGAATCTAGACATTTAGCCAATGTTGTTATTTTATTATGAGTAATACTGTTTATCTTATCCGATAAGATACAACCATCCACCAGTAACAAAGTGACGTAAGAGCCGTCATGTAATCATGTTGGTAATTCACTTTTAACACGTCTATAAAACCTGTGTAAATCACTTTTTGATAAATTCATATGGGTCACTTGAGAGTGACTTACAACACTTTTTGGCAGATGTGCCAATATTACTCAAAGCGAATATAATACAATACTATTAAATCATCGGCTTTATTAAATATTATAATAAATAACTTAATTTAATGTCCCTAGTTTGGCCGAGAGGGAAAAGTAGCCGGAGGAAAAAGACTCTCGGTACTCTTTAAAAAAATTATAATTAAACGTCATTATACAAAATATATGAATAATGCACAGTATGACCATGAAACGATTAGGACAAACACGAGACAGCCAATCGTATATGCCGAAATAACCACATGCCACCTATGCTCACAATATTGTATAACTATATCTAATGACAAGGTACACATTGATAGCCTGTCCGAGTTATATTCAATCTAATGCCTTTTTATCGTTTAGAAATTCATTAATATTATAATATAATATTAGTAATATTAGTTTTTTTTAAACTTCTGTAAAGGCAGAGATTGAACCGCAACCGGTATTTCATTGTAAATTAAAATAGACATTCCAATAAAGGAACGACTTTTTTTACTGAGTCGACATTTAGGAAACGCTAGTTTGTGGCCGTTCCTGAGTGTTACTGAAATTCAGAATAATTAACGACAAACATGTTAAAAATCCCGTTATATGTCTCAAAATAGTGATAGTGGCCCTTTTATGTCTTAATAAAAGTCGCAGTTTCAACATATTATGGTCGTGAAATGAACTTAAAAGATTACTTTGAAAGAATAATGTATGTATATTTAATCTTTCGTTAGATATATAATCTTCAACGGCCGGTCCTTATAAACTATTATTTACCTATGATTTTGTTTGCTAGAGATAGTATTTTACAACAATTCGTATTTCGTACGGCGTTTGTGTCAAAATTATATCTAGTAAATCACAGATAGATCATTTGTAGTAACCGGTCATCAAAGTGTTACTGACAGTCAGTTAACTCAAAATCATATTCATCTGAATTTAGGATAGTTATCTATACGTAATTCTTATACGCCGTATCTGGGTTTATCGAAGGCAAATTACATATTGATTTCAATAAGTTTACCATCCGTAAGCAACTAGCGACCGTTTTTTTTTTTTTCAAAATTTTCTGAATTTAAAATATCTAATATAGCATATCTCTGTCACACATATTAGGGTAAAAAAGATTATATATGAATTGAATGTTATTGTTATGGCGTGATATCAGTGTCGTGTTAAAGTGGTAATTATAATCATTGAAGATTTGTCGAGGATATTATAAGGTAAATACTTTAATTACTACCACTCCGAATTGTGTACGTCTCAGTATTGCAAAAAATGTTTGTTTTCTAATAGTGTTTGTTTATCGAAATATTCATTGTACGCGGTGGCTGTTCTATGTTCTTTATTAAATATTAAATGTATTCAATGTTGTTTTATTTCGTTCGAAATCCTCCAGTGAATACCTAACCTTTACAGACCTTTCATATCTTTACCCTCTTCTATGAACTTCAACCTTCTTAAATTATATTCGGTGATTTGGTCTCGGTCTACCTATCATGGGATATCATACTATCTAATATTTCTAAGCTTTAATCCTATGGCTTTTATCTATAGCGTAGTACTTATCTTTTTCCGTAATTTTATTATGTCGCCTATTTCAGCTGGAGGAAGTAGCAACGAGGATTTAAGTGATTCCACCGAAGTCTCCATTCAGAAGTCGCGAGTGAAGACAAAATTAAGGAAATTCTTCGCGAAGCGGCCAGCTATGGAAGTACTTGTCAAGAAAGGAATATATAAAGGTTCGGCTATCAGATTATAATTGGTGTGCGCTTGCAATACAACTCTGCGTAGATTTAGAGTTTTCGCTGCGTTTTATACAGTAGTTGCTGGTGGTTTTTAGTAATTTTATTTAAGAGTGGTGTTTTTTTATTTATTTATATAATCTTTTGAATTATTTTTATGATAAAACTAACACATATTTTATTGGTTATAAGAGTCCAATGGAAATCCAATGGAATGATTGTAGGTTGGACGTAAAACAGACATTAACAAGGCATGGATATGACGAGATACAATGAAAAATTTTCATTGAAATGTTTTCAAAATTTAATTATTTTTGTAGTTTTTATTAATTTTCAGAGATTGATAAACATATTGTATTTATTTTATTATTTTATTTGGATTTTTTTTATTGGAAGATTATCAAAACTTTTTAACATGAGGTAAGTATTGTATATATGTATATGTAAAATGTAAAAAAGCTTTATTTAATATTGTGAATAGATTTAGTTTAATAGATTTAGTTGGTGTTTTATTTCACGTAGAACCTGGTTACTAGAAACCTGATATCCCGTAGAATGGTGCAATTAAGGTGGATGGTTGTAAATAATGTAAAAATACTTTTATTATTGATAATTCAGATAAATGTCGTAAGAATTAGATATCGTTCATAAATAACTAATCGGCGGACTTAAAATACATAAATAAGTCATTAAAAATAATAATAATATATATTTAAATATGTATGTACTAGCGGCCTGCCCCGGCTACGCCCGGCGTATCTAAACCTTCCTCATGAATCACTATCTATTGGTGAAAACTACATGAAAATCAGTGCAGTAGTTTTTGAGTTTATCGCGAACGGACAGACGCGCCGGAGGACTTTATTTTATAATATGTCGTTATTCTACAAACTAATTCAGTGAAATTCTTCAAAATTACTGTGGTTATTTATTATCATTATCACTAGAATACTTATGATAAATTAGTCGAATACAATGTTGGCGAAAAAAAAGGTAAACTTTTCGTTTAAATACTATAAATAATTTTAAACGATTTGTTATTAAAATTACGTGGTCTAATTGACAGTAATCGAACGTCACATACTTGTGTACATAGTGTAGGAAATGTATATATGTCGTTAATATATTTCTGTGTGTGTGTTTCTTCACATATTTTATGGGAATGAAAAAAAATTATATCATTAGATTTTATATAAATTTATAGGTACTTAATGAGTCGGAAATTGATACTAATAGATATGTCACCGTAAAATTTTAAATACCGTTAGATTATAATCCATCTGGCGAGATTATGAACTATCGAAAGATTGTGAACCGTAACATACTAACCTAACCTAATAAGATTGTTATTTGACGGTTTCATAACTTCGATAGATTATAATATACCGAAAAATATTGCGTTAAATTGTAAGCGTTATGTTACGGTTCATAATCTTTCGACAGTTCAAAATCTCGCGAAATAGATTATAATCTAACGGTATTTACAATTTTACGGTGATAGACATATAACATGTTGTGTATTTGGTCACATTATATGTATGCGCGCATATACGCCGCACGCCGGATTGGTTAAACTGCTAGAAAGGCCATACATTTTATATGAAGCTGTTCACATTCATCCGGTTCCGAGGAAAACACCGGATCCGGTGTTTTGTGAGGTGTTTTTGCCGATCCGGTGTAATGATAACACCTCGTTCCGAGATCCGGTTTCCAGCGATTTTGCCGGTCCGGCGTAGTGGGAACACGGCGTTAGTGAACTTGAATTGATGTTAGTACTCGTTCCCGTTAAAACTATAAAACTAATTATGCAACTTAATATACACATAATTGAAAATCCCGATCATCACATAGACTATTTTTTATCCCGAAATATCTGGAGTAACGCGGGCAAAACCACAGGCATAAATGTATATACGCGTAAGTTAGTGAACTTGGATTGATGCTACAACTCTTATCCGTTAAAACTACTAAATGCGGTGCAAGTTAATATACACATAGTTTAAAATCCCGATCAACACATAGGCTATTTCTTTTCCGAAACCTATAAAACGCGGGCAAAACCACAGGCACAACTAGTTCAATATACAGTTCAATTAATAAATTTTATAATTTAATATCCAGATGAGCCAGTTTTCGGTCGGAAACTCGAAGAGGTCTGCCCGGCGACTAGTCCGCGCGTGCCCGACTTCGTTCGGGCTTGCGTGAAGGAGATTGAGAGCAGCGAGGAAAACATGTGTACAGACGGACTATACCGAGCGAGCGGAAACCTCAGCCAGGTGCAGAAGATACGACTCGAGGTGAGACAGGTGGCTCGTTGACATTGGCTCTGTACTGAACTGTATTAGCCTGTAAACCATCCGCTGCTGAGCGAAGGCACTCTTCTAATCCACCACGCTGCTCTACTGCGAGTTTGCGGATAATTTCCCTACCATGAGTAACGATCGCTGTCAGGTGTCCATGATAACAACCGGGACCGAAGGCTTTACGTGCGTTCCGAGGCACGGTGGGTAGACCCACAAGAACATACAACCAGACCAAAAAACAAATATTTGTACAAATACAAATGTCTGTCCCGAATTATTTAATACATGGAGAACAAAATAACAATGACATAAAATACAATCGACGGACTCGCCGTAAATCATAAACGAAAAGGGTTGTCAACTTGGCAGATTTTAATTATCTATTTTTTTTTCATTTAAATTAAAAAAAGAAAAACAAATGTTACATACGCGTTGTATGAACCCCCCTCCCGCCCTTGTAACGCATCGTAACGTTTTACAAGAATCCCCTCCACCCTAAAATGCGTTACGTAATACTTGAATGCCCCCTAAGACACAATAAAGTACATGTTAAGACTCGGTCCGAAAAATTCCAGATCGACCAGAACAACTTGTCGGTGATCGAGAACAACACGGACATCCATGTTCTAACCGGCTCATTGAAGCTGTTCTTCAGGGAGTTGAAGGAGCCGCTCATACCCTGCTCCTTGTTCGACCGGATACTAGCCGCATGTTGTGAGTAAACTCTAGAAATACTTTTAGATTATTTAATTAATTAACTTCTTGGAGTGCAATGTGTGAAGAATACTCCCGAACTCTTTCTTGCCGAGGTGTCGTAAAAGGTGACTAAGGCCATAGTGTTGTGAACAACTATATGTACCTGTGATCAGGATGGTAGTAGGCAGTAGCGTATCATGTTCTGTCACAACATACTCCGCTTGCCAACTCGCAGTATTAGCAAACCCCACCCAGAGTTGATGAGGAAGGCCTATTTATTTCTATTAGGCTAAATTTTCAGTAGTGGACACTGGACACCCAACGACGACTGTGTGTGTGTGGGTGTGTGCGCGTGTGCGTGCGTATGCGTCCAAGTGCGAGCGCATGCGTGCGATCGTATGTGTCTGAGTGTCGGCTTGTATTATGTAATAGAGTTATTATTTGCTTTGAAACATCACAGTATTTTGACTAAATATCTAAATTTGTCGGTAAAAAGAAGTATTACTAAGTAGAAGGAAGTTTATATTGAAAATTTAGTTTTCATATAAACATTTTCGTATTACGGCTCACGCAAAACAATATACTTGATCAGTTCTTAATCTGATTTTTAAAATACAGTATACACAAAATCTTGAACAATTTTATTATTGAATTATTTGTATCAATTTTATGTTGATTCGTCATTTTCCATAATTTTCTCATCCATTCACTGATCATAGTCCTACAAATAACTTTAAAACTTCATTACATATTTATTGATAGAATAATTTGTAGTCAAGATAGCTTATTTGATAGAACATTCTCAAAAAATCATTTCTCGGGGGGGTAAAGAAAAACATTGGGAGGAAACCTGCATATCTTGACAGTTCTCTGTAGAACAGCGTAATGGATGATCAAATCCTTCATCTTTAAAACAAAGTCTTAAGTTTTTTAACAAGATAAAAATATAAAATAACTATAGATAAAATATTCTAATAGATTCATATGAAGCGAATAATATATTTATATATATGAAATTTTAATATTTGCAGCAATAAAGCCGAGAGAAGCCAAAATAAAAGAGTTCAGAGATATCGTGTCGTCTCTGCCGCAGTGCAACAGAGATACACTCAAGTTCCTACTGGAGCATCTTTTGAAGTGAGTATCTATAGCATTAAGCAAATAGTTTGGAAAATCCAAAAGTATATGCCTCATAATCTCATTTTTCACAATAAAATTGTTAAAAACAATTAAACGACATCGAACTAGACCGTGAAATTAAATAGGGTTCTATAATGGTTAATATAATGGTTACATAATGCGTTGTATGAATCCCCCTCCCCCACTTGTAACGCATCGTAACGTTTTACAAGATCCCTTTCCCCCTAAATTGCGTTACGTAATACTTGAACGCCCCCTTAGCTTGTGTCTTTAATTTTCTCTGTTTTGGGGTGCAACAAAGTATATTATTATTATCTGTAATATACAATATATAACGTGAGGATACCGTTCGGCAGAGTGACGGAGCGCAGCGAGCGCAACCGCATGCACACCGCCAACCTCGCCATCGTGTTCGGGCCCACGCTGCTGTGGGCGCCCGCCGAGCAGGCGCACAACATCGCCATCGACTGCATCCAGCAGAACTACGTCGTCGAGATCCTGCTCAACGACTTCCACGACATCTTCGCCGACGACCGCAAGAGGAAGGCGTGACGAGCCCGTGACGCATACGTGACGCGGCCGTGACGCGGCCGTGACTCGCCTGTCACACGCTCATGACACGCCCGTGACACGTCCGTGACCCACACCCCTCTCCCCGCCTTCTAGATCCGTCTGGATCGTAGACAAATTCTAATTCAACTTCTAGTACCTAGTTGGTAGGATCGTAACTGAATTTAATCGTCATGTAGTGTCTTCGTTTTATTATCTGTGCTCTTGTATAATCTGTGGCGAATTATAAAAGGAGGTCTTGTGAACGATATATCAAACGATTGTGTGATTTAAAAAAAAATTGTCACAAAAAATAACACTGAAATTTTTTGTTTGCTTTGACACTTTTAAAACTGTTTCAATTTCAAAATCGAGGTTATAAAGAGAGATTATTTAGTCAAACGTAATTAAAAGAAATATATTTAAAATATAAAAAAAAGTAATAAACTTCGTCCAGGTAACCATTCGTGAGTGTTGTGATCTAAAGCAATATTGTTTATGGAAAGACTGTATGAGGCTCTAGCGGCAATATATTTAATAAAATTTATAGATGAATAAATATATTTACGCCTAGTTATTAATTTACGTGTGATAGAGAGGTATCCTTGTTTATGTATCATCGTTATTTTGGGGGCCAAATGTATATAATCCAGTCCTACATAAGTACATTACAATTTAATAGAATTTTTACAAAAAAAAAAAAAACTTTTTTAGCTTATAACTGTCAAAATTTATTTATCTGTATTATAACTGGCGTTTAATTTACTAATTGATCACTTAAATTGTCTAGACGTTCTTTTCAATAAAATTTGAACAATTGAGTAAAAATTCTATTGAAATGTTAAGGCTTAAAGCCAATATCTTGTGCCTTGCAAGATCTTGTAAATATTCATCATAGATGAGTTTATGTGATAATATAATTGTTCTAGTTTTTTTCCTTTTATTTAAAAGTTGCTTGCAACCATCTAGTCCTGTTTTTAATCGATGGACGTTCATTTGGTAATGCGTTTTATTTTTTAATTTGTATAAAAAAAACACCAATATAATTAACGCAATGTAAGCTAGGAACCAAAGTTTTGTATTTCGGCTGATAGTTATTAACTATATATGTATAGTTATTGTATATTATTCGATTAATATTTTAACGCAAATAATGCTTGGAGGATAGAGAATGACATGAAAATAAAATTACTTATTCAAATTATGTTGTTTTATTATCATTTCTAAGTGTCATCCTAATGTTTTAATATTCAATGCTAACCGGATTTATTAATTAGAAACCAAAAAAAAATAAAAAAATTTGCTTGTCTGTAACGTCGGTTTACGGACGATAATTACACGTTATAACGTCATAAGAAAATATTGATGAAAAATTGCATACTTTTATGAATTGAATTATTATAACTGAATTATCATTATTTTGTATAATACAAAGAAGGAGTTAATTGGAAATTACAATTTTACAAGCCGAACGCTTAGGACGATCGTGCCTCTCTATCGCTTGTTCCGCGCTCTCGCACCCGGAACGTGACAATGAGTCATGCGTTTTCGTGCGTTCAGCCGGCGTTCATCGATTTATAAGACGTTATCACGTCAAAAAAAGTAAAAGTCTAATAAATAACAGAAAATATAATTATGCTAAAGTTAGCATACAAATAGTGTTATGTTACGTTCGCACATGAAAAAAAAACCAACTTGAATGCCTTTGTTCCATCTAATTTTTCAAACTGCTGTACCAGTCTTGATGAGTCTTAGACTTACAAGTAACTTATGTTATAGGATAACGCGAGTTGCAGCCAATTTAAAATATCCCATATCCTGTTAACTTAGACTTTCTATAAAGTTACCTACGTCGTCTAGAAACGTTCATTTTCGAACAGTTTTCATTCATTCATTTTGCTTGATAGCATTCTATCATGGTCTTAAATACAGGTCTTGCAACGAAGCTGAATTTCATTACTAAGAGATTAGTGTTATAATTTTTCTTTCGTGTCAACGCCGCTGTACGTCATTGATATCGATGGGTGCACGCCGGTTGAGTTACAAGCGACTCGGCGGCCTCATTTCTCATCAATCATACGGCGTATGTTTTTCTCTCCCAAGTATTGTGTTATTTAATAATTGTTTTGCGATTTTTTTATCATTTTTGTTTTGTTATTTAGCTTTTTGACGTGATAACGTCTTGTAAATCGATGAATGCCGGCTACACCGCACGAATTATTGTCACGTTACGCGAGCGAGAGGCGGAACAAGCGATATAGAGAGGCACAATCAGTCTAAGCGTTCGGCTTGTGATTGAAAAAAAATAACGCAGATTGGAGGATCTTAAATATCACACATGTACTTATATAAGTTGTTAATAGCACGTTGTTACTTGTAATTTATCTGTATAATTAAAGCAATAAAAAATCGAATTAACGAGTGCAAACAAATGCTAATTTATCGAAAAAAATTGTAATTAATTGGATTAACTCATTCTTTGTATTATACAAAATAATGATAACTTAGTGATAATAATTCAATTCAATTCATAAAAATATGCAAATTTTTTTATCAATGTTTTCTTATGACGCTATCACGAAAAATTATCGTCCGTAAACCGACTTTACAGACAATCAATTTTTGAAGTGAAACTTCTTTATCGGGGTTGGAAAGATTTTTTCGTTACGCGCCATCTTGCGTTACGCGCCATCTTGTTCTTGATTATTGCGTATTTCAGTCGTTTTTCAATAAACACATGCGCAAGGAAGATTCCGAGTGGTAGTAGATGAAATCCTATATATAGATATAAATAAATAGTTAAACTAAATAAATCAAATATTAAATTTTGAATGCTACAAAATGTGGCTCTCGCAGGGTTTTGAACTTGCAGCTCTCGAGCGATATACGAAATTCAATTCGCGTTGGCAGCCACTGCGCTAGCAATCTCTAAGCTTCTTGAGTGAAATTAAGTATCACTATAAGAAGTTTGCAGTTATTGTATGATGTATTCTATAGTGAGTAGGTAATTCGAATATAAATATGCCCGAACGCAAACACAGGACTCATATAATTACGATCGTATAAAAAGTAAACTGTTTTTATTATAAGTTTCACTTCTTACGAGTGTACGCTAGTACACGCAATTTAAATTTTTTTTGTTTGGATTTGACATTGTTTAAAATATGATTTGACTTCCTTGCACAGAACGACCATCTATCGTCATCTCTCTTTCGGCCATCAATTGAAAAGAACAGCCATCATGAAGCTGACGTACTACTGTCGTTGCGCAAGACCATAGAGATATTATAGATAGAGTAGGTGAGAGGCATACGGCTGCCTGTAAGCGGAAACGACCAGCGGTTAGAAAGAGAGAGAAGATCGCGGTACCCCATTGGACTTGCGGTCTCAAATTCAAATCTCGATAATTTTTTTGTGAACATCAATTATTTACTTCAATTTTAATAAACAAATCAAGAAACAACTCTAATATGCACAGTAATATTATATTGGTATGTAATTCAACCGGTACCGCGACCGTGTCTCTCTTCTAAACGAGGGACAGCTAGAGGCCTGGCTCCTGCTCTATTTATAATACCTCTATATGCAAGACTGTGTATTTGATTGTGCATTCAATAGTGCAAAATAGCACAGATGATTTACACTTACGATGGAGAATATTTTTGAAGAAAAATTAATCGGTAAAGTCGTGATTACAAAGTTTTATTTCATTAGCTTTGATAATTAAATATGATGAAGTCATGATGAACGAGTCATATTGTGTCATATATTAAGCCATATACAGACCTGATCATTCCTACATACATTGAAACGCTCGTTTGTACGTGTATCACGCACACGTTTAGTAGATCCACACATTTAAATACCTGCTAATACTATTACTATTTACTCGTATGATGTTTGATAAACTGTAAAACTTAAAAAGTAATATTTAAAAGGTTAAACTATGTCTAAAGACGTCGGTGCAATTTCCCTATAGTAAGTCGGCTAGACACTTTGAACAAAAACAAAAACTCGGGATGAAAATTTTAATCGGCTCCAATTTAATTTATTTCAAAATCAATTACTTTGTAAGTCGGTCTTTTTTTGTCAATATTACTAATTTAAGATTTATCATACATGTCCTTGGCGATTGTTTGACCGCCCTTCTCCCCTTGATGAGATTTTGTGAGATTTTGCTTGACCCAATACATGCCTTACGTAATTTATGGATGGCCCCTAATTTACCAACTAAAAAGTACTAAAAGTACTTACTTAATGTCAACATGTGTAAGATAACTATACATATAGTATGTACAGAAACGTAGGTAAAATACTTACTTGCGTTAATTGTCCTAATGGACGTAACGTCGTTGTTTTGACACTCGACCTCTGGCGACTTTATGTAATGAGGGGCTAACTGAGAGAGGCCTTGAGCGAACGCTTCGATCGCTTCTAATTGTGTTTATCTCTATGGGATCGTATCTCTAAAAAGTTAGATCGATTTTTATCGTCTGGAATAGTGCTAAAATACCTACCTGTACTAGAAAATAATCACGATTAAAGTTTATTAAAATGATTCAATTTTTAAATTATTTAACCTTTATTTGCACTTATGTGTATCTGCTGTTTCCATTTTTTATTTCAACACTTTATTTATTTATTTCAACGACTTAAATACAGCTGTGCTTGGTCATAGTATCATAAAATAGATAAAAAGACACAAGGACCAACGAAGTTAAGAGTCGTGGGATAATTAATAAATTATTTATTTTGGAAATCAATATTTTAAATTAATTTGTTTTTAATTAAAAATTTTCATTATGAAGTTTTATTTCGTAAAAACATTTTTTACAATGCAAATTACAATTAAACTTAATTAGTGAACAATACAAGTAATATTTTTATATCCTGATAAGTTATTTGACTTCTTATCCTATCTTGGCT
This sequence comes from Euphydryas editha, assembly GCA_036937285.1. Classification (NCBI taxonomy): domain Eukaryota; kingdom Metazoa; phylum Arthropoda; class Insecta; order Lepidoptera; family Nymphalidae; genus Euphydryas; species Euphydryas editha. The sequence goes on along the minus strand of JAUPFZ010000019.1, from coordinate 3,053,763 downwards.
ATTGAAATAACTTGTGGTATTAGGATAATTAGCCTGTTCCCCTATAATATAAAATTATGTTATTATATAAAATAAATAGAAATCCATTAGGTTGGTTGTGAATGGAAGTGTTTGTGCGAGTATGTGTGTACGTGAGTGCGTCTGTGCGTACGCGTGTGGATGTGTATTTTAAATATTTTTCTTCTTCTAAATTCTAATTAAAAAATAAACACATTAAAATTAAATTATATCAAGACAAATCGATACAAATTGATAACTTATTCAGCATATTGCTTATGCTGCAAATGATAGTAATCATGATCATGTTATGTGAGACAAGGTTCCTGGGTTCAAGGCCGACGTGGACAACAACAAACAGCACTTATAGCGTCAATAATATGCTATAATAATAATACTCTTTATTTCACACCATGAAGAGAACAATAGTCATAACAAATAAAGAAAGATGTACAAAGGCGGTCTTATCGCTAGTAGAACGATCATAAACATATATAAAATACGTACGTGAATTATATTAAAATAAAGTCGATTATGGCGTATTTAGTGACAATTAGTTTGATTTAGGATGTTTTTTTTTTTAAACAAGAGTGAGATTTATCTTTTCTTATAGGAAGGGGAAGAGAGTTCCAGAGTCTAACAGCTTTAGCAGAGAAAGAGTTAGAATAAAATGAAGTAGAATGAGAAGGACTTTTAAGAATCAAATTAGAGTTAGACCTAATGCAACGATCGCGAGAATACCAAAGAAACTCGAAGCGTTCTTTGAGGTAGAGAGGCGTGTTAGGGTGGAAGAGTACACAATATAATAGCAAGAGGATGTGAGTATTCCTGCGAAGACGGATAGGGAGCCACCTGAGTTGGTTGCGAAAATTACAAACATGGTCATATTTGCGAAGACCAAATATGAACCGAATACAAAGATTCTGAAGGCGCTCAAGCTTATTTAATTGTTCCTCTTTAAAGTCAAGAATGCAAGTATCGGCATAGTCATGAATTGGTAAAAGGAGTGATTGTGCTAACGCAATTTTAGTGGGCAAAGGAAGAAAATATTGGAGTCGACGAAGTGATCCGACAGCAGTGAATAATTTACGGCTCAACACACTCAACTGAGGTGTCCATGAGAGATAACTATCAAAGATCTCTCCGAGATTTTTTACTTTGTCGCAATAATGGATGTCAGAACTATTGGAGATGTCAGAACTATATTAGACTGTCGGAACTATTGACCAATCTATCCGACATATTAATTTAGGACTCCCAATAATAACAACTTGACATTTTGAAGCATTTCCATTTAATCCACATGAGTTGCTCCAACTATAAATGTTATTCAAGTCATTGTTTGATTTTATTAATAGATGTCGGTAGATCAGTCAATTTGGTGTGGCAGAGAGATGGTAGAGAGAAGATATGTACACTTATACGACGGCTATACGGCCTGAAGAAATATTTATCGAATGAATCGATCTTTAAATGTGTAAACAAACTATTTAGAATAAAGAGAAAATTACATAAATATATTTTTTATTTGTTGATAATCAAAACATTTAACAAATGATTTACTAAGAAAACAAATTATAATTAACTTTTATACCCAATAAATTGAACTGAATCAGCATGTAAACGTCACAATGTTGGGAAAAGGCCTCTTCTCCATATAGTTGAAAGGTTGGAGATAATCATCTACCACGCTGCCCCACTGCGGGTCAGCGGATAATTTCCCTACCACGCTTAATGATCGTTATATCGATGGATTTACGTGCTCTCCGAGGCACGGTGAGGAGAACCACAAGGACAACCACTCAGACCAGAAACAAATATTGGCACAAATTCAAATATCTGCTCCGAGCGGTAATCGAACCCGTGACGTATTGTAATAGGAATGTATGTGCGAATAGTGTATACATACACAATTCGCCCGGTATCGCAAGCAATAATTTTCAATATGTACTTCTCGAATAGCTAAAGTCGTAGCGTCTATTTAAGAATATACCTATATTAAATAAACGTGCATTCTAGTGAAAAAAAATATTTTGAATAGCACTCAGTAGAACATTAGCAACTTAAAAAATATTCTAGATTTATAATACAATTCAATAAAACCGATCATAAAACTATACCAAATTATTCGATAATTAATTTTTAATATAATGTTTAAAAAAATAAAAGAATTTACGAACAACCAACATCGACATTATTTAATTAATCATAAGTTAATCGTTGAGTCCGTTCGATGCAGAGTTCATCGTCAGATAATTACCATATATCTAGGAGACCACCTCCTGTAGGTCCGTGGGTCGGTAGTTAGGGTTGCCAGATTCAAACATGTCATTTCCGGGACAATTCAAGGATTACGAATTCGGTCGGTTGAAAAATATACGAAAATTAATAATATTTTTTGTAAATAGCTTTAGTAGTAATATTTCGCAAACATTCTATTAAATCTATCTTAAAACGACCTACATTATTCACTGTATGAGTAATGTACGTCTAGGTAGGTGAGTTGGGCGGGGGCGCCTAGCAGGGGAAAGGAGAGAGAGACGGGAAGCCGCTCATCGTACCGTGTGCATGTCATACCTACGCGTAACATGATAAAATAAAACTAATGGTACCGAAAAAAGTAGTGGTTTTCGAAATCCGGGACAATCAATTATAATTCCTGGACACGGGACAAGACACGTAATTCCGGGACAATCCCGGATTTCCCGGCCATCTGGCAACCCTATCGGTAGTACCTATTTACGTTCAAAGATAAAAAAAAATCGCATAGGTATCGGGCCAGAAACCACTAAGAAGTTGATATATTTACCTAAAGATGCGTAGACGTAGTGGCGCTGTATTTCATGCAAGATATTACTAATTTTGTACTAAAACACAGTTTATATATAAATTTCAAAAGAGTAACTGCGGAGTTTCTTGCCGATTCTTCTCTGCAGAATCTACATTCCGAATCGGTGGTAGCTTTGCTTTTACAAAAATAATAATCACTTTAAAGTGTTAATTTGTAAAATGACGATTCGAAGGTGCTCGTGGGGCCTATTTGAATAAAGTTTTTTTTATACTTTTTTTTTTTTTCATTTTGACTGGAAAGCAATAGGCACGTTATTTTTTACAGAGTTTAAAAAATTTCTCTAAGATTCCATCATCAGATTGATTTGGTGAATATAGTATCAGTAAAGTGGGCCCTTCTAAAAAGTCTATTCAAATCGGAACACAATTGACGAATATCAATAAACATACAAAAAAAAAAATAGATACAGACATAAAACTAGATTCATAGTAATTAGTAAGGTATGTAGTTAATCAAACTTTGTAAATAGTTGGAAAGATTTGTTTTCTATGTTTTATAAAGATTTTATTTTCATTACATTAGTGGTACGTGTATATACAAAAAGCCTTCGGAACGCGTTGGTATCCTCGTCATACCTTCAGCCTTCAGGATATCAAAGTCAAGCCTCACCCGACTTCTCAAGCTCTGCATCAGTATGCTAAGGACTCAATTTATTAGGCAGGTATCATCAGTTTTTGCAGAACCTTATTTATAAGAAGTATTTTTAAATAAAAAATATATAGTAAACTAATTAAAAATATCTATAAATTTATGCAAAATTGAATTGACAAGTAGCATTTTTAGTTAAAGGGGGAAAAATAAAAGTCCTCATATAATAAAAAACATATTTAATTATTCCGGTAAGTTGAACTGATAATTTTTACATGATCGAGTACTTTTTTAATCTGCTATTTCTTTTTTTTTATTATGCAGTCTTATTTTTTTTCCTCTAAATTCTTTTCGGACAGTGTTATTTTATAAATTTATTCATAGGAATGTCTAAAATTAAACATTTACTTTAAAAACCTACAAAAACAATCACTTACCGTTTAAACAACTTAATATTATATTTTGGTTCCTTACTTAAGACAATCATAATATTATCTAATGTCCATTGATAACACAGAACAGTCTAAAACGAAAGGATTATATTGCATACACTTTAAAATGCTTGAAAGGTTTTCCCACGTTCTTGTTTTTATTCTAAGTTAAACGCTTGTACAAAAGGTTGATGTTTTTTTTTTATCTTTTGCAACAAATTATGATTCATAATAATATTATGTTAATTAATGTAAATAAAAAAAAAACTAGTTTTAAATATACGAAACTACAATTTTTTTTTTAAACATAAAACGTTGTTTTTGGTCACAAATTTTTCTAACTATGCAAACTAGAAGATGTCATTGTACTAGTAAATATGTATGTATACACTACAATGGACACTAGATTCACACCAAATTCACACTAATAAAAAATATTAACAATGTAGGCTTAATTACGTATACAAATGGAAATATATGTAAATTATAACTGCTTAAATAAAAATAAACTACACTACTCACTATATCTACAGTCGGTAAAAAGCTATAATTTAATAAAAAATACAAAGCTCGTATATACTTTATATACATTTATATACATATAACGTGTATAACAATACATAATATATTTACGTCGGCTGAATGCAAAGATATCATGCCTAAATATATTTAAACAAAAATATTACGGTTATTTCCCTATTGATAAAATAATTAATTAAAAATAATATCTAAAAAGCACTATTACTCTAACGCTAATATTAGCGTTAAACAATAAAGACAAAAAAAAATTTATATGGCAATTATTTTTTGTGGACGAATGATTTTTGTATTCTTGTATTTTGATTGCCAAAAATATATTTGAACACAATTTCGGCTTTATATAATACATATTTATATTAGCACATTATTAATAACAACAGCATGGTATACAAAAATATCAGATGTACAAATATATAAAAGTGCATAAAATGTTCCAAAAATGTGTTCAACAATCACCGTCATCTAAACACTATTCAATATATACTCGTAAATCACGATTTTGCAAAATAAATTTTAATCTAATTAAAATCATTTAACTTTTATATAAAGCAACACAATTACAAAAAGTATAACCGCATAGCGAGCTGTCAAAATTTAACCGCTTTTATCATTTAAATTTTTTTTTTTATTTTTTATTATTCGGATAAAATTTAATAAATTTATTACAGAAATTTTACAATATTATACATATTTACAATTCAAAACTTAAAATAATTATTTACAAACAGTTTTGGTATAAATCATGTCCGCGTGGAATGGTGCCAAGAATACTAGCAGCATTTCCCCGTTGAATCGCAATTCCGATTCTTTGGGCAAAAAATGCACCAGCCCTCTTGTCACCAGTGGAGGCTATGAGTCGTGGGGTTAATTCTTTTAGAAAATTTTTAGCACTGCTACTCCAAGGTCCAAGTGTTTCGACTGCAAACGGCACAAAAATATAACTTTGGATAAGTGACGAATATTTGTGCCGTTAAAAAAAAATTAAAAATAAAATTATTAATAATATTAATATCTTGAAAGTGTTGCTTTACATAAAAATTAAATTGTTTACAATATGGTATACTGACATCTACGTACAATTTTAAGCTCTATGTTCGTTATTATTAACATCACTCTTTCGCAAAAGCAAAAAAAAATAACATTTTTATTTACGTAAAGTATTTGTAACTAAGATAGAAAAAACTTATTTTTAATTGGAACAATTTAAAATAATTAATTAATTTTAAAAAAATTTAAAAATTAGATTTTTTTTATAAACTTAAGTAGAGAAATAAAAATATGAAAATATCAAAGTATTTTATTAACATAGTCAAGGTAAAAAGGAACATGTGTCCTTGTACCTGTTGTCACGCGATTCAATAATAGAAAACAAATGGCTCTTATTATGTGACTTACTTTGCTACCCTTATTACCTATTGTTAATGTTCAAGCGCGTTGGACCAATTAAGCTTGATGAGACAAATCATTGTTTTGGCACACATATATATAATTTTGTAATCGTTACACCCGTATTAATATGATATACTATGAATGGAAAACAAGGGATGTAAGCGGGGTTCCCAACAATAAAAACCTCATCAAAAGTAATTAGGAACATTTTAATATAAAACAATAATTTTATTACAAATTACTAAATCTAATAACATTTTATTAATAGTATTATAACTTTAAAAAGCACATTCGCAGTCCGTGATATCACTATCTATTTAACAAACACTAAACTTAACTTAGGACTGCTAAATCTCGTCCGAATCGGATCGGATCGAATCGTAATTAGACGTTTTGCTTCTAAGCATTCTAAGAAACGACCCCACTGCAAAAATTGTCCTTCTGTGTCTATGAAATATACCCTGATACAAGGCTTCCCTTAGAGCTTTTCTGTCATCTGAAATCGAAGGCTGCGTGCTTAATGTTACGTCTGAATGGGCTCCAATGGATTTTTGGTGTCGAAGAGTACCGTGCTTTTTCTCCAAAGACTTCTGATTCGGTAAGCTCATAGTGGACTCTATCGAAGAATTCTTAGTCTTCCTCAAATTAAGCATTTTCTTTCCCGACGATGACTCTGATGATGACCGTGTCGGTGCTAATTTTGATCTATGTAGAGGGTTATTTGAGCTCTCCGGGTGCACCAGTAGATCGACAGATTTCTGGCTCACGGCACTCGACCGCGTGAGAGTTCTCTGCGAGGTCGTCGGTTCCACTTTAGGCACATGCTCCTCCTTCGTCAACGACTGTTCTGATTCGATTGCAATCATGTTTACTAATTAATATTAACAAACGGTCATGAAACTCGGTTGGATTGTGTAACAAATTAATCAAACATAAAGCTACAGTCACATCATAGGCGGGCGCGCCTCGTCAACGCTTTCAATAGAGGGCGGGGCGAGATGAATAACGACCTCGGAATTGGTAGGTATGTCGTTCTGCGAGCGACTGTCACAACAATTGCTGAATGTTATCGTAGGTACGTTCCCATCGCAATCTATTTGTATGGTATTCAAATTTTGGGCTAAACAATCTATATTTGAATCACTATTGTTCTGCGTGTATTTATCAGGCTGTCCACTCATGCTCGGTTCGAGCCATTCCTTTATATCACAGTCATCAATCCTGTCTACTTCTGGTGCCGGGCCAAGGTCGTCAAGGGAAGTCGGCGAAACTCCTTCGCCGTTTACATGTAGACCTATCAATCCAGCTAAGTTAACGTTGAAATTACTTCTTGTCGTCGTCTGTCCGGCCTCTGCTACACAAACTTCATCCGATATAATGCGATCTGTAATTGTTTCTATTTCTTTCTTTAACGCCTGATCGTCTTCATAGAATTCGGAAAGACTTTGAAGGTTTTCGTACCAACTGTTTTCTAGTAAGCTCGTAGTTGCGTTTTTATTTTTATCAGTCGTCTCTTGACGATGGCGGTCGATGAGTTCCTGAAGAGACTCTTCGTGTTGGCGAAAAAGAGTTTGATAAGCTTGACTCACAGCCCGTAGGGAGTAAGTAGAGCGAGGTCTCGACAGTAGTGAAGCCGAAGGGGTGTGAGCGGCGATGCTACTACGCCACACGTGTCCGCGAGCGCGCTCCCATAGTATTGCATTAGAATTAAGAATCCTTTCAAAGTCCGACACTTGTTCGGCTTCGCTTATCTGTAACAGCAATTTGTTTTCTGTCTCTCTTCCACCGATCGTCTGACACAGCTTCTTGTCACCGGCCTGTTTAGGATTAAAAGACCTTGTTCTATTATCAATTCGCATAGAGTTATAATTTATATTCTGTTTGGAGGTTGAACGTTTAAGGTTAGGATTGTCCGCGTATGTCATGGGTATTGATAAGTTTTGGACGGAGACCGCGCACGGTGTTTTCTCTATTATTTTTCTTTTTTGCTCTCTTACGACTACATTACTAGTTTTTATTTTACGTTTGGTATGGTCTGTGGTTGGTTGCCTATGAAAATATTGCTTATCGGAATACCGGCGAAAGGAATCAGCGCTGCGAACGTTTCGTCCATGCTGAGATCTGGGACGTTCCGCTAGACAGACACTTTTTGCTCTCAAAGGATTGTCAGACTTTTCTTTCGATGCCAGTTTGGTGAAATAAAAAATGATAATGTTGATAATCGATCGAATCGTTTCGACGAGCGACCAGCAACAGTGATCAAAACTGACTGTCTGCAAATCATGTACTGCTTTCTTCGAAAATTGTATGGAGTGAGCGCAAAAAGTAATTTATCGTGTTAGCGTGTTGTGGTCGATCGATTGCCTTCACCGGTATCGCTGCCTAAATAGAGATGGGCATAAAATTCACAAAATGTACGATGCGCGGTCTCGCTATACTCGTTTTACGATGTTTTCGTGTTACAATTTTTACGATTTCTTTTTATCTAAAGTCCTATCAATAAAATTCGATACGACACGAATCACGTGATTGTTTATTAACGTATGCAAATGTAAGGTTTGTTTTTGTTCGAATATGTTGTGATACAAAAGACGATAAGATAAAATATCTTGCTAAATTTATTATACATTTATAGTTTCTCAGTTTGGAACAAAGTTAAAAAAAAACTCGAGACTACGATTTCCGATTTCATATCGACACAACTTATTCCAATTTCCTGTTTAATTTCGTCGACATTTCGGAGTTTCTCGTCAGTCAATACGTTACTACATTCACCGTGAACCCTTTTAAAGACAGACAATACGACAGCAGACGATATGACTTGCGGAAATAACGAACATTGAAAAACCTGTAAAAGTGACAGTATAATTTACCAGTATCGAATTGAAGTTATGGTTCAAGAAAATTGTTTTCATTTTCATGATTTTGTGTTTAACGGAACGCCTTTAAATGTGAACTGCGTATATAATATATTTGATAATAAAATTTAATTTATTCCTAAAATATTATCATAGGCCATAAGTACCCATAAGTACTTCCTTGCAGTACAATTGCCGAAGTTGCGTTGCTAAGGGAAGAAGAACAGTATGATGGAGGAAAAAAATAATGGTTGATTAATAATTGGAAATTGGCTGCCTCACTCGCTGAACAAAACTCAGCTATATGAATTACATCCAGCTGATTTACAGTGAGTGTAATACTACCCCCGTCGAGCCAGCTGTACAGCTAGACTTAAGTTAATTTATTTATTTTATCTTTAAGTTTCCGATTAAAAAGAGATTTTTTCCAAATTTTTCCATAATCTTGCAATAGACACTTCAATAATAAAGCAATTAATATCAATCAATGTCGGTTGCTGCAGTTTTCAGTTTCGCGTCAGTATGCGACTTGGCCGCACTCCAAAATCTCATGAATCTAACATAATAAGGAAAGTATTTCAGATTTTATATATATCATTAAATTCATCTCAACTATTTCGAGATGTGCTAATAATAACTTAGTATATCAACAAACAATTCATAAGTAACACTGCATATCTCACGCAATTTCACCTGCGTTGTTTCGTCACTTGATTGTTTGACGTTTTTTTAGATGATATTTATGTGTACTAGCTGCAGCTCGCGATTTTATCTGCTTATTATTATTCGCGGTTTTACCTGATTTTTTGTATTATTCTGGATTTCTATCATAATCGGTTTAATATTTTTTGCATAAACGTGTAAAAAACAAACATCTGCTTAAAGTTTTAGCATTATAGTATTCGTAGGATTGATGAATTGTAATAAAAATTATACAATAAAATAACAAATAAACATCCTGGATATATAATATAACAAGCGGTCCGCCCCGGCTGCGCCCGGGGTATGTATATGTACCTAAACCTTCCTCATGAGTCACTATATCTATTGGCGAAAATCCCATGAAAATCCTTGCAATAGTTTTTGAATTTATCGCGAACAGACAGACAGACAAGCAGGAAGACGCGCCGGAGAATTTTGTTTTATAATATGTAGTGATTTAAAATTTCAAGGCAATACTTAATAATTTTGTCATTAAAGGTATTACAAAAATAAAATTGTCCTAATATACAGCTTAGCCAGCTTTTCTAACATACATATATATATATATATATATATATATATATATATATATATATATATATATATATATATATATATGTATTCTTACAAATAGCCTATGAGATGTGATTATTATATTTTTTGGTGAAGAGGTTCAGAGCTTAGAAAAAAGATTGGAACAAGCCCAAGCAAAAACACAAGCCCTCCAATAGGTCATCTACTGGAAGGCTATTGTTTTTAATACTAAGAATATGTTATGTGTATTTTATTATATTATTTTCCATCATATTATTTTTATATTCTAGGACAAACAAACGTTTCGATGCATAGAGATATTATAGACAGAGTAGGTGAGACATACGGCTGCCTGTCAGCGGAAACGACCAACGGTAAGAAAGAGAGAGAAGATCGCGGTACCCCGTTGGCCTTGCGATCTCAAATTCAAATTTCGATTAAAAATTTTTTTTTTTTTGTCAATATCAATTATATACTTCAATTTTAATAAACAAATCATAGAAACAACTCTAAATTATGCACAGTAATATTATATTGGTATGTAATTCAACCGGTACCGCGATCGTCTCTCTCTCTCTTCTAAACGAGGAACAGCTGGAGGCCTGGCTCCCCTGCTCTATTTATAATACCTCTACGTTTGGATGCCTGCAACACCAGAAGTACGTTGCCGACTGTTTGTCAACTTAATTATTGTAACACAAGCATAACACAAGGAATTAATATACGCACGTGCACTCAAAAACGTTTCTAAGGAAGGATTGCATCTCTTCCTATCATGGATTCAAGGTAACTCGTAAGAAAGAGACAATATACCAGTAGTCAACGAAATGTTCGGAACGATTTTTTCACTTTACATGTTGGAAACAAATGTCAACCTTATGTTAGTTATTTTAAGGTGCATATTTGAATATACAATTTTATTAAGTGAGCGTTCTAGTTATGATATAAATTCCTTGTTGTTACATCGTGCGAAAGAAACCGTTTAGTAATAAAAATATTTTCACATTATTATAATGTCTTCTAGCTGACAGGAAGCGTGACAATTTTTTAAAACTGACATATCATTATCAAGATAGTTACAATATAATATATTGGGAACTATCTTCAAAATATACTTTATAAAAATAAACTCTCACACACACACTACTCTTAACTATTTATATTAATAATATGACTTTCACACATCTGTACATATCATAATTATGCGAAAAATTATTGTGCTACAAATTAATATTTACCTAGATATTTTATTATAAATTTTAGAAATATATGTCTGTTTGTTTGTTAACTAGTAAGTTTATATTAATAATACAAAAAGCCACAAAATTAGTTACATTTGTCTGACCTATCAAAAAATATTGTAATTTAGATAACAGGCGTATTTATGTGCAGGCGACACTGGGCTTACCTCACTAAGTGAGACCTGTACAACTGAGATTTCAATGGACCTAGAATTCTAAAATAGGCTTAAGGACATAGATTCAAATAACATTTGCCTTATATATGGAGGGTCCCGTGAAGGAAGAGGGTCAAACCTGATAAATTGCCTAACTTAATTATAGAGTTAAACATCGAAAAAAAAAATCTATGAAATCAAATCTCAGTTTACAAGGTTTGAAAATTCCAAGTAACAAACATTTCGATGCAATGGTATAGTTACACTGTATCTTATACAATTTCATTTACGACGAGTTTCCATAAAAACTGTCAGAATAGTTGGATGTATATATAGTTATATCATATAACAACAGCTGTTTTATCGATAAATTTTCCTTTATAAATAGTTTTTTCAACATGAAAACAATTATTTTTTATTCAATTTCCTATATGAAATTAAAAAAAAAAAAACGCCAGACACTATTGTTCTTTCACTATTACTTTATTCATCTATATATAAATATATAATTATCGGACTTTTAATAATATGTATTGGACCAGATTTTTTTTTTTCTCATTTTAGTATATATTAGTATAATTTCTATATATATTTTTTTTTTTAATAAATTAGAACAACTTAATAAATGGTTTTTTAATAACAACTGGTATTTTATTTATTAAAGTAGTTTTCATAGTATAGTATACTGATAATATATTGAGATTGAATTGTTTGTTTGTTTGTATTTACATTAGACATGGCATGGCATGGCAGGTACGAAGGCTGATTTTAAATATTATTTCTGTATTAGATAGCCTGTTTAATAAAGAAGGTTATGGGCTTAATAGCATCTAAAATATAGTCAATTAAAGGGCTGAAGTGACGAAAAGTATCAAGACAGCTGAGAAGTACCGAAATTAAACTTTAAAATTAATTTAAAAAATCAAAAAACCCGACTGCGTAAAATACTCTTATTAAACTAAAAAGAATAAAACAATTTACTAGCTTTCATTTGATACCCATATGCTACAGTAAGAAAAAAAATTCAACTCCCCCCCTTCATCCGCCATTTGCGGGCGCCATTTTGAAAATTTATATAGCCTATGTCACTACTACAATTTAGACAAATCCAACGATACCTCATATGTCAAAAACCGTCCAGCCGTTTGGGTTGTAGGGCGTGCCAAAGAAATGGACATACATACTCTCGAAAAACATAACCCTCCTTCTGTCTCAGTCGGGTAAATATGTAGAAAAACTGTTATAATAACTACTTAATCTCATTTAAGTTTTTATATTTATACAAATAAGGTAAATTTTCAAAAATATGGAGTTTTGAAATGAACGGTTGAAGGCTTTTTCGTTTTTCATTCATTTATTGTCGAATTTTCTCTTTATATAATTATAATCGATGTTATTGTAAGAGTATTTAACCATATAGGTATTATAAATAGAGCAGGGGAGCCAGGCCTCCAGCTGTCCCTCGTTTGGAAAGAGAGAGACGATCGCGGTACCGGTTGAATTACATACTAATATAATATTACTGTGCATATTAGAGTTGTTTCTATGATGTTTATAGTCGAAAAATTAAAGTAGAAATAAATAATTGATGTTCACAAAAAATATATATTATTTTATCGAGATTTGAATTTGAGACCGCAAGGTCAATGGGGTACTGCGATCTTCTCTCTCTTTTTAACCGTTGGACGTTTCCGCTTACAGGCAGTCGTATGTCTTCCCTACTCTATCTAAAATACCTCTATGTATTTAACACGCATGAAGCCATTATATTTCCAATCATTCATTCGTTCATTGAAAGTGGATGATAAAAATAAACGTTTTAGTATTCAAAACTTTTTTTTATATGTCTTAACCGCCTAATCTATTTATAAGAGGAGTGATATATGTGTATTTGTACTAGCATTGAACTCTCGAAACGGATGAACCGATTTTTACCTAGTTTTATTAAAGGACTGGCTTTCATCCGCAATTCCGTACACGTAGAATTCACTTTGTTACGATTTCACTAGACTTTTACTGTCTATAGATTGATAATAGCCCGGTCAAAATATACAGGGACCCTTGCATAAACTCACAACAAGATGACAATTTACAGACACGTAAGGGATACCACTCTTATGAAATCCTGAAGTACAATGGGTACTCACGGTGACGGGTGATCACGTGTACAAAAAAAAATTTTTTTTCAAGGTCGCAAAAATGGGTTTTTTTTTGGATTTTTTGGCCAAACGGTTAGTTTTACGATAAAAATAGGTCAGATTAAAATTGTTGATCAGATAATTATCTACCAAAATTGTCGTTATACTTTTTTCTAAGATTTACCATTTCGGAGAAAAGCCATTCGAAAGATAGCTGGTATTCCCCATAAAATTTAAAGAAATTATGAGACCGGGCTATAACATATCTTCTAAGTGATGTAACGAGATGAAATCAACATCAATTAAAAGGACTTTTCCCAATCATTCTTTCTCTCTCTCTCTCTCTGTAACGCAAAAGCTACTTAACCGATTACAATATAACTTAGTATAAAAAAGTAGACAAATGGAGATCAATAGCACATAGGAGAAAATTTTAGAATTTATCCAATGCAAATATTGGAAGTTAGGCGGATAAAACCGCAAGGAGCATGTAGTGACATAGATTCTTATTACAGACAGTCATAGTAACTATTTATAGAATGATTTCTATATTTTACCAAATCAAATAAAGTATTTTGGGTTAAAAAAAAAAACATAATATCGATATAATTGTATTTTAATGGCAGCGTTTCACAAAACAACGTAAACATAACGATATCCCATATAAGTTCCATGTAAAAACCAATGATTTATTTTTAATGTTCCTCAAAAACTTTTAATGACTAATGTTATCGTTATTATAATACCTTTAACGTCATACATAAATGTGAAACAGAAATAGTATATAGAAGGGAGGAACTAACATCAATCAAGAAATCAAGTCCCATTGTTTTATAATTTTTACTTTTCCGTTGGCACGGTAAGGGAACTTAATACCTGTCTTATGTTACTAATATACATAACCAAAAACCAATAACATTATACCAAAAACATTGTCCCTCCTACCCCCAAAACATAATAAAATAACCTAAAAAAATCTAGCGAAACGATTGCCTGCCAAGCCGCCCGCGACGCAGTCTTACATACTACGTCAGTTTGCACCAGCGCGAATCCGGGGCGAATCGCTAGTTCATTACGTAATTGACTTAGAAGAAAATGCTCGAACGCCACTAGCTAAAGAACCTCAAGTGAAATTCAATACGCCCAAAACGCCGCTTAAGTAATATAAAAAAATAATTACAAGTTTTTACTGCTTAATCTCGAACCTCTGTTAGCAGCAGTTGTAAGGATACGGGCTTATTTCAAACCATCGTAAATTGTATTAATAAATAAGCCGATTTAGTGAATTATTAGAATTGAATAGTACCTTCTACCGAGCTCTATCCGTCTGAACCTAAATACCTAATTTTTTTCAGATATAACACCAAACTAGATAGATTCTTCGCCCCCCGTAAACCGTATTGCAAACAATATCGAAATCTTTAGAAACGTTTCCGAGAACGTGATTACAAATATAAATAAATATATATTATTAGTTATATCCACAACTTTGTCCGCAATTTCACATTTTGTATTTCATCTTTTCTCACAAATTAACAGTCCTTTATTTCGGCATAAAATTTCGAGTGTACACTAGTACACGTATTCGTAGTCGTAGTACGGACTAAAAGCATTGTGTTTCATTTATTCATTCGTTCAGAAGTTTCGGCATGATGCGTAGTCAAGATACAGACAGGCAGACAAAAATGAAAATAATACAGTTTTGGATTCATTATCGACTCTAGAATAGGTACTTTCCAAAAATTTTTTTTTTTTTTAATAAGTTCAACGTACTCTAAACATAAATCAGTAAAATTTTCATTAATAACGTTAGTGAAGCTGTATTCACGAAATATAAGTGAATTTCAATAGCAAGTTAATAAACACTCAATAATACACATCAATGATCAAATCAGTGCTCTGATATTCACACATTTATACATTGAATAGTCACTAATTCTACGTGGTACGGTTCTCACATTGATAAAAAGTAAATATGTTAAAATTTGTGAAATTCCACTGATTCATGTTTAGAAAGTACAGAATTAGACCTGTTACATTTTTATTATAAATATTAGCTATAATACATATAGTATAGGATACACATATTTTGTTTAGGTATATTGAGAATCATTCAATGATGATTAGCGTAGTTAATTTCTATAGGGTGGCAAAAGTTTTTAGGATGGGCATTATCTATCTTTGAAGACCTCACCCTAAGCTACGCCCTAGTTGACACCCTCATCGGGTTTCGAGGCTGCTAAACACGTCGTCGTATGTTCGTTAGTTATGCTATGGTCATGTATGTTATACAAATATATAAAAAAACAGACGCCTGTTTACTCCTGTTTACGTTACTCATGGTAGAGAAATTATCCGCCATCTCTTAGATTAAGCTCCAAACCTTCTCCTACGAGTTTACAGAGAAGAGGTCTTTGACCAGCAACGTCAAAACATGTCGATCAACGTTTAAAGGCGGATTCACTACATTATATATAGTAGCCATAATAATACTGTTTTTGTCGACCTCATTACTAACCATTAATCGTCAAATTCAATAAATAACGTAATCAAGAAAAATATTTTGTTAGAACTTTTGTTACACGAGAAAAGTGTGTAGGCACTCGAGCGATTAGCATCTAACGTCGATAACAACGAAATTACTGAGCTATATATAATAATTATATTATTTTCGATCTTTCTGAAAGGACGTTACCTTTTTTGACGGAGATAAAAAATCTTTATTATTGGTAGGTAACATAATTTGTCCTAAATTAAAATAGTCTGTAATCGTCCCACCGTCCAAATATTCTTTGAATTCTTTCTAGTCTCTCAACGTGTACTTTATAAAAAGGTGACCACTGGAGCACAATATTCAAGAGAACTACGAATTAGGGAATTAAAAATATAGATTAAGCTTTGAGGATTTTTAAAGTCTGTAGTTATTCTGGCGATGAAACCGAGAGTTCTATTAGTTTTGGAAATTAAGTGATTATAATGTGGACGGAATGTAAGTTTGTCATCAAAGAAAATGCCAAGGTCTTTTACGGTAAATTTTCTTTCCAAACTATGACCAACTAAATTGTAGTTACCTATAATTTTATTTAATTTAGAAGTAAAGGATATAACAAAGCCTTTTTTTATATTAAGGGACATTAGGTTTTCACTACACCATTGATTAATAGTATCTAAGTCAGATTGCAATAGTAAAACATCGGAGGGACATTGTACTGTGTGAAAGCTTTTTAGATCATCTGCATACAATAGACATGGGCAACTAAGTCGGTCTAGAAGATCATTAATGAAAATAATAAAAAATAAAGGTCCCAAATGGGAGCCTTGAAGTACACCCGATGTTATGATGACTGGTGATGACGTAAATCCCTTAATCGCTACTAACTGACTTCGTCTACACAAGTAAGATTCAAATTAGACTCTAATCGATAAATAGTGAGAGTTTTCATATTATCGATAGCAGTAAGTTTACCTAAATTGAACATATAAACTCCCCACTGCTGGGCAAAGGTATTTCCATACAGAAGGGTTGCAGCTTAATCCTCTACGCTGTTCTAGTGCCGGTGGTGGATAAAGTAAGACTACCGGTCCAATTTTATTCCAATAATTGTTACTCGCATGATCAGAATGAAATAATACCGAACCAAACGAACTGTGATCAGCTTTGTAATGATGAAACAATAGACAGATAAACTCTTTATTGTACACATTAAAGAACATTAAAAAGTACAAAATATCAATTAAGAAATGTTTGATGACAAGATGGTCTTATCTCTAGTAAAAGTCGCTCGCTCGTAAAAGATAATAACAGGCTGGCCAAAGGAAAACCTGGTAGATTCTGGGGAATATGATGGTGTTCTGACATACGTTACAAATTTTATATTACGAAACCGAGGTTAGAAATAATATAGACTCTAATTCAAAAGATATTTGTTAATTTAAACAGGGTACAGAGAAAACATAACACTCAATTTGTCAAAGGGATGAAACACATATGAGCTTTACATTACCATCCTTTTGTTATCGACCTTTTAGCCAATTCTAAAAGACAAAATATGTATAATATAGAAGATAGGATACACTTTGTTCAAGCTAATTAATCTTTAAGCTTTGTTCGCTTATCGCTAACAAAATAAAGTCAATTGTGAATTGGTTTTATCTATTTTTTGACTAGAACAATATTATTGAAGGTATACCTATACAATATTTATTACCATTTCGTTAGATTGAAAGTACAAAATTAAACTACTGTACAGTACTGATATTGTCATAGACAGCAAGAAAAAAAAAAACAAAAAAAAAAAACTTGCAGGAGATCGATCGGTGCTGTCGAGGTTATAACATTTGTTAAATTATAAGAATCAAGGGTTTTTTTTCATGTAAATATTAGTATTTCATATAATCATGTAGTTATTCAAAAAATAATATATTACGTGTCGTAAATAGTATTATATTACGTGTCGTTATTTTTGTCTTTAATTTTTAATTGTGTAAGTGTAGTACAATACAAATACTTTTTTTTTAATATTATTTATTTCTTATTTGCAACGTTAACAATTTGTTGAAACTAAATCGTAAACGGAAGTCGGTATAGATGTGTGGAATCAGTATTTCTGTCGACGCCTGCGTCCCGAATTATAGTTATAAAAACTTTCAACATTCCTTCGCCAAGGTCGTCTTTCGTTATCAAGAAATATTAATCTCATAATAATGCACTTATAAATATTATCCTCATAATAATACACTTACGACTAATTCACTCGGAACTATACCTATTATTAATATAGATGGATTGATTATCTTGATCGTAAATGGATCGCCATGATCTTTCATAGTTTCAATTTTTTTTTTTAATATGAATTATAAGTCGCCAGTTACAGTATGTAATTTATTTATTTTTTATTTGTGATTGTGTACGAGGTCTGTTCAAAAAGTATCGCGATTTTTAAATTTCCGTGAGCTACGTATATTCGATTTTCGATTTTTTATGGCGTTATGTTGTCCCTCACTTATGCTGTCAATAAAGAATATTACCTGCAAGTGATGCGCAATTACGCAAAGCTATCCGCCAGACACGCCTGGGTTTGTGGAAGAACAAAAATTGCTTTTTGCACCATAATAACACCCCTGCTCACACATCGTTGCTTGTGCGCGAATTTTTAGTCAAAAGCAACACAGCCTTAGCCACCGTATTCCCCAGACCTGGCCTCTTGTAATCTTTTCCTGTTCCCAAAACTAAAGAGGTCCATGAAAGGACGACACTACGCCTTTACTCTATTCTCTACTTTATGCTTTCTGGATTACGCTTAGTTAGTACCTTATATAACTGTTGACTAAAGTAAAACTCATGTGCGAGCGACGCTGCGGGCACAGCTAGTATTTAAAAATTCACTAAATCGTCATAATTTTTTTGGTAGGTTATCAAATATTCGTCGACGAAAGTCCTGATCGTCTTCTAAAATAATTAGACTTACTTTAATCATTCGGGTGTACCTACACAAAATCAAAGCAATAATATTTCGTTTTAATCAAGGAATTGTTTAGTCCAACCCGACCCTCGGACCTAAAAGCATCAATCCAATATCATTGAACCCGTAAGCGTGGCCAGGTAGACGGGATACACCCCGCCCCACCCCCGGGCAATAAAGGAATGTTCCAGAGATGAAATCTAAAGAATTTATTTATTTATTTGTATCTATACAATAAAACTCGAAGTGACTGACAACGGACAGCCTAGGCCGATGGATTTAGAAGTGGGAAAATTACGCACAGGTTTTCTTATAAATGGTCACCTACGTCTACAATATGTTTGAACTGACCTGAACTGAATCCGCCTTTAAACGTCCCACTGCTGGGCAAAAGCCTCTTCTCCATATAGGAGAAGGGTTGGAGCTCAATCCACCACGCTGATCCACTGGGTGGGCAGCTATTAGGCGTTTATGATAACAACTGGGAACATCAGCTTACGTGCTCTTTGAGGCACGGTGGGAAAACATAGGCCAGAAACAAATATTTGTACAAATACAAGTATTTGGGTGGAAATACAACTCGCAACTGCCGACGTTTAGTTGACTACTCGCACCACTACACCAGAACGGTTGTCAATGTTGTCAAAAAAATATAATTACAATTCTTTACCTATGTGAAGTTGGCAACTAAGTACAAAATATTTATTTTTTAATACTTCCATTCGATTGTACTCAGCTTGTATCGGATTGTGCTGGTTTTTAAATCGTTTGTACCCGTAAGGGTACAGGTTACAGGGCATGGGGATCTGAAAATTTAGTCCGAAAATATAGTCTGCAGCTGAATTGAGTATGCACGATTTCTAGTAATGGCAACTGAAATAGTATCGTTTGTAGTGGATTGTACCACCACTAGAATTGAAATAAACGGTAAAGAAAAAATTTGACAGATTTTTAAATATTATTTTAATTTTCTTCTAAATTCTTAAACAATAAATATTTTGTATCTCCTTAGTTACCAACTTCACATGGGTCAATTCTTTTGCTAGTTAATCTTTTTACTATGGACGGTTAAAGACCATAAAACCCCTAATATAACCATAAAACCCCATGAAACATTACGATTGGAGCGGAGCAGTGACTAGCAGCGTCAATTAATCGAACTAATATCGAAATTCCGTGCGAGAAAAGCCGCGAAGTTTGTCTGGTTAACATTAAAATGAGTCTTCGTGCTAACCACTTAGCTAATTGTCATTAAAGATCAATTTTAACTACTCACTAATTAAAACAGTCTTAACATTTCGTGATGTATTTATAATTAATTTTTAAACTTGAAACCAATTTGATGATACGAAATCGATGCAGATGAAACTGCCGGCGAAAGCTACTTCCTCGTTCAAAATCAAACTAAATAAAATAAATATTAATGTAAAAAAAATGAACTTATTTTTTTTTTATAAAATATTAAATTAATTGTTGTTGCTCACATCGCCGAAAATACATTAGCTAATTAAATTTGTTATGAAGTTAAATTTGCTTTTAGGCACTTCGATCACGTTCCCTCGGCCATGTTCGCGATTTTTCTATTTCAATCGTTTTACAATGATAACATTGGTAGATATTTGATTTTTGATTCTTATTCTTATTTTTGAACAGTTTTGTTAATCGAATGAATAAAAGGTTTTATAATGTCTAATGTAATTTGTGTAATGACAGGATGAATCAGTTAAAGATAAGTTAAACTGTAAAAACATCTTGATATGTATGATTGACCACCTGGGATCTTTCTAGATTCGTGGCTGTTATGACAAATATGCTTTCACGCATTCCTGCACATATAACGACAAAATGGCGGAGGAGTCATAACATAATACACTAACCATCCCGCCGCGTTTGCACCTTGACTCAGACGCACATACCTACACCTCGACTAAATTGTAAAACTCGCCTGCGTCTCGACCCAGAAGCATTTGCCTCGACAAACGCAATATCTCGATCAATAAACTCGATTCCACTGTGTCTGTACTCTCTGGGGACGAAACTACAAGGAGGCGGCGCGGCTGGCCGAGGTCGGACTTGACCTCGTGATCAGCCGTATAAAGAGTTTAGGGCTTCGTGTCAGGATTGACAAGACCGAAGCCCTGCTCTTCCGCGGGACCGGCCGTAAGGGACCTCCACCGGGGGCTACCCTTCAGATTGGAGAGGGGAGGGTCAGGATGAGCCCTCAAATAAAATATCTCGGGCTCATCCTTGACGGAGGGTGGACCTTCGGTCCACATTTTGCGATGGTGGGACCGAAGGTTGTGAAGGTGGCGAGTGCACTGGGCAGACTTCTCCCGAACCTCGGAGGACCCAGCGCCGCCTGCAGGCAGCTGTATTCCGGAGTCTGCCGGAGTATGGCGACGTACGGTGCCCCGGTTTGGGCGGATCGCCTCACCGCGAAAAATAAGGCGGCGCTGCGCACTGCGCAGCGAACAATCGCGGTGAGGGTGATTCGGGGGTACCGTACGGTATCGTGGGCTGCAGCTACTGCTCTAGCCGGCGACCCCCCGTGGGAGCTCGTGGCGGAGGTTCTTGCCGAGACCTACTCATACGTCTCGGGTAGGAGGGCTCTTGGTGAGAACCCTACGTTGGACGGGATCCTACGGGTGCGTCGGATAGGGCAGGAAGCGCTTATGCGGAGGTGGGGGGAGGACCTGGCGGGGCAGCCGTACGGCACACGCGTAACGGCTGCCATTCGCCCGGTCCTCGAGCGGTGGATGCGTCGAAAACGCAAGCCCCTCACCTTCCGTCTGACGCAGGTTCTCACCGGGCATGGTTGCTTTGGTGACTACCTGTGTCGGACGGCCCAGAGGGAGCCGACGACT
This sequence comes from Euphydryas editha, assembly GCA_036937285.1. Taxonomy (NCBI): domain Eukaryota; kingdom Metazoa; phylum Arthropoda; class Insecta; order Lepidoptera; family Nymphalidae; genus Euphydryas; species Euphydryas editha. The sequence goes on along the minus strand of JAUPFZ010000019.1, from coordinate 3,032,013 downwards.
GAATGTCACGATTGTGGCGCGGCGGTGGACTCTGCCCAGCACACCCTCGAGGTGTGCCCGAGATGGGCGGTGCTGCGTCAAGGTCTGACGTCGGTCCTCGGAGGGGACTTGTCGCTCCCGAGCATCATCACCGCGATGCTCGGTGACGACGAGTCCTGGAAGGCGATGGTCTCCTTCTGCGAGACAGTAATGTCCCAGAAGGAGGCCGACGAGCGGGTGAGAGAGGAGGCCGCCGACGTGGCCTCCATCCGCGGGCGACGAATGGGGGTGCGTAGGAGGCGCTACTTAATGCGCCTCCAGTAACGCCCCTGTGCCCGTATCGGGCCGGGATGGGAACCCGGTCCTACTAGATACGGCGTCGTCGGGACTGTTCAGAGGTGAGCCGGACAGTCCCCATGGAGGAGAAGTCTGGCCTTTTCGCCGAGGCCAGCCTGTCGCTGGAGGGATCCTGTTGCCTGCAGATCCGGGACCCTCCAATTAAAGCGGCTGAAGGCTCCCGCAGGGGTTTAGTACGGTATTGCACTCCCAAAGTGCCGAGTCCGACATAGGTCTAGGACTGCCGACCCGGGCATTCTGGATATCATCCGTAAATGGATTCCCCTGCGAAAAAAAAAAAAAAAAAAAAAAAAAAAAAAAGTGTCTGTACTCTCTGACTTCATGACGTGTCCACACTGGCATGCTGATTATGCGTCTACATTACCGTCTTGATGCTTGACTGTGTGAGGATGCGTCTTTTAATTATGACTATTATTTACGACACGGATTCACCCGAGTTTAATTCAAACGTTGACATTAAGGCTAACCGAACATTATTGAATTTTTCTGATAGCTCCGCCTATGAAAGTCATAGTGAGATATTTTATAGCCTCGTAGCGTAACGTTCTATAGCCTATGTTACTACTGTATGATGTACCGGCATTATAACTATTACTATTTTAAATTTTACCAAAAACTATTTTATACTTATTGATATTAGCTTTTGCAAACAGAAAAATACAGAAAAGATATTAACTGTATAGAATTGGCATCGTTATGATTTTATATTTGCAATCAAATAAAAAATTTATAAACCTACATTCATAAATCAACCAGAAAGTCCCATGTTCCACACCTGGGAAAAGGATAACCTTTTATTAAAAGGAATACGTACTACTTAACAAACCTAAAATACAAAAAAAAATCCTTGAAGTGCTCTAGTTTGTGAAAGAATAAACCCTGACATTGTTATTGTAGTAACAAGGCTTCCATCGAAGTTCACATTAGTACTTATAAGGCATTTTAACATACACGTTATAATTAAAAACCGGTCAAGGTATATAAATAATTTTGTGTTTATATTACTTTATAGAAGACTTGCGTTAAAAATACTATATATATTCCACTAGTATTAGAATAGTTATCACAGTGGGAGATCAGTGGTAGATTAACAAATTCATAAGTTTTTACACGTTTGATAGACGATACGATATATTTCGATAGTATTATAAGTTATAACAGCGGTATAACTACCATAAAGGTAGAGTAGGGAAGGCTGCCTGTAAGCGGAAACGTCTAACGGTTAGAAAGAGAGAGAAGATCGCGGTACCCCCATCTGTATTTCTCTACTGACGCATGCGCAGTAAAGGTCTGCTTGTTATTATGACAACCTCGAATAATAAAATCAAATAACTTAAATACCTTATAAAATTATTTAAAGTAATGAAATATATATAAGAACAGATAGGTACCGCGATCATCTCGCTCTTTCTAACCGAAGGATAGCTGGAGGCCTAGCTCCCCTGCTCTATGATAACTACACGCACGAGCGCACGCATACACAAAACAGCAAAAAAAATATTTTATTAGTTACCATCACTGTTTCAGTAGCCTATTAGATGGCGTTTGTTTTAAGCTTCTGCTTCCAACTTGTATTCTGCTGAATCTTCAGCTATGTACAGAGGTACCATGTTTAATTAAAATCGATTCACTAGTATTTAAGTGAAATAATTATAAACATCCATCTTCACAAAGACTCACATTCATAATACTGGTACGAGTTTAGATAAAAAGAAAATACAGTTTCTAATTTTTAATGATACAAACTAGATCAGTATTGGAAAACTGTACTGTACCATATCAGTCTGTAAACAACCCACTGATAAGCGTAGGCTTCCATATAGAAGGGTTGGAGCTTAATCCAAGACGACCATCACCACCACTAATTAATAGCTATCGTTACTCATGGTAGATTATTCGCAAACCCACAATGGAGCAGTTTGGTTGATTAAGCTCCAACCCTTTGCCTACATGGAGACGAGGTCTTTGTCCAACAGTGGAAAGTTTACAAGCCGATTCATTTGTTTTTTAAAATGCATAGTCATTAAAATGATTATCCACCAAGTATCGTAAAAGTACGTAAATAAGATATGTTCAACCAATTTAATTATAAATCGACCTAGTAAAGTACAAAGCGGTTTAACTCGCGTTAAATATTACCCATCCCTTAAATAGACTATCATACGCAATAAAAAAAATTATGGCCTTGTTACTTCCTGAACGTGAACAAACAATGCAACGGTCATGTGTGATTATACGAGATAATGGATGAATAAAAATAGTTCGACAATTAAAAAAAGTTTTACTCTCTGTAACAACTAACCTCACCGATCTCTTAAATGTATTCTCCATCGTACATGACAAAAGTAAAAATAATTTAAATTATATTAAAATCAAATTATATTAAATTTGCTGTGCGGTGACCGGCGGAGACTTGTCTCGAACTCTTCCTTGACGAGTTAAAAGCGTCTAAAGCCATTTTGGTGCGAACAACTGTACACCAACCAGGATGATAACGGGCAGCAGCGTCACCATAGCGTGGCGATTATTGTCAAACCCTCCCAGAAATGATGGGGGAGGCCTACGTTCATCAGTGGACATCCAATGGCTGAAGTAGTGGTGATGGACAATAAAATCTTGTTCAACGGTAAAATTATTAAATATTCTATTTTGAAATGTTTATATTCTATTTTGGAAACAATATAAATTTAAAAGTCTAGTTGAAGGTACTTGACTACAACTCTCTAAGCATCCTATTCGACTGTTGTTGAATTTTATAGAAAATCAACTACCTCTCTCCATTGTTTGCTCTCTTTTACTCCCGTTTGGTCCTTTAGCCAGCAAAGCATTTGTAGTTTCCTCTGGTGCAGCAAATATTTAAAGGGCGGTGATCTTATCACGTCAGGTAAATAAGATTTAATTTAGAACGTGGTACACCTGAATTGAGACCAATTATTTGGATCGAATAATTATAATCTTTTAACTGATTGCAAGTACGCCCACAGTCCATCAGACAATCAGACAAAATGAGCAATTTGCTAATTTTTCATTTACGTTTAGTTATCACAATTACCATCTAGAATTTATTTCCCAATTTTGTTTTGTTTTAATTAGAGATCTTCGTCGTTGTTTTCTGTGAGTAAACGAATCATGTATTTTTCGTTGATATATATTTTTTTTATTCTCCTAATAGAGCAGTCAGCTAATGCAAGTAATAATATACGGATGTGCATACTAATGTACAGCTAGCCAATTAGCTGATCTAATGACGATTAAAAAAACCAAACAAGTGCGAGTTAAACCCTACTTTAATTGATAAAGATGTGTGGACTTAGTAGCGCTGAGTTTCATGCAAGATATTACTAATTTTGTACTACACAGTTTATATATTATTTTCAAAAGAGTAACTGCGGAGTTTCTTGCCGATTCTTCTCTGCAGTATCTACATTCCGAATCGGTGGTAGCTTTACTTTTACAAAAAATAATAATCACTAAAGTTTTAATTTGTAAAATGACGATTCGAAGGTGCTCGTGGTCGTGACGTCTCGAATTTGAATAAAGTTGTTTTTGATTTTGATTTTGATACGTGAATGGTTAAGTACCCTAAAATATTTAACAGTGTTTAATTAACACCAATGTTTCAAGATACAGCTATTTTTATTTCAATTTTTTTGAATATGGACCTTTCTATTTTTTTATTTAATTTAATTTCTATAATTTATTGTTATAGCAGCCATAGTATTACATATTCTCTAAAAAAAACTGTATACCTATTGCGGTTCCAAAGATGACAAACACTGTGACAGAGGGACTGACAGCGTAGTTTTAGGATTAGGCTTTCGTTGGCAACATTAAAATTCGTAAGAATTGAGTTGAGCTCAGTTATCACAGTGGAGTTAGTAAAATATATATCAACCAATGAAAAATAACGGGTGAAATCGACGTACATCTGGTCCTTGATGTGATGCGTGTATTAGATCAAGACCTCGATTAATCATCACAGAATTTTATAGAAGCTTAAAACAACAAAGCGTAATTGGCAATAATGCAACCAATTATTTTAAATTCGTTTCATTTGTTCCTCTAAAAAACGGCCACTTAAAATGTCAATTCTTTCATCTCTTTAAATTATTCTTTGATATACGCGGTATGTGAATTCCATAACGCTTTGTAATTATTTATTAACACATGACGTACTTCTCGGAATCAAATTGTGGAATAAAAATAGAAATATATCGCCACTAAAAAATTTACGCGTTTCTTATCTATTCACCTCACGCAAGACTTTTTATGAAACCATCGAGGTACGTTAATTATTGTAAAGTGACTTCTAAGTGATGACCAGGAGCGTGATTGTCATCAATCGTTTCAGAGTGGAAGATCAGAGGGTCGGGGTGTAACTTCATGACATTATTTTTGACAGGCTTGGTGTACCGTTCATTCAATCGTGTCAAAATGGTATCATAATGAAATCAAACATCTATAACAAAAAATACTTTCATGACATATGTCACAAATCAATTATTATTATTACTGGAGTACTATTGTAATATGAGAACTGTGCCTTATGATTTGACGAAGGTTCAGGTAAAAGGAGTATTTGATAAGAGATCGCAAGTACTGTCAGTCAATGTAAACATTGTGTTGTCTTTTGTACTGTTTGTGATGGTATGTTGCATTGTCTTAGCGTTCGCGGGTTCGATCCCGCACATAATAAATATCGGTATCGGCTATAGAGATGTTTCTCGTTGCCCTGGGCTTTTGTTCTTGTATGTTGTATGTTTCCGGACCCCCGACACACGATTCACATCCTACTGAGGGCTGTTGAGTGTGTGTGAAGCGCTTATTTATGTATTGACATATTTGTACCCAATTAATCCGTATTTATGTATATTAAAAAACCTAGACTGTTTTTTTTTATAATTAATGTTTTTACAGAAACGTTAGACGTTGCCCGTATCGAGGCAGTAACCAGAGAGAGAGGTAAAAATCAAAGGAATACGTAGTTTACTTTTGTTAGCTTCAACAGCAGACACAATACAACAAGATTAGATTAAATTATTCCCCATAATTAATAGATTTCTCTCTCTCTCTCTCTCTCTCTCTCTATCTATCTATATCTATGGGGCATTCCATGCCAACTCGTCTTACCAATGGATTTTACATCTCCGATTTCGCTGAAATTGGGGCACTTTTTTGTAATAGGGGTACAAAAAAGTGCCCCAAAAGGTTTTTATGAATTTTTTCAAAAATTTTCATCTAGCCAATCCGATAATTTTCGATAATTTTGATTTGATATTATCGAGTATTTATTTTGATAGGGAGAAGTGACGAGCTTTTAGATATCGGATAGGCTACAGAAGTAAACGTTGACTCTGGATCTGGGATGACCTTCTTGGTTTTTTTTTTAGAAATTCGGATAGGCTATAGCGGTAAATAAGTAATCCAGCATCGGATCTCAGATGACCTTTTTTTCGTGTGCACTTACGATACAGCAAAATTATCGATAGTTTTCATCCTTCATCCGAAAGTCTCAACTCCATCCGATCCATCCGATAATTATCGAATCCATCCGATAATTATTGAATTACCCGATAATTATCGATAACTTTCATCCGATGATTATCGATAACTGTTCATTCGATAATTATCGATAACTATCGATAGCACGATACGATAATTATCTATAGTAAAATTATCGATATTTTTTTCCGATGAACATCCCTAGACGAGACTCTTTTCATGCGACTACCCCAGCGCCACTACCCTTGCTGTCGCTAAGAACTTATACATATATACTGCCCTAGTGAAACCGGGGCGGCTCGTTAGTACATAATATACATATATTATTTATTTTTACATCTTTGTTACATGTATACCTATAATTTATTTTAAACTCAAACCCTTCTTAGATGGAAAAAAAACTGAATCAGGTCTACAGAAATGAATCAATAATCTATCTTATGAGTATTATGACTTTATGGGTGACCACGGGACTAACTTACTAAACCAGCCTGTAAAGGCCCCACAGCTGGGCAAAGGCCTCTTTTCCATACAGGAGAAGGGTATCAATAAATAATAACAAAAAAAAACGATTTTTTTTATTTCACATTTATATTACTCTATAAATATTGTAATAATAGGTAAATATTTTTATAAAAAATATTTTTATTGTTTTAAATACAAAGAATTACAGAAAAATTGAAAGGAGGATATCAAATAACATTTGACCTCTAACTGGGTAATATCTACTTCCTAATTATAAAGATAAATAATAATAACATAAACTCACAAAACACAATTGTATAAAATTATGTTCTGAAAACATAAAATTACTACATTCGTATTTTTATTGTATCTCAAGGGTTTTGATAGATTTATATATATTTTTTTTAAATTAAAGTTAGAACAGATTTGAACTTTTTTTTTACGTATCACATATTTTAAAATTAATTTTGTTTATTATATCTTAAAGAAAACTACATTTTTTTTTTCGATTTTATTTAAGGTGATTATTTTTGTTTTATTTTATAGTTATGTTTTCGCATGTCACAGTTTTTTTTTTGCGTATCGAAAAAACGAAAAATGAATATTCAAATTGTTTAAAATTCGAAATAATCATAAAACTATGTCAATACGTTCATAAAATACGCACATAACTTTTACGTATTAAGAATTCATTTTAAAATATTTTTAAATATCCTATTTCCGTAAACAATTTTGTTTTTAACGTTCAACCTCCAAGCGTAAACAAATATATCTATTTTCAACGCAATAAAATAAAACAATACTTCGAGTATAATAAAATAATACAAAAATACTTTTAAATTTCAAACAAACAATGAATATTTCAATTTTATGACGTTATACATTTATATTTGACCTACTTACCAGAAATCGATTATAATAAAAACACTCGCTAAAGGCACTGTTACTTTTTTAATTTTAAAAATCACTTGACCACAACACGTACAACCAAGGAGGTTACATATTTAGCACTATGAAAATCAATAAGTTCGCCAAAGAGGACTGGCTGTAATAGAAAATCGCTGCGAACTAGCCGTCCATTCAATACTCGAGAAGAGACATGCGTAGAATGAGTAGGTAACATCCGATGACGCGGAGCGCGGGAAAACTGACGTTTAACGTTTTGTTTTTTAAACATAGATAACGTCGGTCGTGTTTACAAATTGATAGCCTATAACTTTTATGTTTAAAATTAAATTTTATTTTAAAACAGATGTGTATAAACACACTCAAATGTATAAAAATTGGTTTATAGAACCTTTGTTCCTTATTGCATATTTTTACAAATATTTCACTGTTATATTAAACTCTTGTAAAAAGTATTTTATATCAAGGTTTCTGTATCCAAGCAAAACGAGTTTTTATTGCGTTTGTTGTCTCAATTTTTATAAATATGTAAATTGTGATTATTAAATAATTTAGTGTGCTACCGAAACTACTTTTACACTTGCCTGATTTATATTTTACCAGCGACGGAACGAAGAAGGTATATGAGTTTAGGATAGGGTTACCAGATTCAAGCATGTTATTTCCGGGACAATTTGAGGATTACGAATTCAGTCGGTTGAAAATTATACGAAAATTGATAATATTTTTTGTAAATCTCTTTAGTAGTAATATTTCGCAAACATTCTATTAAATCTATCTTAAAACGACCTACATTATTCACTGTATGAGTAATGTACGTCTAGATAGGTGAGTTAGGGCGGGGGCACCTAGCAGGGTAGGGGCAAAGGAGAAAGAGAGACGGGAAGTCGCGCATCGTACCGTGTGCATGTCATATCTACGCGTAACATGATAAAATAAAACTCATGGTACCGAGAAAACTAGTGGTTTTCGAAATCCGGGACAATCAACTATAATTCCTGGACACGGGACAAGACACGTAATTCCGGGACAATCCCGGATTTCCCGGCCATCTGGCAACCCTAGTTTAGGATGATAGTTTGCATGTTTAAACGAATGTTCCCATCTATCTTTGCAACGATTCAAGCAATTTAAATGTGGCGCTCTGCAAAGAGTTTATAATAATTTGACAATTATTTTTTTAATGTTTTATTGTGATAATTTGTCAATAGCTACTGCATGTTCCGATTCCGTTTAGATATGGTTTCCTAAAATGCTATTAATTTATTAACGATGATTCTAAGATTAGTATTGTGGGGTTAACTCACCGGGGGGTATTTTATTACATAGTCGACTGTCCCTAAGTTAGGCAACTTAAAGCCTGAGTTTTAGGGAACAGCAGATTTCGTGCGTCACGGTTGTATGCGCGAGCGATCCCGTGGCGCCCCACTACCACATGAGTAAATAAGTAAATAAACCGTCTTTACTCATGTGCCACCACATGAGTAAATAAGTAAATAAACCGTACAGAGGCAAAGCTTCATACAAGCGCGCCACGATAGGTACACTACTACAAGCATGAGACGCGTGTGTGCGTCAGCACAAGCGCCTCGTCACATACGAGAGAAACCGGCCTATAATATGCTTAAACTCAAGGGCTGCAGTAGCAACTTCGCGCGTCGAGTTTTCATTTAATGATAATTTATTAATTTAAATTGTGTTTTAATGTTATTTTAATAGTGTTTTAATATAAAAGTGTAAAAGTTTCCTAAAAATATTTAGGAAATAATAATTTTTTTTCTTTTTTAAATCGCAATAACATTAAAAAAGATCAAATTTGATAGAAGAATTTTTTTAATACCTTGAAAAATGATAAAGTTACTTTTGAAAATATTAAAAAAAAAAACAAAAAAAATAAACTTTGTCATCTTGTTGAACAACTAATTATTGTTTATTAAATTTTATCCTCCTATGCCAACCCTACCAAAATAGGTATAAATTTTGCTCGCTCCTTAGAAGCTTTCACTCTGTACGGTGATTAAAAAATTATTCTATCAAATTTGATGTTTATGATTTTGCGATTTAAAAAAAAAAGATTCTTTCATAAACATTTGTAGAAAACTTCTCCATTGATATTTTTTATTTTGTTAAATAAATATAAAATAAAAAACAAATTAGTTTTTTATTATTATTACTAAAGTGAGATGTCAAATATCATATCGATTTATTAAAATAACACTCTCGGTACACTTACAGTAATGCCAAAACGCATACCGAGTTAGAAATTACATATGTGACTACTGTAAAGCTCGTTCGTATTTTTTGTTTTATAAATGTTCGTATTTTAATTTATAAACATTATTAATCAATGATAAACAATAATTCAAATACTAGATAAGTAGGTATTACCTATAAATTTCGATAATTATTCGGAAGTGGGGCTCCTCCTTGAATCGGGTTGAAATTTTTTTAAACGTTTTTTTATGAATAATAAACACGATAGAAAGCAATAATAAGGTGGCGCACGCCCTAAAAAAGAATTTTTTTTTTATTTAGAGGTTGTTACGTCTTTTTTTTTAAAATGTAAAACGCGATTTTTCTACTTAGAACTAGTTCTTGTTAAATGACTTGCCTTTAAAACTAGAATTAACGCTAAAAAAAGACCTAACAATCTATAAAAAAAATTTTTTTTTTGGGCGTGCGCCACCTTATTATTGCTTTCTCTTATGTGTATTATTCATAAAAAAAACGTTTAAAAAATTTTTCAACGCGATTGAAGGAGGAGCCCCACTTTCGAATATTTAAACAAATTTCAAATCAACACCAATAATTTGGCATTAAGTATTAAATAAATGTGTATGTGCATTCACACACGGCAGAAGTGAAACTTCAGAAAAGTAACCTACGAGAGAATGAGGTAACTATAGAGTATCTTATTCTAGCTTGAACGCGAGTTTGCCGACGCTACGGCTGGCCGGCGAACCGCACGATGCGGTTACATAATATCACAATAACATCAAATATAATTATACGAGCTATCTATCTACCCAACACATTAAAAATAATAAATTATAATCATGTTAGTACTACCTAGTGGAGTCTTTGGGATAAGAAAAAAATGATGTGTTTTTATTCTTTATATTATTGTTCATACACACTGTACAGTAAACCATATTTACACTTTTATATTAAAATACCATTAAAATTATATTAAAACACTATTAAAATTATATTAAAATACTATTAAAATTATACTAAAACACTAATAAAATTATATTAAAACACTATTTAAATTAATAAATCATTAAATAAAAATACGGTGCAACGTTGCTGCTGCAGCCCTTGAGTTTAAACACAAGATAGGCCGGTTTCTCTCGTATGTGACGAGGCGCTTGTGCCAACGCACACACGCGTCTCATGCTTGTAGTAGTGTACCTATCGTAGCGCGCTTGTATGAAGCTTTCACTCTGTACGGTTTATTTACTCATGTGATACGGTGATGCCTAATGACTGATATTTTAGGAATGTCGGAATAAAGAGTAATCTGAATTTTATTCTGGATCTCCAGCTATCTGCGTACCGAGATTAATTACTGTTGATTTATTATTTTTTACATTCATGAGTAACAAACATCCATCCAAACTTTCCCGTTTATTATTTTAATATGATAATTCGTTGAATAAAAATGTTTTAAAATATTTTATTTTTTAAAAACAAAAAGAAAACGTTTTAATTATAAATAAAAAATAATTTTATTCCTTATTAATACATAATTTATGCTATTATTTACAAATTCATTTATTATATTATATCAATCCATCTTCCTTTCACCTTTTAATTAATTTAGATCAGTTTCATCCCCCAGGGAGGACGTAAAACAAGGCGTGACCACCCTACCCCCTTTCACCTGCGATGAAACGCAGTATAAAAATAGATTTGTGCTATCACCACAATAAGGTTATTCCTAGCCGTATAATTATAACCACTAGATGTCACACGGTTTCACCCACCTTCATTTCTTTATTTAGCAATTGCAATTTCTTATTCAAGAATGTTGCTATCACAAAATATATCTTAAAACAACTGTTTAATGTTACGCATTTTACTTTAAATATTGAACCTTATTCATGTTTACGATTACTTCACTACTCAGACAGAGACTTAGTCATAGCGTAAGATTTTACAGCTTGTCATCTTTCTTTCTTCTTCTGAAACGTGGTCTTCAACTATAGCCCTTTTAAACAAACTCTGTAGCGTCACACATCGAACAATGGAGATGTCTATGCTTGGTATTTCGTAATTTCGTTGCGAGATCGAATCAGAAAAGATGAGATCCGAAAACGAACGAAGGTTGCTAACATAACCCAGAGGATTAAGTGGCAGTAGGCAGGGCACATAGCTCGTGGAACTAACGGCCGATGGAGCAAGAAAGGTTTTCGATTAGAGACAATCGCAACTTCGGGCGGCCGTCCACGAGATGGACGAGACGATGCACGACACGACTTGAGAATAACTGCTGGAAGTCATTGGATGAAAGCTGCTTTGAACCGGTCGCTCTAGAGGTCGATAGGGAAGGTCTACGTTCAACAGTGGTATAAAAATATAGTATAGTAACTTATATTTTGTTTCATTAAGATCTGAACTCAGAGATATGAACTTACACTCCCGTAGTTAATTAATGTAATTAACAAAATATTATAACTAGAATCACACGAAACGTGGCTTACGGTTCAAAAAAAAAATTGTAAAAATTAATTTGGGAACTCTGATATATATATATATAGAGAGATACACACGATAAAGTTATAAAACATATCTGCATGTGAATAGGTTTACTGTACTTTAATGTAAACCTCTTGTGACCTTTTGTGAACCTTTGTGAAGAGGTTTAAAACCATAAAATTCACTTTATGACAATTTTTTGAAATTTCTTTTATACATGTTTTCCTTAGTCCGTTAATCTAATTGTAGAAACTTCTAGACCAGTGTTTCCCAACGTGAGGCCCACGCCTCACTGGGGGGCAATTTGAAAGTTAAGGGGGGCAATTTAAAAATGGACTCGACACGACTTTAACCCTTTCACTTTGGATTTAAATGCAATGCTACGTTGTCCAACCGTTTATTATCTTTTTGACAGCTTACTTCTATAAAATTCAGTTTTTTTTTTCATTATATGTTTTGAAATTTTACTTACTATGTTTTGATAACAATTTTATAGTGATTTCTTCCTAAAACGTCATCAAATCATTTATATTTCTTAAGGGAACAAAACAATTTTAAAGGTTAAAAATTATGCATGGAGGCATAAAAAATTTAGAAATGTTAAGGTGGGGCATGGCTTAAAAAAGGTTGGGAAACACTGTTCTAGACTCTTATCGAAAAATGTTATTCTAAATTTAGAATTCAACTGTAAAAATTCAAGGGGTTTATTAAATTAAACCAAATCAGAATATATGTACACTACTTAGGTTGGCTTTAAAAGCACTTTTGAATTGACATTATCGACAAGATAGTTAATGTGGAGCTACTAACGAATCGGAATGCGGATTTTACTGAAAAGATCTTAAATGAAACTCAACTGTTATAATAAAATATTAATATATTATTTTATGACTGTTATTATGGTCAACAAAATTGTAAATACTTTTTTTTAAGAATATTAGTCATAATATGTCCTTTACATTAGTTAGCGTTACTAATTGTAAGCCTTTACCTGTTCTTGTACAGAATAATATGCCTTGGCTATGAAATACTTTTTAATATATATTGGTAAACTTTTTTATATGATTTCATTATTTTAACAAATAGGTACCCTGTCTTGGAAGGAAACATTGACTGTATAGTCGGAATTTTGGGAATTAAAGCTTATCTTTTCAGCTTTTGATTTCTTTAAAATTTTCCGTTATATAAAAGATACAAGAAAAAATAACCTACTTTTACCTAGTGAAATTATTTATTGGCAGCCTTCTATGAACCTCAATAATTGTGTAGTCGCCATTGTGCCCGCCAATCCGGTCAACGACCGAAAGATAACGCTGGCAAGTTAAAAACAACCCTCTTTCATAATAGACGCCCTCGAAGATTTAATATTCCATTTAACTGGGTTATACGCCCTGATCTATACTATGTCTCATTCTGTCACGTAGACACGTAAGGTATATGAGTCGTATTTACGTAATAAAGATAAAAGTTGACTACACTAGAAGATAATAAATAAGATTTACTTATGTATTAGGTATAACGTTCTTGCAATGTATTAACTACTCGGATTCATCTGTCCATCCGTTAATCTCTCATAGAAACAATTTCTTACATATTTTTTGTTTTTGTTTTTTACGGACAATATTTTTTGTTTCGTAATAGACAAACAAATCAATTTAAAGAGTATATTTTATGCTCGCTGTCATGACAAATCAATAAAAATAACTCTTGGTGTGTCTCAATTACACGATTCGTGTTAGTATTTCTCTCTATGTAGTAGGTACCTACTTACTGCATCTGAAGCAGACGATTGACTAAAATAATAATACTAGTTACGGCTACCGTACCGTATTTCTTCACTTGTTTCAATTCAAAAATATATTTGATAGTTCGCAAGCAATCAACAATTGCCGTCTAGGTAATAAGGGTTATAATTGAGATGGAACAATCAATAACGCGATGACTGTGCGATTATTGCAAATAGATTATTATAACTTAAAGACAAATCGAAGACCTTAAAAATACAGTATTAAAAAAACATTTTTAACATTTTATAAAAAAAAATTCAATTATATAAATGAGTAAATATATTCACATTCAAATAAATATTTAATAAATCCCGCCTTAAAATCGATTACCGGCGCTATTAAGTAAATAATAAAAGGCGGTAAGATCATTTGGAGGTGTCACTATGCGTGCAATATTTGATACAAATATTGGTATATTGATATCTAATAATAAACATTATAATAAATACTTATTTATATTCATGTGACATCATGGAAAATGGCTAGCATCTATATCAATAATAAGTTGCAGAGTTTGTTTATTAACGAAGTAATCAAGGGAGTTAACAGTTACGAGGTCTGTTCAAGTACTCACTGAGGAAAGTTCTAGACTACGCCCCGCTGTTATACCCTCATGAACATTTATGGTCACTGTTCCACTCCAAAGAGTCATAGTGCGATGTTTGGATACCGATAATAATAATAATAATATAAATAATACGGATGGGTTGGTCCTATTCTACTCTGCCGGGAACCACACAGCGATATAAATAATCGCTGTGTGGTTCCCGGCAGAGTAGAATAGGACCAACCCATCCTCAGCCTAGGGTGTCGTAAAAGGCGACTAAAGGCAATCAAAGCTGCATTACACCGACGCAGCCTCCTCAGGGAGCGTGAGCAACTCCCCGAGTGAGTATTTTACTGCTCAAAAAAAAAATTTTGATGATGGATACACATAAGAGAATGAGACTAGGGCCGCTACCTGGGGGGCGCCAGGGCGCGTCTGGAGCTGGCGCTGGACGTGGCAGCATGCGGGCCGCCAGCAACCCCCGCCGACCGGTACCACCACCTAGCCGGTCGGTGTATCCACCATCCCCACCAGTTGGCTTGGCGCCGACAGAGTCTCAAGGGACTCAGCATTCGGCGCCCGCCGCTGGTGGAGTACGCCGCATGCGATGGACACAAGAAATGAATAGAAATGTCATGCGCGCGTATTATAGGGCTGTAGGAAGGGAAACCGGACGGACTGGCTACCGAGCGGTAATGCACCGCGAGTTCCTGCTGCTCGAGCCAAATCTTACTGTCACGGAGCAAAACCTGGCAGATAGAGCTCGGTACATCCAACGAAAGGGCGTATTCAACGCCGCCGAGCTCGAACGATTACGACATGAGGCTGCTCCTGAAGTCGAACCCGTGTCGACAGAGCATAACGCACTTGTAACACAACAGGAAAGCGTTCGTAGCGAAGTGCCTGTGGATGCGATCGATGAAGGAGCAGTCTCCCAAAAAGTAGAGCAGATGAGAGGGATTTTGGAGGAGGCGATTTCCGAGATCCGGAGCACTCCTCTAGAACAGAGACCACGACTCTCCCGACTTCCCCTTAATGCTGCGACGCGGGGTGCCATTGAGGCAGCTAACAGGCTGCTACCTCCATATTTGGATGGCAGTCTGGGCTTGGATGATACGGGTTCTATTCTCTTCGGTGCCGCTCTAGCGGTACACCGCTTCACTGGAGCCAAGACCCAGGAGCCTGGACGCACTACTAATAAGAGTAGTGACGTACCAGCCTGGAAGAAGAGAATAGAACGCCGTATCAGCCTGGCCAGGGCCCTCATTGGCAGACTGCAAAGCTTCAGGTCGGGCAACACTAGGCCAAGGATTGTGCGCTCCGTTAGGATAGCGTTCAACGGGCTAGGTGTCAGGCTTGACCAGCCTGATATAGCTGAGAAACTGACGGAGCGCATCGACGGCCTGAAGCAGAGAATCGCGGCATGGGGGAAGCGTATTCGTAGGTACTCTGAGAGAGTTGAGCGCTTCCGACAAAATCGCCTCTTCGTGAGTGATCAGAAGAGGTTCTACAGGAAGTTGGAGAACCCGACGCCGTGCTCTACTTCCCCAAAACCGAATACGGCTGACCTCGTCGCCTTTTGGCGAAACATATGGTCACGGGAGGTAGAGCATGAGGAGGGCCCTTGGATTGCGGCGGTTCAGGAAGCATGTGCTAGAATCGAACCGATGAACCCAATCGCCATCTCTTCGGAGAACGTAGCTGATGCGGTCCGGCGGGCACCGAACTGGAAGAGTCCGGGGGCCGACGGCCTGCATCACTATTGGCTGAAAGGGTTCTCGGTATGCCATGCGACCTTGGCTCGACAATACCAAGAGGCGATAGAGCGGAAGACGCTTCCGAACCTCTTCACTACTGGGATCACTCACCTAGCTCCTAAGTCCACCAACACCGCGGATCCTACCAACTACCGCCCCATAACGTGTCTGACTTCCATCTACAAGACACTGACATCCGTTCTGAGCTGCAAGATCTCTCGTCATATTGACGAATTTAACATCTTGTCTGTAGCTCAGAACGGATGCCGTGGAGGCGGCCGCGGCACAAAGGAGCTCCTTATCATTGACTCTGTTGCGGGCCAGCTTGTCAAACGCAACCGTCGGAATTTCTCTGCTGCCTGGATCGACTACAAGAAGGCATTCGACTCGGTGCCTCATTCATGGCTTCTGAGGGTCCTCGAGCTGTACAAGATCGACGGTGCAGTTCGAGACTTCCTCGAAGTATGCATGGGGCAATGGAGTACGATCCTTTGTCTCCAGGGCGAGAGACTGACGACGGGTGCCGATGACCGAATACGGATACGAAGGGGTATTTTCCAGGGTGATTGTCTGAGCCCACTTTGGTTTTGCTTGTCCTTGAACCCTTTAAGCACTCTGCTGGAGCGTTCGGGGACAGGCTTTCAGTTTCGGAGAGGAGGTACTAAAGTCTCCCACCTTCTCTACATGGATGACCTCAAGCTGCTGGCGCCTAATCCTGCACGCCTTATGGAGTTGCTGAAAATCACTACTGAGTTCAGCGGCTCCATCAGGATGCAGCTTGGAGTGGATAAGTGTGCGGTCGTGCATGTGGACAGGGGACAGGTGACGCAATCGGCTGAAATTAGCCTAGAGCTTTCTAACTTCAAGACCCTCTCCGAAGCTGAATCATACCGGTATCTGGGCATGTCACAATGCATAGGGGTGCAGGAGGTGGATATGAAACAGGCGGTTTGCGAGGTCTTTTTTGGACGGCTGACAAAAGTTCTTCGGAGCTACTTGTCGGGCGCCAACAAGGTCCGAGCTTATAACGGCTGGGTCATGCCCACTCTCTTGTACACATTTGGCGTGCTCAGATGGACTCAGACCGAACTCGACGCCCTGGACAGAAGAGTCCGCACGACTATGACTTACCATCGCATGCATCACCCGAAATCGTCGGTCATGAGACTGTACATCCCACGGAAGTGTGGTGGCCGAGGCCTATTAAGCGCCAAGTCCATGCATAACCGGGAGGTGTGCAGCCTCAGGGCCTATTTTGAAACGAGGAGGGAGAGCGCTATCCATGGTGATGTTGTAGTATGTGACAAAGGTCTCACCCCCTTATCCCTGGCCAAAGAGGAATGGCGAAGACCGGTTGTACTTAGCACCTCTGACCGGGAGACCGTATGGATGGAGAAGGAGCTGCATGGACGGTTTTACAAGGCGCTCCACGCACCTCACGTGGATGTTAAGGCCTCCGTGCAGTGGCTGCGATTCGGGGACCTCTTTGGGGAAACCGAAGGTTTTGTCTGTGCAATACAGGATCAGGTGGTTAAGACGAACAACTACCGGAAGCACATTCTGAAGGATGGCACTCCCGACTTCTGTCGAGCTTGTCGTCATCCCGGCGAGTCACTCAGACATGTGCTTTCGGGGTGTTCAGCGCTTGCCAACACTGAGTACTTGCACAGACATAACCAAGCGGCCAAGATTCTTCATCAAGAGCTTGCTCTAATGTATTGTCTCCTGGAACAGAGGGTGCCGTACTACCAGTACACACCGGCGCCAGTACTCGAACGCGACGGAGTCCGGCTCTACTGGGACCTACCTATCGCCACGGACAGGACGATACTGGCGAACAAGCCTGATATCGTGGTGATGGATAGGGCACAGTCGAGGGTGTTTTTAGTGGACATTACCATCCCTCATGACGAGAACCTCGTGAAAGCCGAAACAGAGAAAAAGCGTAAATATCTGGATTTGGCACACGAGATTGTCGACATGTGGGGTGTTGAATCCACTGAAATTATCCCTATCGTGATATCTGCCAACGGTTTGATCCCGGTTAGCCTCGCTCACCATCTGAGGCAGCTGGGTATCCGTGACGGTTCGCTCGCAGCCAGGATGCAGAAGGCGGTATTACTCGACTCGGCTAGGATTGTCCGCCGATTCCTCAGCCTACAGCCCTAACCCCCGGCCGTTTGATCTCCCTGCCGGGGCGTAATCCTCCACCCGCTTATATTTATCTATGTAAATTTATTATATTCCTTATATAAGTATTGTATTATATTATATTTATTTATATGTGTATATGTATATATTGAACGGGTGGAGTGTAGCAATAAAATATAAATAAACCTGGCAGCTGTCAACTGAAATGACGCGTTTTTATATCTTGTCATTGTATTTATTATTTTAAAATGTATTTAAATATAAATATACAACAAAAACAACATAAAAATGACAAATAACGCGAAAATAAAATGAAAAAAGCCAGAGGACGACTCGCACAACCAAGATCAAGGGTTTTGTCGTGTTCCGATACAAAATCATCAACGTCAGACGATGAATACCAAACTCCGCTGTCCACCGCGGAATCGGACATTAACGATGCTGACTCGCCTATGAGAAAATCAAAACGTCGACGAGTCATACGCCCGCCACCAGCTAGCTTGGAGGTTCAGGGACAACGCGCTCCCACAAGAAATCCCGCTGCCGGTGGTGCTGTGCGCCGCATGAGATGGACTCAAAAAATGAATGAGAGTGTCATGCGAGCGTACTATGAGGCAACAGGAGGGGGAATTAACCTCACTGCGTATCGTTCAACGATGCTGTCTCTGTTTCAGGCGCTTGAACCAACTGTCACCGTGACCGCACAACGATTATCGGATCAAGTACGAGCCATTCAGCGTTGTCACCTCCTGGATGAATCGATACTTGAGCGGCTGCGTACAAATTTACCACAATTTAATACTGTTAGTCATACTTGTGATATGCAATCATCACAAAATATGCAGAGACAGGTAACAAATTTGAATGTAATAAATTCTAACAGTGTTGATTTGTCAGTAAATGACCAGGATAATGAGCATATGAGGAGAGCTTTGGAGGATGCTATCTTGAAATATAGAACCATGCCACCTAATATTAGGCCACATCTACCTCGTTTGCCTATACACAGACGTAATTTGGCTTTAGTAGGTACTATGGATAAAATTTTAAAAGAATATTTAGGCAACACTCAAAATTTATCTGATACGCATTCACTTCTGTATTGTGGAGCTGCAGCTGTGTGTAATGTAGCTCATGTGAATTTTCCGTCAAATAAAACAACTTTACCATCTAACACAGCTCCAGCTTGGCAAGTCAGAATTGAAAAACGAATACATTTAACCAGAACCCTAATAGCCAAATTAATATGTTTCAGGAATGGTAATAGACGCCCGAAAATTATGCGATTTATACACCAAGCTTTTGCGGGTACAAATATAACATCAAGCGAGTACATAAATTCAGTCGCAGATCGCATTGATTTTCTGAAACAAAAACTCTGTGCATGGGCAAAGCGCATAAAGCGGTATAAAAAACGCAGGGATCGATATTATCAAAATAGCATTTTTCAAAGCGACCAACGAAAAGTATACAGGAATTGGGAACAGTGCACTACTAATGTGGTCAATGATGATTTACCGGACCGAGATGCGATAACAAATTTTTGGCGAAATATTTGGTCGGATCCCATTGACCACATTGATAGTGACTGGATGAGTGTTGTCAGGAGGAGGTGCAATTCACTTCCACAAATGGAACCAACCACAATCAGTCCAGATGATGTAAGTTGTGCAATCCGTTCCTCATCGAATTGGAAATGTCCTGGAAGGGATGGTTTGCACAACTTTTGGCTTAAATGGTTTCGTAGTTCGCACCCCGTCTTGGCAACCCAATTTCAGGATGCCCTCATTACGGGTTCACTTCCAACATTTATGACAACTGGTTTCACATTCCTGTTATACAAATCGGGAAGTACCACTGATCCAAAAAATTACCGTCCCATTACTTGCTTACCAACCATCTATAAGCTACTTACATCCATTCTTGCTACTAAAATTATGAAACATATAACGACAAATAATATTTTGGCTACAGCTCAGAATGGATGTAAGTCAGGTAGTCGTGGTACTAAAGAACTTCTCCTCATAGACATGACTATTTGCCAACAGGTACGTCGAAACCGGAAAAATTTGGCTGCCGCTTGGATTGACTACAAGAAGGCATATGATTCAGTGCCACATTCATGGCTTATGGAGACCATGAAGTTGTATAGGATTGATACAGCTTTGTGTTCTTTTCTAGGCTCGTGTATGGAGCAGTGGACCACGTATCTTCAGTATCCTGGCGGCATCAATGTTCCTGAATCGACCGAACCGATAAGGATCAAGCGGGGTATTTTTCAAGGCGATAGTTTGAGTCCATTGTGGTTTTGTCTGGCCATGAATCCTTTAAGTACTTTATTAGAGGATTCAGGGTTAGGCTTTCACCTTCGTAAAGGAGGCAAAGCAATATCTCACCTTTTTTACATGGATGATCTGAAGCTGTTCGCATCCAAACGACCAGAGTTATACAAGTTGCTAAAAATAACAGAAACTTTTAGCACTTATATAAAAATGGAATTTGGTGTGGATAAATGCGCTTTCATCCATGTAGAAAGAGGTAGAATTATCTCATCAGAAAATTTGCAACTTACCAACTCTTTGTCTCTTAGATCTCTCAACGAAGGTGAAACCTACAAATATCTCGGAATGTCAGAGGCATTGGGCATTGATGACGGAGCCATGAAACAACTGATAAGAGAACGATTCTTTGGCCGGCTGAAGAAAGTGCTTAACAGCTTTTTATCGGGCGGTAACAAGGTACGTGCTTTTAACAGTTGGGTTATGCCCTTAATCGTCTATACCTTCGGCATTCTGAGATGGACTCAAACTGAGTTAGATTGCCTTGATCGCAAAGTCCGTAAAATGTTAACAATATACCGAATGCATCACCCTCGTTCATCTTTGATGAGATTATACATCCCACGAAAATGTGGTGGTCGAGGCTTTTTAAACGCAAAAGACCTCCACAATCGTGTGGTGTATAATCTCCGAGAATATTTTTTAAACATCAAAAACGATATGCACAAGGATGTTGTTGCCGTTGATAAGGGCTTTACTCCGCTGTCCTTAGGCAAAGAGAAATGGCGTAAACCTATAGTAATGAGTACCATTGACCGCGTGGCCATATGGAGGAACAAAGAACTACATGGTCGGTTCTACAAAGCTCTGACAGATATAGATGTAGACCAATCCAGTTCTGTGTCCTGGCTACAACACGGGAATCTGTTTGGGGAGACTGAAGGTTTTGTCTGTGCAATTATGGATGAAGTTATCAAGACGAACAATTACCGGAAACATATCATGAAAGATGGAACTCCAGACATATGCCGAGCATGTCGTAAGCCTGGCGAATCCATCAGACATATTGTTTCCGGTTGTGGTCGTCTTGCTAACGGTGAGTATTTGCACAGACATAACCAAGTAGCCAGGATTATCCACCAACAACTTGCTCTTCGATATGGCCTCGTTGAAAATGAGTTACCGTACTATAGATACAATCCAACGCCATTTCTTGAAAATAGTCATGCGTTGCTCTACTGGGATCGGTCTATTATCACTGACAGATTTATTGCAGCCAATAAACCTGATATAGTGCTAGTAGACCGATCTACGCGCCGAGCTATTATTGTTGATATTACAATCCCGCATGACGATAATCTCGTAAAGGCGGAAAAAGAAAAATTAAGTAAATATTTAGACCTTGCCCACGAGATTACCGCCATGTGGAATGTGGACTCAACAATAATTGTTCCTATTGTTGTGTCGGTCAATGGCCTATTAGCGAAGAGTTTCGACCAACACCTTAAGAAACTCTCGCTCGACTGTTGGATCAAGGGTCGGATTCAAAAGGCTGTGTTACTTGAAACGGCCCGCATTGTGAGGAGGTTCCTCAGCCTGGAGCCTTAACCACCGATGGCCTGGGACTCAACCTGCCACCGGAGGAATACCTTTTTTATATTTTTAAATATTTTTATTTGTATTTTTTATAAATATATTTAAAAATGTAATTATAGGGAAAAATGTTGAATAAAAGAAATAATAATATGTATATAACAAAATAACTATTTTAATTTTAGATAATGTAGCTTTCTAACGGTAAAATGATTATTAAAGTTATGTCAAAATTGATTTTATTTAAGTACATATACTACTTAGTACTTACCCTTCTTCTAGAATGTAGATGGAGAAAAGGCCTTTGCCCAGCTGTGGGACGTTGACTAGCTGATTTACGGCGAGTTGCACGAAACCGTCGCTAACTTTCCGTTAGTTAAGTTGCAATTAATCTTAAAATTAGTTGATCTAATGATTAATTTAAAGCTGTTGGAATTAATCATCCGTTAGATAGGTCTTTAATTAAACTAAATATTTTTGTTAACTTAATCAGATGTAGGTTTTGTGCAACAGATAATCACGATTCTTGTGATTAAATTAGTTTAATAAACACTTAAATTTAAAATTTGTTTCGTGCAACTTGGCGTTAGTTCAGTTCAAGTATCTATACCGACTTGAAAGTACTTTTGAATAAAGATTTCGGAATTCAGATTCAGAATGTACATAGATTCGTCGGAGATGAAGAGAAGAGAAGAAAAACTCATTCTTTTAAAAATTGTCAACACATCATTTAAAACCATAGAGGCTGTCTCTCGTTTAGAAGAGAGAGACGATCGCGGTACCGGTTGAATTACATAATATTACTGTGCATATTAAGAGTTGTTTCTATGATTTGTTTATTAAAATTGAAGTAAATAATTGATGTTCATAAAAATAAAAAAATAAAACATATTTTATCGAGATTTGAATTTGAGACCGCAAGGCCAATGGGGTACCGCAATCTTCTCTCTCTTTCTAACCGTTGGTCGTTTCCGCTTACAGGCAGCCGTATGTCTCACCTACTCTATCTATAATAGCTCTTTGATTAAAACTTACAGATTTACGCCGAGTTGCACGAAACAAATTTTAAATTTAAGTGTTTATTAAACTAATTTAATCACAAGAATCGTGATTATCTGTTGCACGAAACCTACATCTGATTAAGTTAACAAAAAAATTTTGTTTAATTAAAGACCTATCTAACGGATGATTAATTCCAACAGCTTTAAATTAATCATGAGATCAACTAATTTTAAGATTAATTGCAACTTAACTAACGGAAAGTTAGCGACGGTTTCGTGCAACTCGCCGTTAGTCATACGTCCTGCATAAAAGTCCAGCGTTTACTAAACCCACACACACACATCTTTGTCATTTACATAAAATACTTATATAAAGAGTTTCAGATGTTATTTATTGATATACTTATAAAAAACACATGTATTCTCTTATGCCTATTATTTAAATAAAACATGATAATTCGACAAGCAATAAAACACGAGTGAAACCACGTGGAACTTCAAGTTAAAATATTAATATAACAACCTCTATAATAACATTATGATAACAATCTTGTTGCAACATTTGAATAACAGATATGTACTTGAATAAACGTATTTTATTTAATTATCAAATGAAATTACACCGACGTACATACGACATTGTAAATATTAGTTAGTTTTATTTCGCGATAAAAATTTTAGGTACTTAGGTATATAATTATGTCGAGGAGAATCTCCTTTATAATTTTACGTGTAGGGTAAGGTGGGGTACAGTGTTACAAAAAAAACAAACTAGAATGTAGCGACAAAAATATTGTTTTAATCAGTTTGTTTTCGGCTTGGGTATAAACTATAACAATCTCTCTTTAATTAAAATTATTCAAACATGAACATTATTAGCAATTAATTAATTTAAATTTCACTTTAATTAAATCAGTCGATTGTAACACTGAGCCCCGTATCTGGGGTACTTTGTTACAGGGTAAGGGGCACAATGTTACATCATAAAAATAATGTACAAAATAACAATAAGAAAAAAGTTAACTTTTCTAACAAGTATTGTTTTTATTATAATATTATTTTGAAACGTATATACATCTGCCTGACGTTTGGTCTTTTTTGCTACCAACATTTACAAGATAAAGCACAACTTTAATATCTTTTCGAAGACTTACACCACTTTCTACCATCAGAATTGCTTCTGCCATATCTCTTTCACTATGAAGATCGTAATCTGTCCTCGTCTTACGATTTCGAACCATTTTCTTTTAATACCTAGAAATAGTAAAACACAGTAGTGTGTGTCACACAGTGCCCCGTAACACAGTGCCCCGGAGAGGCAAAACGATAAAAAAAATCAAGTTTATCTTTTAGGTTATGCTTACAAAAAACTACTTAACGTTAATTCGTAACTTAATATACAGTAAATAGTGGAAAATTATCATAACTTACCTAAATATAATATGTCCGGAAAAAAGTAAAAAACTTTGAAATGATTTTTTTCTCGTTTGATCACACAAAACCTTTTTTTGTTTGTTATTTTCTACACGCGGTACAAATTGCGGCAATGACAACTGCTTAAAGATGGCTACTTATGAGCTTGACAAACGTGTATACCAACACCATAAAAGTGAAAGACAGAGACGGAGATATGTACACTGTAACAGTGTACCCCGTGTAACACTGTACCCCACCTTACCCTACGACTATAAATAAATATTTTAAATTAAAAACTAAATAGGTATGTCAATAAAATATACATTTAATATCATAATATTAGATAAGATAAAGATATTATAGTATATTTAAATCTTTAAACGAGCAATTCTTGTATATATATATATAATCGGAATCTCGGAAACGGCTCCAACGATTTTCATGAAATTTAGTATGTAGGGGGTTTCGGGGGCGATAAATCGATCTAGCTAGGATTTATTTTCAGAAAATGTTGTTTTATCCCTTTTTTTACGCAATTAAAAAATACCATTACAATACGAAGGTAAATTTCGCTGTGATTGACAAGCTTTTATTAGCTCGGATAGGAATCGGGCGGATTCGAAACCAGAAAACCTGAGTTCGAATCCAGGATTCTACAGACCAATCTTTTTTTCATTTTTTTTTTTTTTGAATTAAGAGCTCTTTTTATTTTTTATTTTAATAACCAGTTCCTATTATTTTACTTTTATGTCGGTAAGATCGAAAATATTATTTATGTTTCATCAATATGTAATGTATCTAAATATAATTTAACCGAGCAAAGCTCGGTCATCCGGGTACTAGTTATTATATGTACAAGTTAGCTTGATCTTTTTGACAGATGTAAAAAAAATCGGTCGGACGGATTTTTGTTTCGACCGTTGCAACATTGTACAAGCGTCTATTATTTTCAGTGTTCCTATTTAAAGGGGAATGTTCATTCTTGGTCCTCGTTTTTCTCATGCGCCTAAATGAAAATTATACTATAATTCATTTCTCGATTTTTAGGATGTATAAAATTATAAAAATGTATGTTTCGAACAGGGGATTTCATTTAAAATTAAAAAGAAATTAATATTGTTTCAATTCCATTCCGGAAACTAGAATAGAAAGTATATTTCAGTGTTGCAACAAAACAGATAAAACTACATAATCGATAAAGGTTTTTTACTGTCATTAATTAATTTCTTTTTTTACAGTAGTTTAAATTGATGTATTTTACTGGTGTTTTTTTTTTGTTAAGACAGTACTGACTCTTCTCAAATCATGAACACCTTATATTGATTTATTGAACAATTAATTACAATTCGGAATTATTAAACTGTAGATTTTTATAAATATTAAGCCTGGCAACACTGCTGTCTCCCGCGTAACTTGTGCGACAGCAAAAGATTAAAGAATAGCGTTATGAGCGTTTGTTTCGTTGTGCCGACGCCGCCATTGTTATTCTTTGTTTTGTTGTGTTGATCGAGTTTTATTATATTTATATTATTTATATTTTGTTATTTAATTAATAACTGAAGGAAGTGTTTATAGCTGAATTAAAATAATTTCTTGAAATGAATTGTATTTTATACCGAACTATGTAATTATTTGTATAAGAATGTCTTTCGCAGTCGTAGTTGAAATATCTTTTTAACTGTAAATGGCTACTTAATATATGCAAAATGATAATTAGTCAGTTTATAACTTAAACTAACAATAGGAAACTTTAATAGTTTAATTAATTACGATAAGTAGGTACCTATTGCCAGTTTGAGGTTATATCGCATTTTTCAAAATATGTTCCAAACCCGGGTTCTGGTAGTAAAAATATTAATATGGGGCAGTCTTGAGTTAATTACGAATCGTCTAAAACAAGTTTGGATTAGATGCAACTCTGGACGGCGGTCCATACATTCATGAACATTCTCCTTTTACTTTGAAACAATGATAAGTCTTCAAATTTTCGGACGACGCTTGAATCTTTAGGGACTTTTGTGTTATATGTATTTTTTTAAATATTTTTACAATTTTTAAAATCATTTAAATTAAGAAAATAATATGTTCGTCATTGCAAAGTTATGTCTATAGAAAATTTACATCTGTCATAAAGATCAAGCTAACTTGTACAGGATATAGAGAAAATATAAATCAGAGAAAAGGTAATTTTAAATATTGTAAATAATCTTGTTAAATAATCTTCTCTAATATGTCTATTATTTACCGTACGGTGACTGGCAGAGAAGAACAGTCTCGACTTCTTTTTATCCAAGGTGTCGTAAAAGGCGACTATGGTCATAGTTGTGCGGATAACTGTACACCAACTAAGATGGTGATGGGTAGCAGCGACACCATATCCAGCCTCGTCACACTGCGCTCGCCGATACGCCTGCCAAGCGTGGCGAGTATTGTCAGAAAGGTGATGGGAGAACCATTGGATGTGAACTACTAAACGTAGACCTCGAAAGCGTACGTAGGCAAGATATGGTGACGATACTGCCCTCACCATCCTGGTTCCAAATATAGGTATATTTCGCCCTGTGACAGAGCGAAGGATGGACAAACGAACGCAGAGAAATCAAAATTTTAACAATATCTTATATAAACCTAAAAAAAGCTCCGTTTTATAAAACCACGTCGTATAATATTCCAAAATGACTAATATTTGTCATGTAATATTTTGTGTTAATCAATATAACAAACAAACATTTATATTTACTTATTATTTATTCATTTATATACGTACAAACGATAGGTGTGGAATATTTGATTAGGAGGGATAGATACATGTTTAAATAATAATTATACAGAATTTTCTCTTCCTTCCTCCTGTTGCTATATATGTCGCCTTGAAATATTATTGAAATGGAATAAAATTATATATTTCGTTATAAGGTCATTATACACGCTTAATAAATGTCAAAAATGAAAAAATCTGAAAATTTAACTAATCAAGTTAGGGTAGCAAAAGAAACATCTGATTGAAACTAGCTAAATACCTATTAACTTTAGGTAGGTACATTATAAACTTAGGTAATGTACCTAATGCTATTAGGTACCTAAAGTTTAATTACAAAATTTTACTTAAACTAAGCTACCTAATGTTTCAGTTGACATCACCTGTCTATTATGTCATCGGCCTTATTAAATATTATAACAATTGACCCTAAATATACATACGGCTTTTATTATTATTTTTTGGAGGAAATGTAAACTACCAGATTGTAAAGGAGTTCTTGAAGCTTTATAAGTTGACGTTTGTGGTTTTAGACTACTACCTAAAAGGAGTGCAATCTTTAAATGTTTCCTATGCATGCATTTAGTAGAGTTTCAAAAATCTATTTCATCCTACAACAATTTACTTCTGTGTAGTATTTTTAAAATATCTAGCTATTCAGATACAGGAAATCATGATAGTTAAACGTCTTTAATATTATAACAATTACTTTACATCACATAAACACACGAGATATCCTTTTTCATCCACATTAACATTAATGGCTACTAGTGCAGTCACGTTAGGGGTTTCACATGGGAATAAAACGGAATAAACTGAAATATTGTATAAGCCATTATTTTGGTGCTGTTTTGAGTCCTTAGATATTCAAGGTAAAATATGGCGAAAATCAGTTTATTGGGAATATCTCGCTTTTTTTTCCTCTAATCGTATTTGCAGCCATCATAAAAGTTGTAGAGTATAAAATGCTGTATAAGTTTTGTTTTAAATAATGGTTTATAACTTTATACGTTTAACCGTTTCTAAGATAGAGCGCGAAGAGTGCGGACCGCTCAGCCGTACGTAGCACAAGGTCAATCGGGAGTTCATTCAATTCATAGTACGGTTTTTTAACTGAATTGTGTTTTAAATATTAATTAGTTAACATTAATGCTGGAAGCTGGAATTACCAATGGGAAGAAGGAAACGACGATGAAGAATAAAGCTTGGTCCCATACTGGTTAACTGATAACTAAAATAAAATAAAATCTTCTCAAATTGTAACGCTAATAATGATTGCTAAATAAAAATATTATTAAAATAATGTATTCTTCATTTCTTTCCTACTTAAAATGCAATTATCTTTGATGAAATTATAATTAAAATATATTCAAAATAATTCACTTCATTACTCTATTATACAGTATACCGTATACATATACCGTACGTACCGTACGTACCGTATATATATACCGTAATTTTACCGTCCGACATTTTACTTTTCCCTATTCCGGACCGTTTTTTTTTGTCTTAAAAAATAAATAATAATTCATATTATTTCTGTTTGCTACACTAGCGCTTTCGGTGAGAGTTTGAACAATAATTTGCTACACAAAATTGCCACTTTTTCAACTAATCCTCCATACAAGTTGCTCCTTCTTAGTATCTATACTCCATGATATTTCTGATGAATAGTGTCATAACAGCCTAGTTAAGAGTAACCTTAATGAGAAGATTTTAAAACTAATAAACTACAAATATATAATGAAAATAGTAGTAGGTACCTACAGTAACTGTTTGTGTGTGTGTTTAAACTTGTAATGCCTGTAAATCGCTTACGCGCTTATACAACAGGCTCCCAGAAAACGTTCAAAAAGCTTCTATTGTCAAATTTAAAAAAAATGTGAAAGAACGTTTGTGTACTAAAGGATACTATTCGATAAACGATTTTCTAGAAGACAGTATGGTCCTGACGCGAGTTTAACATTTTTTACCCATCACATAAAGTGCACAACGCCACTAAAGAAATTTTAACTTCAAAAATATAATTGGCTTATATAAAAAATAGTTAATAAACATTTATTTTTATTTTTATAAATAGTTTAAGGAAGACATTAAAACAAAAATATTTATATTTATCTCATATTTACACTTTATAATCACTTTTTTAATTAAACAAATAAACGTAATAATGTATAAATTACGTATTTAGTTAAAATAAAGTAAAATATTTATTTCAAAGAAATAAAATATAAAAATTTGTATTATAACAATTATATAATGAGGTTATTTGTCATAAATTTTTATACTGTTATATTATATATTAAAGTTCATATTTTATATGTTATTTTACCGTCTTTTACTTTACCTATTATTTATATGAAAAAGGTAAGTGGAATTAAATGACTATTTGATTTTTAAGTAAAATTTATGAATAAAATGTATTAAATATACATAATATCCAATTTCAAGCTTCTGGAATGAAAAAGATTCGCCATCAGTATAAACGGCGAGTACATCACTCACCTTCGATTTGCTAACGACATCGTGCTCATGGCAGAATCTCTGGATGACCTCAACATTATATTCAGTGATCTCGATGGAGTTTCCCAACGGGTGGGCCTTAAAATTAATATGGACAAGACAAAAATCATGTCGAATGTCCATGTCGTATTTACCCCGATATCAGGTGGAAATTCTACTCTCAAAACTGTTGACGAGTACATCTACCTATCTCTTAGGACTGACGTCCGCTGGAGCACAAAGGTTCTTGAGTGGAGACCACGTACCGGCAAGCGCAGCGTCGGATGGCCGTCCCCGAGATGGACATACGACTTGAGGAGAGTCGCTGGAAGACGTTGTATGGTGGCTACTTCGAACCGATCGCTCTTTGGGTCTGTGGGGGAGGCCTACGTTCAGCAGTGGACATCCAATGATGACGATGATGAAATATATATATATATATATATATATATATATATATATATATATATATATATATATATATATATATGTAAATTTTTTATGTTTTACTTTTCTTTTACTTTGTCTGTTCCTAAGGTAGGCAACTTAATACCTGTGATTTAGGTAACAGCCGACTGATATCTACATACAATTTTTTTTTAATAGAAAAATGTTCATATAGAAATAAATATATATATTACACCCAGTCGGAATCAAACCCTGGAGCAGAGAGCAAAGTCACTACCTACCACTGCAATGGACCAGTGAGTTTTTTTAGATTTACATTATAAATATAATTATATAGAATTTTACAATATTCTACATATTTACAAAACAAAATTTTTAAAACTAATTGTTTATTTATTATTATAATATGAACCAAGTCTGCGTGGAAAGGTGGTGACAAAGATTGCAGATAGAACTTCCCAACTCAATCGTTATTCCAATTCTTTGGGTAAAAAATTAGCAAAATTAATAAATATTAAAACACAATTGACATTGGCAATGACAATTGTATTCAGGATACTATCGAATGTAGCAGAGGTAATTGTGCTTCATGGAAACACGTGTAGGAAGCAACAAGGATCTTAGAGTTGCATACTTTAGACATAATTCGGCTCGGTTCTAGGATTTCGCTGAGGGGAAATAAGGTATTGCATTAATCCGCAGGAAGAATTTTATCGTGTTTCAAGAGTTATATCATTTACACATCGTTTAAGCAAAACTTGACGATGAAAATTAAAAAGTGCTGAGTAAATTTTATTAGAATATTGTATCTATACTTTGAATTTTGATAGATTATGGTGATAGATCAATTCGCTGATTATTAATTTTTCCTTTATCGTATTTAATAAATAAATAACCAGAAAATGATCAGGCATGTCACCTGATGCTGAATGCCGCCGTGCAAGATTACCGAGTAGTAGAAGTACTACATTTTAAAAAAGTACTGAGAGATTTTTTTCCTTTGGTTTTCTCTCGGCTAACACCAGGGACAAAATCTACTAAAATTCTATATCGATGATAGATTAACATCGTAAATTGCAATCTATCGCATGTTTATGTCTAGACATACTGTCATCATTACAATCTTATGGATGTTAGTGAGTAAGCTTCATGCATCTGTGAACCACTGCAGTCGTACAATCAAGGCTGTGGAGGAATAAATAAGAAAATTTAACGTTTGATGAATTTGTTTGTCGACGTTAAAATACATGGAAATGTCCTAAGAAATATCAAGTGGCTTATAAATGTTTGTCATTTTATACATTGATTTATAGGTAAACGATTTTGTCAGTCTCACAGGGCCTATTTCACCATTTTTTCACCGGTCGATGATAAACTTTCAGATAACTATCCGGCGTATACCTAAATGTATTCAACAGATAAAAAACAATAATTAAATGAATGAAGATGAAGAACTTTGACAAATTGTCAATTTTTAAGAGTCGTTTAAGCAATTAATCATCGTTTAAACAATTAGTCGCTTTAAATATTTCTTACATTATTGAGATATGTACCTATGTATGTTTGTTCTGTGTTGTACGGTATATATGTATATTTGTACTTAATGTTTACGTAAGTTTATTTATTTAATAAGATATAGGTTACATACTATATTTGTTTTTGCACTATCCCGCACTTTGTTAATAAATTGTTTTCAACGAAAGGATGTCTGTAAAAGATTGTTTATAGCAATAGGACCGCCCTTGCTTGCTGTTTGTGTGTGTCTTTTCCATTGTTTATATTATTTTTTATAATATACTTAGAAGTTATACTTCTTTGTTTATAATTACAAAGAAAAAAAAAGATGTTTTTTCTTCTGTCACCTATTTCTATTCGCAATCTGTGAAACCAAAAGTTGTAGTTTATCAGTTGAGGTGAAACAGGCCCTAAGGACCTGATACAGTCTCTGATATTCCTTCAGTAACTTATTTGCGAGATAGTCTTTATCAGCAACCGGAGAAACAGATCCTCAGTATCCAATTCCACTATGACTAACACCAAAAAAACGTATGTTTTACATAAAGGTAGGTATGTTTTATATCTTTTACATCACATAATTGATGACAAAAAAAAATGACATGATGACAGCTTAAAATATAACATTTATTATAAATTATAAACTACAATGATTCTTTAACTTAATAAAATTAAATAATAGATGCCGAAAGAGTTATTGAAATTATTTTAAAATTTATTGATAGCAAACAAACGGAAGCAATATATTTCTTTTAATGATAGTATTGACAACTGTTCTGGTGTAGTGGTGCGAGAACCTGAACGCCGACGTTCGCGTATTTGATTTCCATTCGAGACTGATATTTACATTTATACAAATATTTGTTTCTCATCTAGGTATGTGTCCTTGCAAATCTCCCTACTGTGTCTCGAAGAGCACGTAAAGTCTTCGATCCCGGTTGTTGTCATAATATTTGTCGTTATTCATAGCATGTAATTATCTGCAAACCCATAGTGAAACAGCATGGTGGATTAAGTTTCAGCCATTCTCCTATTTAGAGAAGAACATTCCCAGAAATGGGACGTCTGTTTCAGAGTCAGTAATGTAGAAAATTCTATTCTGATAATTGAAGTGAACCGCAGTATATACCTACACAATTATATCACACTGTAGATCGTTAAATGCAATTCAATAAAAATATGGTAAATTTTTAACACAATACATATTTCTGAACATTGACGCTAAAAGCTTTTTAACAGGTGTACAAAAAAAAAAAAACTTTACAAAACCATTCAGTTAGACCTTATTCAATTGTGATATGAATGATTTTGATATGGAAATAGTATCTGACGTCTAACTTCTACGTATTGAATGAAATGGTCTAATAAAAAATCAATTGTATCAATGACTTTAAATTGTTTCAAAACATATTGAGTTCAACAAATCAGTTTTATTGCGTAATATTTTTTTCGTTGGTATATTCTGTGAGTTCACATTTTTATTCAATAACACTGATAGATATTTAAAACCACATGCATGAAGAATACTTACTTATTTTAAAACAAACCCACGTCTCATAGCGTCCACTGGTGACAGGAGGGCTGGTGCATTTTTTGCCCAAAGAATCGGAATTGCGATTCAACGGGGAAATGCTGCTAGTATTCTTGGCACCATTCCACGCGGACATGATTTATACTAAAACTGTTTGTAAATAATTATTTTAAGTTTTTAATTGTAGGTAAATATGTATTATATTGTAATTTTTTTTTATGTAAGAGGGGGCAAACGGACAGTCGGTACACCTGATGGTAAGTGCACGCGACATCCATAGACACCTGCTAAATCGGAGGATTAGCAGGTATGTTGCCGGTACCGAAGGCGGTCCACATAGGTGGGCCAACCGTCGGGGCGTCACGGTGGCATGCGCCAGCGATCCCGTGACGTCCTTGTACGACGACGAGGGCACCGCTGGGTTTTAGTGGGTATTCTGACTTCGCAGTCAGCGAGTCCCACATACCCGTCACCTTCGGGCGGCGGAATACGTAAACGTATTTCCCAGCGTCAAAAAAAAAAAAAAAAAGGTGTGTTGCCGGCCTTTCAAATATTTAATAAAGATTATTTCATATAAAAAAAAACTAAAAGTTATTTTCTATTATGTCAAACTAAGTTAGTGTTTGTTTACATACAGTTGTCTCAAATGCACTAAATAAAGGGGCCTAACTATAGATATTATATCTAGAAAAGTTATTCTAGACTTAACAAACAAGTTCAATAGGTTATCATCCTGTTACTCAAATCGGTCCATTAAACGTCACGTGGCCCGATTATCCTATTTCTGCAGTTGCATTTGCAGTCAAGGATATGTATTAATTCAATTCCTGTGGGCTGCGTGGCGTGATATTTTAGGATGTGAATGATTTGTCTGGATATAACAATGTAACACTATTACTTATTAGTCATTTGGTGTAGGTGTAACAACAATTTACAAAATCAAGTACATTTCTGTATATATTGTTTGTTTACATTGTAAAAGGACGTAGTTCTTCCTGAGCGAAGAGGGCAAAGACAATATTAGTAAAATTTTCCCAAGTTGCACAAATGCTAGTCTTATTTTTATTAGATATTTAATGACATATTATTGAAGTTATACTTCTTTTGGCGCGTTAGGAAAAAAGGATGAGAGTAAATTTTTACGATGCGCGTGCACACTGTGACAAAAATTAAGTACATTTTTCCCTCAAATTAACGCGGGTGAAACCGCGGGGCACAGCTAGTTAGAAAATATGATGCTTTGCAAGTAGTCATTTTTGTTTGTCATCTTATTATGAATCATATCATATTAGTTACAAGATATAGATAACTTAACTTTAGAATTTTTATGCAGAAATTTAATTTAATACATTAATTTTGGTCGTTGTCACAATGAATACAGTGTTACTTATAATTAAAGCAGCGATTAGTCTTAAGACAATCAACTGTAAAAATGCTGTGTAACTGTTTGATTGTATGCTATGTCAGTGAACTTTATATTTTAAAAATGCCAATTAGGGGGCTAGACCAGTGCCCATAAATTTTTGGAACAAAAAAAATAATAGTATGATGAAACCCATTGGAAAAGGAAGAGAATATAACAAAAATGCAGGGAAAAATAAATTACGGGCGATCTAAGGTCGGGAAGTGGAAGGAAGGGGGGGTTTAAGGGTGAAAACGGTTTATCGCGATTTCCGGCAAAACTACAAGTCCTATGGAAAAATGTTAAATGGCAAAGTTGTAGGTAATAAAAAGATCTACAACTTTTGTATTAACACTTTTTTCAGATAACCTCAAAATTTATGTGAAAAATTCATATAACCAAGTTTTTTTTCTTTATTTTTATCTCTTACAATTTTTTTTTTCCACGAAATTTGGCGAAAACTTACCTACCTTTTTACGTTCCAAACATAGGTACTGCAATTTTTTTTTATTTTTATTAAAAATATTTATTTTTACACCTTATTTTGACTTAATATTGAAAAAGCACCCTAATTTTCAATCGAAAATTCTCACGTCAAAATATATGCTTTTTTTTAAAAGTCGGTGGGTATTTTGTTGGTTGAAATCTCTACTTTCTGATGTTGTAAAAAAACATACATTGCTATGGTAAATTTTTTCAGAAAATGCTACGAAATAAGATTAAAATTAATAAGACATCTACAATATTTTGAGAAATTTGTAGAATCTTCTTTAAATTATATGCGTAGATGCCTATTTATTGCTATTTTTACCCGACTGCGACAGAAGGAGGGTTATGTTTTTCGAGTGTATGTATGTATGTATGTATGTATGTATGTATGTATGTATGTATGTCCATTTCTTTGGCACGCCCTACAGCCCAAACGGCTGGACGGTTTTTGACATATGAGGTGTCGTTGGGTTTGTCTAAATTGTAGTAGTGACATAGGCTATATAAATTTTCAAAATGGCGCCCGCAAATGGCGGAATGAGGGGGGGTATTGAATTTTTTTTTACTTACTGTAGCAATATGGGTATCAAATGAAAGCTAGTAAATTGTTTTATTCTTTTTAGTTTATAATAAGAGTATTTTATGCAGTCGGGTTTTTTGATTTTTTTAATTAAGCATACTTGTTAGATAACTTTACCTAGTTTGTGCGCTGTACGCCAATTTAACATTTTTTAAATACTTAATACCACGGAGTTACCTATACCTTTTTGTAATAAGTATGAGATGTATATTTGTTTTTAAAATAAAGTTTCACAAGGTTACCATAATTTTTTTTTACATCAGCTTTGTTCAAACTGCAGTTAGAAAACTTTTAAACGTAAAAGTACCTGTTCTTTGTTCTAATTTTCTTGTTGTTGTTAATTATGGTTGAATATCATTTTGATTAGGAAGACTTATGTATTCAACTACCGTGAACAAAAAATAACAATAAAATAAAAAACAGATATCGTAAAATTTAATATTTAGCTTATGTGGATGATATTTTCACCACATTTTGAAAACAAAGCATAACTCAATAATTACAAGGCCTAGGACAAGGGCTATAAATTTTTGTATTTTTGTTAGATAATAAGTCTCACTTCCCCCCCTAACCCATTGGTCCACTACTTACGGGACACTTGTATAAATGAATTCTTTTTTTATTCATCGATTCAACAGGGTTAAGATAATTTGACATTTTTTTTTAAATATATTGATTTGATTTAAAATATTGTATATGAAAAGATTTAAAAAAAAAGCAGAAACTGGTATGTCAAAAACATATTAGTCCATTGAAAAGTTACATTTGGGGTTGCGTTTTTTAGAGGACGCAATTTTATTTTTTTTGATGTGTAGGGAGGCTCAGTGTAAAGCTAAAACCAAGTTTGTGGGGTCGCCACCCTTGTCCCACGGCCGCCATCTTGAAAATAGGGGTTGAAATGGTTTTTACGATATATCTCTTAAACTATTTATCTGATAAAAAAAGTTCTTGACATTTTTTGTTGCAAATTAAATTATCTACAACTTTGGTTCAGTAACTTTTTGTCATAGAACTATAAATAAAAAAGTTATAAGCGAAAATGTTCAGAAATTCGAGAAAAAAATTTAAATATTTCGATATAACTTTTTTTTATCATTTTACGAAAATGATATCAGACCATTTTTGTAGATCGTTTTTTGAGGAACAACTTTTTAATAAAACATTTTTTCATTAAGTCAATAGCTAAGGTTTTACAGCGCTCCGAAGTGAGTATTATTTTTCAGTAGTCTTAACTATACATATATTATACGTGTGTACTAACAATGTGTAGAGTCTGGAGGCACGTTTTTGCTTTTACGTGGTATCCCCAATAGGCATAATTCCACGGTGATTTTCTATATTACAACTACTCCGTCCTCAGTCTTTTTGATGGACCAGGCTGCGGCTCAGCATCTGATCGGCTTTATGAATTAAATATCAGTGGGAGAACTGGAGAAGGTGTTAATGTCGGCGGTTCATCATCAAAGTCATCTTCATTTATTAATTCTGAGAGCCCCATTACGTTGCTGCAAGTCTCTCCAGAACAATGGAAGCACACTGCAGAATATTTCAGCCCTGCTTTTCGACATCCACACATCGCTCCACAGTTTCCTTTGCAGTTGCAAAATATCAATTTTAGAAGCTCAGGGGGTGCTGGAGGTTTAGAGTTCTGCACTGGCATCAATAATTTTCCACATTTTTTCCAGTCCCAGTCTTCAGGATCAATATTATTACCAAGCCACGACTGGACCTGATGGTAGACTCGGAAAGTATGAAAGCGAGCTGTGTCTTGTGTTGGAGGAAGTGAAGATAAATTAAATGTACTTTTTGTCACTGACTTGGCGAATTGTTTGTATCTTAGGTTGTCAAGAAAATTATCATCTTTATTACCACCGTATACAGAGATAAAAAAACGTTCACCAATTACAGTGAGCAAAGCAGGGTCAACTCTCTTGTTGAGAAACAAGGCCGTTCTACTTGCAAACTCTAAGTGTTTTTCCAGGGTTTTCACAAATTTCATATTACCGATATTGTAAGGAGCTGAAGTTGTGTCACATCCTGAAAAGGCATGAAGAAACAGCAAGTTATCCGTAATTACATCTCCGTACATAAAAACTGAAGCACTATATAATAGTTCTGCTGTTCGTCCTTTTGATGGTTTTAAAAAAAATACATTTGCTTGTTTTCTACCAAGTGCTGTGAGCAATATCAGTATATCAATATCTTCAGCTACAATAGTAACGGTATTGAATAATGGAGATGCAGCAAGAGCAGAGCGAACGATAAGAGTGTCTGCATCTGATTCTGCTTGGTCAACAGTGAAACCTGCTTCCGAGAATACAGTTTTAAGAAGTATAAATAAAGTTAGATTTGTAATTGTATCGACTGGTGTTTTTTCGTGCGGCGCAAACGCTAATAATTATTAATAATTAATTATTAATAAAATTGCAAAATTAATAATTAAAAAAATTATAACAAAAAAAGAAAAAAAAAAACAATAACTGATGACACATTGTTAGTAGGTACACACGTATAATATATGTATAGTTAAGACTACTGAAAAATAATACTCACTTCGGAGCGCTGTAAAACCTTAGCTATTGACTTAATGAAAAAATGTTTTATTAAAAAGTTGTTCCTCAAAAAACGATCTACAAAAATGGTCTGATATCATTTTCGTAAAATGATAAAAAAAAAGTTATATCGAAATATTTAAATTTTTTTCTCGAATTTCTGAACATTTTCGCTTATAACTTTTTTATTTATAGTTCTACGACAAAAAGTTACTGGACCAAAGTTGTAGATAATTTAATTTGCAACAAAAAATGTCAAGAACTTTTTTTTTTTAGGTAAATAGTTTAAGAGATATATCGTAAAAACCATTTCAACCCCTATTTTCAAGATGGCGGCCGTGGGACAAGGGTGGCGACCCCACAAACTTGGTTTTAGCTTTACACTGAGCCTCCCTACACATCAAAAAAATAAAATTTCGTCCTCTAAAAAACGCAAGGTAAGGCCTAAAAAATGTAACATTTCAATGGACTATATTTATTTGGCAAGATATGTATCACATTATTAAAACAATTATTCAGGGTATTCATGATTTTTTTACGAAAAAGTTGTTGAGATTTCAAAAATTGAATTAAAATTACTTTAAATACTAAAAAGGTTATAGAATTGCAAAAAAAATATCTTAAATTCAACTTATATAAACTTAATAAATAATGTATAAATAAATTAAGTACATCTTAGGTTCAAGCTTTGGGATTTTTGTCTCAGAGAGCATCTTACAAACGATATACAGAAACACCCGCTTTTATTAAGGTTTTACCTATTTTTTTGAAAATTTTTGCCTCAATTGAAATTTAATGAATCATTGTTATTTTATCCACAAAAAAAAACTTATAAAATATATTATTAATTAAAAATAGTCCTAAAGTTAAAATTTTCTGTTAACTTAAAATATAAATAATAAATATAGGTATAAAAAATCATTAAAAAATATTTCATAATAACGGTACGTTAAGTAGCCATTACATATTTTGCTGAAGGAATTTCTTTTCATTGATACAGTTTTCTAATTCATCATGATACTTGTCGACCTTAGTATCGAATCCTGGACTTTGCATATCACTGTTAAAACTGTTCCCCGTTATGATCTTCTCCCTGTTTAATGTGGAATCAAATCTTACTTTTTTCCCCGGTGTATAAGACTTATTATGTGAAATGTCGAAGTTATCAATAACTTTTTCTTTCAATGGTGTTACATTTGTATTTAGTCGTGTATTCCTAATTGTTTTTATAGTTTCGTATTCGTGTTCATTTTCCAATTCCTCTATTTCTATTTCATCAGAATTATCTAGTTTCAATCCAGGATTTTCTATACCAGAGTTCCTCTTTTCAATCTTTTGTTTTGGTGGTTTTCGTGGTACTTCATAAGGATTTAAAGTAGTATTCTGTTCAACTTTCTCGCCTTTTAGTTTCTTCTTTAGAGTTTTAAATACTTTCTTAGACAATTTATTGCTTGCTTTGATAATTTGTTTTAAATCTCTTTTACTCTCATTCGATTCGTTCGAATCATTACCTTGGCACCGTTTATTTAAGTTTAGAATATCGACAGCACTGAATTGAGACACGTCGTAACCTAGTATTTTACTTTGTTTATTGTAAAATGTATCTGGCAGATCGTCACCAATATTTTCGTAAATAGGACTTTCAGATCTATAACTATCTATGTTCTCATATTCATGGTGATCTGTGTTAAGAGATGATTCGTTAACGGTTGATATTGTACTATTTGTGTCACTTGCAAACAATTTCCTTGGAATCAAAGTTTGTACATTATCAGGCCTGTTCACTTCAACGTTATATTCTAATGCAGGTGCTGTGTTTTGATTGATGAAAGGATTTTCTCCTGTCACCTCATCGATATTTAAATCGGGATCTAGGAACGGATTGGTGTTATTTTTAGCTGGAACTATTTTCTTTTTCGTAATGATTGTTATAGTTTTAATCTCCATGATGTTACTTTCATTTAAATCATCATCTAAATATAAAGATTGATTAGACGTTGCGGGTGAGTTTAAAGCAAGTCTATCAATGAAACTTAAGCTAAGATTACTGGTATTATTTACAAATATTTGATTCGTAACATTTGTTTGTATGTTTGTTGTGTTAGTTATAGCTGATATATCGTTATCGACGAGTTCGCTCTGTGTCGCAGTGTTTATATTACCATCTAGAACCGATATACCCCAATCTATATCAATATCACTTCCTGTTGTATTGAAAATTGTATCATCTTTTGGTTGAATAGTTTCTACTTTGTTTAAATTAACCTCAATGTTATTTTCATTAGACAGTTCGGTAAAATTCGCATAAATGGGTTCCGAATCCAATTTTTTTACTTTTTCTGCAACTTTAATCGGAGTTTCATATTTTTTTATATTTTGACGAACATTATTCAGTTCTCGTTGTAAAAATTCGTTAACTGCCGCCTTACTAATACCTAGGTCTAACGCTGTGTTTTCAAAGGATGCGATATCACTTTTTGTTCTCTTGCGTCTCTTGTTTGGTGTTATTTCCATGGCTGTGTTGCACATGGGATCCTCGTTGGCAAGGAGGTCGAGTGCGGGATTCAAGTAAACGTTTGGTCCAGTTTGAATTTTTCGTTTTGAGGATTTAACTTCAAATTGGTTGTTATCTACCACATCCATTGTACACTGGAATGTCAAAAGAAACATTTTAATAATATTTTACTTTATTTATACTATTTACTTCATATAATAAAATTACTCATTGTACCAAGGGGTTGGGTAAATCATATTCAGTATTATTCAGTGGACAAGGAGACACACTTGATTTATAAAATCTAATGATACAGGGATGGAAACGTTTAAGGTAAAGTGACATTTGCCGTTTTTTTTTTTTACAGAAATGGTATGGATGGTAGTTAATTTTGTGACATAATATGTACGGGTTGATGGCAGAAATGTGACACAAGTAGATCTCTACTCCAAAAAACATTTAGTGTGATTTTAAGAAAGGCCACAAATTAGCAAATAATGTAAATATTTCACCATAACTTTAAATCTCATGTATATATACTTAACAAGATACTTGTTTACTTTAAAAACTTGTTTTTATTACTAAATTCTGAAACGAATGAACTGATTTTAATTATCATCTCACAAACAATATTTGTTGCAACATGTATTGAAACTCAATGCGAGTGAAACAGATCGGTGCAGATCATATATCATAAAATATTTTTTTTTCCTTACATTTATAATTCATTTTATTTTTTATTT
The DNA here is from genome assembly GCA_036937285.1 of Euphydryas editha. Classification (NCBI taxonomy): domain Eukaryota; kingdom Metazoa; phylum Arthropoda; class Insecta; order Lepidoptera; family Nymphalidae; genus Euphydryas; species Euphydryas editha. The sequence goes on along the minus strand of JAUPFZ010000019.1, from coordinate 2,990,598 downwards.
TTATAAAATAAGAATAATTAAAAAAATATATACAAAAAATTCACAATTTTATTAAAATAAATAAGATTAGAATAAATAGAAAAAATTATATACATCAGGGATTCCAAAAGTGATCGATATAGGTAGAACCTTTGGGATCAAAATTGATTTCAAAGAGGTTGATATAAACAAAAACCTATTTGTTTTGAAAATGGTCAGTATTTTGTATCAATAGGAAAAAAACTAGATATAGGATTTTTAAGGAAATTTGGCTATGGGGGTCTGAGTTATCACTTTATTTTGGAATAGTTTGCGAATCACTGATATAAATCATTTCATTATTTTTTACATTTACAAATGATTTACTCTTTAACAATATTATATAAAAATAATATAATTACTTTAAGATGATTATTTATCAAATGAAAATTTCTTTCACTATGTTTATTATAATGGTCATATAAAAAAATGTTTAGTATTGTATATAGTAGTGGATTATACTATGTATTAATCATTTTCATTAATTAGAATTAATGGATTTCACAAGTCGCAAGGATGAATTTTGCAAATTCCACACAGAATGAAAATATCACGGAGCAATACATATATGTAAATTTCAATATTTTTAGATTTATTTATTTTTATTTATTTAATAGTTTATTACACACATAAATGAATTAACATTGTAAAATATTTACAGCAAATGCGCAATGGCGGCCTTATCACTAAAAGCGATTTCTTACAGGCAACCATGAGTATAGGATTTCTGGACACAGTTCTGTTTCTGCAGTCTTACTTTTTTAAAGTTTTATTTACTTTCTGTTCAATGTGAGGAGAAACCTTCGACCGGAAAAAGGACATTTTTAGGATTGTATTGCTTTTTACAAGTTTAAAATGCGTACGTAAGAGATGATAATAGGATTTTTTTTATGAAATTTCCAATTTATTATATTTAATCTAAATTACTGCTGTGACTAATAAGCTGTTTGTTCTTGATCTTGTATCATTTATATTGAATTCTTTTTACTATATTAAAAAAAGTTTTGACATAAAAACTCGTATAATTTAAATGTAGAATTATAGTACACACATTAAATTAAGCAATGTTATAGTATTTTTTACACTTTTAAGTCACAAAACATTTTTAAATTAAATAGTAACAAGCGCGTTTCTTACATACCCATTTAAAGGCCGTTTGTAATTATTCCTTAATAAACTCGAACACAAACACTATTGATTTATTTTTAATTATTTTTAACGTTAATATAACGTACTTATAAAGTAGCTTCCATTTATAATTTTTATTTGTTTAATGAAACATAGCTGCGATCTTACAAAGGCCAGGTGTTAAGCGACGGTTATTTTTTGACAGCAAAGAGTAGGTAGGTATAACGTAGTGATTATATACTCTTTGGTAGGTATATAAATCACTACGTTATATTTGACAGCTGCAATTTAACAGAGCTGCCAGTTATAAAAACTTTCAATTATATTTTTCTTTAACTAATAAAATACAAATCTTTCGATTTCCTCTATACCTATAGAAAATCCTTAAAATTTTAATTATTAATCATCATTATTAGCTTTATGTTATTAATTCTTTATTTATTACCATCCGTTGTTCTGTCCAAGTTCAATTTCGATGTAAACTAGTTAAATAAAAAGCCCTCTTGTTGTATGACTGTAACTTTACTGTATCTTTTTTATACCTTTAATTTTTAATTTTAATTTCGTTACCGAAAATTAAATATCAATCAAATATAATCAAGCGTAGCTGGCAGTGACCCTACTTTCTGTTCCAGGGAAGTGGGTTCGATTTCCGCCCCGAGTCTGGGTGTAATATATATTTATCTATATATGAGGAGCTGATTTTCAAAAGGGTATCTTTTCATTTTTTAGTTTTTTTCAATACAAGTAAAAAACTGTTTATTTTAAACTATAATTTTTTTTATCAATTTTTTTTTATTCTCATGCATAGTGCTCGTGGTGATAAAGGCGTATTTTAATTTTCATGAAAAAAACTTCATAATTCTCAGTGTTGTAATTAGTTGAAATTAGAAAAAGTGCCCTTTTGATCCGAATTTATAAAAAAAGTACCCTTTTGATCCAAAGTGATAAAAAAAGTACTTAAATTAATTAATGAATTTTAATTAAGTAATGAATTTTTATCTTAGAAAATTGATATTATCGGTAATAAAGTTATATTGATATTGATTTTAATAATATTAAATAATTCAAAATCAAAATAAAAACACATAAATAACATAATAATAAGAGAAAATACATAAATAATATTTGTATAATTTAATAATAATTATTATTATTATTATTATTATAATTATAATAATAAATTCTGAATTATTTATCAAAATTTACAAAAAGATCTCCTTTTGATCCGAAACGTAAATTTTATTATTTTTTTTATATCGAAAAAAATTTTAATTCATGATATTTGATGAAAAATATCACTAGAACTTGAGGTTTTCTACCAGATTCTAAAAAAAAAACAAAATCGATAATTTATCAAAAGATACCCTTTTGAAACTCAGCTCCTCATATGTATTATTTATATGTATTTTTATATCGAAAAAAAAAATGTGTATCAGTTGGCTGTTCCCTAAAACACAGACTACAGACGACAGTTACTTACCTCAGGAACAGACGACCGTGTGTCTATGAGTTTTTTATCAAAACCTTTGAGGTGAGAAATATATGGAGAGGCCCTATTCTATTATAGATACAATATCAATGCATTTATATATATGAAATCGACATATAAATGTGAAATATCATGTTGTCTCGTTCTAACGATGCAATTACTGAATGCTTTATAAGAGACAGATAGAATTTTGTCTATTCGAATTTTGGCAACATTTTTCTGTGACGCCTTGACGTATGCTTGAACGTGCCTGGTGCCGCCATTTTATGTTCCTGTTTTGTGGTAGGTCCGCTGTCAGCCGGTGTTTACTCGTGATATTTTTTATAAGTTTTTCGAAATGTACGCATAGAAAGAAGTTTTCATTTGGTGTTAGAGCTTTGCTTAAAGACTATTATTATGCCTTCGTGTTGTATAAAACAGTGCAGTGCAAGAAAACTTAATAACCAACCGACATTGACTTTTCATAGGTTAGTAACAATTTTTTACGTTAATGTTGGTTAATATGCAGTGTTTTATTACAAAATAACATTTTCGAAGACAGTGAAAGATTATGCTACTGGTTTGCATTGGATTTGTGGCTGTAAAGCTATAATTTTATACATCGAACCTTGACTTCTTTGTTTACAAATTGAATAGTGATGTTTACTAAGCTAAAACCGATAACAATATTTTCATATTAACGATTGAATAAAAATATTGTAGTAATTTTTTACATGGCAAAATTACATACTTCTTTACAACTTACCTTTACTTTACAGATTTCCTACAAATGAAATTATGAAAAAAATGGATAGAAATAATCGGCTCTGAAAATATAAAGCCCAAACTTAAATCTCTGTTTGTCTGCTCGATGCATTATGACGAGATGTCGTTCAACAGAACTCTAGGTATAGGAAGATTACGTGACAGCACATTGCCATCATCTTCTTTGGTACATACCTAAGACTGTTATTATATGTTTCTATTACAGTGGAGAATGTGAATTATAAGATACTATTACCGTTGCATTTAGCGTACTGTACATTTTAACCAGCTAAAGATTCATTCATCACTAATGAAAAATGTCAAAATTTTACCTCACCTTGTAAATAAAAATAAGATTAACCGATTTACTTACATTTACTTTCACACTTTTCTTTAGACTTAAAAATACTATAAAGCTATGTAGGTATAGCTACATTATATTTTTAAATTTTTATAATAATAAGTAATAATTATATTAGTCCTGAATAACCTTTATTTAACTATTTTGTTTCAGTTGAACCAACATACAGAATATACTTCGGAATTAACTTTAAACTCGCAACCTAGGAACTTTTATAATTGTAATATATGCTTTTACTTTATAATTTATTTGTTCAAACGTTTGGGTAACACAATAAAACTATATATTTGGTTTCTGCTTGTACACCGTCGCCATTACTCTATAAAAACATATACAGTGATGCCAACGGTAACAAACACGTTTATTGTACACTACATCTCTTCCTTTTTAACAAAATTAAACTTTACTCTTAAACAATTTAACATAAACAATTTTTAATTATACTGAGCTACTTAGTATCAAAATCACATTAGGATAGTAACCGAATAACATTCATAACAGAGTTATATAGTTCTATATATTAACAATAGATACATTCAGACTTATGCTTTTGGTTAATATAATTACAAAAGTAGATTTAAATACATAACACAACTATGATCCAGTCTTAAAGTTGCTTTACTATTACATAAATAACATGATCATATAATAAAATCGCAAACAAATTAAAGCTCCCATTTTGAGGAACTGTTACTTACTATAATTATTACTAGTGTTAAAATAATAATTATGACTACTTAATTAATTCGAACCTGTATCAGTATTTGAACTTATATCTTGTGATTTTTCTTCTCCTTCCTTGTTAAGTACTCTCCATTCGCCTTCTACTCTTTTTAAATGAACTATGTTTCTTTTATACTCATGTCCTGTAATATCATTTCTTATATTTATATCACTCCCATTCGCGCTGGTGACTGTATGTGGCGTGGCGTTAAAGTTTGATGTTAGTTTGTTCTCTTTTATCATATTTTTTACATATACTTTTTCCCCTACATCCAAATAGTCCTCTTGCGCATTTCTTTTCCTGTCTCCTTCTATTTTTCCCTTTTCTTTCATTTCCATGTCCTTGTCCCGTACTTCCAAATCTGTTTGTATGTGTTCAATATCTAGCAGGTAAGGAATTTTGTCTCTAAAAGTCCTGTTGAAAAAAAGCTCAGAAGGTGATTTACCTGTAGTGCTGTGGGGGGTGCTATTATACATCATTAAATAGTACAATAAATCTTTTTCCAGTTTGATTTTAAGCTTTGACTTATTTTTAGTCGTTTAATAATGTCCCTGTTCTGACGTTCCACCTCCCCGTTTTGCTGAGGCCAGTATGGAATAGTGTTAAATATGTGAATATTTAACTCATGACAAAAACGTTTGAAAATCTCGCTTGTAAATTGCCTTCCATTATCTACAGTTATACTCACGGGAATACCTAACCTTGAAAACATTTCTATGAGAACATCTACTGTATCTTGTGAAGTGATAGATTTCATAGGCCTAACTTCTTTGTAGCGACTATAATAGTCGACAACTACAAACAGGTAATCTCCACTGGGAAGTGGACCTAAAAAATCAGCAGCTACATCTACCCAAGCCTGGGATGGTAGCATCCTCCTTTTCATAGGCATAGGTGGGTTAGGTCCTGAAACCAAGGTACAGCCTTTACAGCTTTTAACCATGGTTTCAACATCTTTGTCAATCCTAGGCCACCAAACTTTCGTGCGCAGCCTACCTTTCATTGCTACAATCCCAGGGTGGCCCTCGTGGGCTGCTTCCAGAACCTGCTGGCGCAATTTTAATGGTATGACCAGCTTGTTTCCTCGCAGTAACAATTCATCATGTATCCATAACTCTGTATCAAATATTTTATAGTGATTGACTTTATTGTCCCACTCACTATGCATGATACCCTTTTTTACGATTTGAAACTCGCTGTCAACTTGAGAAGCATATTTTATTGCTTGAAATGATACTGCCACTGGACGAGCAAATTGTACGATTTGATTAATATGAAACTCCTCATCAAAAGATTTTGAATTTACTTGTGGGCATAACCGTGAAAAGGGATCAGCGATATTGAGTTTTCCAGATCGGTATTTTATTTTATAGTTATAAGATTGTAACCGTAAAACCCATCGTTCGATACGCGGGCATGGTTTTGATCGTGTGCCAAATATAACCTCGAGTGGTTTGTGGTCAGTTATTAAGTCAAATTCCTTTAGACCATACAGATACATGCGGAAGTGTTCAACTGCCCAAACTATGGCCAGTGCCTCTTTTTCTGTTTGACAGTAACGCTTTTCGACATCAGACGGGGTCTTGTTACCATAAGCAATTACTCTGGGGCCTTTACTGTCACACTGAATCAGCACTGCGCCGAGGCCAAAAGGACTTGCATCAGCTATTACTTGTGTTTGGTCACAAATATCAAAATACCCTAAAGTTTTAATGCTGCCTAGACTTTTTTTTAACTCTAGGAATGATTTATTTTGTTCTTGTTTCCAGTATTTAGTGATATCACTGTTTTTGTGTAGTTTCAATCTTAAAAGTTCACGAAGCGGTTCAGTAAGTGTAGCTAGATTTGGAATCCATTTACCAATAAAATTAATCAACCCTAAGAAACTCTGTACCTCTTCAATGGTCTTTGGTTTCCTAAAATCTTCAATACCTTTAATATATTTGTCTAAGGGTTTGATCCCTCCAGGTGTCAGTTCGTGACCTATAAATTCTATCTTATCAGTCTTATATATACATTTTTCCTCATTTAGCAAGACATTGTTTTGTTTAAGAACTTTTAATACATTTTGTAATCTAGTATTATGTTCAAGTTCATCACTTCCAAAAACAATGATATCATCTATAAAATTTATCACACCTTCACATGGCAAAAGCATCCTTTCTAGGATTTTTTGGAAATGTTCAGGGGCACATGATATGCCAAACATAAGGCGTTTGTAACGAAAAAGCCCTTTGCCAGTTATGAAGGTGGTGATATTCCTAGAGTCTTCACTTATCTCAACTTGATGGAATGCCTCACGAATGTCTAATTTTGAAAACAAAGTGGCTTTTCTGAATTTGGGTATTAGTTGTGCCATTGTAGGTAGTGGATGGTTTTCTCGGATAACGGCTTTATTAGCACAACGCATGTCAACACAAATTCTTATTTCCCCATTGCTTTTTAATATGGGAACAATAGGGGAAACCCAAGAAGCTGGCTTATCTACTGGCTCTATGATATCTTTAGCAACAAGTTCATCAATTTTGGAATTTATTTTGTTTTCTAATGGAATAGGTATTCGCCGATAGGGTTGAATAATTGGGGTAACAGTTTCATTTACAGCAATTTTTAACTGGATATCTTTAAATTTAGGAAAAGGATCTTCTGAGATAGAATTAACACTTACCCCCATTTTGAGGACCTTTAGTTTAATGGCAGTCTCCTTGCCTAGTAAATCTCTTGTACCATCCTTGATAACATAGAAAGTGGCTTCATGTCCTTCAGAGCCGATAATAATGTTAGTTTCAAAGGACCCCAACACATTGAGAGGGTTTGTGCTCCCATATGCCATAAAAACTCTGTCTGTGGATTTTTGTTGGTTAGTTATCTGAACAGCATGCGTTTTTAAGTGACTCCATGTCTTATCTGTTATTATATTGCATTTGCTACCAGAGTCAATCAACAAAGGCACTTCCACACCTCCAATCTGACAGTTAACAGTGTCATCAGCATCTATATGAAATATGTAGTCAATTTCAGTGCTAGTTTTGAATTTCTTCGAATCAGATTCAGATTTTGCTGGCATTTTAGGAATATTTTCCTTCTTGCGTTTCTGTGCTCGTGTTCTACATTGTTTTTGAAAATGCCCTTTGAATCCACATTTTATACATGTCTTTTCTTTTGCTGGACAGTTGGTGTTGTCTGCTTTATGTCTTTTGCTCCCACATCTAGTGCATTCAGCATTTAATTTGTCAAATTTGTTAACCTTGATATCGATTTTGTTAACACCCAAGTTTTGAGCAGGCCTCTGGTATTCATGAAGTTGACGTTCTACCATTTCCAAGGTATTCGCTTCAACAATAATTTTCTCAATAGTAACTGTGTCTCCAAGCATTAATATTTTTTTCCGAAGTTCAACAGAGCGACACTTCTCTGTGATTTGGTCTATTAAATTGTTGTCATCTGGAAATTGACATTTTGAGCTTTGATTTCTAAGCTTGATGAGAAATTTGTCAAATTTTTCACCTTCTTCTTGTTTCAAAAGTCTAAATAGATGGCGCTCATAAACAAAGCTTTGTTTAGGTGCAAAGTATTCATCCAGTTTTTGGATTGCTACCTGATAAACATCTACTTCCTTGCCTTCATTGTCTAGTGGTTCAGCATCAGCACCTGGTATATTATAATATATTTCCTGTAGGGCAAGACCACCTGTGTGCAGCAGTGTGGCCCTTTTTTTTACAGCGGAATCAATGTTTGCTGCCAGAAGGTAAATTTGAAGACCCCGTTTCCATTTTATCCATCTAGAGCCAACGGAGTGTGGGTCTCCTTCACAGTCAAACGGTTCAAACGTTTGCAATTGGGCCATACTAGAAAAGCAATTTCAATCAAGTATGTTCACTTGTTATTTTAAACACGTATTGATATAATAATCAGACTAATATTCAACTATTTGTTTTTCTTTTCCTTTTTTTTAGGTCAAGAAAATGGCGTCCGTTTGTTAGACGACGTGCATTTATTGTCTGAATTACACGCTCCGCACTAAGCTTACTGTTTAATCCTCGTCGCCAGTTGTAATATATGCTTTTACTTTATAATTTATTTGTTCAAACGTTTGGGTAACACAATAAACCTATATATTTGGTTTCTGCTTGTACACCGTCGCCATTACTCTATAAAAACATATACAGTGTTGCCAACGGTAACAAACACGTTTATTGTACACTACAATAATAAATTAATTCTGTTTAGAAACGAATAAAGAATAAGAATACAATCAATGTTTTTCTTTTTCCATATCCATATTGAGTAAACTTACTCGTCAAACTATGAACGTATGTTGTCTTACGATGTTCGTCTAATATGAATTATTTCGATTTGGTAGCAATGAAATAATTTTAATAAGAGATAGTACCATTGCTGAAGAATTGTAGACGAATCAGCCCAACACGGCCGGTGAGGTACCTATCGTTCGCATAAAACCGGCGTAAAGTAACGGCTACTACTACCCCACACTTTTTTTAAAGAAATTATTTTTTTGTTCATTACTCTATTCTTTTAAATTTTTATTTTTTTTTTATTTTTTTTATTAAAGTGAGTTGTTTAATTTTCGAAACTATTTTTTATATTTCTAAAAGCCGTAGAACTAGACGTGTATTATTACGTTTAAAGAAACAAAAAGTCAACTTTCAACTTAGCTAGCTACCCTAAGATATTTTTTAAATTATTTTATTATTTCAACAAGTTAAGAACCGTTTTTTTTTTCTCATTAATCGATAATAATTGATCGGTTACAGAAACACTTAAATGGGCATCACTAAAGAGGCGGCCATTTTATGTTCCAAAAATGTTGTGTAGGTATACACGATTTTTGCATAGATAGGGCCAATCCATAGGTTTATTATATCATTGATCAAAACACTAACAACATACAGTAAAGGGTGATAAATAAAACTCAGAGAAAACGTCAAATATAAATTTACTAAGCCATGGTTTCCAGAACCAAAGATACATTTTTACGAACATCAAAAACACAACATCGATTCATCACAAGTCAGATCTCAAAATATAACATTTATAAATATTCCGTACCATCACCCTGAACCACAAAGCAATAATAAAAAAAAAACACAAAAAGCATCAATATCTATGGTTAAAAAAATAATTGAAAACTTTAGTAAAAAATATGGTGGAATTTTTAAAATACTATTGCATGTTTTGATTTTCTACTTTTTACGAATTGACTTTTTTACGAAAGATAAACAGATAAATGCATCAAATATGTGAAAAAAATAATTTTTCTAATAAACAATATCTATATATACCTTTGTCATTTTAAGTTATTCTTACTCAAAATTCAAAATTTTGTAAATATTATATAATAAAAAGATAATATTTACTAAACATCACATAAATAACAATTTAAGTTGTAAAGAAAATAATCTTGAACCTTGAAGCATATTATTTTACTGTAATAAGAATAAAAAAATATTTCCAAGCTAAAAACTGGAGAAACACTATGTTTTCTTATTTTTATTTTATTTTATATATGTATATGTTTTACAATATGAGAACTATTTATATACTTCTGAGATGACAGTCGGTATATTATAACAAATATTATAGATTTAACATACAGGCATTCATTAATAATTTAAATAAATACATTATATTTGTAGTCATTAGTAAAACACAATCACACAGAGAGCAAAAAGCAAGAGAGCAGTCAACTACGTAGTAAAATTATTCATTTGATAATCTTAACTATTCGAGTTTTTCGATTTGAATTTGTTATTAAAATTCTTTAAAATATATCCATTTACTATATATTTTTCTATAATGTAATACCACCAAAGCAATTGACATCCGATTTTAGTTAGCAAGGCGGTTTTTTTTCTTCCTTGTAAAATGTCATGGAAGTTCACAATTTAAAACCAAATTTGATTTGTATAGACTATCAATTAATAATTAAGGTTTGTTTTTGTATTGTATTAACCACAGTCTTTATATACAGGTCTTGCAACGAAGCCCAATTTCAGTACTGAGAGATAAGTACGATTATGTTTAGAACTTTTCTTTCGCGTCCACGCCGCTGAACGTCGCTGCTATCGATGGGTGCGCAATGCGCACGCCAGTTGTGTGACAAGCGACTGTAAGAGTTTCATTTCCCATTATCAATCTAACGGCGTATATTTTTCTCTCCCAAGTATTGTGTTATTTAATAATTATTTTGCGATTTTGTTGTTATTTAACTGTTTTGTTTGAATTTCACATTGTTCAAAACATGATTCGACTTCATTGCACAGAACACCCATCTACCGTCATGCCTCTGGCGGCCGTAAATTGAAAAGAACAGCCATCATTAAGCTGACGTACGCCCACTACTGTCGTTGCAAGACCTGTGTGTGACCGGGGTGTTAACTTTTTGTAAATAATAAAATAGTACCGACGTTCCTGTGGGCGACAAAAATCTCTAAATGAAGTAAAAATAATTAAAAAATCAAAGTTATGCCTTCACCAAACTAGATGCGTATTTAGCGTTACTAGAAGTCGTCAGTATACGATGTTAGTACAATTTAATTTGCGTTTACACTTTCCGTTTGATTAAGTCATTATATTTATGTATTTTGTCAATATTTTTTGCCATTTTTTTAACTCAATAGCTGTAATAAATAACTATAAAAAAAATAAAATTTACACAGTTTGCCTTTTAGCACTTCCACCGTTTATATTCAACCAACTATAATATTTTATACCATTCTCCTTATCTATTTTTACAATTTAACAAACATTTTAATTTGAAAAAGGAATTTTTAATACTAAAGTCTACATTTAAAAAAAATGTTTAAATAAAAATAATTAAGAGTGCGTTACACTTGTCAATTACTTTTAACTTAAAAATAGTTAAGTAATTTTTTTGAATAAATAATATAATATTTAACTACTACATACCGGGTGTATTTGGACCGCTTGAAAAAACGAAGAGGTATGATAGTGTTGGCATGACCTGACATGATGCAAGTGAAAAAAACGCGAAAGGAATTTTTTGTTCTTGCCTCTTTTCATAACTTTTTTCGGCATAATCCGGTTTGGGAAAAATAATGAAACAGAAATTTGAAGTAATGCTTTAAAATAATCGTGTTTTAAGAAAATCTGCATTGTATTTAATTGAATACTACATCGTTACGTACGCTACGATTACGTAATCAAGCGCGCCAACGGCTGACAGAGTTCATTGTTCAACGCGGCGGCGCGAGGTTAACGTACTCACGCACCACTCGCGCGCTCGCGTCTCGGCTTGCGTCTCCGGTGCGATTTATCGCTTTAGTCGTTCATCGTTTTAGTTTTAACAAATAAATTCAATAACAACCAACAATAATTATTCTTATTTGTTATAAAGAAAAATAGTTTGTTTTTTTTTCGCTCAATAAGTCTTTTTGGTGTTTGAGCGTAACATACAAACTGCACGCTGAACAATAAACACTGGTAGGTTCTTATACATTTTCATACGAACTTTATTAACATTCATAAAAAATATCTTTACGTAGTACTACAAAAATAATAAATAAATACAAACACTGTTTTCTAATATTTACGCGAATTTCACTCATTATAATGAAACAACTTTTACCGATTTTACTTAGTAGGTACATACTGATAGTAATAATAAGTTTACCTATTCGCGCGGCCGCGGCGACCTTTTGTAAAGACATATGCCGCCATTTTCGAATGGCGACTTCCACGAATTCCATTATTCCACTGCCCGCGCGCCCTCGCTCTGCGCGTAAAGGCCGGTTTACGTTTGCTATTTTTTTATACGTTTTAGCATGCTCATTTAAAGCATACTAAATAAGCACGTATTTAGCAAACGTGAATGTGCTATGCTTTTTAGCACGCTATGTGTGTCGTCGTTATGTGTGTTTTTGAAAAAGTATCTAATAAAAATGGCGTCGCAAGTTAAGTGGACACGGGAACAAATAAATTACTAACAGAATACGAAAAACATGCGTGCTTGTGGGATTCATACAGTGAAACTTATAAAAACAAAATCCTTAAAGATAATGCATATGCAAACATTGAAAATAATAAATTTAATGTAATTTTCGACTTGCGATGCGAATGATTTCGTCGCTTTTTTTGAGACAACTTGTGATGAAAATAGGATAGCAAATGTACATCGACTTTATTTAGCACTCTTTTAGTTTAGAAACCAAAAATAACAAAAAAATAAATAATGCTAAATAGCACTGAATGCCTAAGCAAGTGTAAACTGAGCCCTATAATATTCGCAAATCACGTGTCGCACTCGCAGTCGGTGGCAATCGGTGGCAGTCGGTACGAGGTTTCGTGAGTGTCTGTGTCGGATGTGGTTTGACCAAAAATTTAATTCACGTATTATTGTTTCGTATTTGTTATTATTATTTTATTTGTACTTTTGAAGGTGTGAAGGACGTTTTGTGTTTATTTATGTGAATAGGCGGAACCTTCATTTGTGGTCAGATGAAAATCCACACGCCTACCAGGTAATAGGGCATCAAACCAGATGGTCTGTGAACGTGTGGGCTGGAATATTTAATAACCAGGTACTGGCACCAGTATCTTGCCGGAGCGATTAAATGGACCACGTTATCTCGAGTTTATAAATGACCATACTGAAACAATTTTAGACAATATTCCACTGTCAGAGTATCGGATAACGTGGTTCCAGCATGATGGTGCACCGCCACACGTCGTTAGATCAGTAAGACAGCGTCTAACGGAGTTATTAGGCGATTGCTGGATGGGCAGACTAGGGTCTCACGCCTGGCCGCCTCGTTCACTTGATCTAACCCCATTAGATTTTTGTGTGTGTGTGTGTGTGTGTGTGTGTGTGTGTAAAGAAAAGGATGTTCGATCGGGAGTGTGATACCTTCATCGAAATGCGTGATCGGATTTGCAGTGTTTTTGCGAAGTTGCGAGAAGATTGTGTAGTGGATCCCTCTTTAATGCCCCGACCCAGATTTACATCCATAGTAATGGAGCATAAATTGAACCAGGTGAGGTTTTCATTTCACCCGAAGGCTGTAAACAGGTAAGTGGTTCTGTACTTTACCTCCGCCCGCGGCGCCGCCTGCTAGTCGGCAGTCGCCCGTCTCGCGGTGAACGAGAGTTCACAGCGTGTATGCATACATGGCGGGTGCGCAAAATAGATAAGTCCTAAAATGTTCGTAAAAAACCATTTCTGAGATAAATGGTTATATGCATTATATAGTATATAAATAGTATATTATTAGGTTTAAATCTTTTCAAGCGTTCCAAATACACCCGGTATAAGTTCCTGGGCTTTTTGAAGCATAATTTTAACTTTCACAGAGTTTTCGCATATCTGTGATAATGGTATTTGACACAAAAATTCCCGCCATTTTCCTTGTCATTTATGAAACACTAATAAAGTCTAGGCACTAGGCAGTTTCAAATCTATAATCTATTGAGATAAATGACGGAGAATTCTAATATACAAACAAAAAATATAATTTATGTAAAAACTTTATATACATCCAGCTATTATAACATACTATAGAATATCAACATGTATATGTATATCTTATATAAAGGGTAACGGTTTATGTACTACTTAACCGGCTCGCCGCTGCAATTAGAAAAAATTAAATTCGTAGCCATTCGTAGCTATATCTCTTTCTCCGTACTTAATTAAGTACATTATGTGTGGAAATAATTATTTTTAATAACACATACAAATCAATATTAATAATTCCAGATCATTTATATACATCTATAAACTATTTTTAAAGATAAAAACTACAGACAACCGAATTCACATATCGAACATCTTAGCCTGTTAAAATTTTAATAGAATTCAGCCATTTGTAATGGAAAGCTTAAGTCGAGATGACGTCACCGATTATTTAATGCACTGTTCAGTATGATACTTGTACAATGTACAGTACTGGTCAGTTATCTGTATTATATCTCATAAAACAAATAATACTTAGTAAATAAAAAATTCTATTTTAAAACGGTTTATACTTTTAAAAATACAGATTACTAAACGTTAATAAGACTTTTTTTTTATTAATACGAGGCAAATTCGAGACATTGGTTGAGAGTAGGCAATAGAAAAAAGAAAAAATCTCAATCACTAAAGTATCTTGGAGTATCTATTTTAATAGGATCGATTTTGTACTCAGCCTAATTTCACTAATAGCTAACTTCCATAGAGTATAGATACTAAGGAGTACCATCTTCTGTTACTAAGTGTCGTCGAAATTCATCAAATTAGGGTGGCGCCACATTAGCGTGAGGGTAAAACTTAAAGGAAGCGCCAAATAACAAAACAGTCATAACACGGACAGAACACGTAATAAACAATATAAATGAACAACATAAAAGAACAACAATAAAAGACATAATGTAATTTAAACATTATAAATAATTAAATATTAAAAATTAAAAAAAAAAAAAAAACACCAGTATTGATTTAGTCGACTATTTCTTAACTACAGAAGTCAAAATAAATTCTAAATTTTTCAACTCAGATCATTTCCATTTGCTACACTGGCGCTATTTCGGTGAGTGTTCGAACAATAATTTGTTAAAAAAAAGTGGACACTTTTTCAACGAATCCCCCATAGAAGATGGTCCTCCTTTAATTCTATACTCCATGCTAACTTCACAGTTAAACACTGACCACCAGCGCCGCTATCGTCCAAAAGTGGAACTATTATTTAAATTACGGATGATGGTGATGATAATAAGCTTCGGTATGCAATAATATATAGCTGTATTCTATTATAAGAATAGTTCTCCTAGCCTTTAATCTTTAAAATCAAAAAACCACCAATAATGACAGTTAAAAATGTTGCCAGCAACAAAAATTAATCTATTTCTAAATTTTTGAAAGCTCTCTCCATAGCCTTCTCCCGCTTTTTATCCGGCAGAGCGTTTATTCTCTGTTCTTCTTCGGATCTGAAGTATGGTTCTAGGGTTTTAAGATTCTGCATACACTTCTTGTGTAGAGTCTGAGTGTCCGGGAGAGTACCTCCGTGGTCTGGCGGTAGTGTTGATCTCGGTGCCACTGTGCTGTAAAAGTTCTCTAGATCGGCGTTTTTGTGATGGAATTTGATCTGGAAGGAGAAAAATACTTTAATTTTAATAAATAAGAAAACAATGAAATTTAATTTTTTTAAACTTTTTTTTACAACACAAAACACAAAGTAGGGTCACTGCCAACTGCACTAATGGGCCAGTTATCATGTCACTATATGGAAAAAAACCTAATTAATAGCGTACTCATTTGCTATCCTCTATTGAAACGTAATTAAACTGAATCTTTTTTTTTTTATATTGATCACTGGTGATGTAAAGTGGAACATGCGAAAAAGATCATGGTCAAAGGCTAGTCAAGTTCCACAGACTGTAGTGAAACCAGGATTAACTGATAGTGATATATTTAGTGAAAAAATCATATCAGAGACTTATGTGCCAGATAAGTCTTATCAGCAACTTGTGAAAATAGCCCTAAATAGCCCCGAGCTATCGGCTAGCCCATAATTTAAAAAAAAAATTGGATTTCTGTCTGATACAAAAAAGAGTAGAGTTTTAAAATCTGTTGGCACACAACAAATATGCCATTTGATTGATTGATTCAGCCTGCTGATTTAAATGTATTTAAACCTTTAAGGGTAGAATGGAATAATTCACCATCCACTGCTGAACGTAGGCCTCCCTTATTATCTCGGGGTGTGATTGCCAATACTCGCCACGCTTGGCAGGTGGGTTGGCGAGCGCAGTCTGTTCTGCAGAATATGGTGACGCTGCGCCAGTTATCATCCCGGTTGGAGTACAGTTTTTCGCACCACTATGACCTTAGTCACCTTTTACGACACCTCGGCAAGAAAGAGGTCGGGACTATACTCTCTGCCGGTCACCGTACGGTTTAAAGTTACTATCATTACCATGAATGAGGTATGAAATGAGGGTTTAAAAAGCTCTCACCATATCGAAGAACTTCTTGTCCATGAAAGGTCTGATGAGGAGCAGAAGCTTGTCCACGATGGGTTCCGTGTTGAACACGTGTATCTCACGCATGCGAACCGGCATCGCCTCTTGAACATACTGGAAGAATTTGCGAAGTGACCTGGAAATATTAATCAAACATGTTAATATTAAACTTATTCTTTTTCTCTTCCGACTGCTATGGTATAAATTTATCGATATGGAGATTTAAGTAACTGAATATAATAATAATAATAAACATATCACACTCAATAGCGTCAACGGGAGTCCATAAACACACAACACAATCACATCCATGCCACGACAAAATTCTGTATGGCTAACATACATTTGACACGAGAGGGAATCGAAACGTTCTTCTTCTTCTTCTTTGGCTTTAGCTCCCTTGAGGAATTGCCAGTATCAGAGTGAATGCTTCAATGTTCGGTGAGTGTCTGTTGTTCAGTTAAGACCTTGACAAGACTGACTTTGCTATTTATCAAGGTTTGTGGAAGTACAAGTTGAATATAAAGTAAAAAAAAAAAAAAAAAAAATTAAAAGAAATCGAAACGTTCTTAGCGCATGAGCCTGCTGTGTCAACCCATCTTTTGTATCTACTTATGTACATATTATGTATAGGCCTGTTAATAAAATACGTCAAATTAAATACTTTTCCGAACTTTTATTATTTGTCATGTCAAATTTTCTAAAACCATTAAAAATTACCCTCACGAAAAAAAAATTGTGTGTGTCAGCTCCGACGCACGACTGGAGTTTACTCCTTAAGTACGATTGTCTAAACATACGCAAAAAGAGTTTATCCAACTGAAAATAAGATTAATACCATATGAAAGGGTAAATTAACAAATTAATGAAAATAATATACATATATAAATATATATTTATTCATTTTATATACATTTATTATAACTAATCGGCGAAATATTTTACATTAAACTTTTCACAATAGTCAATTTCAGATGTGCACAAATATTTCATTAGGAATGTTGATAAATTATGTAATTATTATTATCTGACAACTGACATTTATTTTTTAAATATTATTTTTCAATATTAATTAGAGCAACATTACTTTCGCACCGCACCATAGGTGCGCGCGCACCGAAAAAGTAACGAGGTCATTCATCAGTAGATTTTACCTCTCATATTTTTCTCATACCGGGCGCCTTATATATGAAAATCGATTCTTAAGGAGTAAACTCCAAAAAAGACGTAAAATGTGTTCAACTGTGTAACATAATTCTGTCTTACATTAGACTTAGACGACTCGAGACGTAATCCTTGGTCATATATTGTCATATCAAGCTAGACTCTACCTCTCTATATAGGACGTATTTTATGAGCACATAACATGCCGCCATATTTATAAGTTCGTCATGAATAAGCGTGGGGTGTTTATGTCATATATAAGCAGACGAGTTCTTTTTTTTGACAAATGGGCAATTGATCCAGTTTGAAAAATGACAACAATGTAATTATATATATTTTTTCTAATAATTTCTAAAACTACATATACCTACATACTACGTCATACCTCGCTACTAATGAGAATTACAATGACGTCAGTATAATAAATATGAATACTTATATACATGAATTAGGAATTATTAATAATAAATATATTTCAGTAAATTTCCATGATGAGTGGCAAGCTTTCGTCTACTTATTAAAATTATATTTACATTTATACTAATTGAATGCAGAAGAACATGTTTATTAGTTTGTTTAAATGGGCTAATATTACGATTTTCTGAATCGATTTGAAATAATACTCTTTCTATTTTAGAAAACTTTAATAATAGACAACAGAGAAGATAATAATCTTTCTAGAAAATAATAAGCCATAATAACATGACATCAAAACTCATAGGGATGGAGGTATTCCATCAGGGTCCATCGGAGTTGAAGGCAAGTAGTATGTAGTGTGTACACGTAGTAGTATGTACACGTCGCAGGAGTCAGTAACAATAATGATAGGTAAAATTTTTGTTTGTTTGTTTTATTGCTAATCTCAATATCAATCTATCGAATTAAAAAAAAAATAAGTAAGAAATACTCTTTTTAGGTATGCTATAAAGGAACATGTTTCTAGTCACAGGTATGAAGCAGTATAAAATTACGTGGGTAAATAAAATAAAACCGATAATTATGGAGGTAAAAAACATGCAAAATGAGGACACATCGGATATATACAAAAAGTTGTGAGTGGTAAACTTTAGATTTTTAATCTTTATTTAACAATAAAAATAAAATGGCGAAGCATTATGATATGTATTTGCGCGTTCTTTACCTTTGTCTATCCTTTTGGAAGCTATAAAAATATATAATATTATAATATATTGTTTGATATAAATGACACAAATAGTATACATAACATTAAAATTAATTAACATAGATTATATAATATACATAATGTAATGATATCGATGTCGGTGAGATCGGTGAGATGAGTGCGGCGCTTGGAGAGCTAAACACGGAAAATTTACCAAAGTAATGTATTTTTTTTACACCATCAGAAAGTAGAGGTTTCAAAGAATAAAAACCCCACCGACTATTTTAAAAAAGCATATATTTTGACGTGAGATTTTTCGATTGAAAATTAGGGTGGTTTTTCGATATTAAGTCAAAATAAGGTGAATGAATAAATATTTAAAATTAAAAAAATTACAGTGTGTTTGGGACATAAAAAGGTAAGTTTTCACCTAATTTTGTGAAACAAAAATTATTTTTTTAAAAGATAAATATAAAAAACCAAAATCTTGGTTATTTGAATTTTTCACATTAATTTTGAGGTTATGTGAAAAAAGTGTTGATACAAAAGTTGTAGATTTTTTTATTACCTACAACTTTGCCATTAAACTTTTTTCCATAGGACTTGTGGTTTTGCCAGAAATCGCGATAAACCATTTTTTACCCTTAAACGCCCCCTCCCTTCCTCTTCCCGAACACAAATCGCCCGTAATTTATTTTTCCATACATTTTTGTTATATTCTCTTCCTTTCACAATCGGTTTCATTCTACTATTATTTTTTTTTCACTTTTTACCATTTTTAAAGGCTTCGGCACTAGTCTAAATGACGTGTGAGTTTGAACGCTGTAAAAACTTAACAGTCGTACCACTACATGACTAGACGAAGACAGATGATCATGTAACTGACGATGTATCTGGTCAGAAATATCGACATTTAGAAAAAATAAATCTTAGTATGTTATACGGGTATTATCGTTTAATAGATATGTTTGAAAACTTACGATAAGCTCACTCGCGTGAGATGACCCAGCCTGACTCCTTGCATGTCGAATAGGAAGATGTGCCCTGGTTGAGGACCGCGCTTGTTCAAGCACGCATCTGTAATTAATAAATCATTGATTGAGTATGTTGGTTCTTTTTTGTAGGTTTTTATTGGCTAGGCGAGACGGCCTTTTACAAGAAGTATGCACCATTTCTTGAACAGCATAGTTGGTGTACCGGCTTTACATTTAGGTGATATACGCATTTGTGAACGTTTCGATGACACGTTGACGCAGTGATCAAAAACAATTAGCTGGTGTGATAGCGGTTGCGGTTGCGATCCCCGCTCGTGACAAATGTGTCAGCAATGTAAATGTTTATTTACTTATATATATATATATATATATATATTATTAGATTAATTACAAGTAACAATGTGCTTTTAACAATTTATTTACAACTTATATACATGTTTGATATTTAAGATCCTCCAATCTGCGTTATTGTTTTTCTTACAAGCCGAACGCTTAGGCCGATCGTGCCTCTCTATCGCTTGTTCCGCGCTCTCGCTCGCGACACGTGACACAGCTTCGTGCGTGCAGCCCACATTCATCGATTTACAAGACGTTATCACGTCAAGAAAATAATTATTTATACGATAATCGTACGAATAACAATAAATAAATAAAATATTCATACGATAATCTTATAAATAGACACTACCTTATTTATTTCTGCTTCAAAAAGTATGATTATTAAGGTTCTAAGTTTACATAAAATATCACATTAAGAATATAATTATAGAAACTAAACTCAGGTGAAACCGTGAGCGTCGTCTAGTGAACTATAAAAAAATATATCATAATAAATTTCCTTTAAAGTCAAAATCAACTATTCTCTTCGATGTAATATGTCAAGGGCATCCAAGTATCCCCTACAGACGATTGCAATCTGACCTTTATAATATTGTGAAGATTTATTGCCTGTTATAAAGCTACAATTCTAGCTGCTAACATTAATCTAACAAGGGGAGTGCACGACCTCGAAAATTTATTTGGGGATGAGACTTTGCAGGTTTGTAGTATACCTAAAGGGTATCTATCCTGCAAAGCAAAAAGACTAGATAGCCAGTAGTTTTCGAAAAAAACGTCCCTGAAGTTCCACGCGCAGATTATGTACCGGTAATTTCACTCACGCAGTAAGCGGCGCGATAGCCGAATGGATAGTAAGCTTGGTTACCGCGTTCGAGCAGACGACTAGGGTTCGATCCCCGTTTGTCGCGTTTTTTGTTTTCGTTTTTTTTTTTCGTTTAAATATTAGAAATGATAAATAAAATATATTATCAATTAAATCATGCATTCTTTATAATAATAAAGAAACCCTAACTTAAAATTTACAATCAATTGTAGTCTTACTTATTGTTGAAGTTATTTATTGTTTAATTGTAAATTATTCTTTTTGGAGATTTTAATTTTTCTTCGCGGAAATCGTAAATATACGTCAATTTGACAATTATAGATATATGGGTAGGACAGGTAAAACTATATATTATACAATAGGACTATAGTCCGTAGGTATACACTAGAGATGCCACGAATAGTTGTTATAGCAAATAATCGAATACCGATTAATCGCCATTCCATATGACGAATAGTCGAATAACTCGCCATTATTATTCGACATAAAAAAGGTATATAAAAATAATTAATTTGTTATCAAATAATATCACTCCTGTAGTAGTCTTGAACTTACCAATTATTTATTTGTTACTGTAGTCTAAAAATTTTCTAAGGATATGGATAAAGAAAACAATCAATTAAAGAAATCAGTCTCATAATATACTGATTTCACACCACGATCTTTTGGACTTTAAATATTAATTAAAAAGCCTAACTAATTAACTTCAACATGACAATTATATATAAATAATATGATTTTTGGTAAATTTTTTATATGAATGACAATAATTTATAAGTACTGTGTTTTGTTTTTTAATAAATAATAAAGTTTTATTATTTTTAAATCTATAGTTTATTAATTAAAATTGATAAAAGTTTAAATTTAAAGATAAATCTTTGATAAAATATAATAAATAAAATATATAATCTTATTGATAAAATATAGATATATTTTATTTACCATTTCTAATAATTAAATGAAAAAAAAAAAAACGAAAACAAAAAACGCGACAAACGGGGATCGAACCCTAGTCGTCGGCTCGAACGCGGTAACCAAGCTTACTATCCATTCGGCTATCGCGCCGCTTACTGCGTGAGTGAAATTACCGGTACATAATCTGCGCGTGGAACTTCAGGAACGTTTTTCTCGAAAACTACTGGCCATCTAGTCTTTTTGCTTTGCAGGATAGACACCCTTTAGGTATACTACAAACCTGCAAAGTCTCATCCCCAAATAAATTTTCGAGGTCGTGCACTCCCCTTGTAAGTTCACGTTTGTTTAGAGGTTTCAGTAACTAATAAAAATCTTTTAAAGAACCTTTAATGACCTTTTTACAAGTAAATCCTTTTAGGACCTTTTTATAAATTAATTATATTAATTTCACGATTTTTAACCCTTCCTTTTTTTTACTGATAAATGTTGGCTGAATTTACTACCGAAGCGGAATCTAGTCCAGAACCCCAAAAAGAGGGACCGGAATCTAGCCAAAAAAAAAACCTAACGAACCTAAAATTACACAGCCAGAGTTGGGTAGACCTATGTAGGTGAGTATGGGTAAAAAATTAAAAGTTTGTTTTTCTTATTATTCGGACTTTACCCAAAAAGCTCGTGTAATACACTTTTTTTTAGCTTGGGTAATACTAAGTCAACCCGGGTAAACCTAGTTTTACTATATCTTTTAGCATTACCCGTAACATATACATTGATTTGATTTTGAAATCATGTTACAATTGGGTTTAATTATTTTCTCATACCAGTAAAACTTAAAATTTATAAAACAAAAGCTTATGCATATTAATCGAAACTTAGATGATACCATTTGAATACCATAAATTCTCCGTCTAGCTTTTATAAAAGGGAAACAATCGGATACAAAACGTGCAAACTATTTATTTTAGAAAAAAATGATATTAGAAACCTCAATATTATTTTGAATACCTATCCATAGATATGACCCCACACGTATGGGTTTGATGAAAAAAAAATTTGTGAGTTTCAGTTCTAAGTATGGGGAACCCTCAAAATTTATTGAATTTTTCTATTTTTGTCCGAAAATCTAAATTTCACAGAATTCACAGAATACGTCTACTTACCAAGTTTCAACAGTATAGTTCTTATACTTTCTGAAAAAAGTGCAGGCTGTGACATACGGACGGACAGACAGACAGACATGACGAATCCATAAGGGTTCCGTTTTTGCCATTTGGCTACGGAACCCTAAAAATTGCCCGGTGTACCATAGTTCCCGATTTAATGTCAAGGACGAAACATTACAAGGAGGTTGTTATGTCAACCGACCTGTGTGGTCGAAGTAATCGGTTTTACATATATTGATAACCCATAACGGCTATGGGGGTGTATAGGTTATGGCATAACCCCATTGTTTGAAAATATTTGGCCTGCCGTTAAGAACTGATTACGACTTTATTTCTTGCAATCACACTGCTTCTAATTATGTTTGATTATTTATGATCAATGGAGCACACAATTATGGAGTTGTTTATAGTATTTTTTTTTAAATTTTGTTTGTAATTTGTATATTTAAAATTTACGTCTGTTTTTTTTTTTGAATTTTTAACGAAAACTTTTGTAGAGGACTAAGAACACTAATTAGTAATTACATACATTTCTATCATTTTTAGAAATATCTATCTGTCTGTATGTCTGTCTGTTTGAGCATGTATCACTGCTAAAGTACTAAGTACCTATAGGTTCAAAAATTTGCATGAAAATAATAAAACGTTATTCTGAGTTAACATTTAGCTTTTAGATTTCATCAAAATCACTTAAATCTGTAAAAAGCTATTATAATTTGAATTTTGTATTTTGGATGACTGAGAGAAAAGAAGGCAAGTAAATACATTTAAATGTAATCTAAAAAGGGTAATAACATTGTATAAAATAATGTTTTATACCATTTAATTCATAATAATTATTATTAATATTTAAATTAGATATAGGAAACAACTAGATATACAACCAGATATAGGAAATCCATGTAGATATAGAGATTGTACGAAATTGGAATGGCTGGCCCGTGGCGCAGTTAGTAGTGGCCCTGTTTTCTGCTCCAGGGTTGTGGGTTCGATTCCCGCCCCGAGTCTGGGTGAATTATGTATTTATTTATATATGTATTATTTATATGTATATTTATTTTAAAAAAAATGTATATCAGTCGGCTGTTATCTAAAACACAGGCATTAAGTTGCCTACCTTAGGAACAGACAACCGTGTGTGTGTGTTAAACTTATAAAAAAAAAAAAATGTAGCAAAAAAAATATATATGTATAAGAATATAAACGGCTAGTTTGTACTCTCGTCACAAAGACTAGAGATACTAATGTTCTCTTATATTTACGCCAATTTTACTAATTTAATTAAAAGTCTATATCGGATTTTATCGCGTTTATTTAAAACTTTACAGTTTAACAATATTTAATTATCAATTTATATTGATATGATTAATTGTCAATATCGATAATTATCAATATATATGATCATGACCATCCCCCGAGATCATGGACGCTGTAAGGGGTCCGAAACGTCGGGAAATAATTTAAAACATCGTTAAACTGTAAAGTTTTAAATAAACGCGATCAAATCCGATATAGACTAGAGATACTAAGTCCAGTTTTTAAGTACTTATTTGTTTAAATTTGCTGAGTAAAAACGCCTATCTATGTAACAATAGAATACCTGAAAAAATAAGGTATAGGCGCATGTAAGCCTGTAGAGGTATATTAATATTTAAAAAATATATATATTCATATTCAAAACTCAGTTAACGAATGTCGAAATGTCGGTTTGTGATTTATGTGTGTGTGGCTCGTCCTGTCAGGTCTGAGGTGACCTGCCGGGGTACGGGCCTCTAGGCTCTGCGCCTACCTACCCGGGCTCTTCCTCTCCGGTAGTGTCCACTGCCGGGTGATCTATTTACGGCCCAATGGGCCGGGGTCGCGCTATTCTAGCGTCGGCCTCAGGGTATTTTAACAACCGTTTGAAGTACAATACTATCATAATAGATGGCGTTGATGACGATATCTGAATTGCGATTACTTACTACCGTACCGTAGTATATGTGTGGGTAAATTTATGTGCGGGCGACGCCGCGGGCACAGCTAGTTCGTAACATTATATGTTCGAAAATTTAATACGATGGATTTTTATTACTCTTTCATTCAAAAATTACTAAGCTGATTTCGATGAAACTTGGTAAATAAATAGCTCTATAATCCAGAATAACAAACAGACAGTTTATCTCGAAATTACCACTGTATCGGATGCTAAGCGAGTAAAACTGGGAGCTGCAGTTAGTTTCTATATATTTCTTTATATAATTGACCAGGAAACTCTAGTTTTTTCTTGAGCCATTGTGTTTGTAAGCATTTAAGTAACTATAAATTATATAAAGCAATTGTTTTAGGAAAAATATATAAAATATATAAATTAAGTAGTAATTAATTTTATCTCCTAAGTGAAACAATAACAACAAAATTAATAAGAAACTAAGTATGTTAAATATATTTATGAAGTATAGACTACGTTTGTAGAACAATTCAATTTGCGCATTGCGTCAAGGCTAGCATAACTTTACGATTTGTAAAGTTAATAGAATAAATTAAAAAAAAAAGTTTAAATAATAATTATATAAATACACAATACTATATATTATGTCTCATTTATGTTATTCTTGTAAGTCGTATGTTATGTGTATCATATAACATTTATCAATAAACATACCTACTTTATAATTCTACATACTATACATTCTTTGCCGTTCGGTGAGAAATCGTTCGAGAAGAAACAGTTCCGACCTCTTTTTGTCGAGATGTCGTAGAGGGTGACTAAGGCCATAGTGGTGCGAACAACAGTACACCAACTAGGATGGTGATGGGCAGCAGCGTCACCATATCCTACCACAACACACTGCGCTCGCCACCCTCCTGCCTAGCGTGGCGACTATTGCCGCTCCAGAGATGATGGGTTCAGCAGTGGTCATCCAACGGCTGATGTGGTATAATTCTACAACATTTTTTTAATCGAATACCGATAAAATCACCTCTAAACAAGCTCTTTCTTTTTCTTAATTAATTCAGCCTGTCGATGTTAATGTTCCTTTGAGGCTAGAATGGAAAAATCCATCACAAATCTTTAATATTAGCTTCGATTTTATAGACGTTACGCGCTCGTTGCCAACCTATGCTTCTTGTAACGCTGTGGACAATACCCCGCGCGACAGCGACGGCCCGGCGGGCGCCGCATTTTTCTCGGAAGGCTGTTACGTACGCCCGCCGCAACAACTTCTACGTTCTATAATTATACATAATATATTATATAGTCATACTTGTAACTAAGTTGTTGACCCATAAGCCTAGTCAATAAGCTAATTGTATATACTATTTATTAATAAGTTAGCCAAACACCAAGTAATATTAAATAGTCCCGCATCTCTAAAGCCAACGCTTTCTATCTCCGACTCCTGTTCCTTATCATTGCTCTAGCCTCTATTTCTTGAGTTTATTGTAATTACGCTGTATCTTTTACTCTTTTCTTTCTTCTTCTTATAAAGTAATAGTATTCAAAAATACATTTTTTCGCTGACCACTCAACAAGTCCTCTCAAACATCCCATAACTTGATTATGTTTAAAAACATCCAGCAAAAACTATTGTAGTTAACCTTGATTAGATTAATAGATACTATAAACAATGGAAAATTAAGGCAACATAATATGACGTCAACAAAATATATAAAACGGAATTAATATTTCTGTTTGTTACCTTTATATGATATAAATACTGTACCGTCGACTTCGTCTGCGATTACACATGTACATTTTTATTTCATCCCCTCTCCCAAGGGAACCTTACTGAATTTAAGGATAAAAATTATCCAGTGTCCTAGCTCATAGTTTGGACTAAAATCATGCAGAGTTTCATTCAAATTATTTTGAATTATATAATTATTTGGAATATTTGAAATTCAGATTTAGTAGTTAAGGCGTAATGCGCGACCAATGTACAGACAGACAAAGAAAATTCAATTACAATTTAAACTTTAGTATTGATTATAGAATGTCCTCAAAATTTTATTATTTTAAAATATCTTCAATATATCGAAACATCGTCATCATTATATTATTATCAGCAATTGGATTTCTACTGCTGAACTTATGCCTCTCCTAATATATAGAAGAGGACCTTAGTTTGATTATATCCAAGTATAGATTTATGATTTCTACTTAATTGTTCCATTAACAGTATTATTAATGATTAAAAAAAGTGTCCAGCCGAGATTTTTTTGGCTGTCCTCTTACCTCTATTCCTCTTAAGAAGATTTGGAGCAGAACCTGTCACACTCCTTCAGTACTGATTGGCGAAAACATGTATTTAATCGACATGACTTGGAATTCCTGCTAACACATGTAGGTTTCCTTCCAATATCATCTTTCACCGCCAAGATCGAGATAAGCTCACGCATTTTTTAATCTTCACAGCGTCTTTACACTAAACCTACCAGAGCGGTCAAATGACCGCTTTTGAGACTTTGTTTAAAACCGTTAAATTCTAGGTTTACATTCTTCTTGAATTTACTGCACGACTTTTTCTATAATATATAGCTACTTAAGCAAACTACTCGCACTAAGTAAACTTCGCTTAACTTCGCTCTGGTAGGTTTAGTGTTAATAAATTTTTATCAACATTGCATGTTGAAAATTATATTATTAAAAATTAAACTTGTAATTAAAATCAGGGAAAAAAGTATTCGTCTGGAAAATAATAATAATAATAGGTAAAGTTGCGAAAATAAGACTTGTTAAAAACTGATTCGTTTCGCAACAACAGTTGAAAAACAATACCAAGAACTTGTTTTATTTATCAAATATAAAATTCCAATTTCCATTCACGAGAAGTCGGAGTTTTATAAAACTAGATTATTTAACTAGATAAGGGTAACCACACATTGTGAAGTTTTGCTTCAGATATAATTGAAAGGAATTTTAATCGCTGATTCACGCTGACCGCGACTGTCTACCTACACTAATTCGTAAATTCCCTTATTTATTTATTTATTACATCATCTTACATCTAACATTACAGGATAGTTATCCTAATGTGTTAGTGTCGTAGTCGTGTTAGATACGTGACATATAAAATTTAAAAGTACAATAATAATAATTGAGATCATATTCAATTCCATTGAGTCATTTAACAAAACAAACCAAATTATTAGTAAAAGTTCGGTTTTTTTTTTTCGGTTGAACAAGAAGAAATTAAATCCAGTAAAAGTGCAATAGTTTACAATAAATAATCAAATTACATAATCAATTTTATAAAAAACAATAATAATTCCATCAATTCAAAAATCTACAGTAATACAATTTACTCAGTATATATATAAAGCTTATAATTCTAAGGTTTCTCAAGCGTAAGATCAGCTGAGCTATCGAAATTAAACGTCTTCTACGAGTGCTTTAGGAAGCTCGAAAAATTTTCTCACAAGGTGCCACTGACTAGACTTAAATTTCAGAAGTCGGATAAAAAAACTTCTAAAATAAAAATTTTATTAAGATTTTTCCGAGAAAAATTATATTCATGTACTTTTTTCTGGAACCAAATGTCTCGAACTAAACAAAAAGACGATTATGAAAAACACTTTCTGGACTCCGGGACTATCCAAAGTATGTTTCTCAATTCTTCAAGGAAACAAGAACAGATGATAATCGTGAACAAGACTAAAGGCTATCGCCGTCAAATACTCAACTCAAAGTTCATAGCGAACATCCTTGATTTTGTATAACATTAATAAATAACATTTTACACTTGTAGATATGATGAGATTTCTAGGTCAAATCGTACTGTTATGCTACTGTCAGAGACACCATCTTGTGGTTACGATTGTAAATGGCGTCATCGGCAAACAGCCGCGTTGATTTAAGGAGTAAATAACTTAATATCATAATATAATTTATTTGAAGAGGGCTTTTTAATATTCGACTTAAAAATTGGGAAACCACCGGTTTGTAGAGCAGATCGGTATCTTCTCGGTGAGAAGAGCCAGTAAAAAATTCGATAGTTACACTTTTTGTTTTAAATATTTGGTCGCAAAAAAACTTCTTATACAATTATTATTATTAAATTATTATTTTTTGAGTCGCTTACCGAAGAACGTAAAAAGGTTTACCTTTAATAGATTTAATTTTTAACAAAATTGACTTTATCCAAAACGCGGTATATCGTAGTAGTGTCTATTTTAATGATTATATAGTAAAAAATATTATTAGGTTGTGGTAAAAAACTTATATAATTACCTATAGTTTAAATAATTTACGAATAAAATCGAGAAACAAAACAACTTTAAACAATTCATTACTTAATTAGTGTAGTATTGCTAGAAACCAGTTTTTTAATTAACAAAAACATAAACGAGATAAAAAATAATTGAAAATTATCGCTCTTTTTAGATCTGACAAGAAAAAAAAAACGTTATTCGTCATGTTATAAACAAATTATGTTATTGATAAATAACCGATCTAAAAAAATACAGCAAAAATCTCAGTTAGATTGTATTTTTTATAGTATATATCGCGATGTTTTTCTCAACTTTTAAACTATATTGATAATTTATTTTTTAGGGTTTCTTGCCCAACAGCTGCCAATAGAATCCTGAAGCTTCATTATGCGTGTTTCTCACAGGACTATCTTTATATACTAACTTTAACTTTTTGTAACAGGTACACGACGACAAATAATAAAAAAATATACATGACAGATGAACGAAGAACCTCGTTCTTTTTGGATGTTCATTAAAAAATAAAGGAGAATCCCATATAAAAAATGTATTTTTATACGCGTCTCTTAGTTCAATCTTACCAACATACTGTTTAAGATTTACAGTTGTAACTGTATAAATTTTTATGGTCAATAACATTATTATTGAGACGTGAAACGGGATACTTACCACATTTGTCGGTACTCACTCTAAGTTTCCGATATTTGCACACTGTTGTAAGTGCCATGGTAAAGGAACGTACCCATACTACGTGACCAATTTTTTACAATTTTCTACCCTCTTTCCCTTCATGAAGGGGGGGGGGGGGAGAGGCTTTCGGCAAATACTACGGATGGACCCATCAGTCTCCCTCAAATTTTTACGTGTAATCCATAAATATGTTTTTAAATGTTTTTTGCAAACAAAGTTCAAAATGTGTAGTCAGTAGTAGTACTAGTAATGTAGCGTAGTGTTGTCACCTATGAGTTTAAAAAACCCTAAACGCTGCGCGCCG
The DNA here is from genome assembly GCA_036937285.1 of Euphydryas editha. Lineage (NCBI taxonomy): Eukaryota > Metazoa > Arthropoda > Insecta > Lepidoptera > Nymphalidae > Euphydryas > Euphydryas editha. The sequence goes on along the minus strand of JAUPFZ010000019.1, from coordinate 2,960,441 downwards.
TATTAAAATATAGCCCGAAAAACGCGAGATTTCTCTAGAGGATATTGACTACGTAACGAAAACCTAAGGCACAAGTGACCAAGCGTGATATTTTTGAAGACCTTTTCTAGTTAGTTAGACCTTTTCCTTTTTTAGTAGTAGAAGAATTAGTAATATATTGCATGAAATACAGCGCCACTAAGTCCACACATCTTTATCGACTAAGTAATCCTGTACCGAATAATACGCTTTATCTATTAATTTTTTTTTAAAATAAAATCTTTAAATTTATTATAAGACAATTCCAAAATTGTTTGTGGGATTTTATTATACATACGATGACCATAACCCAGAAAGGAGACAGTATGGGTACGTTCAGAACTGGTACACTCAGAGTGGTCGAGACAATGGTTCTTGCACTCTTGTCTTTAATAAAAACCTGGAATATATTATGGTGTTAACAAAAATATTGAATGTGATTAATAGCAAGCGTATAAGCTTGCGATACGGACTTTGTGTTACAGAAGTCATTGTCTTTTATTGGCACACTTAAACAATACGAAGTGAACAAAAGACGAATGAATCGCAATTATTATACAATTGTAAAATATTGTATTGTATAACAAACAATTATGTATTTCTTCATTCCATTCTTTTATTTCGTTTAATAATTTTCAATGTTATCAAGGGAGCACAGATAATTTTGCCAATGTCACGTTGGATGGAGAACAGCGGCCGAGATTACACCATTCGTTATTATTTATTTCTTAACGTTAAGCTGACTGCTGAATAATCAAAATGCGCAGATTCCGTTTTGGTGATGCGTGTAGTCGCTTTAACGCCAGCGGTCGCAAGTTCGATTCCCTGTCGGGGCAGATATTTGTATTTGTACAAATATTTGTTTCTGGTCTGGGTGTGTGTCCTTGTGGATCTCCCCAACCTGCCTCGGAGAGCACGTAAAGCAGTCTGTCCCGCATGTTGTCATAGACATCTGATAGCGACCGTTACTCATGGTAGGGAAATTATTCGACAACCCGCAGTGGAGCCACGTGGCAGATTAAGCTCCAACGCTTCTTCTATAAATCTATATGGACAAGAGACCTGTGCCCAGTAGAGGGTTGTTTACAGGCTGATACAGTACATGTATTAAAATCCAAAATTTAGATGTGAAAGTAAACATTTTTATTACTTATTTTTAAGTAGAATGCACACCGCATAAATGAAAGTTTCTCATATTTTTCTCGTCGATATAAAAATAAGAGAGAGGCAAAGAAAGATAAATTGTTTATTTTGGTGAAATTTTGTGAATTCGTGAATATTAGAAAGGAATGAATTACAAAATTAAAATATTATTTCTCATAAGCGTTTTTTATTGTAAAAAGTAAAGTATTTAAAATCTTAAGCTCTTTATGTGCATAATAATTATTTTAACTTGATCTCCAAGGTTTTCAAACAACGGCTTACACAATCAAAACGTTCCTTGTTTTTCACTGTTTCAAATGACGTCATATTTCATATAGCAGAGATGATTTCCCCAATGTCACGTAGGATGGATAATACATTAAATGCGATCGAGGTTTGATAATTATACAGCGAAACAAGTATGCTTAATTAAAAAAATCAAAAAACCCGACTGCGTAAAATACTCTTATTATAAACTAAAATGAATAAAACAATTTACTAGCTTTCATTTGATACCCATATTGCTACAGTAAGAAAAAAATGCAACCCCCCCCCCCTTTTTCCGCCATTTGCGAGCGACATTTTGAAAATTTATATAGCCTATGTCACTACTACAATTTAGACAAATCCAACGACACCTCATATGTCAAAAACCGTCCAGCCGTTTGGGCTGTAGGGCGTGCCAAAGAAATGGACATACATACATACATACATACATACATACATACATACATACATACATACATACATACACTCGAAAAACATAACTCTCCTTCTGTCGCAGTCGGGTAAAAAAATAGTAGTAATTTAGTTAAAAACCCTTCACCTTCTAACGTCACCAATATACAATGTATGTATTCGCTATGAGTGCGACTGCAGCGCCAGACAAAATATGAACTACAGGAGGCTGTCATAAAATGTTTTTATACGTATGGCAATAGCAAGGAAAATAAAAATAAATAAATATTATAAATAATAGTAAAAAGAAAAAGTTATAAAAAATATGTGAGATTTTTGTAGTGATTGCCGTTTTGTTTTTTAATTAAACGAATCAACAACAAGTAAGTATAATGATAAAAAATAATAAAGAATGCAGTAAACAGGTAACAGGTTAAGTTATTTGATATTTATATTAAAGTCAAAAAGTGATACTAAGAAAAAAATTAAACTGAAGAAAAAATAATTAAATAGTTATATCAATGGAATATATTAATATTTATTTAATTAATGTAATTTTTTTTTTAGTAACAAAAAAGTAAAAGTAAAGTTTTTTTAGTAAAAAAGCCATGGATATTATTATAAAGACCGGATTTCAGTGTGTCACTCATCAAATTGAATTTCAGCCAGCAACAGTGAACAAGGGCAAAAATCTTGCTCTTGCAGAACATGTAAGAGATGTCGAGGAACATAGACGAAACAACGATAGCTTTTTAATAAAATCTCGAATTATTGGACAAGCCTCGGTCCACAGTACACCTTACATCACTTCATTGAACGTAATTTGAAATTTGATTATTTATTTCGTCGCTGTAAAAATTATTAGAGTATTGTAATTAACAAATTTTTTCTATTATTTTTTTTTAGATAAATTCTAAACGCCATGTGACGGATGTACAATGTAATTGTGTATATATAATCAGAGTAAAAAGTGCAAGCACGTCGCGGCGTTAATTTATTTTATTAACAATGAGGAAAGCGCTTCAAAAACCAGTCATGAGCAGCAGTGGGGCAAACCGAGTGTACGTCAATTCACAAAAAATAAATATTCCAAAGGAGAGTATTTTAAAAATATGATACCACACAAATATAAACAATTACATGAACCTCAAAAAGTTTCAATCACTGAATTGAAAGATGATTCACCTTTAAAACTAATAATGCAAGCACAATTAAAAGAAAATAATAAACACACAGTGAGAAATGTTATGAATTCTTTATTAGCGCAAGTCGAATTAAATTTGGAGAAAGAAGAATGCGCTGTGTGTATTGAAAATTTATTAATTTTCCAAGAGGAATATTTTATTTACAAAAGTGAATATGATATTGATAGTAAAATACGAGTTTTATTTAAAAAATGTGCAATTATCAGAACACTTAATTAGTTTAATAAAAAACGTTAATTTTTTTATTTTTTTTTTGTTTTATTAAATTAGAACTAAAAAAAAAATTTTTTAATTTCACTTTGAATTTATCAAGTTTTTTACAAATTAATTTTTTTTTTAATTTTTTCGTAATGATTTTTTCGATAAAAATAATTATTAAAATTTTTGGATGTCGGCTAACTTAATTTTCATTTAAATTTTCCGAATTATTGTTATTGATAAAGTTAAGGTTATGGTAGTACTTACTTCAGCCTTTTAACTGCAGCTATCCACTGATTCCGTTGATTTCTTTTCCATTGAGCAGTCGGAAATTTATAAAACTTGCACTCACTTTTTCTGCTGGTATTCTTAAAATTTACAACACAACAACTTTGGTGTCTCATTTTTCTTTAATTTATTTAAATTAAAACAAAATAAATACTCTCACGTGTACTTGCTTACAATTTTAGGAATAATAGCCCCCCGTAGTACCGAAAGTGACCACTGCGAACGCTTCAGTCGATTTAATTTCCCCTACCATGGCTTCACTCACAGCGAATATGTGAACGTATGTACGTGTGTATGTATGTATGCATAAACTTTGTGTCTGGAAATCATATTATCCTGGTTGCGTGTAAGAAATCGGTTATAGTGATAAGGTCGTTATTGCACATATGTCGTAAAGCTTTAACAATGCTATAGTTTAACAAAGTGTGTAATAAAGTAATAAATAAATACGTCGTAATTCGAATGAGATCTTGTTTAACACCTTCAAACTTGCCGTTAAACGTGTGATTGACTGTTCCATTACACACGCCAAACTCTGCATGAGAATCGGATACTATCAAATGTTTTATAAAAAAGGAAAACTTTGATAAACGTCTTGATCGTTTAAAGGCCGTATAAGATCATATCCATCCGTTAAATTTATTATCACGAACTGATAATTATTGTAACTAGGATAAACATTCTAGTCAAATTGTTTGTGGTTTGTGTTGTGACTTTAAGAATTAGGAAGGTCAGATGATATTTGTTCTTATAACCATTGTCCTCGGTGAGACATAATGCGGTAACCTAATACGATACAACGCGATACGAAAGTTTCTAGTAGTCATTGTACCTATAATATGTCCTACGTCACGATAATTTACTTCTCGTAATTGTTCCTTCTTGTCGTTATTCGTAGCTTATCTTTATGTTTCATTGACACAGATCTTGAAACGAAATGATCTGAAGAATAAAACGAATTATTTGATAGCTTGCGCAAGCGCATGTGCATACTGCTGTCGCTGTCCTTTTTGTACTTAGCTTCATTCCTGACTGGCTAAGCGCGATTTAGGGGGGTGAGAGTGATTTCGAAAATTTCTCTCGGAATAGATGCAGCCGCAGCGTGTTTCCATCTCAACTACTGTCCTCCTCTGAATGATATGTATATACCTCAAGGTTTATGACCATATTTTACACCCATTTCGTTGCAGGAACTAGGTAGGAGGTCTTCTGATTTCTATCAGCTTTGTCTTTTTGGCCCGAAATAATTTAACTAATTAACTGGATCTTCAAATAAAATTAAACAATAAAATTTACATATCGACTTTTATTGTGGCATTTAAACGTTTAAAAATCTAAATACTATTTTTTACGTTCTCAAGGCTCGATACGAAATAAGTACAAGGCTGGCAACTTTTGTGAATGTTTTAAGCCGTTAAATTTTTTACCTTAATTAGGTATCGTTATTGATAAAGCTAAGTAATGCCCCGCGATGTCATTTCAATACTCGGCAGATTATGTGATGTATAGCTAATCTGTTACAAGTCTAATATTATTGTGAAGACACTTTAACCGACTTCAAAAACTGGTACTGATACTGAATCAGTCTGTAAATGTCGCAATGTATGGCAAAATCCTTTTGGGGGAGAGTAAGGAACAGGGTGTAAAGTTCCTCATCCACCATTGAAAAGGGAGGATCCTCCGACCAGACGGGTGTTGCGTCTGGTGGGCTACTGCCCCGACTGTTGTTGTCGGGTTCTCGTATATTATACATTCAATCGCTCGGATAACTTTGATAGCGCGATGTAAGATACGTCAGTTTTTAGTTCGTATGTGACGAGATAGATGTCGCTACATCCTCTTCCACATAGGGGTAGGGTTGGAGATCCACACTGCTCTACTGCGGGTTAGCGGATAATTTTCCTACCATGAGTACCTACCTAACGATCGCTGTCAGGTGTCCTTGATAACAACGGGATCGACGGCTTTACTTGGTCTATGAGGCATCGTGGGAAGACCCACAAGGGCATACACCCACACCGGACAAATATTTTTAAAGTCGTTAAGTTAAAGGTTGTTAAGTCGACTACTCGCACCACTAAACGAGACCGTTTGTCACTTCAAAAGCGGTGGGTCTCAATCAGCTTGTTTTTTTTTTAAATGTTTGTAATTAAAAACTCAGGTTAATGAAACAATAGCGAAAATTATTTTCTTTGGGAGGATAAGGGTACACTTTTTGTTTGGTCCCAAATATGTTTTGATGAAATACATAGCTAAGGGTGAGAAAGGGGCTGAAATTTCTTGATGATCTCGAATTTCTTGAAGTGATTTTTTTTTGATACAGTCACATGAAGTGTAATTTTAGTATTGATTATCAAAGTCTTCACTTCGTTTTATCCTATCGCAGTCCACAGCTGGACATGACCTTTCCGAGTTCACGTAAAATATCCCGATTGTTCGCGATTGTAAGTCAAAACATCTAATCACATCTAACTGTATGTCTATTTAAGCGAATTTTGTTAAGAGCAGTTTTCGATTAATTCCCTCGAGGTGCCTTTGCATTGACCCCAATATGAGATGTTAATATTGCGTAAAGCGAATGAATCAACCTACGTTTTTGTTTACAACCAGACATTCTCTTTAGCTATATATTTACATAGACACAAAATGAAGAATAATATTGAAAACTTGAATTTATATACGATAAGCTGTGCGCGAGGCTTCGTTCGCGATTACACATTCTGATTTTCATCCCCTCTGCCAAGGGAACCGTGAATTTCGGGATGAAACCTCCTCAATCATAGTGTGGGCTTTCATTTCAAATTTAATACAAATATATTCAGTAGTTAAGGTGTGATGCGTGGCTAAGATACACATTCACCTGTTTAGTTTATTATGAGTCCATCTAGATAACTTGCAACTCGACTTGAAAATTCCCATCTTTGTCTATTCTATATGTATTTTACTACCGGCTTAATCCGACTTCAATATAAGTGTATGAAAAGAAACAATAATATTATTATGTATTTTATAGAGATATATTTTTTAAGTGTTTAAAAATCTTTTTTATTAGGTACTTACTACTAAGGTAGGAATTTTTCTCACTAAATTTATAAATGATTACACAATTGTTACACTTTAGAGATATTGAAATAACATAAAAATCATTGAAGTCGAGTCCTAATATCCTCTAATTTTGAAGTCGGTGAAAATAATAATTAAAAGTACGTATGTAGACTGTAAGGAAAAGACTGTAAGGAAGTATTTCCTTGAAATTCAAAATTAGTCTAAATTACTTGTTTGTATGTGGTTATTTATGTATGTGAATATGTATGTATGTTTGTATGTAGTATATATGTATGTATGTATGTAAATATGTATGTATGCATGTATGTATGTATGTATGTATTTATTTATGTATGTATGTAAATGTTAATATTCAATTTGTACACCTATGCCGACTATGAGTAAGACCATTCCCTCTGCCCCTAGGTTGCCTGGAAGAGATCGCTTTTCAGCGATAAGGCCGCCCTTTGTATAATACCTTGTTATATGTTCATGTTTTGCTTATGTAACATTTCTGTTTTGGTGTACAATAAAGTGTATTATTATTATTATGTAGATAAAAAGAACACTCTTGATACGTTTACAAATATTATGATGTAACATTGTATTGTACAAAATGATATAACAAAATTAAAGAGTTGATGTGTTTGTTGATCTCAAGATAGTCATATTTTTAAATTTTTGGTGTTAAAAGTCAGTTTAACGAGAAAGATTATAAGGCTATAAAACGTCAGGCTAAGCCTCCTATATCAAAATTATGCGAATGAATCCGCAGTGATAGCTGAACTGAATTGAATCAGCCTATAAGCATCCCACTGCTGGGCAAAGAACTCTTCTCCATACAGAAGAAGGATTGGAGCTTAAATAACCACGCTGCTCTACTGCGGGTTGGCAGAAAATTTCCCTACAATGAGTAACGGTCGCTATCTGGTGTCTATGATAATAACTGGGACCGACGGAGATCTATAAAAACATACAATCAGACCAGAAACAAATATTTGTTAAAAAACAAATACCTGCCCCGAGCGGGAATCAAACCCGCGATCGCGATCTTATCAGTTAAGTATAAACAAATTTATTGATTCGTTTTATGCCTAATTTTAATCTCCTTATAGTTGATATTTATAAGATTTATAAGATGAATAATTTTTTTTAACTTAAATGACGTATTTCACAACATCGCGCGTATTATCTCATAATATTTGCAGTTCAATTAAAGACACACACTGACTTTGACGACCGTTGTAGTGTAGAGGTTACAAAATTTTGTTTAAATATATTTGTACAATTTGTTTTGTTTAAGTAATTTAAATATGAAACGCGTTTATTAAATAGTATGTTTTAAGCCTAAGTAAAATCTGATAGAGTGTATCTGAACTACCGAGCTCTACTCGGGTGAAAATAGAGAAGATAAACTTTCTCAGATATACGACCTAGCTAGATCGATTTTTCGTCCCCGTATAACCCCCACTACACTGGTCCACTGGAGGGGAGAATTTTTGCAATCCTATTGGTTAATATTTCTCCGTGTCTCCGCTCCACAGTAGGGGTGTGCGATAATTATCGATAATTCGTAACTACTCGATAATTTTTCATTCGATAATTATCGATAATTATCGATAAGTGTTATTCGATAATTTTGATTCGATAATTATCGATAATTGTTTATTCGATAATTATCGATAATTATCGATAAGTTTTCATTCGATAATTATCGATAATTTTTTGCGATCCGATAATTATCGATAATTTTTTCTGATCCGATAATTATCGATATGTATGTGTGATCTGATAATTATCGATAGATTATTTCGATATGGGATGGCGGATGACCTTTTTTTTTTTTTTTTTAGGTATTCTGATAGGGAACGAAGGATTATATAAATACGGGACGGCGGATGACCTTTTTTTTTTTTTTTTTAGGTATTCTGATAGGGAACGAAGGATTATATAAATACGGGACGGCGGATGACCTTTTTTTTTTTTTTTTTTAGGTATTCTGATAGGGAACGAAGGATTATATAAATACGGGACGGCGGATGACCTTTTTTTTTTTTTTTTTTTTAGGTATTCTGATAGGGAATGAAGGATAATATAAATATGGGACGGCGGATGACCTTTTTTTTTTTTTTTTTTTTTTTTTTTTTTTTTTTTTTTTTTTTTTTTTTTTTTTTCGTCGTCCGAAAATTGTGCCGATAATTATCGATAACTTTCGGGAACTATCGATAACTTTTATCCGATAATTATCGATAACTTTCGTCACTATCGATAATTTTTCATCCGATAATTATCGATAACTGTTCATTCGATAATTATCGATAACTATCGATAACTCAATACGATAATTATCGATAATAAAATTATCGATAATTTTTTCCGATGAACACCCCTACTCCACAGCCTTGCTCTGGATATACAGTTAGGCGGACACTACAATATTAATGAAATGTTTTTATTTTTATTTTTATTCAACATTAAAGTAACTTATAGAAAGAAATAAAAAAAAATTATATCTTATATCTTTAAACGAGCAATTCTTGTATATATATTATATCTATACAAATAATAAATCTGTTAAAACCTCCGTTTTATTAATACACTATATATCATCAAGAATAAATTTCAATAGCGCGTATTTTTTTGTATCAGCGCCATCTCTTATCGTGTTTTTCTCTGATCACGTATCACGTAAAAAGTACAAAACCAATGTTAATAACTTTAATACATAAAAATTAGAAATAATTCACAGTATAATTTAGTTTTTGTTTCATTGTAATTAAATTTAAAAATAAATATTTAAGAAAATAGAAATAGGTACCTACGCCGCCATCGCCATCTGGTCTAAGGAATCTTTAAAACTCACAAAAATTATATTTCAGTTATTATTTTGTTAAACTTAAAAGTTTACTAAATATGTCGGATAGGAATGGAAATCGTTTTAATATTTTAGATAAACATCATTTTCAATTAATATACTATTATGTATTTGGTCGTTATTTGTTTGTTGATTGTACAAAGTTGGATGGTTATAGCTATTTAAGTTGCAATCTATATAGTATGTATATATATATATATATATATATATATATATATATATATATATATATATATATATATATATATATATATATATATATATATATATAAAGTCGTGTTAGTTACACCGTTTATAACTCTAAAACGAGTGGAACGATTTTTATGATTTTTGTGTTTTTGGATTTGTCTTCGTCGGGAATAATACTTATTAAAATAGTTATGGTATTCATCAATGAGAAAATAATTAATAAAAAAAAAACAGTTCAAATGTTTCATCCGTACTATCTATATACATATATTATATGTATGTATGTATGTATGTATATAGATATAATAAATCTGTCACTCAATCCGTCTATTATAAAATATTTTCCAGTATCGACGCAGGTGTAGGTGATAAAAAATATAAATGTATAATTTTTAAAATTTTAGTTAAAGACCCGTGCGAAGCCGGGGCGGGCCGCTAGTATATATATATATATATATAATCTGAATCTCGGAAACGGCTCCAACGATTTTCATTAAATTTAGTATACAGAAGGATTCGGGGGCGATAAATCGATCTAGCTAGGATTTATTTAAAAAAAATGTCGTTTTATCCCTTTTTTTACGCAATTAAAAAATATCATTAGAATACGAAGTTAAATTTCGCTGTCATTAATAAGCTTATAATAGCTCGGATGGAAATCGGGCGGATTCGAAGTCAAAAAACTCGGGTTCGAATCCAGGTGCCTACAGACCTGTTTTTTTTTCCTTTTTTTTTTCAAGTTTCTTCTTTTGTGAGAAAAACTATTATTGTGAGCTCTTTTTATTTTTTATTTAAAAAACCAGTTCCTATTATTATATTATTATGTCGGTAAGATCGAAAATATTATTTATGTTTCATCAGTATGTAATGCATCTAAATATAATTTAACCGAGCAAAGCTCGGTCATCCAGGTACTATATATTTATTAAAGTACTAGTCTTTAAAAGTACTTTTAAATCGTCATTCAAAGTAGATATTAGTCTTTAATTAATTAATTATGGTCAATGTGAAGCTATCAAGTATCAACGATTCGGAATGTAGATTCTGCTTATAGACACAGAAAATAGACTGAGTGTTTCTTATCCAGCTGGAAAGTTAGCGTGCGGCCAGTAGTTGCCTCTTTCTAGAATTCTGATTGGCCCACGTCATACGCCTGCAGGAGCATGTCTATGCTATAGACCTACAGAAAAGTGACAGGAATTGGCCGCACCATAGATATATTAAGAACAGGAGAAGTGTCATGGGGGCGTGTCCGCGTAGACACAATTTGCCCAAAACGCTCACATATTTCTTAAATGGTCGTCACTGCTAATCAGTATAATTTCAACCGCGGGCGAGAAAACAACTAACAATGCCGTCTTGTTCAGTGGTTTGTTGTAAGAATAGAAGTCAAATCAAACATTTAACAAGTCATGGAATCAGTTACCACATATAAATATTACTTTTTTACTATATTTTACTTAAAAATCGTAAAAAACAAGTATACGAAAAATATTTCTTGCTTATACTACATCAAATACATTGCTCTCTAACCACTACCTCAGTATGTTGCGCAGTAACTATGTAAAAGTAACAAAACGATACTATCAAAATGGTAATGTCGCATATTTTACCGTTTTGCTTATAAAGAGACCGAGCGATTCGTATCTACGGTGCATGTTTCATGAGCGCTGCGTTTAAAGACATAAGGTTCATATTTGTATTGTTTAAAACGTTATGATTTATGAATTGTATATGTCTGCACTGTTTTGCGAAAAGTGGTGGGAGAGAACTGGCGACATTGTTTTCTCGTATATTTTTAATGAAACAACACATTATCTCATTATTTCAAATATCTGTGGGCCGCACAGTCACTCTGTCTCTTTCTAGAGAGTGGTTAATTTTGTGCGGGTATCGCTCAGTCCATTCCCTATTGTCTATGATTCTGCTGAGATGAACCGCCAAGAAACTCAACAGTTACTCTTTTAAAACACGATATGGCGTGATTATATAGCCTAAAATACAACATTTCAATATCGACAACATCGTAAAAGTTACAGCGTTACTTTCAATTCGTGTTTTTATCCCTTCAACGTGACGACATTTGAATATTATAGCGATGCAATTAACCTTTATAGTACTTAAGATAGACCTTCTATAGGAAAAAATTGTATTACGAAAACCACTAAAGCGTGATCCACAGATACGGTTGATCCTTTTTTTACCCGACTGCGACAGAAGGAGGGTTATGTTTTTCGAGTGTATGTATGTATGTATGTCCATTTCTTTGGCACGCCCTACAGCCCAAACGACTGGACGGTTTTTGACATATGAGGTGTCGTTGGATTTGTCTAAATTGTAGTAGTGACATAGGCTATATAAATTTTCAAAATGGCGCCCACAAAAGGCGGAATGAGGGGGGGAGTTGATTTTTTTTTCTTACTGTAGCAATATGGGTATCAAATGAAAGCTAGTAAATTGTTTTATTCTTTTTAGTTTATAATAAGAGTATTTTACGCAATCGGGTTTTTTAATTTTTTTAATTAAGCAGATTTAAGAAGATCGACCGTAACAAATGTCTTATTCAGCGTATATTACGACAGCGACGCTGCCAGCTTAGTTAACTGAATGTCGTTATGTTGTGTAAGGCCTTCTCTGTTCATAAAAGAGAAGGATTGTAGTTTAACTTCCACACTGCTCTACTGCGAATGGGTGAATAATTTTCCTACTATGGGTAACGATCGCTATCAGGCATCTATGAATACAACCGGGACCAAAAACTTAATGTGCAAAAAGCCAAAAACTTATCCTCCACGCTGTGGAGCAGCTCCACTACTGATTGGCAGATGATTTCTCTATCATGAGTAACGATCGTTACCAGTTATTTATGATAACAACCGAGACCGACTCTACGTGCTGACGACTTGACGACTTTACGTGCGCTCCGAGGTACGGTGGGAAAACCCACAATTACATTATAGTTCGATTTCATTCATTCTTAATTTGTTAGAAAGGAGATATTAATTCAGTAGTTTTGGCGTGTTGCGCGACTTAGATACAGACAGACAGAAATGAAAACAAAAAATACATTTTTGACTTCAGTATCAGTAGCAGTGTTCTCCAAAAAAATTTCTAAACATTTATTTATTTATTTATTTATACTTTTTTGTACAGCACAAATATACAAACAAGATAGATTGATAATTACAAAATGTGAAGTACAAAGGGCGGTCTTATGGCTAGTTAGCCATTTCTTCCAGACAACCCCAACATCTTCAATATACATAATGAAACCTATTACAGTTTTATTATAGGAATAGTTATTATAATTCGGCCGCTGAGAGAATCAGTTCCTTCTTAAATGGTCGATAACACTGGCGATATTATTATGTAATTATGTAAATACTAGGCATTTAATTCAAAAACTTTTATTTATTAGAACGAAACGTCAGAATAATATATATTAAAATATTTTTACAATGGTCAATGAGAGTTGAAGTTTTCGTATGTTTGAACGCGCTCATATTAAAAATACCGTGGGATTTGATTTTAATATTAATATATATTTTTTTGCTTAACAAAAACAAGCGGTCATCTGTTCTTAAGGTCGAACTTATTGCCTGTGTTTTTGGCAACAGCCGACTAATAAGGCATATTTATAAATATATTTTAAATAAATGTAAAGATACATAATACTTATATAAACAATACAGCCAGTCTAGTGGCGGGAATCAATGCTCGGGGCGTCACGGTGGCATGCGCCAGCGATCCCGTGGCGTCCTTGTGCGACGATGAGGGCACCGCTGTGTTTTAGTGGGTATTCTGACTTCGCAGTCAGCGAGTCCCACATACCCATCGCCTTCGGGTGGCGGGATGCGTAAACGCATTTCACAGCGTCAAAAAAAAAGGGGGCGGGAATCGAACCACAACCCTGGAGAGGAAAGCAGTGTCACTGCCAATTGCGCCAACTATTTGTTTTAAATGAAAAAAATTATCTACATTTTTACTATATAATACAGAACAGATTTTAAAAATTCTTTCACAATTAGAGAGCTATTAAGTCTAGAAATCCCTACCAATATTATAAATGTGAAATGTTAGTTTATTTGTTACGCTTTCATGCGAAAACTACTTTCATAGACTAATTAACATAAATACCGACCAGTTTAAGACATTATTCAGAACTCGAGTAAAAATCCAAAAAATAACAAACACATCAGAGCTTATTTATGTACATATACATATATATATTTGTGTGTGTTTATTATAATCTCCCAAAGTTCATTGAACTTTTTGTCTATTAGAAGTTTTATTAAAGAATATCGTCAAATAAATCTCCAGCTATGAGATTCCGATATTTTTCTGTGGTTGATTAATTGAGTCATCTTCGATTCATGACATTCTGTGATTGTAAAGGTCAAATTTTTTATGATTGCTAATATGTATACTAAAACAAAGATTGAGTTTGTGTGTTTGTACGTGTCAATAGTATTTTTTATTTAAATGCCTGTATTATGGAGTATTATAGGTTATATAAAATATCACACTACGACACACAGAATAAAAAATCAGTGGACTTTTTCAAATCGAATTGTTCCTTAGTCTAGAATATAGTATAACTAGACAACACGCTCGGTTCCACCCTCATATATATGTATGGTTGCTCTATACTCGTATATCATTTATCAATTATAGTCTACATTTAGATCTTAATTTTAATATCTTCCCTCAAACGTCATCTTTTGGACTCTGTGGACAAGCATCTGTGTAGCGCCCTCTCTGTTTCCAGCTTCAACAAGGGCAAAAGCTATTAAGAACGTCTCCGTAAAAATAAATTCGAAATAACCGACATCAGTAAAAGTAACGTAACTTTTTACAGCCTTAAGTAATTCCTATGGTTTTTGAAGAAAAAAATCGTGTAAAAAAAAAACAGAGAGAAAATGCTTTTTAAGTAAAGACGACTTACCGACAGTCATGAAGAGCAGCTTGCAGCCAGGTTCGAAGTGGTACTTGGAGGGCTCCGTGTAGTGCAGCCGGTGGTATATCAGATCGTAACCTTTCAATGACTTCCCTGGTAGACACGCGAACTCTCTGGAGATAATAGGCATTTGTTACAATTTGTATTATTTAGATTTTAAGACAATCAAGGTACAGTTAGCTTTGAGTTTATATATGTTAATTTCCTTAAAAATTCTCTAACAATAAGACAGGGATGTTAAAGATACGACCCGCAGGCCGTATCAATTTATAGCTAGATTCTAGCTATTTATTAGTTTACTAGATAAAAGATCTAGATAGCAAACTAGTTAGATCTACCGTTAAACATAGGCTAGTTATGTCACAATGTGGCCAATTCTGTTAAATACAATGTCTAAAAGTCTAAAGTTTAGAGATTGTATTTGAGTTGGACACCCCTGCTCTAAGATATACTTTTTTTTTTTTTTTTTAATTCTTTATTTTAAAAAAAATAGGAGGTTTTGTCACGCAGTGACCACGTCACCTCCATCGTTCTTAACTAAATCAACAACGTCGTTTTAAATATATTAGGACTAATTTATATACATTTCTAGCTTCTTCAGAAGTTGGTGAAGCCAAGATACTGTTGAATACCCCCACATTATTTAAATTATATTCCGGGTACTGCATAAAAAACAAGCTTCTTTCAGCTTCGATTCGCACACATTCCATTAAAACATGATATGTATCCTCTAATCGGTTGCATTCTGTGCACAATGGCGAATTAGATTTCTTCATTAGGAAGCCAATTCTATTCAATGGAATGTGTCCGGATCGAAGCCTATGTGCTGTGATGACCTCTTGTCTACTCAAACCTGTATCAACAAACCAGGGACCCCGCGATAAAACTGGTTGAATAGTTTTGTACCATATTCCTTTGCTTAAGGATCTTTCGTCGAAATTTTCCTTCCACTCCTTCCAACACATATCTTTTAACGAGCCCAGTACTTCCGAAAAGTATGGTACGCAGTGTAATTCTATTCCTTCTACTATTGCATTTCGAGCTAAGTTGTCCACTTTTTCATTCCCCGGAATGCCGACATGTGAAGGTATCCATTGCAGTATCACTTTTCTATTTTGTGCAATCATTTCATACATAGACTGCATTATAGAGTAAGCTATCGGAAATCCTCGAACTGTCGAGGCGCAGCGAGCCACGTGCTGTAGTGCACTTTTCGAGTCCGACAAAATGACTATATCCTGACCCGGAGTATCAGCAACATAAGACAAAGCGTCTGCTATGGCAATTAATTCCGCACGCATTACTGAGACATTTGACGTAATTTTGAAGCAAGCCTGACTGTTATTCTGAGCATCATAAAAAGCTGCACCTACACCCGACAGATCTTTGGAACCGTCTGTAAAAATTTTATAAAATTTACTATAGCGATCTTGTATGAAATGATTACACTTATTGGCTAATAAACTATTGCTATAATTATATTTAGATTCAACGATACCATCAATGTTTGGTTGAATAGCTTTCCCAAGATCCATATTACTAACCCAAGTCTGAAGAGAAAACATTTCTAATTTATCACTCTTATAAACCCGTTTATTTTTTAAAGCTTGATGTAAGTGCAGGAGCAGGGGTTTCTTTTTATGTCTCCAATAGCTATTGTTGATTCGATTTTCTAAATTATCAAATAAATAACACACATCTTTACTACTTAACGATTTACATTTTAATAAATACTTTCCTGCCAAATATTTTCTACGAACACTTAGAGGCGGTAAGTTTAATTCGCATTCCATAACATGAATAGCTGTAGTTTTAATAAAACCGCCTATTATTCGCATACATTGGTTCTGTATTACATCAAGTTTGTTCAAAAGAGTCTTACTACATGAATCATAAAAAAAACTGCCATAGTCTAACCTACTTCTAATAATAGCTATGTACAAACGGCGTAAGTGCGCTGGGTGTATTCCCCACCCCGATCCCACTAAAACTTTAAAGATATTTAAAAACTTTGTAACATTTTCTATAATTATTTTAATGTGTTTTGACCATTTCAACGACTTATCCAACCACATTCCTAAATATCTAACACTGTCCACCAACTGCAAATCACGATTTCCCAGAGTAAGGTATATTGGCTCCCGTCTCCATCCTCTTTTGAAAATGCACACTTTACACTTAGAGGGAGATATTTCTAAACCCAGATTTGAAAGTAACTGTGATAAAACGTTTAATGCTATTTGTAATTTTTGACTACACACCTCTGCATTTATACCGGTCGTATACAGGACAAAATCGTCTGCATATTGGGACATAAACACGTTTTTAATATATCTAGAAACATGTAATGTAGCCAAATTAAAAAGGAGTGGCGAAATAGGATCACCTTGCGCCAAACCACGGCCTGTAGAACGACACATGATACCATCATTTAATTGTATAGTAAGCCGTCTTTCTATAAGAAAATTCCACAAATATGTGCATATTTTAATTCCTACTCTAAGATATACTTAACTATATAATTTGATTGACCCCTTGGCGTAATTGACAGTGACCCTGCTCTCCGCTCCAGGGTCGTGTGTTGGGTTCGCGCCCTAAGTATAGGTGTAATATGTATGTACTATTTCTATATGTAAGTTTATTATAATATATTATATACTATTCATATATGTATGTGTATATCAATCGACTGTTACCTAAAACACATGCATTAAGTTGCCTACCTTATTGTGTATATTAAACACGCTATTACTTACTACACTTATTTATTTACTTTTTTTTACTAAATAAATAAACGCCTCACACTTGGCCCCCCAGCAGTATGATATGAATCTTGTGTACGTAAAACATAGAAGCACAAACGCCCAGACCACGACAAACCGTGTATAGAAATATATGTCACGCGCGGGGATTGAACCCGCAACCGCTGGCGCATAAACCATTTGCTATGATAACTGCGCCAATGCGTCAAATAAAATAAAATAAAATGTTTCTAGACATTATGATAAAAATGTAGACCAGCCAACTCTGTACATTAAGCATTTATTTTTTAATAATATTTTTCTAACGTTAAAGATTATAATGGTACACTTCTCTGCGTTTTAAAGCCCGATTCGAACTTGACCTTTTTTTTTTTTTTCAAATACCAAAATATAAACAACTCTAATCTCTTTTTTTTTAATTTATGAACACGCTTTAACATTTATTATTTTTATGAGATTACTAATGAGAATTCAACAAATACAAATTAATATTAAAAATAAGATTAAGTCAATTTAGATATTTCCATAAAATATTTTTGAAATATAAATCGAACTGAATCAGCCTGTAAACGTCCCACTGCTGGGCCACTGTCTTTTCTCAATATAGAAGACGTGTTGGAGCTTAAGTCACATTATTTGCCTACCATGAGTAATGAATTAATGATCTATCAGGTGTCTATGATAACAACCGACTTTACGTTTTTTACGAGGCACGGTGGGGAGACCCACAAGGACGTACATCCAGACCAGAAACAAAAATTTGTACAAACACAAATATCTTACCCGAGCGGGAATCGAATCCGCGAACGCTGGCGTTAAGGTGAATACTCGCACCACTACACTAGAACGGTTGACGTTTGAAGTACAAATATTATATTTTTACAGATTATTGAAAAATGCTATATTTCGTGATATTGACAGCCCTAATATTGCCCAAAATTAACTTGTCCATATTTTATTTGAATTTTTTACTTCTACCGTCAAATTAGTTATGTCGTGATTGATATTCAAAGGAAAAAATTCCCATTAAATTTATAATAAACTGTCTAGAAACATACAAAAAATTCACAGACCATTATAATTATATAGTATCTACAAAACTTTTGAAATAGTTAACAAACGAAATTAATGCAAAATCGCGAACACACGATAGCATAATTGTTATGTAAATCGATCTTTACATAATTATAAAAGGTAGTATTAATGTAGTTTACAATTAACAATTATTCGTATTCAAATGATTACAAACTTTGACCTTTACCATATTATCGGAATTAGAATCGGGCTATTTTCCTTTTTTTTCTTTCCTCATTGTTTTTGGACTTAATATACAGAAAAACAAAGTCAGGACATATTAAAACATCCAAAATGAACAAATATATTTATTAATTAAATAATAAGTTGTACTAATTTGTAACCTATAACATATTGTATTGTGGTTAAACATTTAGTAAATATAGTTTTTCTTTGTTAATATAAATACACGTTTTCATACATCTAGAGCAGAAGGCACTGCACTGCCAACTACGCCAACGGGCCAGTCAAATATTTGTGGTCGGGGTGTTTGTGTTTATATTGTGCATTTCTGGTGCCAGACACAACATTTAAATTTCTCGTTCACCGGAAGGAAGTTAGCATAGAACCTTTTCTTTTTTTAATAAATTATATGCCAATTAATTGCCCCTTAAATGCTCCCCCAGAATCCGCATTTGCTCCAAATTCTGGATTCAGAGGATTCTATTAATTTAGTGTTAGATTAATTAGTTTCTACTAATTTATTGTTTATCTTACGTTCGGATAAAAAATAAGGAAAACTTCATTATAAATATGTCATGAATTTCATAAAATTAATGGTATTGACATTTATTTAATTAACTTCAAAAAATTCTAACTTGGATTATTTTTTACCTAAATAACGTTTTAATAGTCTAATATGATGACCAAAATAACATTTGTAAATATATGTTTAAATGTATTTCTAGATCTCGTTTTTATCTAAAATACATATCTATGTATATGCTAATTAGTTGAATATACACTTTGTTTATAAGTGTAAAGGTTATACTAGAGCAATCAAAACAAAAATAAATTGATAAAAATATCTAATGTTGTCAATACTATACTCGTATATATATATATAATAAAGTTTATCTCACACATAAATTTTTGATATTTACATAAGATATGCTATCAGATACTTTATTAACAGGAAGATTTTTTCAGCAGGAGGTAAAATAGGCCCCTGTTTCACCTCAACTAATAAACTACAACGTTTTAGATTCACAGGTTGCGAATAAAAATATCTGACAGATAAAGAGGAGTTCCCTGGTTAAAAAGAAATATAATATATCATTAAGTTTTATATGTTTGACACCGTTATAATTACGTCATTAATTTACTGTATTGTATCAGCCTGTAAACAACCCACTGCTGAGCGAAGGCCTCTTCTCAATATAGAAGAAGGATTAGAGCTTAATCCACCACGCTGCTCCACTGCGGGTTGGTGAATAATTTCCCTATTATGAGTAACAATCGTTATCACTCCGTAGCCAAATTACTTTAAAAATACTACCTCTAGTGTTTTTTTCCTATTGATAAAAAAATTCTTACCAATATAAAAACTTTGCGTTTGGTTAAGTGGATAAGGTTTAACTAGTTAATTTCGACCCCAAGGGATCGATAGCGACCGCTTTGGGAAACCCCTGATATAAAGAATTATCATAATGTGTTTAAAATATAAGGTAACTCTAATGTATTTATATTAATAAGAATAGAAGTTGGGGAAGAATGGTTATAGTAACCTACCCTTAAAAAACAGATATATGCCATCGTGGACTTTTCTGTAGACCTATAAAAGAGGAATATCCCATCATCATTGTTTTGTTATACCTCAAAGGGATTAGGCAACGTTTTCGATGAAAGCTCCCAGGGGCGGATTGACTTATTAAGACATTATTAATAATTTTAATTAATTAATTTACACTAAACCTTAAAAAATTTACACCTAAACCTTCCTTATCAATCACTCTGTCCATGGGTGAAAATTACATGAAAATCTATTAAATAGTTTTTGAGTTTATCGTAAACAGACAGACGCAGCGGAATATTTGTTTTATAATATGTAGTGATAACTACTTTTAATAAAAGTTTAACAGGTCTGATTGTGTACATAGAAGACATTTTTAAAATGTGTCTGTTCGTTTGTCTGTCTGTATCTTGGCCGCACATCACGCCGTCACAACTGAATGAATTAGAATAAAATTTAGTACAATTTCAATCCATACCCTTTATTCATATGCCTCTAATAAATAAATTAGACATAGGTGAAACCGCGTCGTACGTCAAGTATTAAAGTTTGTACAAGTATTTAAAGGGCAATACTTGTAAAAATATATTGTATATACGTAAAAGTCCTTCAACCGTCCTTTAGTATTTTAAGGACAAGCCCTATCTAGCTATTCGATCATCCCCGGTCCCTCGTCACTGATTTACGACATATATTAAAATTACTTTTATACATATTAAATATTAAAATGGTCGCAAAAATATACGTGAAACATTTTCTCGTTGATCTTATGAAGGATCTTCTAAAATTAGGTATGTAATTGGTATTAACACAGAGCTACTAATAGACTAACTCTATACACGACTTCGTTCACGATTTTATATTCTGACTTTTATCCAATCTCCCAAAGAAATCGTACTGAATTTTGGAATAAGGTGTCTTAGTTCGTAGTTTAAACTCAAGTCAAGTTTAATTTAAATTTTTACAGCAATTTGAGCGTAATGCGCGGCCAAGATACGTATAGACAGACAGACAGAAAGATAAAAATAAAACAAAATATCTACAATATTAGTTTTATTACAAGTTATATAGGTACATTAGATGTACTATACGATTTCACGTTATGTCTTATAATGAAGCAAAAAAATTTGTTTTTTTACTTAAAAACTCTTAGGGCCTGTTTCATGGATTGCCGATAAAGCTATCTGTCGTTTAACTGTGATTTATGACATTTTTTCATGATCAAACTCCACGTCTTATCTGTCAGATATATATAATTCGTAATCTGTGATTTATTCGTGTTCGTGTGTACCCTAGGGTCCTGTTTATCCTTCTGCCGATAAAGCCTATCAGTAGGTAACTTATGTGCGAGATAAATTTTATCAGAAACCCGCGAAACAGGCCCTTGATGGGCACCATTATTTACAGGCTCGATTTGATAAATTATTATTTTGTAAGACTTTATTTAGAAAGGGTATAATATTATTTATAAAAAAAAACTTATAAGTATGGTATTAAGTATTAACTACCTCAATTTTGACAAACATACATTTTGAGCGAAATTTATACAGCTAGTATCAAAAATAAACAACAGACAACTGTTCTGCGTAGTGGTGCGAGTACTCGCCTCAACACCGACGATCATGTGTTCGATTCACTCTCGGAGCAAATATTTGAATTTGTGTAAATATTTGTTTCCAATCTGGGTATATTATTCTTGTGGGTCGGCTCACCGTGCCTCGGAGAGGTCTCAGCTGTTATCACTGACACGTGATAGCGATTTTGACTCATGGTAGTGAAATTATCCGCCGACCCGCAGTGGAGCAGCTTAAGTTCCAACCCTTCTCGTGTACGGAGAATAGACCTTTGCCCTTATCAGCCTGATTTAGTCATCTTTAGAAATAAATGGACCAATGAACTGAATAAACTACTTAAGTGATAGGATTAAGCACTACTAAGTTACCCGACATACATATATCTATCTATATTAGTAAACGCTGCATAAAAAGCGGCAGTTACTTAATCACAAGGAACTTGTTAGGATAATTAAGCTAGATTCACACTAGACTTTTCAGTTTCTTGCGAATTCTCCGTAGAATGAGCATTCTGATTAGGTTAAGTATAGCTTATTATTTATTAGTATTAGTAAATTATTTCAATATTTGTTAGAATTTAGACTAGGTTTTTAGTCGTATGAGGAATCCTCACTGCACCCTCAGCGCTACTATGGGGGATTTTTATGTCGAACCACTAAGAATCCCCCAGAAGAAGAAGAGTAGCGAGTAGAGTAGCTATAGCATGAGGTATGAGGTCTGTGGCTTTTGTGATTTTATATCAATCCTCATATTGATACTGCGCGTAACGACATTATCATTGTTTATTTCGTTCGGTGATATAATTATGGAGCTACCGAACTTTTGAAAAAAAAAAATATCTTTTTCACCATCAAAATCAATTTTGTCTGTCAGATATTATTATTTGCGACCTGTGAATCCAAAAGTTGTAGTATGTTAGTTGAAGTAAAACAGGACGTAATGGCCGGCTTTACCTCATGCTGAAAGTTATAACCTATCAGTAACTTATATGTCAGATAAACTTTATCAGCGCCTTTAAAACAAATATTACAAGCAAATATACAAAAAGTCCTGATATATTTTCAATACATTTAAATTTTTAAATAGTAGTGAGACGTCTTTACGAACAACGTTAAAATTTGAAGTCTAATAGTGCATACTACTTATAGCAACTCTTAGCTTTTGTATTTTCTAGGGCGAGCAAAGAGGTTTCCAACGTAGGCATTGCCCACCTTCACCACCCCACCTTGTTTCCACCCTCCATGGCAACGTTAATGTTAAAAAAAGCACAACGTTTTTAAGCTCAAAAATAGGAAAAAACAGTACATATATATGCCATAAATTTCCTATCGAGCTTGCAATATACCTATTTGTACTTTATTAGTGTAATGTGAATGTCCTTGTATTTTTTTGGTTAATCAGTCTCAACTTGGCATTCTCTTGAGCCAAACACGTTTCTTGATTAATAGCAGATAATATATGCAAATTACTTCGTACCAATCTGAACGAACTGGTTTTATACACGAGTGGTGAGTAGATGACCCGCGCGGTATCGCACACCTTGACGTTTATAGATATTTCTCTCCTATAATTCGTAGCATTAGATAATTTTTCAAATACTTAAAACCTGTTACTATTTTCTGAAAATAAATAAACTATTGCCTTATTAAATATAATACTAGCTATCTAAATCACGTCAGAGTTTTAAGATAAAAATTGCCTATACGTTAGTCTGAATCTGCAGCTAAAAGCAGTTTAAGTTCCGAGTTTGATAGCGATTGGTCCAATATTTTTTGCGTCAAAGAGTTAACCATCACCTATACATTATTTTACCAATTCATAAATCCATTCAGTCTCAGAAACAATGGCCTTTTATTTATTTATTTATACAATATAATTAAAATTATATTTTCTCTCTGCTGCATCAGCAACACGTTAGTGTGCACTGGAGCAGAAATCAGAATAGAGAATTAAGTTCCAATCCTTCTTCTAAATGGAGAGGAGATCTTAGCTCAGCAGTAGGACGTTTCCAAGATATTTCAATTCCCTTCAATAGTATTAATATCATACCGCATTACTTAAATATCCTTTTTTTTTATAGATAAAAAAACGTGTCAATGGGAAAACCCATAGCGCCAATAGCTAAGTCGATGAATATTCCATACTTGTGAAATCATTATTGTAAGATAAATATGCGTCAGGTACCTATAATTAAACAAACATGCTCATGTTAACTCATTTCTAGTTGTAGATTAATGTAAATAAATATCTCTTAGATCTAACTGTATTTAGTAGGAATCAAATTCTAATTGTATACATTGAATAATAGTTACGCTTGCAGATTTACATGCTTACTCTAGATTAATATATATAATTATATGTATTAATCCAGAGTCATCACAGTCATACCACTATGTGCATGTGTATTAAAATCGCAAAATCAACTTTTAAGAAGAAAAAAAAATAGGCTATAAAACATCATGCTATGATCTATAGGAGTGAAACAACACTTTTAATAAGCATAATAACCTGTACTTGTCCCGAATAAAAATATTTCTCAATAAAAGAGATATTGGAACTTGTTAATGAATTATAACTAAGACACATACACTTTATGTCTTCCCCAAGAGATCCCAACTGAGGTACAGTGGAAAGACAATACACCCAAACTAGAAACAAATATTTGCACAAATACAAATATCTGCTATGAGTGGGAATCAAAATCGCGACCGCCAGCGTTAAGGCGACAACTTACACCAATATATCAGACCGTTTGTCATTTTAATTGGAAATATAAGATCTCTACAGATTTTATCTGGCGTCAGTGACCTTTTTAATGTTTTAAACAGGTTTTAAATATAGCTCCATATGATAGTTTAAAATATAATCCACTTGATAGGTAATAAAAACTCGATTTAGCATTCTAATTTATAATATTAGCTATGGCTATATTTTATAGGTATTATAAAATTTTTTGAGTCTGTAGTCAGTTTTATACGAGTAAACTAGAATATTAAAATTTTGCTATACTAGTATTGTTGCAGAAGAGTTGTTTATCTTTTAAATTAAAAAATATTTTGTTGTGGAAACTGTTTATTGGGGAAGATTATGAGTTATAAAACTTTATGCTGTGACTAATTGTAGATAGCAGTAACTAATAACTATACCGGTAAAACTGGGTATACTATGAAAACTATTGTGTTACGTCTTGAACAGATTCAGGACTTAAAAAAATTATAAAACAGAATGTTGTAATTAAATCCGTATTAGTATAAAGAAAATAGAAATGAACTGGTGCAGTGGTCATGGCACCTGACTGAAGCAATAGCAATTGCAAGTTTGATCTCTGCACATGATTAATATTGCTATAGGCTAGACAAAAGATTGTTATAGTCTGGATATTTGTGCTTGTGTGTTGTGTGTGTTTCCTGATCCCGGACACAATATTAATATCTACAAGAGGTCCTTGAGTGTGAGGTATTTATAAATGTTCCTTGGTAAGAACCTTGAAATGGTTATAAAAGGATTAATAAATTTCCATAAACAAATGATTAACAATTGTAATTTATTATAAATTAAGGCAATAAATTCACAGCTAAGTAAACAAGTGTAAGAAATAATATACATTCTCAATAATATAAACTTCAATGTCAATTGAAATTCCCGTTTACCTTTGCACTCAAGTAAACAACGTAACATGTACACTTTTGTATAATATAATAATTTTATAACACAATTAAACCATCAATTCTTTTTTTTTTCTTTCTAATAACTTTGAATATAAAATTCCTGTTAACCTTTGCACTCGAGTAAACGACATAACATTTACACTTTTGTATAAATTATAATAATTTTATAACACAATTAAACTATAATTTTTTTTTCTTTCCTATAACTTTGAATATAAAATAAGATTAAGAGAGAAGATAATGGTAAATTTAAATATTAACATATCTACTGATTAAAAAAAAGGCATCAAAATGTTAAATAATAAAATCACCCTTGCAAGTTGCAAGCTCTAGTCAATGACAAAAAAAAGAGGCAATCATCCCAAAATATAAAACTTAGAATCGAAATTTGAAGCTCTGTTTTTAAGTTTAATATAAATACATAATTATATTGCTTGCTTAATAACCTAAAATTAATTCATGATTGTGGAGTTGTGACACACACACACATATATATAATATCTCTTTTTTTTAATGTACTTAGATGCTATGTTATTTATTGCTTCATTTAATTACTTCGTTTTGCATAAATACTTTTAAATCATTATTTTAAAATCATTTAGACTGAAAAGAAAAGAACTAGTAACAAAAGCTATATTTTGAGTCATTTATTTTAATACTTAATTATGACAGT
Source organism: Euphydryas editha (assembly GCA_036937285.1). NCBI lineage: Eukaryota > Metazoa > Arthropoda > Insecta > Lepidoptera > Nymphalidae > Euphydryas > Euphydryas editha. Next base: position 2,934,362 of record JAUPFZ010000019.1, on the reverse strand, counting down.
TCTATTTTTATATCACCTATGTATTCTAAATTTATCGGCTTACAAAGTAATATGTTACAAAAGTTAATTCATTGTCCTCTATATGTAAACTTTACGGCATTTTATTTTATTATAGGTTTAATATGGTTAATCTTTGTGATATATTTTATAATTTAACCTTTTTTTATTCACAAATATATGAATTTGTAATTATACTTACAATGCCTCTACAGACGGTTGAAGCTCTTCGGATGTAACGATTCTATTTTCAAACATCTCCGGAGTATTTTTCCTAAGGTTGTAATATTTTTCTATACACGATTTAATTTTTTCCACTTCTCCGTAACAAGCGTTATAGAATAACAGCAATTGTTTATCCGTAAGATCCTTTGGCACATATTTTGATTTGTCTAACTTTTGAGTCCACTCTTTTATGTGATCGAAATCGGCTTGTGAAAATATATCCAAAGAACGGACTGCCTCGTCATAGTCATATTCTAAATCAACGACCATTTTTTATTATTATAATTAATTATTATCCGATAATATACGCGAAGTGTTAATAAAAAGCGATACACCCAACCTTTTCACTGTTAATTTGACAACTGAAGTGATTTGCTTGCCATCACTTGCCATTGCGTGTTATAGAATTGATCGCTTTGCACAGGGTTGCCATTACTGTAATCGTAAACTCCTTATAATCGCTTCTTTCAAGAAATGATGTTTCTAAAGAGCTCGTTAATAATAATAGAACGAGGAAATTCTTTTCGTATTTTGTATGTATTGAAGAAAAATCTCTTTGGTTGTGCTGTTTGTATCTGGCTGGTATTAGTATCAATAAATATCATCGTCATCATCATAATATCAGCCATTGGATGTCCACATTTGTACGTAGGTCTCCCTCATCGACCTCCAGAACAACCGGCTCGAAGCAGTCTCCATCCAACGGCTTCCGGCGACACTCCTCAAGTCGTCTGTCCATCTTGCTGACTGCCGTCCGACGCTGCGCTACGTGGTCTCCACTCGAAAAACTTCCTGCTCCATCGGCAGTCAGTTCTTCGACCTGTGTACCCTGCCATTTCAGCTTGCAAATCTATTGGGCTATGTTGAGAACCTTTGTTCTTCTACGGATCTCATCATTTCTGACTCTCTAAGGTGAGTGATGTACTCGCCATTTATATTGATGCCGTATTCTTTGCATTCCAGAAGCTTGAAAGCGTCTTTCAGTCGAGTCTCTCAGGCGAGAGCGGGATGCCGCGATCGGTGAATGGGAGGGGTGGCTCTAGCGTCCAAGCGCGGGACACCGGACGATTGAGGCGGTTCTACCGGTCCTCCGGCAGTGGTTGGATAGACGGCATGGCGTCCTAACCTGCTATGCCACGCAGGTCCTCTCGGGGCACTTCTTCGGGGGATACCTGTGTCCGGTCGCCGGGAGGGGCAAGGAGGAGCCAGGAGTACATGCTGGAGGTGTGTCCGGCTTGGGAGGAGGAGTGCGAGGAGCTGAAACGTGTTGTGGGGGCAGACCTTTCGCTGTCGGCTGTGATTTCCGCCATGGTCGCCAGCGAAAGATGCTGGGACGCCGTCCTCGCTTTTTGTGAGCGGGTTATGACGCAGAAGGAGGCGGCCGAGCGGGTGAGGGAGGACCCTACCGACCTCCCCCTCCACCGCAAAAGGACCGGACGTCGGAGGCAGGCGTACGATCGCCGCCTTCCCCCTTAGCACCAGGCAGAGGGCGGTCGACTTGCGGAAGTCTGAACAAATTGGAAAACAATCTGGTCACATCTGACCGGGTAGGCGCGTGCGGTGTCCGCCGCGCGCCATCCATTGTAAGCCAATAATGGCATGAGTCTGATGAAGCACGCCGCCGGGGTTTGCAGATGAATCCGGATACCTGCAACCCCGCCATAGGCGACGAAAGTCGACACCGTGTGGTTTTAGTGGGTAAATTGCCAGCTTACGGCAGGAGTCCCACATAACCCGGTTGTTCCCCAGTGGCCGGGTATGCGTAACGCATTTCCACACGTAAAAAAAAAGCGTTGTCAGTCTGGGTATTTTAATGTCAAAGATGCAGCTCGCTCTGGTCGCCCTCACACGGATATATTTGATGCCATTTTTGAAAAGATTGGTATATGAGTGTTTGCGACATAGAAGAGGAATTGCGGATTGACCACAAAACAGTTTTAACCCATTTTAAAAAATCTGGCTATACAAAAAAGCTCGATATTTGGGTTCCATGCGAGCTTACTGAAAAAATCTTTATGGTCAATTTCTGCTATGATGATATGGATAATCTTTTTATTTTATTATATCCGAATTTCTGTGCCCCGCTAACGGACTTAAAAACTCAATTCATAGGGATGATGGATTACCATATTCTTGTATTTTAAGTCTTATGGTAAGGACTTTTTCTAGACATAGCAGATCATCTTCTTTATATAAAAAAAAAGTCTCTCTTAAAGCTATATAAGTATTTTAAAACCAGGGAAATAAACTTCTTAGATTGTAATAGTTATCTACCTATTACCATGCCTTTTTTTCTCAGGGCTTTATTCATAATAATCTGCCTTCTTCTTACTCTCTGCATGTAAAGGAATGACGCGATCCGTAACAAATGATATTTGACTTAATATCATAGCTTAATATTGTTTTATATTACAAATATGAGAATTAGTTTCAGTTACACTTCTTTCATACGTACTTCCTTGATCCTTCCTTGATGGTTCCACGGCGCCATTAAAAGGAAATGATAACGAACGACCGTTCGTTCACGACACGTTCGCTTTGCCATTTGAACAGAGCCAACGAAACCCATTCCTTGGGTCGGTCTGTCCGCAACATATATTAAAGTAATATTTCTATCGTCCGCAACATAACTTGGCTTGTTTTTTGTGTATTATTACTATAACTTCTGAGAAGGTTTACTATATTTTATGTAAAGTTATTAATAAAAATATGTTTATAGCCTACTAGATATTAATATTATCTAACTTAATTATTTTTTAACAAAAAATTTACAATGGATTCAGATTTAGGATTCATGGATGTTTCGTAAGTTCGATACATATTAAAATATATTATAGGTAAGTAAATATTTATTTTATCAATTATATTCATTTTCTTTTACAGACGAAGCAATCTTGTAATAATTACTAACAAAAATCGGATTATGAGGTTTTTTAAAATATATACCGAATCCATTATCTTTATAGCCACGTGTCTTATTTTATGTCCAATTACAGTAATTGGAAATAATAATGTAAGTGCCTAAATTGTCCAAAGTATATATCGTTTTCGTTTTATTTACCTAGTTACTTTTTAATAAATTTTTTCCAGGCATATTTGAGTTTTTATGTATTTCTCGTATGTGCAGTACTCTGGGTAGGCAATATTTATCACCCAGCCGTTATTTCACTATTACCTGTCGCCTTTTTCACAATTACTGGAGCATTCGATAGAAAATTGATCAATGCAGTAAGGATTTTCTATATATTTTCACTACAATATGAATAAAAGATTTTAAAGAACTTATGACAAATATAATACTTACCTAGGTACTGAACAAAAACACAGTTACAGCACTATTTAGCTTCGCAAAATTTAATGTAGGTATCGTATAATTGAATCCCATTAACTGTACAATATATTTTACATATACTAATACATAATTTTAATTTTGCATGAAATAATTATAAATAAGATGCATATTTAATTATTTACATACATCATTATATACATAATTGAAGAAGCGTGAAATTAATACATCTTTAAGCTTACGAGATAATTGATTCTACCCGTAATTAATACAATCGTATTAAAATTGTTTTAAAACTGTAAATTATATACTTGGGTACCTACTGACCTCGGTACATGGTGTTTGATAAGTTTATCTGATTTGCTATAAACAAGGATTTATTTTTTTATTTATATTTATTCTGTGATTATATCATATAATTTATCATATAATTTATATGTATATTTATGTATATAAACTGCCTTAATAAACTTTACATTTTTTATCATGTTAACATAGGTTTTTAAGCCATTAACTTGAAAATTAAATCTCATGCAACAAAAATATTGTGATTACATTCACACCTTCCAAAAGTACATTTTGGCCTGCTCAAGCTCACTCGACGCCTTCTAGGAGTGAAGCAGCAATCACAAAATTCTAAACAATGTAAAATTGTATTAAACATTCCGTTGTTTCAAAACAAAAAATTCATCTCACAGATACTCATTCGTAATTCAGTGCTGGATTGCTTCGGCGTGATGGTGATCATCATCGCAATTGAAAACAGCCTGCTCCACAAAAGGATTGCTATCAAAATATTGTTACTTTTTGGCTGTTCTCATTATAAGTAATGTATCACTTAGCAATGAATATATTAAACTCGGCTATAGACTTTATTAAACAAGTATAATCCGTCCATCCGAACTAATGAAATGGGATTTTTGAGGACTTCACAGTAGTTTTAGTTAATTTAAAACTTATTATTATTAGTTAATTTAAAATTTAGTTATTAATTTTTTTCATGTTCCGAAAGACATTCCGAAACATTTTCAGTCTTACACAGTGCCATCACTACGCAGTCAAGCATAGTGGTAGATTAAGCTCGAATCCTACTACCTGAAAAACGAGTTACCCAGCATCGGGTATTTACAAATTGTTATAGTTAAATAAATTAACGCCTCACACTCCACTCTTCTCCAGTGGAATGAGAATTCTGTGTCGGTCCAGCAACACACAATACAAGCACAGACGCCAAGACCGCGATAAGCATGTATGACCCATACAGATCGCTGGCGTTAAGGAACTAGAACTACTACTAAAATTAGAAAAAACTAGAACGGTTGTCATAAGTCTGATACCAAAATAAAAATTAAAAACATTTTTTTGTTTGTTCCCTAAAACAAGAAATAATTTCTGAGCCAATTATATTCACCATTTATTAAAAGTTAAGTTCTGTTCTCTTACTGTTCTCTTATATTTACGCGAATATTACTCATTTAATTAAAAGTCTAATCGGATTTTATCGTGTTAAATGAGTTAAGTTCTGTTTCAGAATAAGTTTCCTTCTATTTTTCTGCACGATGGCGCTGTCCATGTGGTTTACTAACTGCATGGCGTGTGGCCTTATGATGCCTCTGGTAAAAGCTATTTTAGGAGAACTCGAAAAGGTTTTTATATAAATAATAATCTATATATAAATATAGTAATTTAATAAATTTTAGCTTCTTTCAATTAATTACATTGACATTTAGATAAATTTAAAATAATATAACACTTTTGTATTTTAATGTACTGGTATACGTTTTGTACTAACTCATGATTCTTATGAAAATTTCATTTCTTATTGTATTTTAATGACTTTACAGTATTGTCTTTGACCCAGTTCTTGTACAAATTATCATAATTTTAATGCTTAAACGAAAGTAACATTTACTTTAGCAACGTATAGACCCTTCAACCTTGAGACCTGTTTGCGAAAGGACGTATTGCCAAAACTCTAAATTTTTATTTGCTTAATCATCGAATAATAGCTTTTCAGTGATTGCAAGTAAGATCAGTTTTCTATAAATACAAAACGTGTAAATAATATTGTACACAAAAGGCGAAGTATAGTATATGCAATATTAGAAGAAGCAATATTGGAACAAAATGATAAGATCTCCTAACAAACAATATGGATCCGAATCAGACATCGCCGGTACAGCGAAATCCTCAGCTTTGGAATCTAACATAACTTTAAGAAAGAACGAACGGAAAAGAAAACATGGCGAAGAACTTACCGATATGTTTCAAGATTTTAAGGACGACATTAAGGGCACATTGCAGACATGGAAGTTGGAATTTGAACAGGAACTCAAAAACCTTAATAAGCTGTTTGTTAATGATATAAAGGAAGAGCTAAATAAGCTATCGTCAAATACTGATGACCTTAAACGCGAGGTTGCAGGAATAAGTCGCGATTTCTCAGTTATCAAAGAAGAATTTTTATCATTACGTTCTTCTGTGGAGTTTACAAGCACACAGTATGATGATATGAATACAAAGTTATCTGCCTTCTCTAATGATATAAAAAAAATTAAAGCAATGGAAACAGAGCTGATTGAAGTTAGAAATCAATGCCGGGCCCTGCAGGAAATTTTAAATATAAATGATCAAAGGGACAGACTTCTCAATCTAGAATTTGTGGGTGTACCTGAGACAAAGGAGGAAGACTTACATGATTTGACTATGAAAATTGCACAAGCAGCTAATGTCACCATAAATAGTTGCGACATAATACAGGCCAATAGGGTATCACCGCGTGTTAAGATGCAAGGTCGCACGAGATCCATAGTTGTCAAATTCCGATCAAGATTGATAAAAGACAATATATTTTCTGGAGCACGCAAAAATCGTATTACAACAAAAACTTTAGATATACCAGGAAATCCTATGCCTGTGTTTGTAAATGAACACCTGACTCCTTATAATAAAACTCTTCTAAAAAAACTTAAGGCTGTAGCCAAAGACAAAGCAATTCAATATGTATGGACAAAAAACGGAAGGATCTATTCGAGGAAAAACAATCTGAGTCCAGCTGTACATATACAAACAGAAGAGGACATGGTGAAGCTGAAATAACTCTAATGCGTTATAATTTAAAAATAATACTTGTTTTATGTGTTAATTTTGCATGTACTATGTGTCTTTTGTCTCGGTATAGTCTTTACAAATCGTTTTTTGTGTCACAGTACATACGATCCATAAGAGTGCACTATTTTAAAACGCATAACAATGAAATTGGTATGTATCGTTTAACACTTTTTGGCTCTATATATATATTATTAAACATGTTTACTGTATCTCATATACAAAAATTTTCGTCCTTTCCGTTTTCTTCTTATTTGCAATACTATTTTGCAACTTTAATTACAGTATGTGTTTTCTCTAATATTAGAAAAAACCAACTACAAACTATAAAAAAGGTCTATTATGCACAGACTATCTTAATTTTTAATTCTTGGTCTATATATGTATATTTAAAGTTAAGGCACGCACATTTATTAAGCGAACTTGTTATCACGCATCGTAGTTTAAACAAACGGTTTCTTAAACAAGTTGAATGCAATTTTTATTCGTCCACCCGCAAAGGATCATATTGTATGAGTATGCTTAATAATTTATTTTTTTATGTCCATAATATAATAGATAAATTTACATTGTTTAATCTACACTGGAGATCTATTATTTTAGATTTAATAATGTATAATGTATGCATATCCTCTTGGCGTTATATGTTTAGTAATGGCTAATAAAAGTCTAAGCATTTATTACCAAAATGTTCGCGGGTTAAGGACTAAATGCGCTGCCTTTCAATTAAATTTGTTAAGCAATAACTATGATATAGTTGTTATAACGGAGACATGGTTATGTGATGGTATCTTTGATCGGGAAATAGCAGACGACAGGTACGTCGTGTTTAGACAGGACAGGAATCTTACGCTTGCTAATAAAAAGACAGGAGGCGGGGTGATGATGCTGGTGCGACGCGAGCTGGGTGCGTTGAGTGTAGCAGTAGATGACTACTCCGGCTTTGAAGTTGTCATAATAACCATTCCTGCACGCGCCCTTGCGGCTACCGCCGATTTACAGGTAATTACTGTCTACTTACCGCCCGACCCCGCTCGCTTACCTTCTAACATAGATTATTTAGTTAAAATTATGGAAAGTTTATACAACTCAAATACGCGTAATAATTATTTATTGATTGGTGATTTTAACCTTCCGTGCTTAGGATGGAAAAATTACGGCCCTATTTACCTAAAAAATTCTACTACGGAAGTACAAAATTCGAGTATGGATCTTGTTGAGAGTATAACGTTTTTAGGCATGAAACAATACAATTTATTACAAAACTATGCAGGAAATACATTAGATCTTGCCTTCTCCAATCTACCTCTAATAGTTACGGAATGTAGATATCCGCTTTCAAGAATAGATAAAGCTCACCCACCCTTTACAGTTAATATTTTGGACCTGAATATTACTCCACTCGTTGAATCCACGGTACCTAAACCTAATTATAGAAAAGGCAATTATGATAGCCTAAATAAGTATTTTAGCGAATTGCATTGGGAGACTATATTGAATTCAGACACAATAGACGGTATGCTTGATAACTTTTACTCATGTATAAACGAATCCATATCTAAACATATACCATTTTCAAAACGATGCGGTAATAATCGTAAATACCCTGTCTGGTATAGTTCAGCGTTGATAAATATAATAAGGGAAAAATCCAAAGCACATAAGCTATGGAAAAGATTTAATAATTATCGTGATTATAGCGAGTTCTGTATGCTGCGTCACAGACAAAAGCAAGTACAGAGATTATGTTATGATCAATATATTTATAGCGTACAAAACTCTATAAAAGTAAATTCAAAGGCATTTTGGTCATACATTAAATCTATTCGTGGTAGCTCTAATTACCCGAAAATAATGACTTACAATAGTAGGAAATATGTGGATGGTCAATCTATTTGTGAGGCTTTTAATGTATTCTTTCAAAGTGTTTTTGGCACTAGTTCAGACACAAATTTTACTTTGGACCTTGACGAGCATACGTCTGCGTCAGACTCGATCTCGAAGTTGCACATCGATAAAAACATGGTAGAAAAGTTTTTATTACAATTAGATGTTAACAAAGGAGCTGGTAGCGATGGTATACCTCCACTTTTCTGGCACAAATGCGCTAAACAGTTATCTGCCCCTATTACTTTTATATTTAACAAATCTCTGAAAGAAGGCGTATTTCCTACTGTATGGAAAAAAGCACATATTGTACCTGTTTATAAAAAAGGTTCCAAGATGGAAATCGAGAATTATAGAGGTATATCCATACTTAATGTAATAGGTAAAATTTTCGAAAAATGTGTATATGATGCTATATATCCCGTCATCGTTAAAAGCTTACCCAACAACCAGCATGGGTTTCTTAAAAAGCGTTCGACAATTACCAATCTAACATGTTTTACAGAATTTGTACTATCTAATATGGAGAAGGGTGGTCAAGTGGATGTTATATACACAGATTTTGAGAAGGCTTTCGACCGAGTAGACCACGTTATACTATTATGCAAACTACAGAGGTTGGGGATACATGGAGATTTGTTGAGATGGATAAAGTCCTATCTTACCAATCGTTCACAGGCAGTCGTAATAGGTGGTTTCAGATCAAACTTCATAAAAACACCTACAGGTGTCCCTCAGGGATCACATTTGGGACCTCTTCTGTACAACTCCTACATATTCGACATATCGGCCTGCTTAAAGCACGCCAAAAATCTGATGTACGCTGATGATAAAAAAGTATACATGAAAATAAATAGTTTAGAGGACTGCTATCATTTACAATCGGACTTAAATTCACTATATGCGTACTACGAGCGTAATAAGATAAATGTCAACATTAAAAAATGCCAATGCATAACCTTTTCACGAAAATTAAACACTATAAGTTTTTTCTATCATTTTGATGGCAAAGTGATTGAGCGAACTAACCACATTAGAGACCTTGGTGTGTATTTTGATAGTAAAATGACATATTCACTTCACAATTCAACCATCACCCAAAAAGCTTTTAAAAGCCTGGGATTCGTTCTACGCGTGTGTAGGCCTTTTAATGACATAAATGCTATCATATCTGTTTATTCTTCATATGTTCGAAGTGTTCTCGAGTATGCGTGTCCTATCTGGTCTCCACAGTATAACATTTATATAAATCGTTTAGAAAGGGTCCAAAGAAAATTTATCAAACACATCCTTTACCGAAGTCGTCAACCTTCCCTATCTTATTCTAAAGATTGCCACCTAAATAACCTTCTGACACTGGAAGAACGCCGCAAAATACTTAGTCTTTCTTTATTATACGATATTGTGCATGGCCGCGTGGATTGTCCAGAGCTTGTAAACGCAATATCATATTGTACACCCAAGCGTCGTACCAGACATACGCCATTGCTATATGTGACGAAGTGTAGCACTAATTACTCGGCCAATTCTGTCCTGTCTAGACTGCCGCGTCTGTTCAATGAGTTGTGTAAAGACTTAGATATATTTGTAAACTCAAAAGCTCAGTTAAAAGGTAGTTTAATAAGAAATTTTAAAAAAATAAATTAGGATTTTCAGAGCATTTATAAGCACTTATAAACAAAATAAATGTAATCGGTACATAAATGTTGTATATAGCCTTTGTGTGTGTTTTGTTATGTTTATTGTATAACTACCTCAAAGTTTTATTATTAAATATTATGTTACAATGGATTTTTGTATACGCCTAGATTAACTGTACTCTGTATCTGGTTGCTAGTTTGTAATGTTTAAAGACATAATAATTTCTATTTAGTTTAATTTTTTTAATTTTTATGTATCCATTCTATTAATTTCCGCTTTTTTTTTTTGTTATCAAGATCAAACTTTGGCTTTCTATTGTCCTAATGTAACAGTACTAAGATGTATATAAAGATAGGAAAACCTATTATTGGCCTTACTGTTAATATTACTCAAAATTTTTATATATATGTACGATTTGTTACGCTGTTGGTTTTCAAATAAATAAATAAATAAATATATTTTTAATGCTATATAGAATTATAGTTATCCCGCGCGGTCTTACGCGCGTTTCTTTTTGCAGTTACAGCACCGATCCTATGAGTCGGAGGGTAGTGTTTTTAAAGCCTCTGGGTGGCACACACGCTACGAGAAATCGTTACGATCGCACTGTACCGTTTAAACTGTACCGAGAATCGAAACATGTGTTTGATAAAAAAAATCGACTGTCCCTACGTATACTATCGAAACTGAAAAAAGGTACTTTACAGGAGAGCACTTTTGAGTTAATTTCGTGTACAAAATTGTCATTTATTTGTTAAGTATCGATATTATACTCATGAAAAATGTGGTTTAATATGTATTTTTTAGCTTACTCTCTTTTTTGTATGAAAACATAAATATAAAAAGGAGTTTCTTAGTGCAATAAAAAAAATCGCAAATTTTCAGTTTCGATACTGTACGTAGGGACAGTCGAAATTAGTTTTTACGATTTTTACAAGCAGACTTCGACTGCACAGTTTTCTCACACAGATAAAACAACGTGTATGACACCCATAATCGTCTTCAATTAAAATTCTTTCTAACGCAAGTTTTTTTTAATGTTAGATCCTGAGATTAGTGCATTAAAATATACAATCTCTTTCGTTGTAATATATAAGTATAGATTACTAAACTTTGTTTCTATATCATTTAATTTTCTTTTTATAGATGGGTATAATAGAGACAAATGAAGCTACGGTAACTATAAATAACCATTCGGATAAAAAGTTAGTTTGTAATAAGTACACAAGTATTACAAAAAAAGTAAATAAAATATGACATCAATTTCCTAATATTTTCAGTGGACCAAGACCAACTGATTTTACTATATTTTATTTCCTCGGAATCGCATACTCTTCGTCTATAGGTATTTTGTTTCATTAATGAAAGTTTGTATACTTTTTGTAACTTGTAAGAAGATTAAAACATTCTTATTTTTAAATTTTTAGGTGGCATGGCGACTCTTATCGGAAGTGAGACTAATTTAATTTTTAAAAACTATTGTGAATTGTAAGTCATATTTTAAGGTTTTATTTGCTTTTTTTTAAATGTTAGTTCAAATAAAATTCTTATTCTGCCGCTAAAACCACTCGAATCTTTTTTCAATTTTGTTTTATTCTTGTTTTACACAGATACTTCAGTTATTATATACATTTGGAAATGCATTTTAACAGAGAAGGCTAAATTTTATATTTTACGTAGGGGAGGCCTAGAAAAGTTTAACTTCAAATTGTCGACCAAAATTTCCTTGTGCATTTTCCGCCATCTTGAAAAAAGGGTTAAATTCGGTTTATTCATAATAACATGGTTTTCCGTTGATATACAAAAATTTTTATGAAATGCTTTTTTTTTGCTTTTTTATTATCTATAATTAAAGTCCTATCAAGGAATTTATGTACAATATAAATTCATTGGGTCCTATACATTCTTCACCTATCGGTCATCGTTATCGAGATATCGATCGAAGAAACCATAAATTTCGGTAGTAAAATTAGTTTTTTGCTATTTTCTTTCTTCTCGTGATAGATATCGAAAAAAAATACTAGAATCAAATTTGTAGAGCATATTTGAGTCTACATGCAAAATTAAGCCTTCTCGGTTAAAATGCATTTCTAACCCGTTTTCTTTCGACGTAATGATTGGATTAAGATAGTTTTTAATTTAATCATCAAAATCAATCAATTTTTTTTTTTTTACTAAAATGTCAGCCTTTTTTCCTGACAATATTAGTAAGCGTAATCAAAATCTCAAATACCTATCTAATTATACCCACTAATTAATAATAAAATTAATATATAGGTATATAGTATATGTATATACACTATCTATATACCAAATAATTTCTATTAAAGGATCTTCCCCCGAAGTCCAAAATTGGAAGGACCGCATGTAATGCTGTTGACTCTTCCAGGAGTGCTCATCATGGAAACGTTCCTATATCTGTGGTTGAACTTCTACTTCTTGGGAATGCTTAGGTGATATTATTCAAGTTTACTTAGGTTAAAAAATATTTTCATACTAAGATTAAAGTACATTTTATTTATATAGTTATAAGTGCAGTCGCAAATGTGTTACTAGCTAAAGGAAAAAAGAAGCAAAAGATGGAGAAAGTAGGTAGTTCTAAATGTTTGGAATTATACTTACTTCCACTCAGCAAACTTCAAGTCATCTAAAAGTCATCAGTTAAGTTCAGATCATACCCTGCACTACACCAGCGCCCCCTTTATTTAATGCTTTTTTGTGGATACTTTTTGTGTCAAACAGCCATATAAGATTGTGCTCCTTACCTCTACCCTTCATACTTATAATATTTTTCACCATTGTTTCAGGGTTCGGAACTACACAGCTCTCCAGACAACCTTGACTGACGATGAGGAGCAATATATAAATATTTTATTAAAAACACAATATCAGCAATTGGGCAGAATTAAATTCCACGAAATGGTAAAATCAAAATAACATTAATCGTATATTTAACATTTTAATATTAAATGTTTTTGAACTTCGTATATTTTAAGCTGTCGTAAGTTAAATGTTCAAAGTGGTCAAGAACAGATTCCAGTTTTTTGCTCTCTAACATTAGCGCGTTTAAATTCCTTTTAAAGGACCCATGTCACATAAAAACAGGAGTTTTTGACATAATTTAATAATTTCCTGTGCATAATTGTCGGACCGAATATAAAATTAAGCTATGACATACCTATATATACATTTTTTAATTTTAAAAAAATTATTTCGAATATTTACAATATTATACATATTTAAAAATTTAAAACTGAAACCAATTATTCACAGACAATTCTGGTATAAATTATGTCCCCGTGGAATGGTGCCAAGTCAAAGTCAAAGTCAAAGTCAAAATATTTTATTCAGCATAAAATTATTACAATTATTTACTGAACGTCATGAGTCTACCACCAGTTCGGAAAGAAGAAGCCTCTGACCTGAGAAGAACTGGCGAAAGAAACTCAGCGGGACTAATATTTTTTTTTTTACGTAATGTTTTTTTTTTTTTTTTTCAGAGTATATTGAAATTTACAATAATTCTCTATAAGTTGAAATAGCCTGGAGGCGATCACATCATTCCCAAGGCGTACTATCTTCTTGAAAATCGTTTATCGAATAGTATCCTTTAGTACACAAACGTTCTTTTACAATTTTTTTAAATTTAGCAATAGAAGCTTTTTGAACGTTTTCTGGGAGCCTGTTGTATAAGCGTATACATTGTCCATAAAAAGAATTACTGACTCGGCGTAAGCGAGTTACAGGCATTACAAGTTTATGTTTGTTCCTAGTATTAATGCTATGCATGTCGCAATTCCTGGGAAATTCGTGTATATTTTTGTGAACATACATAACATTTTCGTACACATATTGAGAAGCAACAGTCAATATTTTTATTTCTTTAAATTTATCTCTTAATGATACTCTAGGGCCTAAACTATAAATTGCACGAATAGCTCTTTTCTGCAGGACATAAATTGTATTAACGGTAGCTGCATTTCCCCATAGTAAGATTCCATAGGACATAATACTATGAAAATAACTAAAATATACTACGCGAGCTGTATCTACGTCAGTGAGAAGTCTAATTTTTTTTACCGCGAACGCTGCAGAGCTGAGCCTATTCGCTAACCCTTCAATATGGAGATCCCACTGCAATTTCGAATCTATAATTATACCTAGGAATTTAGTGGACTTTACCGGTTTTAACATTTCCCCTCCTAATTCTACACCATTATCAACAAGTTTAACATTAGGTGTCGTGAATTTTATTAATTTGGTTTTTTTGTTATTCAATAGTAAATTATTCGAGTCAAACCAATAGACAACCTTTGAGAGAGCATCGTTTACATCGTCATACATAGGTAAATTACGTTTCACCTTAAAAATAAGTGAAGTATCATCAGCGAACAATACTATCTCATGTTTGTCCTGTACAAAAAATGGCAGATCATTTATGTAAATAAGGAAGAGAAATGGGCCAAGAATAGAGCCTTGTGGAACCCCCATATCTAGAGGAGCCCCAGGAGATCTCTTACCATTTACATCAACCCTCTGTATTCTATTACTCAAATAGGAATTCAGGAGGTTGAGTGCCTTATTTCTAATTCCATAATGATGCAGTTTCCTGATCAACGTCTCGTGATGCACACAATCAAAGGCCTTAGATAAGTCACAGAATATCCCAAGAGCATCCTGCGACCTCTCCCATGCCTCAAAAACATTTTTAATTAGCTCAACACTAGCATCTGCTGTGGAGCGACCTTTTGTAAAACCAAACTGTTTCTTATGTAGTAGATTGTGTGCATTAAAATGCGATAACATTTGCCCGAGTATGATTTTTTCAAAAATTTTACTAAATGTTGGGAGTACTGAAACTGGTCTAAAATTATTAGGGTCTAACGTACTGCCCGATTTAAAAATAGGAATCACTTTACTGTGTTTCATTAGATCAGGAAACACACCTTTTTCTATACAGCCATTAAATATAGTAGCTAGATGAGGTGCAACAACATCAATTATGGAACTAACAACTTTTACAGATAAACCCCATAGATCAGCTGATTTCTTGACGTCCAGGCTTCTGAAGGATACTATTATATCTTTGGGGTTGACAGGTTTAAATGTAAATATTACATTACTAGAGGTGTAAAAGTAACGAAATAAAGCGTACCCGTATGTATTCGTTACTATAACAATGAGTACTCGTTACTATCGTATCGTTACGTTACTCGTTACTTCTGATACCTCATAACATGCTGTGTTTATGTTAAGCATCGAATCAAGTCTGAAGTCGTATTCTCGTATTACGTATTCGTGCAGTATGATGTCGCGGCGTCGTAATTCATAGATCAAGTATTGTAATACAGGGTATCGTAATTTATATAAAACATTATACACCAAGCTGCGTAAGGTGTATTTTTTCACTTTTTCGATTTTGAACCATGTCTGGTGTTTAAATTATTCTAAATTTAGTTTGATTTAATAGGTAAAGTGTAGAACAACAAGTGAATTGTTAACGGAATCTACTAAATTTGTAATGGATTTACTATTATGAAATTTTTAACTGTGAGCTTATGGTTATATCACAATAACATCGCAATCCATTTTGCATCGATTATAATGAAAAGTTAACAAATAGGTTTCGAAAATTATTTATTGACAATAAAATTTAAATTAAATAAAACTCTAACAATAAATCAACATAAAAATAGTTTTGCTTAAAATGAAATTAAATATAAAAATTAGTTGTCTGTAAAGTCAGTTTGCGGACGATAATTTTACGTGATAAAGTCATAAATAAGCATTGAAGAAAAAAGTGTGTATAATAAAATTATGTACGTACGTAAGAAATTATAATAAAATGATGCGGAGAATTAGTGGTGCGCGCCATCTATAATTTTAACTTACAAGCATGTAGTGTAACGAAATTGTTAGCAAAGCTAGCGACAGATGGCGGCTGTGAAAATCAATATTAATTATTAATACAATTTTATCTTATATGTTTAACTTTATTAAAAACTGATACGAACTACAAATTAATTTAATAAAACTAACTTTTGAAGTTATCTATTATGATTCATATTTCATAATAAAATGACAAACAAAAATGGTTTCATACAATGCATCATAATAATTTTCTAATAATTAATAGGTAATAGATGAAATAATAAAAACGGACAAAATAAAATGCAATACAAATCTTATATATATTAGTAATCTTTTATTATTTATGCTCCAATGTAAAACTTTGTCTGCACACACAATACCTTTAATAACCAGAATTTCCAAATTATACTTTACATAATAAACAAACATCGCTTTTGTAACATATACGATATTTGTAAAACATATGATATTTGTAATTATATCGTATAGGATTCGTCTCAACACACGCATCAACGGTACTTGCGCGAACTGAAACAGTGTAGGTACCCGTACTACAAAAAATGCGAGTAACGAAATGAATTCGTAAGTAACGTTTCGTTACTCGGTACTTTACTCAGTACCGAATACATACGGTTTGCTACAGCTCTATACATTACATTCTTTAACGTTTTCCTTTAGCAAAAATTCGGCAATGACTGGAGACGAATTAAGTGATTGCGTTGTTGAAAGTGGAATGTCAGTGAAAAATTTTTCAAACTCAGATGCAACTTCTCGGTCTGAGGTAACAAAATTATCATTGATATTTAACTTAAAATCGAAGCTGCGATCTGCGACTCTTCCACTTTCACAAGCAATTATGTTCCATGTCATTTTGATTTTATTATGCGCATTTCTAATTTTGTCTTTAATATACAAGGATTTTGCCATGGAACATACTCTTCTAAACATTTTTGAGTAAGCACTTACAAAAGAAGCAAACGATACATTATGATTATAGGCTTTTGTACTGTACAATTCATAAAGCCTTTGCCTGCTCTTGTGTATGCCAGGAGTTGCCCATTCACCAAATGTCAAGAGACCCCCTGAATTGACTGTTTTAGAAGTAAATATTGTAGAAAATTCAGTTTTTACTAATTTAAATAAACAGTTATATAAGTAGTTGGGATCATTGGTGTATGATAAATAAGGAAGTTTTGCCACAATACTACCTCTAAACCTCTCCATACGTGTAGTACTTATAGGTACAAAAGTCTTTTTTAAAATATTTTTGTTGGTATTTAAAGAATAAGAAAAGGAAGCTAACTGGCCACAATGGTCTGAGCTTAACTTATTAATAATAGCTTTAAAATACGGTTTACAGTTTGTAAATATGTTGTCAATACATGTAGCACTGGTAGCAGTTATTCTAGTGGGTTCAGTAAATAAGTTATGTAGGTTATATGATAAAAGCATAGATTTAAATCTGAGACTTATATTAGAATTATGTAATAAATCAATATTAAAATCCCCACATACAACAATAACCTTATTAGAATTATTTAATTTTAACAAAATTTCTTCTAATACTTTCTCAAAGTTCTCATATAACCCACTAGGAGGTCTGTATACGCATACAACAATGAAGTGCTCAAGCTCTACGCAGGCTAGTTCAATAGTTTGCTCAACAGAGAGGCTCACAATGTCTTTACGTTCTTTATATTTAAAAAGTTTACTTATAATTATTAAAGAGCCACCACGTATAGCTTTTTCTCTGTTGAACATACTAGCTACCTGGTGACCGCTGAAGTTAAATATGGACTGGGAAATAGAAATCCAATGTTCTGTTAAACATAAAATATTGATATTTTCACCATTCATAAATAACTCCAGTTCAAGATCTTTACCTAACATGCCCTGTATATTTTGGTGCACCAGGTTTACAGTATTTAAATTTTTACAACTGTGGGCATTCCTTATCAACTTATTATGACATTTATCTAATTTAATGTCATGCCTTATTAATTTGCTAGAGGTATCCTCTGTTGTCTTAATTTTTAATTTAAATTATTATTATTTGGAACGGATTCCATGTCACAAAATTTTATATTATAATTTTGCTCAATAGGAGCAGATGTCAAAGTAACCAGATTATTGGCTATGTCAGTTTGTATATAATAAGATAGCACAGATGCTATCTGTCGTTTAAAAAAATATGGTAGGCTCAACCTACTATATGTCAACATATAATAATTATTCTTACATAAATTATTAATGTCAATAACATCAATTTTTTTCCTTTTTTTAATATTTACATTTAAGTATTTGCAAGTTGTTAATGTGTGCATTAAATTATTAATATCATAGAGAGAGAGATCAAGAATACTAATCAATACTGGCAGCATTTCCACGTTGAATCGCAATTCCGATTATCTGGGCAAAAAAATGCACCAGCCCTCCTGTCACCAGTGATGCAGTGGAGGCTATGAGACGTAGGGTTAATTATTTTAGAAAAAAAAATTGTACTGCTATTCCAAGGTCCAAGTGTTGACTCCAATTGACTCATAGAAGTTTCTTGGTTAAGTGTCAAATTTAAATGGGGGCGCAGTCATTCAATATTATGCGTATTAAACGTCTTTCGTGACGTCATTTTAATTTTGCCGTATAAGTTTTTGTTTTTTCTAATGGTGTTTTGTATACAAGTGCTGTTTTGTTAATTACAGGCTGTTGGTGCTGTAGTTATCCTAACAGCTTGTTTGCAAGCGATCATAAGTTCAACGTATTTGAATGATCGTAAACATATTGATAACTACAAGTAAGACATCTAATTGATATAACTTTTGACCTACTTTCCGAGAAAAAGTGTTTTGAATATAAAATATTTATATGATAACTATCTTTATTCATCTCACGCTCTGTTACCTAAAAATTAAAAAGCTTTTATGTATGCATATTTCTGCACGATATTTTTAGCTTAAAAATTCCGAAATTTACATTTAAACTCGGTAAAATGACTGTTCTAATTTACAATTCTGATATTTTATATTTATTTGTTTATTGCAGTGTAATAAAATCTTCAACGCCGTCTATAATGAGTGCATTGATATTATTTATTACACCAGTTGACTTAAACTGCTTCAGATTCTTAAGAAAAAATGGTAAATAATTGCAATAAATATTAAGTATATAATCTGTACCAAGTTTTTGTGTTTATCTTTTAGACCGCGCTCGATAGATTACGATCTGGTAAAATTAGACGGATTTGTTCTTTTTTTTTTGTCGTTTTTACAATTACGAAAGCAACAAAAAATCATCAGCAAGCAGATTTAGCTGTTATCCTTGTGATTTATCAGACAAAACAGTTTTATTCATGTAGATGAAATACATAGTTTAGTAAATCAATATGTAGTTTTATGTAGAATAACAATCTGACCCCAGTGCCTGATTAAAGTAACTCGATGCCCTAAGCAATTTTCCCCTGTGGGCCCCCCTATCCTTAAGTGAACTACAAAGAATTAATTGAAAAAAAATGTGAATACATATCGTAGGTAGAATATGTATGTGTTGTTGTTTTGCCGGATAAAAATTATCGATAGTTGACGATAGTTATCGATAATTATCGGTTCAATTTTCAAAAAAAAAAAAGGTCATCCGCCGTTCAATATCGACATTATCCTCCGTACCCTATCCGAATACCTAAAAAAAAAAAAAAAAAAAAGGTCATCCGCCGTTCAATATCGACATTATCCTCCGTACCCTATCCGAATACCTAAAAAAAAAAAAGGTCCTCCGCCGTACCATAATTATCGATACTTATCGGATCCAAAAACAATTTTCGATAATTATCTAATACCACAATATAATCGATAATTATCGGATGGCACAAAATTATCGATAATTATCGGATCGCAAAAAATTATCAATAATCATCGAATGAAAACTTATCGATAGTTATCGATATTTATCGAATGAAAAATTATCGAGTACTTACGAATTATCGATAATTATCGCACACCCCTATCCCATGCTAGGTGGGGTCGACACAACATGATTTCGTCTCTGTCATGTCGTCTCTGGTGCCCCCCAAGACGGGATGCCCTAAGCAATTGCTTAAATAGCTTATAGGCTAATCCGGCACTGTCTGACCCGCGTCTTTACACAAATGACAGAGCTCATATACAGAATTTTTCAGTTTTATTTTTGGCTTTATTTTTCAGTTTAGAGGTAGAATTTTCAAAAATGTTAAAACACCTGTTATTTCTAATCAAAAATTTAACTATAAACATTCACAATTCTAGCTTTAAAAGCGGCTGAACCAAAATTTTATCCGCCACTAATTTACGTATTGTAAAAGAACCTTTCCAAGCAAATTTCATGTGTACAGCTTCAGTACTTCATGATCGGCGATGATGAATCAGTTAATAAGTCAGTCAGTCAGGACATGTTCTTTTATGAGTGCAGATATAGAATACACAAAAACGATTATTTTCAATAATTATATTTAAGATGATTCCGAACCTTTGCCCTCATCACCAAGCAGAGGCTGCCTCACCTGGTCCTTGGTTAACGACAATATTCAATGGAGCGTGTTATTCGTTATTGGTATCTGTTACAACGTCTATATATATTAATTTTAGTAATATATAATAATTTAGTTTTTAAATATTGGTCACATATAATCTCATTCTCCAAATTTGATCAAATTATTCAAAAATTGTGTTTGGTTAACAGCAAAGTTCAAATCCAAATTAGCACCTTTAAATTTTTAAATGCCTTTTTTTTTGTTTAAAATTCACCACATGCTCGCAGATGAGAAAAAGAAAAATAAAACATATGAGAAAACATTCATATTTCAAAAGAAGTTGTATAGATTGGAGTTCTCTTTAACAGAAGATGCATGTACCCTTATTATGTCCCAGCAATGGGGAATTAATAACCTGTTATGATAGAGTACATATGTGATCACTCTATATACTTCGTATGCTTATCAAAATATGACGAACGAAAAGTTTAAATTTCAATTTGAAATGTAACGTATATACATATAATATTCTTACACAAACACGTAAAGAAAAAATCAAAATAAATTTATAGATATTAAAAAGGGGATAGTCGTTGAAATGTAAACAACATTTACCGTTACTGTGAACCGTTCTATTTGTACAATTTGAATTTAAATACGTTAAGAGAATTTCTTCTCAGGTTCAAGAATTAAACATTGCATTGTACGCGACAAGACGTGTTAGGGTGTGACTCAACCAAAGCGGAGATGTGCGGAGATGTGTTTTAAACAACCAATAGAATTTCGTTCAGTGGTATCCACTGAAGCGGAGAGGAGATGAGGTGTGTGAATAATGAAATTCTATTGGTTGTTTAAACACATCTCCGCACATCTCCGCTCTGGTGGAGTCCGGGCCTTACAGTATAGATTCGGCTCCTTGATGATGTCACTTTTACCATTACCACAAATTATATCAAACTTTATTTTAAAGGGAGCAGCACTATAATATTTGAAGCAATGAAAGAAGCTAAAATGTCTGATGAGTTTGAGAAGTTTCTCATGTTGTTCTCGAAGACTTCGGCGCCAATGTTGGCGTTTGTTGTCATCGCTTTCTGCAAAGTCATGACAGAATTTGGTAGCAACGCATCTGTCATGTATTGTCTATTAATACACGTCACAAGAGTGGTTAGGATTTTGTTAATGATACCAATAGATCAAAAATTTAAATGACATATCCTTAATTGCGACATAAAATTTTATACATAAAATAATAATATCTTACAATAAGCTCAACCCACCGTTCTCACTAAATTGAATGTCCTATGTCACTCTCTGTTCCTCTCCGCGTCCCTCATTTCACTTGCCCCTCCATGTCCCCTCTTTCTATCAACGCCAGTTAATGTTACCTATGTTACAATAAATTTGTTTTAACGCGTTGTTTTCAGAATCTACTGGATCGATATAAGAACTATTTTTACTAAGTGAATCGTTACGCTATTATAATACGTAGGTTAGGCGCATTAATCAAAAATATCAATCAAGAACCAAAATTCAATCGTGCTGATAATCCACATATTAAAATTACCTTTAATTTTTTAAAATAATGTTTCTATTTAATTTATATATTATGATGTTTTGTTAGGTTAAGCATAAACCAGCACTATAGCAAAAAATGTGTATTCAAACATAACCAGACAGACATTTCTAATAATGATACAAAAAGATCTAAATGTGATTTTTGACACGTGCAATTATTTTTTCAAAAAATCATAACTTTCCCTTTATTATTCGTAAAGATAGGACAACGGAGGCATCAAAGTACTTGGACTTATTATATGTACTTGAATTCCAAAATAAAAGTTCAGGGAAAGCTACCAAGAACTCCGTGTATCCTCGCCGAATCTCTTACGTTCCTCTACAAAACTTACTCTACTTACCAATTTTCAAACCAAGTTATTTAAGACACCGTTAATCTCTCATAAGCTAAAATATTTTACAGAGTGTAGCCGCAAAGGTAAATCCAATTTATCTGATGCTGAGCGCGGCACTATCAACATCTCTCCCATTTCACCTTATAACCGGAACTCCCGCAAACGCTATGGTATCAGCGTATATGAATATACCACCACGAAAAATGGTAAATTGAATAACTTCAAATTAGTTCAAATTCGGTCCTCTATATCAAAATAAAAATTTACCGTACTAAAAATCAAGAATCCTAGAGTATAAAGAACAACTACATGTCGATTCTTGATTCAACTCTGGCACTGTCTGGGTTTAGCCAGCATTGAGTTAGCCATAAAAGTTTTCAACCAGTCCACAATTAACAACAAAAATTCTTGAAAACAAACTTAAAGACCCATTTTTGCTAGCGGATACACCAGTTCCAGAATTTCTACCCAAGCATGCACATAGTTCTCTTTACGATATTTTATTTCACCGCTGAACAGGAAACCAAATTTAAAGTCAAATTTTAGCACTTGAAAACTCATCGGTACTCATCTGACCGGTTTCGAACCCACGACCCTCTAGTGTCGGTTAACATGTTCCATGCAAAGGGCCTTCAAATTTCAAGTAAATATTCCTATATTTATGTTTGTAAGTCGCCTATAATGTTGTACACTGGACCCAGTGACAGGTAAATAAGCTATTGATATCAATGTTTAAAAATTCTTTCAGATGATAGCTGGAATAGGACCGTCTATAATATCGATATTAACAAATTTATTTACCGTCTGTGTTTGGTCGAAAGCTATATGGCCAGATATCGACGTATACCCTGATTGGACAGACACGAAGTACATAAGAGACTTGTAGCCAGACCCTTTTTTAAACCACGAAACTCTGGGTAGATGCAGGGACCCAAACAATGAGTTCCTAGTTCCCGCAAGATCAACATTGAATAATGGGTAGTCCAGATATATGTCTATTTTTGGAAAATCAACTACTATTACAAACCGCTGATAAATCTCCCTCGTCTTCTCCATTCTACGTTACATTAGTAAAATCATCTATGCCATAAGTCCCAACTAAAATCATCAAATCCAAAATCGACTATCTATATTATATATGTTACGCTTTCACGCGAAAACTACTTAACCGATCATCATGAAACTTGGTACACGTATTCTTGGAGGTATTAGAAGTAACATACTTTTTTTTTTGGTCACGATAACCGACATCCACGCGGGCAGAAGCTAGTAATAGATAATTATTAACTAAAATAGTCGTAAAAACCCTTTTTAAAGTGCCCAGGCCCTGTATTTTTCCAAAATGCCAAGGCCCCCAAATAGATTCGAAATATGATCTAACATATTTCTCGAATGGTAGCGACATTTCTATATGTTTAATTCTTACCTCAGAATAGGGAACGATCTTTGACTGTAAACTTTAGTGAACTTTTGGCGAACTTTGTCATTTAATATGACTAAATATTATCAATTCAAGGTATCATTATAATTGTAAATTACGTTAGATTAGATTTCAAAATAAACCTATATCAAGGAATTAAAAATAAAAATCTTGATACTTTTTCACACTTTTATTTCGTGTAACGACTAACAATACAAATCATCGCACCGCTTTTTACAAATGAGCATATTTACACTTGGCACAGAACATTTCGATAAAATAAACAAAGAATAATCTTTTTTACATTTTTTTTATTTGCACCTTGTTATTACCATACTGGTTGAAATAAATTTAAGGAAAAAATAAGTACATATTACTGTTATATATATTTTATAAGTGTTACTGGCAACAAATGGTATAATGAGTGAACGTATCATTTGCATAGAGGTATTATAAATAGAGCAGGGGAGCCAGGCCACCAGCTGTCCCTTGGTTAGAAAGAGAGAGACGATCGCGGTACCGGTTGAATTACATACCAACATAATATTACTGTGCATATTAGAGTTGTTTCTCTTTTTTTTTTCGTAGTCGAATAATTAAAATAGAAGTAAATAATTGATTTGCACAAAAAAAAAATATTTTATCGAGATTTGAACTTCGTAAGGCCAATGGGGTACCACGATCTTCTCTCTCTTAACCGTTTCCGCTTACAGGCAGCCGTATGTCTTCCCTACTCTATCTATAATACCTCTATGATTATTTGGCGTATATTTGACATATTAATTAATATAGGTATATAAAATAATAAAATTGTATATCGTTGAATATGTTAAAAGAAATGCAAGAAAACAGACAAGATAAACACGTGACTCAAATTTTATTTTCCAAAAAGTCGTGTTAAAGTTGCCATGTTTTAAATTAATTTATAATCTGTTTAATGTAACATATTTTACTTTATTTGTTAATAATGTGTGATAAATGAAATATTTTACTTTTATAATCACTTTTCATAATTTTTTTTTTTTTGTAAGATTTTTGTTAACTTATATGAATGTGATTAACTTAAAATAATTTAAATTTTAACATATTTATTGATCGGAAACGCCTTAATTTAACTTAGATTAAAAATTTGTGCATCATTTACTATTTCAAAAATATAATAATATAAAAAAATACTTGAACAATAGAAATGTCCAAATGCATAAATCGGAAACTTTATAAAAATAAATACATTTTACCTAAATTTTGTTACGAAATCTTCAAATGAATGTAAAATCTAAAACTACCAATATATTTTTGATTGCTGAATTTATTTATCTATTGTACACGATAAATAACAATATATAAGTCACATTACAATTATTACTAACTATAATTTTGGTTAAATGTATTATAAAAATATAACAATGTATATAACCATTGTGACGTAAATTACTTGATATATAGAATTATAGAACACGACTTGAATGTCATTTCTTTTACACTAACACACATACATACAATACCAAAACACTGGCGTGCCAGTGTTACGTGTTAACTTATAAAATTTGTTACAAAACATGCCATTGCAGATTTACAATCATCCATCTTTACGTTAAATAAAATTTATTTTATTCTCAGTTGCAAAATCATATACATCTTTAAATAAATCTTATTTAAGCTAAAATATCGTTAATAAATTTTTCTTCATTAATAAGTTACAGAGAATACTATACAGAAATGTAGAAAATCTATATATCGTATAGAAATTTTACAAAATTCAACTAGGATAAGATAATAAATAGACGCGGATAAAATGTACATTATGAACACTAAAATAATTATGGCTAAATTGTTTACAAATGGCACTAAATATCACACTTTACCCATTACGCAACTGGCACGCCAGTGATTGGCAGAGCGTGAATATAAAAAAAAATTAATTATAAATATTTCAATAATTCTTTTAAAAATATCAGATCTATTTAAAAATATCACTACGCTAAATATAACTAGGAACATCCGTTTTGGACAAGAAATACGGTATTTAATTAAAATACTAAATATACGACATTTATTTTGACTGGCGCGTAGGCGCAGTTGGCAGTGACCCTGCTTTCTGCTCCAGGGTTGTGGGTTCGATTCCCGCCCCGAGTCTGGGTGTAATATATATATATTGATTGAGAGATGAGATATTGATATATGTATATTTTAAAAATGTGTATCAGTTAATCGGCTGTTACTCAAAACACAGTCATTAAGTTGCCCACCTTAGGATCAGAAGAACGTGTGTGTACGTTAAACATATTTTTATTTTTCTTTTACTATGTTTTTTTTTTCAACTTTAATGTTATGTAACTATGTTACATATATTTTGCTAGTTTATTTTTATTTATATCGTTATAGCTTCATGTCATCACAATCGAGACACAGATTATGCAAATGTATTTTAGAACTATTATGCCAAAAAACAACCACGCCAGTGCACATGCATGCCAGTAAAATAAATGTCGTACTACATTTACTAAGACCACACCCGCATCACCGTTCCATATCACACTCAAATAATTAACTAAAACCCCATTTCATATAAAACATTTTATATTGCAAACAAAGTTTTAAATTAAGTTAAAAAATTAATTTTACCCAAAAATAAAATAAATATATTTTTAAGTAAAACAACTAATATGTTGACGAGATAGGGAAACTTTATTGGAATCAAGTATGTATATACATTTTGGTAATGTAATGCAACCCGACTTTGGGTCATTATATAAACATATATAAATGCTTTATTTTGTATTTAACACAAATGCTCAGATTTTTTACCTAAAAAACCCGACTTTAATTGTTATCTCCTTTTTTTAATCACACTGATGATTTTTTTTTTTGCCACCATTGATACCTGATTCGTTAAAAAAAAATGGCACACATTTGGTTCACATCACACCAAATGTGTCCAAAAAATAGTTTTTTTTCAAGTCGGTCAAATAATACTAAAAAGAACAATAAAAGCACTAAAATCCTTCAAATTACTCACAAATAATTAATATAAATTTAACTCTTTTTGAATGGGTAATAGTTACATGTGAATGCACTCTTACTCAAATGCAGTCCTAATGTCTTATTAGCTATATTCGAAGTTGGTAATGTACAATTGAATGGTTTGTCCGGACTCAAGTCACCTGGCAATATTTTGCAGTTCAGGCTGATGTTCTTGCCGACCTTATGAGCTGATGATGTAGGGCTCTCCAAGGCTGCGATGTCTTCAGGTTTGAAGATCAAAGAACCCCAAGTGGGGTAAGCTCCCCACACGATGAGAGTTGTGATTATCTTGGGACCGATACCGCCGATGGCCTGTATTTTTTTTTTAATTAATATTTTTGTGACTATGATGTTTCTGTGTTGCTTTCCTTCAGTTAGTTTAAAGTACTAAAAATATAAATTAGAAAATTTGGTAAAAGATTATCAATATAAATTAGTAGATAATAATAACGCTCTGGAGGTCGATGGGGGACATCCAATGGCTGATATGATGATGATGATTATGATAATTTTATTCCTAAATTATATTTTAAACAAATAATTTGTTATTTGGTGAACATCAATTTTAACTGGTAATCTTTGGTATTTGTGCTCGTATATGCGTATGCGCAAGTTTGCGTGTGTGCATATGGTACTCACCATTTTAGAAGTAGGTATGTGGGCGACGCCAGCCACGATGGCATTGGGCGGAGTTCCCACTGGCATGTGGAAGGCCATGGAGCACGCGAGTGTTGCTGGTATCATCAGGTAACGAGGATCCAAGTCTAATGTACGAGCCTAGGGGAGAGAACATATTATTATCGCGACAAAAAATCAAAGTATCCTATGTCTGAAGTTTTATGATGATCGGTGTAGTAGTTTTCGCGTGAAAGCGCAACAAATAAACTTACATTTCCCATTTATAATATAGGATATGTTATGTATGATATGTTAATTAGAAGGAATTTCGACAATCTCTTGTGATTGTTAGTTTTTCATTGTTTTGGAACACTTTTTCCATTGATGTTACAAACAATATGTATGTACATTTTGAACTTTATTCTTTTTGAACAACTTTTGAAGACTTAAATTTTTTTTGACATATTTCGAATCGAATATTATACCTTTATAAATAACTCATGCTTAGCCAAAAATAAAAAATACACCGTTCTGGTGTAGTGGTCGCGGTCGCGGGTTCGATTACCGCTCGGGACAGTTATTTATATTTGTGCAAATATTTGTTTCCAGTCTGTGTATGTCCTTGTGAGTTTCCCCACTGTGCACATGTCGGAGAGCACGTCCGATTGTTATCATAGACACCTGGTAACGACCGATACTCGTGGTAGGGATATTATCCGCCAATTGTAGCAGCGTGGTGGATTAAGCTCCGACCCTTCTTCTAGATGGAGAAGAGGCCTAGCAGTGGGACGTTTACAAACTGATTCAGTTCAGACCAAAAATATAGACTATCCTAAAAGCCTATGGTTTTGGCTCGTTCGATCCGCGCTCCGCGCAGCCCATCCCCCCACTTCGACGAAGTTCTAAGCCGAGGTTCGATCTCGCTAGGAGACATCCCTAGGACAAACGTCCAGTCTGAGCCCGACTAGGGGGTTTACAATTTTCACGGCTGGGTCTTAGTACTCGGCTCCCTCACCGGTGACGCTTTGAAGGTCGCTAGGGCCAACAGTTATATATATTAAAAAAAAAGCTTTGGTTTTGGCGAGGCGGAGGAAAGCGGGAGGCTTGGAAGGCGCGCACCATATTGGCCAGCACGGGCAGGATGAGATTGGCGATGGCCACGTTGGAGGTGAACTCGGTGATGAACTGCGTGACGAGCACGACGACCAGCAACACGAGTGGCGGCGACAGCCCGTGCAGCCCCGCCAGCTTCGAGCCGATGATGGTGGACAGCCCCGTCGCCTTGCTGCCCTCGGCCAGCGCGAACCCACCACCTGCGACACACACGACCGACGCCGCTCGAGATGTGACCTTCCGTTGGCACACTTACCTAAAGGGTCACCGCCAACTGGTACGTTGGCACAGTTGGCAGTGAACCTGTTTTCTGTTCCACGGTTGTGGGTTTGATTCCCGCTCCGAGTCTAGGTATAATATATATATATATATATTTATTTATATTAAGACCAGACTGAAGCCTTTGAAAATGGTTAGAAGTGATTTTTTTAAAGCTAAATATTTCGACGTGAGAATTTTCGATTGAAAAGTAGGGTGCTTTTTCGATATTAAGTCAACATAAAGTGAAAAAAAGAAAATTTCGAATAAAAAAATCTATTCTATATATGTATATATATATATATATATATATATATATATATACATATATATATATATATATATATATATGTATATATATATATATGTATATAATCTATAATAAACATATTCAGATTTTGCATTTCAAGCACATAGTTTAGAAAATCCCAGTTTTAAATATTCTCGATATAGGTCAAATGCGTCCGACTCACACAAAATATGACCTCATCCTTCTCAGATATTTGGAAAAGAACCATAATTAAACTATCATCAAAACTAACAACCCTTTGAAGGGATATATTTCAAAGATTCTGGAAAAGGTCAGATGTAAACTGTCCAACTATGTCGAAGAAGAAGCTATTTTACCGATGTACCAATCTCAATATCTGGTTCCTGCAAATATCATAGTAAGTATAACTAGCCCTATCATGACGTGGTCAATAACATACACCTTAACACGAAGGTATGGGAACTATACTAATTCTATTCGATTTTTCCAGGGCCTTCGATTACGTTAAAAATTGTGTTATTACGGTTTTACCAATAATATAATGAAATGGTTTGAAAGCAACTTTAAAAATAGGCAGCAATATGTTCAAATAAATCAAATAACAATTGGGTCTCGTTCACAATATCTGTCCTCAAAGGAATTCCCCAAGGATCTAGTTTGAGTGCTTTGCTATTTCCAATATAAACTGCAAACATGGTACATGGTATAAAATATTGTGTAAACATCAAGTACACGCGGATAACGTGCCATTGTACTATTGCAAAAGTTGAATGTGACATAGAAAACATAGAGATGTGGTCTAAGTTAAACTCATTAAACGTCAAGCCTCAAAATACAAAGTACATTATTCTAAGAAGTAAGTCTAAGTATCAGAACAAAGAAATAAGATAAAAAACATAAACATTGATTTTTCAGACAAAAAAAAAGTTTTTAAAAGATAAAATGACACTTACCCAGTAAGAAAAGAAGACCCCAAGGAATTTTCTCCTTCAAAATGTTCCAGGTCACAACACTAGGTGACGGCTTCGACGTCGCCAACTCTTCATCTGTTGAAAAAATATTACAATTGTAAAAATAACTGTTTATCGAATTTAAAATATTTTATATTTAATAGCGGGTCTGACAGCCTTATTCTTATACCTCATTCTGGCTTGCTGGATGTTAAATAAAATATATATTAGTTTCTAGTAACAGATTTCGAAAAGTGATGGATGTCCACTGCTGAACATAGGCCTTCACCATGATCTTTCGGAGGGGGAGGGTTTGTTGCCAATACTCGCCACCCTTGGCCGATAGGTATTCGAACACAGTGTTTTGTGGCAGTATATGGTGACGCTGCTGCCCATCACCATGATGGTTGGTGTACAGTTGTTCGCACCACTATGGCTTTAGTCGCCTTTTACGACATTTCGGCAAGAAAGAGGTCGGGACTATTCTTTTCTGCCGGTCACCGCACGGCATAAAATAATAATGTCTTATTTAATTTGTAATTAGAATGTTTGAATTTAGATCTCAAGAGAAGAAGTACTCTACTAGAAGTCTATACTTGTAAATGTATGTAAATTCTAACTTTCTTGATGGCTATGGGTTGGTCACTTATGGATGAGTCACCAGAAATTTTCAGATCACCTTGCCTAAAGATCTTTCTCATCAGAGAAGCTACAAATACAATGCTAAAGTTATTGGAGAAAGGTACACTATATATATTATACATACATCATACATCTTATTACCATTATTAGTTAATCGTTTATGCTTAAATATATTAATACTTACATGAAACGGAGGGCGAGAAGAACTTGAAAAAATCCACGGACATCGGCAGGATGAACATTAAGACCACGATGAACATGGAAACCACGCCATCCTTCACTTTCCTGGTGACAACGGAATGTCCATCGATTATCGAGGTGGAAGAAAAACCAAAACTTATGATGAAGTGATGAACTTTTATAATTTTTATCAACCATATTAATATAACAAAGATGAAGAATTCGTTCGTTTGTTTGTTGAGCACGCTAAAACAGATTAAAATTCTTGTGTTGTTAGAAAACCTACGAGTGGAAGTCCAAAAGTTCGTGGAATGGAGGGGATGGAGTGTGGATGGGGGCGCTCTCTTAGTGTCATACTAATTGGAGACTCATCATTAATATATAAATTAATTTTCAGCCCTATTGCGTCATTCGTTTACGAACATTCGTCTGCTAAATAAGTCAATCCGGAAGAAAACTGAAACTATAGAGAAAATAGGGTATTCTACTGTGTTTGAAAAAGTACTCCAAAATGTTAATTTTGGTAATAAAAAGTCCCAAAAAGACCATTTCGGCAAAATAAACACGCTTTCTTGCCATAAAATTAAATTAAATTTTAAACCTTTTTAATTCCCGCGAAAACGCGATCACTTATTTTGGTGACGTAATATGCGTAAAGTTGTGTTCCGCTATACACTGAGAGCACGCTAAGATGTGACGTCAATTCAGTATACTGCGAAGCCGTTACTTTTTAGTTTGCTATACTGTGCTATACTGGTTACTGATAAAACGGAACACAGTCCAGCATACTATCATCCTAATTTTTCGACATTGTTTTCAAATAAAATATTTATCATGTATACATTTTCTGTTCAAAAATAAATTCAAAAATATTCAAAAATTAATTTTTGAATTTTGTTGACATTTTTAAATAACAAATCATTCGTGCTGTTATATTTTTTAATCAGGTGATCAAAGTACTGAGAGCACCTTACTTCGAAAGCGCCAGTCCTCACAGTACAAAAATTATGCTATTTATGACGTCATATATTTCTATATGGTATTGCGGCAGTGTACTGGCACTCAGTAAAGGAACGAATTTTTCACTAGTGAGAGCACTGAGGAGTGCTCGCAGTGTACATCGGAAACATTGTCTTCACAACGTCACATCATGGCGGCTCGTGTTTTAGATCACGTGATATACAGATTAAAAATTACGACTTTTAATTTCAATATAATAAAACAATAATGTGATTTTATGACTCAAAATCAGAATATTTAAGTATATTTCTACATCAATTTTAATTTTTATCAAATCTCATAATTTATTTTTCACTACCGAAAGTACCCTATTGAACACCATGCTGTGATAAAATTCCTTACCAAGCAAGGAGGAAGGAGAAAGGAGGAGGAGGAACACTTAGACAATTTTGAATTAAATAGAAACCGTTTATAGGATTTGTGCCCTAATAAATCAATAATTTACAAGTGGCATGGTCTTTTTAAACATGGTAGGGAGTCGATTGAAGATGACCCCCGCTCAGGAATTTGTGTGATTTATTGTTTCATTTTATTTAAAACCATTCCATAAATTTATGGACCTCCCTTAGTATTATTACATTCAAGAGTAGAATAA
This sequence comes from Euphydryas editha, assembly GCA_036937285.1. Taxonomy (NCBI): domain Eukaryota; kingdom Metazoa; phylum Arthropoda; class Insecta; order Lepidoptera; family Nymphalidae; genus Euphydryas; species Euphydryas editha. Next base: position 2,901,845 of record JAUPFZ010000019.1, on the reverse strand, counting down.
AGGCCTATGCCAGGTGTCTAGAAACACAACACAGACAAAACGAACATAGGCCAAGACAAACACCCGTATGTCTTATAAAAAACATTGGTCATGAGTGAGGATTGAACGCAGTCGCTTTAATCACTACGCCAACACATTGCCAAAAAAAGGTTTTAGACCATTAATCAACTACATACGACTTGTAGGCGTGCAAGCATACATCATGACATTTAAACAATTTGAACGGATTCAGATGTAACCTTACAGTAATATAGCTTATACATCAGAATAACACATAGGCTACAATTTATAAAGATTTTGTGTTATTTGGCTATAACATAACATAGTTTAAAAAATATCACGCGAAAACGCGTAAGTTCCACCAATTGGGCGCACCATGGCGCTTTCTTCTTATACGACCTTCTTTTCGCGAGAATTCGATTGACCAGAATGGAGCGTCAGTCAGCGCGGCGCGTAAGGGGGTAGAAGGGCGATCCAAGTAATGACGCGCCATCGCCGAGTGCGCGAACGCGGGCAAACACGTGAGGGCAGACGCCATAGAGAGTTGTGTTCTATTTCGGTTTTTTTCATTATAGCTAATTCGATTCTCGGAGCGCTTTATTACTAACGATGAGTACAGCAGGCATAATAATTACTTTTAGTTACTATATTTTGAGTAGGAAATGATATACTTTTAATTTTTATTTCAGTCGTATTAGAAATTCTTTTTTAAATTTCAATATAAGATTGTAGTTTCAGTTATTTAGTTTGTATTTATGTAAATGTATGTTTGTGGCTAATCAGTTTGTGATGAAATTTGATAGGATAAAAGTACCCTAGTACTTTTTATCAATACACACACGCGGACGAAGCCGCGGGCGGAGCTAGTGCTAGAGCTATATATACTACTTTATAATACAATAAGTTACTAACATGGTAGTGATGACGTCAGCCCATCCCGGCATGAACCCTGGCTTTCTGAAGATGTACAAGACTACGGCGAAGAGGAATAGTGCACCGGAAGCCTGGAACAGGATTAAGTCATTAACAAATCATACATTGAATACCTCTGAAGAGTTACCTGTGATAAACGAAAAATTCTTGTGCAAAATTTCTGTTTATTAAGGAAGACTATAGGCTATGAAAGATCACACAATATCTTTTAAGCACGATTCAGTTAATGTCAACCGATCTGACATCTTCATCCAGCTTATGTTTTTAAAAATTTGAGTTGAAAACTTACCTTCTCATGGAAAGTGACTGGACCCAATCCCTTGTACTGTTCCTTGATGACCTTCATGGTGTTTTCTGAACCAGATGACGCCCTGTTCACCTTCTTCGCGGCTTCACTGTTCGGTCTGCAATTTTTTTTTTAAATTATAGTAATTGGATATATAGGCTGAACTAAAATTTGACTAAATCAGATTTAATTATGGAAACAGCCAGAAAACGAACAAAACTGAAGTAGATTAAGGGGGGCTAACGATAACAGAGGATATAGTAGTTACATCGCAGATTTTCTGCGAGAGTGTTGAACTACCCTAATTATACTAAGCTATATCTAAACATTAAACAATTGTTCGACTTAAAAAGAAAAACTTGTTTTTACGGGAACATCATAAGTCAACCTATTTTTTTATTTACAGATTTTTTTTTTTTTTTTTTTGTAAATTTTCTACTTTTCAATGACTAAAGATATTATCTATTATATCCTCTTTTATCACACAGAACGAAAGTTTCCGCAATGCTTAAAGACAAAAGTCTTCGAGTCGTGCGTCCTATATATATTTGTTATGATAAATTTGTTTACATTTTTTTTATTATGTCGAAATTGTAAACCTAAGTTTTTGGTTTGTTCCGTCAGGCTGCTCCAGTACGGATAAGCGGAACATGCGCCAATACACTCACCGGAATAGTCCCATGTAAGTGATCTGCAGGGACACCCAAACCAGCAGCTGCATCAGAAGCATGGGCGGCGTGCTGTACGCCATGAACCAGAAGAAGTCCACCGAGCCGGATACCTCGGGGAACTCCCTGGAATTGACACACAGGTTTTATTCTCAATTTTTTTTTATAAAATCCTATTTATTGCTTCAAGTTAAAAACTTCTTCGAATTGGGTGATTAATTATTTAAAAAGTGGGCCGATTGGGTGGCTATTATTAATGAAAAAACTTATATTTCATTTCATAACCTTTGGTTTTTTTTTCACACAACTTTTCTTAAAGAGTGCACATGTCACATAATTTATGTGACATATCGAATATATTACAAGTTTTGAAATGACTTTAAAAATTTTAGATGTAATGACCACTGCTGAGAGGAATCGGCAAGAAGTTCAATAGTTACTCTTTTAAAAAACGTGAAGACAATATAAGCATTATAAACTCAGTCAGATCTGTGTATGAGTGAGTTAGTTTAAAAAACAAATTATAAAGACAGTCTCCCTCAAATCGTAGGAGGTCCAGTATTACAAAAAAAAAGTCTCATGATGATCGGTAATCGGTTAAGTCGTTTTCGCGTGAAAGCGTAACAAACAAATTTACTTTCGCATTTATAATATTATTATGATGATGAGTCAAAAATATAACTTAAACGTACGAATCAAAGATCCCTTTGAAGGCCGAGTTGGTAGCTGTTCCGACGAGGGTCCCGCAGCCGCCCAGGGTTGAAGCGTACGCTATACTCAAATAGTAGCAGATGGTTATATCACTGGGTAACGGCGATCTGTGGACATAATCATATACATTAAAATTGATCTATCGGGATTCATGTCCAAAATTTTCAGGCGAGTATCGACGAAAATGTAGGGTAAGAGACTAATTGGGTCTGGTGAACAAATGAAAAATTAATTTTTAGTTTTCACTAGCCCGTTGGCGAAGTTGGCAGTGACACTGCTTTCTGCTCCAGGGTTGTGGGTTCGATTCCCGCCCCGAGTCTGGGTGTAATATATATTTGTTTATATATGTATTATTTATATGTATATATACTACAAAAAAAATATATCGGTCGGCTTTTAACTAAAACACAGGCATTAAGTCTCCTACATTAGGAACAGACGACCGTGTGTGTATGTTAAACATATATATTATTTTTATATATAAATTTTATAACGTTTAGGACCTTTTCACCGGTTGCTGAAAAAGTTTATGAGAGACTTTATCAGCAGGAGATAAAACTGCGCCCCAGGTCTGTTTCGCCTCAAGGTGATAAGGAAAAACATCCGTCAACCCGCAGTGGAGCAGCGTTTTGGATTAAGCAGCGGGACATTTACAGGCTGATTTAGTTGGAGTAACGTTCGTTATCAGGTGCCAGTGATAAAAACCGGGACCGACAGCTTTACGTGCTCTATATAACACTACAGCAGAACGGTGGGACTATTACGTAACTTGCGCGATCGCAAAAATCGCATTGGTGTCAAATTTCAATATTAACTGCTGAGCTCAGCTAGTATTGAAATTCAACACCACAGCGATTTCTCGCGATCGAGCAAGTTACGTAATAGTTCCACCGCTTCACAAATAGTTATTAATTATTAAAGAATCATCTGTATACTGATTAGTGAGTGACGATTAATAAATGTTACTGCTACCCGATATAATTGTAATTTTGACCTTCTGTCTTTCTCTCAAAATTAAGTTAAATAATGTGTACCATACTCATAATATCGACGACATTAATGTCCGGTAAACTTGGATGAGTTTATATGACATCTTATTTATGTAAACTATGTAGGTACTTATGTACTTTTGTGACTTAAATACTTTTTTTTAATTATCGATATAAAAAAAGACTCACTCCTCCTCCGTATGTTTGTCTTGAACCGTCTTCGTTTCCTTTCCGTTTTCGGCAAGTGGCTTCTTCTTATTGACGTAAACATCGCCGAGACCTTGCTGCGAGAAGAAAAATTAAGGTTCACTAAAGAAATCATTTACATTAAAATGGTCATCACACGTATATATTTCTGAAATATTTTGTTCATTAAAATTCTACTAAAACCTTTATGGAAATTCAAACTGCATATAACAAGTTTAAAAAATTCATTAAAATTATAAAAATTAAAGTTATAAAAATTAATAAATAAATAAATATTAACCAACAATCACACCACGTTAACCTAGCCCCGTGCTAAGTTCGTAAGAACTTGTGTTACAGGTACTAGGAACGGAAATAAATTTATAAAAATACATATATACATAAATACACATCCATGACCCGGTGTAGACATCTATATTCGTCATACAAATTATCTGCACCTGTCGGGATTCGAACCCGCGACCGCTGCGTAAAGTGTCCAGTTGCCTGACCACTCGACCAGCCGGCCGTCAGTCATCACGAATTCATTGTTATTATACAATAGGGTTTTATTAAGACAAAAAAAAAACAATGTACTGGTAGGTCAGTCTTGTTTTATGGTCATTGGTCATTTTCACATCATTGTTAAATTACAGCTGAATCAGTTTTTAGTAATATACATCTACAGGCTTAGATGCGCCTATACCTTTTTTATTTCATGTATTAGATTGTTACATAGATAAGCGTTTTTACTCAGTGAATCAGTTTGTTTAAAAGCGGTTGAGATTACTCGATAAATACAATACTGGTTAGAAATATTATCATTGAATTAGAATAGTTATTGAGGAAGATAGGCTGTAAAATGTATCACTAAATCTCAAAGCATAATAATAAATTCAAGTGAAACCGCGATAAAAACCTATTAACCACGGAGTATAGATACCAGGAGTGCGAACGGTATTGGATTTTTCACGTTATTTATGTACACAATAATAAACCCAGATCATAGTTCTCTTATTTGCCACTGGCTGCGCAAGTATTCAGAACGTACCGATACTATTATTATTATTACATGTAAATACGAACTGGCTAACCTGGCTCGTGAAAGTAAAAATAAATTAAATTAAATATAAAATATTAATTTATTTTTTACAATTATATTTATTAAAAATTATTTCCACGTTCCTCAAAATATTTTTTGAAGTAGTTTGTAAGTATTTAAACGAGTACTTATTGAGAAGTAGCGCGCTCTACCGGCAAAATATATGTCACCTAAATTGATGCCGTTCAACATTACGTTCGCACTCCTGGTAGCTAAATAAAACTCAAGCCTTTTTACAGATAATAGACAACACACAATCTGAGCCATAGGTCTGAAAAAACAGAAATTATTGACATATCGAAAAAAAGGATATTATATTAATTCCTTAAAAAAACTTGCAAATGCATAAATTGTTGTAAATCGCATTGCAAAAACATACATAAAATATCTTACCTGTTCCAATACTTCTAGAATGGCTTCGACGATGGGCACCATCATGGTTGTGGCGGCGGCGTTCGATACCCACATCGAGATGAACATCGTCACGAAAGTTAGACCCAAGTTCAGTCTGGAATCAATTACGTTTTCTTTTTCATATGATGCTTACAAAAAATATAATAAAGATATATTATCTTAAACAAACATACTTACATAATACCCACTGAACATTGGTGTGATATTATGTGTGTGTATTGAGTGGGGATTTGATCGATCCTATTGCTAAGCAACCCTATGATTTTTCCGAAAATATAATTATTGTCTATTAAACATTTTAGTTTTCACAGGAAAGCTCAAATTCATTCAAATCGTGAAAAATACAATTCCTAACCCAAATATCGATACAGCGCTGAAAGTTAGGCCCGGATTCCACCAGAGCGGAGATGTGTTTTAAACAACCAATAGAATTTCGTTCAGTGGTATCCACTGAAGCGGAGGGGAGACGAGGTGTGTGAATAACGAAATTCTATTGGTTGTTTAAAACACATCTTCGCGCCGCTCGTCTTGTCCCCGTTTTGGTCGAGTCTCGGCTTTAAGCGCATTTCCATATGCATAATAATTTTTATATTACATGCAGACAATGATTAATTCATACTTCTATGTATATATATTAAGTTTGGTTTAAAGGTTGACTGGGAGAGAACGGCACTAGGCATTAATTGCGCCTTTTGTTCCAACTTTTTTTTTTTTTTTTACTTTGTTCGTCAATAAAGTATTTTTAAAAAATAAAATAAAATATATACATATGTATATTTAATATACCTACCAAAGTAAAAAATTCAACATTAACAGTTATAGGTCATAAAATATAACTCAACGACTCGAAGGAACGAAGCAATAAGAACAAATAACAACCACCTAAATTGAAAAAGGTGAAACCGCAGGGAAAATTAACACACTACCTTCTATGCGAGCATCCAACGATCTGGACAGTCCACAGTGCGATTCTCTTGGGTAGCTTCGAGTGCTGAACTCCCGCAGCTATCATGAGACCACCCATGAACATCATGTTGGTTTCCCTCATATACGCTGCACATGTTTTGTCTGAATCCAAGATACCCATAGTGGGGAAGAGTATGATGGGCAGCATCGATGTTACAGGTAGGGGTAGCAGCTCAAGTACCCAGTATGTCGCCATTATCAAAACCACGTACATACATCTGTAAGCCTGCAATATAATAATAAAAACGACTGTTTTCCTTTTTATGCTTATTTATATTATCATATATTTTATATTATAAATTAATTGTAGACTATCTGTATGTTTTGTCTTCTAAATACAATAATTTAAGTCTTTTTACTTTTTCTGGTATAGTGATGCGAGTAGTCGTCTCAACGCCGGCGGTCGCGGGTTAAATTCCCGCTGGGAGCAGATATTTGTATTTGTACAAATATTTGTTTCCGGTCTGGGTTTATGTCCTTGTGGGGGCTCCCCACCGTGCTTCGGAAAGCACGTAAAGCACGTCGGTGTCGGTTGTTATCATAAGCACCTGATAGCAATCGTTACTCGTGATAAAGAAAATTATCTGCCAAAACGCAGTGGAGCAGCGTGGCGGATTATGCTCCAACCCTTCTCCTATATGGAGTAGAGACTATAGCCCAGCATTGGGTCGTTTACAGACTGGTTTAGTTCAGTTCAGTTCAAGTATTTTATTAATTTACCAGCTTCTTCTCGTAGTTGTTTTATATAAATACGAATATATAATTATAATTCACATTGTAAACAATGATAAATATACTCACAGCAGCTGATTCCGAGGCAGCATTCATAATAGGTATTGGCAGTAAAATTAATGGAGTAAGAACCACTATCAGAGCTTTCCAGTAAATGGATAGAAATAAGCTAATTCTTTGCCATAGCGTCGCGCTCGACCGCCCTTTGGAGAAATAATACGTAGTGCCACTGGAAAAAAATAATTTTAAATTATTATTACCTAGATTTTCCTTGTTGTGTACCCGCGTATCTTACGATCTTGTTAAAATATCCAAATAAAAATAGCCTATATGTAGTTCTTGATCTCTACCCATCTACATACCGAGTATCGTCGTAATCGGTTCAATAATCTTCGAATAATAGTAAAAAATATTTTTCGAAATAAATTTTCGCATTTTCAATATAAGTAGGATTCGCTTATTGTTTTTAAGCTGCTTCTAAATTTGTTTTCGAATATCTTATAAATTATGATTATAAAGTACGAATAAAATATAATTATATGAAATTAGAAGAGTATAAAGATGTTCCTTGTATATTTTGGATGAAAATATTTTTTTTTATCTCAAGCTCAGTTGGCAAGTAACTAAAAATAAAAAATTAAAATATAAATATTACTTTGCATCCTCGCCCATGCCATTTTCTGCGTTATTAGACATGGTTACAAATTTTTTTTTCTATTTCTTTTCCTAGATTATTTATTCTTGCTTAGTTCATTCTCTATTAAACCTGAAACCAAAAAAAAAAAGATTAATTTAAAATAGTTATATTTTAAATAAAACTGCATAGAATGGAACGTTTTCCGATTTCATTATTTAATCTATGCTTATGGCCGTCAAACGTCAATGTCACTAAAAAAAGATAAACACTATCGGCTTAAAACTTGCAATTATAAAATAAAATATAAATACTAGTTTTTAAAATAAATGCTAAATAAAAACCGTGAAAATTTGTGAATTGTGAGTGAGTCAGACAGTTTCCGCACCAATATGACAAAACAATACTCAAAATCGGACACAGAAGGTAAGAATAATTATAAGATAAATTCTATATTCAAATTTTTACTTTTTTAAGAATAATATTACTTCTTTCGTACCTCTGTGGTTTCCTTAACTATTGCTAGAGAATTATAACCTCTTTGCAACAAAAAGTCACGATATTATGTTAAATGATCTTTATATTGTGTATATTGAATGTTTTGTTGTTTTGCATGTCTTTATACAGCTAAACACAAGTCGATAAACAAGGATATAAAAACAGACGTAGTTAAGGTTTCCTAAACAAAACCTATATTTCTATTAAAAAATGCCTATACCTATAACTGTTTAAACTATTAGGACTCACAGGGCCAGTTTCACCACTTGCTATTAAGTTTCGGATAACCTAACTGTCACTTATTTTGACAGATACACTACAGATGTTTATTGCTGTAACTATAGGACAAGGTTCTTTTATGTAAGCGCTGTGTACTTCTATAAGTGATAAGTTCACCATAAACTGTTTCTGAGTATATGTATCCTATATTGTTAAATAGTGAATAAGTCGTTGAAGTACCTTATAAGAATAAATAAATAAATAAATAACCCATAGAATTACTTGTCAAAAAAGTGCCAGTTAGGTTAGCTGGAACTTAATAGCAAGTGTTGAAACTGGATCACATTATGTACACTCAATTCACATATGTAAACTACTTATAACATTTATAACCTAGTCAATTCATTATATATATTTGTAAACACATTCACAAAAACTGTTCTAAAAATTTTGATGAAATATGAAAATACAAGGGCTTACGGGGAGAAAAATTAGTCTAGCGAGATTTAATATCTGGGAAAACTTGTATTTTCTGTTTTTAACTTAGCAGAGCTTGGTCGCCCAGGTACTTAAGTATTAATAACCCATTTATATCTTTATTTTATTCATTTTTCACAATTTTTGTCTTAAAAATTGTGTTTATATAATGATATATGTATACATATATTTATTTTATACATTGGTTTTATTTCTTTATTGATTAGTAAATGTAAATAAAAATTCTAAATGTCATAGTTACTTTTCCCATTTGTATGTTTCACATACATACATTTCTGTTATTAAGTTCTAAACTTGAGAATTAAGAATGTTATCGATCATAATCTGACAATGAATATTCTTAAAGTATTATTGTATTTTTATGTAACATCAAATATTTTATAATCAATTTTCATCGAAATTATTTAAAAATCAAAACCATAAAAAAGATACTCAAGCAATTTTACATTTGAAACATAAAAAGCATGTTTAAAAAATGCTCAATCATCTTTACATAAGAAATATTTTGAAGGCATTTTTGTTCTGGTAATAAGGTAATAAAATTGGTTAATTGACTAAATAATTATAAGTACTAAATAAACGGCTCACACACAGCGAACCCCAGTAGGATGTGAATCGTTTGTAAGGGTCCGGAAACACATACAAGGACAAACACCCAGATGACAACATAACAACATCTATACACTAGGAACATTATTATATTATTGTAATATTAAGTAAAGCCGATGATGAAATTGTAGATGTCTACCGAGACATTTTTTTTTGACGTTCGTTGAGTGTGTGTAATCAATCACCTAATAACGAATAAAATATTTTGATTTGATTTGATTTGATATGGTCTATACTAACTGCTAATGCTAGTAGTAGTTAGTAGTAGACTAGCCAGTTGCTGTGAGCACTGCAACAATGTGTCGTCCATATTATACTTAACTACAAAATAATAGTTATTTATTGTAACAATATGAAATAGAACTGCACTATAAGGTACAGACTACAGACTATCCTATTATCCCACTGCTGAGCAAAAAAATCTTTGATATTAAGGAGAGAAAAGGTAAAGGATAGGCGCTTAATTATTTATATTGGTCCACTTTATATTGACATGTATCAATCTCCAGTTTTACTTGTAATGTAATAATATAATTATATTTTTATTATAAGATTTATAGTCATCGACTATCGAATGATATTGATAGGTGAAGTATTATTATAAAACTTGCCATATTTATGCACACATGTGTTGTTAATTTTCTGTAATGAATATAAATATGAGTGTGTAGAGGTTAGGGAAAGCACACCTAAGTAAAGAGAAAGCTGCACAAGTTGTACTGCAAGTGATAGCTCCACTCCTGTAAGTGTACTAGCCAAGAATTTATACTATAAGAAACATAGCAGAACTAACAAAATAAATATAAATTAAACGATATGAACTTACTTCCGTTTTAAAAACCTTAAGGGTAACATTTTCAACATTTTGTCTTAGTACTCAAATTGTAAATATAATAGTTTTTTTATAAGATTAATTTTTTTTTTAAATTTTTGCCTATGATCGGTTTTATAATCTTTCTTCATCATTGAAGTATGCATTGTTTAGCAGTAAATTACTTCTAGTTTTATGAAGTAAAGCAACTTATTCCATTGGTAAATATAAAATCATTGTGCACAATAACTCAGACTAATATATTTACTTATATATTTGTAATTTATTGACTAACTAAATTCTAATCATTAACTGTTATTTAATTTATTTAGGTATATAATTCTAAAACTGAAATTTGTAATCAAAAATATCAAACAAAATTTATTGTGGAAGAGAGAGATAAGGTGTCAAGTGGAAAAGATTTTTTTAACCTTACAAAGATTCTTTCAACTGAAGACTAATAATTATGTATAAATTAGTTAACAACTGTTTTTTTCCATGGTTTTTTACTTGTAGTAGTGAAACAATGGACAAATGTTACATGTATGCATAAAAACATTTGAATGTGTATAACATGGCATAATGGATTAAACAGGTGTTTCAATTATAATAATTTTAATATTGTTTCCATAAACAATTATATATTCCAATCACCAATGCAAATGATTCTAGACTAAAACAAAGTACTGCTTAATTATACCACTATTAACAAGTTATTTAATACGCATAATTAAATGTATATAATAAAACGGAAGTGTTTGTTTGTTTTATTTATAAAATAAAACATCTATTCTAAAACTTTTTATTCAGAATTATAAAACATACTATGAGGCCTAGAATCGGAGTAGTAAACAACACGGAAGAAACAGCGCGAATTCTCTAGTGAATAAATTGGATTTTTTATTTTATTTTCCGCCTTAAATTGTTTATTGAGTAAAATTGTAATCTGTAATACACAACGCTAAAAATTATTAAAGTAACCGCTACACTTTACATAATATCGAGTAATTTAAAGTAAACACCTTGCGTGTCGTATTGTTAGTAATAATTTTAAAATTTAAAGCAATAAATATAATCGAAAATTAACTTCCGTCTGCTTCATTTATTTGAAATTCAATTTTTCTGTAGCTTCATATTTAGGAGGTATGTCCGTAAAGTAGCAGAACTGCATTAAAAAATTAATAATTTAATTTTGACACACGGATTTTTTGACGAGTTTAGTCAGGGAAGTACCAAGTCAAGAAGTACCAGTAAAACTTGCACTTTTACCCAGTATGACGCAAAACTTAACTGCGTAATACCATAATAACATAATGAACTGAACTTAACTGAATCAGCCTGTAAACATCCCACTGCTTGGCATAGGCTTCTTCTATATAGAAGATATGATAGAGGGCAAATATTTATTACAAAAAAGAATTAACCAGATACCCATAAGGACATAAATCCCAATCAGAAACAAATATTTGTACTGTCGTCATGTTTCGTTCGGTTTATGAGAGATCCGGTGGCCCATCCCTTCCCTTCTCTCCACAGATAAGGTGGGACATCCCTCCCCTCCTCAAAGGCCGGCAACGCATCCGCTAATCCTCTGATGTAGCGGGTGTTTATGGATGTCGTTTTTGCTTACCACCAGGTGAATCGACTGTCCGTTTGCCCCCTCTACTATAAAAAAAAAATTGTACAAATACAAATATCTGCCCTGAGCGGTATCGAATCCGCAACCGCCAGCGTTAAGTCGACTACTCGCACCACTACACCACGGTCGTCACTACTACACACAAACTCTTACTCTACACAATTGAAAATAGCTCACCTTGAATTCAAACTCACACTTCTACACTAACATCTTAATTTATACAAATATTCCAGCAAATAAATTATTTTTATTTATTTACTTTACACATTAAATCACTTAAGGTTCGGAGACGACTGACTATTAGACATGTGAAACACTGCGCTGTAGGAGTGCACGATATAAATTGATATTTCATAAAATATCGATATATACACGCAATTGACGCAGTATACCGCTTCAATCCGATATTATCGAATCATCCACTATCGATATGTACAATCGATATATTTCATCCGATATAAGTATATCGACATGTACAATCGATATACATGACCTTTTTTTAGGAGTTTGGGTAGATTACAAGGGAGAGTCTAGACAAAAAAATATTGGTATTTATAAATGAATTAACTCGATTCGTATCCTATCTAATATTTAATATTATAAGAATACTTAAAGACAAACAAATTACTTCCAATATATCGAAAATATCGATATATTTGTACAATCTATATCGCAAAGTATCAATAGAACTCTACGATATATTATGTAGAAAAAAATAACGATTTTTTACATGAACATCACTACTGTGCTGCGCGCCGCGCAGTTGCGCTAACTCACTTCACTGCGCTGGATGTGTCGACTGACTTTTTCAAAATGTGTTGGCGCACAGCGCAATGCCGGGGGAACTTGAACGGTGTTGAGCTGAGAGTTTTTTTAATCTGTTTACAGAAACATCTTTCTCATAATCACAATCACAAAATCTTCTTTATTTTATTTTTATAAATAGTAAATTTATATTTACTTAACATATAGTTTATTAAATAATAAACTTCAAAAATAGAAAATGAAAAAAAATTGAACTATTTATTTTGAAGATATCGAAATACATTTTCATAACCACCATTTTTCGCTATTTGATAATTATCACGCTACTAGGTATGTAAGTGAAACTTGCGGTGCGCGCTAGGCATTAAGGACGCTATCACATTTTTCCACAAATATCAGTGATTTTCAGGTACCATTTTAATTAATTAGGAGTCACACTGCGAGGATATCTTGGTTTCAAATGAAAGATAATATATTCATCTCCAGAGTAACACCATAAAAATTCTATAGCCCCATACAAATTTTTTACACAAATTCGTTTTAACCATCACAGTAATCGCAAAAAATTAAAGAAAGAGGGGTCTGAATAATAACCAGTATAGCTAAATACACTGCACTAGAAAAATAAATATACTAAGAAATTGTTGCTTATTTAGTCCTCTGTACGAATAGCTAAATATTTTAAATAAAAATAAATAATATTTCCATTTATGAGAATAATAAGAAACGCTCTCAAATTTCTTCATACAATTTTTACTCCTGAACAATCGTCGTTCGTCATTCTGTGCCCAAACGCGCTCGTGGAAGCACGGGTGTATCGCTTCATCGCAAGTAATAATTACGTAAAAAAAGGGAGTGCCTTGTGTATACTGTGCTTGAACGAAATTGATACTTTTTCGGACCGAAATAAAATAATTGTCTTTGCGATGCATGTGGTTTATATTAAAAAATAAAATAAAAGGAACAACACAACAATCTTCGCAATCTGTTGTCTTTACACTGCATTTGTTTTTTTTTTTTATTTTTTATTTTACATTTTATAATTACTATTGTACAACGTTTTTAAATAGTAGTTTTAAATAGATAACCGAATTTATGCTTTTGTCCTCTATTAGTATCTATTCTATTGTAATCTATTGTCTTAGAGTACCTATTAGAGAGTATATTAATTTATTACGCAATCCTCAACTTCGTAACACTCTTTGTTACTCCTTTATTACCTAATTGTCTACGTAAAATACAAGATGTTTAAATTATATATAACTTGTATGTGGTTCTGAATTATAAAAATAAAGCGTATTATTATCTATTATATTTTATTGTATAGAGGGGCGAACGAGTAGTAGATATCCTGACGCCTATAGACATCCTCATAAGGAGCCATTCATTTATTACGTAAGACAACTTTTGCTAGTTTTCGACCCTCTCCCCCCTATTATAAGAAAAAATAAGAATAGGCAAACCCCCTCCCCCCTGTTAAATATTTATTACGTAAGAACCAAAAGGAAAAAATTAACAAATGTTGGTTTGGTGTTAATAAATGTTTAATAATTTGTTTAATGTTTATTTTTTAAAGTAACAATTTTTAGAAGTGTTTATTTGTTTTTACAAAGGTACTATTAATTTTTAGTTTTTGGTAGTAATAAAATTTGGTTTTAATTATTCATCTTTACCTACATAAAAGAAGTCCATGCAAAAGTCAAAACCCACTCGGAAAGTGGATCTGGCATTGAAAAGTCTCTAATATTTCCTATACGCATCCGAGAGAACATCGGCACTCGTGCGTTTGCCCCTATTTTTTCAAAGAATAATTTTAACTTTGCGCATTTTTGTGATCTTACGTAAGAACTATCTAGATTCCCTCCCACCCCATGATCTTTGAGGGCGTTGGAACAATCTGTCCTCAGAATATTCCACCCGTGCCCCTCTCTGGGATACCTTTAAAAATGGTGGGGCAAGTTAAATACTTACTATAGTCGGATCGCGGAGCACGAAGAATTTTGTACGTTGACCTTTTACTACGGTCAATGTACAAAATTCTTCCTGCTTCGCGATCCGACTATAGTTAAATGCTTACTTTTACTTAATCAATACCAGTAAAATTAAAAATTAATACTTTCAAGTACCAAGATTAGTCAGTATAAAATCGAGCGGAAAGCGGTTTCAATGTGTGCGTGTACGCGTTATGTTATTGTGTTGCGATTTAGATACCTATACTTGAGCCAAATTCGATGTGGAATTTATGTAAACAAACCAAATGTCACCGTGTATAGGGTTGTCACACTTTTAGTAATGAAAAATTATAGTATATATAATTATACCTAGTTATTCATTAATAATTTTACTTTAACATTGTTTCCTAGAACTTAACCCCCAAATACGTAATATATAAGAAAATTTGCTTATAACAAAAATTAACAAATTTGTAATTACTACATCTATCAACCCTAAATTTTTGCACTGACAGGAAAATTTCGCAGATAAACAACATTTGGTCTTTTTTTGATCAGTCGTTATATTGTTAAAGGTAAATTGTTATCGATTTTTATGCACAATTTCAAATATTATAATTATTATGTTTATTCAACGTAAGTAAAGTAAAATAAATAATAAAAGAGAATGAGTGTCTAAACATAGATTTTTAATCATATTAAATCCGTTTTAAAACAAATGTGGTTTTATTTTGAATGCTATTCAGGGATAGTGTAGCTTTTTTTAATATAGGCATATACATATTTATTAAAATATTTAGAAATCATTCAGTGGGAAATTAGTATTCCCACGTTAACAAGTAAATTTTACACATAATTATAGATAATATATAAATATATCTAATTTCTGACTTATTTATTTCAAGTTTTATGTAGCTTGTACTACTATGTATAAATATTAAAAAATATAATTTTCCAATAGTCTGTAAACATCTGCCTATGGTTGGTTGCTAAGCAACGGTTTGTTGGTAAACATTCCATATCGAATTTGGCTGAAGTATAAACTTAAGCGAGCTCAAAATGTAATACCGTCCTTAACTCAGCGAATTTGTTTTATTTTGCCGTTAGTCTAGTCAACGAGTGCTATTTTGATCAACTTTTTTCAGCAGTCTCCGAAAATTATGATTGAGGTTTCATTCGATTTGGAATAGCATCTAAAAGATTTTTTAAAAATTAAGTTTCGCTTGAAAAAATTGCAAAGTTATATTATTTAAACGTTTTATTTCTTTAAATAACTAAAAAAATTAAAAAGGGGTTTAGATTTTTGCAAATATCTCAAAAACTAATTAAGATTCTTTAAATAACAAAAATAATTCAAAAAGAGGAGGAAACCTAAAAAAAAAGTCCCAACTCCCGGAACTGTAGGAACAATATTTATAATTTTCCCAGTAGGATGAAAACCCTACCAACCCCTAAAACGGGTGCTCTGACTTGCGCAAGCCTACTTTGGATACTTTATTTCTAAAAATTATTTTAACATATTAAATATAAAATTAAAGAAATGAAAAAAAATCAGGGGCTTACTGGATAGATAAATGAATAATAATCCGACTGAATAAAATTTCAATTACAATTTTCCAATTAGTTATGCAATAGTTAATATATATATTTTTTTCTTTTTTTGCTTGAACATAAACAGTGCACGTGTCATAATTGTTAAACTATAAATTTGAATATTTTTTCTTTTTTTTTTCTTCCTTTCTTGGAGCAATTCTCGAAAGGCTTCAGAAAAAATCCCCGTTGCAAAAATTAAAATAATATTTTTTTTTCAGTTTTTATTAATATATATATATATATATATATATATATATTTTTTTGATGATTAATTGAAGTTTTTTGATTTTGCAACAACTTTAAACATTATTAAAAAACTGAAAAATTTAAACTAATGGAACTACACAAATCTACAAAGTCTTTTGCAAATTACGAATTATAACTGTTCTACGAGAAAATAAATAATAGGATTTTCAAATACATATTTTATCAAGGATTTCGACAAACACGAACAAGATAATCATTACAGTGATATTTATAAAATAAGTATATAAAAAAAATACAAGTAAATTATTGATAAATGTTCCTTATACCTATTAAATATTTTAATATTTTGTATTTTATTATTATTTATTTATTTTTAAAGACCAAATTGATTTTTATTTTATACAACCTGTCCCCGTGAATTCGTTCGCGTGAATTTTTTTTTTTTTTTTTTTGGTACATAACTCTGAAAATTAACTTTTAACTTACTTAATACTTTTATACCGATATATTACTAAATAATTTTTGCCCGCGACTTCGTTTCTGTGTTTCCTCATACCTACTGTTTCTCAGTAATGGCTTCTAGGTGTGGTTTAAAAAAATGAATATTGTAAATATCTCAGGTTCTAAGCGGCGTATTAAGATGAAACATGCGCCAGTTTTTAAGTTAGAACTCCAGCAATACAACTGCGAAAACCGCATCAAACATTCAGTAGTTTTTGTGCAGACTAACATGCAGACAGACAGACAGACAAAAATTCTAAAAATAATATTTTTAGCTTCTATTGGCCCTGTGAATATGGGTATTTCGTTTATTTCGTGCATATTCCATGTCCAGCTGAAAAAAAGTGACCTAATTTTCACAAAATTTAATTATTTGTATAAAAACTCAAACAGTACGATGTTACGTTTATGTGCATGTAATTTTTACTCAATTAAAATGGTAGATTTAAAAAATATAGACAATAAATCTTCTTAATTCTCAACTCCTTCGGGTGTCCGTTTTCCGTTTTTCTAAATACATTTTAAATTTTAACTAAACATATTAATTTTAACATAAATAAAGTAACAATACTTAGAAAGTATATGAAAATGCAAAATGTTTACATATAAAATTACAACATTAACTATATAAATAAAACAAAATTTGATATTAAGTTTTGTATTGTATTTTTTTCTAATTACCGTAGGTTTGAAAAGAAATTGGATTAAAAGTTTGTACACAGTCCTTAGACTCTGCTTGTCGCTACTATAACCTGCGTACACCTCTTATTTAGCTAGCAAACGTCAGAGTGAGTGCATGATTGCTTGTGTAGGATAAATATAATCTCGTAAAGCATCGTGTTAGATGATTATTCTAAAAGAAATCTCTTTCCTATCGACAATATTATAAAGTTAGTATTCATTATTTTGTTTATTATGTAACTGATTACTAACTCTAATAAGGACATTTATAGTTTAAATAACTGAAAACGTTTATAGTTCTGATAGTTTTAGCACGAAAACGGATTAAATGCTTAAACTTAATTGCCTTCGTCTTCATTTCCTTCGTTTACCATCGTTTTTTTTTTTTAGATGGTAATGAGGTCAAAACGATTGTAATTAGAATATTTTTTTGGTAATTAGTTACTTATAAAATAAGTTATGTTTTGCCATGTGACGTGTAATTACTAAGCTTTGTTATGTATCTACACTTTAAAATCTCATTTTCCCAATGATTTCTATAATCAATAAACGTATATTTGTTTTAAAAAAAAAGGCATTTCTATCATTTCTTCTATACTTTTTGATTGTAATAATTTCCTTCGTTTGAATTATCATTACCATCTTACACTGAATTTTGAAAACTCCATTATTGTTAGCAAAATTAAAGTAAAATTTACAAAAAGTAGAAATATTACTTATGTATTACATATATAAGAAAAAAAAATTAAGTTATTTGAAAATATTTTGAAACTTAAAAATTTCACAAAATTTGCACGAAATAAAAGAAATACCCATATCCTTCATACATTTTCTTCTTTTTCATCTCCTATGTCCAGACATAAACCAGTTACAGTTTTTATTATAGGTAAAGATAACGGAAACCCACATATTAATTATACTGCATCTGTGATTATTGTGGCGCTAGTTACTAATTATTAAGCTACGAGCTTATAAATGGAATGCATAGATGGCACGCACCACGCATAACTCATTTGTGTTTCATTTTATTTCGCCATGGCGCAAATTTTATTTAATTATTAGCCGGTGCAGTTAGCTGTGCCAAAGTTACTGAGTTAGCGCAAAAAATTTGCTGAGTTACCCATGTCTACTACTAACAACTGATGCGCTGGTAAATAAGATTGCCACCACTCAACCAGCTCAAGAACATCCCCTCCATTACCAAGACTTGGCGGAAGTAAATTAGAACTTCGGGGAGTCCTACTTTCCGGAAAACTTTGTATAATATTGATAAATAAATCGATAATACTTAAACATTAAAAAAAATTCTTTTATTTAAATAAATGATTAGAAAATGCAATTCATGTGCATTTTTTTTTAATAACTTATTTAAACTTATGAAGTTACTTTATAAACAGGTTTTGTTGTGTATGATGTAACACAATACATAATATACGTACTGTAATTTGTAAACAACAACCAGTTAATCTTTCTTACTTTGTAATACTATATATTTATAATCTTTACGTGATCAACTATATAGGTACCTATATGTAAAAAAAATATTATAAATAAATACAATCTGTATTTATGTATTAATCTATGACGTTTAAAAATTATACAACTTTGATGAAAAATATTTAGTATAACTAATAAAAAATAATAAAAAATATTTTTAATCATCATCATATCAGCTATTGGATGTCCACTGCTGATCATAGGCCTCCTCTGTTGACCTCCAGAGCGACTGGTTCGAGGCAGCCTCACTCACAGCAACACTTTTTGTAATATAAATAGCATATTTTGGTTAGTAATTTAATTGATTATCTTAGAAAAATTAAATTCCGAATATTGTATAGAAATTTAACAAAATTTGAGATTTATTACTATAAGTGTCTGACAAATACACAAACATTGTAACGCAACCCGTTTAGTACTTTGACTATAACTAAATGTAATATTACAAAAATGCGTATTAAAATTGCTTGAAATTTTACTATGTAACTGCTTATTAAAAATCTAGTAAAATAAAATAAAAAATTAACAGTGTAAATTGCGTTTAAAAAAATGGAAAACAGGATTGACCATAACAGAACATCATTATTAAATGATGAATTTAAATGAACATTTCAAATTCATTCAAAATCCTTACAAGATAATTAATTATAAATGATAATATCGTACGTCGTTATTATAAAATATTTTAAAATTATTCATTCATAATATTCTTGATAATATATTTATGTTTAATGTTGGGTATCAATTACGTATCAAAAGTAATCCTGTTTTGATATTTGCATAATTATTTTATCATTATTAGTAGCTTTGTAAATAAAAACAATGTTGATGTTTATCTATATAAAACGCTAACTGTATAAAAAGATTCAAGTGGAAAATCTTTTTAATATTAAAATATGTTTAATTTTTTTAACTTATATCAAAACTCTAGTTCTATACGATATTTAATAAATAAATTTTATTTTTGATCTAATTTTAATATAATTAAATAAAAAACGATCGGTACGTTTTAACAGCGCGAAGATGAGAAAGCAATTCAATAGTATGTCTATAAATGTAATAAAGGCAAGTACACAATGACGCATGATGCGCGTCAGATGGGTCAGAAGCCATAAAGTAACATCAGTTTATATACTAACCTCATACCTCTTTGCGATTCATCTTGAAACTATAAATAGATCTCGAACTATGAATAAATCCTTTATTACATTTATTTAAATAGAAATAGTATTACTGAATTTGGTAACTCTTATGGGTTTTTAAACTTTCATGGCCATTATTAACAACTAAAAATTTGATGTTGAATTTTGTAATATCCCGTTAAACATATCAGTTATATGGTGACCCTTATCTATTTTAATATCATAACGAAGGTCGTTTTTCAATTTGTTTCTAATCGATAATCTCTGTAATTACTAAAATGTTTTTTGGTATTTTTTTTATTCACTCAGATCTGGGGAACAGTAGTCGATAATAACAACTGAGATTAAATCGTTAGGGATGTCTGTATACGGATTAAAATTTAATGTAAACTTAGTAAATTTTCTTATAGTAGCGTGTGAAAGATAATAAATAAACGTGGAAATTAAAAAAAATCATTTACTTTACGATGACTACGTTTCTGTCGTATTATATCTAGAACGGTAAACAGTTGGTCACATGTTCCATGTGTCAGTAGTAACGAGAATAACATATTTAACCAATATACTCACAATTGAACGAAATATTTGTCATTAGAGACGATTGCACAATATTGTGTTATTATACATTCAGACTTGTAATCTGCGATTCTGTTTGTACTGTACTTTATCAGCCTATAAACAACCCACTGCTGACCGAAGGCCTCTTCTCTATATAGAAAAAGGGTTGGAACTTAATCCATCACACTGCTCCACTGGGGGTTGGCGGATTATTTCCCTACTATGAGTAACGATGTAAAATCGACAGGCACGTTGGGGAGACCCACAAGGATATACACCCAGATCATGTACCTAGGCTGCTAAGTATACTTACTCTATCTTTGTATTAACGACTAAAGTAAGCCAATCGCTTCTTTTTAAGCTATTTATTGTAAATCTGTCATTCTACAAACAGTAAAGACAGTAAATTAAAAAAGTGTTGCTTTTGGTTTTGATGACCAATCGAAGCATTCATATCATATTTCAGTACAAAACGTCTCTAATAATGTGACTGAATTAACAATTTACCTTCGTTTTATCTATTTACATATAATAAAAAGTCAAAACTGTACATTGAATATTTTTTTAAAAGAATACTTGGGGTGTGATCTGCTATCGACACCGAAGCCAAAAATATAGTTTTTAGAATTTTTGTCTGTTTGTCTGTATGTATGTCCGGGATAAACTCAAAAAGTACTGCATGGATTTACTTGAAATTTGGCAGGAATATTATTAAGAAGTCGGGTCAACATATAGGCTACATATTACCACGCTATCCTACGGGGAACGAGCAGTGAACCTTTACTTCTTCAACGCATTCTGTAACAACGTGTAATCTAATATCGTTCACGCAGACAACGTCGCGGGCAGCAGCTAGTAGATAATAATCACACATACATGTATAGCTTTCGCGCTATGTGACCAGTTGTTCAAATACGCTCGACTTAAAACTCAGCTGTGTCATGTGTGCGTCGCAAGCTTATAGCTCCACTGCACCCATTTTCGTTTAATACTGTTTGTTCACTGAAGGTGTGGTCAATCGTTTGATGTTATCTTTACCTGGAGAAGTAGTTTAATTTACTTCTATACTTTACTACTTTTTGTGGCTAGTATTCAAGAAGTTATTGATTTGGATGTTTCAAATCTATTCTAATGTAATAAAGTTAAAATAATTTGTTTGTTTGTTGGGACGTGTTTATTTTAATATTAAATAGTCTAATTTTAGAAATTGTTTTAGAAAGCCAGTTTATTGAAAAAAAGTAAGATATAAAATATCACATTACGATCCGTAAAAAGAGCAATAAACAGCGTAGCAAATAAAAATAACTTTTTTTACTATCTCAACTATAAATCCAAAGATGAGCGCATTTAAACTAACTTTAGGAAAATTTATAAAAATTTTTAAATTGAAGGAATTTTCCATTAGATATATTATTTCATATAATATCATTAGTGCTAAAAAGTAATGTATATACAAAATTAATTTTCAAGTGCCCATCCACTTCACCAAACCGAAACTATAAGAAGTACAAATACTCAAAAAAAGGACGTTTATTATCGATTTGGACAAAACTAAAACTGATGAGTACATTTCCATGGCTGGCACAGAATTAACAAATATATATTTTATTTAAATATTATCGTGTATGTGTAAAATTATTTAACATTACGCTAACTTAAACTTGTAAGATCAGGTTTAAATTACTTATGTTATTACACATTTATGTACTGGAATATTTTTACGTATGTATAAAAATTAGTAATGCCAATAATATTATAAAAAACAGGATGTATTTGATTATTAAACGCTAACTGCTAATATTACATTCATCGTCATCATCATATTAGCCACTGGATGTCCACTGCTGAACGTAGGCCTCCCCCATCGACGTCCAAATCGACCGGTCTGATGCAGCCTCCATCCAACGGCTATATCACATTAAAGTATAAAAATTACTTCATAATACATGTTAAATAAATTCATAAATAAAAATATCGATCGGTCGGTCACACCTGATCCGAGACACGTGCGTATCAACATACAATATGGTCACCTACGGCCTCCGTGACATCACAAACCAGGAAGCGCAAGCGTATATTTTACGTCGAGTTTTGTTATCATAGACTACGTATTGCGATGCGATGAATTTGCGGTGCGGATTTTAAATCGTGACGGATAAATATCGTATACCTATATCCGATATAAGTATAATTGGATTATAAAATTATGAAAATATCATCGAAAACTGTTACTGTCGGTGCAATTTTTAAATTGCTATAAAAATCAACACAATTTTCGCTTTTTTCATATATTTAAAAAGTAAATATTTTGAGATAAAATAACCGTACCGAATTCTAATGCTACGAGCGTTAGTTTTAAACTTTTATAACGTGCGTTTTCTTTTTGCAGACAGTATTGTTGAAAAACTGTAAGGCTTTAAATCTCGTTTTTCATATTTAGACAGATATACAGACAAAGGAGAGTTTTATCAATTTAATATATTTTTGTGTATATTCGTACATAGTAATATTGGCACGCTTTTTAGTCTAAACGGTTTTGACGGATTTTAAAAAATGAGGTGTCATTAGATTCGTAATAATATCGGTGTGACAGGTATATGTGGGCAGCCAAGTATTTTAACATAGTTGCTTTATGTTTTTATGGATATAGAAATGATCTAATACCTATTTGCGTTAAATTTTTCTGTTTTTTGTTTTATGTTAATAATTAATTAGTCTACTGCGGAAAATTAAATGACAATTCGTTTTAAAGTTATATTTATCTATATGTATATAATTGAAAATCGTTTTGGTGTAGTGGGTGCGAGTATTTGCCTCAACGCCTGCGGTTGCGGGTTTGATTGCCGCTCGGGCCAAATGTTTATATATGCAAATATTTGTTTTCGGTCTGAATGTATGTTCTTTTGTGTCTCCCATCGTATCTCGTTAATTACGTAAAGCTGTCGGTTCCGGTTGTTATCACAGACACCTAATAACGACCGTTAGTCATGGTCGAGAAATTACACGCCAACCCGCAGTGGAGCAGCGTGGTGGATTAAGCTCCAGCCTCCAACCCTTCTACGAGTATATCGAGAAGAGGCCTTTGCCTAGCAGTGAGATATTTACAGGCTGATTGAGTTCAATTCAGTATATATAATTGTGAAGTCTAATCTATTATATACTTAGGTACTATACAATACATACTGCAGTCACTACTGACGTTAATAATTTTCTGTAATAAATATTCGCTTCATAAAACGTCTCATTTGAACATATCAATTAAAGGATTAGAACTTACGCGTTTATTCTTAAACAAATTAAATAATTCCAATAATCTGTGTCATTAAAGGGAAATAAGGTTATTTATCTCCATTATTTTATAATAATAAATAATTTCTTAATGGTTATATAATGTTAACATCTCTGTATGTATATGATCAAGAATCATTCTCGGTTTTTCTTACATATATGTCGCAGTAAATAAATTGAATTAGTCATTTAAACGCACAGCTAGCTGTTTCATGAACAACGTCATTCAATTAAACTTCTGTTTATTGACAAAGATTTAGACTATGGCACGTCATGTTATAATTCATTAAAACGGCATAGGCAAACATGTCAAGCGATCAAAGTATACTCTCTAAATATGAATCAGTGGAATTTAACACATTTTAAGTGACTATTCACTTGTGAGAGAACTAAATTTTCGAAATTCTTTTTTTTTGTCTCAATTTATTGTATAGTACCCTCTCATATATGGAGAAGTGGCTTTTGCCCAGCAGTGGGTTGTTTACAAGCTAATTCAGTTCAATATTGTATAATACATAAATTGTTTTAAAATAAATTATTCATTCGTTTGTATTAATAGTACCGTAATAGCACAGATAATTTCGCCAATGTCACGCAGAATGAAGAAGACACGAAGGAGATTTATTGGTTCGATCGAGATCACAACCTCAATCGAATTTCAAAGACAGTACAAATAGTTGATACCTATTTTATAGTTGATTGTTAACTTAAACAACACATTTAAAATACGGTAAACATTCAAATCAATTATAGACGCGCGTTGTGTCGTCACTCGAATAATGACTTAGCAATTGTTTGATTACCTACTTACTAGTATAATTAGATGTCGTTCTAAATTAAATCTTTCAAATTGTAAGTAATTTCTAATAACTCACTTGTACCTTTAAGTCATTTTGAAATGTTTTTGACAATTCTTTATACTAAGGTAAAAAATTAATAAAATAATCCTGGACATTAAATGTCCGAAAAAATATTATTTTTTTCTTGTCTGTTGATTAATGAAGGCTATAAAAAACATTCACTACGACTTATCAGTGATAAAAAATAATGTAAAACGTTGTAAAAAGTATGGTTAAATAAACAAACGAATTAATTTAAAAAAATCAAAAAACCCGACGGCGTAAAATACTCTTATTATAAACTAAAAAGAATAAAACGATTTACTAATTTTCATTTGATACCCATATTGATAAAAAAAAAGTAAGAAAAAAATATTCAACTCCCCCCCTCCCCTCATTCCGCCATTTGCGGGCTCCATTTTGAAAATTTATATAGCTTATGTCACTACTACAATTTAGACAATTCCAACGACACCTCATATGTCAAAATCCGTCCAGCCGTTTGGGCTGTAGGGCGTGCCAAAGAAATGGACATACATACACTCGAAAAACATAACTCTCCTTCTGTCGCAGTTGGGTAAAAATTGAAATCGCGAGAGATTTGTAATATAAAACAAATTAATAAACATGGTTTGTTTCGTACTCAAAATATTATCGGATCGAAATAAAAATATTATGGGATTTTTTATTTACAATTTGTTCTTGAAAAACTTGCAGCTCGAAGTCCAAGGTGAATGGCGTGACGGTATTGTGAGGGTCATTTATATTAATATCAGGAGGCGTGGAACTTGCGTCAGTACGTCCATACTTGTTTGTTGCGTGTAGGGTTGTTACTTGTTACCCTTTGAAAATAGCAAAGAGGCGATTCACCTAACAAAAGGATGTCACCGCTGCCCAACATTTGAAGAATTTAAAAACCATTGAAAGTTGTCTTAAAGACATGTAAGGGGAGTAGAAGGGAGGCAAAGATGAGAAAGTAGAAGTGTTGGGTCACGTAATCTTTAATGGTACATCTTTTTTCTGTGTCTTTATAATCCACGCCTCTGTCTTTTACGAGCTTTTTATTAACCATAAGTGTCTATAAGACTTAGACCCAGTTTCACCACTTGCTATTAAGTTCCGGCTTACCTAACTGACACTTTTTTGACAGGTAATTGTATGGGTTTTCTGTCAAAATAACTGCCAGTTACGTTATCCAGAACTTAATAGCAAGTGGTGAAACTGGCCCTTAGTGAACTGGTTTTCAAAATTTATTACTAAAAAATATATACGGATAAAAAGGTGGCAACCCTATTCGATATGTTACATTCGATCACTCCGTTATAAATCGCAGTAAATAAACCCACATGAAAACAGCCGAAACTACGGAAGAGAACTCGTAAGATTGTTACGTAAACAAAGCGACGTGCTTTTTATTATAGGATTTAGAAAAGAATATATGAAAATATTTCCTGGTTTTAAAAGTGATTTATTTTTATGATGTAGCGTCATCGGTTCTAGCCTATAACCTTCCTCAATGACAGACTCTCTGACGCAAAAAGAAATTTTAAAATAGAAACGGTTGATAGCATACAAAAACCAAATTCTTATGATTTTCAAATAGAAATCTTTGCTTATCAGAATATATTATTTCCAAAAATTTTTATTCGTCATAAATTTTCTTTTTATAAATTGTGGCTCAATTGGTTCGTTTAGTAATTGTTTCGTTTATACAATTTTTAACAAGCACTTATACAATGGAAAGAATAAACACACCAATATACACCAACTCCAATACTCCTACAGGTTTAAAAAGCCACAATTTATAATCTTTAGAGTGATTTTTCGTATGATCAATAAGTATGGGACTACCCTTTGAGATATATACTGTGTGTTACAAAAGATTGTATATTAAGAGGAAAGGGTACCTGAGAGACTTTTGAAAAATAGGTATTTAAATAAAAAGTTATTGTCTCGCTCCCCCAGACTCCACAAACAGCAAAAAAGAGACAACTGCAGCTCAGACAGTTTTAGGTAGATAATTATCTATTGACAAAAAACAGCATTTCATAGTCGACTATTTCCTCCCCAAAACACGCCATATATATATATATATATATATATATGTATATATATTTTTTTTAATGTAACTTAAAAAAAACCTTCAGCTATGTTCCCGTTGTTCAGTAGCCCCTATGTTCTCGTTTTTTTTGTAAATATGCGTTTTTTTTAAATGATTGTCTGAACGTTTATAAAAAATTAGGCAATATTTCTAGTTTTTGAAGACTCCTACTCCCTATGATAATAAGAATATATAAAAAAAACAAGACATAGGGTCATGTTCATGGCAGTTAAAGGTTTTATGTTACAAAAATCTATCTAGTGTTATCATAATTATCCAGGGAGGAAACAGTCGATTACGTTTGTATGGAGAAAGGATCGGTATCCATTCCTCTTAAGCTTAGTTCACTATTTAAAAATATACAGCATAATATGCACCAACATAAAGCCGAATTGCGAACCTCCTTTATTGGAGTTGGTTACAGTCCATCTATTTGATACTGTGATATATCCCCTGATGAATCTTACATTAGACGTTACTATTGAACTTATATTAACCTCAATTTAAGGTACCTTAAACTATATGTAATTGTAAACGTATGTATGTAAATGTATTACTATTTAATGCTAATATACTCGTAATATATACAAGTAAACACATTTAAGTTATTCAATACTTCCACATCAACAAAGTTACGTGAAACTGTAGTGTCCGAGCAAAACAAATTATACTTTTTAATTTAATAAAATCTAATATGGATCTGGTAACGGTCTATAGGTAATTTACAATCGCTGCAACTCATTTGTAATTTAAATCTACGTAAGTCGGCTGGTACAATTTTTTAGGGTTGTCTAGTGTTTATCAAATGTAATAAAACTGTAAGAGGTCCAATTCGGTTCATAGAAGATATTCTGTTTTTTTTTTCAGGACACTATAGTACGCATAAGGATACTGAAGTCAAAAATTTTTTTTTTTTCATTTATGTCTGCCTGTATCTGTATTTTGGCCTCGCACGCACGCCGGGATTTCTGAATAAATTGGATTGAAACTTAGTATTATTTGAGTTCCAGCTTAAACACTGAATTCTTTTTATCCTGAAACCTAGTGCGGTTTACTTGGGAGAGGGGATCAAAATACGAACGAAGTCGCAGATACAGCTATACAAATAATAATAGAGTGTTATTTGTATAGCTTTATGTGAAGTCTAGTGCAAATGCAATCAATCCATTTAAAACTTGACTTCTAAAGTTCACTTTTGCTGCTACTATTGTCTTGTCCGGACACACAGGATTTGGGCGCCATTGACTGTGAAATGCTCCAGAATGTAAAGTTTTACAAACTTCGCTTAATAAAAGTAATTGCAATTTCAATTTTATTACCTACATGCATCGCATACGACACGCCTACCATTAAAGACGTATATTTTTTTTAATCAATTGAATTGTTTCGATAAATCGTATTGAGTTTTTTTCGAAGAAAATTGCTTTAAATAAAATAAAACATTTTTCAGATAATGTAATGACCCTAGTTGCAACATTCTTGCCTCTTTCGGCAGTCATTGACATCGACAGGTTTGAATTCATATCACGTTTCGTATTTGTACTTTTAAGTTCATTAACCAGACGTAAACATTTCATTTATATATAATATTAATTAATTCAAATTCCTCCTATTCATTTTTTATTACAATAAAATAAGAAATAAAGGGTATACTTCCGAAAAGCAGATACCGAATTTTCTCATGAAATTTGGCACGGACATTCCATTTGACTATCTAAGCATCCCCTTAAAAGGATTTTTGGCGGATCGCAATATTTTTCGAAATATTGATTTTTTTGAGTACGCTGCTTAGTACGCTCTATATAAGAAAGCGAAAAGTAGATACCGAATTTTCTCCTAAAACTTGGCACAGACATTACATTTGACTATCTAAGAGTCCCCTTAAAAGGGTTTTTGGCGACTCGCAATATTTTTCGAAATATTGAATTTTTTGAGTATGCTGCTTAGCACGCTTATAATATATCTATATATTTATCGCCACGTTACACACACACACACACACTACAGGCGTTATTTATACACATATATATAATCAATCCACTTTTTTATTTTCCCGGATACACACTTTATATTTTGTAATAATTCATTGAACGGATTTTTGTTCAATTTTTTAACGCGACGACGCCATAAAAACTCGCATAGATGATCGGCCATTGTTTCACTACGTATTCCGCCACTTTTTTTTTTTGAAGGCTGAGAAATTCATTCCGAAGTTAGGGTTTTTTTTAAGGTTAGGTTAGATTAAGATTTTTTTTTAATCGTTAGGTTAGGTTAGGTTGTTAGGTATTTTTTTTTTAAATAGTTAGTGTTTTTTTTAAAGGTTAAGTTAGGTTAAGATTTTTTTTAAATCGTCAGGTTAGGTTAGGTTGTTAGGTCTTTTTTTTTTTTTTTTTTAATCGCTGTGAAATGCATTTACGCATTCTAAGATAGGTTAGGTAATTTTTTTTCCCTTCCTCTTTTGATCGATTCGTTTTCTTATATAGAGTGTGCTAAGCAGCGTACTTAAAAAATTCAATATTTCGAAAAATATTGCGTGCCGCCAAAAATCCTTTTAAGGGGACTCATAAGTAGTCAAATGGAATGTCCATGCCAAATTTCATGACGAAATTCGGTATCCGCTTTTCGGAAGTTTATCCGAAATAAATGTGCAACATTAACATACAAATTTTTAAGCAATCGGTACATCTGCGTACCTACTAACTAAAATTAAGAATTTGCGATAGTTGTACAATCGTTCTCTCTATAACCGTGTTACGCAAGAAAACAATTGAAGAAAAGTCGATACGCTGCCTGATCTAAAAATTTAAAGTATCCCAAAACTAACATAGTAGCTTACTACTGCTCTTACACAAAGTATTCTTTATCTATATTATAAATGAGTGTTCTAGAGGAGTCAATTTTGAGTTATATCATTCCCTAATATATATCAATGACCGTCCCTATTAAATAAACAGTATTTATGTCATTATTTTGTTTGCTGATAATATTCTTTACTCGTTTTACTCCGACTTTGCATGTATTTTGATAACATTGTATAGAAAATGTATGTGTTGCCGGCTCTCTTCTATCTATCGTTACAATCTGCAATCCTGGGTACCATTGGGTAGATCTTATATGACAGACTTGTATAGTAACGATTTAAAAGTGCTCCTAAATGCCTATGCCTGTTGAAAATCTATTTTTTACTTTGAGGTCACCGTTCTCATAGTATTGTATAGAGATATTCAATCGAATACCATTCTGATTCATATCTAACAAATGTCTAGATCTCGTTCTAAAATCCGATCAAGAAAAGGTCGAATAAACTTGGGAAATTAGCACGATGGTACAAATATTTAATCTTTAATATGTTAATATACTTTACCTAAATGTTACTGATCTAGATTATTACTGGTTAGATCTAGATGAGTGATGGTTAGGTTAGATGAGATGTTTAGATATAGATTATCACTGGAAATAATTGCTTTAATTTCATATGCCCTAACAACAGTAACACGTGAATACATTCAAGTAATTTTTACTGCAATGTATAATCTCGTAAAGTGCCGTCAATATTTACACACTCTTGTATGGAAATGAAACAAGAAAACGCTTTCCTTAATCTTATCTCACTGACGACGAGGATGGGATTAAACCAGCTATGAATGATTCACCATGTATGTTAAATCTGCCTACTCACTCACATTAGTTTGTGACGGATTCGTGACTTAGCATATGTCTTAAAATTAATCGTTTTAATAAATTGTCATTTATTTTACAGAAAATAAACCAATCAAAATTTAAAAATCAATAAGTATACTTATATTATGAAGCAGAAGTTTGTTATTACTTAGACTACACTGATCCAAGGATTAACGGTCTGATTTGAATATTATTTTATATAAAAAATCCTGTTTTTTTAAATCCAAATATAGATAAGGTATCAAAATAGGGCTCTTTGGGAGCAATAAACAACAAAAGCCAATGCTGGTAAAACCGCGTGAGTTTTCTAGTAAATTAATATAATTGAAAAGGAGCAAGGAAACGTAAGATGATGTACAAAAAATGGGTTACGTCATAGATATAGAATCATAAAGGGCAAATTTTAACCAACACATTGCCTTGTTAGTGTTATCAGTAACAGGAAAAGCCGACTACTTGATACGGAGTTTCGTTTGCAGTTATACTGTACTCGATTTCATGCGTTTATGGAATATATTTACTTACTAACATATAAATAATATTATATTGGCTACAGCCAATAATAAATCCCCACTCAATAATTGATGATAGGATTTACTTTGTTAAAAGTTTGTATAAAATAAATAATTAATAATGAATTATAGTATAAAACGGAAGGAGAATGGAAACAGTATCGTATCGAGCACAAAAGTTTACAGAAATTACTACTTTAATGCAATAACTCTAACAAATTGTGTCTACTTATTGTAGCGACATCTATCTTGCCACATACGAACTGACGTATCCTACATCGCGCTATCAAAGTTATCAAGCGATTGAACATATATACAAGAACCCAACAACCGTCGCGGGCTACTGCCCACCAGACATAATACCCGTCTGGTCGGAGGATCCTCCCTTTTCAATGGTGTATGAGGAACTTTACACCCTGTTCCTAGGGTTGCCAACTATACTGTTTTAAACAGTATTATACTGTTTTTCACTAAATTATACTTTTTACTGTTGAACAAAAATAAAGTATACAAAATACTGTTTTCAGCATCAAAATGCAAACACATTATTATGTGTTATACGGTATACTTAGACGAAATGAATGCTAAGTGGCGGGAGGATAGAAATAGAGCATCTATTAATTTAATAAAAAATGAGCTCCTCATTTATTTTAATTTCAGTTATAATTGTGATGAGGCGTATGATTTTTTTTTTAATAATTGTATGTTAGTAAGTTGTGCGAAAAGCTCTAAAAAATATGTATTTAAAACAATAAATAAATAAAATACTGTTCATTTTTATAAAATACTGTTTAATATTATTCATAGACCTGAATATACTTTATTTCTTGTAAAAAAAGTTGTCAACCCTACATGTTCCTCGCACCCCCAAACTGATGACCCCGAGCATGAACGTCAGCGCAACCTTCGCAAAGCTACGTCATTGTGACGTCATCATCACTGTCCTCCAAACTCAAAAGTTTGACAATATTATTTTATT
The DNA here is from genome assembly GCA_036937285.1 of Euphydryas editha. NCBI lineage: Eukaryota > Metazoa > Arthropoda > Insecta > Lepidoptera > Nymphalidae > Euphydryas > Euphydryas editha. The sequence continues at coordinate 2,869,654 of JAUPFZ010000019.1, read as the reverse complement.
ATATTACTAATTGTTTTTCCTAGTATGCAGTTTATGCTATGATAAAATTATTTTATCATACTAAATCAACAACGCATAAACACGTCATGTTGCTGTTATGTTTATATATTACATAGGATTTTCGGATTTCTCATTTAAAATTCCAAAATCGTAAATAAGACAAGGGAGATTAAACAACTCTCTAAATCTTCTACAATCCAGGTGATTAAGATTGTATATTATTTGAGTAATTACATTATAACATTTATGTAGTTTTATGTGCCAAATTAAACTAGCTTTATAATGTTGAATTTCATCTACATAAAAAAGTGAGACGTGTCAAATTTAAGCTTTATTAAGACGTAAGCTCAAATGATCCAAAAGATTTTGATATGTTTTAATTATAAGACTAAAACGGATTTTATCGCGTTTATTGAAAACTTTACAGTTTAACGATTTTTTATTTTATTTCCCGACGTTTCGGACCCTTTACAGCGTTCATGGTCTCGAGGGACTGAGGTTTTGGGTGTCCGAATAATGTAAAGTAATGCTGTAAAGGGTCCGAAACGTTGGAAAATAAACTAAAAAATCGTTAAAGTGTAAAGTTTTCAATAAACGCGATAAAATCCGTTTTAGTCTTTTAATTAAAATAAGTAAAATTCGCGTAAATATAAGAAAACAGATTTTGATATGGACAAATTTTTAACAATAATTTATTTATTCTTTGGTAATTGCTTTCAGTGGTACCAAAATTTTTAACATGTCAGATATTTGGGTGTAATGATATGCGTATGACGTCAACAAATCTAAAAATATACTGTTTCATCATTGAGCTTTCTAATTGAACTCAAAAAGGAAGAACTATTATTACGAGTAGAACCATATCGATCCTAAATGACGCTGTAATCATTCCGGTTTTCTTATCAAGTACAACTCGTACTCATTACACAAACTAGAACTACGATTTTTTTTTACAAAATAACTAACTGTACACAAGAATATACTATAAATAAAATGTGCTTTCAATTTGACGACTTGTTGGCGTAATGGTCACAGTGGACCGTTGCACTAACGGTCGCGACTTATCCTCTCTTGACTGATGTTTATATAGATATATTATATACCTTACGTATGTTTGTCGTGATCTAGGCTTATGTTGATGCGACCGTTCTGGTGTACAAATATTTGTTTCCGGTCTGGGTGTATGTCGTTGTGGGTGTCCCCACCGTACCTCGGAGAGCACGTAAAGCCGTCGGTCCCGGTTGTTATAATAGACACCTGATAACGATCGTTATTTACGATAGAGAGGAATCATGATTAGGGAAATTATCCTTCAACCCGCAGTGGAGCATCGCGGTGGATTAAGCTCCAACCCTTCTTCTATATGGAGAAGAGACCTTCGCTCAGTAGTGGGTTGTTTGCAGGCTGATACAATACAGTACAGTACAGGTTTTTGTTTCCGTCCTATTAGATCTAACAGAAATTCATCGTACTGGGGCCGTTGAGAGTAAGGCACTTACTACTTATTAATAATTCATAAACTGCGAAGATAATTATTATCAAGACATAAAGACAATCAGAGGAAAAATTTTAACATCATTCAAGCTAATGATAACTTTTAATGTTCCAACATTTAAAAATTTTAGAAGACTTCAATAATGCAATATCCGTGTTCGACAAATCGTATCCAAATAAAGACAAATTGCCTTCAAGATCGTATTGCGTAACAATGTTGACGCCACTAGTGTCCTTAACTGCTGTTAATTGAACTCCATTAACGGAGTGATTTCTTTCTTACGCATTACGATCAACTTGATTTTTATTGAGATCTTTTTGCATCACTGTGACACGTCGAATCGATCAAGCTAAATTAAAATACTCTTTTTAAAGGCCACAAAGATTCATCGTTGTCTTGAAGTTCATGTTTTTGTGATTCCGTAATCCCTTCAGGAATCTCATCATATAGGTTTCTCAGTGACTCACAAATAACAACACACATAACAGGGCAACCATTAATTACAGTAGTGAGACAATTTTGGCGATTTTTCGACCCCACCACCCCCTTGGTAAGATGTCGTGAGATTTTGTTCGAGTCTCTCCCCGCACCCTTAATCTCAATCGAGATTTTATAAAATGCGTATTTGTAATGTAAATGAGCCAATCTGTGCTCGATTATATTATATTTATTAAAAAAAATCTTATATATAAATATATATTTTCAGTGAGTGAGATTTCGCTCGAAAAAGGCCTTACGTAATTAATAGAGCCCCCTAATACGTATTCTACAATCGTGACACACTGTACATAGTCAAAAAAGTTACATTTAACTGAAGAAATTGCTCATTATTTTACTTAAGTCTGACTTAATAAAATGATATTTATTATAAAAATTAGGTAGGTAATTTTCTTACACAAAATATTTTTATTTTATATTATTATTATTACGTAGTTATTATAATCAAAACAAATAATTTATTATTGTAGTCGAATCACTGGAATCCCTTCACTTTCAAGTTGTTAACAAGAAAAATATGGTATGTTAAGTACATATTTCTCAGACACATCACAATATTTGTCCTTGAGAATAGATAAAACTGTACATGTGCATTTTTTAATGTACCTACATGTACAAGTTTTAACTATATTATTACTTTTTCTAATTACTTTTATTTATTTTGTGATTACATAGTAAGTCATATTTTGTATACACTTTAAAAACTATTTTTTTTTTGTCCCACTATACATGTCCCACTGTCGGACTAACGTTTCTAAATCCACAAAAAAAAATCCATCATGCTGCTCCACTGGCAGAACATAGCTGCAATTGGCAGATACCTGCGAGAGAGAGTAAAAACTATTTTTTTTTTGTCCCACTATACATGTCCCACTGTCGGACTAACGTTTCTAAATCCACAAAAAAAAATCCATCATGCTGCTCCACTGGCAGAACATAGCTGCAATTGGCAGATACCTGCGAGAGAGAGACCTTACACTAGTTTACTAAAATTAATAAAGTACTTTGAACACAACATATTTGGTATCGAGAATTAGATTGATATTATAAATAATCTTTGATTAAAAAAAAGAATTTATTCCAATTTATTTAAAAATAATTATTTTATTTTAATCGCTCAGCTACGTACTATTCCTATAAATTACAATTTATATTGCAATAATTTAACAATGTAGATACGAGAAAAATACAAAAAGATTGTTGCCAAGGACTTTCCAATGTAAAAATGAATAAAACTACAAAATAATGATGTGATCGGTATGGATAGTTTATTTTTTAGTAAAATATGTTTAAATTATATAGTTTTGAAAGCTAAAACAATAACAATTCCGGTTATATGGAGACTTCGGCTTATGATATCGCGAAATTGGCTACAATACCTGCGCAGGCGCACCGAAAATAACCAGTAAAGTCAAGGTTAATGCGCACTTTTCGTTTTTCAGAGAGCAGATTTATAGAATTTCCTCATTTCTTTACAAATATCATTCTTAAGATAGTATTCATAGTAATTATAAAAAGAAATTTATTTTTATAGATATTATATTTAAAAGGTTTTTCTTCGTGTAACGCGTAAATTTCAAGATATTCTTGTCCAATTAGAAATGATTTTTAACTTAAAAATGGAGAAAGATAATAGGCTATAAAACGTTACCCCACGACAGATAGGTATGAAGCAATCATCAGCAGTATTAACAAATATATAATGAAACCGCGGTACGTGTATATTAAGTACTACTTCATACATATCTATACGAATAACATGCTATTTTATATATTTTAAAATATTTTCCCGTTAGAAAACAAGTTCTTCGAGAATGGCATAACATTAAGCTACTCATAAAACATGAACACTATTGAAACAGCACTATTTGTCTACATACTCGTAATTGTATATTACCCTAATTTTAGAACTTGGACGTGAAAATTAAAAAAAAATATTGGCTCTTCATAACAATACCGCTACAGGGCATTGAACCGGTGTTATATAATCAAACAGCTGTGCATGATGCCCTTATGATGAAAGCGTCTTAATTAGAATTGTTATTTCTATTCACGACACATATCACGTGCCATGACAACATTCTAATCATGAAATCAAATCCACAATCCCTAGTGGAATTTGGAAGATTAAGCTTCGAGTTATCTCCTTTAAAGTAAGTGCTTTATTTACGATAACACACTGCAATGCTACACAATGCACATAACATTAGATAAAAATTAATACATTAAAATAAAACATCGAAATAAACGTGCAAGATCTAACGATAAATAAAAAGAAATAAGAAATGAAATTTAACTCATTTTTTTTTTTTTTCGTTTGAGTTCATTTCAGACTACGCTATACTATTCTGCTATATATTATAGCATTAAGAGCCATAAAGCCATACTATAGCATTGCAATAACATTACGCGATATAATCGCAGGAAATATGATATATGGCATCTCATTTGACCGCGATCTGTGCGTGTGCAGTGTGCACACGATGGATTTGATAATGCATAATCTAAGCTCATCAAGCTAATCAAGCTCAGAAATACTACAATAAAAATTCGCACCGCCGTAACTCGTATCCACAGGATCATGTCCAGACATGTCGTCTCGTCCGTCTGATTGCGGGGCGGGTGGAAAAAGTGATGCGGGATACCTATATGCTATTATACATAATAATATATATTATTATTCCATAGTCTGTCATTTATAGGTAGGACCATATAATATATTTTACTGTAGAAACAGTACAGTACAGATATTAACATTTTTTATAAAGAGAAATTTTATATTTAAAAAATGTAAATTTTGAAAAGTTTTCTAAATCTTTAAGCAACAAATAAATTCTGTATATGTAATAGAATCCATAATAATCGCCCTTAAAACACGAATTTTCTCTACAAAAGGCGAGGTAATGTTTACTTTCTTTTTTTTTTTTGTTTTAGTTGCTTTCCTTTCCAGTTTTGAAAATGTAATTGTGCGATGCAGTTATCTAACTTTGAATGTGAAGGTCACGTGGTTTCCGTGACCACGAAACCAGGAAAAAACGACTTTTTTATATATTATTCAATCTATTATTGTCTCTTGTGAATGGGTAGTGCAACACACGTAACGGGGTTACGCCATTTTAATGCCTTTTACTTTTGGGATGTTTTGGTACATCGAAATTACTATTTGATAATAAGCTATTGGCTTTGTTATTGTCTTTTACAGTTTATCCTTGTCCATGTAGTGAATTTTAATGAAAGATCCTTAATTTTGTTATAGGCTTATTATGGCTTTTGTTAGTGCAAAAATAGCACTGGTGAAATCGCCAATGTCATGTAAAATAGAGAATACACGAACGATATTGGTCAGTGCAGTCTAGAATACTACGTTCATTAAATTTTTAAGAAAAAATAATTAGTTCGAGATGATTTCATTGTCTTGCAATAGTAAACCATAAATATTAAACTAACTGATACTGAATAACAAAAAAATCATGCCATTGCCAATTGCCATGATTGTTATTGTTCATTGTTGTTCTTTTTTTGTGTTTTTAATAGATGTAGTTCGTTTTTAAATTCGTTGCAAGACTTGTATTAAATTGAATGTATTTTTTGAGCATTATTATAAAAAATATTAGCATTCTGCACTTCTTCTCCATATAAACATTAACTGTGCCAAATTTCATACTTCTCCGTCCGCGTAATTTTCGTAAAAAGGGGTAGGAAGTTTTTGCTTCACGTAAATATATAGATAATTATGTTATTTGTTTTATATGTTTTATATTGTTAGTGTGCTAAGTAAATAAATAAAATCAAAACACATAACGGATATGACAATCGTAAGATGTGAACATTGACAACGCCAAAAGAATACGATTTTCACGCACTAATTTTGTCATATTTTAAGTCATTAGACTAAGAGATTTGAATGTCACAGAGAATCATGTCCAAGGTCGTATTTTAGCAAGTTATATGTAAATATATTATATTAAATTTTGTTTTGAATTTTATTTACGTCTATGAGATAACGATTACTGTTATATGTAGCTCTTCAGTTTATTGGTCTGGTGCAATTACAACCGAGATGCTTAACAACATTCATTATCGAACAGTACTGTTACATTATATTAATTGTGATCTTATATTATACTAGCTGTGCCCCGCGGTTTCATCCGCGTTAATTTGAGGGAAAAACGTACTTAAATATTTTTAAACAAAATTACTCTAATAGAAGCCTGGTTGGTCGAGTGGTTACTGCCGAACAAGGGATCTCAGGTTTGATTCCTGGGTCGTTCAACGTATTATTGAGTTTTTATTTTTTTTATGTTATGTTATGTTGTTAAAAAATATTTCGAGAAGAGTTTTTTCCCGTTTTTTGTAACATTTCTTATTATTGCTCAGCTCCTATTGGTCGTAGCGTGATGTTATATAGCCTATAGCCTTCCTCGGTAAATAGGCTATCCAAAAAGAATTTTTTAACTCGAACCAGTAGTTCCTGAGATTAGCGCGTTCAAACAAACAAACAAACCAACTCTTAACAGCTTTATAATATTGGTATAGATCATAGTATATATTGTTATACAAATACATAATACACAAAGCAATAACAGAAATATTAAGAAAAACCATTCAATGAAATCCGCTTTTCATTAGGGTCTGGTAAAATCATATGAAATCATTGGACCTCATCCAGAGATACTCTTTTGTACATTTCAAACTTCAATTATATATACGGCTTGTAATTACTGGCTTGTTTTCTAATCATGGGCAATTGTATGTAAATTAGTTAATAGTAAATAATTTCCAATATCCATGGTATTGGTAAAACCACTTAAGTATCATTCTTATTTATTTACAGTCTACGATAAAAAATGACCTTCCTACAACATTTTAATTTACAACAGTAACATCTTTGTAGATTTCAAACGATCGAGATGTGCAATCTGTAAAGATATTCATTCAATCCACCTTTCCGTTTTATGGTTAAATATTAATATCTCGGGTTTGGAACCGAGCCAGGAACTATACATTGCTGCAATGCAATATTGAACGCTATTAAATAAAAACGATTTTAGAAACGCATCGATAAAATTCCGAACAAGTTACTGGAATCGTTTTCATCTTGTATATATATTAATACGTGAAGCAAAAACTTTTTACCCCTTTTTACGAAAATTACGCGGACGGAGAAGTATAAAATTTGGCACAGTTAAAGTTTTTTATGGAGAAGAAGTGAAGAATGCTAATATTTTTTATAATAATGCTCAAAAATACATTAAATTAATTAAAAAAATACTACACACACACACACACATATATATATATATATATATGTACAATGTACATAAATCATAAATTCACAAATTTTGTTTATTGTCAAAGTCTGTTGTCAAATTCGTTGCAAGACCTATATTTAAAACCGTTTAAATACAGGTCTTGCAACGAATTTTTTATCATAGATCAGGTTCAATGACTTCTACATATGCTCACCATTTATGATGTTGACAATGCTGTAAATTATATATTAGACCAAATTTCGACCTTTGGGCGACCACTAGTCATATTAGATACACTAATTTTTGTCGTAAATCTAAAATAGTTTAACAAATTTTATAGACCCGTGTCTACACTGGTTATGGACCTACACTGGTTATCCTTTAGATATACCAAAGTTCTTTGATGCATTTATATGAAGCCATCGGTACGAGATGAACATTGAATACATTTGTTTTGTTTGATAGTTACGGCAGGTAGAAGCTCCACACGATCGACGCCTTCGAGTTCATAAAAAAAATACTGGGGCTATTATAGATGAGTAGCCGGTGGTATCGGATTTATTCCAAAGTTTTTTTAAACGTTATACAAGAAGATTTGTTTTACGAAATCCTCGAGGTGTATCTTAAAACCTTATGGTGTATGTTTGAAGTCGTAATATGATGATTAAAGGTCAATACACTCGATTTATCTTAGATTCAATAATATGTTTTGAATGATTGACTCATCACCGCCGAGTGTTATCTCTAAAGCAGTGTTTCCCAACCTTTTTTAGGCCATGCCCCACCTTAACATTTCTAAATTTTTTATGCCCCCATGCATAATTTTTAAACTTTAAAATTGTTTTGTTCCCTTAAGAAATATAAATGATAACTTTAAGGAAGAAATCACTATGAAATTGTTATCAAAACATCGTAAGTAAAATTTCAAAACATATAATGAAAAAAAAAAACTGAAATTTATAGACGTAAGCTGTCAAAAAGATAATAAACGGTTGGACAAGGTATAGCATTGCATATTATATACTCTTTGGCATTGCATTTCAATAATCCAAAGCGAAAGGGTTAAAGTCGTGTCGAGTCCATTTTTAAATTGCCTCCCTTAACTATCAAATTGCCCCCCAGTCGGACGTGGGGTCGGGTCGGGGTTGGGAAACACTGCTCTAAAGCAAGTAGTCGAACGTAACTCTGAATCTACGTTAAAGGATACTACGGCATTTCATAATCTAAAACTCAATAAAAAGAGATATTGAAAGAAATTTTCAATTGTTAACGGGGTTATAAAAGTTTCTACGCAAAGAAAGGAATATCCAACAATTTCAAATTCGTTAAATATTTGCAAGTTAGCGTCAACCACAATATTTAATATGTGCTATTATATCTTGTGGTTTTGTTATTTCAAACCCATAACAATCTCATAGCTAACAAGCTATGCCTGCGGCGTCGCCCGCGCGTATTATTTACTTTAGTATACCATAGTTGTGGAAGTGATTGAAGGTACTGACTAACCACGATTCAAAAAGCTCCATCAGTGCCGTCTATTATAATAATATATAAATTATAAATTGCAATCTGACATTTTGACGTCTTTTTTCATTTACTAAGTTTTTAAATATTAATATTATTTGTTATTGCGTCCATTCTTTATATATACTATTAGTTAGCAGGGAAGAGGACATCAGGTACCAATCAAAAACACAATTTATTTTTTTGAATTATTATGTTAAAAAACAAACAACTAAAGTATTTTATGCTATTAGTTAATATCATTCTTATATTCATTTCTTAATAATATAATACTTAAGAAATGAATATAAGAATTATATTAACTAATAGCATAAAATACTTTAGTTGTTTGTTTTTTAATAATAATACCTAATTCAAAAAAAAAATGTTTCTAAAATTAAAGCGGTATTCAGTAAAGTTGGGAATGTAAGGTTACTAATTGGACACTACATGTAAAGGTAAAAAGAAAAGAAAAAGTTTGTTCACCTCACTTATTGCTTAGTTTGTAAATTGTATGTATGGCCCTTCACTTATGTATAACAATAAATTTTGTAGATGCCTGAAGAAGGTCCAATAAAGGATCGAAACGTCGCATGAATTTGCAATTGGTGTTTTTGATTGGTACCTGATGTCCTCTTCCCTGCTAACTAACAGTATATTAATATTAATTTTAATTATTATTATTTAAACGCAATAAAACATTATTTATGTTATTGTGTTGTTGTTAACATTTTTGAATCACATCTATTTAAATATAATGTGGGTATTTGTGTGTGAATCATATTAAACATACCTACTCTTCTCTCTTTTTTAACATCGTCATAGAAAAAATATATAATTCAAATCTACAATAACTTTAGATTTAAGCGATTTTGATCATGATGATTTATTAACCTAGACTTTGTCATTTACCAGCGATGCGTGTTGTTACAGCTGGACAAAAGGACTCTAATCCATATAGGAAAAGCCTTGGAGCTTAATCCACCACGCTGCTTGACTGCGGATTGGCGAATAAATCGTCATAGTCGTAGAATAGCGACGGATCCCACAAATTCAAAACCCTACAGGGCAGACATTTCAAATATACAACAACAACAACATAACTGTTTGAAACGTCTGCCCTGCAAAGTTTCAAATCTGCAAGATCCGTCACTATTCTACGACTATGACGCAATTCTCCACCATAAGTAACGATCGCTTTCAAATGTCCATGATAACAACCGGGACCGACGACTTTATGTTCACTCCGAGGCACAGTGGGGAATCCCAAAACGATATATATACCCAGACCAGAAACAAATATTTGTACAAATATAAAAAACTCCGAGCGGAAATCGAATCCGCGAACGCCGGCATTAAGGCGACTAATCGCATCACTACACCAGAACGGTTCTCTGTAACTTTTTTTATTTATTTTATGCAAAAAATTTATCGTAATAATAAAAGAACAGTTAGAAATGTATTGATGACGCTAATATGTTGATATTCGTCATGATAATTCCAAAACAACTAAACAAAGCACGAGATTCTACACATAAATCAGTTTCATTCATCAAATTAAGACACGAGCGCAAAACTATGTACGAGACAATGTGCAAGTCGTGATTCTAAATGAGCCATATTGCATAGTTTCGTTCTATAATAATATTTATATCGTTAACAATCATCAACTTTACTATATACAGTGTTACATTATATTTACATATAACATAATAAAATAATAATAATGTTATCATACTAATATTATAAATGCGAAAGTAAGTTTGTATATTACGCTTTCACGCGAAAAATACTTAACCGATCGTCATGAAACTTTGTACACATATTCTTGGAGGTATTAGAAGTGACATAAGATACTTTTTTTTGTCGAGATAACTGACATCCACGCGGGCAAAGCCGCGTTCGGAAGCTAGTAAATAAATTATAAACTCTTCAAACTAAACGCCCCCCAGTACACACAACACATAAACAACGCCCAGATTACCACAAACATTTTATGGCCTTTATGACAAATGTTTGTCATGAGCGGAGATTGATCCCACGACCGCTAGCGCATTAGCCAGTTGCTGTGACCGCTGCGCAAACACGTCGACATATTATGTGCATAACAGTTTTAATATATTCACCTTTACTATCATTTAAGAACATAGAATAAAAGATAATTATAAGAAGAAAAGAACTTAGATACATAAGAAAAAAAAAAAACATGCGTAAAATGAGCCTCTACAAGACTTTAGTAAATGGCAATACTCTTTTAAATTTTTTAGCTCATTTTGCTACTAATCTATGGAAAGTCACGAATCACATACATATTATACATATTTTGTAAGTGGATATTAATATTTAAAACTTCAATATCTTAATAAAACATGAGATGATTTTATTGTTAAAATATTTTAATAAATTTTTATGCAAAATATTTCAATATTAAATATTGGTTGTAGAAAAAAAAATCGAATTTAAAATTAAATTTTCTTTGTCAGTTAAATTTTTTGCGTATTAGTTAACTCGATTTGACCAAGCAGTTCTTAGACCAATACTTGAGATAAATTAAGGCCAGTTGACTTTTCGTTGTAAACGTTGTCCACGTCGTCAGTTTCAATTTGACCAGTTGCTGCTCATATTAAGGACAGTAGGAAGTAGGTACTGGTTTTTAAGTTTGCTTGTAAAAAAATATCGTTTGGCTGATGAGGACGAATGTAATAAAATATTTTTTTTCATGAACAACTTATTCTGAACTGAATTAAAAGACCTGTAAAAGTCCCGTTTTGCAAGGAAAGTTCTCTTTTGTATAAGAAAAAAGATTAAAGCTTTATCCACTGCTCCACTGCCTCTAGGCTCATAATTTCCCTATCAACAAACTACCGTTATCAGGTGCTTATGATAACATACGGATCCGACGGCTTATTAGTGGGATAATGGGACGACCCACAAGGACGAATAACCGGATCTAAAACATAAATATTTGTACAAATGTCCGTTTTGAGCAGGAAACGGGAATGTCCGCTATCACCACACCATAATGGTCGACAATAAAGTTTCGTAAAAAAAAATTGTATCTTAATATAAATAAAAGCCAAAAAACATCTACAAATTTTAATTAAGTGAATAGTTATTATAAGTAGATAATTATGTTTAGTTATTTATTTATTTTTATTTTTTCTTTTATGCTTTGTATGTCGAAGAAATTATTTCTACTTTAAAGTAGATAATAGGGTCACAAAGTTGGCCTTGGGAATTTATTTTAATGAACACATAACCCTTATCATAAAACCTCTCTTTAAAATTTTTAAAGTCCAACTGCGGGAGAACAAGCTTTACAAATTATACTCGTAATCATGAAACAACAGTCCTTATTTCCTAACATATAAAAGTCATATAAATTAAATATATCAACTTCAAATGCGTATTTTAAAAGCCATAGTACCTAAAAAAATTAAAGAACAACATAAACAAAAATATCATCTTCTATTCAACTACTGTAAAGTCATGCCAGTTGACGTTAAAGTAAAATATCTTGTACTTACAGAACAATATCTGAACACAAAAATCCAAATAAAAGTTGACAACTGTAAAAGACTGAGAAGTAGTAAGAATCCAAAATTAGAAATCCCCAAAGTCATTAATAACTACGGCAAACATTCACTTAAATATATTGTTCCTACTTTATTGAATTCACTCCCAAAAACACTAAAAGATGAAATGAACGAAAAAAATTACAAACATAAACTCAAAAAGCACTTTTTAGAGGAATGTGTATAGATTCCGGTTCTGCTTACGGCGTTGATGCGATGGACGGATCAATTCCATTTTTATATTTAGATTACATACTATTATAATTTTATATATTATTACTTAAGTATAGTTTAACTACAGTGCACAGTAAAACTAACTTTTGTTTATGAGGCACTGCATGTATGTATATATATTTTAATGAATTAATAAATAAATAAATAAATAAATAAATAAAATTACAGTTTATTGTTATTTCACCGATATAAAAAAAAGTCTTAAAAGTCATAAAAATCTTATGCAATAAATTACAACGTAAATTGAGTTCAACGTCTTCTCGTTTAAGTAGTATTAGAAGTACAGTACTTTACCCCCCACACTTCATCTTAATTACAAAGTTCCAGTGTGATCTTTAAAATTGTATAACTTTTTTTTTATAAAATATACATAATCTTGAATTTAAAACGCAATAAAATCAAACTCGGATTGTATTTATTTAAATTAAAAACGAAACACGATAAGGATATAATAAATTTTAATTTTTTTTTTTTTTTTTTACGTATTTTATTACGTCGTGGTCAAATCAAATTTGTATACGAAAACGTGTCGATCGTAATTTTTTTTGGCGGTCGAAAAAAATAAAAATATTTTTAACATAGTAAATTTTTTTTTTTTGGGATTTTATGACCTGGTATCTACAACCTTTAGGTCAACTCTTATTATTCATATATACGTAATAATACGCCTCTGAGCATATTTCATTAAATTGTTTTAATTGTATTCTTTATGTATTTGTAGATGTGCTTGTAAGTATGTTCGTCTTGTAATAATTGTTTTAATGGCGGCGGGCGGGACAATAAATCACACTTATTTTCAACATCACTAAGTTCACTGGCCAACACTAGTCTGTCAATCAAAAATTTTTGACAATCGAAAATAATGTGCTCCACAGTTCCATCACTTGAATTACAATGTGAACAAGTTTTATTCGCAATAATGCCGAGTCGAGCAAGGTGTGACGGTGCAGTACTATGACCAAAACGCAGTCTATTTATGATAGTAATAAAGTCTCGAGTAGCATCTTGTATACGATGATACCAAGGTCTTGCAGGTAAGCTTTCTTGTATGCTTCCATACCATTTTCCTTTCGTATCTTGATCTTTCTTCCACATTTCTAACCACAACTTTTGAATATTCTGGTCAATACATTGCAAGTAATCAGACATAGGAACATACATTGTATTTCTAACATCAACAGCATTAACTCCTTCATATGCAGTTTTATCAGCCATTTCATTGCCAGAGATACCTTTGTGGGAAGGCACCCATAGAAAGAAAATTTGAATATTTTTATTGTGGTATTGGTAAATTATTTGTTTAATGAAATAAAGGATATAATTAGACTTGTATTTAACTGTGAGGGTAGATAAAGCTGTTATCAAACTCAAGGAATCAGAAATTATTAAAAAATATTTGATGTTATTGATTTCGCGAATACGCATTAATGCCTGATACACCGCATATGCCTCTGCCGTAAATATAGAGCAGGGTTCATGCAGAATAAAACTTGAAGAAAATTTTGCTTGTGGATCATATAGAGCAGCATGTACATAATCACTTGCTTTGCTCCCGTCAGTGTAGATAACATAGTACATTGTATTTTCCTCCAAAAATTGAAGCATTTCCGAATTATTGTTTATTGTCTGTTGGATTACATTAATTGGATGTGAAATACACTGATAAGAGAAAGAGTAACATGGCCATGGAAACTGTTTTCTAATTTTAAAAAAGCTATTGTCTATTTCCAGAAGTATGTCGGACAGTGTTGGAGAATTACCGCATAATAGACCTTGTGCTGTTGTTAATGATCTTCTTGGTGTTCTATCTATATAAGGTACAATTTTACTTATTATTTGAGTGTTGTTTGATGCTATTAGTTTGAGACAGTATCTTTCAGCAAGTAAGATTCGCCTCAAAATCAAAGGCATCACTTTTGTCTCAACTTCCATGGCCCTTATGGGAGTTGAGCACATAGCACCAGATATTATTCTTAAAGCCTTATTCTGCAATATGTCTAATTTATTTACATGAGAACTATTCATATAAGCGAGGGAGCTATAATCTAAATGACTTCTAACAATACTTTTATACAATATTGACAATTAACATAGTAAAGGAAATGATTTTTTTTTTTTTTTTTTTTTTTTTTTTTTTTTTTTTTTTTTTTTTTTTTTTTTTTTTTTTTCAGTAGACAATTTAACTGAAAACGATTGGTACATAATATACTATCACGTTTTATACATACACACATTAATTGGGCTGGCACAAAAGTAATGAGACACTTTAAAAAAATTATACATTTCCATTTTCAAGTTAATTGCTTTCGATAATATTCTAGAATGTTGTGAAACTTGTTAAATGTTAACCCTGTGAGTCTAGAAGATATTATTTAACGATTAAAGAATTCATTAGTGGAAAAATGTAATTGTTAAACTATATAAGATACTTTTTTTTTAAACTTTTCGATTGTATTTTTACTCAACGAGTGAACTCGATAGTTTTGTCTATAATTTCGATTTGATACCGATATATCAATACTAGAAATAAATATTCCACACTCAATGGTCCCAGTAGGATTCCTGTGTTTGGGGTTCCAGACAAAACATAAACACAAAAGCTTAGACCACAAAAAAAACATCTGTCTTTCTTATACAAACATTGTCATGAACGGGGATCAAAGCGAATGTGAAAATAACTATTGCATGGGTCTAAATCTAACTCGCAGGTGATCACTTAGATATAAATATTCTGGATATTTCGTACATTTCATACAACTTCTTGCATACGCGTGTATAATTTTGTGAGATAGTCGTTATAATTTATTTTAACACATATATACATATCATAGTGATTAATTTAAATGGTTTTTAAGCTGCCCCCCTCTGGAAGAGCTAGAAGAGCGGGCGCTCACTAATAAAAACGATTTTTACATCTTTTCTTACTCTAAGCAATGTCACTAATACGGATAAGTGAAACGAATAAAAGAAAACCTCCACTACTAATGTGAGATACTCATATAATATGTTAAAAACCACGATAAAAAAAACAGTACAGTCTAGGATTATCTTTATCTGCCACGCTCTATAGAGATTCCTGGCTACGCTCTTGGCTGTGCAAACTGCCTTCTTCTTCATATAGGATAAGGAAAAGAACAATATCATCTTATGGAAACCTGTAGAAGATATGCTGTAATTAAAAACGACAAAAAAAGTATAATTTTATCTTCCTGATCATTTTAATTACTAATTGAACTATCACACGTATCATTCATAATATTTCTACTGTCAGACCATTACGTAATTGTAAGGTGACTTCACGTCTGCTATGCACGATACCTACTAAGATATGGACGAATATTATCTCAAACATATATTGGTGTCAATATCATAGGTCATATTATGTTAACACAGTTGCAATTTATGTTTAATTAATGAAATTTTATCGTATTTTATGTTCTTTAAATAGACAAGTAGGTATAACTAAAAAAAGATTTTAACTAAGCAATGACGATTAGGTCAATATTATAATTCTAACAATACATACAACATTCTTATCACATGGGAGTGTTAGTTGGTATAAAAAAAAACTTCCCAGAACATTAATTTTTTACACTTATTGGGAATCTAATGTGAGGGTCAAATCTAAAATTTATCGAGAATAACATAGGGATTAACGAAATACTTTCAAAACCCAGAAAAAAAGTAAAATAAAACCAACTAAGTACGACTTGGTCTCGATCACGAAGGATTTCTTACCTTTTTAAATTTTAAGAATAACGTTTATTAAGATCGAGCTTAGAAGCGTCGAAAAAGACGAAAAGCGTATGGTAACCCCCATTACGTATAGGTCATGATCATATATATTCTGTAAAAATCGCAAGCGCCTACCTATAACGGTTCCAAATATATCAGCGGAGTCTTAAGTAAAAGGGTTCTATTAGCATTTGTCACTTACTAAATATAGACCCTTAAAAGGTGTGTCCTGAAAGCAACGACGTATGGCACTTCACACACTTCGGAGAATAGCAGCAAATGCGTTCATCGTGGTCTTATTTTGCCGCTAATTTTAACTTATTTTTATGATAGTCTGTTATGTCAAGTCTGTGTTAGAATACAAAGTTATCTTTAGATATAATTCTAGTAGAAATAATTACTCTCTTACTCTTACGATCTCGATATTACGAATCGTTACTCCTCGACGATTAATGATTGGTTTAAGTATTGCGCTTGAGTTCCAAGACACATAATAGTGTCTAACGTTTAACGTTAAAGAGAGAGGTCTATAAATGTCACACGCTGAGTAAATGCCTTTTCCTATTGAGGAGTGGACATCAATCCGACACAGTGCTTTACTGGGAATGAGCCAATATACATTTATAGGAAATTCTCCCAAGTCATGAAGCTAGGATGCAATGACCTGCATCCACGATGTTATACTTCACCGACGAAAATGAGATGAATTTAAAATAAAAGCAAGAAAAATAATTGAATAATCCTTGAGGAAGCATGTCAGTTTTAAAGTCTTTTTTTTTTACTGAAATTGGTTGTACGATCTCTGAAACATAGGGTTAAATAATAATAATGACCCTTATTTTAGGACTAGCCAATATAGTGTTGGTGACAAATTTTTTCTTATAACCGTTAATAATAAAAAATTCAAATCAAAATTAAATTTATGCCAAAATTAAATCACCTAAAAATTAATCATAATCAAAATCAATACCAAAATTCATTCAAAATTGCAAATTAAAATTAAGAATTCAAAATTAATACTAAAATCCAGTCAAAAACTAGATTTACTAAATATATATTTGTAGGTACCTACGTATTACAAAGAAATTTAAAAAAATGCTATTCTCGAACCTAACCGTGCGCACTGCTTCGTACACTTGTGTGTGTGAGTTGTGTCAATGTAGTAGTTCGATTCTATACCCATCAATTTTGTAAACGCGTCCTTAAAGTCACAAATTAAAATTAAAAGCAAGATCCAATGAATACCTTCTAAGTTTAAATTACAAGTAC
Organism: Euphydryas editha; assembly: GCA_036937285.1. NCBI lineage: Eukaryota > Metazoa > Arthropoda > Insecta > Lepidoptera > Nymphalidae > Euphydryas > Euphydryas editha. The sequence goes on along the minus strand of JAUPFZ010000019.1, from coordinate 2,852,093 downwards.
AATTCAATCAAAATTAAAATTCAAAAAATTCAAAATTAAAACCAAAACCAAAACTAAAATCTAAATGAAGACTTATTTTTATGATAGTCTGTTATGTCAAGTCTGTGTTAGAATACAAAGTTATCTTTAGATATAATTCTAGTAGAAATAATTACTCTCTTACTCTTACGATCTCGATATTACGAATCGTTACTCCTCGACGATTAATGATTGGTTTAAGTATTGCGCTTGAGTTCCAAGACACATAATAGTGTCTAACGTTTAACGTTAAAGAGAGAGGTCTATAAATGTCACACGCTGAGTAAATGCCTTTTCCTATTGAGGAGTGGACATCAATCCGACACAGTGCTTTACTGGGAATGAGCCAATATACATTTATAGGAAATTCTCCCAAGTCATGAAGCTAGGATGCAATGACCTGCATCCACGATGTTATACTTCACCGACGAAAATGAGATGAATTTAAAATAAAAGCAAGAAAAATTAGTTAAGATTTTTCATCCCAAGTCTTTACCAAATGGAAGCGAAGGGCCAAAGGCAAACATACTTAATACAATGTATTAACTTGAAATAAAAACTCAAATGTGTTAAACTTAATAGTTTCCGTTAAGCGCACTTAAAACGTTATCATTCAGAAATTGGTATATTTACACATAAAACCATGTTCTGCTCAAAAGTTTTAAGTATCTGATATAGTCTTATTTCAGATTTGAATCTCAAATTGAATTACGTTCTCAGAATTCATTTATTCCATATGCGTACAAGGCATTGAATGACGTTTAAACGACACAAACCATTATTTACTCAATTGATGAATATCTTCAACAATATTGTAGTTTTATATAAATATTTATATGTATTTGTGTCTAAATTATTAGCAATTCACTTGATTATTCATTCATAATAGGTAAAATTGCGTAATTATACGTAATTAAGTAAAATAAACAAGTCATTGACAGTTTAGAAACTTCGAGCAATTTTCAGCTGATATACCACAGTAATGTGAGGCTAGCTAAGTGGGTTGGTATTTATAATTTAGGGCCGGTTTTTTGATCCGTAGTTAAGGCGACCAATGGTTAAAAATAACGACCAATGGTTAAATTTTTGTAAAATCCGTTTTTTGACCCATAGTTAGCACAACCAGTGGTTAAATAAGTAACTATTGGTCACAAAATTTAACCACAGCTCCAACGAGGGATTAGCAAGATGGCGGCTAGTTAACTCTCGCATTATCAGCTGTTCTCACATCTCAGTGTTGTTTTCTCGTGTGATTTTAGTGTCAATTTTAGTGTAAAGTGTTACAATACAGATTTTCGATGTTATTAATTATGAATTTAAACATAACGAGATAATTCGACATTTCAGAAAGTTCATCTGATGATCTCGTGATCAGTTCTTTTGCTAGTAATTATTGAATAATCCTTGAGGAAGCATGTCAGTTTTAAAGTCTTTTTTTTTTACTGAAATTGGTTGTACGATCTCTGAAACATAGGGTTAAATAATAATAATGACCCTTATTTTAGGACTAGCCAATATAGTGTTGGTGACAAATTTTTTCTTATAACCGTTAATAATAAAAAATTCAAATCAAAATTAAATTTATGCCAAAATTAAATCACCTAAAAATTAATCATAATCAAAATCAATACCAAAATTCATTCAAAATTGCAAATTAAAATTAAGAATTCAAAATTAATACTAAAATCCAGTCAAAAACTAGATTTACTAAATATATATTTGTAGGTACCTACGTATTACAAAGAAATTTAAAAAAATGCTATTCTCGAACCTAACCGTGCGCACTGCTTCGTACACTTGTGTGTGTGAGTTGTGTCAATGTAGTAGTTCGATTCTATACCCATCAATTTTGTAAACGCGTCCTTAAAGTCACAAATTAAAATTAAAAGCAAGATCCAATGAATACCTTCTAAGTTTAAATTACAAGTACAATTCAATCAAAATTAAAATTCAAAAAATTCAAAATTAAAACCAAAACCAAAACTAAAATCTAAATGAAGACTAAAATGAAAATCGAAATGAAAATTAAAATCAAAATCAATTAAAGTAAATGAAAATTACTTAAACTTCTCTTGCGATACTAACATGTTAAAAAATACAAAAATACCACGAGGCATGAATCACGATTTAATTAATTACTGTTATTTTTTATTTAATAATGTTTATTATATAATATAATAATTTTTATTATATGAACTTTGACACTAATAACAACTTAATAAGTACGATAAACGTCAAATTCGTCAGGCGTAGACAGTATTGCCATGCGAAAATAATTACTCCCTACTGAAATTGGGGTCATTTAACACTCATTACAATGGCAACATATTTAACCAATGATTAACATTACCAGTAGTTAAATAGTGATCAAAAAACAAACGCTTGCTTTAACCAGTGGTTAGCTTCTAGCCTTTGGTCAGTTTAACAAATAGTCAACGTAACTTTTACTACGGATCAAAAAACCGGCCCTTAGTTACTCATAATACTAATAACATTTAGCGTAATAAATCCAAAATAATAATTTTTGATTACGTTAACCTAATAACAGGGATTTAAATTATAATAAAGGAATAATATCTTACTCTAGAACTTTGTTTCAGTTTATATTTAAGTATATGGTATGCATGCGTATATATGTAGACATGTGTATTTATATATATGCATGTGTATTGCATACAAACCTACCATTCTATTTATTTTTACTACCTAAGGTTGCTTCGAAGAGATTGCTGCTTTACCAATAAGGCTTCTTGTATATTTCTCTTGTAAACAGCTTAAACTTGTAAATTTTTGGTGTGTAAAGAGTACTTGTTGTTATTGTTATTATTTCTATGTGATGAATTTAGTACAAACAGCAGTACTAAAATTTTAATGTATGGTACTTATTTGAGCAAACTGTTCACTCATTCTAGTTCTCAACTCCTCATTCTGGTTTTTTTTTTGTAATATTGTCTTACCTTGTTGATTAAAATTGTTTTAATATTATTTAAAAAAATATAGGATTATTATAACTAATTGAAAAAAAATACAGTCGACTTTAAAAAAAAATCACGTACATTCGTTTTAACCAAAGAGTTATTTTCCCCATATAGAGGAGATGCCTTTGCACAGCAGTGGTCCGATTACAAGCTGATTAAATGAATAGATATTATTTTAATGCTTTGAAAGGACGAAACGCATGTAATTATCTTTCCTTGTAAAGTTTCCACGATTCTGAGCTTATTCTGTGACTCATGTAGTTATAAACGTAACCTCTTTGTTGGTTTCCGAGTTAAAAATGGACACCAAGGTAACTTTCCACGAAGTTTAAAATTTGATTTACATTTCGTAAAGAAGTTTTGCCGTAAAACAATGAGATTGAACTTGACAATAACTATTTTATCACTTTGAATATTTGTCCCACTGAACAATGTATAAAAGAACGGCATTTTCTTTTTTATTCATTACCATTGATTCTTTGTCAAGTGAACTTAGTTTGTTAAGAAGCCATTCGTTGGCGTCACTTAAATCGTACAAAAGGCTTATATATGTATAGAAACTATGTATTTACATAAAGTAGTGTAATCCTCTTACATTCTATTACTATGCTAACAATTTATGCACGTTTCTGTTTCTGAGGAAATTTATTATATAATTGTTCAAATTATTACAAGATGCGTATGTAATAAGGAAGTCAACATCGCCTATTATTTTATATTATGTAATTATGTTATGTGATTGTAAATCTAGCTTTGTTCAATGAAATAATAAATATCTCGTGTATACAGAATGACTGGTAAATTACTATCAATATTTAAGGAGACTACTCGGTACATGATTCTCATTCGAATTATGTAAAAAAAAAACAGGTAAATATGAATAAACTTTTAAGTAAAGTTATTCAACAATTATCCAATTATGTACGCGTCATCTGGATACCCTAGCAGCTAGCTGCACTTTCGACACAAAACAGGTAGTTTACCTACGTCCAAACGCCGCCACGTGTTAATAGGGTAGCAGGATAAACAAGCATGATCCATTCCCCTTTAATACTTTAATCCTGGCTTAGGATAGGCAAAAATACTAAGATATTTTACTCGTTTAAGCAACAAATTTGTTGACTAGGTAAATGATGTGAACTTTGGCAATTTTTAGATGTGAACAAGCGGCACAGTACAACACCTGTGCACGTGCCGCCTGCATGACTGTAGAGTGTCAACGCTTCATTTACTTGAATTGAAATTTATGAAAATTTGGTCAAAAATTAAGTACCTATTTTTTTTTACATAATTTGAATGAGAATCATGTACCGAGTATTCTCCTTAAATATTGATAGTAATTTACCAGTCATCCTGTATATGTATAAAAAACTTCCTTTGTCCAATTTAGGTTATTATTGTGATAAAACCTGGGCGTATATAAACTGCAGGTAATTGACTACAGTTCATAGGCTGGCTCGACTGGAATAATACCTCACGCACATAGCTCTCAGAAAATCGACACGAAACGATCGATCGTGATCGTAATCGATTATAACTGCGATTCTTTAAGTGTGAAAATCGCAAGCCAACATTATTCCCAACTTTTTTCAAATCTTTACCTAGCAAATCAACTAGCGACTCCTCTCGTGCTGTAAGTGTTATAGGGCAGTAGCCACTCCGCATCAGGTTAAACTTTCTTTTTTTTTATTAATTTATAGTAGACTACGGCATTCAAAAATTGTTTTAAAATACGTTCGTGAAGCGTATACTATATACAGTAGCGCTCAAAAGTATTTTGACAACATATTTTTTTTATTATTTCTTTAAAATAAAAGCCTATCGGAAATTGCATTTAATATAAAAGTACAGCAGTATAGCTGCGACTATTTGAGCGTATCTAGTTACGTCTTGTTTCAACATGCACCGCGCGGCCGAACGAACTTGACTTACCGTGAGCTCAAAAGTATTTTGAGTTTTGACACGCATTTTACTTGATGAAACGAACTCTCGCAGAACACTTGTTTCTTAGTTTTCATTCCTACATATATTTATACTTATTGCGATTACTTCAATATACCTAAATGTAAGGAATATTCTAGTGACTTTAAAAAAAGACGTTATAAATGCATTACAACAAGTACATTACTCCCTTCGTAAGAATACCTACATGTATTCATTATGTACATGCATACATGGAAATTATAAGTATTTATGTATGTATGTATCGAGGTTACTCGAATGTTTTTATCGAATTTTTCACGTCTGCTTATATTTTAGGGCCAAGTACTGACCTAAAATCTGAGATACGAAAATAGATCGGTAAACGTATCGTTTCCTTTTCTCTTCGTTATATTTTTAAAGGGTCTGAACATTGTTTTTTTTATCTCTCTGACTGAAAAGGAAAAGAAAGTTTATCAATAGATTATTTTTGTTTGTAAACCTTCCGAGAGTCATGTCGTCGCATGATCTGATATTGTCAAAATTATTTCCTTAATAGTGTTAATATTAAGCCTCTTTATATAAAGTTACATACCTTGTCCGTTACACATTCACTTCTATCACATGATCATATCTCTCGACAAACAAACGGACGAAATTAATATAATATTTACCTTTATATGTTTGTTCCGGAGAGATTATATTATCACAAGCTGACCCAAGACATAAGAGACTTTTTTGTACTATGCGTTTATTGTATGTTTTTATGGGTTATGTAACTCGATTTTAAAAATATACAATACTAAACATTTTACGATGGTCGAGGTCGGGGCTGTGTCTGACTCGGGTTTGGTCTTTTGTTAGATTGGGACACAATTATATGAGTGATTATTATAGTGTGGGTAATTTTTTCAGGAAACAAACAATACGATAAGACAAAAATAATAACTGGATCACACGTAAATCAATCAAATCTCCACTAATAACGAATAAAAATAAGAAAATATATAGTATAAACTATCTGTAACTCCATCTTCTTTTTTTGTAATATTTTTATGAATTTTAATGTATATCATTTTATTAAGTTTACCATAATGTTCTTGTGTCGTGATGACATAAAGTACATTAACGACAACAGTCAAAGCATTAGACGCAGTCTGATAGAACTTGAACTTGAATTAGTTCCCAAAGGGATCCAGTTGGACCCCCAGGGGTCCAAGGTAAACTCGATGGGGGTCTACGTTGACGTGACAAGAAAATGGGGGTCCACAATTCGTAAGCGAGGATCCACGAAAATGTATCTGCTTTAGATAGTGAAGAATTAAAGTTTTGGCTTCACTTCACCTATCAATGTAGGCGGATCATATTTTAAGAAGCTCAGTGACTAACTTGTTAAAACTTACAATTTCCATATTCAGTACAAACGTATCTATATAGCGATGACCTTTTTTTTAGGAGTGGGCCTAGCTTACAATCTATATACTCGTTTATTCCATAGGTAGAGGCGACGACCATTTTTATTTTTTGTTCCGCAAATTGGGAATATAATACAAATGTAGCTGCACGGGGTCTATGAGAAAAAAATGTCTGGTAAACTGATCTATAACATATCTTACGGATTTTTTTTTAAATTACGTCTCGAACAAGTTACGATATAACACGTAGAATCGTAACTTGCTGTTCTTTTGCTACTATGACCTAAAGTTTAGGTTTAGGCTAAACAATAATTTTTCGAGTTTTTTTTGTGATTTTTAGTGTAATAGCTAACACTAGGTCACAAATTAAACTATAAAACATACTCCGGTGGTAGTTTCATATTAAATAAATATATTATTGTACAATGACGGAACGCGGAATCGAACGAGTTTACATTTATGATTACCTCTCCTCTCTATGGGTCATTGCGTGATGTTTTATAGCCTATGTGACTACTTTTTATGGGAGGTAGAATTATAATTTATGAGTTGTAGAATTATGGTTTAATAGTTTCAGAGTTTTACAAACAAACAAATCCTCTTTACAGTGAGAATAATAAACGAGTCGCTCTTTAGGCTTAAATGCATGATTTTATACACATTTAATAGGTACATTTTGTTACAATTTCTAAGCAAAAAATTAAATTTAACTCGTATAAATTTATAGATGACTATAATAAAATATATTATATATAAATATTTATATATTCTATTCTATATATTATAATATTTATTTGTATAAATTAATACGAAATAAACCTTCGTTTCACGAGAATTAAAAATGCATTAGTGATACAGAAGGAAAATAGTGTTACTATTATTTGTGGAGTTCGTAGTTAGAAATGCTTAAATATTATTTAATATATACATATCTAGGTATATATGTATATCGAAAATATTTTTTTATCTTAAATGGTAGGACTTCAAAAAATTTTCTTTTTAAGATCGTATTATTTGTTTTAAGTGTAATTGTTTTAAAATTATTGTATGGTTACAATAATATTTATATTAAACATATTATGTACCTAACTGAAATTAAAATCCCTCACAGCGTCAAGATCATATTTTGTAAATATGTTATTGTGTATTGTACAATATGTACAACATTTATATAAATATATACTTATTTTACTTGTTTTTTTTTTTTTTTTTTTAATAGATTTACACTCCTTGCGTAGTTCCGTCGTTCACTCAAGTAATTTAAATACAAAATTCTTATTTATGCGTGTATTTAAACGATCACTTTATGTTATTCGTAAATCGTAAAGAATGACGTAAATGCCTCCGAGGACTCATTTAATGTAAAAATATATTATAGGAAATCATTATAAAGTAAATATTTATATTGTTTAATAATATTATAACAAACCACGTGTATATAAGTTATTGAAATATTTATATCGTAATATTTATATCACTTTTTGTTACATAATTTTCTTATTTTTGTTATTTATTTTCAAAGAATATCGTTATGGTTAATTTAAAAAAAGAACACCATAGCCATACCATATAATACAAACTTATAACCATAAATATATCGGTCAAAACTTCTCAACTGAAATTACCACGTTAATAACAAACGATAAAATTTCACACTAACCGGTGCATAAGATAATCCCTCACTTCTCTGTTGATAATTTCGTCGAACGTTATAACACCTCACTAAAAACTTATCAATTAAATGCACCGTAAGTAGTAATATATCGGCAGGAATATTTGACGACCGCACACGTACGATCTACGCGCCGCACGGATGTGGACTGAAATTATATTACTTTTCTCTATGACTGAAATGATGGACGTTTATTTATTTTTTTCCAGTGTTCCCGCGTTGGCATTAGGGACGCGTTGTATTTGACGTTTTTGTTTTTAATTTGTCAGTGCGTGAACCTGCTCGATACAGCCACGTGATGCAAGGTTCGTATCACGTTTTGTATTATGTATGTATATATGTACATTCATTATCGTGTACCGAATAGATGGGTTCGTAGTCCGTGATTGATACAATCTAATGATGGCGACCACCTGCAACGGAACACGACAATTATATAGGTTAATAGACTTCACGTCATAATTTTATGTACGGAATTTACCGTTAGAGAAAATTGTTGGTTATTTTACTATGATTGGTCGCTTAGTAGTGAAGGTGAGTAAATTTTATGTGGAGTAGTATATAAATAAATTAAAATATATATATTTGTGTGTGTGTGTGTTAGGTGTAATGTTATAATCTTTACACCAAAAAAAAAAACAATGCATTCATCAGTATATAATTGTAACGAATCCCCATAGTTACAAAATTAATACCATGAAAACATCAGCCAATCATGTTGCAGTATTTATGACGCCACATTTCTTTTAACTTCGGGAATAATGTGCGGATATATTTTGATATATTATGTAGTAGAGATTTACTTTTGATGCTTTGTTTATTTAAAATCGGTCAAAGCTGAACTCGAAAATAGTTTTTTTTATAAATATGCGGAAGACAAAAAAAAATGGCATTGGAACAGAATTGCTTGTGATGTATATTTTTTAATCATCAGACGTAAAGATTACGAAATTTCACCAAAATTTTTTTATTTTTTATTTTTGTTAACGTGTTCGTTTTAAATATTAAAAAAAATTTGTTAAATTTGCAAAGACTAATAGTTGGCTAGCGATCTTATTTTTTGTTAGTAAATCTGGAGGTAATATGTATTTAAAATCTTTTTTATAACAGAAATATTTAATTAGAAATATTATTATGATTGTAAAGAGGTTTTATAGCGCTTATTAGTTTCGTAAGATGATTTTTTTTAATTTAATGTTGCGTACAGTACCTACAAGAGTTCAAATGAAACCATAAAAATAAATCGCAAACGTATCTGAGCAAAATTACTTATATTTTATGTCAATGTCAATTATTATATTATCTACAAGGAATTTATATACAAACTGGAATGCACACGTGTACTTAAAAAAACGTTCCTAAGAGAGAGATTTATCTCTTTCTACCATGGATTCAAGGCAACTCGTAAGAAAGATACAAAACAAAATACCAATAGTCAACGAAATGCTCGGAACGATTTTTTCACTTTACATGTTGGAAACAAAGTCAGTTACTTCAAGGTGCATATTTGAAATTTTGAATATACAGTTTTAATAAGTGAGCGTTCCAGTTATGATATAAATTCCTTGATTATCTATGTTTATGAAGTTCCAAAAGTCATGTTTTTGATTACTAAATCACGTTTATATGGTGTTAACATTCAAGATTGTTTGACTTCGCGATTTTAACGTTAACGCGTTAAGGACGCTATCACATTTTTCCACAAATATCAGTGATTTTCAGGTACCATTTTAATTAATTAGGAGTCACACTGCGAGGATATCTTGGTTTCAAATGAAAGATAATATATTCATCTCCAGAGTAACACCATAAAAAATCTATAGCCCCATACACATTTTTTACACAAATTCGTTTTAACCATCACAGTAATCGCAAAAAATTAAAAAAAGAGGGGTCTGAATAGGAACCAATATAGCTAAATAAACTGCACTAAGAAAAATAAATATACTAAGAAATTGTTGCTTATTTAGTCCTCTGTACGAATAGCTAAATATATTAAATAAAAATAAATAATATTTCCATTTATGAGAAAAATAAGAAACGCTCTCAAATTTCTTCATACAATTTTTACTCCTGAACAATCGTCGTTCGTCATTCTGCGCCCAAACGCGCTCGTGGAAGCACGGGTGTATCGCTTCAGCGCAATTAATAATTACGTAAAAAAAGGGCGTGCCTTGTGTATACTGTGCTTGAATGAAATTGATACTTTTTCGGACCGAAATAAAATAATTGTCTTTGCGATGCATTTGGTTTATATTAAAAAATAAAATAAAAGGAACAACATAACAATCTTCGCAATCTGTTGTCTTTACACTGGTTTTTTTTTAATATTTTATAATTACTATTGTACAAAGTTTTTAAATAGTAGTTTTAAATAGATAACCGAATTTATGCTCTTTTAGCGATAAGACCGCCTTTGTACATCTTTTACTTCATAAATACTGTATTTGTTTTTATTATGGTGTACAATAAAGAGTATTATTATTATTATTATTATGCTCTTGTCCTCTATTGGTATCTATTCTATTGTAATCTATTGTCTTAGAGTATTAGAAAGTAAATTAATAATAATAATAATAATAATAAATTAATTTATTACGCAATACTCAACTTCGCAACACTCTTTGTTACCTTTTTTTTTAATTTTTTTTTCGCTGGGAAATGCATTTACGTATCCCGGCGCCCGAGGGCGACGGGTATGTGGGACTCGCTGACACGGCAGAACGTGCCAGAATACCGCACTAAAACCCAGCGGTGCCCTCATCGTCGTAGTGGGGCGCTACGGGATCGCTTTCGCATGCAACCGTGACGCCCCGACGGTTGGCCCACCTATGCGGACCGCCTTCGCCTATAGAGCGCTCGCGGGCACTGTGAGCGCTCTATTGCCCTGGTGGCGAGTGGAAGGATGTGGTGCCCTCTCCCACTCTATTGCGGAGGGTGGAGGTGTGCGTATTGACGTCTCCTCCTCCCTGGTCGTCTTCTGCGGAGCGAGTCAGCGTGTGCGGCTGCTTCCCGCTCTCGCTCCGCGGCCTCCTTATATCGGCCGGCCGTATACGTGGTGGCACAATATGAGGTGACAGCGAGAGGTCTCCACCTATCACTGCCACCAGGGCCCTGCGCTGGGGTTCCCAAGCGGCGCATTCCTCCAGGATGTAACGCGCCGAGTCGATTGGCGCGCCACACTCGTGGCAGCAGGGGTGGCTTCTCGCCTAGCGATTTGCTGCGGGTACTTACCGAAGCAACCGTGCCCGGTAAGCACCTGCGACAGCCGGAACGTAAGCACCCCATGCCGCCTGTTGACCCAGCGACGAAGGTGAGGACGTATAGCGTCCACCGTCACTGAGCCCGCCGCTGGGGGCCCCAGATCCTCCTTCCACCATTGGATCAGTGCTCTCTGAGCTAGAGCCCTGATCCTGCCGATTTGGTCCACACTTGGACGTTCGCCATTCGCTCTCTGCCCGGACCGGAACTGGTACACCTTCGCGAGCACCTCTGCCTGGAGTTCCCAGGACGGATCGCCCGCGAGAAGTGATGCCGCCGTCCAGGACACCGTACGGTATCCCCGTATCACCCTTACCGCTATGACCCTCTGGGGTCTCCTCAGGAGAGCCTTGTTATGAGCGCTAAGGGCGTCGACCCATAAGGGAGCACCGTACAGTGCCATGCTCCGCACTATACCGGCGTATAAGCGCCGGCAAGGGGAGTCCGGTCCGCCTACGTTGTGGAGGAGTCGTCTCAACGCAGCGGCGGCGTTCTGCAGCCTCGGAGCGAGCTGGTCGAAGTATGGACCAAAACTCCATCGCCCGTCCAGGGTTAGGCCCAGGTATCTCATCTGAGCCCGAACCTCCACCTCCGTTCCCTGGACGGCGATCCGCGCACCTCGGGGGGGGGGGCCTCTGCATGGGCCATGGAATAGGAGGGCCTCTGTCTTGGATATAGAGATCCTCAGGCCCAGCATCTCGATACGGTCGACCGTTATCGTTGTGCCGGCTTCTGCTAAGCGGGCCGCCTCTTCGAAGCTCCTCGCCCGGGCCGTGAGCAAGGTGTCGTCAGCATAACAGATGACCCTCAGCCCGGGCGGTAGAGGTGCCCGCAGCAGCCAGTCGAAGCCGACGTTCCACAGAGTTGGTCCCAGGACGGAGCCCTGTGGAACGCCGCAGCCAACGCGACGTCGATAGAGTCGACCGTCGCCCCCCTCCCAGAGGACCTCTCTCTCCTGAAGGTACGCCTACAACAGCCTCTGGAGATAGTGGGGCACTTCATGGAACTTCAGTGCCTCCACAATCGAACACTCTTTGTTACCTACTCCTACTCCTACTCCTACCTCCTACTCCTTTATTACCTAATTATCTACGTAAAATACAAGATGTTTAAATTATATATAACTTGTATGTGGTTCTGAATTATTAAAAATAAAGCGTATTATTATCTATTATATTTTATTGTATAGAGGGGCGAACGAGTAGTAGATACCCTGACGCCTTTAGACATCCTCATAAGGGGCCATTCATTTATTACGTAAGATTTTTTTTTTGCTACAAATTTTGCTAGTTTTTTGACCCTCTCCCCCCCTATTATAAGAAAAAATAAGAATAGGCCAACCCCCTCTCCCCTGTTAAATATTTATTACGTAAGAATCAAAAGTAAAAAAAAATCAATAAATGTTGGTTTGGCGTTAATAAATGTTTAAAAATTTGTTTATTGTTTATTTTTCAAAGTAACAATTTTTAGAAGTGTTTATTTGTTTTAATTATTCATCTTTACCTACAATAAAAGAAGTCCATGCAAAAGTCAAAACCCACTCGGAAAGTGGATCTGCCATTGAAAAATCTCTAATCCGAAGAACATCCGAGAGAACATCGGCACTCGTGCGTTTGCCCTCGTTTTTTCAAAGAATAATTTTAACTTTGCGCATTTTTGTGATCTTACGTAAGAACTATCGAGACTCCCTCCCACCCCCTTGTAAGAGAAAATAAGACATGGTCGACCCCCCTCCCCCCTAAATCGTGTTACGTTATAAATGAATGACTCCTAAATCATCAATTTATGATCTTTGAGGGCGTCGGAACAATCTGCCCTCAGAATATTCCACCCGTGCCCCTCTCTGCGATACCTTTAAAAAAGGTGGGGTAAGTTAAATACTTACTATAGTCGGATCGCGGAGCACGAAGAATTTTGTACATTGACCTTTTACTACGGTCAATGTACAAAATTCTTCCTGCTTCGCGATCCGACTATAGTTAAATACTTTTACTTAATCAATACCAGTAAAATTAAAAATTAATACTTTCAAGTACCAAGATTAGTTACGTCAGTATAAAATCGAGCGTAAAGCGGTTTCAATGTGTGCGTGTACGCGTTATGTTATTGTGTTGCGATTTAGATACCTAAACTTAAGCGAGCTCAAAATGTAATAGCGTCCTTAAATAATAAAATTGGTTATGCAAATATTTCAATCTTATTATTTGGCTTGACTTATGAATTCATGAAATACTAGCTGTTGATCACGACTTCGTTTGTGAAGAAATCTATTCCACGGGAACCGTAAATTTTTTCTGGATCAAAAGTAGCCTTGTGCTACATATATCTTTCATCCAGATTCGTTCAACCATTCTGATGTGGTTGAGAAACAAAAAACCATTACATTTATGTTATATGTATATTATTGATTAGGAATAATGGTCAAATATTTGTGTAAAAAGACCGACGCAGTGAAAAAATCCGTAAATATAAAAGAATTATTGATTTTGTATGTGCAAGTTATAATGTTACTAACGTCGAGGGTTGCATCCCTAAAGTACGTGAATAATCGCTACCCTTCGAACGGAGAGAATTTGGGGTAGATTTTAATATTATTAGCAACACCCTCCTCCCTCACTCAAATGCTATTATTTTTAACCAACTTCCAAGATTTTGGAGGTACTCTATTCGCTTGTATTTTTTATTTTTGTATCATCATAACTCCGTCATTATGAACCGATAGGGAAAATTCTTCTTTTGCTTGAGATTTAATTTTTTCTTATATATATGGGTGGGGCTCAAAAAAATTGTACTTTTTAAAAATAAATTGCGGTCGTCCGTTTATACTTGAATTCTAGTATTATTTTTAAGCTTTTTTCATGAAATTTTATTTGTTGGTGAATAATGAAAACATAAATAATAGTTAGGAGCCAAAAATAATCATCTAACCACCCAAATACACATTATTTTGGTACACGAAACATTAAGGCAATTTTGTTCTCCATACAAAACTAAAATGTCCCAGTGCAGTCTGAGGACAATGATTAATTTTTTACAAAAAAAATATGCTATTAATGTACTTTTTATTTACTAGCGTTGTTAGTATGGGAGCTAATTTAAAGCATTTCAAATGAATTTTAGAGAAATAGTACAATTTCTAACTAAATAACTTAATTTGAAAAAATGTCCCTTTTAATCTTCTCGTGTGTTACAATGAATGTGTTACATGATAACTTTTCTGTTTCTGTAATAGTTCCACTATGATTCATATTATAATTAGGCTAAACTTTAACCTAACATCTATGAAGTGTCAGTTTTAATGTCAGCGTTTTAGTTTCGCGGCAAACGACGCGTGATGTGCGGCGTTCGTTTTTGTCATAGAAAAAATTGGATATAAAAAGGTGAATTTTGAAGGTACGTGTTTCTCTTTCGTTATATAAAATTATGAGATTAAATAAATCCTTGTTTAAGTCGTATGTTATGGCTTTATTTCTGAAATATCTTTGAATTTGAGGTCGTTTTAATCAAGTAAAGCCAAGAATCTTCTCGTGTGTTCAGTATAGTGTGTTATGTTGTGTTACGTGTGTGTTACGAAACACACTGGATAATATTAAGCATGGTTCACAACATCTTTACCATGGTAATTTTTTCTTTAGTGTATAACTAATTTTAATTAAAATATTTTAATAAATCATGTTGCATTTTATTTAATTTGAGGTATGGATGAACTTAAAATTGAAATAAACAAAAAAGCCCAGGGATAAGGTAAAATATTTATTAAATTATTTAAAAAAATTACCTAACATTTTTAATAAATTATGATAGGTATAGTGTAATCAAGGGCTTACTAATTTCTAGTGTGTTACAATTTTTCCAGTGTGTTGCGTGCGTCTCTGTGTGTTATATTTTCTAGTGTGTTATGGTACAATTTTTTTGAGCCCCACCCATATACCTACAAATTTGTAGAATCGGCTTCATGTTCCGAATTTTAAATTTTTTTTCATATATTTTGAAGACAACGCACATAAAGTACATAATTATAAACCCCTTCCGCTCAATGACTCCCAGTAAGATGAGATCAGGGGTTTAAAATACATAACTCGTATATGTCCAAACTAAAACTAACATGTTTATGGCCGAATAATATTCTTCATGAGCTTTAATCGAATTCGCGATCTTTAACGAAACAGCAAGATTCTGTGGACACCGCACCAAAGCAAAGGCCGGTAAAAGTACCTAATCAGAAAATATCAATTAATCACACAAAATCGAATCTTAAACACTTGTTTCACATTATCAGTATGCGTCGTCTGGTGATAGTAACTGTTGAGTTTTTTGCCGATTATTGTCAACAAAATCTACATTCCGAATCGGTGGTAACTTCACATTAACAAAAATTAATTAAGGGGAAAGGATAACTGAGAGACTTTTGAAAAATAGGTATTTGAATAAAATGTTCCTGTCTCACTCCCCCAGACTTATCCACAAACAGCGATAAAGGGACAACTGCAGCTCAGGCCGTTTGTGGTATGTGATTATTGACCAAAACAGCATTTCGTAGTCGACTATTTCCTCCCCAAAATATGCCAATTTTTTTTTATGTAACTAAAAAAAAAACTTTCAGCTATGCCCTTAGATGTTCTCATTTTTTTGTAAATATGCGTAATTTTTTTTGAATAAGTGTCTGAAAATGAATAAAAAATTAGGCAATATTTCTACTTTTTGAATACTCCTACCCCCTATGTTAATAAGAAGATGAAATAGGGGCATTGGCATGGCAGTTAAAGGTTTTATGTTACAAAAACATTGGATATAGTGTCATTATCCAGGGAGGAAACAGTCGACTACGTTTGTATGGAGAAAGAGCCGGTATCCTTTCCTCTTAAATTAGAAAATTACTCTGTAAAATGACGGTTCAAAGGTGCTTTTGAAGTCTTCTTGAATAAAGAAATATTTTATTTAGATTTATCATGAATGACATGATGTAACAAATGACATTGTTAATTTCAAATTAATAATGATCTCTTAATTGAAAAGCAATTAGAAAGTCTTCAACACCAGTATCTTAAAGTGTATCTAAATATTTACATAGTAATTGGGCGCAGTTTTATGAGACGATAAATTTGTTGATCTCTGACACATATTTCGAGAGGGAATGATGAAATTTTGTGTCATATTACGCAATAGAATGCATTATTATATGGTCATGTTTCATTTGATTCCAGTAGAGCAACGATGCATCATAAGTTCATAAGGCTTAACGTGTGGTGAGACACAAATACTGTTCTGGTGTGGTGGTGCGAAATTTCCAATTAACTCCTACAATTTCGATTCCCTCTCGAAACATTTATTTGGTTTTGTTTGGTTCTTGTGAGTGTCACCACTCACCACCAGGTCTCAGAGAAAACGTAAAGCCTTCGGTCTCGGTTGTCATTAACACCTTATAACGATCATTACTCTTGGCAGGTAATGTATGTGTATTTCAGAACTTACGAGGGTAGTCTGCATATATAACCTTCTGACATGGTAGAAATTTGAGATAATTGTAGAGTGTTTTTCATCTCTTTCAATTTCTATCTGCTTTGTTTTGTAACGCATGATGACGCTTGATGTTATAAATGCAAATGTAAAACTTTAATAGGCACATTAAATTTGGCTAAAAGAACGTCATGTGAATCGTGTACACCTTTTTACAGCCGCTAAGGAACGATTTTTTGAACATTCCGCTAAGAGGTAAAAATAAAAATTATCAAAGGTAAAAAAATTAATCTTCCTTTTTCCGTTTCTGATTAGGAAATGAATAAATATGATTAATTTTTTTGGAGATTCCACACTGAAAGGTTAAAAATTTATACGGCAACTTTTTTTTTGTCGTGTGGATTTAAGCAGCCCATTTATAGTTTCATAATATATATTTGTTTTTCTTGTTTCCCTATCAACATGAAATATTTAAAGAAAAGACTTTTTTTATTAAGTTCCACGATCTAGACGTAATATCGTGATAGACAGACAAGAATCTCTTATTTATATTAGTACGGGTATAATGAACATAATTATATTGTGTACGTATCTTATAATTCATTTATCCATTGTTTGATTTCTTAACAATTGACAGCATTAGTTTGAATAGGACTGACTACCTTCATATACCTACAATTTTACCTACACGCTTACAACAAATAGGTGTCCCGTGGGATTCATCCGTGTTTATGGATACTACTCCACTGCTCTCCTCTCCTCTGCTGTTCCATAAGATTCTAAGATTAGTTCGTTCAAAGAAACTTCAAGCCTAATATTAATATAAAAATATTACTATAGATAGATATCATGTCTCACTTCTATATCTTTCTATAATCTTTATTTTTCAAGAGATGTTATATGGTATAATTACTCAATGTTGTCTGTAAGAAATCGCTTTTAAAAGGCCATTATTGCGCATTTGTTATAAATGTTTTATAATTAAAACTATTCGAATCGGGGTATTTACCATATAAAAATAACCATGTTCATTTAAAATCTTATAATGTTGTATAATGTTGTGTAATAAAAATTGTAAAAATAACTAAAACTTTTTAATGTCACAAATACTGATAATAACTTAGAATTTTTCAATTCAGGGCTCAAGTCAAGTTTACAAATAATAAAGGCATAATCCCAAACATTTAAAATTACAAGCAGACTATTTTAGTATCGAAGTTAAATCAAAATTTCATTTAAAAATGAAAAACAGACAAAGCCCCAAAATAAACTAGTTGCAGAATAATAATGATAATAACACGTTTAATATAGGTCACTAGCGTGGTCTAAATATCCTATGAAGGCCCTGAATGCGTTCACACACCACAATAAAACCTTGAAACTTTATAAATGATTTACCAGCAAAATGTTATCTTATAATAATGATGAAACATGTTTATTACTTATCCATGGGGTTAGTCATGCTGAGCGTAGGAACGTCTTAGTCGTATTTCACTTATTATATATACCTACTAATAATAAAGTAGTAGCAAGGTCAATTCTATACATTAAAGATATTTAAAATAGATTTTTGGAAGTTGTTTATAATTGATACAGAAGCCAAACTGTATTTGTTTTTGTTTGTCTGTTCGTCTGTACCTACCTTGGGCGTGCCACACGCCAATACTAAATAGATTCGAATCAAACTTGGCACGATTCAAGTCCATTCTACGAGCTAGGACACTAGAAAGTTTTAATTACGAAATTCAGTACAATTCCTTTGGGAGAGGGTAAAAAGTCAAGTTCAAATTCCTAAGATTAGTGTGTTTAACAAACAAACGAATTTTCCAACTTTAATTATTTGTTTTGTAGATATATTAATTGTAGCGAAGGCCTCTTCTGCATAAAGAAAAAGGGTAGTGTAGGTGTAGATATACACTGATATATACTGTATTATCCTTATCAAATAAAACCAGTTCCGATTACATTAAGATATCGATGAAACTCGCTAAATCGAATCTAGGATGGATAACTAAAAATTGTATTTAAGTAACTTTCACCTCGCAATAGTTAGATGGCAATCCAATCCAGGGCCGTCTTTAACCTATTGAAGGCCCTGGGCATATTAGGGTAATGGGGCCCCTATGATTTTGACAGAACACTATGTTCTTAGAATTGACAAAGAAGGTAAATAAACATGCTTTTATAAATTTTTATTATTTTCAATATGGAGAAGGAGCGTTCCCCACTGTACATAGTTACATCATGCTTAAAAAGAATTTAATACGATTTCTACATTTGAAAATATGTCTTCAATTTTGTTTTCTTTCAAAATTTGATATATTTCCAATATAATATGGGTTCCTTCGATTTCACTGTGAACAATTTTCAAGTAGGTAACCTATTGTTATATGCAGAAATTCCATTTATAACTCTTTCTCATTAACGTCTTCATAATCAAATTCTGCAAATTCTGAGTAAATTTCTTTCAACTCTTCGGATTTCAGAGCTTTCAAGCGAAAAAAATAAATCAAAACGTTTACTAATGTTCTTATACGAACTTAATCGCTGTTTTAGATGAAATCTCAGAGTATCAATTATGGGAAGAAAGCTTTCTATTTTGAATTTCTCTCTTCCATTCAGTTCAATTGACGTTGCAGAGACATCACAAAAGCTTCTGCGTTTTGTTCTTTGAGATACGTCCTTGTAGTCTTTCTAGATTCCGGGTTTTTTTTTTATTGGCGAAATATTCGAATTAATAAAACTTCGGTAATAAATATCGGTTATCGTTCAGTGATCTGGCAAGAACTAGTGGGGCCCCTATTGATGACGGGGCCCTGGGCAAGTGCCCAGAGTACCCAGTGGGAAAGATGGGTCTGATCCAATCCTTCACGTAAATATTGTATATTGATTCGTATCTGAGAAGTTTTCTAATTACAGTATGAAGTTTAGTAATGCATATATGTATAAATTGTTGGTATAAAATAAAAATAAAATCTTGGAACCCGTCGGATATATTTGTAATTACGTTTTCAAAAACAGTTGTAACGATTTAGATTCGATTTGTAATGTAAGGGTTTACTAGGGCGAATAATCGATTTAGCTTTTCTCGCGTAATTTGGTTCGCAATGTCGCCGCAGCCAGCGTTTTATCAAGCGCCATCTATTGGTGTACCACGACCACCACATCATCAATTAGATGTTTACTGCTGAACGTAAGCGTCCCCTATTTTCTCTTGGGATCCAATCAAAAATTCAGTTGTGGCAGATTATGGTGACGACGAACTCTTACGATATGGAACTCAGCAAGAAAGAGGTCGGGACTACTCTTCTCTACCGATCACCGCATGGCAAATTATATACGGCTATTAGTATAATTGAATACTAAATATCAACTCATATTAAAATCTGTCACAGTTTCTGGAAAAGTTCGTTTTCTTTATTTTCACACGAGAATAGCTGGTCGCCCAAGTACTATATTTAATGGCAGTTCTGTCATATTAAGTCTCTTACGAGTGTCACATCTCGAGGTTATCAGGGTCTGTGTTACGGTGACAATAACGTACAATAGTGCTTTTATAGTGTTCATAAGTGGTAATTGTTCTCAATTACACTTCGGTATGTTGCTTGACACCTGACCCCGAAAGAATACGTTACGCTTATATACTGTATATTTAAGACATATTATAGACTAGATATAAGACTGTATTTAATATAAGTTTGATGATTATATAGATAAAATAAAAGTGAATTTACATATACTTCAGATTTTGTCATGTCCTTCCCATAATTCAGATGAAATAAAAGACAGAGTAAGCGAATATTTTTCAGAATTATACCGTTGTATTATGTAAATCTTATTTTAATTTAAAAAAAAAAGATTGTAAAATATTATAGTTAATTTTATATTCAGGGCAATTGTAATATCGAATTGTGTATTCCCCAATTTATAAGAATCATCATCATTATCATCAGGCCTTTTTTGTCAATTCTTTTTTGGGGCACGCTAATTCTCGAAATTTATATTAATAATTTTTTGTATCCCATCCCCATTTCTTGCCACGTTTTAATGGCAATGTTTCGATAAGTATTTTCGAAATTTCATAGGGGGCACTGCGTGCCCCTATGTGAAAACATAAAAAGCCCTGATTATCATCACATCAGCCGTTGGATGTCCACTGCTGAACGTAGGCCTCCCCATCATCTCTCGAGGGGTGTGCCCGTAAATTATATGACGAATATTAATTAAAACACATTATTATGACATATACCTCATGAACCAAATGTGTTATTCTTCAATTAAATTTTCGAAAATATTATTCGATATGGTTTTCCAAGACGTTAGGAAAGTTTTCTTATATTTTCAGTATGATGACGACTGTGCTTTCGAATGAATTTATTGATCTCGACTAAGATCAAAGATAATTTAGTTATCCTATGTGAGTTTTCGATTTATTTTTTACATAGTGTCACTTGGCTTTTTGCCCGAACAAATATTTACAAGTAGGTATATAATTTAATTGCAAATTACAAACGATACGGCAATGATAGCTGCACGTATTTTAAAAACTTTAAATATATCAAATAACAAAAACAAAGCTGGGATAAAATAAAAACTGAACAACACTCACAGTCCAAAAGACCTTACGGACCGTGAGGTAGGTACAATGGAATTGATCTTAAAGAACTAATATAGGACGAATTACATAGACAATTGGAAAAACGAATCCAACTCCTTCTGAAGATTTCTGGGAAGCCTTCTTTGAAAGCTGTCTATTTGGATATTTAAAAGCCATAGCCCATATAAAAGGCCATGCTGATAAAATGTTATCCTGCTTTGTTGAGAAAAGTAATAAAATAATGCCGTGTTTTTATAATAAAGCTTAGAGGTTCTTTTTAAAGATGAGACTGGAGAAAAAAAAAATATTTAAGTAACTTTATTATTAAAAAAAATATATCTTCTTACTATTTATAAAATGAAATAAAATATAAAACGGGATATTTTTAACTTTTTTGAATTTTGACTTTGTACAGAAAGTTTTTATCCGAAGTGAACCAGTATTTCTTGGAAATACTGGTGTATTTCCAAGAAATAAAATAAAACATCATAACTAGAAACTACAACTAAACTTTTAGATATTTATTTTAAAATATATATAACCATATTATATTTCTTTTTTAATAATTATTTATTATTATTAATGGCGAGTTTCAAGTGCCCTATATAGCCCTATTGCAATCTAGAAATACTTAAGTGCATTGGACTAAATTGAATTCACGTGAAGAAAAGTCCTCGTACTTCATACATTATATTTATTTTCAGCTAAACTATTATAGACATATTTCGACACTAGCGGCCCGCCCCGACTTCGCACGGGTATTTAACTAAAATTTTAAAAATTATAAATTTATATTTTTTATCACCTACATGCGCTATCTATCGTATAATGGTAGAATATCGTTTTTATATTTAGTGACATTTAACATAATAGTACCTATAATTAATTGAAAATGATGTTTATCTAAAATATTAAAACGATTTCTATTCCTATCCGACATATTTAGTAAACTTTTAAGTTTAACAAAATAATAACTCAAAAATAAGTTTTGTGAGTTTTTAAGATTCGTTAGACCAGATGGCGTCTATGTCGCGTAGGCGTATTTCTATTTTCTTAAATATTTATTTTTAAATTTAATTACAATGGAACAAAAACTAAATTATACTGTGAGTTATGTATAATTTTTATGTATTAAAGTTATTTACATTGGTTTTGTACTTTTTACGTGATACGTGCACACACAAAAAATGATAAGAGATGGCGCTGATTGAAATTAAAACGCGCTATTAAAATTTATTCTTGATGATATATAGTGTATTAATGAAACGGAGGTTTTAACAGATTTATTATTAGTATAGATATAGATTACGTAACAAAAAAATGTAATGGCGAGTCTGTTGAATATTAACCAGGAAAATACATAGGTATATTTGTCATTAATACATGTAATTACTGTTTAATTTTTGGAACGTGTATCTCTTAATTATTAATTCATGAATAAAAAAATTGCATACTTAACACTATCTAATTAAGATATTATTGTCTGTACAGACGGATAATATCAATCAGTAGAACTTTTTTATTTATTTATTTAAAAAAAATTATTATATCTTCGTTTAGTAAAAATATATTTACAAAATTGTAAAGTAGTTTACAATAAGTAAATCTCGATCATTCATGTTGTAGTAATATGCTCAAAAATTCTAATACTCATAGCTAATGTAACAACCTCGACTTACTCTACCCTTATTCACTATGGGAAATTGACTTACACAGTTGGTCTGTCAGTCAAAGACAAGTTCAACATATCATTGACAAAGTTCGGTATATCATTTTACATTATCCGATGAAGCTGACAGCTATTGAATTTTCAATGGCCGTGGAAACTTTTTTGATTTCACGATAATAGTGACTTCACCTGGCTAAATAATTTACATATTTTTTGGGATTTGACGACGCGTTGGCGCAGCGGTCACAGCAACTGGCTGATGCGCTAGCGGTCGCGGGTTCGATCCCCGCTCACGACAAATATTTGTATAGGCCATACAGATGTTTGTCGTGGTCTGGGCGTTTGTGCTTGTGTATTGTGTCTGTTTCCGGACCCCCGACACAGAATTCACATCCTACTGGGGGCTGTTGAGTGTGAGACGTTAATTTAATTTATAATTATTTTCGATGACACTTTTGCTGAGCGCCTCATATCTTTATAAGTATTTTAATATATTTTTAATTAAAGCTTTTGTAAAATTCTTAGCCCTAATAATATCGCCCTATGCCTTAAAAAATACCTCTAGACTCTAGAGACATATGACAATGTAAAACTCGATGCTAATCGATTAAACTCGATAAATGTTTCCTTTTAAGACGTTTTATTAATTTAGGCTCCCGCTGCGTCAATAAAAAAGGAAGGAACTTAGGCTGTGGTCTGCATTTATTGTCTACTAGCGGCCCGCCCCGGCTTCGCACGGGTATTTAACTAAAATTTCAAAAATTATACATTTATATTTTTTATCACCTATACCTGCGTCGAAACTGGAAAATATTTTATAATAGACGGATTAAGTTGTCAAACATGTGTCAAAATAAATTTTAATTTAAATCAAAATCACTATGGAGTATTTATAGCAAAATAATTTTCTCCCCTCTTTTAATATCGTTAGAGGATGAATTTCGATAAAATACGAAACACGTCTTCCACCAATTCTGTTAAAGAATATTTATGCGAAATTTGAAGTAGATTGGACCAAGGAATCATGTTGTCCCATACAAACTTTGCCCCCCTTTTTCACCCCCTTAGAGGTAGAATTTCGTATAATCCGTTCTTAGCTGACCTCTACTCGGTAAAAGGAATATTCCTACCAAATTTCAAGTCTCTGCGCCTTATAGTTTCAGAGATATCGTAATGAGTCAATGTATACGTGGAAATCTCTTATATATGTATATATATATATATATATATATATATATATATATATATATATATATATATATATATATATATATATATATATATATATATATATATATATATATATATATATATATATATAGATTACAAAATAAAATAGGTTCTTCATATGATTATAAAAAGAGATACCTTTGCCCAATATATATATAATACAGATTTCCCTTATTTTTTACGACACGCCACACTCAGTGTAAATAATTTGAAAAATATATATATTTGCAATAAATAGCTAAACTATCGTGAAATATTGTAATCTATTAAAGTAGCATCACGCTATGTCTATTGAAAAAGTACCTAATTAAAAACATATCATGTACTTAAAACAAAGCAATGGCTGATATTATGATCAGGGCCGTCTTTGACCTACTTGAAACCTCCGAGTCGGTTAGAATAAGGGACCTCATGACTATTACGATTAGTTATAAGCATTTGATATATTTAAAAATAGAAATATCGGTAATCGGATGATCTGGCAGGATTTAGAGACTGTTATTGATTGCGGGGCCCAAAGCAATCACTTGTCCAGACCGCCTTGGATAACTCTTATGCACTGGGAACTCTGTGTTACCTGGCTGTTACCGTGTTTATTTGTGACTGACGCAGGTAAAATTAGGTCGCACTGCTAGCACCCAACAAAGTGCATGAGTACGTAAAACAGCGCAATAGTGCACATAATGAAATCCGAAACGAACACCTTAGATATGTTTCCATCCGTATCGGCAATGAACAATGACTTATGTTTAATAAACTATCGAGGCGTCTGTAATATCATACGTGACGCACATCTAAAACGCAGTACAATCAATAAACACTCGTAACGAGAAAACAAGGAATCATTAGAAGTCAGTCTGTTCATTGTAAAATTATTTAATGTATCATTGTAAAATTATTTAATAATAACGAATTGTACGCGGGACTTTGACCGCGCGATCTGGACTTTTCTAGCTTTTTCGTTTTCATTGGTATAGATTAGTAAACAGCTGAATGATAAAAACGTCTCATACTCAACGGTAAGGATAGTAGGATAAAATTTACATGATGATCTTGCTTTCTGCTTCTGGGTTGTGGATTCGATTCAAGCACCGAGTCTGGGTATAATAAATATTTATTTACATATCATCATATCCGTTGGATGTCCACTGTTGAACGTAGGCCTTCCCCATCGACCTCTAGAGCGACCTCAGATCCGTATCTCATCACTGGTAACACACATTGGTCAAAGACTTTCGACTTCAGGCACTGAGGTATGACAGATGAAAAGACGTTTTTTTTACTTCCCGAACGTTGCCCATCCGAGCTGGATTCGACCATTGACCTCTCTCTCGAAGTTGGACCTACAAAGTTGGACATTTGTCCTAGGTAGATGTACTCGTCAACAACTTCGAAAGTTGAATCTCCAACCGATATCGGGGTGTTGATTGATTTGGGGTTTATTTATATATGTATTATTTTTATGTACCTGTATGTATGTTTAATTGAAAAAAAATGTATATCAGTCGACTGTTAAACATAAAGCACAGGCATTAAGTTACCTACTTAAAGCACAGATGACCGTGCGTATATGTTCTATATATTTATTTAAATATATTTAACGGCAAAGAGTACACGGCAAATAATACGTTGCTTAATCGATTATATCCGTCTTCATTAAAATTACTAAGCCTTACTAGAAAAAAAAATCAAAAATAATATGTGATGAATTCTTTAAATCAATGCTTCTCACACTACATACTCGTATATTGGCATTGGTGTATCGTAGTCATTATTGAGGTCAAATCAAAATGGCAATTCTTAGAAAGATAAGTTATTTCAGACAAATTTTTCTTAGCGTTATAATAGGGCTAGACTTCAAAGACAGAAATTATTTACTCAAAATAATTATTGTAAAGGCTATTCTAGTAAAATCAGGTATGTGGGCTAGGTAATGTAATAATAGTTGAATATTGTCTTTTTTATTAATTAATCGGGTTTTTAAAAGAGTAACTTCTAAATTTGTTGAGTTTCTTGCCGATTCTTCTCAGCAGAATCTAAAATAGGTATCGGTGGTAACTCCTAATTATCTATAACTGATTCAATAATAAAATAACTCCGTAAAATGGCGATTTAAAAGTTTTTTAAAACCTACTTGAATAAATGAATTTTATATATTGATTAATCGCCTTGAAGATGTTAATGAGAAATGGTACCCAAGAAATTCAAAATTTTCTTTTAAACTGTTTAAAGTTTTGTTTACAGAAGAGACAAAGTAAAACTGAATTGCAGTATATATTTTTTATCTGCTATTTTTATTATATCGTATATTTTTATTTTTATTATTATTTTTAATTATATTTCTTTTGTGTTATTTTGTATATTTATGCACCACCCTCCATTTTAATCCGGCTTTGTTTCAATTCCGCACGATGTAAAGTTGTCTGGAAGAGATTGCTTATTAGCAATAAGGCCCCCATATTGTGCAAGAATATTTAAGCATATACATATCTCTGTAATTTTTGTTTCAAAAGTGGTGTACAATAAAGTTTTATAAAAAAAAAAGAGACAAAATATGCAGGTTTCGGCTAAAACGTAGTGGAAGCGGCTTGAGTTTAAACGAAATTGAGAAACAGGACCATATTTGCGAAAGTAGAATATGAATCGAACAGCAAGATTTTGCAATCGCTCAAGCTTATTAAGCTGGTCCTCTGTTAGACTAAGATGCATAATAAAAATTTTAAGGTTTAATTTAATTTGATAAAAAAATATATATTCGAGTTTAGTTAATTTGTTAGTATGTGTCTCTAAATTTACCTGGCTTGTAGGTGTACCTGTTCTAAGTAACGGAAAATATTTTATTTTGCAGAAGCAAATCGCATGTGGGCGAGCGCTTCCTTCGTGGGAGTGCTCATCATTATCGGCGTGCCTCTCTGGTGGAAGACCACGGAAGTATACAGGTCTGTATCTTACTAACTGTGCCCTAGGCACGTCATCGATTTCGCTATTTCACCGTTTTGGTGAAAATTTTATTTTATTTTATTGTGTAACCCGATTGTACGAGTAAGTTAGAAAGTTATTAGGAATTTTCGTCTACATTGACTGTCCGTTCGATGCTATTACGTGGAAGGTTCGACATCCTAAAGGAGTACTACTTACATGGAGTCTCATCCCAAAATAAATTTCCCACGTCATTCCGTCCACTTGTTAAAATCTTAACTTTAACATTTTATGAAATTATTACCTGTGGCCGTCGACTCGGTTGCGACAAACCACAGTCTTGTGTTATTTAAGACCAACCTATCTCTGTGCCAAAGTTCATCCAAATATGTTCAGTCGTGATGGAGTAACATACCTCCATCTATTCAAAATTTCGCAAAAGTTGTAAGATAATATATTCCAAATACATTTTTAAAGACAAACTAATAAGAGATAATGTTATCAAGATCGACAGGACAGAACTGTACTGAAACAGGCTGTAGATGTCTCACAGTTGGGCATCAGGCTCCTCCTCAAAAATAGGACAAAGGTTAGAGCTTAATCAGCCACGCTGCTGCACAGCGGGTTTTCGGATATTACTTGAAGAAAAAATATTAATTGCATTAAAATTTGTAGATTAAATTAGTTTATAGAAGCAATTTTTTCTTGTACCGAGCAATTTATGTTTACCATAGACACAAATTAACGGTCTTAATTGCGCGAGATTAGTGAAAAAATCAGACTCCCTTTAAAAAAATGCAGAATTTCTCAAAAAACTAATAAACATATATAAAGTACAAAACCAATTGACCTAATATTTCATTGATCAATAAAACCACGATTACTCTAAAAACTTTTATGCAATTCATTACTTCCGCAATATTTTATTACTAATGACGTCATTGCAATTGACACGAAAACGTTCAATGAAATTGATTGACTAGTTTTGACTCGGATGCATTATATATGTACATGGTAGCTGTAGTAGCTGTATGTTATATACTAGCTGTGTATTGGCAGTGCAGTAGCTTGTCGACGAATGTCCGAAATTCGGACACCCACCACCTCAGTCCCCCGAGATCATGGACGCTGTAAAGGGTCCGAAACGTCGGGAAATAATTTAATTTAATTAAAAATCGTTAAACTGTAAAGTTTTAAAACAAATAAACGCGATAAAATCCGATTTAGACTTTTAATTAAATAGTGTATCACTGCTTATAAATCGCGGCCTGATGTCTTAATAATCAACAAAACAAATTATTAGATATACGCCGAGTTGCACGAAACAAATTTTAAATTTAAGTGTTTATTAAACTAATTTAATCACAAGAATCGTGATTATCTGTTGCACAAAACCTACATCTGATTAAGTTAACAAAAAAATTTAGTTTAATTAAAGACCTATCTAACGGATGATTAATTCCAACAGCTTTAAATTAATCATAAGATCAACTAATTTTAAGATTAATTGCAACTTAACTAACGGAAAGTTAGCGACGGTTTCGTGCAACTCGCCGATAGACTGATGTTCTTGAGATTACGTCTTTAAAACAAAAACTCTTAATATGATTATATAATAATTTTATTGATATATAAAATTAAAATTAAATATTTTGCTCTTTCCACACCTTGATTAATATAAATAGGTTGACCCCTTATTATCAAAATTAGATAATTTTATGCATCAAAACATAAAACACGTGATTGATATATAAACTTTTGAACTTGATAATAATTTTATTATTTTTATGTAAGCCTGGCAACACATAAATTACCGATGATACAACAAAACTTTTTAAACTTCGAGAATTTGGATTAAAATATATTTTTTTATGAATCCTTTTAACAAACTCCACCCGGACGAACGCTGAACGCTCTCGGAAAGACGGACGAATTCGGATGGGTTTCATTGGATATACGTATCTTACTTTGGATGGCAGATGGCTTTTCCTGTGCAACTTTTTAGTTACGGAACTCGAGACAAAACAGCCTCTGTATCGATCACATAATGAACGAGTATGCAACCAGCTTAGCTGCGTTATTAACAGCGCCTAATTAGTTATGATTGTAGATATACATCTATAAGTTTAATTAAATATTTATAGGATCATTTTGTTTCAGATATAAATAATAAATAAATAAACGTCTCATACTCAACGGCCCCCAGTAGGATGTGAATCCTGTGTCAGGGTCCGGAAACACACACAATACACAAGCACAAACGCCCAGACCACGACAAACATCTGTATGGCCTATACAAATATTTGTTATGTGCTGAGATCGAACCCGCGACCGCTAGCGCATCAGCCAGTTGCAGTGACCACTGCGCCAACGCGTCGTGTCGTGAAAATATTTATAATACACTAGCTGTGCCCCGCGATTTCACCCGCGTTAATTTGAGTGAAAAACGTACTTAAATATTTTTAAACAATTACTCTGGTACCCGCCTCGTTGGTCGAGAATGTTGGTTCTGATGAGTTGGAACTATAGTCAAAAAACGTCTCGAGAAGAGAAATAATAAAGGACACAACGAAAGCTCTCAAAAAAATTATTTTTTTCCGTTTTTGTAACATTTCTTATTATTGCTCAGCCCCTATTGGTCGTAGCGTGATGTTATATAGCCTATAGCCTTCCTTGGTAAACGGGCTATCCAACGCAAAAAGAATTTTTCAATTCGAACCAATAGTTCCTAAAATTAGCGCGTTCAAACAAACAAACAAACAAACTCTTCAGCTTTATAATATACGTATAGATTTTAAAATTTATTTATTTACTGAAAATATTGATGGTTTTTTTTCTTGAAATTCATAATTATGCTTTGTTTAAAACAGACGCGTCACATTTTTCTTGATCCATTTATTTGTGCCTATTCTGTTTCAAAACAAGTTACATCAAAATAAATGAATACTACTAAGACGACCGTTCTGGTGTAGTGGTGCGAGTAGTCGCCTAAAACCACGCGCCGTCGGTTGCGGGTTCGATTCCAGCTGGGGGCAGATATTTGTATTTGTACAAACATTTGTTTCCGGTCTAGGTGTATGCCCGTATGGGTCTCCTCACCGTACCTTGGAGAGCACGTTAAATTGTCATAGACACCTGATAACGATCGTTACTCAGGTAGGTAGGAAAATTATCCGCCAACCCGCAGTGGAGCAGCGTGATGGATTAATCTCCAACCCTTCATCTATATGGAGAAGAGGCCTTCGCTCAGCAGTGGGTTGTTTACAGGCTGATACAGTACAGTACAGTACAAATGCATAGAACATAGCATGAGCTTGCGCAGAGGTCACAGGACTCGTTCTTGTGCTAGCTGTCGCGTTTTCATTTCCAGCTAATAACAAGTATAGGTATACAGAGGAAATACAGATGTTTGTTGTCTGGGCGTTTGTGATTGTTACACAACACAGATATTCTGATCCCCCGACACTAGATTTATATTCTACTGGGGGCCATTGAGTGTAAAGTATTTATATTTATATTTTATATGTATGTCTCAAGAGAAATTCTGAGACGTATATAAACAACAAGCCGCAATTGATGTTAAAATGGAATTGATCTACGACCAGGGATTAACAAACGGGTCGAAATCGACCACTTAAACCTTATCCACTTAACCAAACGCAAAGCTTTTAAATTGGTAAATATTTTATATCAATAGGAAAAAAAAAATTGGAAATAGTATTTTTAAAATAATTTGGCTATGGGGGTGTCTGAGATATCAGTTCATTTTGTAAAAGGGGTCTCTTGCCCGACATTTTTTTTTTTGGGAATCCCTATTCTACGTGATAGAAGAGGCCTTTGTCGAGCTGTGCATATTTGCAAGGAAAGCTACTAAAACTCTGCTTAAAAATTTCAGGGTCGCGTTACCATACGACAAGATCAACGCATTCGACCCCATGTCGCACTTCATATCCTCGGAGCTGATCGTGCTCGCCCATGACGACAAAACCGTCCAAGACATCGCGAAACAGATCGATAAAGCATTTGAACAATTTGGTAAATAATTTATGTAATTAATCAATTTGTAATTTAGCGAATACTAGCTGTGCCCGCGGAATCGCCCGCATATAAGCTTTAGTATGTAGGTAGGTACTTGTAAGTGACTGAAGGAACTAATTACGATTCAAAAAGCGCCATCAGCGCCATGTATTATGATGGTGTCGAACTGTTCTGAAAAAAAATATAATCCGACATTTTGACGGTTTTTCTCGTCTTTTTTTAGTTTACTGAATAGGAATATTAATTTCAATTATTAATTATTATTAAATAAATACTACATAATATTTTTTTAAGGATATTATTACCATTTTTGGATCACATTTAAATGTATTAAACTTACCTACTCTTCTTTAACGTCGTCATTCAAAATACAAAATTCAAATTATAATAACTTTTGACACATTATAAATTTGTATCTATATTGCTTTTGCGCTGGGTGCTTGGGTAATTTTGATTAATCTGAATTTTTGAAAATAGTAAATAAAAGGTTGCCGTTTATTCTTAAAATATGAACAGTAATAATAGTCTTAATTTTTTTTTTATATTGGTTTTTAACACAATCTGCAATTAAATATCCTTGAATATCTGTGATTTTGAACTCCAAACTTTATTACAGACGTCATCAAACTAAAAATTAAGAAGCAGGTCCTGTCAAAGGAGCTCCAACACATCCTGGACTCGGTGGCCGACGAGCAGGAGGCACTAGAAGAGGTCGCGGCCACCTTCAACACCAATATACACAACACCTTCTACGTGGTCCAGAGGAAGCCTCTATTTAAGGATGTTTGGGTGGGGACTGAAAGGGTTGCATTTTTCAGAGACGTTAAAGGTAAAATATATCTCATGACCATTACAGGCTCAACTTACTACTAACTTACTAACGCTGGATTTCAACAGGACATAACAACAATACACACATAACAATTAATTAATTGTTTCGTAAAATGAAGATAAAAATTGCTTTTGAACTCTATTTGAATAAAGTTTTTTTTTTTTTGAATGAAAATTTTTATTTATCTTATAACTAATGAAAGTAAATGTCGATGAAATAATTTTTAACAAGGGTTTAAGGTTATGAACACATTACGCAAATGTCACGTGGCAAACTCTCGTTGTTGTTGTGTTCTTGTTAAATGTGGTATTACAAAAAAATTTTGTTTTCAAAATCGTCACAAAATGTTGAGCGCCGTGTTTTTTTGTTTGATTCCTGAATGAAGGTTTTTTGATATGTTACAGACGAATTCCTTAGTTAATTCCACTTTTAAAATTTTCTAAAAAGATAAAAAGAATTTATAGCAATAAATTTCAAATGTATATTGTGTTGTATAAATGTATTTAGGAGAGGGGTTGGAACTTAATCCACGCTTTCCACTTCGCTGCTCCACTGCACGTTGGCGGATAATTTCCGTATAATGACTCGTTGGCGCAGTTTGCAGTGATCCTGTTTTCTGCTCCAAGAGTTGTGGGTTCGATTCCCGCTCCGAGTCTGGGTGTAATATATGTTTATTTATATACGTATTATTTATATGTAAGTATATTTATTTAAAAAAAATTTATATCGGTCGGCTGTTACCTAAAACACAGGCATCAAGTTGCCTACCTTAGGAACAGACGACCTTGTGTGTGTGTTAAACATATTTATTTATTATTTATTTATCATATTGTGTCTGTGATAAAAACCGGGACCGACGGCTTTACGTGCTCTCTGCTCTATATATCTATTGTTTATAAATTGCTCCATTTACTCCATACTCCATTTTTCTTAATATCTGCAATAAAACACGGCGTCTTTAGTATCTGTGAACATAGACGAAAAGCGCTCTCTCTGGTTCCGGCTCGCGTCTCGACATCCACGCTTATCGAGTGTCTCCTTATAAATATTTAAATTAAATAGTAAATAGTACACTCTCCGAGACAAGATGGGGACCCACAAAGACATATACTCAGATCAGAAACAAATATTTGAATCAATACGAATATCTGCCCCGAGCGGAAATCGAACACGCGACCGTTGGCGTTCAGGCAACTACTCGCACCACTACACCAAAACGATTGTCATTATTGTTGAAAGTTTTAATATCGTTCAATTCATTTCATTATAATTTTTATTAATCATGTTTTTTTTTTAGTGTAGTCTTCATCTAATAAAATTTATGATAATTATAGAATTCTAGGGAAGATAATTACTAATTACTAAAATACCTAATTTGTTCCTTCCTCAGCTGCACCCACCCTAGTCGAAGCACTAGTACACTGGATATACGAACCCTCAGTGCTGAATGGAGCACGATCTGAAACAGCAGACCCAGCGAGACAGATTCGATTCCCGAGTGGGCCAGGATTCCACGTGGTACTCTCTGTAGTACATCCCAAACCGCAGCTGATGAAAGTTGACTTCAATGCACGGGATGCTGTTGAAGGTAAATTGACCTCTACTAAACTTACTTTACCAAATAACATGCGTTAGGTAACATTATATAAATTGTAATTTAAGATTTTTAAATTCTTTTACTGGTTTCAAAACGAGCTTCAGACATTTTTATGATAATTTTGCCAATTATGAACCTCCTTTAATAAATCTGAAGGGTGGTTATCAAATTCCATACCTAAAATAGAGATAATAGTCGCGAAGACGATTTTTATATTGTGAGTTATTAATTAAATTATACATGTTTTCAGATTACATCGGTTCGTTTGTGGATGAGATCTCCGATTTACACAACTTCACGCTCAAATCCCAGTGGCTACATTTATTAGAGTTTAATTTCGAAGCGAAAGAGGTATGATTAATTTATATCACTTTTCGTTTTCGTGTTAAAACATATTTATCTATTTTGTATTGTGTTTTAGCTATATACAGTACGATTATTTCTACTTTGACACTCTGAAATTCTCAACAATTATCGGGAGAGATCCGAACTACAAATTACACGAAATACATTGCTGCATATTCATAACATCCTACTAGGATATTATAGTCTAAAACCTTCTAAAACAGTAATGTAAATCACCTGCCAAAATGCCTTTTTTACAGTAGATCTATGAATAACATAGATGTGGTTTGATTTAATTATTACATCGTATTACTAAAAACACAAATATGAAATTCGTACAAGGGAATTTATGTCTTTAAAACCGTTATTTAAAATAAGTACTAATTGTATAATTCATAATGAAATCATAGTCTCAATCACACTACCTGAATTAGAGAAATCTATACTAATAATAAATCTGTTAAAACCTCCGTTTCACTAATACACTATATATCATCAAGAATAAATTTTAATAGCGCGCTTTTATTTCAATCAGCGCCATCTCTTATCATTTTTTGTGTGTGCACGTATCACGTAAAAAGTACAAAACCAATGTAAATAACTTTAATACATAAAAATTATACATAACTCACAGTATAATTTAGTTTTTGTTTCATTGTAATTAAATTTAAAAATAAATATTTAAGAAAATAGAAATACGCGTACGCGACATAGACGCCATCTGGTCTAACGAATCTTAAAAACTCACAAAACTTATTTTTGAGTTATTTTTTTGTTAAACTGAAAAGTTTACTAAATATGTCGGATAGGAATAGAAATCGTTTTAATATTTTAGATAAACATCATTTTCAATTAATATAGGTACTATTATGTTAAATGTCACTAAATATAAGAACGATATTCTACCATTATACGATAGATGGCGCATGTAGGTGATAAAAAATATAAATTTATAATTTTTAAAATTTTAGTTAAATACCCGTGCGAAGCCGGGGCGAGCCGCTAGTCGATAATAAACCTGTCACTAAACACTTCGAGCTTCTCTTCTTCGATTAAAAATTCGTCTTTGCATTTAATGGCATGATTGCAAACTTTCATATTAATTTTTTCTAACAGTAGCTTTTTAATAGTGGTTTTAGTCATGTCTATATTTTTTGAAGCAACATATCCCTTTAATGGTGCCCATATATTTTCTATGGGGTTTAACCTGGGTGGTACGGAGACAAACGAACTGCAGTGTGTCCATACTCTCCCAAAACTTTATCCACATTGAACTCGGAATTATTTTTTTATGACGTTGTATAACATCATAAAGTTCCAAGTCTTTTGGCATCGGCTGTAAAAGGAATCTGGTGCCTTTTTACCCAAGTAATCATATCTCCTTTTTTTGGTATTTGCATTTGTTGGCTTCTCCACAAGTTTATTGTAATACGATGCAGTATCAATAACAATAACAGTATTTTGTGGTATATTAGGAATCAGTTGTTTTCGCAATCACATCTTGTATTTCGCCGCATTTATCTCTTTATGATAAGCTCCTTCAGGGTGCGCTGACTGATCAACAGAGCTCCATTCAAGAAAACCTTTTCGTTACCCGTGTATACGATTATAAATCGTTGACCTTTGGAAATGGGTTATTTCATCCTTTTATTAGCAGAATCCGTGAGACTAAAATGGATCCTTTTTGAGAGTGTAATGGAACTGCAATAAGACTACAATGGAGCCGTTATTACAATATAATGGAGCAGTAATAATTTTCTAACGGAACTGTTATGGAATTAATGAAGCCATCATGATAGCATAATACTGTGTTATGACATCATAACAATGGCTCAAGGAAACAAAAAACAAAAAGGAAAAAGACCGAGCGTAATTAGGAGGGTTCAGGTTATACTTAATACATAGTGGTGTGTATAGTGTGTGTATAGTGGATCTCGGCTGCCTAAAATCAAAACATAGTAAGTCCTTCCAACAAAAATGTTCAAGAGAGCCAAAAAACGGGTCGGCTACTTTAATTCGTTCGCCCGACGAAACCAGAGGAGATAGCGATTTGAATGTTTGGCGAAAAGTTGTGCTATATTGTTGTCATTCTAATTTGTAATACTCCTAATCGTTTTGGTGTATATTACATTTTGAATCGCTTATACTTTATTTTTATTTGTGAATTTTTTCAAATATTACTGTAAAAACAATATAAAAACTCAGTAAGTCTGCTTACTAGGTTATCAATTTGAGTTTCGCAAATGGTAAGGATGGTAAACGTAAAGAATAATTTTGATCAAAAATCCTGTTGACTTATAAAAAGATATTTATTAACGTTCTGCAAAGGACACTTAAATTAAAACATGTCTCAAACTCTCAACAGTCAACCAAAACTAAAAAAAAAACTTAAGCTAAAGTTATTCTTGAAACTACTCGTTGTTATTGATAACGATTTGACCATCAGTTTGCAAATCAATAGAGTTATCACTCGTGGGTAAATTTAGCCAAAATTCCTTTCTGTTCAATGGCATTAGGGTAACCAATTTTGATACAATGCTATCTTTCTTCGATGATTTCACTCCTCGGGGGATATTATTTGAAAGTGGGGGAATAGTCTTGACATTAAATTTCTGCATCAAGAAGTTCAGTTCTTTGTAAGACTCATCAAAATCTGTTTTATAGAACAGGTTTCGTGATCCTTTGAGGAACTTAGCTTCACTACATACAACATACCATGTATGTAAAGTTTACCGAGGTGCCTATTTCTATCTGATTTTTTTATTTTATTTTATTTGCAGAGCCTATAATTTATAACCAATGAGGGCGCTACTAGCGCTGCCAAAAGCCCCTTTATCCGGAACCACTACTTTTTTACACTTGTACTCTGAACAAAACTAGCTATAGTATATTAATTACGTACTTTATAGAACAAAATGGAATCTACCCAAAAACAGGGTTAGAAGACAGTATGAGTTATTTTATTTTATATGATTGATGATACATGTTAAATAAAAATATAAATGTCATAATTGAGACACACGCAATAATTATTCCCTCATTGCAACATAAATGAAATATTTTACAAAAACACATTCAATAACCAGGTAGTACGTAAATAATTTTTAGCCTTAATATTCTCAGTGGATAATTAGCAAAACACACCCATAAAATAGCCAAAATCGGCTTTTGCACATACATTACACGAAATCCAGCACAACATACTAGTTTTATTAGATTTATTATGAAGATAAAGCAACGAAAATTCTATTTAGAGGTTATGTCACATTTATTTTACAATTTGATAACTCTAATGAATAAACTTTTGCTTACCTGCATTCGTTTTCGTTCTGCAAAGCACGCATTATACGCAGACCCATCTTTCCCACTGGGCACTCTGGGCACTTGCCCAGGGCCCTGTCATCAATAGGGTCCCCACTAGTTCTTGTCAGATCACTGAACGATAACCGATATTTATTACCGAAGTTTTTTTAATTCGAATATTCCGCCAATGAAAAAATCCCGGAATCTAGAAAGACTACAAGGACGTATCTCAAAGAACAAAACGCAGAAGCTTTTGTAATGTCTCTGCAACGTCAATTGAACTGAATGGAAGAGAGAAATTCAAAATAGAAACCTTTCTTCCCATAATTGATACTCTGAGCTTTCGTCTAAAACAGCGATTATGTTCGTATAAGGACATTAGTAAACGTTTTGATTTATTTTTTTCGCTTGAAAGCTCTGAACTCCGAAGAGTTGAAAGAAATTTACTCAGAATTTGCACAATTTGTTTATGAAGACGTTAACGAGAAAGAGTTATAAATGGAATTTCTGCATATAACAATAGGTTACGTACTTGAAAATTGTTCAGTAGATCGAAGGAAACACAGTGAAATCGAAGGAACCCTTCTATTATATTGGAAATATATCAAATTTTGAAAGAAAACAAAATTAAAGACATATTTTCAAATGTAGAAATCGTATTAAATTCTTTTTAAGCATGATGGTAACTATCTGCAGTGGGGAACGCTCCTTCTCCAAATTGAAAATAATAAAAAATTATAGAAGCATGTTTATTTACTTTCTTTGTCTATTCTAAGAAAATAGTGTTCTGCCAAAATCATAGGGGCTCCATTACCCTAATATGCCCAGGGCCTTCAATAGGTTAAAGATGGCCCTGATTATACGCCTGGACCGATAAAATTGCTTGTAACTCATTTTATTATTTTTAAACACGGACCGAAACACTCATGCGCCGGTGACACTGGACTTAACTAAACGAAATTTGATTGATTTTACAATTGGAGCCAAATTCAAAACATAGCAAGTTGGTATTTCAAATTAAAAACTTAGTAAGTCGCTTGAGCTGCTAGGGTTTTCAATTTGTATTCTGACATGCTAAGTTTAGAATTTGTACTTTAAGAAAATTTTCGTAATCATGCCAAATTGCTTAGACTTGCTAAATTAAATTTTTGAAATTACGTATAAAAGTGGGTGTTTTAAGGTCCATATCATTTCGATACGGTCTAGTAAGTCGAAAAATAGCAAAAACCGGTTTTTTTTCAAATCACCTGTTACTAGGTTTTGAATTTGGGCAGCCGATCTATATGAGACTACGATTGAGCTATTATGAAACTATAATGCAGCATTTGGGGACTATATGGAGCCGTTATGAGACAATAATGAAGCCGTTGAGAGACAATTATACAGCCATTGTGAGTCTACAATGGAGCCATTATTAGACTATAATGGAATCATTGTGAGGATATAACAGATCCTTTATGATATTTTAATGCAGCCACTATGAGATAGACTATAATGGTGCTATTATGAGACTATCATGGAGCCATTATGAGACTATAATTGAGCCACAATAAGACTTTTATGGTTACATAGTGAGACTATATTGGAACCATCATGAGACTACAATGTAGACTTTACGAAACCATAATGGTGACATAGTGAGGTTTTAATGGAGCCATTATGATATTGTGATGGAGCTATAATAATGTGACAAAAATGCAGAGACTATGAGACAGTAAAGGAGCCATTATGAGACTATAATGTTGCAATTTGTACTACATGGAACCATATGACAATAACGGAGCCAATATGAGACTATAATGGCGCTATTCTGAGACTGTCATAGTCATATTCTCATAATATATTTGAATCATGTCATATTCTGATAATATAATTGAACCACTATGGTGAAACAATGGACATTATGAGACTATAATTGAACCATTAAGAAACTATAATGGAGCCATTATGTGACAAAAATGGTGCAATTTAGTACTACATGAAGCAATTATGAGGGAATAATTGAGCCATTATGAGACTATAATAGTGCAATTATTAGTCGATAATGGAGCCATAATGAGACTATATTAGAGCCTTTATGAGAATATAATTATTGTTTGAATCGGCAAACTTGCAGTGCATGTATTCTATTTTTTTCTCTGCTGCTTTTGAGTCCTGCCGCTTCCAGCACCACTCGCCAGTTTTCAAATGGAGCATGGAGCGCTTCGAAGTCAAAATCGATCAGCACGACGTAATCGGCATACAGTATGTTCCAGGGTCTAGGTTGCTAGACTTTGGATGTTATATAGATATTTATAAGATGAAACAGTAAGGGGCTGGGGGCTGATCCTTGATGAACTCTTACTTCTACTTTGAATTCGTCGCCCAGCTGGACATTTTTACAAATTTCTGTTGCATCACTGACTCTCGAGTACCCTTTGAAAATAATTGTTTTAAGATTTTTTAATTTATTACGTTCCTTAAAAAAATATTCATTATTTACAATTTCGCGGGATTGACTATCAAGCTTTTTACCTTGTTTAATTAGACGTTTCGACGTTGTCGCGGCTATGACCAAATTTATTTTCAACATAAGATCATATAAATTACAGATAATTTCATTCAAAGCAAATTTCTTTGATTTTGAAAACTAACCCGTCAAATATGTGTGTCATAAAAAGTTGGTAAGAATCTATTGGAATACTTAGAATATTAAAGAAGCTTCTCTGCTTAGGTTGAGATTTTATTACCAATTACGATATGAAATAATTAATGTAAGGTATTTTATTAGAAAATATAGAAACACAAACTAGAAATAAAATCTTATATTACGTAGATTTAAATATTTTATGTGAGAAGTGTAGTGTAGTGTGTGTGTGTGTGTGTGTGTGTGTGTGTGTGTGTGTGTATGTGTGTGTGTGTGTGGAATTTATTCTAGGATTTTATATACTATATGTGAAAATATGAACCCTTACGAATAAAAACGAGACATCCCGAGTGTCAAAGTGGAAATAATCGTACTTTATGATCTTCAAGATCCCTATTGTGTAAGTTCTCCTGTAAAAAATATTGATTGATTTTATAAAGACTTATGTGCTATTTAATTAAAAGTCTATATCGGATTTTATCGCGTTTATTTAAAACTTTGCAGTTTAACAATATTTTAAATTATTTTCCGACGTTTCGGACCCTTTACAGCGTCCATGATCTCGGGGGACTGAAGTGGTGGGTGTCCGAAAAGATTCGGACACTCACCACCTCCTCAAATCCGATATAGACTTTTAATTAAATGAGTAAAATTCACGTAAACATAAGAGAACAGGACTTATGTCCTAATTTACTGTCAAATATGAAAGTGTAATTTTTTTTATTCTCACTCACTCCGCCCCCTCCCCACTCCACTCCTACCTCTCCCCCTCTGTCTCTCTCTGAC
This sequence comes from Euphydryas editha, assembly GCA_036937285.1. Classification (NCBI taxonomy): domain Eukaryota; kingdom Metazoa; phylum Arthropoda; class Insecta; order Lepidoptera; family Nymphalidae; genus Euphydryas; species Euphydryas editha. Next base: position 2,811,430 of record JAUPFZ010000019.1, on the reverse strand, counting down.
TACATTTATTCTACTCCTTATATACTTTTTATTATTATTATTATTATACTCTTTTTGGTCATACAGATGAAATATTATGTTTTTCTTTTTTCATTTATTACAAACTTTTATTTACTATAAAATGCCCCATTAGATTCACTATTATATACATATTCCATTATCTATATCATAAATCTAATGACTTATTCATGACCTAGGTTACCGATCCCCCCGGGGGTCGTCACTTCGCCGTGAGACAGGATCGTCTGCCGCTGCTGCTGACGCGCCTAGAAGAACGCGCCGCGACTCACGTCTCAGAGAGACCGACCCTTAACCTCGCGCTATACGTCGTGCCGTGTGACATCGCGCCGCTTGTGTTGTATGACGCTGATAGTGAGTGTGATTAGACAAACTGCTTGTAATATAAGTTAACTGAAACTAACAGCCTGTAAGGCTTCAAATATAGAAGAAGAGGGGTTGGAGCTTAATCCACCACGCTGCTCCACTGCGGGTTGGCGGATAATTTCCCTTATCATAAGAAACGGTCGCTACCAGATGTCTATGATAACAACCGGGATCGATGGCTTTACGTGCTCTCCGAGGCACGATCGGGAGATCCACAAGGCCACCCAGACCGGTAACAAATATTTGTACAAATACAAATATCTGTCAAATATAAATACAGATATCTGTCCCGAGCGGGAATCGAATCCACGACCACTGGCGTTAAGGCAACTACACGCACCACACGCCTACACGAGAACGGTTCTTCTATAAGGAGAAGAGGTCTTGGCCCAGCAGTGGGTTTTTTATAGGCTGATTTAGTTCAAATCTTCAAATATTGGATAAATGCCTCCTTTCCTGTTAAAGAGAAGTAATGGAGCTATTCGCCACGCTGCCTCATTGCGGATTAGTAGACGGCATGAGTCAGAATTTCTTCCAATTTATGCAGGGTTAAGTACAATGTTTTCCTTATCAAGGATATTCTATCCTTCAGAGCATATTGTTGTCAAATAAAATATCTAAAATATGTATATTTTCCATAGATAAAAAAGTTTCATCGCCAGTGCAAGCGTTCATGTCACCGAAGTGGGGTGGAGTGGTGCTCGGCAACCCCACCCAGCAGGAATGTCAGGAGAAACTGTATAAGCCTAACGTTAACCTCATTATGGGCACCTTCCTGTCTCAACTAAGGAAACTGCTCGGTATCACTGATAAGGTAAGTCTGGACTACAATACTATGCATATCGTACATAAAAATCATTTGCCACGTGTTTCATAGAACATCACTTGTGACCTGTCGGACCGAATTGGTTGTTTTTACAATTTTTGGAAACCGAATAAGTTGAAAAACGGATATTGATTTTTTGATTTAAAAGATTTACAATTATTTTGTTTGACGAAAGACCCACGCCAAGCCCTGGAGATAGAGATGAGCAGTAAAAACATACTTTATTTAATTTAAGTTTTTTTTTTTTATAAAACGATCGAAACACGTTGTAATGGTTGGAGCTGAATGTTGGACAGTCAGATGGATATGTGGGTAGAAGAATTGATGGATATTTTATATGTTGGAAATGATATGGTTAAGAAAGGAATGATTTAAGATTATGGCTGATAGAAGAGAACGGAAGAGAAAAACATATGTATCTATCACGTATAAAATGGGTCCAGTAGGAGAATGATGATGACTTATTTTTTGCGCTAAACACTTTTTTCTTTCTTGTAAGTGAAATGGCTGGCAAGTTTTATTTAAATAAATAACTTGATTTGCTAAACAATAATAAAAGTCACCTCGTCGTCGTCCGTGCGGTGACCGGCAGAGAAGAATAATCACGATCTCCTCCTTCTTGCCGAGGTGTCGTAAAAGGCGACTGAGGCCAAAATGGTGCGAAGAACTGGACACCAAATATGATACTGATGAGCAGCAGCATCATCATATCCATTTTGTTTTACGTGGGGAAATCCTCATGGACACCCTCCGTCGCGAGGATGATGGAGGGATATGTCGGACTCTTACCGACTAAAACTCCATGGTGTTACATCTTTTCGCAATCGGTAATGTTATGGCTATCGCTTGCGCATTTTTCCGCAACTTCGCCAGCAACTATTCATGAATTGAACATCTCCATGAGCAATTTGTAACTGCTCTATGTTTCATGATAGGACGGCGAGCCAGAACACTCGGCCTATCGTTTGACCAATAGAACTTTATAATATAGTAGGCAGCAAATTCTTCGTTTGTACTATTCACAGGTTCTCATTGTGGTGGCAAAGAATGATGTTAATTATACTATAATTAGTTATTTTAATAACAATTTCATTCATGATAACACCAATGGTTAAAAATTTACTTCAAAACAGAAACGTTTTTTTTAGGAAATTTAATAATTTAAGCGTCGATATTCTTTAACTCTAACAATAAGATAGATAGATAGATAGAAAATACTTTATTGTAAACCACTTTAGATTATACACACATAATTATACAAAGTATTTTAATGTATAAAGGCGATCTTATCGCTGAGTAGCGATTTCTTCCAAACAACCCAGACTATATATAATACAAGCGAGCCGCCCCGGCTGCGCCCGGTGTACGTATATCATGAATCATTCTAGCTATTGGTGAAAACCGCGCAGTAATCCGTGCAGTAGCTTTTAAGTTTATCGCGAACAGACAGACGGACAGGCGCAGCGGAGGAGTTTGTTTTATAATAAGTATGTAGTGAAGTAAGAAAAAGGTAAGGATGTAGGAAATGGAAATGAAATAGTATAGTACAATATAGTATAGTATAGTAGTGTATTAGTACAGCATATATAGTCTGTAAAGCACGTATCCTCCCCGGCCAGCGCGCAGTGGGCGGCGCGCAGCTGGAGGCGCTGCGGCGCGCGGCCCCGCGGCGCTGGGAGCGCGACGCGCTGCTGCGCCTGCGCGCGCTCGAGCAGCTCGCCTCCGCGCAGGCCAGCCTCGCCTCGCTGGCCGAGCTGCTCGGTGAGTGCCGCCCGCACTCGCAGCGGCGGGGAACCACCCACATATAAGATACATCGACGCCGTACCTATTCTATATTTCTAAAAAACTTACCGCGAACTTAAGCTAAAAATTATTTGTTTTTTCACTTTTCGATCAAAACCAAAATTTTTATTTCTTTTACTTATTCTAAAAGTCCGTGGCTAATCAAAATACTGACAAAAAATTTTTTTTAATGATTTCTTTTTCATGAGCTACAAATTTTACTCTCAGACTAAGAAAAACAAAAAAAAATAACAATTAGTTTTTCGCTCCAACCTAATGTACATCATACCTATGTATTAAAACAGGCAACTTCAGATTTATAAAAAAGGCGTTCTAAATGTTTTATTTAATAAAAAATTATTGTCAATTTACAAAAGAGAACAAATAACAACAAAAATTTTTTGTTTGAAGAGGTTCAAATCAATTCGTGATAGTTTAAATAAATTACAAATATCAAACATACTAAAGCAACAAGAACAGTTCACTTTACCCATGAAAGATTCTTTCCCTAAATATGAATATTTACTCAAAATATAAAAATCCTAGAGGACTCGGTATTCATTTTCCTCATCAAAACAAATACTTGCTCATAAATATTTATTATAATAAATTGGTAATTTATTTCCCAGGTGAAATATCCAATATCGTAATAAACGACGAAGTGGGGGCGTCTATAAACCTCGCCGTAGACAGCATTCAGCGCGCTGGCCAACTCCTGGAACGTGGGGACTTGCTGGAAGCTCACAAATACGCGCAACAGGCCTTTCTGGCGGCTGAGACAGCTTTCATGGAACCCAGTCTGTTGGCTCTTCTCTACTTCCCCGACGATCAGAAGTAAGTGAAACTGGTCAAGTGCGAGTCGGATTGTAACTATTTTAAAACGATATAAACCACAAAACTACACCAAATTAGTAGTAAACACCAAGTATAATAAAAGCGACGATGTGTTATCATAATTATAAGTACCTGGATGACCGAGCTTTGCTCGGTTATATTATATTTAGATACATGACCTACTGATGAAACATAATTAATATTTTCGATCTTACCGACATAATAGTAAAATATTAGGAACTGGCTATTTAAATAAAAAATAAAAAGAGCTCTCAATAATAGTTTTTCTCACAAAAGAAGAAACTTGAAAAAAAAAGGGGAAAAAAATTGGTCTGTAGACACTTGTATTCGAACCCGGGTTTTCTGATTTTGAATTCGCCCGATTCATATCCGAGCTATTATAAGCTTATCAATGACAGCGAAATTTACCTTTGTATTCTAATGATATTTTTTAATTGCGTAAAAAAAGGGATAAAACGACATTTTCTAAAAATAAATCCTAGCTAGATCGATTTATCGCCCCCGAAACCCCCTGCATACTAAATTGAATGACATGAAAATCGTTGGAGCCGTTTCCGAGATTCAGATTATATATATATATACAAGAATTGCTCGTTTAAAAAAGATATAAGATAAGAAAAAACAAAAGGTGGATTTTAATATTACAGCATTTTAATATTAAGCACTAGCTAGGCTACTGAAGTGACCCAAACATTCGTTGAGTTACGTGATCATTTTTTTTTCTTGTAAATTTCCATACAATTTGGACAATGTAGTAAATAATCAACCCAAATAACAGTCTTATGTAAATTAATATTCCCACCTATTATTAATACAGTGTTTGTTAATATGCTGTTAGGACCTGTTTTGATGGTTGCTGATAGAGCTATCTGATGTATAACTGTATCAAACAGATAAAACCTTATGACATATTTTTCTTTTTCAGCATCAAATTCCATTTTATCTATCAGATATTTCTTTTCGCAACCTCTGAATACAAAAGTTGTAGTTTATTAGTTGAGTTTTACCTCTTCTTCTATCTGATAACGTTTATAACGTAAATAGGAATCGTTCTATGAGTCATTGTATGAGATTTTATGGCTTCAAAAATTAAGGCAAAATAAGGCGGCATTATCGCTAACAGCGATCTCTTCCAGACAACCTTTGGGCAGAGGACGGAGAGAAGTGTGGGAAGTGGGAAGTGTGGATACTAGATTGTCTAAATATTATGACTACACCAAAGAAAAAATTATATGTATTTTAGTTTTAAAATTAATCAGTCGGTAAACTGACGGATTTGATAGGCGCTCATAGTAAAATGACTTTAAAACAATCCCTATTTTTTACATGTGTGCCAATTTTCATAATTACAGATTAAGAATTTAAAATTTTATATTTAAAGAAAACTAACATACCTAATTATTTGAAATGGCTGCCCTGAAAAGTTTTATATTTGTAAGATCCGTCACTATTCTACGACTATGACGATTTCTTCTTTCTAGATTCTTATTATAACAATTTATTTTTCAGATACGCTATATACATACCACTCTTCCTGCCCATCATGTTTCCCGTGGTATTGTCGTTGAAGAACTTGATCCTTTGGTTCAGAGGAAAACCCGTCCATAAGGAGAAGATTGATTAATATTATTTATTTATTCAAAATTAATTATTAGTGAAATAAAATTTTCAGTTATTTTGTTGTCGATTTCATTACCGATTTCATTCCACCCCACCATTTCCGGCCCACGATTTCATTTACGGTTACGCATTTTGATTTTCATCAATTTCTTCGAATCGTACTAAGTTTTAGTATAAAAATTATCGCAATAGTAATATGAACTAAAATCGTGATAAGTTTTATTAAAATTTATTCACTAGTTTCTTCGTGAGTCGCAGCCAAGATATAGACGGAAATAAAAAAATAGAGTTTTGGTTTCACTATTCTATTACTACCTAATATTATAAATGTAAAAGTTTGTTTGGATGTTTGATGGACTCTTTCACGCAAAAACTACTGAAATGATTTAAATGAAACTTTACAGTAATGTATCTTGTACATCAGAATAACACATAGGCTACAATTTATACTGATTTTGTGTAATTTGGCCATAATATAACATAGTTTAAAAATTATTACGCGAAAACGTACATTACGTAAATGACGCCATTACCACGGCGCTTACGACCTTCTTTTCGCGAGAATTCACTAAAGAGTCGACTGGGAGCATTTATTACTGTGCACTATGCAAGTGTGCACGTGGACGAAGTCGTGGGCGAAAGCTAGTTGATTATAAAATGCCTTCTATAAAATTAAAAATCTAAATACCCTCAGTGGGCCCTGTTACAGTTTTATTATAAATATAGATATGCAGATTTATTTGGTATCAGTGTAAGACATTTGATAGTCAATTGTTTTGTCATTGAGTCAATAATCATAGTGATTTTTTCATGGAATACCAGTGATGAAGATCATCTTAACTACCATAAAGTGAAAGACACATGAGTAAAGAAACCGTACAGAGACAAAGCTTCTAAGAAGCGAGCAAAATTTATACCTATTTTGGTAGGGTTGGCATAGGAGGATAAAATGTAATAAACAATAGTTAGTTGTTCAACAAGATGACAAAGTTTATTGTTGTTTTTTTTTTATATTATCAAAAGTAACTTTATCATTTTTCAAGGTATTAAAAAAAAATCTTGTATCAAATTTGATCTTTTTTAATGATATTGCGATTTAAAAAAGAAAAAATTGATTCTTTCCTAAATATTTTTAGGAAACTTTTACACTTTTATACTAAAACACTATTAAAATTACATTAAAACACTATTTAAATTAATAAATTATCATTAAATGAAAACTCGACGCGCGACGTTGCTGCTGCAGCCCTTGAGTTTAAGCATAGTATAGGCTGGTTTCTCTCGTATGTGAAGACGCGCGATTGCTGACGCACACATGCGTCTCATGCTTGTACTAGTGTACCTATCGTAGCGCGCTTGTATGAAGCTTTGAAAGATTTGTATGAATGTTTGTTATTCAGTCCCTCTAAAACGGGCGGACAGATCTGGTTGAAACCTGACACAGGGATAGAAAAAACATACAGTTCCCGTGGGATAAATTGGAAAGAAGTAGCGGGCTACGGCTAGTTCTTTATTTTTACAGAATAATAATTAAATACTCATAATACTGCTATTATTTATTCCGTGTAGACATCCGGAATCCATCTTGAGTCAAGCACCTGTCTTTTTACCTTTCTTTGGTCTTTTTTCTCCTCCCTTCGTTCTTCCGGCGACGCGGCTGCCCTCTAGAATTATTTTTGGCGGGAGCTGACATTCACTTTTTTTAATACAAACGTCGTTTTTCTTAACGAAATACATGCTCTGGTTTTGTTCACGTTAATTATTCAAGACTTTAAAAGTGAATAATTTATTTTAATATAAGTGATAATTCTTCCTTCAAAATGGAGAACATAGATAATAATGAAGAACAACAGTCGCAATCAAGAAAACGCCAAGCAAGTGATTCTAGTGGTTCTAGTGATTGTTCGTCGCGAGAATCTAGTACAGATAGAAGCAGTAAGGTAGCGAAGAGATCTCGCCAAAAGGTAAGAGATATGCAATTTCAATTTATTACCCAGCAAGTAGCATTTTTAACGAGTTCTGAGTTATCAGAATAGTAGTAATACTCCACAAGTCATAAATGCGTTTTCTGAAGTTTGTGAAGAGGTACATAAAAATATAAAAGTGTTTTTCTGATGATTTTATTTTGCGCCCTCTATCCGCACAGTCGATAGTTGAGAAGAAACAAAAATTATATTTATCTGATTTGACAACCAATATTAAGGATCCTGTTTTCAGCAAATCTAAAGAATCTCATTTATTTAAGCTCAGTCAAATACAAAGATTTAAAAGTAGCGACTGGAATGCTATACGTTTTTATGAACATCAAAAGAAATATGTTACTACCCCCGGATTTATTTAATTAAATATTAATGAGCTTAGACGTTTTTCTGCTACATCGAGTGAGGACTTACGTTTACATTATTTAGAACGAATATTCGCAGCCTTAACAAATACTAAATAATAAATATTATTTCTCAAAAGCCTTGCCTTGCAACAAATCGTAGATTGGTCAGATGATAAAAATACGATATTAGCACCAAATGATTGTTGAAAATGATTGTTGAAAAAAGAAAATCAAATCATCGCTTAATAAATTTGATATAGGTATACTAAGACGACTGATGTTATTCATCAAATAGTATGTGCGGCGCGTAGACTGTATACAACCTAATAAATTACAGGCACATTATAGCATCGTCATATTACCACCAAGAGACAACAAACACATCACTTAAGATGGATTTTGGATGTCAACACGGAATAAATAATAGAGAGTTTTAACTAACAATAAAACTTACCTATTATTTTTCCTTAAGACATCCAGAATCCAGGTAATTCCTACCTGGTGCATCTCGAGTCTTATAATGAGATAAGTTTTTTTTTCGTATTAAAAAAGTGAACGTCAGCTCTCGCTAAAAACAATTCTAGAGGGCAGCCGCGTCGCCGGAAGAACGAAGGGAGGAGAAAAAAGACCAAAGAAAGTTAAAAAGACAGGTGCTCGACTCAAGATGGATTCCGGATGTCTTAAGGAATAATAATAGGTATGTTTTATTGTTAGCTAAAACTCTCTATTTGATATAAATAAAACACATGCTGCTTCACAATATATATTATATATGTTGAGGTAATTGTTATAATCGATTTTATTATAGTAATAGTCTTAAATATACCTTACTGAAACAATCTTGATCACAAAGTACATTTAATTATTTATTTTAGATTTGTATAATAATGTTGTAATTATATAATTTTATTTACTTAAAATTATAATTAAATATAATTATATAAGCATTTTGTATATACATTGTCATCAAGATTATACATAATAGTTACAATAATGATTATAATACCTTACTTGAGATGGGATACTGTTGATATGTTTGTACACCCGTAACTGTTAGTCAAAGAATGAAACGTTTACAAATAAACCGCCATTTTAATATACAAAAAAATTATATTACAATTTAAATAAACTTATCTAACGTCAAAATAAATATATATTTCATTTATCATAGACAAAAAAAATAATATATTTTAACGATTAATCAACTTTAAATTAAGTGATTCAATTGTTCAACAATAACAAATTCGACTATTATTTCGTTTATCTATTTTAACCATTAACAACTTTTTGAGCGTCAAGCTTAGCTTTTAGCTTAGACTAGATGAGCTTAGATTTGGAAACCTAACTGGGACTAATATTATAATTCTGTAATTTCAATCGTATACCAATGTTTGACCAGAGACGTTATGATGCGAATTTTTTATTCAATATTTTAATTTGGTAAGACATTGAAAAATCATTTTGACATCATTCTGAAGCCATATTGAAAGACTGAATTAATAAAATACTGAATATGTCAAAGAAAAATCACAATGAAGTTAGTTATCGATGACTGATCTAACATTGTGAAACGATTGTTATAGAATTAAGCCTTTGGATTTTAAGTAATGATCAATACATTAAAAAAAAACTAATATTATTAATGAATAAAATAAACCTGCAATCTCTTATCGATAAAAGGAATACGCCATTATTATTTTTCATATTCTCTGATTTTATGTACTAAAAATATATTTGGAAAAACAAAAGGAAAGAGTTATGTAATGGTATGTGAGAAAGAGAAAGAGAGAACATATAAGATATCCAGATGTTCAAAACTGTTTTTTTTATATATATTTTTTTATGTCAAATATTTTTTTATCTATTTATATAATTTTAATATATTAATACTGGAAGAATTTGGATTAAACGAAATGTTTGAATATCTAATGTATAATAATATTTTATAATACTTTCGTTGTAACAGGTGCTCATATATTTTATTGTACTACGAAGAGAGTGCCGTTTCGAAATCGTGCTAAGTTTTTATTCTACGTGGATATATAAGATGAAGGTCTAATACTCTGCCTACATACGGACACGTATATTATGATTCTATCCAGTCCGTCTCCGTAATCATGGCCATGTTATCCCCCTTCCCCGGAAAATAGTCCAGTTCCCACAAGGAATTACTCAGAACGAGCGTCTCCCCCTCGTGCAGCTGGAAATTTAATGTATAACATATATCCTCACAGGGAGCCCTTGGACGCAACTGTATGTATGTTTTTCCCCTGAGTTGGGACATTATTATCAGACCTATATCTAGTTCTAACTGCTTATATCTATGAGTGTCGTAGTTTTTGGATAATAACAACCAGTTGAAGTGGGAGGGAGGGATGTGGGGGGAGAGGAAGTAGGGCCTCGGGGCGAGGACTCTAAAGGACTTAACAGCTCGGATATCGCAGTTCTGGAAGTGAACGAACCAGCTCGGTATTTCGGTGTTAGTGATCCTGGAGACTATTTCCTCCAAGTCCATCGGCTGCTTGCCGATACGTATGTTCGTTAGGATCCTGCAGGGAACGGAGAGACGCAGCCGATCGTCGTTGCTGATGAAGTTGGTGAGGTTCAGCTCGGAGACGGACCAGTCGTAGTAGGCGTCGGTGACGACGACGGGCGCGCCGCGCACCAGCTGCTGGTTGAACACCTCGTTGTAGCTCGTGTCCGACACGCGAGCGATGTTCTCTGGTAATATATTAAGTTAAACAAAAATATAACTCTTGTGCCTTTTCATTACATGAAATAATCTATTGCATCAAATTTAAATCGACTGCTTCTGAATCACTATCGGTCCCTAATAACATATTACCGATACGCATAATCCTATAACTAGATAATCCTTACAGGAAATATAAAATATTAAATAAAAAACTAGTAAACGATCTAAATTCTCCGAAGTTTTTGTTTTTTAAGAGAAATACAATCCGACTTATTATTTTTTATTTTGCTGAACTGGTTACGATTCCAGAATAATATAATTAATATAATATAATTATATTTAAATCAAAAAATCTTCGTAGGTACTCTACTACTACTTCGTAAGTACGGCAAATATCAGAACTTTTCCAGTAACGTAAATCCGTGACGTATTCCTACACCAATTAACATCATAGGTATTTACGACTTTTAACCAGAAATTTCATTTAAGTCATGTGCAAGTGTTTACCGGTGGGAGGGATGCGCTGTGCCGCGCTCCCGGCTGCATGGGTACCACCATCTTGCTTATTTCTCCCGTGAAACAGCTTTGCTGTGTTTCGGAGAGAAGGGCAAGACAGGCAGTGTAATTACTGGCACCGAGACTAACACCTTATGTCTCTGGATAGGCAACACATAGATGAGTTGCCTGGGCTAGTTCCAGGTAAACTAGTTTATGTTCATGGGCGACGTTAACCACTTACCATCAGGTGGACCGTCTGTCAGTTTGCCTATTCACTTAACGTTAAAAAAAAAAAAAAAAAAAAAAAAAAAAAAGTTCAGACTTTAATCGATGGTTCTAATACATACCTGTATCACATGCCTAATCCCTACCTAACCCAATATCTTAAAATCCCATACAATTAATAATTACAAATTGAATTAGCCTTAACAAGCTTATGATTATGAAGTGAATAAATTAAATTTACAAGACGAAAAGGTAACTATTTCAAACAAGACTTTAAAATTAAAACAAAACAATAAAATAAATAATATTAAAACAATACCAATTCTAAACTTACTTATTGCTTCACATGTAATACAGTCCGCCGTTGAAACGACATCACTGTCCAGATTCTGTGGCTGCGATCTTTCGATGAGACACTTATTGTAATACAGCGGTGTCCAATCCCAGATAGGTAGTAACTTAATGAGTGTTATTCTCGCAATTGCTGTAGCATGCCATTGAAAAGTATCCGTTTGAATAACTGTATATCCAATAGCCAGTATCATCACAAAAAGAAGGAAAACCCTGGTCCATCTTTTGATTGACGCCTTTCGAACAGCGTTCGTCAAAGGGCGGCATATGATGTCCATCTCTTCATCGCTAATTCCTGCCTCTTTACAATATTCATAAAACGAACGCACTTCTGAATTAATTAATTCGAATTTCTCTTGTTGAGAAATTTTTGGCGCGGTTTTAACACTCATTTTTGGTCTGACCTACAAATCCACGTCCACCGAAACGATCAATATTAAACTCGGCCGAAATCGTGGCTTATCGATACACATACAAAATTCGCGCGCGCGCGACAAGGTTGTTAGTCAGGACAGATTAAAAATAGTTCAGATTAAAAATAGTTCAAATTAAAATTAATTGAAAATATAAAAAAATATAAAAATAATCGATTAAAAATTTTAACAAATACAATAATAAAAGTTCTTTAATTTCTTGATATATTATTTTATTTAACTTAGGTCAACATATAAAGTTTATATGTGGACCTAGTAGTTAATATTTTTTAAATATGAATAAAATATTCCTTGAATTAATACGACGTCATAAAATGTTTATTATAAACAAAATATTAAATAAAAATAATTTATTTTTATTTCATATCTTGTAATAAAATCTTTTAAAAAATTATTAATAATTTTACATTAGTAACACACAAAACTTCCGCCATATTGAAATAACCTTAGTGGAAGTTAGTCAATCATTGATCTTAATTATTATTATTTTATACAAATAAGTGGTTTATATTACTAAATTACTTAAAATATTTAATTAATTTATACCTTATTTTTATACTGTGTTAAATAATTGAGAAACAATATAATTTAATTTTTGCAATACTTTTGACGAATACGTCACAGCGCCATGTTGTATTCCTGCGCTGATTGCAGGCACGAGAAATCTGCCAATCCGTTTATTTTTTGGGATTAGAGCCCGAGAATAAATCGAACTGCGATTTTGTACTCAAATATATTTTAATTTATATTTGTTAGCAAATGTCATATAACTTTAGTGAATTCGATGAATCTCTGTTGTCGCATTTTGAGTGCTAACTCCTAATTTCAACTGCAGTTTTGTGCATCCGCGAAAGTTGAAAGGACTGTGTTGTAAAAGAAAGAAGTGATAATTAGCCAAAATTCCGGTCCCTACGCGCAGACGAGAAGGTGCCTACCCGCCGGGGCAGTCGGGCGAAGGAGATATGAACAACAAACGGAAAAATCGCCAAGGGCCGCCGAGGTAATGCTAGTTTATGTACACTAACTTTCAGCGTTAAGATGACATGTCTTTGTTATTCAGGCCATCGTTCATCTAGTATTTAATTTTCGTAATATCTGGTGTCACGTTGACAAGTATTTCGCTAGCGTGACCACAAAGGATGTGTAAACAAAACGTTTAGATTCATGTTGCGAATTCGTGCGGCGCAAGGTTCGCCGCGGCGGACGGCCGCCGCGTACGCTCTAATCGAGATGTTTGGCCTACTTTTGCTGTGTACTCATGACGATTAATATAGCCGCGTGCGAACAGCTGATCCCCGAGCTTGGATTAATACCAGCTAGTACTGACTTAGTTTTACTAGTCCTTTTTTCTCACCTGTGTATTGTAGTGCATCAAGAATCACAGGTATTTACCCAGACATATATTACAATAATACCTATAGCCAACTAAATATATATATTTAATCACATTTTCTCCTTTTGAAAGAGTATTCTAAACTATACTTCTTGGCAAATATCCAATTAGTTAATTAGTCTTTTTATCCTAATTGTACATTCTTAGATAGTGTTTAAAAATATTTATCAACTATTTAGTTAATTAGGAGCAAATTTTTGATAAATCATACTATTAAGAATACTATTATCAATAAAATAATCATACTATTAAGACATTACATTTCTTGTTGTTTCATTACAGTTCAAAAAAATGTTAAAGCATAATCAATCAAAATAATAACTATGCGAATATTAGAATACTTTTTAAATTCACATAGTGAATGTATAATTATGTTAAATAATTATCAATATTTAGAAATAACCTAAACATAGGTTTGAGAAATATAGTAAGAGTTGGAATTGGATTTGTCGTAATAATTTCAAATATTTATATTTTTTATAATTTCTATTAATATCAATAGGTTGCTATATTCCTTGTGATCCAGCATTTTATATAGGAACATTAATGGTATTATTTTCTGTATTTCTATTTTTTTTAGGTTGGCAGTTCAACCCTTTCGCTACCAGCGTCACTTGTATGTGACAACCCAATTTTCTTTGCAGGGCCCATATATTTGAATAAAATAAATTTTAATAACTGTTGTATCATGTGCACTGAAAAAAGATGTATAATGTTATACAACAATAAAATAAATGAAAGATGTTATAGGTCGCAATAATTACAGTTATTTAGGCCCTGGTAGCGAAAGGGTTAAAAAATATATTAATTTGCTTTGATAATTACTCTTTATTGGATTGTACAATCCTTCTAAGATTTATAATGGAATTGAATAGTTGTTCTATACTTGATGAGCACTAAAAAACATTATTTATCTACATATCATTAATAATTTAAATTATGATATGTTATGTATATGTATGTTTATATACTATTTTAGGTAAATAATTATTTATGTATTACTTATGTATGTAAATATTTTTATGTATATGTGTGTATATGTAATTGTTTATGTATAGCTTTTAGTGTATTGCATACGCTGTACATATATAGGTATCTTATACTAATGACATAAAACTTTACATAAAATATAATAGAACCTATAACCAATACTGTAAAAACTCATTTACTGTGAGGCAGACTTAACAATTTTAACATTTATTTATTAACTCTTTATTGTACACACATAAAAAAAAGAAACTTGAGATTTAAGTATAATATAAAAGAACTATGTACAAGTGGCGGTCTCATAGCTAAACAGCGATCGCTTACTGACAACCAACATCTAACTTACATTAACATCTATGGCATTGTAACTTTACCACTGTAATAGATTCCTTATTTTCTAAAACAATGTATTTATGTGTTTTAATGGATATAATATTACATACATTTTATTACTAATATCAAAATATGTATTTATGAACAGTTGCAACAATGAAAGATTAGGTTATTTATCATTAGTATTCCAAGGAATTTTGTGACAAAATCAAAACAAAAGATATAAACCACAGATAAAAATAAATTAGTCTATTGTAGTAATTAGATTTCTAATTATAAAATATTTTATTATTATTATTTCACTTGCATATTTGTGTTATCTTATTGACATTCTTAATCATTTAAGGTATTGTAATAAATACAATTTTACAATCTCTGAGTAAAAATATTCAACAATTTTTTACTTGAACCTAATACATTAGTGTTGTGTGCAATCCTTTGTATGGAAATCTTATTTGCACTTTTTGGTATTATGTCATGTTAAAAGACAGATCAGGTTACAAGTAATAAATAATATGTATATTAATTATCAATGAGATATTATCATCGTATTCCTAGAATTTTAACCTTCATAGCTTTGCATTATAATTTATTTGTAAATCTAAATAGTCTTAATAAAACTGAAGTCATACTAGGTTATTGGGAGTGCTCAATGTCGCTTAATTAATGAATACAATTCATTAGTCGAATGGTGCCGGTTGATCTTCGAATGGTCATAACAGATACACATGCTTTTCTAAGTATTAAATATAAGAGATGACGTAGTATAGTATTAAATATGAGAGATGAGGAGGACCGCTCTGTTGTAGTGGTGTGAGTTGTTGCCTCAAAGCTGCGCCGTCAGCGGTTGTGGGTTTGATTCCCGCTCGGGAAAGATATTTGTATTGCTACAAATATTTACAGGCAGTTTACAGGCTGATACAGCCAAATATAAGAGATAGAATATAATATAATGAAATGAGAATAGATAACGTAACTTTCTAGTGTTGAAATGGTTCAGTACCTACTAAAAAAACTACACACATTTGCTCTTTATAATATTATAATTAAAATTGTGTATTAAAACACTTATTATAGTTATGAGGGGAGAAGCCTGTTATTAAATGCAATTTGTTTCATTGTATACATATATTTGAATGTCATGTGAACGTACAATGTATAACGTTTAAACATATGATTAAAGTTCATAGTGACATATACTTAATAGTTTAGTGACCTTGTAGAAGTAAGTAGTCTTTAGGGTTTTTTATACTAAAGAAACTGTGCAAAGTTGTGTTTTGTAAAGTATTGTATTTCACATAACTATTATGTAAGGTTTATAATGTATATAAAAAATAACAATCTCAATTGTGCATCTCTTGGCTTGTGGCAAACTATTAATTTGTATATTATCTGCCTGTAAATATTACTCTACTTACAAAGGTCTCTTCTATTAAGGAGGATTGAAGCGTAAACCATCACACTGTTCTTTTGCAAATTTGCAGATACACATGTCTCAGAATTTCTTTCAAAACTCTCTCTTCAATTGTTCTTACCATATCTTCCTGTTCCATTTAGTTCAAGATTATTTTAATACAAATTTAGCACCTAATATATCAATAAACCAACCTTGAATTCGACTAGGCAGGTAAGTAGACAATTAGTGGTCCAATTGTCTACTTACTTACCTGCAATGTCAAAAACCTTTTTAAAATTGTTATATAATATATTTGATATTTAGTGACCATGGTGTTATCTATAGTCAAATGTTTACAGTTATAAATTCCAAGATTCATATTACATTATATTGACATGACACCTTAGATTATTTTAATAAAAGATGCATGCTGTAATTTAATAAAAGGGTCTCTCCAAATAAATATCTAAAGGGACACGTTTTATTTAAAATGTATAACATGCATACCATAAATAATTTAAATCTAAATGAAAACAAGTCTTATTATGAATGGGATTTAATAATATTTAATTTGAAAGTACTATGAAAACACAGCATATCAGATAGTTTTTATGATTTTTACCTACAAAAGTGACATACACAGGGCCGGTCTAAGGCGAAATTTGCAAGCATGCAAGACTCACATCTTATGCCCCTATGAAAACATTATCGAGTTTTATTATCCATAATTATCCTGTGTCGGAAGTGTATACAAAAACAAAAGCCACCAGGCTATATGTATTCCAAAAAAAATGTTGTCCGAGATCAACCATCGACTGTAGCCTATCCGAATACCTAAAAAATAAGCCCTCTCAAAAAGCTCGAGTGTAAGGCTGCATACTTCGCACACCCCTTAGGCCGGCCCTGGACATACATATCATGAAATGATATAATATAAACAATAAAACTGCTCATTGGCAGTGAGCCTGCTTTCTGCTCAAGGGTTGTGGAATTGATTCCTGCCCTAAGTCTGGATGTAATATATATTTATTTATATTTAAAAAAATAAAGATATCAGTCCCCTGTTACTTAAAACACAGACATTAAGTAGCCTAACTTAGGAACAGATTTCTTAAACATATTTTAATTTATTTATTTATGTATAAACTTACTAAACATACAATTTTAGTTAAATGTTTAGTATGCCTTATTAAATGGGTCACAACTCACAGGTAAATAAAAGGAGAATTATTTATAGGTCTTACGTAACAATAAAAACATATAATGAAACAAAGTAGTTTGTTTTGTAGTTTTAAGTTTTAGCCCAGTGTCTTAGGTGTCAGAAATTTGCAACTGTTAAACTTTTGAAAAAGTTTGAACAACACTGGTCTAGGTAACTAGTGTATTACAAACTCTATAGCAATAACTGCTTATGTGTGTCGTAAAATATATGCTCTTATAAAATAATTAAATTATATTGATGTTTACGAGTGAAAGTTACACCGATAGTAAGTATGTAATGGTTTCTTAATATGTTTTATGATTTCCTTATTATGTAATAGTTTCTCATTTTGTTACCTCAATCAGTGTTAAAATCAAAGTTAAGATTTTGAGTAACTGTTAGTTATAATGTATTATATAATTTCTTAGAAATATTGTTTATTATGGTATTATATTAGAAATATTCTTATTATGTCAGTAATTTCGGCACGTGAATTGTAGGTTCGATTCCCGCCCAAGTCCAGATGTAATATTCGTACATTATGTATGCTTATGTATATTTACTTACATAAAAAATATCTCTATATAACTTACAGTCCACTGTTACATGAAACACAGGCATTAAGTTGCCTACATTTCCTAATGACATACAGTTCTCCTGTGTGTATGTTCAAATATATTTATTTACACATCATATTTAATATATTGGTGAAACTGATAAGACGAACTGATAAGAAAAGTTTAATAAATTAAACTATTAATATAATTATATAATTTGAATAAACTTAAAGATTGAATATTATACCACTGAGTTCATTATATGTATAATAGTATAATTTTAGTTTCTATTAATTTTCAATTACTTTTTAAAAGATAGTTAAAATATATTACTTTTTGAATCTAATCAAACAGATGACACATGCATACAAGTTGGAGGTTTGTCTTTTGATTTACATTTTTCTTTCATGCTTACAACCAAATATAATTAATTATATTACTTTGTGTCTATTTTTCTCTCCCTTTGTGTAGTATTTTATTACCTTCCTTTTAGTATTACATAATATATGTTCCTTAATTTTTTTACAGTAAAGCGTTTACAAGAATTTATATATATAAACAAAATATAATGATATCAAGAAGAAAAATATAGTAGTTTTTAATTATTACACAATATCTAACAGCAATGTTATATATATGTAGATCACTCGATGGCAATTATTTAAGGCGAGAGGCAAAAGAGAGTATATTTGACACTATCAATGAATGTGATTTTTGGACTTATGATTGTTAATGTTCACTAACATTATTATTAAGAGGTAAAACATTATATTTACCATATTGGCTCTGTAGCAAGAGCCATGATCGCTGGCACATACAACTATCTTAATAATTATTAATTTCAAATCTATCGTTAAATATTTTTATCTTTGCTTAGATGGAAAAATATGAAAAGATCTGTCCAAGTGAGAGCCGTTCTTTGTGTTATATTTACAACTGTATGGCATTTAGCACTAGATATATTGAAGATAAATAGAAAATACTTTTCTTATACGGAGTTCTTTGTTTTTTAATTTTATTATACTGTTATTAAGTGTAGAGTCTGAGTAAACAAAAACAACTTTTTTTTTTCTTGATTTTACAACCAACTGTTTAATCATTCAGTCCTTCCTGTGTTTACATTTTTCATTATACTGCAATAAGATATCCTTAATTAGCTAATTACTCATTAACAATGTAATTACTCGTCATTTTTTGTCACTCAGGACACAAATTCCAGCCAAGACAATATGTCTTCTGAAAATCGATGACAATCAAAGATTAAAAATTCATGCTTATTTTATATATATAACATTTGATGAACTAACAACCCCCAAATTGTATAGTAAGCTACTACAAGCCAGTCCTTATATACTTATTTATTTTGATTTGTATTGATTTTTATATTATGATTGATTGCCCCGTCTATGTGGTATCGATTGACTGTAAAAAATATATACTTTGTCCCCAACAAGATGACGAATAATACATCTTTTTTTTTCTAGACACTATGTTAAAATTAGATTTTATATCTAAATATACCAGGCGTCCCACGGCGACACATGGAGGGGAAGTACCTTAAATACTATAGATGGAACATTTTACTGAAAGAAGACTTAATTTTAATTTAAAAAAAAAAAAAACAATTTAAACTGCATTCATAGACTTTTAAATTATTGCCTGGTCAAACCGGGACTCGAACCCGCAAATCGATAAAAAAATATCCTGTAGCTTTTGGATATCGAACCGAAAAATCGTATCGTATCGAAGGCTTCGTCATAAGGATTATTTTTTGTTAAATAACATAGCATCAAAAATAAAAGGAAGACCATGAATTTTAACATTTGATGTAAAATTTTGTTCAGAAAAATGATAAGACATTGCTGACATTGCCAGAAATACATCCAACTGTCATTATCATTTTAAATTAATTACCTGTTACTAATGAGTACCCACTTGAGAAGTATGCATAATTTCCCTATTATTATTTATAAGTACATGATAAATGATAAAAATACGTAATTACTAATTAGTAGGTACCAATTGTATGCAACAGTTTTGTCTAGCACAATGCGGCTGGCTGATTTTATAAAATAATTCAATCGTTAAAATGTTTCATCTACAATATTTAAGGTACTTCCCCTCCATGTCACATAACCGTGGGTATATATATAATTTTTTTTCACCACATATAACACTGATAAAAAATAACTTGATGGTAATAATTACTACTAATGGTCACCCAGTGCTCGAAGTTGGACCTAATCTATAATTGACAGCATTGTAAACATCATAAAAATACGCTTGCGCATAACATGGTGAGCATATGCAGCAGTCATTGGACCTGATCTGTGATAAAAAATTCGTTGCAAGACCTGTATTTAAGACCGTGTTGACAACATACTTTGACAATAAACAAAATTTGTGTATATACATACATATGTACATTGTACATAATTATGTGTGCTTCCTAGTGTACGGAGCGTTTTTTTAAATTAATTTAATGTATTTTTTGAGCATTATTATAAAAATATATTAGTATTCTGCACTTCTCCATACAAACTTTAACTGTGCCAAAGTTCATACTTCTCCGTCCGCGTAATTTTCGTAAAAAGGGGTACATAATTTTTGCTTCATGTCTTAATATAATAACTATTATTATAAAAATTAAAAAAAAGTAACTGTTTTCGTATAATAAATTATAATCATATCACATCTAAGTACAGAGTTATGAATTATGTTAATGTGAACCTGCATTTGAATATTAATATAAGTGTATGGTGTGTGAATTTGTAGGCAGTCACAAGTAATAGAGCAAAGAGAACCGTATTTTTTTACAATGATATCGTATCTAATATATTGCTTTCTAAGTTATATTTTAGTATCTGTAAGTAGTTATCTATAGCTAATTTTATAGTTAAAATAATATTTATTCTATCTATATACTACGCACTAATATATCGAGCTAACAAGTATAAATCAATATTAGTAATTATTAAGGCTGACAACCGCTCTGGTGTTCTCGTGCGAGTAGTCGCCTTAACGATGGCGATCGCGGATTCGATTCCCGGTCGGGGCAGATATTTGTATTATTTATATAATATTTGTTTCTGGTCTGGGTGTATGTCCTTATGTGTCTCATCACCGTGCCTCGGAGAGCACATAACCCGTCGGTCTCCTATAATACACCTAATAACGATCGTTACTCGTGATTATCCGTTATAATTACAATTATATTACAAATTATTCGCCAACCCGCGGTGAAGCAGCGTCAATTAAGCTCCAACCCTTCTCCTATATGGAGAAAAGGCTTTTGTCCAGCAGTGAGACGTTTACAGGCTGATTCAGTAAAATTAAAGCTGTAACTGTAAATCATTTAATACCTCAAGGTTTTGTTATTAAAAAATACCATAAAATTCATTTGTTACTTGAGCAATTTTTCTTTAAATTGGCATCCCAATTGGTGAGAGGTCGGTTGTTATAGGACAAAATTTAAGAAGTAGGTAATTATCCCATGCAGCTTACCCGCGTTTATTGCGTTATTATTGCTGCGCTCTAAGGTTCGTACCGTGATGTTTTTAAGATTGTAACGTTTCTCGATAAACAGTATTCATTACGCAAAAATTTAATTTTAAATTAGACCGATAGATTCTGCGTTTAGTTCATCAAACAAAGGAACACTTATTGCATCAAACAAACAATTAACTGTTATACTTAATAATATAAGTAAATATTTAGAATAATTATTTATTTAATTCTAATATTAGGTTTAATGGCTTTTATTTTTGCCAACAGACTACGATCGATTTTGCTAATCTCACGTAGGAAGGACTGATCGGTCCGGTCGAGATTAGTCTCAATTAAATTTGAAGAAAAGTCAGAAAGGCTTTCATTGATAAATCTTAACGTGTAATAACAAAAACAATAATATAAAATATTAAAGTTTTTACAGATAACTAATCAATTTTGCAGTTTAATTTGAATTCTTTAATTAAATTTACATAAAAATAAACAAAGGACTAAAGATAACTTGCAAACTACGAATTTTGTAGAAAAGACGTTAGAAATAACACGAGAAATAACGTAAGAGCCTTATTTAAAAATGAAACATTTAACCTTCGCTGAGGCCATACTCATAGGCTCACTCAAGGCCCTGAAAAAAGAGCACAATTATGTTTGTACTTGCTAACTTGACGTGCGGTGACCGACAGAGAAGTATAGTTTGCCGTGCGGTGACCGACAGAGAAGTATAGTTTGCCGTGCGGTGACCGGCAGAGAAGTATAGTTTGCCGTGCGGGTGACCGGCAGAGAAGTATAGTTTGCCCTGCGGTGACCGTCATAGAAAAATACCCTTTCCGAAATAAATAAATAATAAAAGAAGGCCATAGTGGTGTAAACAACTGTACAACAACCATAATGGCGATGGGCAGCGGCGTCACCATATCCTGCCGCACACTGCGCTCGCCAACCAGCCAGCGTAGCGAGTATTGGCAAACCCTCCCTCCACAGAGATGATGAGGAAGGACTACGTTCAGCAGTAGACATCTAACGGCTGATGTGATGGTACCCGCTAACGGTTAGGAAAACTAACATTAAAAGGAATGAAAGCGGTCCTTTGTCCCAAAATCCTTAAGCCCTTCAGAAGGATTTTTACGAGAAAAGTTATTGGAATCAATATACATCAGAATTATTTGGGATGGTCTCAAGCAATACCGAAAGTAACAGGAAGGATAAAAAGATTCGCAGAAGTGCTAACAGCCAACTATGTCCTTTTTAAATATCGTTTGTTATAATTTAGCGTTTAATATTTTAAACAATATAAATGTCTGAGGACATATTCAATGCATTTTTCTTCAGTTTTTAATCTTTGTTCAATTATTATTTGATTGCATTGTTATTAATAACTTTACAGACTCAACATGTATAGATCAATTCTCATTTTTCAAATATTTTAATATTGAATTATGAATTTCGGAAGAAGTTGATAATGTAACGAAAATATGGTCAGTGATCGATGCCAAAAGCGGACAGGAGAACTTTCAAGATTATCTATTAAGGAAAGCGGAGGTAAGGACTAAGTATACAACGGATTTAGGGTTCTGGGAATCGGCGAGCCAAGATTGATAATCCAGAGATGAGTAACAGGAGAGTAAACTCGTTATAGAAACTTCAACCCAGATCAGATATTAGATATATCAACGGGGATTGGATAAGAAAAAATTACACTATAATTATACAATATTGAAAAGTAATAAATAACATTAAGATCTCTCTAACACAGCTAACCCAAGCGAAAAAACAGTTTTTAATTAAGTTTTTTTAATACAAACAAAATATGTTTTGATAATTTATATTATTATAAGTCTTGTGTGTATATTATTAAAAATCGAACTATTTTAGTTATCCCTTAGTTTAAATGATATCTAGTTAGATTTAACTGGACCCCTGCCTTCCATTTTATGCTCACATAACATAATAAATAATAATGATTAATCGAATGTCAGTCATTTATCAAACTCGACTCCCGCGCATGCTCTCTATGCAGTGTTTAGAATAGATACAAAACACGAGTGAAGAAAGAAAGGGAAGTTGTCTAGAAACAAAAGAAAATCTCTTCCGGATCCGGCAAACACGACGACAAAATCAGTTGATATTTCGAAATGTTATTTTTGTGTCGTCCATTTTTACGACTATACCTAGAATAGAAAACACATAGGTACGTATAAAACTACTTTTAACCACGGTTTAACAAAATCTTTCAGTTGTAATTTTTTTTAAATGGTCTTCTCAAATAGTCTTTTTTATATGACCAGGGTCATAACATAAATAACATTCCTATTTCACTTTATCTGTGCTGACACGTAATGATGAAATAACAAACACACACTTATAAACTTTCGCATGTATATAGGTACATAATTATATAGTATCTACATAGCATTACTATTTTGATCTTTGCGTTATGAAGACTAACATGACGATCCCTGTCGTTAATATATACAAACATATTATTATAACTCTAATATTAATATAGATAGGAACGATTTTTGGTATTTTATTTATTTTTTTGTTTCGATAAAACATACTGCTGATTTTTGTTTTAATCATTCTTTTAACATTGGAAAGCTTCATATCTTAAAATAATGATATCCAGAAGTAATATGGCCTAAAAAATCGCGCTAAAGCTAATACCATTATAATATTATAATATTTGTTAAAAACAATTAGGTAGGTATATATATAATGTCTCTCCTTGAAGATACGTGTCACATGATTTGAACCTTGATCTATTAGAAAAAAAAATTAAATATTCAAGAATCACTAATGATTAGCGATTACTATTAATGAATGACTTCGTTACTTTCGCATCAGAATAAACTTTGTCGAACAAAAATATTTTAAATAAATCTTGTTTATTTCCATAGAGAATATATAAAATAATACATAATTATGTGCAAAATACCGGACGTTGACCCGTAGAAATCATTTGGCGCTAGTATAAGATTAGTTTTGACCATTGAACTACTATTACTAGCTTAAGTAATAGTAATTCAATGGTTTTGACGGTAAATCGAAAATGTAATCCGTAGTAAGTCACTTGGTTTTTTTTTTTATGATTCCCTATCGACGGAAAAATTCGTCATTCATTAATTTTTGTAACCCCACAGAATTACTTGACTTTGATATATTATATATATTTTTATTTGTTACATAACTACGACGGTGACGTTAAAACTCGTTTAAATATTGTATTTTAGGTCTGATGTTTCTTTAATTGTGATTTTCTCGGGATGTACCATTAAGGCATTAACGATACGAATCTATTTGCCTTAGTAAGCCTACATATTGAAGAAAATTATATTATATTTTATATGTTGTTGGTTAGCAGGAAAGAGGTGAGGATTATATTTTATAGAAATGTGACATGAAATTAAAATACAGTAGCAAACCAGTAACCTTAGAAACGTTGACGATGTGATAATGGGTCATTTGATGTAATAATAGTTATAATTTTACATTTAAGAGTTATAAAAGCAACTATGTATAAAATTCACTTACATTATATAA
Organism: Euphydryas editha; assembly: GCA_036937285.1. Taxonomy (NCBI): domain Eukaryota; kingdom Metazoa; phylum Arthropoda; class Insecta; order Lepidoptera; family Nymphalidae; genus Euphydryas; species Euphydryas editha. Next base: position 2,786,519 of record JAUPFZ010000019.1, on the reverse strand, counting down.
ACGCGAAAACTGTTTTAACGATGCAGCTCTTATTATTTTTACCCGACTGCGACAGAAAGAGGATTATGTTTTTCGAGTGTGTGTATGTATGTATGTCCATTTCTTTGGCACGCCCTACAGCCCAAACGGCTTGACGGTTTTTGACATATGAGGTGTCGTTGGATTTGTCTAAATTGTAGTAGTGACATAGGCTATATAATTTTTCAAAATGGCGCCCGAAAATGGAGGAATGGGGGGGGGGAGTTGAATTTTTTTTTCTTACTGTAGCAATATGGGTATCAAATGAAAGCTAGTAAATTGTTTTATTCTTTTTAGTTTATAATAAGAATGTTTTACGCAGCCGGGTTTTTTCATTTTTTTAATTATCTGTTTTTAACAGTACAAATTGAATTTTATTTTAGCTCATATTAACAAATGTTTATGGTTTTTGAACAATATTAACAGTATACCTAACGCAATATTTTATCATCTAATCCTCGGTTAACTAGTATTAGGGTGCTTGTCCATTGATGTGGAGCGAGGCGGCGGAGCAGAGAAACGGAGAAATATTAACTAATAGGATTGCAAAAAATCTCCCCCCCCGCTCCAGTAGACAAGGGCTCTGCAATCCTATTGGTTAATATTTCTCCGTTTCTCCGCTCCGCCGCCTAGCTCCGCATCAATGGACAGGCACCCTTACACTAGTATTATCATCCACGTTGACGTTAATGTTTAGGTACTGTTATAACACTATTAGTCTTAACATGATGTATTAATATAGCCTATTAATTTTTTTTTTTTGCAAATCTAAACCGTTTACGCTAAGGTTCAAACAAACTGACAATATTAACATAGTTTTGTCTGATGTTAAGACCATAAAATCTTGATAAAGTCCCAATACTGCGATTCGTTCACTATCTTTTATAACTTTTACGATAGGTAATGAGTGATTGAACTTTTAACGAGACAGTTTTATAGGTGTAACGTATCCAAGATCTAAATCGAGAAAACTGCGGACACAAGTGACTAGAGCTAGTTCCATAATTATTATAATATGATCTATAGGAATATCATTAAGATACTAAGATAGAAGGACGTTCAGTATTGTCTACTTGAATTCCTTCCCGGTTTCAACCGCGTTGAGTTACATTGTACGACAAAATGGTTGACATTAACTGCTTCGCTCCTGTGAGTCATTTTGTGATGTTTTTTAGCCTAATTACTTATCGAAAATTAGGCTAAATAAGAAAGTATTATATTTTCAGTACGTTAATAGTTTAATAACAAATAAGAAACAAATATTTCTTCTTTATTAAACTATTATTATAAATCAAAATGTTGCGTTATATTCTATTATTTATAGATTGTACAATACTTCTGCAGTATTAGTAAGTAAAATTAATTAAAACCTCTTAAAACTAGACTAGAATAATAGCAAAAACCCGTTAAAAATTAAAAATAGCTTTACTAAACTAAAAGATTCGATAGATGTTCCGTTACTGGGCACAAGCCGTTGGGCTGGTTCTTACTCCACCATGCTTGCTTCACGGGTTAAATAATTTATCTACCATGAGTAACATTCCTTGTCAGGTTCTTATAATGACAACCATGGTGAGGAAGACCAATAATAATAACTACCATAACCAATAATGGAAAAAATATTTGTACATCCAAGCTGGAGAAATGCTAAGCAGACTCGGGGCGAATCGAACCCACGACCCTGGAGTGGAAAGCAGGGTAACTGTCAACTGCGCGAACGGCCCGGTCTCAATCCAGAGTTATTATATTTTTTTATCGATATTTTTATCTTGTTAAAGTACATTCAGCATCAGATTTATGTAAACAGATAAGGTGTTAAGAAATATATGACACGAGCTACGAATGCGACCTACTTTCGTATACTGTTTCCTTAATTATCTGGTTCACTGTACATTTCGCTAAAGATAAAATATTACCTATAACAAACTATTAATTTGATATTATATTGATAATCTGTAGCTACGTATTATTATAGTTTAATGAATTAAAATCGGAAAAATGTATAATTACAATTTACAACCGGCCGATTTTTAGCGATAAGGAAATTCAAAACGTTATTTGACAGACGATTAATGTTTTAAAATATTTACAGCAAACATATTTTCTGTTTAACCCGTGTTGTTAACTCCCTAAACCTAGCCCTCCCAAAACGAAGCCTAAGCAAACGAATATAATTTTTTAATTGGTTTTTGAATATAGGAACCGGGTTTAAAAGATAAACAATTGTTAGAGATTACGAATTTAGAATGTAAGTAAAGAATTGTAGTAACAGTAATATAACAGATCATATTGTAATAAAACTTATCTATCAAACTCACACTCGACGGTCCCCAGTAGTATGTAATTATGTAATACTGTGTCGGGATTCCGGACCACGGCCACGACAAACATCCGAACGTCCCGTAAAACATGTGTCATGAGCGAAAATCGAACAGTGACATCTGGCGGAACAGCCAGTTCCTGGGACAAATATTAATATTAAAACTATTCCAGATCGCCCCGCGGCCGAGTGGCAGCGGAGGGTGTCTACAACAACGCGCACTTTATGCACGCAGCGACGTCACACGTAGGGGACATTGTGCAGGTCCTCACGCAGTCGGGAAGTCTTTGGGAGGGAGTGTTCAAGACGTTCAGCGCTCAGTTCGAGGTCAGTTCAGTATTTGGCTATTAAATAAATTCTAGGATCATTACTACAACCGTAGCTGGAATGAATGGGGAAGGAAGAATAAGAGTTTCGAAGAATTACTATATGTTGCACAATTAGGGCCTGTTTCACCGGTTTCTGATAAAGTTTATCTCACACATGAATTACTGATACGCTTTATCAGAGGGTAAGTAAAACAGACCCTTAGGGTGCCTGTCCATTGAAGTGGAGCGAAGCGAGTGAGTATTGTGGAGCGGAGTAGCGAACTAGCGGAGCTAGGCCGAGTTCACGCGACGGCTCATTTGAGTGGAGGGCGACGAGTGGTCAGTTCATAAAATATAGATTATTAATAATAATTCTGTAAGAAAACATTGATTTTCCTTCAATCAGACCGTTTCCCCACCGCCTCGCTCCGTCGCTTTTTACAGTTAAATTAAAAGCCACTTCCCACATATCCCTATCTATAATACGCTCATGTGAATGACAGCGGCCCTTGGTAAATTTATATATTGACTAGCAAACCCGGCGAACTCCGTTTCGCCACCAGATGGCTTCGTTTTTTGTAACATTTCGTTTGGGGATTAAAAGATGAAGAATGAAACGTACTTATTTTCGTGAGGGATACTCACACCACGTACTGGCGCCATCTGCTCCACCACCATGCAAAACCATATTGGTTTGTAGTACATGCTATAAATCAGAGATGGCGCTGTATGTGAAAAATGATTTTCCCTGTTTTCCTGCTTTTCTGTTGAAATTTTTCCTGAATTTTTTTTGCTATAAACCTCACGGAGCCCGAGACCTTTCCAACGAATGCAAAACCGTGGAAATCGGTTCGTGCGTTCTGGAATTATAGCGTCAGGAAGGAAAACCCGACTTATTTTTATATTATAAATAAACTAGGCAAATCGAAAAGTAAATAATAATTTATCGCTGATGTTTCTTTCTATCAATAGATTTTTGATCTACACAACTCGTATAGAATTTATGTCAAATTTTTATATCTAACCTAATCTGAATGATTCAAAAAAAAACTTGACATTTGAAAATAACGCAAATTCCAATAAGGCACTTTTATATGTTGTCTTTTTTGCAGTACGCTGCTGTATTGTTATAATTAAATTGTGTGCAAAAAAAAAAATTATATTCATGTATCAATATGTCATTATTATAAAGTTATATAAAACGGATCAATAATATTTAAATATAATAAAGTTATTTTACCGATACAAAGAAAATGACTTAAAGAGAAACACGTAAAGTGCGAGCTCGTAACCCCGTCGTCAATCGTCCTCAACAACTGGCGACCTTCGTGAAACATTCCTCAATCGGTCATGATATAAAACATCAACACCGGTAGCAGACGATTCAGCGTCGTGCGAATTATTATCTCTGACTCATCAGTATATAATCTATACATAATAAAATGGTAGAAAAGTCAAAACTGTACATTGGATATTTTTTTTAAAGTATACTTGGGGTGTGATCTACAATCGATACCGAAGCCAAAAAAGTTTTTAGAATTTTTGTCTGTTTGTCTGTATGTATATCCGGGATAAACTCAAAAAGTACTGCATTGATTTACTTCAAATTTGGCACGAATATTATTAAAAAGTCGGGTCAACACATAGGCTACATATTATCACGCTATCATCACCTACGGGGAACGAGCAGTGAACCTTTATTTCTTCAACGCATTCTCTAACAACGTTTAATCCAATAGCGTTCATGCATACGACGTCGTGGGCAGCAGCTAGTACGTACATATATGTATACTAACGAACCCGACAGACGTCCTGTACCTACACACGTGTTAAATCCAAAAATTTCAATTTTTTTTTTTTTTAAAGTAAGTTGTAACAATCTGGACCGTTTTGACATTTTTTTTAAATAACAAAAGTTATTAAAATACCTAACGTCACTACGTGTACATTTACCACAATTCGACTAAATTGAATACTTAATAATTTCAATAGGGAAGACGGTTTCAGAATACCGAGTATGTGGAATCCGGTGATTAGTTTGTGTGAAAGTGCGTCACGGTATCGGTGCTTAGAGTCCAAAAAAGACACTGTCAGTATAGTGTGCCGTAGTGAACAAGTGCGTCCGTGTGCCGAAACTAGTCAACCGAAACGAAGAAGAAAGAGGGTAGACAGATTTTTCTGATCTGCCACCATCCACCATCTCCGTACGTCAGTCTCCCCGTGATCATGGCGATTGAAACATTGCCGTAATATAGGGAACTCAACAAAATTATAAACCCGGTAAGCACCCGAACAAATATAAATTTAAATATGGAGTATAGATTCTATACTCCATGCTTTGTGATGTAAAAAATATATTTAAGTCTATTATCTATTAAGTTTTTTCAGAATTAATATCGAAAACAAAAATAAACCCTCTTTAGAATATCAGATTGCACTATACCTATTGTACATTTTCAATTTCAATTATAAGAGTGTTGTTATACTATATCATTAATTATTAGTAGGAATATAATTAGCCACCTTATCAGGTTTTATATCTGAAAAGATAAACTGAGTCGTTATCGTAATGATTAAATAAATGACATTTAGAAAGTATATATTGCCAACGTTATATGTATTTGTTCCAACTCATTACGCGTTCGAGTTATAATTTAGGGAAATCCCCTCTTATAAACTAAACTTGTAATATTAATGTTCTGTTAATAATTCATTATGAGTATACAAAGAAAACACCTATTTAAAATCGAACGAAGAACGATTCACACTCAACGACCTCCAAAATTAGATGAAATATCCGAAAACACTCAACACAACCACAAACGCTCCGTCCATTATACAAATATTTGTCATGAGCGGGGATTGAACCCGCAATAGCTAGCGTAACAGCCATGTGAATTTATTCGATCATTAGCTAGATACTCGCGTCGACTTTGTTCGGATTGTATACGATATCTATACCAATCAGGGTTGGCAATATTTTAAACAGTGTTTAAAACACTAAGAAAAATGTATACGTGTTTAAAACGTGTTTTTTAAACACGCATAAAATACTAATACTTTTTTTTTACGTGTAGTGATTAATTTTATGTATGATAATTGAATGGAATGATGAATGGGAATGATATATTGTATGGGAGATCGAAAAAAAAAACCTTCTTTTGCCAGGGTATGTTTTTTGGTGAAAGTTGTTCAGTATGACTAGTAGATCATGTGGTTAATTTATCATTACTTATTAATGAATTTAAAACAATGTTTTGAACAGCTGCAAAAAAAAACACAAATATTTGTTTAAAATATGTTTTTTTTAATGGGATGTTTTGTCCTTTTAAAATACGACATGGTGCTGCTGAGTGCGTCCGTCTGTGGTATAAGAAAATTATTGTCTATATGTGAGTCGTATGCTAAGTCACATGGCTTAATTTATAATGTAAAAAAGAGCCAAATAATGGTGTTCAATGTCCGAGGCAAGTGTACCAAAGAGTTACCACCGGTATTACTAAATAATTGTATTCTGGATAGGGTGGATAATTTTAAATATCTCGGACACTGTCTGACCTCTGATTTAAGAGACGATACCGATATTGAACGGGAGCGGAGAGCATTGTCGGTGAGAGCGAATATGCTTGCTCGAAGGTTTGCACGTAGTTCACCCGACGTTAAAATAACATTATTTAGAGCATATTGTACATCTTTTTACACGTGCAGCCTATGGGCAGGATATACTCAAAAATCTTATAGTGCTCTCCGTGTTCAATATAATAACGCGTTCAGGGTGCTGTTGGAGCTACCTCGATGCTGCAGCGCCTCAGGGATGTTCGCTGAAGCGCGTGTTGACTGTTTTTACGCCCTCATGAGAAAAAGATGTGGGTCTCTGGTGCGTAGGGTACGAGGTAGTGCCAACAGAATTCTGGGCATGATATCCAATAGACTGGATTGTATATACATAAATCGTTGCTGTGCCGTTGCAAACGGAATGGTGCAGCGGTGATTCGTGACAAAAAAAAATGTGTAAAAATACAACTAACCTAGTCTGTAAGGAATACTTTTGTTTTACTAACCATAATGAGTCACTGGTTACTTGAATAAAGAATTATTAATATTAATAATAAAAATAAAAATAAAAACACAAAAACTGTTTTTTTTGCAACCCTGGTACTAATCAATTGACAACCGCTCTGGTGTAGTGATGCGAGTAATTGTCTTAGCGTCCGCGGTCGTGGGTTCGATTCCCGCTCGGGACAGATATTTGTTTCGGGTCCGAGTGTATATCATTGTGACTTCCCACCGTGCATCGGTGCCGTGCCGTCTGGGACCGACGGCTTTAAGTCCTCTCTGAGGCACAGTGAGGTGGACATACCAAGACTCGAAACAAATTGTTTTAGGAATACAAATAACTACCCCAAAACAATTATAATTATAATGTTTAAGATCGAGCAAAAAAAAGTCTCCAAAAATTGCACGAATCTTTAGAAGGACCTATTAAATTTTTAGCTTTGATTTATCTTCGTTAACTTGTTATCATAAATTCATAACAGCCTATATCATTATGTAATCTGGCAAACTACAAACCATTCACCTATTACGGATACGGTTCACAAGATATAACCCTGTGTCGGACGAACAGCATTACTTTACAAATCATGTTCCATTGACCGTGGAACCCGAAAATTTACCAATGGTTCCGTAAATCAATAAGGACACGTAAACGATCGTAAAAATGTTGGAATCACTGCGTATATATCGATCCGACCCACTTTGGTCGCACCGCAGATAAGCTATGCACTCTCATACACTACAGTTCCGTCTCTTACTCCCGGGTTATACTAGTAATGTGCCACGGTTATCACTATAATTTAATATATTACTATTGTATTATAAATATTCTCTATTTTAATAAGGGTTAGTACATGATTATATACAGTATAGATTTGCTTTTAATTAATTTATTTATTTATAAAAAGATACACCATCGACAATATCAGTAAACTTTTTTTTTTAGTAGTACATGTAAAGTTAATGGTAACAGATAGGTCTTTATAGGTGTATACAACATTTGCAATAAAACTAAACAAAAAATAAAACTTTTAAACATAAATTAGGGATAAAAGATAAAAGAATACAATAAAAACAAAACAAAGAAAAAAATTAAAAATTAAAAGTGAGACAAATTTTAAAATCTTAAACACTAATCATTGGGGAAGTGGGGCTAAACAAGTAGTTTCTTACATTTTCTTCTGAAAAGTCGTTCGGAGTCGCTAAAGATATCGATGTCATTGTTTATATCGTTATACGTTCGCATACATCTGTTTAACGGGGAAAATTTTCCTGCACGACTTATTAAATTTATATTTAAGAAAGTATTATATTCACAAATTTTAAAACGTTAACTGGTGAGTATTTTTTTTTATTTTTTCTCAACAAAATATTCATTCTGATTAGATGATTCTCGTTAACTTTATATTTTAAAATAACTATATAAAATGTCAATTTAAAGTCAGTATATTTTAATATCTTTTTATTTGATTGCATTAACAAAATTTTGTTAATGGATACTTATGTAATATATAACAGCTATTTTGGAAACGTATTTCATAAACCATTGTTTGAAACCATCTATTTAAACTGAATTAAAAATAGCAGTAGCTTTTAAATTTTGCTGTATTTTTTTTTAGCCCGTTATGAAAAACACCGAGTAACTTTTCCCTAAAGTAACTACATACCAATGATTTATTTTATAATAAAAAGGATCAAGGATTCCGTATAAGAGAGAAATTTTAAAATCCATTTATTAATTATCACAGAGGACACAAAATTAATTAACCTAATACATTTTGCTATCGTATGATAAATGACAAGGTAATCGCACTTCGGTTTAGATATATATAGGAAAAAGAATACATAGGAATCCATTCAAGTATCGATTCTGACCTATTTTAATTCGTTGACAGTACATATTAGGTACGTCGTACACACAAGCTTACACGTATTTTTGTAATGCCATTCAGGTCGTCTTGTTACGGCTATTGACACCACTACTTGTTAGACTTATTAAATTATATAATGTTTGTCGAAAATATTATAAAATGGATGAGTTTGTTTGTTTTATAGCAATCAAATACGAACACCAATAGGATATTGATGTACAGTCGAGCAGTAGCAAGAATTGTACAATTATTGCTGTCAAATTTCAATTCGAAAGCGATAACCACACGGGCAATATTCGCTCGCAATGCTTTCTTTCTTTGGTAGAATTTAAATTCCAAAAAGTGTATTTGACAATTTGCAAGCTTTTATAATTAATATCTTACGTTATAATTGAAAAAGATCACCACAAATACATAAATATTTTTAAACTTATATGTTAAATAAAATTATATTTAATTCTAGAAATTCCACTTGAAAAAACCAATAACTATACAAAGGCGCAACCGCACTCTGAACTCGTATAAAATACCGATTTTATTATGAATAGAAAAAGTATAAATGTCACCTACGTTGAATTTGTTAATTTAAGTGTTATCGCATGATCTTACAACCTTTGCGAGCGTTACGCGACACGTTGCGATAAATATGTCGACTTGCGTGTATTTTTATCACCGCACAATGTTTAGGAAGCGCCGGTAACAATACTTTTAGCATTAACCGAGTTATCGAAAAGTCCTACATTAAAATATTTAGAGGCGGTTTGAATAAAAGAACATACAACAACAATATTACTAAATAAAGAATCCTCTCTTCATTTCGTTCTTTCTAAATTTGGTTGTAATCATTGGTTGTAATTAATTAATATTTGTCGATAGTACCCTTCTCGAAGTTGTACAGGATTATGTCTACCTAGGCCATATAATTCAACTTGGCCGAAACAACTTCGAGAAGGAAGCTGAGGTGGTGGGGCGTCCTACAGCCCGCTGTACCGACGACTTACCCAAGGTCGCCCGCGGAGGCTGGATGAGGATTACGGAAAAACGGGATATTTGGCGCGCGCTTCGGAAGCCCTATGTCCAGCAGTGGACTGCGATAGGCTAATGCGATGCGAATTAATATAAAAAGAAACAGATACTTTAAAAAGTTAATTGTTTTTTTTAATTATGTGAGACTAGTGGTTCCTGTTTTTATTTGTTGATTTTTGCCAGATTTTCATAAAATTTAGTATGCAGGGGTTTTCGGGGGCGATAAATCGATCTAGCTAGGATTTATTTTTAGAAAATGTCGTTTTATCCCTTTTTTACGCAATTTCTTCGCTGTCATCGATAATCTTATAATAGCTCGGATGGGAATCGGGCGGATTCGAAATCAGAAAACCCCGGTTCGAAACCAGGTGTCTACAGACCATTTTTTTTTTTCCTTTTTTTTTCAAGTTTCTTTTTTTGTGAGAAAAATTATTCAGAGTTTTTTTATTATTTATTTAAATAACCACTTCCTATTATTTTACTATTATGTCGGTAAGATCGAAAATATTATTTATGTTTCATCAGTATGTAATGTATCTAAATATAATTTAACCGAGCAAGGCTCGGTCGTCCAGGTACTCATACATAGAGACAAAAACGCGCGCACGCTCACACACGCATTTACGATATGACTAGTAAAGAATTGTAGAAAACGAAAAAGTTTCACGATTACGATTGTAAATAATGCAAATAAATTAGTATTAAATTTAAATAAATAAATATACAAATCATTATACAGTATACGATTAAATAAATACCTATAAATATGTACTAGACTAATTTTAGCTCTGAAACTTAACCATAATATAGGTTCATTAAATATTAATTCCTTGATTTTGGACCTTAGGCGAATTAAAAATATTAATTAATTATTAACGCCACATCATAATAATGTGGTGCTTAACCGTTCAACAAATTGTACAATATTGCGGAAAGGAAATTGTTTAGTGATGAAATTAATGTCATACTTGCAAAGGAATAATTTATTTTATATCTCCGACATTAGAACACAGTAGTTATACTCTCTAAATATGAATCAGTGGAACTTCACTTATTTCAAGTGACTATTTACTTTTTATCGATGTAACGAATCGTACCACGCAGAATTAATTAGTAACTATTCAATGTGTTAATATGTGAATATCGTCCACTGATTTAATCATTGAATATCTGTATGTGTATTAGTGAGAATTCACTAACTTGTTATTGAAATTCACTAATATGTAGTGAATACAGTTTCACTAACGTAATTAATGAACATCAACTATAGAGGTATTATAGATAGAGCAGTTGAACCACGCCTCCAGCTGTCCCTCAGAAAGAAAAAGAGAGACGATCGCGGTACCTATCTGTCTGTGTATATATATTTCATTATAATTATCAAACAACTTTATAAGGTATTTAAGTTGATTTGATTTTATTATTCGAGGTTGTCATAATATCTCTATCTTTCTCTAATGTCATACGTCAGTAGAGAAAGACAGATCGGGGTACCGCGATCTTCTCTATCTTTCTAACCGTTGGACGTTTCCCCTTACAGGCAGCCGTATGTCTTTCCTACTCTATTTATAATACCTCTATGACATCAACTAATGTTTAGAGAGAATAGAAATATCTGACAGATAAAGGAGAATTTGATTGTGAAAAAGATATCATAAACTTTATTCCGTTGAATATCGCTATACGTTTGATAGCTTTATCAGCGACCGTTGAAACAGGCCCTGAGAAATATGTTACTGTAATTAAGAATCGTAACAAAAAACTGTTTAAAACAAACAGTCGAACAATTGAGTTATCGTGTACCTACTTGAGATTTTAAAAGCATAAAGTTAACAAAGAGTCCTTAAGCGTTTCACTAATATCAAGGGTTGCTTTTGTATGAATTACGAGCTTTAAAGTATTTTCACTTGTAAGGGTGTGGCTGTGTTAACAGCGAGTTGAAAAGCATTGAAATAGATTGCTATTATTAATCAATAAAATTGTTTCCAAATTTAAATTGATTTAAATGAAACTGTTTTGACCTCTGTAGGTGCTTTTTTTGCATAATTTATATTGATTCACTCTAAAAATATTCCCTTTTTTATAAGAAATTATTTTGAATGGTAAATATCCTTCTTTTTACTTTTTGAAATTCACGACGGTGTTAACTACATAATTGTATAAAAAATATAAGAAAGAGAAGATAAATATAGATACCCTGAAATTAGTCAAAATAATTAAAATGGTCATTGTCTGTACTGTTATGTTACCCATTGTTGGGCATAGATCTTTTCTATAAAGGAGATGGATTCGAGCTTAATCCACTACGTTATCCCTCTGCCGGTTGTTGGGATGGGTCAGTATTAGTTGAAATCTAACTACTGAAAGATTAATTTTAAATGGCGGTTATATCGTGTTAATTCGCATGCCTAATATTTGCATCTCTGTTTTACCCTGTAGGTTATAAAAAATAGTAATATTTGTTTAAAATAAATTAAAATATCCTTAAATGTAATCTTTATTAGTTTTTATCTTAACATAAGATCGCTAAAATGTAGATATATGTATAAAAATATTAGAAAAATTCATAATAGTAATATTAGTCCTATTTGTTATCTACTTATTATGTTATACTAATTTGTGTATATAACGTTAAATCGCGTTTAGTGCCACCATGCCCTTACGGTCTAAGGTTGTCCTGACCTCAGAGCAACGCACTCGTTGTAGCTAGACTTTAATACCGAAGCACGTTTCGAGTGTTATTGTACTCTGAAAATTATACCAAAAGTAAACGTACTAGCATCGATTTAGTGTAGTAATGTGATTGATGGATTCGATTTCGTTTCGAAAAAATCTTTTTGTATTTTTTCTTTACGTATGTAGTTAATTAATTAAGTCTTGAAAACATTTGTGATATACAAATTTATATGTGAGATTTAGCAGAGATTGAGTTTTAGAATTGTGAAGGTTTTTTTTTTTTTAAGAAACGAGTTAGGTACTAAGTTTTATTGCGGATAAGAAAGGTAAAATTGATGTCTTTATTACTATAAAACCTTGAAATTTTGTTTTAAGCTTCCAAATTTCAAAAACAATCGATTCGACTTTTTCTTTTTTAGTTGTGGCGCAGTTGGTAACTTCATTGGCTTTTTACAGTAACTACACAAAATAAAATTTAAAAATTACATTCTCTATAGGGCCTATACAGACATTTGTCATGAGGTGGAAATGAATCCACGACCGCTAGCGCACCAGCTGCTGTGACCTCTGCAAACTAACCTGTCATCAAATTCTTTCATAATTTCAACGAAATTTCTTTAAACTACTAACTTCTATATAATTCTGAATGTAGATGACATTATTGTTGACATCTATCAGTCTTAAAATTTTATTTATCAGATAGTTCATTGACCTCGAGCATGACGTGTACACATGTCTATAAATGTCAAATATTCAATGCCATTCAATCGCGCCACCGTCCATACAAAACGTAGACAGACATTATTAAATTATGGATTACCATTTTTATTTTTATAATATTAAAGTTTAAAACGTACGTAGGTAGGACTATCCAGGAAATTGGAATGTTTCGAGAATCGAGCCATTCGGACCATCCTTTTTTTTCAAGGGGAATCCATTTACGGATGATATCCAGGACGCCCGGGTAGCCAGTCCTAGACCTATGTCGGACTTGGCACTTTGGGAGTGCAATACTGTACAAAACCCCTGCGGGAACCTTCAGCCGCTTTAATTGGAGGGGCCCGGATCTGCAGGCAACAGGATCCCTCCAGCGTCAGGGTGGCCTCGGCGAAAAGGCCAGACTTCTCCTTGGGGACTGTCCGGCTCACCTCTGTCAACAGTCCCGCCGGCGCATTCGGACCATCCTCCATAGTCTTTTTTTTTTTGACGCTGTGAAATACGTTTACGTATCCCGCCGCCCGAAGGTGACGGGTATGTGGGACTCGCTGACTGCGAAGTCAGAATACCCACTAAAACACAGCGGTGCCCTCGTCGTCGTACAAGGACGCCACGGGATCGCTGGCGCATGCCACCGTGACGCCCCGAACTCCTCCATAGTCCTGACTGACAAGCGATTTGGGATATTTTTTTTCCGTGGACAAAATCACAACCAAAAGCGCGTAATTTTGCTTCTAAGTCAGAGTTATTTGGCTTCCTAGGAAATATTGTGTGATTCCATATAGAAAGAAAAATGGAAGCATCGATTTGATGACTGTTGGTAGTTAATAGTTATTTATAGAAAAAATTAGTACTTTTTTCAAACTAAACGACAAGACAAACCGTGACGCGTACAACTGGGCGATGAGGAATGATCTTAGAAGACTTTTTCTTCTAAGATCATTGGCGATGAGCGCGTTTATAAAGAAATGAGAATGTTGGTAATTTTATATAATTATTATTATTGGGATTTTTTTCATATCTAAATTCTAGACCAGCACGGTTTAACTTCAGTTGAGATATCGTTAATTCTGACAATGAGATTGGACATTTTTGATAACTGTTACCTTTAAGCCATGTCTTGTTGATTTACAGCCTTTCTCACCAAACATGCTGTCTAACGCAAAATGAGTTTTGCAAACGTTCATACTCTTTCTTTATTATTATATATATGTAATGTTCGGGTGGGCAGAAGGGGTTTTAAATGACAACCAGCAACGTGATGTCTTTGTATCGAAGTATATTTATTACTGTAGACTTATAGAGACTGCTTAGGGCTCACTACTATTAGTTACGGACTGCTATTTCAGTACGTCTACCATGAGTTTCCAGAAACGATACACGGAAAGTTGAGCAGCGCCTCTACCGGATACTATCATTACTATTGCGTTGTATGCGCGTTTCTACGTTTACTACCGTAGTTATGTCATGCGCGCTTGTAACAAAAACTCATGGTAGACGTACAGATTAATGTTAATTACAGAATGTTATTACGTACAGAATATAACGGACTATCTTACATTGGGGTGGAGGACCATTATAAATTGAAACAACATAAACAATACTATGAGAAAAGCAAACAACCAACTCTGGACTCTGCAGTCGTTAACAATTACTGGTAATTTGATAATTTCCAAATGATGCTTATCTTCAATTTAATATTAAAGTACAATCGATTATAAAATATTATGTATTATAAAATTTACAATCAACTACAAAAATATAAATCAAATTATACTAGTATTTATGAGCAAAAAATAAGCCAAAACAATGATTTTTTTTTTAAATTTGTCTGTCTTTATGTTTATTCTCGCATCACACAAAATCTGCTGAACGAAGTTGGATGCGGTTTACATAATTGTGATCCTAGCGGTCTAACAAAAAAAATTTGTGTAGTTTTAATCTTGATACACCTTTGGATGTATAAACAGTTGTAGTGAAGTCGTTTTGTACATATATATTTTTTAATATCGACTATTGCTGTCTTTACAATTAATATAATATAGTAACAAATTCCCAAGTCTGTCTGAGCATCGTGTTATTACTCAGACAAACATAGCAGTAAACATTAAAGTAACACGGGTAAAACCACACTGGTTGGCTAGTATTAAATAAGGACGAATTGAGCGGTGACACTCGCTTTGACGTTTGTGACTGTTGCCCAAGAGACACAAAAATAATTTTTGCAATCGGTTCATTAGATCCAGAAATGTAAGCGACTCTCTCGTAATATATAATGACGGCCGTCTGGTCGAGTAGTCAGGCAACTGGACACTTGACACGCAGCGGTCGCGGGTTCGAATCCCGCCAGGTGCAGATAATTTGTATGACGAATATAAATGTCTGCACCGGGTCATGGATGTGTATTTACTATTTATGTATATATGTATTTATATAAATTTCTTAAATTTATATCCGTTCCTAGTACCTGTAATACAAGTTCTTACGAACTTAGCACGGGGCTAGGTTAACATGGTGTGATTGTTGGTTAATATTTATTTATTATTTATTAGTTTTTTTAATATTCTTGCTTAAATAAACAATACTGAACTAAACTTAACCAGCCTGTAGACAGTTACCTGCTGGACAAAGACCTCTACTCCATATAGACGGGTTGAAGCTTAATCCACTTCGCTGCTCCACTTCGGATTAACGAATAATTTCCCTATTATGAATGACGATTGCTATCAGGTGTCTGTGATTACAACCGGGATCGACGGCTTTACGTGCTATCCGAGGCACGGTGGTTCGACCCACAAGGATATAAATAAACCCAGACCGGATAAATATTTGTACAAATACCTGCCCCGAGCGTGAATCGAAATCGCGACCGTCGGCGTTAAGGTTACAAGGATACGCACCACTACACCAGAACGGTTTTCAGTAAACAATAATAAGTATATATACAAATACTTCAAAACTACCAAAAATTTTATAGTCACGTCGTATGTATCATCGTGTCGTAAATTAAATAGTGATGTGATAAAAAGCGTAACAAGCGTAATAAAGACGCGTGTAAATAATAGTATGTTAATATAATCGAAAAACATTACCCTCCTCCGTCGATAGTCGATTAAAACCAGAGTATTGAAATACATAATATAATATTTACAATTTATTATATATCTACAATGAATGGATGGGCAATGATGTTATCAATCTAATGAATTAACTGTATTATCGTCATCCCCTTATCGTCATATCCTTCCTATCTGTAAACTAAATAATGAATTACAAATTATATATTTAAGTAATAATATATAATATGTAGGTATATTATAATTAGCTAACGTTTTTATAAGTTTCTGGTGGTACCGCGGATTTAAAATATAATTGATAAAGAATAATTTACAGAATTAATTTTAAAAGAGTAACTATCGATTTTTTCGTTGACTTTTCGTTCGAAATTTGTTATTAGTTCTGTCTTATGCGTCGTGATGTAATGTTTTGTACCTTCCACAATAAACACACACAAAAAAAATTGTTACGCTTAAATTAACTTGCTACAAACGAACAAACGCTTCAGCTTTTATATTAGTATATCTACTTTATAATCATTGATTGATTAATTCAGCCTGGTTATGTAATACATATTTAAACCTAACCTAAAAATTGTAAAAAAAGGGAAAAGGTCACGTAGTATAGGTACTTTCCCTAGTTTGATTGCAAGTGACGTTACCAACTTGAATTTATATAGCATATAATCATAGTGCAACCCAACCAGGATGACGCAATAATCACTACGTGTTTCGAGAAGTTCCAGGCACGTCGCCTACGCAAAGATTCCATATTCCTTTAAGATCCTAAAGCAATATCTGTTTTACCTTATCCTGATTGTTGAAGAAACTCTTTGCCACAGAGCTGTATACTCTCAAGTCGAACGTGACTTAAGTTTATTTTCAACCGCTTTAAAAAATGAGGAGGTTCTCAATTCGTCTGTTTTTTTTTTGTATGTTAACTCATTACTTTTTACTGGGTGTACCGATTTTGATGATTTTGTTTATATTCGAAAGCTGATGCTTGTCATGTTGTCCTATTTAAATTTTACCGAGAACTGACGAGTAGTTTCGAAGTTATCCTTAATAATACGTATTTAATTGACTTCGACTACGTTGATGATGTTCTCGTTTTATTACTTGTAAAATAAACTAAAAAAACTAGGATGGTTTGGAAGAACATTCCTTGGTCTCTTTCTAGTTTGTTGATGTTCTGATGAAGATCTTCGGAGACATGCAACAGAACTCTTCAATAAATGACATCAAATCTGCCATGGTTGCTGCATTTATTACATCTATATGCATTGTTTACACAATAACACTATATAATATTACGCCCGTTGAAGTCGGTTTTTGTTTCGTTAAAATTTTCTTTGGAAATCTTGCCGTTATTGCATTACAATATTCTAGCGGATCATTGATCTCGAACAGTTTCAAAGATGTAAAGTTTTGCCGTACAGTGTTTGAGACGTTTTCAACTTGTAATTTACTATATTGACGATTTGAAATGAATTATTTTGCTTTATTTGTCGATTACATACTTGGTACAAATTGATTGATGATGGACAATTAAAACACGATTATTATATGAATCTGGCAATGAGTCTGGCAATTTTGACATAAAATTATGTCTGGCAATGTTTGCCATAAAATTTTAGATTTCCGTACTTGACAGAGATGAAGGTCGTACGAACGAATCATTACCAGAACAAATTTTAATAGTTTAAAAACTTGTATCAAAAAGGCCGCAATATAAATATTTTTGGCGACAACCAATAATTCTAACAACAGCTCAATAAAATCAAATCTTTATTAAATTGTTTTTCCACAACAGCCTTATAACAATATCTAAGAATAATCTTAGCTATCGAGGACACGTGTCAAGCGTTTGCGCTCGGTCCTGATAATGCCCCCGACCCATAGTTAAGGTCCTCTTCTCGCGGAAACATCAATATCGACAATACTTTAACACAATAATAAATCTCCACCCAATAATTGATGATAGAAATTACTTTGTTAATATTATAAAATAATTTTATGAATTACACAAAATGGCCACCGGAAGCAGAACGGAAACAGTATCGTAACGAGTACAAAAGTTTACAAAAATTACTACTTTAATGCTCTAAAACTATAAATATATTATTTATATGTTAAGGTGAGAGAAGAACAAAGAAGCATGTGTAGTGGATGCAATGAGGTATGCATAAGAAGAAAGACCTAAAGGTTTGTAAAACGAATCGTACTCCACGTTATGATTTCTGTAATTTATGATATAGTGAAGAAAACCGGGAAAATGATGTATTGTTTCTTAGTACTTTCCGCCCACGTATTAAAAAGGTTAGAAAAAAATCCAGAAAAGGTCGGATTTTATAAAGCAAAGAAATTTTTATGAAGATGGCCTTGTCCTATAAATGGAGTTTTTCACAAATATGATATAATACTTAAACAAATATTCTCGCCATTATTTTTAAACTCTTTTACGTTACAAGCCAAGCTAAACCGTCCAGATCTTGCTTATCTACTCTGCGATGCCGAAAGTATAAATCAGATTGAAGACAAATAAAAGTAACAAATAAAAAACAGACAAAAGACGAACGTATGTATTATGTTACATATAATTATAAAAAATGTAAAAAAAGTCTCAAAATAAAAATAAAAAACAATAATTTATATAAAATGTATTTCTTTTTAAAATAATTGATAATGGTTTTTTTCTCTATAAAACCTGATAATATTTTTATATCAACGACTATGTTACAGCCCAGAGTAAAAATGGTGCTTTTTGTGCGCAAGAGTTTCTGAGTTTTATAGTTAAAAGTAGGCATTCCTAGAACCTATTTAGAAATACTGGAATATGTCTCTAGTTTATAAAGATAATAAGTTTTTTTTTGTATTTATATGTATTAATTGCTCGTTTATTTAATATAATAATTGTTACTAATTTGATTATCTTACTTGCCTTTCTTAAAAATAAATGTTCTCAATTTCCGATTTTTTACACCTACAAACTTCTGCTCTTGTACGTCCTAAGTTTGGCTGGTAGAGAATGCTTGAAGCATTAAGCCCGTCTTTTGTACAATTCAATATTGTGTTGTTCAATAAAGTATATTAATAAATAATTAAATTTTAAAAATGTTCGCTACTTTGTAAATAACTTAATGTTACTCAACTAAATTTTGCTTTTTCTTGTATACGACCCAAAAAAACTAAAACAGTCAAAATAATTTAATATATAATTAAAAAATATACAATTTCTGTTATGGTAATGGTATTTATATAATTGTTCCCAGGTGGTATTAGAAGTAGCGCATCGAGTGGACCAAGACGGCGTGGTAGCTGTTGACTCCGTGGTGGAGAAACTGATCTTCAAACCACAGGATGTGGTGTCCATTAGGGCCAAAGATTCCGACCTCGAGTACGCTACCCACGACGTGTTTCAGACTGACAGCGCTATATCCAATAAGTTTAATGGTGAGAGTAAAAGAATACTTTTTAGGGCCTGTTTCAGCAGTTACTGATAAAGTTTATCTGTCACAAAAGTTATTGATAGGTTTTATCAGCAGGAGATAAAACAGGCACTTTGGGCCTGTTTCACCTCAACTGACATACTAAAACTTTTGGATCCACAGACTGAATATAAATATCTGACGGTTAAAGTGGGGTGTGTTATTGAAAAAAATATATCAACTTGTATCTGATTGATATCGTTATATATTAGGTAGCTTTATCAGAAACTGGTTTAACAGGCCTTTAATGTGATTAATATTCCATGTGTAGTGACTCTGTAAATATTTTTGTTTATAACGATTGATGAGTAATGCCATGAGATAAGGCTTTCTTTAAAATTACATGTATATCTATACGTTAGGCGTTGTTAAAATATTTATTTTGTATACTGTATTTTAGAATTATACATAAAGTTATCAAATTTGACTGACCCGTTGGCGCAGTTTGCAGTGACCCTGTTTTCTGCTCCAAGGGTTGTGGGTTCGATTCCCGCCTCGAGTCTGGGTGTAATATATGTTTATTTATATATGTATTATTTATATGTATATTTATTTAAAAAAAAAAAGTATATCAGTCGGCTGTTACCTAAAACACAGGCATTAAGTTGCCTACCTTAGGAACAGACGATCGTGTGTGTGTGTTGTGTGTTAAGCATAAGCAAGCAAGCAAATTATTCCATTTAAATATTTAATAATTCGTTACCTTCACTATTAATAGTTAATGATAGCATTTAACATTGTGATTGGTCATTAAAGATGAAACATAATTGATGTAGTAAATTGTATTGCTAAATACCTAATATGACTCTTCAATATTATTTCTTAACTTAGCTAAGAGCACAGTGCTTCATCTAATGGAAATTAAATTGTACTATACTGTTTGGTGATAATTATTATGAGAACATAATAATTGATTAATATATATAAAAATATATAAATTTCGCAAAATGTGGATTTTGGTATATTTATTTTTGGCTTTATTTTAGTATTTTAACAAACTCGTAAGTACCGCGTAATCTGAGCGCCGTGTAGTGCACACATTTTACGCAGGATCAAAGATCATAAAGAAGAGTCATATGTAACTAAATTATAATTATTTTTCCTTTGTCGAAGGAGGCCAGGGCTCTGTATAAACTTGTAAGGCTGGGTTTGAGAGTTAGATGAACTTTTTCAAGCCCAGTCTTCTAGTAAAAGAAGACGTATAGAGCGTCAGTCAGTTTTTTTGTGACCAAGCTCTTTAAATAAAGATTTTAAAAGAAAACTAAACTATAAATAAACAATGAATAATAGATATTTTAAGTGAGGTAGTAACAAGCATGCTTTAAAGTACCTATAATTTCAACAACATTAGAACTTGATTGCTTTTACAAAAAGTTTAAAAAATATAGTGATTGAGAAATTTTGCTTCTACTATTGACTAATTTAATGATTCATAATAATTAACTTCAATTATAATAATTATCTTCGATCATTAAATCATCAGCTTTATCTGATTTCTTTATATATTTAATGTTGTATGTTTTAGGACATAGAGTGGACAGAACGTTAGTGATCTGTACATCGTATCGACTGTCAATTCTCATCTCTCATCTTCACGATAAATATGTGACTGACGTTTCAGGAAACGGTCGGTCAGCAGAGGAACGTCACCTAGAGCCGTGGGACGGTGAAGCGGAGGCGGCTGAGACGCCGTCGCTGAACGGCGACGCTCGGCTCGACGACCTGGAGCTCGACAACCGCGCCAACGGCTGGGACGCCAACGACATGTTCCGCAAGAACGAGGAGGTGTACGGCGTGCACAGTACCTACGACCACTCGCTGGCCGGCTACACGCTGCCGCTGCAGCGGAAGGACACGCAGGACTACAGGTTAGACAACACTACCTGTCTGCCTTTCAGGCCTCTCAGTTTATAGGACGACTACCGCTTTTTATTCATTTTAGATATCCTTAAGGGCCGAAACACATAACGGCGTTGCGGCGCCGAAACGCTAAAATCGGCGGTGGCGTCACCGCCAATTTTAGCGGCGCGGCACCGCCAATTCCGGCGTTGTGACGTCATACTTGTTGACCATGATTTATTGACATTTTGTGTCTATTTTTATATTTTATTTTTTTGTGTCTTTATTAGACATGGGTATCTCAATGAATTTTTATGAACTGCAGATAAGCTCATGAGCCATATGCTTGAACCGGAGCTGTGAACCGGCTCACAGTTCAGCTCAATTGTTGTTATGTTGCTACTTTTAACTATTAGATTTACAGGTAATTTAAGACTCGGTTCAAACAAGTGACATGTATGATGTACCTGAATTATAAATATGTAATAAAGCAGCGTTTCGAAAAGTTATTATAGTGATATTTTTTCTATCTTACACAATTATAGGGGAATGCTAATTTCATGCATATGATAAACGCTAAAGTGAGTTTCTTTGTTTGTTTTACGCTTTTACGCCTTAACTATTAACCCGAATCCCGATCATCATGAAATTCTGCATACCAGTTTTCTGGGGTACAGAAAAGTACATAGAGTAGGGGAGCGGGGGGCTAGTTGTAACAAGGGTAAGTAGTAACAAGCATTTTTTACTTAGATAATAGAAGAATATTCATTTGATTTTCAACCTAACTTACTATTTAATACCCATTCTATCATATGAGCGTGATCGGTATCCCGCTGGATGACGCAGAAGGCAGTGTTACGCAGGCGCTCCGATAAGACCACGTAATGTATTTTTTTTTATTTATACAAAATTGATTATTGTTGATTTCAAATTGTTTAGCACTTCTTGATTTATTCAAATACATTTAGCATTTGTTTACTTCGATTATATTAACTGTAATTTCATACTAAATAGGGGATATATTTTTTTATAGCAGTTATTTCAAAAAACCTTGCAGTGGGGTATGTTGTAACATTTTCGTGGGGCAAGTTGTAACAAATTACAACTTGCCCCGTATTGATTTATAATTTCTATGAATTCACGTGGGACTACTTAAATTTCTTCTTTTCATGTTTTGAATACTTTTTTGTTGAACTTAATTGATTTCATCCATTTCAGAATGAGACACTATAAAAAAAAACTGAAAGTGCTTCCCAAAGCCACGATGTGTACGAATTGGCTTCTGTTGAAGTCTTGTAAAATTAAACCAGTGTACGAAAAGCTGCAAAATACTTTAATTTAGGTTATGTGTCGCTATTTAGATATATGTAAAAAAAGGAGTAACAAATCTCTATAATACTTTAATCAAAAGGCTGATTGATTACTTAAGAAGTTAAGATATTGTTGTTATAAATGGCTGAATATTTCTCTACTAGATTAAGAATAAAACTAAGTGTCAAAACTTTTTAATGCTAAATACGCTAAATGAACCAAAAATCTGTTTACTTAAGTAGTTAAGACTATAAATGGCTGTTAATCTATAGTTCCTTTATAGTCTAAAAAAGAAATAACAAGTTTTTGTAAAATTTTGAATATTTTTTATTACATTAAGAATAAAACCTTAAAGTCGAAATCTGTTTTATCATGTCTACAGTTTCTAATGATAAATATGCTAAATAAACCTTTGAAAAATAGAAAACTAATTTTCAATTCCTACTGTTACAACTAACCCCAATCACGGGGTAAGTTGTAACACTCGTCACTTTTTTTTCTAAGCCATTTTTACAAGAACTTGTCACAGGTTTGATCAAAATTTTATTTGAAATCACTAGTTGAATAGTTGCTCATTCAAATAGAACTGCTGCATTTCCTAAATACCTAACAAGTAAGCTTCCATAAGGTCCTAACGAAAAATTGTTACAACTAGCCCCTCGCTCCCCTACCTACTTTACGTACCGACTACCGTTGGTGCCTGTACCATGCGAGCGGAGCCGCGGACGAAAGCTATTTGTTTATATTTAATCTATGAAACTAATATAAATGTAAGATATTAATTTATGTATCACTATGTTTAAATTTTGTTTAGGCTTTATGAGACAAAAGTTGTTTAAAATCCTACCAGCATAAAAAAATTGATTCACAAAATTATTTACGGTACAAAGGATTACTTTTTATGCATTCTACTTTAATAACAACTTCAAATATTAACAAATTTCACGTGAATTATAATATTTAAAATAATTAAATTAATATCCGCAATCAAAAATCACGAAGAACTGGTTACCCTACAACAACGCTCTTTTTCGCGACGCCGCACAGTGTCGGAAATTGGACAAAATTCGCTCAACTGCTGGTTTCGCAAGGTATCCCCCTAAAACCACTTGAAAAGGGTTCCCTGATACTCCTAAAAACAGGTGTCACTGCGATAATTTTGATATTTTCATTCCCGCATTTGTAGGCAACGATAGACCAATGACACCTTATTTCACCATTTTCTCGAATTTGTCATAATCGTGTAAAGTTGTATATATGTATATATAACTTCATATATACCCATATATATACCATTATACTATATATATATACCATTGTGTATATATATACATATATATATATATATATATTATTTATACGAATAAATGGATGGTTCTCTGTGAAATCGAGAACTAAAAAATTAATATAGCCATAAGTTTGAGAATATGTTCTATAGATATCCAAATAGTCTTATGAATTTTTTCAGACTTTTTTCATCGATACTCTTCGAGTTATAGGGGGTCAAAAGCAGGTGCTAAGCATTTTCTGCGTTTTTTGCCTATTTTGAATGATTGATAACTGCTCAGGGAAGCATTTTTCACTATAGACATAAGAATACTTTTTTTTGTAAAATTTTCTTACCTTTTCAATAAAAATATCCTTAAAGTCATATATATATATGTTTAGGCTACCTTATTTGCCATTTAAACCTTTAAATACGAAATTCTGCTGGTTCGATCCCGTGGATCTAGACCAAAAAATTCATGGAGATGCCTTTTTAAAGTAAAAAAATATCTATTAAGTTTTAGAGTGGGTCTGACCTTCTACTAGAAGTTATACATCAAACAAACATAATATATTATGATGATTAACTATAATTACACATCTCCAACTTCACCTCTATCGATATTCCTAACCATCCATTTATTCGTATAAATAATATATATATATATACAATGGTATATATATAGTATAATGGTATATATATGGGTATATATGAAGTTATATATACATATATACAACTTTACACGATTATGACAAATTCGAGAAAATAGTGAAATAAGGTGTCATTGGTCTATCGTTGCCTACAAATGCGGGAATGAAAATATCAAAATTATCGCAGTGACACCTGTTTTTAGGAGTATCAGGGAACCCTTTTCAAGTGGTTTTAGGGGGATACCTTGCGAAACCAGCAGTTGAGCGAATTTTGTCCAATTTCCGACACTGTGCGCCGCAACGCAAACTGCTGATTTTAGCGTTGCGTCAACGCAACGCCGTTATGTGTTTCGGCTCTAAGACTGATTTAAGAATAAAATAGATTTCTTTGAAAACAATAACTTGGTTGTCAAACCCTATTAATATAAATACAAAAGTTTGTTTGGATGTTTGTTACTCTTTCATGCACTACTGAACGGATTTAGATGAAACTTTATAGTAATATAGCTTATACATCATAATAATATAATTTATAAAAATTGCATTTGGTTTGTTATTGTAAAAAATCATATCACAGTGGTAGATCAGTATCTAACCACGCGGCCCGAAGCTAGTGATATATAAAATAACGATCGAATGCACAGGGACGCAGAGGCTAAGGCCGAGGAGATCGCGGCGGAGATCGAGAGCGCGCCGTCGTACAAGGCGCGGCTCGAGCTCGAGAACGGCGACGAGGAGGAGCGCTTCGCGGCCGTCGTGCGGCCCGCCGACAGCGGCAAGTACGTCATCCCCAACAAGAGGAAGAACATGCAGGTAAGGCCTCTACACGCCCTCCGGACGCTCCTCCCACCTCCCACTGCTGCCGGAACACTTATCCACTATCCTGCTGTATCAGCCTGTATACCACCCACTGCTGAGTGAAGGCCTCCATATAGAAGAAGGGTTGGGGCTTAATTTACTACCATGAGTAACGATCGTTATCAGATGTCTATGATAACAACTGGGACCGACGGCTTTACGTGGACCATTTGTCACATTATGACCCACAAGGGCATACGCCCAGACCGGAAACAAATATTTGTACTAATACAAATATCTGTTCCAAGCGGGAATCAGACCCAAGACCGCCGGCGCGCAGTTCCGCATTATGCATTCTGGTGCGACTATTACGTAACTTGCGCGATCGCGTGAAATCGCTGTGGTGTCGAATTTCAATACTAGCTGAGCCTCAATTGGTAGTAGTAGTATCTGCCACCGGTTGCCAGATAATTTCCCTACCGCGACGAACACTGTAAGATATCTATGACAACAACAGGGACCGACGGTTTTACGTGCTCTTCGAGGCAAGGTAGAGAGACCCTCAAGAAGATACACATAGATACGAAACCGAATGGGAATCGGACCCGAGACCATTGGCGTTAAGGCAACTTTCCGCGTCACTGTACCAGAATGTTTATCACAGTAATTAAATCTGTTTAAATATAAAATTATATAGTCCGACAAAAATTATATTCTCGTATTCCTTAATCACTTCTTTCTAACATTGAAATAGTTTGATACTTGAGAAATAATGTTATATTTATTGACAAAGAACCAAATTTATATAAAATAATATATTGACAAAAAAATTTAATGTACAAATGGTGTCTAGATGTAAGATTACGAGAACTTTCTGATTTAGATGTGTTAGAAAATACACTTGATAACTAATGGTCAATCTGAATAATTTGATTGAACCCCACAGTATACTCGTTATAACCACAGTATACTAAACTAGAACTTAGAAACTAAAGATGATTATATAATTTTTCTTAATATTTTAGACCGGTAAACTAGTGAAGCCGTCGAACAATAACGGAGGGACGTCGCCCAGCGCGGGGGGCAAGCCGCCCGCTTTCGCGCACGCACCGCCCAAGGAGAAGGAGCATCGCCCGCCACGCCACCATCTCACGCCTCCTTCCGACCGCCGACCGGACGACCAGCCGGTAATTCTGAACACTGAGTAAAAGGGACAGGAATAGACAGATCTACTTTTGTCTACTACGTAAAAGAATATTGAAACAAGTGGTTGTAGGGAAATATTTATGACAGCATTTCTTTATGACTGATAACTAGTTTAAAATGGCTTTGAAAACAATTTGGGATGGCTTTTAAATATCCCACATCTAGGCAAAGTTATTGAGACTAAGGTTTATTACAGCTTATTTTTTATATTGCTTCACTTCGGGTTGGCAGATATCCATGTCAAAGACGATTCATTCATCACGACGATTTTTTCATATCATCTGAGCGTTTTGTCTATCTAATGGACAATCTTGGCTCAATGTTTACATAAATGAAGTGAAACTAGATAATAGCGAAATACACTCCAAAGGTTTTTGTAACATTTTTGAGCCCGCAATAGGAATTTAATATAACCCGTTGGACAATTACGTAATTTACGCGATCGCGAGTAATCGCTGTGGTGTCGAATTTCAATACTAATTGAGGCTCAGTTATAGGTATAATAGTCCCACGTGTTAACGTCGTGTCGTGTTTCGTGGCAGGCGGCGAGCCCCGCGCCGGCCGGCGGCAAGAGCTACGCGGCGCAGGCGGGCGGCTACCACGCGCCGCCCGCCTTCCCGCACCACGCGCACGCGCACCCGCACCCGCACCACGCGTGAGTGCCACGGGACCACTCGACTCTACTCAATCCTCTAAACGTCCCACTGCTGGCCAAAATCTTCTTCTGCATCTAGAAGAAGGGTTGCGAGCTTAATCCACAACGCAGCTCTAGTGCGGGTTGTTGGATAATTTCTCTACCGTGGGTAACGATCGTTATCAGGTGAAATGATAACAACCGGGACTGACGGCTTAACGTGATCTCCGAGGCACGGTGGGGAGACTCACAAAGACATACACCCAGACCGAAAACAAATATTTGAATAAATACAAGTATCTGCCTGAACCGGAATCGAACACGCGACCATCGGCGTTGAGGCGACTACTTACACTACTTCACCAGAACGGTCGCCAACCTAACACATCTTGCTAATATTTTCATCATAAATGTACATCGCTGCAATCCTGGCTTTAGTCGATGAGGCTAGTGAACACAACAGGCATCTCATTACTTTAGAGTATCACGAAAATCACAAAAACTGAAATTTTACTACCAATCATGTTCATGTTTAGTTTTGGTCATTTAAATATTATCATGTTGTCGACACCCAGGGTTTCTTGGTTATAATCATATTGAAATGTGCACCTACAAGCCAGGATTGCAGCAATCCTGGCTTTAGTCGATGAGGCTAGTGAACACAACAGGCATCTCATTACTTTAGAGTATCACGAAAATCACAAAAACTGAAATTTTACTACCAATCATGTTCATGTTTAGTTTTGGTCATTTAAATATTATCATGTTGTCGACACCCAGGGTTTCTTGGTTATAATCATATTGAAATGTGCACCTACAGGGCAGCAAGCGGTAAGATGAACGGTGAGCCGCGGGCGGCACCTCTGCCTCGTCAGGGCTTCCCGCCACACCACCACCACGTGAGATATATTTTCATTTCTATATATAAACAGTAGAATGACATTTTTCATAAACAATATTTGCTATTATATATAATTTTTCATATTGATTATCTACATTCCGTACCCATTTGAACTATTGACCTGTACAGTGAAAACAAATAATCAAATTCATTCATTAAAAAATACGATTTGTGTTACTTACACTCATGTTATCTAAAGAAAATCATCTATAAATAATAAATAATTATCAGAACGCGATGTGTCTGTGTAATGGTGGCGGTACGCACCGCGGCACATGACCGCGACAGGCGACCGCGACCAGGGGAGACGTAGACAATAAATCGCGACAAATTATATCATTGGTCGTCTCGGTTCTGTTGTCTCTGTCTCTCCTGTCTCGGATGCGAACCGCCACCATTAGTCAGTAAGAGAGTGTCGCGCCCGCCCGCAGAACCCACCGCCGGGCGCAGAACACGCGCGGCCGCCACGGCACCACGCACCGCCGCACGCGCCGCCTCACGCCCCGCCCCATGCACCGCCCCACGCCCCGCCCCACGCGCCACCGCACGCCCCGCCCCACGCGCCGCCCGAACCGCGCCGCCAGGACGAAGTGCAGGTGAGGCTGCTTGTCTTGTTCCGTCAGAAAGGGGACGTTCAAGTACTTCGTAATGCAATTTTTGAAGATTTTTAAACCTCTCTGCCCCCCATGTAACGCAACGTTACTTTTTCCGTACCCCCCTAAGCGTTACGTAACACCCAAGTTACCATTTTTTACCTAAAAGACAATTTATATTGCGAAAGGTACCGGAAAGTCGCTAAAATGCCTCTGTTATTGTTTTAATCGCATTTGCGGTAATAATAAACAAAACAAAAGATTTTTAACTTGTAATACATGGAAAACAAAATAAAATTGATGTACAATCAGTCGAGGGACTCGACGTAAAACATAAACTAAAAGGGTTGCCAACTTGGGAAACTTTAATTTCCTCGATTATTTTAATAAAATTAAAAAAAAAACAATGTTACGTAAGGCGTTGTATGAACTCCCCTGTCGTCCTTGTAACGCATCGTAACGTTTTACAAGACCTCCCCCCCTCCCCCAAATTGTGTTAAGTACTACTTGAACGCCCCCAAATCAACTAAATAAAAGAATAAAAACACATAATCCACTTTTGTGATACTTAACAATTTTCAGTTACAATAAATAATCCTTACATGAAATTGTGTATTAAAAACTTTTTGTTGTATATAAAAATACAACTCACTTTTGATCGATATTTAAATAGCGAACACATATTTTTAAGAGAATTTTCCCATATCTCCAATGGTTTTGAACTTTTTCATACTGTCCTTGTTAAAAAAGTACTCTGTAATATGAAGTGATATATCCTGTCACTTTTACAATTGAAACAAATTAATTCTATGGTATATCTCTTTCATTAGAGTTGAAACATCTTGAAGAAATAGACATACTCATTTATTCTTATTTACAGGAATTACGCAAGTTCGGCCAGGAGTTCAAACTAGTGACCTCCCCCGCACCCTCGACGCCTGCACCGCCCCCCGCGACCACTCCCGTCGCCGCCCCTCCACCCGTATGTGTTACTACTTATTTTATCTGTATTTTTTAAATTTAATATTCGAAAATTAAAAAGTTTTGTAATATAAAAATTTATAGCCATTGAATGTATAAGGGCTGTTTTACGCCGGAGTAACACTGTGCGACATTGCAACATGCCCCGAGGCCGCATGCTACAAAATTAAAAATGTCGATTGTGACAAGAGTTGTGCGGCATGGCAACACCTCGCGTCATGTGGCAGACTGTCGCAGCTTGTATCCAAATAAAATGGATTCCATGCGACATTTTTGATGTTCAAAGTCCTTATTTGACATTCTGATAAGATCTTTAAATAAGGCACCATCATCTGATTTTATTTTTGATAGTAGTAGTATAAGAGAGTAGTAGTAGTGGGCCGCTCTGAAATAATGTTCTTTTTCACTAGTGTTTCTTCTTCCGTTGCCTAGCTGCATGGCTTAGTATTAAATAAGTTGCTACTAAAGTTACTTGATCATCCATATTCTATTCTATGGTGTCTAATACACTCTATCAATGAAGTAGGTCGACCAAAAACACTCAAATAAAATTTACAGCACGATGCTTCCAAAATTATCTAGGCGCAATGTTGCTTCGGCGTAAAATAGGCTGCCGCATCCCACAAATGTTGGATATATGATTGGAATGTTGGATATGTAGCCTGCGGCAATTTAGTACATTATTGCTCCGGCATAAAACAGGCTTTAGGTGCGAATAATATACCATTGTTTCGGTCCGCAGCCGCCGCAGTCGTCGGGCACGTCGAGCCCGCCGGAGGTGTCGGCAAACGCGGGCGCGCCCTCGTCGCCGCCCAAGCGCGAGCGCGCGCACAAGTCGCCGCACGAGGCCGCGCCCGCGCCCGCCCCGCCGCCCGCCCCCGCGCCCGCGCCCGCCGCCGCGCCGCCGCCCGCCCCCGCGCACCACAAGGTGAGTACCACCCGTGCGCAGAAGCTTTGCCGATAGCCTCATGACGTCACGAAGCGATGATCAGCAGGGTTGACAAAAGAGATCACATAAAGGTAATAATTGTATATATTTTACATAAAACTAAATTGTCTCTGTCGAGTACAAGCCTAACAGCGATACAGAACACTATAGCTCCGTGAATAAAAAATCCAAAAAATTGGTTATTAACAATCTTATACATTTAATTAAAAAAGGCACGGTCAAATATAAGCCCGTGGATATTTTTGTTACTTATAAAAAAAAATTGTCTCTGTCTAATTATAAATTTTATTATAATGTCTATATTATAAATAATAAATAAAACACGCTGTTGTTATTACGTAGATTATATATTATTATGTATTGATATTTAGTGAATGAATGAAACGAAGACGTAAAATAATAGTTTAATGGTTCCAAACAACGAAAACAAATAACTAACAAAAAAAAAAACAAGGGATGTGCGGCGTATCGTGGGCTGACCGTAGACGCAACACAGTACGCCACAACTACTGTGTACTACGACTAACACAACGATGTTCATCTGGGGCAGTTTCGGGGTCCGTGACGTAGCGGAAAGTTTCAAGATTGCCTGAGGTAATATGGCTCTGTTGTGCTTCGGTCTGAGGATTATATCGGAAGGAAGTGCCTTGACATATCTGTCCCTGGAACTAAACCTCCCGGGCGCCCAAGGAAACAAGACGTGGGAGCCAGTGGACTAGCAATGGATGATACTAAAGATCATGCAAAGTGGAGGAGACTTAGTCAGAAGGCCTGAATACCTTGGCAACAGCTGGGATTAATAATGAAATACAGCAGAAAATGAAGATACAAAGACGCCAATCAAAATTAGTATACAGGGATCTATATTAAATAAAACGTACTCAACTTCGATATGTACGGTTTACGTTCACACTTCACAGCCTAAATTATAGGCACAACACATACTACGCATTAAAAATTAGCACTCGATAAGTTAGTTGCGCTATTTAATGTCCAAAATAAAACTGTCTGCTCTACTAAAGTTAATAATTGAAATGACTGCTTACTGACAAATGTATATTAAATTTTCCTGTTTTCAGTCGCAATTGAGCAAGTGTGTATTTTTAAATTGATTTTGAACCCATAACTTTATTATAAAGGAACACATATTTTGTGGTCCTATTTTCATTAGTAAATAGATAAATATTGGCTGATACTAAATTTTAAGTCATACATAGTATAATAAATAATAAACGAGGAATTCTGAGGGGTCAATAGAGAATCATATGGCAATTCCTTGCGCTCAAGTATTCAACGATGTAAGCTCGGATTTGAAGCCGTATCCAATAAGTGTTCACGTGTCTGCAGCCGGCCGCGCCGCCCTCTGCACCCGCGCCGCCCGCGCCCTCCGCGCCGCCCGCCCCCGCTGGTCCGCCCGCCTCCGCCCCCGCCCCGGGCAAGGAGGAGCCTGGCGAGGCGCGCTCGGAGGCGGCGTCGCCGGCCGCCGCCACGCTCAAGAAGTCCACGCTCAACCCCAACGCCAAGGAGTTCAACCCCAGCGCGAAGCCATTCACTCCTCGCAGTCCCACCACGCCCGGCCACAGCAGGTACCTCGTTACGTACGCTTTCTACTGTGTCCGTATCGCATCACTATATGTGGGGGGGGGGGAGGGGGACAGATAACCGGCCTCCTAGTTTCTGTTATCTAAAAATCTCTGTGACTCTGTAATCATACTAATATTATAAATGCAAATGTAAGTTTGTTACGCTTTCACGTGAAAACTACTTAATCGATCATCATAAAACTCTACACATATTCTTGGAGGTATTAGAAGTAACATAGGATACTTTTTTTTTTGGTCGCGATAACCGACATCAACGCGGGCGAAGCCGTGGGCAGCTAGTCTGTTTTAAATTGAAAAATAAGGGAAAAGTTCAATTTTTTTAATTAGATAAATAAAAATGTAGGTTACATACATCTTTAATTTTATATTCAAAGAATAAGAAATACAGAAACCAAGTTACTCGTTAAAAATAAATTATCACAAAAAAATATTATTTAATCGAATAATTTTCCTTCCAGGCCACACACACCCGGCACGCCTGTGGGTATGGGCGGTGTGGGCATGGGCGTGGGCGCCGGGCTTGGCGGTGTGGGCGTAGTTGGCGCTGGCGTCAGTTACGTACCCGCACCGCCACCACCGACACACATGGTGAGTACTCTACTCGACACCATAATATGAAATATAATAAACTGAAATATTTAAATGTGTCTTTTACAGAAAAAGTATTGTTACTATTAATGATAATTTTATTTATTAAATATTAATCTATCGATCGGTAGTATGATATAATTAGCCATTGTCAACAAATTGTATTACAAAAATATAATTTTGATGTAAGAAAGTGAGAATCACTTTAGTGTATCTTCACTTATATATATTATCTCACTTCTACATAAATATATACTAATGCTATACAAAAGGAAATATTTGTTTGTCTGTTTACACGGGTCAATGAACCGAAACTATGGATATTAATAATAGTAACGTCAATAAAGACTTGCGCCATTAAGTAAGCGAGGCTGTAACCCACCCGTGCGGCGCAGGTGGCGGCGGTGCCGGCGTACGCGATGGTGGCGCAGCAGCCGCCCGCCTACCTGCCGCACCCGCACCACGTGAGTCTCTCTCCCACTTCTCTTCTCTACTCATATCTCAGCTGCTTCTTTTATCTTTTTTAACTGGCCCGTTGGCGCAGTTGGCGGTAACCCTGTTTTCTGCTCCTGGGTTGTGGGTTCGATTCCCGCCCCGAGTCTGGGTGTAATATATGTTTATTTATATGTACATTTAATAAAAATCTATGTGTTTTATTTTTATTCTGAATGTACAGGAAACTTTAATAGAACCGATGCTCCGTATTTGGTACATTGCATTCGTAGCAAAAAATAGAAAACTATTTTATTATTTCTTCAATATATTATATAAAAATATATTGATGAAATTATCGCCTGATTTGATTGTCAGTCAATGAAGTATGTCGATATAATTAAATATATAAAGTACCTAAACTTTAATAATTTAAGTTTAAAAAATTATCATTATCTAATTTTTATTTTTTTTTTCTTCAAATTTACAATTCGAAGTTACAACTTTTAATACAAATAATTGTATTTTTATTATTATTTGTGTATATTTTATTTTCGCTATAGAAAGATTAAGAATAAAAAGTTGTTACCATGAAAGGAATGGAAGGGATGTCATTTGGTGTAATAAAATGTAAGAAAGGGGAATGGTGCACTCTAAAGACAATTATCACAGTTTTAATTTTATTTTTCCTCAAAAAAAGTTAAGTTATGTTGAGTTTTAATGAAAAATATAACCAATCGAAAGTAATTCAAAAAAGTAATATAATTATAGCGTAACATATTTTATGACAGGCCTCTATCTGTTATATTTATGTATATATCATATAAAAGCTGTAATAATATTATATATATTTTAAGGATAACTAAAACTAAGATTAAATAAGTTTAGAGGGGAAAATTATCACAGAGTATGAAAGAAAATTTTTAATGAAATTCGTAACCGATGTGACACGCAACAGATGGAGGTAGCGTGCGAGTGTCGGCAGTACGCGCCCTTCCTGGTGCTCGACAAGCGCGAGCGGGACGCGGTGAGGGGGGGCAGTGGTGGGGGGACGGGAACGGTCTTGATGGGATTCTCTATTCGTAAATTCAAGAAAATTATCATAGTAGTTCTTGAAAAGAAATTTTCTAAACAATACAATAAGTTGTATTGTAAAGATTATTTTGATTATATTTCAAAATTGAACTAAAGTGAATAATAAAAGAAATACCTACCTAAATCACATATACAGAGAATAAAATTGTCTGTCAGTTCTACCTCGCCTATTTATTTATTTATTTATTTAACTCTTTATTATACGTTCAGAAAATTACAAAAAAGATACAAGTCCTTGAAATGAATGTATAAAGGGTTCGCTTATCCCTATAAGAGATTCCAGCACACCCGAAAAGGTATCGGTAGGTATATAAAAAATCATCTTAGACATAAATCAGATAAGGTAGACGTACAATTAAACACACAAAAAAAAAAAAAAAGACAAGTAAACTAAATGAAAATAGAACTACATTATCAAACAAAATTATGGGCGAAGAAAATATAGAACATACTATACTTATTCATATCCAATATGTATACACTAGACATAATAAATAACTTAAGCCTAGTTAACTTTTTTACTATTAAAATTTATTAAATCGAGGTCAAATAATTATATGCTACGGATATCAATTTTAATTATATAAACATTAATAAATCACACATTGGTAAGACATCAGATTATATATTAATAACAAAAGTAGGGTAATAGAGAATTCATCAAACCGTCTCCATTGGGCCCGGTGTTTTAGTGTCTCTGTGTGTTACTGTCGAATAATACATACCTCTGCGATTGGGTGCGCTTGTCCATAACAGCCTGTCGAGCTCAATAGAATTTTATATGTATTTTTTCTAATTAAATAGATTATATCGTCCGATATATAGACAAGAATTTATTATAATTTTTGTTCTGTTTTTTTTTTATGATTTTTAATAAGACAAGACTCGTCGAATACCCAAAAACTTTTCCATTAAAAAGTTTTTGTTTTTTGTTACTAATAGTTTGCAGTTTTTAAGCTAAATCGTTTTGTATTAAGTTTAGTATTTTAACCATGTTAACAAGCTAAGTGTGTTTTTGCTAAAACAATTCCATATCACTATAAAACCAAAACCCAACAAATAAAAAAAACACTACATATACTATAAAGACAATTATAAAGAATAAACTGTTAGCATTATTAAAGGTAATGGAAGATTTCAATTGATTTTCTTTATTATCTCTTCTGACATTAGATTACGATAACCCTGTGAGAGAACTTAGTCGTCCATACTGGATATTATGATATAACATAGTATATTACTTAATTTATACAAAACTACGCTAACACATGTTGAATCGCTTTATTTATATATAATAATATGTATGAAAATGTTAACTTTTATTTCAAAAAAAAAAAAAAAATATATATATATATATATCCTATTCATTCACGAATTCGCTTCGCTAAAACATTTGTTCATTTCCTCTGGCGTCAATTTTACAAGCTCCTGTGATATCAGCCAAAGTTTTACCGCGGATTCTTTATCATCAGCTTTGTAAGACGCTTTAGATCGTCGACATTCTTCAAAGTACTCCCCTGTGACTTGGTCACAATCGTACGAAACCGCCAAATAAACTGATGTCTGAGCGCCTTCTTTAGGCGTCTTGAAGAACGCGTAAAGTAGCAGACTCCTGAGTTTCTCCAGAACATTCGAACTCCTGTACAGTGACGTGTTGACCAGTCCAGGGTTCAAACTATTGACCGATATTCCTGTATCCTCAAGTCTCCTTGCCAATTCCTTGCTGAAGAATATATTACATAGTTTAGTATTGGCGTACGATTGAATGTAGCCGTGTTTTTTACTGTTCAGATCCTTAATTGTGCCGAACTTGTGCCATGATGAGGATACCACTACCACGCGGCTCGGTGCGGCTTTTCTCAACAATGGAATCATGAGCACGGTTAAAAGAAATGGTCCCAAATAATTAATTTGCAGATCTTTCAATAAGCCATCCTCAGTTCTCTCTCTTGTCGTGCAAATAGCTCCAGCGTTATTGATAAGCACGTCCACTTTCACTTCAGTCGCTTTCAATTCCTCTACAAATTTTCTCACTGACGCTAACAACGTCAAATCCAAATGTATGAAACGGATTTTTTGATTCTTAGTGATTTTGACCATTCTTCTGACTGCCTTCTCGCCTTTCTCATGGTTTCTGCAGGCGATGATCAACTTTGCGCCTCTTCTGGCTAATTCTAAAGCCGTCTCGAAACCTATCCCGCCACTGGCACCCGTCACTACAACGACTTTCCCGCTCATAACGTTGTCATCGTAACATCGTCCCGTCGAGAGTTTATTGAAGATTTTAATCGCAAACAATATAAATATTATCCATAATAACCACATGTCTGTGTTATCCGTATATCATATTAAATACAGGTTTATCTTGGTTATCTAAAACAAAAAATATGTTATTAATGTTATATATTATATTCTGGAATAGTGGTGCATTAACGCCCATAGTCGCATATTCGATTCTGATCCTGCTCGGAACAGATGTTTGTTCTCCCCACCAAGACTCGGAGAGCACGTGTCGGTTGCGGTTGTTTTCTTTACTTCACTTGATAAAGATAGTTACTCTCGGTAGGTATACTCCGCTACCCGCACTAGACCAACTTATCGAATGTACCATCAAACCTTCTAACATATGGACCAGAGGCCCAGAAGTGGGATATAAACATGCTGATTCGGCTCAATTCAGAGATCCAAAATATTAAATAGACTAATTTTTGTCCATAAATTCACACAGGGTCTGATATTACGCGGATGTAATCGTAGAGCATGGCTAGTATTATAATTAATATATATATACAAAAAAAAACTCATTAAAAACCGATTAAACAAAATTCCCCTCACTAAAATTCGTAAAAAATTCCGCACTAGTTACGATTTAAGAAAAAAAAAAAACAAAATCTAATATTCACCGACGTACCAACTTGACCGTGTTTTAAACTCGACTGTCGTAATCTTAACGCAATCCCAGCGATCGTTATTGCGCTTCGGATTTTAATCGATTTATTGACCTTGTTATATTTTGTAATATATATATACCCTAATTATGTGTAAATTTATATTATAGTTTGCGCTTAAAATTACTTTCATAATTATATATATTTCATTTTGCACTAAAATACATAACGATATCTGTTTTATTTTTTGTTATAGTGATAAATGTATACTTTATTATATTTAATAATAATATTAATTATAAAATAGTTCTGTAGCCTTGCAATATCTCTTGTCATGGGACGCTTACATAATTGAGAAAAATAACAGAACGAACATAAACTTTATAATATATATATTTAAAGAATATGCATTGCAAGCACTACCACACAATTCATTTAAAAGCATTAATAATATACCTAAAATTTCAGTGTAGAATATAAATATGAAAATTCACTTTTAAACATACAGACATATTACATTACATATATATTTTACTTATCAAGGTTATCAATAATTTTATAATCATGTATACGAACTAACATCATTCGGTTCGATTCGTGTATATTCACCGACGAGTTTTGATAAGCGAGTGCTTAGTTATATAGACGATCAGCCTGGTTTCACCCGCGTTTATCATTACTGCTCCACTTATATACGACATAGCGTGATGCGTGTATTGTATATCATTCTTCATTAAACACGCTCTAAAACAAAACCAAACAAAAAAAAACACAAGTCTGTCAAAGAAATTATATATATCTTCTACCCAAGTTTTCGCACATTTATGTCGATAAAAATTAAATTAATTAAATTAATACACTACTACCCGTTCGCGCTAAGTTTGCCGTTGGCGATGTGACGTCACTCGACGGGTAGCGTCACCAAAAAATAAGATACTATATTTAAAAAAAATATATATTTATTATTATTTAAAAAAAATGTGTATGTGGGTAAAATTAGACACATTACCTTACATAATAAAATTTTCTTAAAACAAAACTTATAAACATTTCATCAAAACAACTTTCACTATATACATTTTCGTAAATATTTTAAAAACTATAAGTCCTACTGACTTGAACCTTTTTGTAAATCTCGTTATGAGTCAAGACCTTTCTTTTAACGCTACTTTCAAAATGATATATCTGTAAACAAAAATTCACTTTTTCAACTTACGTAATTATTTACAATAAAAATCCTTATTATTTAACACAAAAATATTTTACAAATAAACCTTATAAAATTATTCTGACATGTCGATACATGTCAGAAGCCGATGGCTTAACTTGGGGTTACGTCGACACAAAGAATTTTTATGAATAATAACCACGCATGCGATGTCGTTGTCAACGATACTGAGAGAGGCGCGGTAGGCGGCTGGGGGAAGGGACGCGCATTCCACGGACCGGCAAACTTAGCGCGAACGAATTATATAATATTATATGATAATAATATAGTAAGGGGGCATCCAGTAATTTACTAAGAGGTGATCGAAATACAATACCTAATCGAATTGATTACTTCTCAAACTAGAACAATTAGATTATTTTGAGTTACCTGAGAATTCCACTTCTAGGCCTTATTAATTAAACATTTACGAATATTACATTTATGTTCAAATTACATACTATTGTAGTAAATACAGAGTGGCTGAGACTAAATGTTACTAACTTCACTCTGCTGTCATTTGTGTAGTTGTCATTTTTCGCGCGTCAATTTTTTGACAGATTGAAGTTTGGTTAGTTGTTTATATATGGTCAATAAATAATTGTTCTAAATTAATATCTTGATAAAATTGCACTGTATTTGGGTGGAAATTCACAAACAGCAATAGTTCGTCAGCTCCAGCATTTGAATGTGAATAAAATGTTTGTGTATCGAACCATAACTCGATACAACGAAACTGGTAGCATCGCTAAATGCAACAGAGGCGGTCCTAAAAAGACAGCAACATCAAAAGAAATGATACGAAAGGTGAAGAAACGAATCCAACTAAATCCTCGTCAAAGTCCCAATCAATTAGCCGCACGTCTACATGTTTTACGATACAGCATTCAAACCATATTGAAAAATGAACTACACTTGAAGCCTTACAAGATACAAAAAGTTCAAGATCTTACGGAGGCACAAAAAAAAGTTAGGCTTGAAAGAACACGAGCATTGAAGGCCTTGGCCGAACGTGATGAGATTCCAAAAATTGTCTTTTCTGATGAGAAAATTTTCACCATTCAACAGTATGTGAATAAACAAAATGATCGTGTTTGGTTAGAGCACAAGTCCAACGATAATTTGGACAAGAGTTGCCATGCGCAAGCACTCACCAGCTTATGTTATGGTTTGGGCTGCAGTTACTGCAGATGGACGCACTCCTCTGGTTTTCATCGAACATGGAGTCAAGGTAAACCAAGAGATATACCGCCAAAAGATCCTAAACGATGCTTTGCTACCTTGGGCACGTAAGCACTTTGGTACGAACCGTTGGACATTCCAACAGGACTCGGCACCGTCACACAAAGTTCGAGCGACACAGCAATTTTTACAAAATTGCGTTCCGCGGCTGATTTCATCGAAAGAATGGCCACCATATTCACCAGACTTGAATCCCATGGATTTCTCCATATGGTCCATTTTGGAGAGTAAGGTGTCCACTAAAAAATACGAAAGTGTTGATGCATTGAAGTCAGCTTTTGTTCGAGAATGGAATAAAATTCCGCAAGCCCACGTACGGTCAGCATGCAATGCTTTCTATGGAAGACTGAATCAAATAATCAGAGCCAAAGGAGGTTATATCGAGCAGTAACATGTTTTTCATAAAATGTAATATGTTTTCAACATATTCCACGAAATTTCAATAAAAAATAATCAAAATTAAAAAAAATTACAGCATTTTCATTTGGTAACACTTGGTCTCAGCCATCCTGTATAAGAATTATGTTTATTTAATTCAATATAAACAAAACTCACAGTTCGATTTTATGCATTACTAATACAACCTTTAGCCAGCTAACTGAGCGTGATTTTTTCTTTTATTAATAATCCATATTATGTAGACACCCTAAGCAAGGAATAAGATTACCTATTTCTATAATTTTGTGGAACCCAAATAATCAACCCCGTAAAATTGTAACTTACTATTAATCCAAAAGAAATTTAAGGTCATATATGAAAAAAAAAATGTATCAATGTTTTGTCATAAAATATGAACTAAAATTTTTAGAATCTAGAATCGAATAGAATTAGTTTATGAATCTATATTTATGCTTATTTATACATCTAATAATGAGTAGTCTTGTAATATATTTTTTTTTTTTGATAATGTTTCTTTGTGTGTAATCTGTAAATAAGTATTTTCATTCCTTGCTTCTTGGATTGTTAGTGTGTGTGTGTGTGTGTGTGTGTGCATGTCACTGATAGAAATGTATATGCACAGTTATATGGCGCGGCGATGGGCGGCGGCGCTGGCGTGGGCGGCGCCGGACAGCACGCTCCCTTACCGGCACAGTCACAGAGAAACTTCAGAAAAGGTATTTTTATTTATCTAAAAAAAGTTAAAATTGTAAAAGTATTTTTACATATATATTTTAGCAGAAATAATATAAATTATATTAAAATATATCTTTAAACTATTTAATACATTAATATTTTTTAATGTACAATACACTTACACAAGTCGGCTGCCCAAATTCAAAACCTAGTAACAGGTGATTTGAAAAAAAACCGGTTTTTGCTATTTTTCAACTTACTAAACCGTATCAAAATGATATGGACCTTAAAACACCCACTTTTATACGTAATTTCAAAAATTTAATTTAGCAAGTCTAAGCAATTTGGCATAATTACGAAAATTTTCTTAAAGTACAAATTCTAAACTTAGCATGTCAGAATACAAATTTAAAACCCTAGCAGCTCAAGCGACTTACTAAGTTTTGAATTTGAAATACCAACTTGCTATGTTTTGAATTTGGCGCCAATTGTAAAATCAATCAAATTTCGTTTAGTAAGTCCAGTGTCACCGGCGCATGAGTGTTTCGGTCCGTATTTAAAAATAATAAAAATAATAAAATGTAACGATCTGTGATTATGTCGTTTCTGATAGTAACCTTGGATTTGATACTGCTT
The DNA here is from genome assembly GCA_036937285.1 of Euphydryas editha. Taxonomy (NCBI): domain Eukaryota; kingdom Metazoa; phylum Arthropoda; class Insecta; order Lepidoptera; family Nymphalidae; genus Euphydryas; species Euphydryas editha. The sequence goes on along the minus strand of JAUPFZ010000019.1, from coordinate 2,745,088 downwards.
GCTTGAATGATGACTCCGTAGCTGATCACGATTATATACCTTTAGTGCAAAAACCTGTACAACAGTTGTTTGATGATAATTTCGAAAATTGTTTTCAAGATCTCGATCTCTTAGAACCCACGTGGAACCCTACCCAAATGGCAAACATTGAAAATCTACCCCAACCACCTCCAATAAAATCCCCTGTACCAGAAATGCGTATTTTCATTGCAACTTACCCAAAAACAATTATTTTCATCGATTCGGAACGAGCAGATGGCTACCGTCCACCAGCTCGGTTCACTGCAATGTATCCAGGGCCTATATTTGATACGGGTACATTAACCGAAATTTCAGATAATCCTAAAGAAGCAGCTAAGGTTATAAAAAATAAAACAATATATCCCATGATACCTAAAACGTGCGACGGTAAATGTAGACGCCGTTGCAATAACTTCACAGAAAAACAGCGAGAGGATATTTGGGATGGTTACTGGAATCTTAACTATACTCAGCGCCGCCAGTTTTTGAACAAATGTGTAAAGATTTTACCAGTCAAAGAGAAATCTGCATCTGATCCTAACTCAGACAAAAAACACGTAAAAAACGAGTCAAGGTATTACTACTTTTGTCTCGGGAATGAGGAGATAATTGTTTGTAAATCATTTTTCCTGAACACTTTGGGTCATCATTGTGATGGTGTTATTACCGAGCTAAGTAGAGCTTTAAAACGCAAACCTTTTTACAAATTAGTTTAACAGAATCGAGGTGGTAAGAATCCTAGACTATCAAGAACTGCAATCGAAGATGATATCATGAGCTATAACCCGGCGTTGAGCCACTACAGGAGAAACAACGTACCGTTGGCACGGTACTTGCCACGAACGCTTACGCTGCAATTTATGCATATTGACTTCATATCGAAGAATACTTATGTCAAATGTTCCATTGAAACCTACAGAAATACTATGAAATCAATGAAAGTTTCCTTAAAATATCCAAAAGAGAACAATGTGTTGATTGCGGAATATTCGAGGAAAAGATTAAAAACGGAAGTGAAACCAACGAAAACAAATAATAACGAGTAGTTTCAAGAATAACTTTAGCTTAGGTTTTTTTTTTTAAGTTTTGGTTGACCGTTGAGAGTTTGAGACATGTTTTAATTTAAGAGCCCTTTGCAGAACGTTAATAAATATCTTTTTATAAGTCAACAGGATTTTTAATCAAAATCATTCTGTACGTTTACCATCCTTACCATTTGCGAAACTCAAATTGATAACCTAGTAAGCAGACTTACTGAGTTTTGATATTGTTTTTACAGTAATATTTGAGAAAATTCACAAATAAAAATAAAGTATAAGCGATTCAAAATGTAATATACACCAAAACGATTAGGAGTATTACAAATTAGAATGCCAACAATATAGCACAACTTTTCGCCAAACATTCAAATCGCTATCTCCTCTGGTTTCGTCGGGCGAACGAATTAAAGTAGCCGACCCGTTTTTTGGCTCTCTTGAACATTTTTGTTGGAAGGACTTACTATGTTTTGATTTTAGGCAGCCGAAGTGTTTATAAAAGGCGGGCCTAACGCTGTCGTATTTTCTACCACCTAACCTTTTTTATGTGCAAGAAAGTAAAAAGAGTATAGGTGCAGGTATATATATATATATTTTATTTAAAATTAAGAAAAAACATTGGTTGTCTGTAAAGTCGGTTTACGGACGATAATTTTACATGATAACGTCATGAGAAAACATTGAAAAAAATTGCATATTATTATGAATTGAATTGAATTATTATCACTGAGTTATCATTATTTTATGTAATACAAAGAATGAGTTAATGCAATAATTGTTCCTAGCTCTCGCTTGCGACACGTGACACTTCTACGTGCGTGCAGCCGGCATTCATCGATTTATAAGACGTTATCACGTCAAAAAATGATTCAATTTTCTTCCGAGTTATGAACAAGAATCTTATAATAATATAAAATATATTAGAATTTACTTATTTTAATCACGAAACTTTTAATTTATTTATCCATTGTCAATGTAAATGAGTGTTAGTAGCTTATTATAATTGGTGGCTGAGAGACAGACCGCCCGCTACACGTCCCACACAATATCTATGGGAAGGGACTGGCTGAAAACCAGCGCTTACCAGGACCTCGGTCCCGAGTAAGCAAATGGCTGAGCCAGCTTCCGTTGTCTCAGATAGTTTTTTTTGTTTTTGTTTTGTATTTATTAATATTTATTATGTTTTAATATTTTAAATGTAAATAACTTTGCAATAAAATGGTTATAAAGAAGTAAGTAAGATGTGGTGACGTCTGTCGGCCGGCGCAGGTTCGGGCGTGCAGGTGGCGGCGGCGACGGGGCAGCCGCTGCTGGCGCCGGCGCCCATGCAGCCCTTCGTGTCCTACCCGCACCCGCACCCCGCGCACCCGGCGCACCCCGCGCAGCCCGCGCTGCAGTACCAGCACATGGTGAGCCTCCGCCCATCACCACCAACTTGAACTTAAAACTAAATCTAACTTCTGTATCTGCATCAGCCTGTAAACCACCCATTGCTGAGAGAAGGCCTCTTCTCCATAAAGGAGAAGGGTTGGAGCTTAATCCACCACGCTGCTCCACTGCGGTAACGATCGTTATCAGGTGTCTATGATATCAACCGGTATCGACGGCTTTACGTGCTCTCCGAGACACGGTGGAGAGACCCACAAGGACATACACCCAGACCGGAAACAAGTATTTGTACAAATACAAATATCTATCCCGAGTGGAAATCGAACCCGCGACCACCGGCGAACTAATCTAATAAATTATTCTTTTTAAATATATATTTTTAAACAAAGAAATCATAGCCGCCAATAATATTTTGCATACAAAAAATGTTACATATTGCTCAACAAAAAAAAAGTTACATGCTAATCAATCAATCTAAAAAAATCATAACGTGGAAGTGATGCGCGTCCCTGGTGGTTTTTAATATAAAATAGTTCAGGTATCTTGAAGACTTTCACAATTGAATTTCAAATGAATGAATCACATAATCGCTTATCGGGGTGGTATAACTATCGATACCATAAAAGATCATGTTATAAATAGAATTTTAATAATGTTCCAGGTGCGCATGTACCATCACGGCGGCGGCGGAGTGGGCGTCGGCGGAGGCGTGAGCGTGGGCGGCGTGGGCATGGGCGTGGGCGAGTACGCGCCGCCCGCCCAGTCGCCCGTGGCGCCCTCGCCGCTCTACCCGCCGCCCTCGCCCGCGCACACGCCGCACCCGCACCCGCACCCCCACCCGCACCCGCACCCGCACCACCACTACCAGCAGCCGCCCTTCCAGGTACGTATGCGTATCTATTATTGGACAAATAATACTTTGGAAAATCAAAAAGTGCACGCCTCAAAATCTCATTTTTCGCAATAAAATTGTTAAAAACAATAAAATCACATCGAATTAGACCGCGAAATTAAATGGGTTCAATTCCTAACTATACTGAAGCATAAGAAAAATAGTGTTATTTCTAAATATGTGTGTATACATTATTTTACAAGTACAATATATGATAAATAGAGACATTTTAAGTTCTAAAACTCACTCGTTTTGCGTGAAGTGACAGTAGTACTCACCTCAACGCTTCGCGTATGAGGCGCAAAATAGTTGTCGTATAATACTGACTTATCCTATTGTCCATGCTCTTTCAGTGTATAACTTATGAACAAATTTACTACTATGATATAGACCAAATCTACGTGACATCTTTACTATTGATAGATTGATTGACTGACCCGTTGGCACAGTTTGCAGTGGCCCTGTTTTCTGGAGGGTTGTGGGTTCGATTCCCGCCCCGATTCTAGGTGTAATATATGTTTATTTATATATGTATATTTATTTTTAAAAAAATGTATATCAGTCGGCTGTTACCTAAAAAACAGGCATTAAGTTGCCTACCTTAGGAACAGATGACCTTGTGTGTGTGTTAAACATATTTATTAAAAAACATATTATTAAAAATTGATAGTTATTGTGCTACGATGTAGATGAAGCGTGGGACTAAAGGATATTGTGGATAAGCAAAGTAATCTACCTGATCTGTCTACTATGTATGTATATACGAAAATGTCATTGATACTAAAGTGAGTATTTAATGCGAAGGTGGTGCCGCAGGTACTGTGTCCGCTGATGGGGCCGGGCGGCGCACACCACCACCACCACCACTCTCACGTGGCCTACCTCAACCACGCGCCACCCACTGCAAGCCCGCCGCACCACCCGCACCCTGTGCAGGTAAACTACCACACCATCACAGACACTAGCGTGTAACACTATGCCTTAGACGAGAAATTTCCATTTTTTCCCTACCATTATCCTTTCCCTTCTACAGGGATGAGGGGCAATTTAACTAATTTCTCGTTTCTGTTTCCTCTGAAGCTGCTCGTTAAACTAATGTCAGTAAACTTAATCTCATGTGCAGTAAGTACTAACCGGGTCTCCCTCACGTTCCAGCAAGTCCTGCTCCCGCCGTCGCACCAGTCGTCGGGCGGATCCAGCACGCCGGGCGTGCACTCCTCGCACCCCTAACCGCGCCGCTAGCGCCCGCCCACCGCGCTGCATTTAGACTACCGCCACCACCACCAGCACCGCCCCCACCAGCACCACCACCAGCCGCACCACCGGCGCCGGCCACCGGACCGCGTGCTGCGGTACTTCGTCTGCTACCGATCGGACTTCTACGTGTGACCTGATCGAGTGATTTCTTCCTACCTACGACACGATGTCTCCGACTGCGACCGTCCGATCGCGGATACGATACTGTGCGATGTAACGTATCAATCACGCTTGTTAGTTGAGTTCAATACGGAAATGTACTCCGTACGCGAAAAGCAGGGTTGTCATCTAACTGTGAGTCGAGATCGAGATCAGGGTTGTCATCTAACACTAAGCGTGTATCTGATAATATCGCGCTCGTATCGTGTCATGGTAACTTGTGTCGAACAGAAGCACGACCCTGATGTTTATGCTTCAAATCAGTGTCGGAGAATAAAATCGTACTATAATATCGTATTACTTTATTATTATATATGATATCATTAATAATATTTTACACACGACACATAACGTGTAATAAACGTGTACGTCGTGGTTAAAATTTTATTAATAAGATCAAAAACTGATGTCTCAAATCTAAATAATATTTTAATGTAGACCAATCAGCGGGTCCTTTGTAGGGTATATATGTATCGTATATAAAGAAAGAAATTATGTCAAATCGATAAAACAGCGTCTTATTGTAGTGCGAATTTTTTTATATTTATATTATAAACGAGAAATAAGAATCGGGAAGTGTACTAAACATTCTAAATGCAGACAAAAGACACTAACGTTGAATTTAAATGTAAATATTTATATTAAGATGGAGCTAGTAGAATCTAATAAATGTATTTTCAAAGCGTAGGTTAATGAGGTTTTCTCTTTAAATATATATTTATATATGAACTGATTTTATTAGCTCCGTTGTGCTCCGTGCACGTGAAGTATAAACGAGAAGTAATAACATGCCTTACCGTAGCTATACGTGTAATGCAATAATTGTAGTTTTTTTTTGTTTTTTTTTTATTATTTCATCGCTGGCAACACAGATTGCGAGAAAATTCACATTTTCTCATCGTTCCTCAGTATTGCCAGCGCTTTAATACCAGTGTATAGGTATAGCTTATCACGGCGGGTTGAGCAGTGTGAATATTGTGCATGTGGTTCCGAATGGTTAGTGTGTGGTCGTCCGTTCTTGATTTCCAACGAAAACAACGTCGGGAGCGGATTTTGTATTATAGGTAGATAATATTCTATTTTGGTTGAAGGGATTTGTACATTTCAAACTATTATTTATATGTAGCAACATTATATTACGCAGTAAAAAAAGTAAAGTATTCAATTAACCTCGGTATTAGTAAATTTTATAGGCCATGGTAAAAAACTCATTTTTTTCTAATTTTGTAAATAAAAACACTTTATTTAACTAAAGACAGCCACAAAAAATTATTAATTACTTTTAAAACTTAATTGTAATAAAATATAAAATTTACTAATATGGCTGAATATTGAAACATTAATGTATATATTTAAAAAAAAAAGTATAAAAATGCGATTTGTCTTTTCTACTCTAAAGTTTTATTTTCAGGAAAGTAACAAATGTGAATATTTAAAAAAAAATACAAATTCCATCAACTATAAATTTCCTTAGCGCATTCTGAAAGTGCGTTGTATTTATTTAGGGTAACTTTCTTTAAGATATCTATCCCTGATTTTGCGTACTAAAAATAATACTTTGACATGAACTCCATAGAAAGTGTGTCAAAATGTTACAATTAGTATCGAAAACCGCAGATGGATAGGATATAGGAAAATATGATGTACTCTAACGTTAGTCGATACCGCGATATGATTGTCAATTATGCATGACGTGTGGTTTCGCGTTTGTTATCTGTAAACTTTTTTTTTCGGTACTTGAGTATGTGTTGCCAGTGTGAAAAATAGTAACTTTTAAATTGGTAGTAATAATTAGTAGACTAAAGTAAGGTCAAAAGTAAGTAAAATAAATATAATAATATTGAAACAGTCATTTCTGTTAACAAGTAAATGTTACTAGTATTATAACAAACATTTAATGACTTTATTTTAAAACGATATTTAAAAAAAAAAATAAAGAATATATTTGATAATCTATAAGAGTCGTATATATCTATGCTTAAACAACTTTAAGAGGAATGAGCATAACTAACTAAAAGAAAGAAATATTTTTTAATACCAAAAAATAAATTTTAAAAAAAAAGTATCATATCGTATTTCATCGACAACTGGTATAAATTATATACCAATGAACAAATCCATAGACAAAACAAAATTTACATGTCTCCCAAATCAAGTAACTAATATTACTCAATATTATATATAGATGACAACCGAGTTATTCAGACACAAAATATAGTATCAAGGCTCGCTGGCAATACATATTCTAAGTTCAGGTGATCTCGATTGTTTTTTTTAAAGATTACCGTCGAACTAATTAAACTAGCGGTTTATATTTATTAATATATTTATTTTTTACTGTTACTGCCTTTTAAAAGAAGTTACGCTACTCGCGTGAGTTAATAATGCGGTTAGGGCGCAAGTAGAATTGACAATAAAATAATTCTAGAAGTAGTAGGGTCTATATATCGACGGTAAGAGATTTTGTGTCCTATGTAGGGTGGAATAGGGCTCAAAATACCTATCGGCAATCGTGGCAACTACGTATAATTTGTACATATTAGAGGATATCTTTCGCTTCTTCCTCGGATACCATTTAACAGATAATATATACCGTAAATCGTTATATATGTTTTAGTTTTCTTCAATATTCTCCCTATAAGCAAAACGATGTTGTTTTTCATTTTCGTATTTTATTTTACACGTTTCTCGAAGATATTCGAATATTTACTCATAAAACGTTTAGTAGAGATTTATATGGGATATGTGTATATAGACAGTGACGTGAAACTCAATTGTAATGTTTTTAAAATTATATCTCTGCATTTTTCAATGATTTGCGCGTCACTGTATTCCAAAAATATATATATTGTGGTTAAGTCCAAGAAAAGTAATTTATATAAATTACTTTTCGTGGTCTATGTAGGTCGTGATTTTTTTTTAACCCTCTAAATATACCTGGGTGCCTAAAGATACCCCTGTGTGAGGTTACACGAAGATATTTATAGATTGTCGATTTCGTTTATTAAAAAGGTTCAAAATGTACGGAAATATCAAACAATTGTCATGCTACTAATTGTTTAAGATTTTCGTACATTCTGTCTTGTCAATAAATCGCTTAGTCGACCGGCCCAGGTTCGTCTGTGAATGTCTGTTTGTTCGTTTGTATCGAGGGGGGCTTAGTCCATGACCTCCGCGCGGTGCTCCCTGGGTAGCGCCAAATGTGGACTCGCATTCACATCACTGATACGTCTACGGCACGCGCATATACGTCGATATTGTAAAACAATATAGTAATATTATCACACAAGATTCAGATCGTGATTATGAACGAAATTTCATGTTATCTTAATCTAGGGCTTTCGTGGAATCCTAGGGATATTACCCTACCGCCCTTCAATTGTTAGCACAATGAGCGATAAGGTTCAAAACAATACTCATTGGTACTAAGTTATTGTTGAAATCGCTCGCTCGATACTGACCGTTGGAGTTTATTAGACATTCGATTTTGTATTATCAAACGAATTAATTGTAAATTAGACGTATACAACTTGTAACGATAAGGATCGCGTGACGACATATGTATAAATCTTACCTAAGTCCATAGTGTCTAAGTTAGTGTACATATGTATATATATAATATAAAAAAAAATATGGTTAAAAAAAGAAAATCATTCGAGACCTTTAGCGAAATGTCTTTTGTTCTGTTCGTGTATAATTTGTGATCTTTAAAACGAAAGCGAAAACGGGAAAATCACAAAAAAAAATTTGGAAAGGGCCTACAAGACTCTTACCACGGTATCTGTAACGGTCGATACAAATAGGACTTCGTTCGAAAACGTGGTAGGAGTCGTACTATATTATTAGTTTTTATAATTTTTTTTTTCATTTTTGTTTTTTTTTCACTTTTGTTTTTTTTTTTATTATTATTAAATTTTATTATAGCGTGCGTGATCCACCGCGTATGTTTGTTGCTAGTGACGTGAGTGAGAGAAAATTCTATGTGCGTCTGTTTGTTGTTGTACGCCATATAAGTAAATATGATATATTATATCGACATGCTTTCGTGTCGCAACACTAGTTTGAGGAGCGGTCTTGTTTTGTGGTAGAAGTTAAGATACTATAGTGCTACTATCGGAATTTTACTGAAGAATGTTTTCTTTTTGGAAAATTGATTATTATATTCCAAATCGCGGAGGTGTATTCACCGGTTCGGACACGGTTGTGCATCTAACTTTGTATAACCGACAACTGATTTTTATATGTAAAGGCGGGTTCACATCGAACAAAAAAAAAATGTTAAAATTTTTTCTAAAAGGAAAAAGTTATTTCTCGATTTCAACGTTTGTTCCATTTTTAAAATGTTTTTGATATATATATCTATTTATGACGTATTAAGAATTTGATATTATAATGTCGGGAATCGCGACGCAACGCTGTGAACCCGTCGCAACGGCCGACGTCAGAATAGCAACTTGTAACTTTACTATCGCCGAACTGACCGATTAACGGACCCTAATTTTGACCAAAACAATGTATTATAGTTTACTCGTTGTATATATGTATATCTATATATATTTCTTTTTTTTTAGATAAAGTTACAAGTTAACTCCGATTCAGACGTCACGTGATTTGTAAATTATGTGATTAGTATTAATTACGTTGCATTATCGAATAATGAAAAACATTGAAAGATTGTTTCTAATAGAAGATAATTTAACGTGACAAATGTATAAGAGAACGAAAAAAAGGTGATTGTTACATTTGATTTATCAGATGACATATTTCAAGAGCGCCTAAATTTTTTTTTTTTCATTTGTATAAAGCATATTTTTTTAAAGCGACAATTCGCGACGATATTTGACAGATATAAAAAAATTTTCGTGCCTTGACCAAAGGCCCTTGCCAGATAAGCCGGGAAAAAATGCCCCCAAAGCAATCGGGCTAATTTTTTTTTCTGAAATACCTTATACTGTGGACAACATCTCAGCCCAGTTTCAACTCTGATATATCACGCGTTTTTGAGTAAAAAAAAAAAGTTTTTTTTTTTTGAAATCCATTTTTCTCCGAATCTACTTGACAATATTTAAAAAAATGTTTATGGGTTTTAAGATATCACTAACTAGTATTCCTAGAAAAATTCGCTCGATAATCGGGTAAGTTGGTCATAGGTAAAAATGCAATTATATTTTAAAAAAAAAATTTTTTAAGCCAAAAACGTATGGTACACCTTAGTTTTTTTTTCCACGAATTACTCTAATATTGATCTACAACATATATTTTTTTAAGATTTTTAAAAATATTAGACGATAGTTAAAAAAAATTAAATATAAAAAAAAAAATTTTTGCCTTAAATTCCTTAAGTAGGTACAGTCATGTAATTTTTTTATACATTATCTCTTCGTCTCAGTTTACAAAATATATTTTTTTCATACTTTAAAAAAATATTAGATGATTGCAAGGATCATTAAACTTGTTTTTTAATCAATTTTTTCAACTTGTTTGTACTTAATTTTTTTCTTCTAGAGTCATTATTTATTGCTCTGCTCTTGAATAATTATTTTATACATAAGGTAAAGGACCCAGTTATTGAAACTAGCCTAGTTGTTTGACATTTGCAATTTTATTCTAATTAAAAAAATAAAATGTTCTCAAAAAATCAATTATCTTAAAAATAATTCAAAAAATATATTTATTAATGTATTTTTTTTTAATTAAAATAAAATTGCAAGTGTCAATAACTAGGCCAATATCAATAACTGGGTCTTTTACCTTTTATTTAACAATATATTTATAATATAATATAATAGTAATGTTATGTCTACCGAGACATTAACTTGTAATAATTTGAAGTATTTGTTTTAAATGTTTTTTTTTTACATTCGTTAAGTGTGTAAAATCACCTTATGACGAAATAAATATTTTCATTTCATTTCATTTCATTTCAATATTAAATCTTTCAAACAACGAAATTCCAAAAATTCTTGTTACTCGAAAAATTGTGCCAGATTGAATTTTCCCGTCTCTGCTTGCAATGCTACCTGCCAGGCAAACTCATCAGCTCACTTTGTCATTATCATTGTCATATTGAGTCATTTACTTACTTCAGGTTTGTCAGCTTGTTAAGTCTTCAAAAGTTTTCAGTGGCGTCTAATATGATTTATGTCAATCACTCTGCAATTGTTTTTAATGTTTAGGCAAAAATAATACTTCTCTATCCACAAATTGTTATATAATATTGTAATTACGAACTTTATTATTATTATTATTTTTATTTTTATTATTTTAGCAATTATTTATCATTTATCATATGGCCGATACCTTTCAAAAATTCCTAGACCTGCATAAAAATTGAGTCGTTCATTCAACACAGAAAGTATTACTTTTGTAATCCATGAAGATAGTGATGATGATAATTAATTGATTGTTTATTTATTATTGTTGTTTAAAAGATTTAATATTGTTAAATATATGTATAAAATAATTATTCAAGAGCAGAGCAATAAATAATGACTCTAGAAGAAAAAAATTAAGTACAAACAAGTTGAAAAAATTGATTAAAAAACAAGTTTAATGATCCTTGCAATCATCTAATATTTTTTTAAAGTATGAAAAAAATATATTTTGTAAACTGAGACGAAGAGATAATGTATAAAAAAATTACATGACTGTACCTACTTAAGGAATTTAAGGCAAAATTTTTTTTTTTTTATATTTAATTTTTTTTAACTATCGTCTAATATTTTTAAAAATCTTAAAAAAATATATGTTGTAGATCAATATTAGAGTAATTCGTGGAAAAAAAAACTAAGGTGTACCATACGTTTTTGGCTTAAAAAAAAATTTTTTTAAAATATAATTGCATTTTTACCTATGACCAACTTACCCGATTATCGAGCGAATTTTTCTAGGAATACTAGTTAGTGATATCTTAAAACCCATAAACATTTTTTTAAATATTGTCAAGTAGATTCGGAGAAAAATGGATTTCAAAAAAAAAAAACTTTTTTTTTTTACTCAAAAACGCGTGATATTTCAGAGTTGAAACTGGGCTGAGATGTTGTCCACAGTATAAGGTATTTCAGAAAAAAAAATTAGCCCGATTGCTTTGGGGGCATTTTTTCCAGGCTTATCTGGCAAGGGCCTTTGCTGTCGCAATAAACACGGGTCGCCGTGAACGCGACCTACGTTTCGTACCTACGAAACGTTACATTGATTTTATACAATAATATACGTTGCCGACGAAATGTATCAGCTTTTTTTTACGTTATGTACCTGAAATATGGCACTTTTATTTGCATGTGTAAATATTCCAACTGTGCATTTTAAGTATAGTCGGCGTGGATGTAACTCTATCTATAATGTACTGCCTTATCGACTCGAAGGTACCAACTAGTCAGCCCTAGGGCTGGACGCGTTAAGACTGAAGTAATGGAAGGTTTTATATGGAGTTCGATACCCATGTGTAGGATGTATGATATGCTTGGCTTTGAAGAACAATGATTTTGTTTGTTTAAGTGTGAAGCTTGTTCCGCCTCCGGGCGTCTCTAGACAGTGTGCCAAGGCACCGTTTTACTATGTTGGATGACGCGTACAGCTGCGTCAAACGGATATTTTTAATAAAAAAATAATAAAAAATGTGTTTCAAACACAACACTTGGGTGTTTTATTTACTTTACCTACGAGTATATAAAAGATATTCTATATAAAAAAAATTAAAATTATTTTTGTACATTCTTTAGTAATTTTACTATATGTAATAAAAGTTAAATAAATAGTTCTTATTATGAATTAATATTATAAAAATGAGGTTACATTTATTATGTTTGTAATCAATAAAACAACAAGTTATGCATCTTGTTTTCATCTTATCAACGATAAAGTTAATTTAACATTTTTTTTTCTATGAAAAAGGTTCATAAATATATTTGTTGAAATTAATAAAAATGCCAAATTTTAAATTTTATTTTATTTAATTCAACAAATCTTTTGAATAATTACACAATTATCGATATAAATACGGCTCCAACTCATTAATTATATTATTGATAGATTATAGAAAATAGAACAAGTATTATTAACATTTCTACTGGATATTTTAATTATATTTAAAATAAAATAAATCGCAATAATAATTTATACAAAATATCAAAGGAATATTACTTTGAAGAATCATCATTCAACGCAAATAAATAATTAATATAGGCAGGATCACAGTCATTATTTCGGAACGTTTTAAAACCATGATTTTTAGAAAATATACATTTATTTAGAAAAAAAAATCTAGACTATACAGATATTGGACAGACGACTGGGAGAGAGTCGCCGGAAGCAGTTGGATGGAAGCTGCTTCGAACCAGTCGCTCTGGAGGTCTACGTTCAGCAATGCACATTCAATTGCTTATGTGATGATGATAAAGATAAAGATATTTGGAATGTATAACTGACCCCTAGAATGCAACTTATATATGTATTATGAGATGATACGAGATGTATACATGCGATACGAGCGAGTAGTCGCCTCATCGTACGCGGTTTCGATTCCCACTCGGAGCAGATATTTGTATTTGTACAAATATTTGTTTCCGGTCTGGGTGTATGTCCTTGTGGATCTCCCCACCGTGCCTTAGAGAAAACGTAAAGCCGTCAGACACCGTTACTCATGATCGGAAAATTATCCGCCAATCCGCAGCGGAGTAACGTGGTGGATTAAGCTCCAAACCTTCTCCTTATGGAGCAAAGGTCTGCCCAATATTAGGACGTTTACAGGCTGATTCAAATTAGTATATGTAATACTATACCCAATATACTTATGTATCCCTTGATATTATGATGTCTGTTTGAGAAAAGCCCTGTAGGAATACGACCACTAAATGGAACCAGCTACCATCTACGGTATTCCCAAACCGATACGACTTAGAGATCTTCAAGAAAAGATCACACACACATTTGAAAGGCCGGCAACGCACCTGCTAATCCTGTGATTTGGCGGGTGTCTATGGATGTTGCGTACACTTACCACCAGGTGAACCAAATGTCCGTTTGCCCCCTCTTACATTTAAAAAAAAAACTGCGGTGCTAAGTTATATACTACGCCAGATATTACAATGATCGTTAGTGATCAAACAGCCTAACTCATACTATACCCTGTACAAGTTAGCATGATCTTTTTGACAGATGTAAATTTTTCTGATCGACATAACTTTGCAATGACGAACATATTATTTTCTTAATTTAAATGATTTTAAAAATTGTAAAAATATTTAAAATATATATATAACACAAAAGTCCCTAAAGATTTAAGCGTCGTCCGAAAGTTTTAAGACTTTTCATTGCTTCAAAGTAAAATTTAAACAGGAACACTGTAAATAATAGACGCTTGTACAATGTTACAACGGTCGAAACAAAAATCCGACCCACCGATGTAACATTGTACAAGCGTCTATTATTTTCAGTGTTCCTATTTAAATTTTACTTTGAAGCAATAAAAAGTCTTAAAATTTTGGGACAACGCTTGAATCTTTAGGGACTTTTGTGTTATATGTATTTTTTTAATATTTTTACAATTTTTAAAATCATTTAAATTAAGAAAATAATATGTTCGTCATTTCAAAGTTATGTCTATCAGAAAATTTACATCTGTCAAAAAGATCAAGCTATCTTGTACAGGGTATAAGGACGAACTTATGTATACAGTGCAGTCAATTCGAAGCTATGATGAAATAAAGAAACACATTTATTTATTATATAATAAATACTTAATTCTTACGCCAAAGATGGAAGCTTATGTTCTTACACATGACTATCTTAGTATTAAACACCTATAATATTTATATACAGTAATCAGAGGCGTAGCTACCGCCGTATCAGCCGTATCAATGATACGGGGCCCCGGCCTACATGGGCCCCGACAATAGAGTTTAACCCGACAATTTAAATTCAGAGATGACCTTGTTTTTTTTTAGAAACACATATAGGCCGACGGAGTAATGTTTTTATTTTACAATATAGGCCGCAAAGAAAAATATCGGTGTGAGATCGCGACGACCTTTTTTTTTACTAAAATCGTCGTCACTTTTCAATTACTTTAATAAATTAAAAAGAACAAACGATAGGAGTATTAATTGTAAGTAATAGCTTATAATCAATATGTCATTATTTCCATGCGAGTTGTTTTGTTCCGTTATTGAAAAATCTTTATCCTTCATTTGGGCTCCTTTACAAATTTTGATACAGGGCTCATCTAAGTCAAGCTACGCCACTGACAGTAATCCCACTATAACACGGTACTCTTATAACGCGTTTTCATGTCCCTTCATAACACAGTTATTCCTTAACATTCGATTCAAATCTCGACCTTTAACAAGGAAAGTTAAACGTGAATCATTTGTACATATACGGGGTCATACGAGCGCGTTACACGAAAATGCTCGTACAATGCGTTTTATTATAACGCGGAACTAATCTACCGTGTTATAGTAAGAATTACTATATTATATAAAACAAGACAATAAGATATACGCAATTTAATACATTTCATTTACTCCACTATATATAATATTAATTCTATGAATGTGATATAGTTATCACTGTTTTAAATTTTATTAAATTAAATTATACACTTATAAAAAGACTCACTGTAAATAAAGCTTAAGCCTCAAAACAAATTAATACATAGCAACAAAATTACAATTACCAGCCATATTTATATATTTCTAATATGCCTAGTATGCGTTCTATGAACTCCTTGCATAGCATGTTTAATTTCCTCCATAAACGAGGTGGAATTATGTATGGTGGTACCACCTAGCACCACTCTGACTCCAGGATACGCCTGATTTATTTGATGGACACACAGAGACTCCTCGTATGTGGTCCCACCGACAATGAACACTATAATGTCTTGAGGTCGTCTCCCCGATGACAAATCTTCACCTCCGACTATGGGGTACAAGTTTTCTCGAAGTTTCCCCTTTATCAGATCCTCGAGCGTATCTTTGAGGAGGGGTGTGTGTTGTGTGTATATGTTTTCGACGCCGCTTAGACCCTGTAATCAGTGTTTGTTTATTTGTTGCGTACCGTTATGGGTTAGCTAGTTTCATAGGCAACTAGTGAAACGGACTTTGCGAGTCGTAATCGACAAGACGGTTAGCGGGGCTCATCTTGAAGATAAAAAAGAGTACCTACATATAACGATATATATTTTTTGATGACGTTACATAAACCATGCTCACGACGAGTCTCGTCGTGATCACGGATCATGTATGTGTGACAATAAGTGTCAAAAATATATATATCGTGGTATGTGGGTACTCGTTTTTATCCTTTAAATATAAAGTATGTTTGAAAGCCGTGAGTGTCTAAACTTAAAAAAACGTGTGCGTCTCGGGATGCCCGACAGGATAATAACGAATATTATTTATATCAATTAATCAGTTTCAAAAACGGTTATTGTTTTAGGTTATATGCTCACTGTCAACAGTATATGTCTATGTCACACTAAACACTGAGCAGAGAGAGGGGGAAGCATCTGTCCAAAATAAGGCTAGCGCTGTGAGTTAGAGTGAGAGGAGCTTGCCTACCGCTGCCGTATGCGTGAGAGAGAGAGACGCCAGACAGACTGGCGCCGTAATGCGTTACGTAACGAAGCGGTTTACCCTCCCATAAGAAGTTCAAAGGGTGAATCACCTTGAAGAGCCTCCGGGTGATCTTGGCGGCATCCTGCAGGCCGAACAGGTCGCTCTGGCGCGCGTGCGCGCCGCCGTACTCCAGCGCCAGCACGGCGGCGCGCGCGGCGGGGGGGTCCCGCGCGCGCAGCGCCTCCACCAGCGCCGGCAGCGCGTTGGCCGCGTGCCGCTCGTAGCGCAGCGCGTACAGCGCCACCAGCCGCCACAGCTCCTCCGCGCGCACGCCCTCCGACCCCACCAGCGCCTTCAGCCGCTGCGGCCATGAGAGCGTTTATTGTACACTAGCTTCTGTGGTTGTATTGACAAAAACTCCTGCCTCCTCAGCCAGTCTCTATGTTCTTCCTCGAGCTTCAAATAATTCGGTGCGCTATTATGTGACTTGCGCGATCATGATAAATCGCTGTGATGTCGAATTTCGATACTAGCTGAGCTTCAATTAGTATTGAAGTTTAACACCACAGCGATTTCTCAAGATCACGCAAGTTATGTAATAGTCCAGCGTATCAAATTCTTACAACGGCTCGGTAACGAAGACTATCGTACAAAAAAACTCTAGGCTCACAGAGTGCATAGTAATAAACGCTCCGCAGTCTCACCTCAGCTCCTCGAAAAGAAAGTCGTAAGCGCCGGAGTATAGACGTCACGCGTTTTCGCATGATAATTTTAAAAGTACGTTATATTATAGACAAATTACACAAAATCTATAAATTGTAGCCTATTTGTTATTCTGGTTTATAAGCTATATTACTGTAAAGTTTCATCTAAATCCGTTCAGTAGTTTTTTGCTTAAAAAAGTAACAAATATCCATCCATATAATCTTTAATATTTATAATATTAATAGGATAGGAATAGGATTTCATAATTTGTAATAATAAAATATACTATGATGTCCATATAGACCGATCTCGGTACACAGTATTACAGACTCTCCAAAAAATATTACAAAAACTGGTTCACGGTCGGACGCGGTATGTAGTGGCCGGTGTCGGGTGTCGAGTGTCGCGGAGGCCGCCCACCTGCAGATGGCCCGCGTGGTCGGACTGGCAGACCAGCTCCTGCTCCAGCTCGGACACGCGCAGCAGCTGGCGCGCCGCCACGCGCGCCGACAGCTCGCCCACCACCGTCACGTGCTTCGTCACCGTGCCCGACATTTTCTACGGCGAGAGAACATTGCTTTGTTTCAGAATAGCTTCCGCCGGCGGCTTCGCCCACGTGAATGTCGATTATCGCGATAATAGTTTTTCTTTTAATAAAACGTATCCTATGTTACTTGTAATACAGAATATAGAATATGTGTACAAAGTTTCATGACGACCGGTTAAGAAGTTTTCGCGTGAAAGCGTAACAAACAAACTTACAATTCACATTTATTCCGATAATAATATCCGATCTACGGCAACTTCGCAAAAATTAAACAATTCGCGATAACTACGCAATCTTCACGCAATCAAAAACATGTCTTGTGCAGTGTGTTTCCGAACTCCCAATGGAGGATTTCATCCTCCACGAGGTTGCTTTACACTCAAGTAAGGCGTTTATTTATAACACGCCAGAAATCCAGACACATAGTAAGATCTAAAAAATCATCCACTACGGATATATGAGCGTGTATTAGTCTATAAGAATTTAACATTCTGAACAATGGGAAGCGAATTAAATGTTTCCGATGATAACTACTAAAATGGATGTTAATCCTTGATGTTAATCAAGCATGTTTCCTACCATTTACCACTTGGGCATCTTCAAGAGAAAAGCGAATAGATTTGTTTAGAAAACTTGGGGTGGATTACCCAAGGGCGGATTTAGGGCAAACTAGGGGCAACTGCCCCGGGCCTCCAAAAAAAGGGGCCCCCACAATAGAGACTTTACGCGAAAATTATTGACATTCAGAGGCGACCTTTTTTCTAGGAATACATATAACCCGACGGAATAAATAACAGCGGTCCGAAGTTGCAACGACCTTTTTTTTAAAGAATATATACATAGCTCGACGGAGTAATTTTTTTTGGAATAGGTGTAGCCGGCAAAGGTAAATATCAGCGTAAGGTCAAGACGACCTTTTTTTTTTCGTCGTCTTGTGCAAAGAAATATATTCGGAACCAAAATGTTAAATGAAGGGGCCTCCACACCACTGTTGCTCCGGGCCTCCACAACTCTAAATCCGGCCCTGGGTTTACCTGTATCTCATCTTCATTTCCTATCAGGCAAAATATTAGTCAAGCATTAGCATACCATGTCGACATGTACGGTTACTTTTTTCTACTATACCTACCATGTATTGTGATGTTAAATAAGGCTATTTAACATCATGTTATTTCTTTAGCTTATAGAGTAATATATACTTGTAATAGTGAAATAATCACTTAAATCAGTTAAGCATCTTCAGTTTTTTTTTTTTTTTATTACAACCCATAAAACAAATTTACCTTTTCGAAAAATTCATCTTAAAAAGAATATAAATGAGAAATTCTTCAAAATCACTTAAATGTATTTGCTCAATTTGGTAAATTACCTTCAATGATTGGAAATACATATTTTACCTTGAACAATGGGTATGTTTCAACAAAGTTCTTCATATCAGCAATACTCTCAACCTTCTGGTGACTTTTGGCCTTCTTCTGGAACTCGTCCATCAGGGACTTCATAGTTTGTCCGATCTCGCCGAAGTTGGAATATAAGTTCTAGAAGAAATAAACGTAACAACTGACGTTTCCTTAAGTATACTATTCTTTGGTTATTATTTGCGAAAAAAAATATTTTCTTATAAATTATCTAAAATAGAGAATGGGTTAGGGGAATGACAAAAACAAAATTAAACCTATAATGGGGTGAGTACTGATATTCTACAAAATGAGTTTTGATTTATATTTTTTTCAAGTAGACAGTAACAGATTAACAAATAACTATTACATTTCTGACAATTGTATTAAGCTGGCTCAGAAATGAGATGAGTTAACCCAGTAGACAGAAGACGTACAACAGACGGTAGCAGTTTCAGATCCGAGTTAGCACCGACGAGTTACAAGTACTAAAGTTATTTTTAAATTACACGTTTCAAAAGAAATTCTGAGACATATTGCCAATTCGCCGTGAAAACCTTGACAAATTAGGTTTGTCCCTTTTCCTCCTCTAACCTCCTAAATATGAGAATAAGGTTGTTTTTTCCACGCCATTTGTAAATCTTCTGAGTATTGTAATCTATAAAAATAATGTTTTAAGGCCACTGTTCTACTGGGACCGCCTCGAATATAAATTTCAATATTTTGATCAAATTTTATTTTCTAAAGCTCCTTTCTACTTTGTAAATTAGAAAGCATCCATTTATTACGTGAGGTGTTTAGGGGGAAAGGGGGTCGATCGAAATCTCACTCAATCTCACGTGGGGGAGAGTGGTCTCGGCAAATATTACGTAATATTTTTTCCGTCATTAAAAATCTTAAATACTAGTCTTAAATAAAAAAATATAAGATTTTTTTTATAAATCTAATGTAATTGACCACAGATTAACTCATTTACATTACAAATACGTATTTTAAAAAATCTCACGTGAGATTAGACGAGTGAGGAGGGGGTCTAGCAAAATCTTAGTAAGGGGGAGGGGAGGTCGAAAATCGCCAAATTTGCCTCACGTAATTATTGGGTGCCCCATTATGATATGTCACGCCTGACTATTATGTAACTTGCGCGATCGCAAGAAATCGCTGTGGTGTTGAAATTCAATACTAATTTAGATTCAGATAGTATTGAAATTCGACGACACAGCGATTTCTTGCGATCGCCCAAGTTACGTAATAGTCCCCGACGGTACCTTAGCGTAGAAGTCGTCCTGCTCGGGCGCCAGCACGACCTCGCGGAAGTCCTTGGGCACGTCGGGCACGTCGGCCAGGCTCACGCGGTTGTTGCTGATGGTCAGCAGCTCGTGCACCATCGCCTGGTACGTCCACTGCGGAGCGGCGGCACTTACACTACTCGAATACATCGATTTACGAACTATACTGTACTGTATCAGCCTGTAAACAACCCGCTGCTGAGCGAAGGCCTCTTCTCCACATAGAAGAAGAGTTGGAGCTTAATCCGCCACGATGCTCCACTGCGGGTTGGCGGATAATTTCCCTACCATGGATCACGATCGTTCTCAGGTGTCTATGATAACAACCGGGACTCACGGTTTTACGTGTGCTCTCCGAGGCACGGTGGGGAGACCCACAAAAACATACACCCAGACCAGAAACAAATATTTGTACAAATACAAATATCTGTCCCGAGCGGGAATCGAACCCGCGACCGCCGGCGCGCGGCTTTGAGGCAACTATTCGCACCACCAGAACGTTCGTCAACGAACTGTAACTTGTTAGAAAAACAGTTTTTGCTCTTTGCGTGTGCTTAAACAGGTTTTGTAAGTTGTTTTATAGCTTATAACTTTCGTAATTAAATAGGCCTAATTATATTTATAGAAGTGGACTTGAAATTAGTATGTACAAACAAACAAAATATAACAATTATATTCATTCAGCAGTTTATGGTTAGAAAAATCTTGTAAAAACGTTTAAATAAGCCCAAGTTAATATACTAATTGCATGCACATCACTAACCTGAGTCAACAATGGTGTGACGGGGTCATCACGTCTGTCCAATATAAGCAACTGGGGAGGAGGCAGATCTCCGTTAAAAGGTATATTGTTATCCATCAACACAGCCTCCCGGCGCATCAGTTCTCTAACACGTTCAGCTAATCTTGAACAGACTTCCGATCCTGCCTCGTACCGGATCACTGGTCTTCGCTTCAGGGACAGCAATAACGCTAACAAGCCTTGAGAACATCGCTGCAAGTGCGTTTGGTTCCAATTACGACCTGTATCATTAAACCATTGTCATTTAAAGTAACTACTTTACCATAACAGGTAGTAAATATCCTACAGCTTGGCAATGGCCCTTTCTAAAACGTATTGGACCTTATTCCATCAAGCATTGGGATATAAATATATATATTTTTAATTTCTTTCTGAATAATGTATATTTCGTCACGATGTTTTCCTTCATCGAATTAATTTTAAATCGAAATTTACACTTGTAACTGAACAAGTGTAGTGGTGGGTATAGTCGCCTTGACGCCAGCGGTCGCGGGTTCGATTTCTGCTCGGGGCAGATATTTATATTTGTACAAATATTAATTTCCGGTCTGGGTGTATATCCTTGCAAGTCTCCCCCCACCGTGCCTCGAAGACCACGTGGAGCCGTCCGTCTCGTATATTATCATAGACACCTGATAGCGATCGTTACTCATTTTAGAGAAATTATCCGCCAACCCGCAGTGGAGCAGAGTGATGGATAAAGCTCCAAACCTTTCTCCTATATGGAGAAGAGATCTTGCCCTGTAGTGGGTTGTTTACACGCTGATTCAGTTCAACTGAGCAATGCTAACACAAACGCCTTAACAATCTCCCTAATAATACAATTGATTGATTCAATCCTTTTACCGTAAGGCATGTATTTTACAGGCTATCACAGTACAATACATATTTTATAGAAATTTTATCAAACACAGATTAGGTACATTTCAGATTAGATTTGGTTAAAAAAAAAATTACATACGAAACCAATTTTTATAATATCATATTGTAAAAAGAAAGTCAGATTAAAAGTAAATGTTGAATAACTAATACACACCATGCAAACATCCTACAATATTAAAGGAGAACAGATGACGATCCACGGCCAGGTAATCAGCGAACACCTCTTGAACCTCTCGCACTGCCTCCTGCTCGTCACACTCCGCCAACGTCTTGATATCCGCTTTCGACACTACATTACTGAAATCTATTAAAACATATTCATATTATTATTTATATACCAATTCTACATTTAAATTTAAAGTAAATCCATTAAAGATAGAAGGATAAAGATGGAAGGATACACGGCTAGATGGGTATTTATTTAATTAAAAGTCTAGGCCGGATTTTATCGCCTTTATTTGTTTAAAAAACTATACAGTTCAACGATTTTTCTGGGGACTCCTAAGACCATGGACGCTGTAAAGGGTCCGAAACGTCGGGAAATAATTTAAAAATAGTTGACAAAATGAGCCTGTAATTAGCCTTGAACATAATTCATAACTTAAATCAGTTATTTCAATCAGTGATACCAAAATTACCATTTGATTTGAATTCATTTTAATTATTTTAATATTAATTTTTATTTATTTATTTTTTATTTATATACACTTTATTGAACACCACACATAAAAGAATAACACAAGTTCAGCGTAACATATACAAAGAAAAAGAGAATGATGACAACTGGGCGGTCTTATCGCTTATTAGCGATCTCTTCCAGACAACCTTAGGGTTAGAGAATCATGGATCTGATAGGGGTAGGTGGTGTTATACAGTAGGTACATACCATATAAACATACTAATACTACATACACTACACATACATATATACATAAAACTACATAAAATACACATACATATATACATACATATAGATAATAAACATATACATATACATATAGAAAATATATACATATACATACATACGATTAAATATTCATATATAAACATAAGTCAATTAAGAGATAGATAATAGTCCTTAACTCGTCTTTTAAAGATGTCTAAGCTTTCGGCCTTGCGAATAGATAAAGGTAAAGCGTTCCAAAGAAGTATAGCTTGAACTTCAAATGATTGCTTAAAGAATTTGGTTTTATGCATAGGTAATCTCAGTGTCAGATTCTCGGAAGATCGCAGTACCTTGCTATGGTCTCCAATAAATTCAAATTTTTCTTTCATATATGTAGGGCTAGTTGGGCTAAATAACACACAGTATAAAAGGGAGAGAATATGTAGATTCCGGCGAAGACGGATAGGAAGCCACTTGAGCTTTGCGCGAAATTCAGAGACGTGGTCAAATTTCCGTAATCCAAATACGAAGCGAATAGCAACATTTTGCAGTCGCTCAAGTTTGTTTAATTGCTCTTCTGTTAGATTAGGATAGCTTGCATCAGCGTAATCAAGGACAGAGAGAAGAAGGGATTGTGCTAACATAGTTTTAGTAGAGATAGGAAGAAAAGACTGCAGACGCCGTAAGGATCTTACAGCTGCAAAAGTCTTTTTGCTTAACTCCTTAATATGATGTACCCATGATAAATTAACATCAAAAAAAATACCCAAGTTTTTAACAACTGAACTGTAGGGTATAATAACATTGTCATATAAAATGGGAGAAATACGGCTCCAGTCAATTCTTGAAACAATATTTGGGCTTCCAATAACAATGGTCTGCGACTTACTGGGATTGACCTTAAGACCAAAGGATTTACTCCATTGGCAAATAGTCGCTAAATCGCTATTAGTGGAAGCCACTGCTGAGGATAAATTGTCAAGAGATGAGCGAGTATAAATTTGCAAATCATCTGCATACATATGGTAGAGAGAAGTTAAGTTTTGAGAGATAGAATTTATGAAAATTGTAAATAGTAGGGGAGACAACACGCCACCTTGAGGGACCTCGGCTCGGACTTCATGCCAGGAGGAGAAAGACTCGTCAATTTTTATTCTCTGCCGGCGACCCTCAAGATAATCTTGAAACCAGCTCATCACGGGTGGAGATATGTTAAAAGAGCGCAAAAGACTTACCAATATCTCATGATCAACAACGTTAAATGCATTACTGAAGTCAAGCAACGTAAGGATAGTAATCTGTTTGTTGTCCATACCCCATCGAATGTCGTCAGTGACTTTAATCAGCGCGCTAACCGTACTATGACCCGGGCGGAACCCGGATTGAAAGGAATTAAGCAGAGAGTGCTCATTAAGATATGTACTTAATTGATGATGAACTAATTTCTCTAGAACTTTCGAAAGAAATGGGAGAATGGAGATTGGGCGAAAGTCAGAAAAATCAGAAGGATTAGGTTTTTTAGGGATAGGGATAATCTGAGCACTTTTCCATGCTTTAGGAAAATGTCCAGAAAAAATGGATTCATTAAGGATGTAGGTTAAAATAGGTAAAATAATATCAAGAATAGGCAGGATCATATTACGGCCAACGCTATTAGTACCTACGGCATTAGACGAGATAGAAACAATGTGTCTTTTAACATCACACTCCGAGAATGGCAAGAAATTGAACGGTTGAAAATTTGGGGTTGGTAATTTCGAAAGAAAGTTAAGAGTACGATTTCGCTCAATATCGTCAAGTAAACTGGAAGAAGAAAAATGTTTATTAAGAAGTTCGACATCAATATTATTAGGAGAAGAATTATTCGTTAGTTTACCAACTCCAAGTGACTTCAGAAATTTCCAGACCTTTGCAGTGTCGCCGTTCTCGACAGAAGTATGGATATGGCGTCGTTGAGCGTCTCTACACATAGTATTGCAGCGATTACGAATCCTATGATATTTCTCACGATTGGCATCTGAACTGTTGGCCCTAAAATTACTTTTAGCTCGGTGTTTCTTTGCTATAAGTTTCTTTAGGTCTTCAGACAACCAGGGCGCCGGTAAGTGTTTAATTTTGACAATCTTAAGTGGCGCATGACTGTCATATAATTGAGTTATTAAGGAGTTAAATATATTAATTTTGTCATCAATTGAGTCAGGTTCAGTAACAGCAGACCATTCAATAGCCTGAGCATCTTTTCTGAGGCAGTCAAGATCCATTCTCCCAAAACTACGCTGCAGAATTGTCCGAGACTTCGCTTTAGGGGGACGTAATTTATACGAAAGGTAGATTAGGTCGTGGTAAGAGAAGGCATCCGCAGCACACTGACCAAATTTTGACACAGAGGCTGGAGCCGTAACCAGCATTAGGTCAAGAAGAGATGGAGTACAGTTAGGTAAATTATGAGTTGCAGTCAAAGGCAAAATATGTAGGTTAAAAGCTTCCGTTATAGACATTAATCTCCTACAACGAGAATCACCTTTCAACAAGCACGTTTGAAGTCACCCATGAAGATAGTGTGATTGTAGATGGGAATAAATTTTTCTAATAGTTTTTCAAAATTAGAAAAGTAGTCAATATGGAGTGAAGGGCTGTAAAAAACACCTAAAAGAATTTTGGTATGAGAAAGAGTGACTTCAATTAGAAGATGCTCGATAGTATCAGCAAGAAGTGGTGGCGAAGATGAACTTATTAAGGAAAAGGGGATATAAGAACGTAAATAAATCGCAACTCCGCCACCGCCCTTACCGACACGGTCATTACGAATGAGACGGAAACCTGGTAATGAGTAAGAGGTTGATGGAAGAAACGGTTTAAGCCAGGATTCCGAAACCAGAATGGCGTGGATATTGCGAGATTCAAATGATGCAAGCATATCGGTGTAATGGGCTGGAATGCTTTGGGCGTTTATATGTATAATATTAAAATCTTTCGGTGAGTCTGAGAAGTGTGAGTTCAAAGTTAAATTTAAAGGAGAGAAAGATGCACTATGGAAACTAGCCTCACTAGAATTATCACTAGACGAGAAAGACATAAATTCATCAATAAATGTAGAAGACATAATATAATAAATATATTGATAATATAAACAAAAATAGTACGAGTAAAATAACAATAGTATATATTAATATAATACGAGTATATAATTATAATTTAAAATATGTACTTACAAAATGAAATAATCGCTTTCTAACCCGCCAGCAGAATGGATTAGAAATAAACAATTGCAAAGATTTAAAAATAAAATATTATATAAGACAGAAGTCAAACACTTAAAAATAAAAACAATTTTAAAACATCGACTAAAATAGTTAAGTATAGTCTACCGTTAGCACCAACTTCTTAGAAAAAAAAGAGATACTGCCATTATATTTAAAAGTAAACACAATTTAAAAAGCAATACCTATTAATTACAACAGTACAAATATATATATATATATATATATATATATATATATATATATATATATATATATATATATATATAAATCAACTAACAAAAACATAATAAAAACAAAATGTAAAAAAAGAATTAAAATTAAAAATATAATAATAATTAAAGTAAAACAAACAAACGAAAAATTGTAATAATTATTATAAATAAAATTGCCACGGCATATTGCGGTATTCAGTGCTTGCATAAACAGAACGCAGCATTACCATTGTATACAGAGTGGGGATGACAATACAACGATAAATTGGACATCGTATATGTAATGACATTCCAAGCCCACATACAAAAAATCAATAAAATATATCCAGTAGTTTAGACACAAAATAAGATTTTTCATTTTTAAATATTTCTACGTGATGTATTAGGGTTAACGACCCTTTGAACGCGATCGGTACAAACAATCGATTCGTCGTTTCATAATATTGCGCGTAGGTAATTAAGAATGTGCAAAATTGTTACCTATTTTAGTAGGTCACAATAGGTTGAGACAAATTAAACAAATCATTTGTTAAATAGTTTTAATATTCAGTTTGATTCTAATAATTTTATTTTTATTATTTTTGTTTTTTAATAATTTATTGTTTTTTTAATGCGATAAAAAAATAACAATAACAACCATTACATATTAATAATAAAATACCACGTTATTACATTAAAATATTCAACCTTGAAACTGGTAAAAACAACGTGGCACGTGCATTGGATTGACCTTGATATTGTGAAGGACAACTAGCTGTGCTAGCGTAAACCGGTTTTAAGGTGTTTGTCCATTGATGCGGAGCGAAGCGAGCGAGTATTGCAAAGCCGCCGCTAGCCCGCACCGCTTCCACACACCACTTCCGAAAATGTATTAATTTTTAAACTAGCTCGCAAGCCCTTGTTCATTGGAGCGGAGTGAAGATTTAATGCAATTATTTTGGTTAATATTTTTTCGTTTCTTATCTCCGCCGTCTCGCTTCGCTTCAATAGACAGGCACCCTAAACCGGTTCTTCCCCGTCTCGCCGCGTACGCGTAACGCGACAGCAAGCAGTGGCGGTTGTTTGAAGCTTTTTCTCTGTTCCGTTTATTTAGTTACTCATGTTTCTTGATGTCATACGCGTTGATTTGACAATTTTATTCATATGCGCAAGAGTTTTGTTCGTTTTAATTATTATATCGTATTAGTTATGTTTTAGTATCATATTTAATTTATTATTTTGTAAGTCTAAATTTTTTTTTTAAACTGTGTGAATTATATCACTTAATTTTATTGAATTATCTCGAAAGACTATTTGGAGTGAATTGTGCGATATTTGACGCTTTATTTTTATAGTGAAAAGGACACTAACGTAGAATAAATACCTAGATTAATAGTTATATGTGAATTGTGCGAAATTAGACGTGTACGGCTGTACGACGTGTACTCAACAGATGTAAATACAGTTGATGAATTAAAAAATAGAATTATTAAAGCTTTTAATAAATTAAAAAATATGGCCGCTAATGGCGACATCATATCAAAATTAATAAATAACATTATAAGAAGATATAATATGTGCATCAGTGTTCATGGCGGACATATCGAGAATATAAAAATTTAAGTAAGCTACTATCAACGACCACACAACCCAACGAGTAGTTCGTTGTGTCACCGCGACTTATAACAGGTCAGTGAACCTATAGCATATACATGATGTAATAAAATTTTACTATATTTGTCTTATTTAGTTTGTTTGAAAAAATCTTTTTTTAGATTTTGATGTTAGGACTTTTTTGATGGTTTTAAATTACTCCTATAAACTAGTATTACCGGTGTTATCAATTATCGTTGTATTGTCATCCCCACTCTGTATATGTCATATTTGCAGGTAAACAATAAATAAGTTATCTTAAGCAATTGTGATATAATATGTAACGAGATAAAGTAATTTATAACAAAGTGAGATTTCGTTAGTTAAAGTAATGAAAATAAAAAGGTAATAAAATAAAAAGGTACATACATTTTGCTATTATAAAAGAAGGTGGTTATAAGGTAGACTAATGTAAACAACAATAAAATAAATTTATAAAAATACCGTAAGTACAAAAGTATCACTTTTTGTTGATTATTCTTTTGGATCTTGGAACTAAAGGTTTGGTATCCCTCACTGTTTGGGGGGCCATTGTGGTAGCGGGGGGTGCCCGTGTATCGAACGAACTCGCGATGGTGTCCAAGTCCGTCTTCGTATTAACACGATGTCTGGTACCATCAGTACCCAGTACGAAAATAGACCCTCCCCTTGTCCAACACTTGGTGACACCAAATCGTTTTCGCGCATCCAAAAATAGTTTCTGTCGACCCTTGGTAAGAAACTCCGACAATGTTACTCCAGTGCCCTTCAAGTTTTTCTTGCCATTCCACACTTTGTCTCTGAGTGATACGTCTCGGAACTTCAGTACTACAGCACGAGGCTTGTCCGAATTAATTCTTCCCAAGCGATAGCATCGGCTAATGGAGTCTGGAGTGACCTCCGGAATTTTAAGACTATCACTCAGCATTGTTGAGATATAGGACAAAGAGCATTCTCGCTTGGATTCAGGAACTCCATGGACAAGTAAAATCTTCCTTCGTGTCCGCATCTCAATTTCGTCATACTGTCGTGATAGAAATTCAACTTGCAGTTGTAGGTTCTCGAGAGCACTGAACACAAAAAGGCGGAAGGAATTGAATTGAGAGGCAATTAAGCTATTAGAAGATGGACTGGCCCCAGGGACAGGGATAGAAGTCTTCAACTCCTTCTGAAATTCAGCCATCCTAGTATTGAAATGTTCAGCAAGATCAGCCAGAGAATTCTTTATGGACTCCATTACACAATATTACTTTGATGCAGTGTATTAGAGGTGAAGGATTCTTTGCACAACTATATACAGTGATGCTGGCAGGTTTGAAGAAATCACAGGTACATTAGTTAATATAAAATATGACTATATATATATTATAAAAAAAATATTTTTACGACAGCAAAAATTTCGCGACTTATCAGAAACACCATTAATTTTTATGTATGTTGATGTGGTATAACTATGGAATAGGTAGTCAAATAAGAAAGTAGAGAGGGTAAAAAGTTGCAAGCCGCTTCATTATACTATATTTTTCTGATTAAGGCCGGATCCACACTACAGTGCTGGTCTCGGTTCGTTCTCGATCCGGTAAAATATTGTTACACAAGAAACAATGAGAGTATTCATACTATCCGTGCCAGTCAAGGTCCGATCAAGTCACGCTCCAGCAACGATTCGTCATACAAAACATTTTACCGGATTGAGATCGGACCGAGAACGAACCGAGATCAGCACTGTAATGTGGATCGGGCCTTACTCTATAATTAAAGCAATTTCATTAACATAACAGTAAAACATGACCACTTCACTTATATGTATTATTTTTATTTTATTGTATTGTACTTTTTTATTGTATTTATATTGCGCAAAATGCGGGCTTAATGCTAAAAGCATTCTCTGTTAGCCAACCTTAGGACGTACAAGGAAGGACGTTCATAGGTGTATATCTAAACATGCAGTTGCATTAGTCAATTAACTTAAATAAAATTACTTTTACACACCAATAAATAATTATTTTAAAACATACAATCATGGTTAGGTTATAATTTTTATATATACTTCATTCACTTTACGCTCATATAACTGACCCGTTGGCTCAGTTTGCTTTCCTGCAGTTTGCAGTTCGATTTCCGCCCCAAGTCTGGGTGTAATATATGTTTATTTATATATGTTTTATTTTATTTATATGTATATTTGTTTTAGAAAAAAAGTATATCAGTCAGCTGTTACCTAAAACACAGGCTTTAAGTTGCCTACCTTAGGAACAGACGACCTTGTGTGTGTTAAACATATTTTTTATTTATTTATTTATTTATTTATTTCATATAATTCTGTATAGTTTAATAGAAACTTACTATTTAAGCTAGACACTTACATATAAAGTAAACTCCATATTTCGGACATCGTAACTCTCGTGAAAGCAAGGCAATGTTTTCTGAAGTCGGTCTCAAGAACACAATGCACTTCATATGCTTCAAATTATCCCATTTTGTGTGACTGTTGATCCTTTCAAATAAATATACTTCCTTTTGCAATATCTCTGATTGGCTGAACACCATACTGACTATACTAGTCTGAAAAATAATAAGGAATTAATAAATAGATTTAGTGTATGGCAAATATTTGTATTTGTACAAATATTTACTATCTATAGTTTTTAACCTAGCTATTACAAAGCATGGAAATATGTAAGTCCCAGTTGTGAACCTAAGCAACTAAAAATAATTTTCTATAAAGTATCTTGCCTTTTATGTTATATAGTTCAGACTGCAAAATAATTTATATAATTTAATCTAAATAAAATTTGTTCATAATTTATAGAATATCGAAATATATTTAATAATACCTAAGGACCTTTTTCAAATGTTGTGCAATTTATTTAATAAAATAAGTTCAAAGTACTTAGAGATATATTCAACAAAGATATTACTAGGTATTCCAAATATGTTTAAAATTTTAAATAATTATTCCATTGTTATATAGTTTATTAATGACTTTTGGAAATCAATAATTTAGCTGAAGAACGGCCATAATACAATACATTAAGCCACATTAAGCTGAAATAAAAACTATAACAATAGTTTTTATTTCAGCCTTCAATCGTAATAATACAATAACAGTTTAAATTCATTTTTAGACTTACCGTATCTTTATCCATCAAAATAACTTTCATTCCTGGTCCACTTTCTTCAGTCATTTTAGTAATATACATTTTAACTGCCTGTATTACATTCATTTTTATTTTGTCTCACTAACTACTAAGACTTTTCCGATAAAATGAAAATTGAACGAAATAAAGCTGTTAAGCTGTTATAATGAAGGCGACTTAAAAATTTGTTTTAACTCTTTTTATGAAATCGTAAAATAAATTTCTATTAATATCAATACAATTATGTGTTGCTCTGTTGACAATCGTTAATTGACATTGACAAATAATAAATAATTAAATAAATATTTAAAATAGGGATGGTGATCTGAGATCGATTAATCGACGAATCGATTTCTCAAGCCAAAAAGATCGAATTTTGAAAAATCTATCTTTTAGACATCGATTTTTAAGAATCGATTTATCGTTTTGCGAGTCGAATCGATTTAAAAATCGATGTTTTTTGAGAAGAATCGTCATCCCTAATTTGAAACAGCTTTCTGACTTTGACGGTTTGTTTTCGTTTTTAGCACCTATTCAGATATCATATAATTATTATTGGCAAAGCCAATTTGAAAGATCACGAATGGCTAAAGCTTGTATATAAAGAAGACCGTAAGCCTAAAATTCATATTAAAATTCTGGTTTGTTAATCCTTAGCTCTTTATTTTAATTAGGTAATGTCAATTTAAAAAAAATAGCTTTTTGAAAATTGTCTAGTATTTAAAAATAAAAAAAAGATAGCGTAAACGGAGCTGTTCAGATTACGTCATCAAAAGCTTCTCAAATTGTTTCACACTACGCGCATTAGGTATGCTCTCAAGCATTCTCAATAACAAAAGAAGAGAAATGTAAAAAATTAAATTGCGTGTACTAGCGTACACTCGTAAGAAGTGAAACTTATAATAAAAACAGTTTACTTTTTATACGATCGTAATTATATGAGTCCTGTGTTTGCGTTCGGACATATTTATATTCGAATTACCTACTCACTATAGAATACATCATACAATAACTGCAAACTTCTATATAGTGATACTTAATTTCACTCAAGAATCTTAGAGATTGCTAGCGCAGTGGCTGCCAACGCGAATTGAATTTCGTATATCGCTCGAGAGCTGCAAGTTCAAAACCCTGCGAGAGCCACATTTTCTAGCATTCAAAATTTGATATTTGATTTATTTAGTTTAAGTACTATAATTATAATATATATAGGATTTCATCTACTACCACTCGGAATCTTCCTTGCGCATGTTTTTATTGAAAAACGACTGAAATACGCAATAATCAAAAACAAGATGGCGCGTAACGCAAGATGGCGCGTAACGCAAGATGGCGCGTAACGAAAAAATCTTTCCAACCCCGATAAATAAAGTTTCACTTCAAAAAGGAAAACATACTCCATTGTGATGATTAATAGA
Source organism: Euphydryas editha (assembly GCA_036937285.1). Classification (NCBI taxonomy): domain Eukaryota; kingdom Metazoa; phylum Arthropoda; class Insecta; order Lepidoptera; family Nymphalidae; genus Euphydryas; species Euphydryas editha. The sequence continues at coordinate 2,712,623 of JAUPFZ010000019.1, read as the reverse complement.
TAGATAGATAGATAGATATTAACCAACAATCACACCACGTTAACCTAGCCCCGTGGTAAGTTCGTAAGAACTTGTGTTACAGGTACTAGGAACGGAAATAAATTTAAGATATAAATACATATATACATAAATACACATCCATGACCCGGTGCAGACATCTATATTCGTCATACAGATTATCTGCACCTGGCGGGATTCGAACCCGCGACCGCTGCGTAAAGTGTCCAGTTGTCTGACCACTCGACCAGCCGGCCGTCAATTTATTAAATTTTAATTATTAAATTACTAAACATTAAAAAAAAAGCACTAAAACTTTGCTAAGAATTATTTATTTACTCGATTAAACTAGATGATTGATCTGAAAGTAAAATACTACATAAACAAATGTTTTATGCCGATATATACATTTATTTTTATGATTATTTAATTATATTAATGTAGCGACGTCTATCTCACCACATACGAACTGACGTATCCTACATCGCGCTATCAAAGTAATCAAAGCGATTAAACATACATACATACAAGAACCCGACAACAAACGTCGGGGCTGTAGCCCAACAGACACAACACCCGTCTGGTCGGAGGATCCTCCCTTTTCAGTGGTGGATGAGGAACTTTACACCAATGTTCCTCTCTTCCCCAAAATTAGATTAATATTTATTTATATATTCTGGAATAAATGTAAAATCAAATTGTAATAAAATTAAATGCGAGTTAAGTGTCAGATCAATGTCAAATAACGATTTAATTATGACCGTAAGACAGTGCTATTGCATAGAGGATTCCATGCATAGAGGTATTATATCTCAATGTACTATTGAGGCTTCGTTGCAAGACCTGTATTTAAGACCCTGCCCAATAGTGATAAAGTTTTGGCAGAGAGTCGATTCTCGATTACGACTCTATCTTTGTTATCTTTCGATTCTCAAAATGGATTAGTCTGGCTTGCTACATATATACTAATCTGTGGATTAGTCGACTGTAAGAATCGATTGTAATCGATTATTGTGTTTGGAATAAAGTACTAGGTAGTATACGGTTGTTTCTGTAAAAAAGATATGTTTTAGATATAACACACCATAGCGTCGTATTGGTATTTTGCGATATCTTTCGACATTTATTTCTCTAAAAAAAGCTCATCTTTTGTATATATCGTTATAGCGGTGAAAAGTATGAGAGTTAATTCTAGTTTTTTAAAAGGCATTTAGCAAGAACTAGTTTTTTAAATAGAGACAAGGCGTTGTAACAAAAAAAAAAGACCTAAAAACCTATCTATAATTAAAAAAAAACCTCTAACAACAGAAAAATAAAAAAATATCAATAATTGTAAGGTTTTTTTTTTTATTGATAGGTTGTAAGGTCTTTTTTTTTGTTACAACGCGTTGCTCCTAGTTAAAAAACTAGTTTTTGCTAAATGCCTTTGTCAAAACTAGAATTAAAGCTCAAAAAAAGACCTAACAATCTATTAATAAAAAAAAATCTAACAACATAACACTAAAGATAATCTTTAATCTTAAAGATCTTTCGATAATTGTATGAATTACAAAAAAATGATTCGTACAATATTTTTTTTTTTTCAAGTCAAAAAAGGTCTTGCGCCATCATAACAACACTAGTTATGATGTTTTGAAGTCATAAAGGACCTCTAAAAAAAATCAGCCCCATTATGGCTGGTGACGCGATACCGAATACCTATTTACCAAAAAATAAATAAAAATATAAAAACGATCGAACAAATAATTTAATTAATCGAACAAAATATAAAAAATATATATAAGAGCTATCGATTAAGAAATAAAAAAGTTGGATTTGTGTTATGTTGCGCCAACTTAAGAGAAAAATTTATTTCATTTTTTATAAATAAACAATAGTCGAACAAAAAAACCATTTTGACGAACAATTAAGAACAAACGAACAAAACGTAACAAAAAAATTGCAAAAACTAATTTCTTGTCGCCAAGTTCAGACAGGTGGCCGTAAATTGAAAAGAACCGCCATCATTAAGCTGACGTATCCCTACTATTGTCGTTGCAAAACCTGTATATTAGACCGTGGTAATAACGTCGACGACAGTCGACGATATCCTTATCCTCTTTGACGCTATTGGATGGTATCGTACACGAGTAGTGACGTGCAAATTGCAATTACATCACTAGTTATCTCATAAAAGTCACAAAGGTCGGCCGGGTCGAGGGGTCCGTTGTGATTACAGACTTGTTCAATTTACGAAAACCACCTCCATTGTATTAAACGTGAAAACATGTTCTCCCGCGCAATCAAACCAGTTACCTCCGTGGCCGCTCAAAATGGACTTAAAAAATTTTCCACTACATCACAGGTAAACCTACAATTAAAATAAAGTTATTTATTTCTTAATTTAATTTTAAATGTTCTGTCGTTCAATAAATTTGATACTTGTGTAAAATGATTTGTAGAAAAACTTCAAAGTGGTGGTGGCGGGTGCTGCTGGTGGCATCGGCCAGCCCTTGGCCTTATTGTTGAAGCAAAATAAGCTTGTAACCAAGCTAGCTTTGTACGATATCGCTCCTGTTACCCCAGGAGTGGCGGTCGACCTCTCTCATATGGACACCCCGGCCAAGGTCACCGGCCACCAGGGTCCCGATCAGCTCGCTGATGCTATCAAAGGTAATAATTACAATATTCATTCATAGAATAGTGTGTAATTCGCGTTAACAGTATTACATAACCAAACATAACCTATATTTTTAGCATAGGCATCTGACAAGGTCAAGTGCAACTCTGTAATCAAAGATAACTGACACATCACTCTTCTAATACATATTTTCTAAACAGATTATAATAATTCTGTTGTAATTTTGTAATGAAGATTTAAAAATGTTCCAAAAGTAGGTTTTGGTTAAAATAATGATTACAAAATTTTGCAATATTAAAGACTAACAATTATTTATTTAAATGTCATTTGTATAAATTTTAGTCTCTTTTAGTATAGTTTTAGTACTAACTAGAAATAGAAATTGAATACTGCTACAAAAATACAACAAAATATTTCAGATATAAAATAAGCAAGATAATTTTATTCTACAATAAAAGGCTAGAATTATTAAATTTTTGTGATATATTTTAAATGAATCCTCATTTTTTATGATTATCATTGATTGCATTGATTGATGCATTATGATATCACATTAAATAATATACACTCACTAATGTTGTGTATTTATTAAATCTTATATCACTTGCTTCGGGATAGTTTGTTTTTTAAATGTGTATAACTGTTGGTTTTAATGGTCTTTACAACGTCACCGGTGGGGGAGCTGAGTACTAAGACCTAGCCATAAACAAATATATACACATGTCAAGCTTCTTATATACCATCCTTCAAAGAATGCTATAGATCATGTTTCCTAGCATTTTTTAAAGTTTTACTTTGAATTAACATTATGATCTTCTCTGCTTGCATCGACTGCATTTAAGCGTCTCAACGGCGTCGCGAGTTAGCTTTACAATTAATAATATTCTACATGGAAAATAAATAGTACCAATATGCAGTTCTTAAGATACATAATATGGTAGTCGGTGTAAATGTATCAATTTATTGACTTTATTGGGCTGCCATTGGACAGCTGTTTATAAATTGATATTTCACTTGCCCGTTAAATAACCTGTACATCTATAAAAAAAAAAATGTTATATAATATAAATTATCATTAAAAATTGTAGACACCGATTTGTTGTGGAAATGCATTCCTGATTAAGCGCCGCGATGGGTAAAAGAATCCTTTAGGCAATAGAGGGAAAATACAGACCATTAGAGTACATATTTTGAACAAATTGAGTTTTTTCTAATAAAATTTTATAGCCATAGATACTTCAATAACCTGTCAAGATTAGAGATAATTTTATAAATCATTCTTTTCGCACTATCTTTACTAGTTATATTAAATAATTTAAAGATTAAAGATCTTGTGATTCTGACTATCTGATTTTATAAATGCGGTCAAGATGAATGCCTAAACAATTTAATACTGTAATTTTTTTTTTAAGTTTTCATTGGTTAACAAAATTTCATACTTGACTATTTACAAGTATATCATTGAATTTCGAGAGTAACATTAAAGGAAATTTATCTTAATTAATAACAATTTTTTTTGTCACATCAGGTGCTGATGTAGTAGTAATCCCAGCGGGCGTCCCCCGTAAACCTGGTATGACTCGTGACGACCTGTTCAACACCAATGCATCTATTGTACGTGATCTCGCCGCTTGTGTGGCTAAGAACTCGCCAAAAGCCATTGTTGCCATCATCACCAACCCCGTGAACTCCATGGTACCCATCGCCTCTGAAGTCATGAAGAAGGTATGTAGAATAACAGTATATAAATAAGTTTGTGTACTTTGATCGGGTATTTTTTTAATTTTATCTATGCAATAATAATTTATGTAAAGAGAATTTATGTACATATTTTTTATTTTTTTGTGATAAAAGAAGCCATGAATTGAGACAAAACATGCTATGTGATGTTGATTTGTAGTTTTGTAATTAGCATTAAGACAAAATTCTTTAATAATTAAAAAAAAAAACTGTATGCACTTTTGTATTTTTGAAACTAGCACTTTTATTTTAATTGACATTAAATTTTATTGTTAACATTTTTTAATTATTCAGTCATAATAAAAAAACGACTGTTTTTGACTGTTCCAGGGTTGTGGGTTTGATTCCCGCCCTGAGTCTGGGTGTAATATGTATTATATAAATAAATACATATTACACCCAGACTCAGGGACTGAGGAGGACTGAGGACTGAGGAGACTGACGACCGGCTGGTCGAGTGGTCAGGCAACTGGCACTTTACACAGCGGTCGCGGGTTCGAATCCCGCCAGGTGCAGATAATTTGTATGACGAATATAGATGTCTGCACCGGGTCATGGATGTGTATATTTATGTATATATGTATTTATATAAATTTATTTCCGTTCCTAGTACCTGTAACACAAGTTCTTACGAACTTAGCACGGGGCTAGGTTAACGTGGTGTGATTGTTGGTTAATATTTATTTTTTTATTATTTATTTATATGTATATTTATTTAAAAAAAAAATGTATTTCAGTCAACTGTTACCTAAAACACAGGCATTAAGTTTCCTACCTTAGGGACAGACGACCGTGTGTGTATGTTAGACATATTTATATATTTATAATTTATCCACTTATTGTTAGTTGGAAAATAAAGTGCGATCAGTCACCAGAATCTGTCGGGAATATGCTAAAATATTATTAATTATTTTTTATGAACTTAACAGACACTACAAAATTTCTTTATTAACTATATTCTTAACTATAGAGTCTTTAGATTGACAAGTTGTTGACAAGTTTCACTATAGAGATATATTAAAGATTCATGAGACAAATGAGATGAAAGTGTTAAGTGAAAGAAATTATTATGATTTTAATAATTGTGCCAACTTCAAGATCTAAATATCATAGCCTGTTCGATAAAACTGCAAATTTTCAAAATATAAAGACCATATTGTTGCTAGACCTTGGATTTTAGATAATACACTTGTACTGACTTGATATGAAGGCAGTAAGTACGCCGCCCGTCATAGAAACACGATTGACGTCGTTAGAAACAGATTCAATATAATTGTTATCGCTCTGAAAAATGCGATAACTGAAAAGTATTATCTTTCGAATCAGTGTACTATTTATTTATATTGCGACGTCACGGCTCTCTTATCTTTACGTCTTCATTCCACGCGGAATTCGATCAAAAAGACTTTTGCAACTTTTTTTTTTTCGAAATGTTGATTGCTGTTGGCCCTATTGATTGTTTTTCAGCGTATTTGTAGCATACCACAAGATGGCGCACGCCACGATATGTAGCATTCGGTAACTTTGCACAGTATTGCTCCGGCGTAAAACGGGCTTTACTGATTGTGAGACCCAGCCGTGAAAACATGGGAGCCTCTTTAGTAGGGCTCAGAGTGGGCGTACGTCTTAAGGGGATCTCAGAAAAATTCGGCCGTTTTCATGTGCTATAAAGTATACCTTAAAGTTACTTTAAAAATATCAAATAAATATATGTTGTAATTCGGATTCAGTTTATTAATCTGACTGTAAGATAATTGTATAAAACTCTTTAAATAAAGAAAAATAATTATTTACCTGGACCTCTTTTCGCGTACAAAAATCGTATAGGATTTCTAATTTTACTACTTACAATAGTGAATATTTTTTTTGTTAGTTAAGAATCATGTACTTAATAATTCTACAGAAGGGTTTTTTATTATGTGCAGTATTTTATTAGAAAATCGTAAAAATATGATTTCTGGTTAGCGGGTTTGTTAGCGGGCGACACGGGCGATCCGTGGCACACGGCCAGAGCCCTTTGTACGGTGAACTTGTGTCGCTCGCCATCGCTCGCTGCTCTCGCTTACGCGCAAATCTATTTAATTTTTTATTTGGAAAATCTGCTGTAGTTTATTTAGTTTAGTTTTTTGTTTTTTAATATTTAGTGTTAGTGCGGAAAATAATAGTGACAGGACACATTTTTAGTGATAAGTATTGATTAAAATATAGCGAAAGGACGTATTTTAGTTTATGTTATTTTTGTTATCCTGTTCATTATCAATTATCATCATGCCTAAGGTATCAAAATCAAAAAGAGTTCGTCAAAACCATTGGGCAACATACTTGAAAAATAGCCGGTAAGTACCTACTTAGTAAAAACTATTACTTAGTAAAAATATTATTTCTAATTATGTATAAATAATGTTTTGTACTGTTTAATTATCTCTGTAATTTCTATAGAAAAAAAAACACTAAGTTCGATTCCGCACAGTGGTCATATTTTCTTTTTTTTATAACAATATTTTTAGTTATTATTATTCACTTTGTTTATCGCATTTTTTTTCTTCAGGAAACCGCGCAAGTTTGAACATGATAATCAAAGCGAAAATTCAGATCAAATCTCGGTGCTCCGAGTTGATCCTGTTGCCAAGTAAGTGAAATATACTCCTTTGATTAGAACCCACCTTCACTTTCTGCCTTTATTATTGTCATGTTTTTTTTTTCTTTCAGAAAACAATTAGGTCGTTCCGCATTTGCGGAAATTCATCAAAACTCGGAAAATGAAGTACAAAACTTGAATCTTCACGTTGGACCCTTGGAGTTTTTTGCAGATCCCGATTCGCGGTAAGTGAGAAAATAATACCTATATTTTTCACTTTCATCACTTATATAGACTAGGAGCTCATGTCGTTTAATTTTTCAATAATTTCATTACAATTTTTAGTATAATTATTTTATCACCACTTCGAAGTTGAAGTGAGGACCTTGCATCAAGGGGGGGGGGGGGCAAATCCATATTTGAAAAAGTTTGGGAAATCACAAACAATCACTTTAAAAATTCAAAGGTACACTAGGTAATGTCTTAAATTTAAATGCAATAATAAAATATTAGAATCGTTACGCTTTTTAATTATTTTTTAAGATACGTATTAAAGTTTTATAATTACTACGAATTTTCAAAACTTGGATCTGCCCCCTTTTGCTACGAAGTACTCAATTATAGATCCTTGTCTATTCATTTGAAATATTTACAAAATACTTAGTTGTATATTTACTATTACTATTACTTTACTACTACTACTTTTACTATATTTACTATAATAAATAATAAAATTAATATTTAGGGGGGCTCTCATATAGCAAACGTGATTCTTTGCCGTTTTTTTTTTCACAATATTAAAAAAGGTTATAATATAGTGTAATGTTGTTTACCTAGTCGACGATACGAAACCCTTCGTGCGTGAGTCCGATTCGCACTTGGCCGGTTTTTTTTTTTCAATCGTTCCTTGTTTGTTACTATTCCAAAAAGTAATAATTTCCAGTAAATTTATACGACCTGTTGAATAATAACTCAAAATCACTCGGGTGGCAGGAAGTTCTATTTATGAAACTAAATAAGTTTTATTTATGTCTTTCAGGAGTTTTAGGAAAAAAATAAATTGACTAATGAGTTGTAATTTAAAAATAAAGTAACCGAAGATGGTTATGGGGATGTAGATGTCATAGTTAACGGGTGTTGGAACAAAAGATCAAACAAAAAAAAATTATTCAGCTCTTTCTGGTGGTGCTTGCTACCATTATTGGTAAAAATACCGGAGAAATTTTATATACAGTCATTTTTAATGATATATTTTGCTTTTCAGGGTTAATTATAAAGAACTGCGAGTGCAACCAAATGAAACTGTTAACACAGAAAAATCTGACAATCAAGATGAGGTGCTTATTCATTTATATAAGAAACCGCTAAATCTCGATTTACTCTTCTCAATGCTATTCGTATATTTACTTCATAAAAAACATTTTTTTTTCTTGTTTTAGTTATTAATAACTACTGAAGAAGAAAAGAAAATTGAAGAAAAACACATTGGAAGAAGAATTGTAAACGTATCTTACTTCACAAATAAATTACTTGAATTATGTAACCATGGTCCTTTAGGATGCTCAGCAAATGAGATTATATTAACAGGCGAGAAACAAAATGGTCTAATGTCAATATTTTCATTTAAATGTAAAATGTGTAATACAGATTTTATTATAAATAATGACAACTGCGAAAACAATAGTTTAAACTTGAATACCTGTGCAGTTGCGGGTACTATTGCAACAGGTTGCGGTCGTTCGCAACTGGAAGAATTATTTTCGGCTATGGATATGCCTTCCTTAACCGAACACGTTTATGACCTAAATCACGAATTAATAGGCAAACATTGGGAGAAAGTATTAATTCAAAATATGAAAGAAGCTGGACAACGTGAAAAAGAAATTGCTATAATAGAGGGGAAAGTAACTGAAGATGGTTATGGAGATATAGATGTTATAGTTGACGGGTGTTGGAGCAAAAGATCCTACAAAAAAAATTATTCAGCCCTTTCTGGTGCTGCTGCCATCATTGGTAAAAATACCGGAGAGATTTTATATATAGGTATAAAAAATAAATTTTGTCAAGTCTGCGCAACAACATCAACAGATCAAGAACCTAAAGAGCACATTTGCTTTAAAAATTATAGTGGGCCATCTACAGGAATGGAGAGTACGATTCTTGTAGAAGGTTTCAAAAAATCTATCGAACAACATGGCCTTATATATGGCAAATTGATTTCTGACGGGGACGCAAGCACATACTCAAAAGTTTTAGAAGCGCGGCCTTACCAAAATAAAACCGTCGAAAAAATAGAATGCCGAAATCACCTCTTACGCAACTTATGCAACAAGCTGCAAGCACTATCAGTAGATACGAAATATCTGTTAAAGCATCGAAAATCCGTAACGAAGAAGGTGATTTTGGCAATCCGTTGCACTATAGTAAAGGCAATTAAGCAACATAAAAACAATTCTGATGTTGAACTCCTTTTTGACGACATTTTACGATGCCATACGCATGCATTCGGTGACCATAGTAAATGCAAAGCATATTTTTGTACTAAAGTTGGAGAGGTGGACAAAAATAAAGTGTCAGATGGCTTTTTTACAAGCGCTCTGTGGCAGCGCATAAATATCATTGTACAAAGCATAGCTGCGCATTCACGGAGCTTAATCTATGACCTTGACAGCAACTGCGTCGAAAATTTTCACAGCATTGTCGCGAAGTATGTTGGGGGAAAAAGAATAAATTTTTCCAAAAAGAATTCTTATTCATTACGAGTCCATGCGGCAGCAGTAGCCTTTAATGCCAAAAAGACAATTTCAAGGCTTTTCAAATCTATAAACGGTGGTAAAAGCCCCACAGGCAAATTAAAACAATTCGAAGAGAAGAGAATTAAAAAAAATGCTTACAACAAAATTCAAAAAAGGCAAAAACCAAGGAAGCGTTTATTTCAAGCTTCAGGATCGGGAAAAACAGACAAAGAGTATGGAGAAATGTGCAACAAACCGGACATGGACGAGGAAACTTATAATAAAGTTAAAGAAGCATTTTTAAATAATTTGAAGAAAACTGATCAAGAAATGGAAAAAATACAAAAAAACACAATACTCCAAAGCGACAGTGGTGAGTGGCTCGAACTTCGACGTTCTCTACTAACCGCCTCAAACTTCGGAAAAATTATAAAGCGAAGACCAAATACAAGTTGCGTAAATACCGTTAAAGAATTTTTATATAAAGGAAATTTAGATCACGTGGCATCGATCAAACATGGCCGAGAAAATGAAAGAAAGGCCATCATCCAACTGAGCGCTCAGCTAAAGAAAAAGATCGAACGATGTGGCCTTTTTATAGACAGGAATCTTCCTTTCCTTGGTGCCACACCCGATGGGCTCTGTGGTGACGACTCAGTTGTGGAAGTCAAGTGCCCAATATCGGCATATAAAATGGGACTAAACGAAGCAATAGAACAAAAAAAAGTTACTTTTTGGAAAATGAATAAAAACGGCCAAATAGAAGTCAACAAAAGTCATAATTGGTTCTACCAAATCCAAGGCCAATTACACATAACAAATCGGAAAAAATGTATATTTGCTGTTTGGGCCAATGAAAACGAATGTTTGAGAGTTGAGATTATCGAAAGAGACGATAATTTTTGGAAATACAAAATGGAAGAAAAGTTGACGACTTTTTACATGGACTGCTTGCTTCCTGAGTTGATTGACCCTCGCTACCCACGGAATTTGCAAATTCGAGATCCGGACTACATACAAAAATCAATTGAAAAAAAAAAGCTAACATAAAATCTAATATACAGTAAAAATATAATATTTTCGAGTCTTTAATTTTTAATTTCGTTACTCAATTCCTCATTCCTTTTCAATATAGTGTACATTATTCTACTAGTCAAGACCATTCATTTGATACCCATATTGAGTTGTAAAAAAAATATATAATGCCCCATTTTGTGGTGACAGGCATCTTGGATTTGAAATTTTGTCATAGTGTATAGTATTTTACTATTCAAGCCATTTCATTTGATACCCATATTGAGATAGTTGTGAAAAAATATGCTTAACGCCATTTTGTGGCGGCGGCCATCATGGATTGATTTTCACCAAACACTCAGCTAAGAACACTACCAACTAATTCACCATTAAAAAAAAAAAAAAGAAAAAAAATTGTGTGTGTCAGCTCCGACGCACGACTGGAGTTTACTCCTTGAGTACGATTGTCTAAACATACGCAAAAAGAGTTTATCCAACTGAAAATAAGATTAATACCATATGAAAGGGTAAATTAACAAATTAATGAAAATAATATACATATATAAATATATATTTATTCATTTTATATACATTTATTATAACTAATCGGCGAAATATTTTACATTAAACTTTTCACAATAGTCAATTTCAGATGTGCACAAATATTTCATTAGGAATGTTGATAAATTATGTAATTATTATTATCTGACAATTATCATTTATTTTTTAAATATTATTTTTCAATATTAATTAGAGCAACATTACTTTCGCACCGCACCATAGGTGCGCGCGCACCGAAAAAGTAACGAGGTCATTCATCAGTAGATTTTACCTCTCATATTTTTCTCATACCGGGCGCCTTATATATGAAAATCGATTCTTAAGGAGTAAACTCCAAAAACGTGGAAATCATAATGTTTCGTTGTTAATCATGTAGTTTTAATAAACAACAGTTTTTTTTATGAGTAAATTAAAAAATAATTCATATATCCAAATATCTTTTGATTCATTTAATTAAAAGTCTATAACGGATTTTATCGCGTTTATTTAAAACTTTACAGCTTAACAATATTTTAAATTATATATAGGAATACGAATAATTATTCGGACACCCACCAACTCAGTCCCCTGAGATCATGGACGCTGTAAGGGTCCGAAACGTCTTGAAATAATTTAAAATATTGTTAAAAAGTAAAGTTTTTAAAAAAAGCGATAAAATCCGTTATAAACTTTGTATTAAATGAGTATAATTCGCGTAAATATAAACGAACAGTATCTTTTGATTCATTGACACGTATATTACTTAAAGTACAGAGTACCTACTGTTCATTATTAATATAATTTTGAAGAATTAAATAATAATTATGGATAATTACAAATTGTACGCAAGCTCTTGGACTTAGAAACGAATCAATCGTATGTCTTAGTAGTACAAGTTAGAGCCGGTAGATGGCTGAGTTTAATGACATTTACGTAATACTGATCAAGTGAAGTACGGGTGGGTGGGGCGTGGCAAAGACTAAACGCTCAAGGTCATTGAGAATGGGGAGCCTCTTAAGGGTGTCTCCTAGTGAGATCGCACCTCGACTAAGGACGTCGAAATGGAGGAAGGCGCTATTCGGAGCGCCGCCGACGTAGACGGTGTATGTGTTGTCCCTACATAAGAAGCGTTGCCTAATAAGATCCTATCGTCAAGGTCGGTCAAAACGTGAATAGGACTTCTTTGTCTTGCCTTACAGGCAAATTAAGCAAGACAACGCGTGGGATATTGTATTTATATTATTATGAAAATAAAAATGAGGCTACAAGCGTACATAAAAAGCGGCGAGGAAACAATAGTTCGTCGCGAGATCAAAACTTACTCTTACTCTGGACTCTTAATACCAACTACGAGTATTATTTACCAACTACATCACCTCCAAACACCAATTACATAACTTCGTATTTATTATCACTACATGTTATAAAACAAAGTTCCCCGCCGCGTCGGTCTGTCTGTTCGCGATAAACTCAAAAACTCATTAACAGATTTTCATGCGGTTGCATCGATAGACTAATATTGTTAAAATATAATGACAATTGTTGGAAATTACGGAATAAGTGAAGCTACCTGGGAGGTTTCATCGAAAACTCTGCCTAATTCTTTTGAGACATAAGAAAACAATGTATGGTGGGATATTCTCCCATACACTTCACTTGCTCACAGAAAAAAAAAATTAGGCATAATGTGACCCGTGCGAAGCCGTAGTGGGTCGCTAATGCATGATAATATCAAATGATTGAAAGAGATAAGAAGAGAGAGAGAAGATTGAAAGTAATGAACACTTAACAATAAACAATTTGGTTTTACTCGCGGCTATAAAACGCAACTAGCATTTTTCGTTTCTAACATAATTTCCTAAATGTTTGTAATATCTGTAAAATATTGTAACAATTATACTAATAAGAAGTCAGTTTAGTGGTAATAATAAATTCCCAATACAAGTGTCTCTGACAACTTACTGAGAAGACTCGGTGATAAATTGTAACAAAGATTATAGGAATAAATTATTTATATTTTCTTTTAACATATATCTTTTTCTCTCTCATATGATATTAATATAATCTATTGTACTGTAGTGAAAATTAAAAAACCATAATAAAACAAATAAAATACCATGTAATTAAAATCTTAATATATATAAATCTCCTGTCACAATGTTTGTCCTCAATGGACTCCTAAACCACTTAACCGATTATAATAAAATTCGCACACCATGTGCAGTTCGATCCAACTTGAGAGATAGGATAGCTTAAATCTCAAATTATAGTCGCAATTTTAATTTATTGCTAATTATTTGTCTGTTATTATTTGACAGTCACAATTATCTGTTAACTCCAAATGATTCTAACAGATGTCGATACCTTTCGACTGGGTTGAGTAAGTAATCAATAGATGGCGCTGCTATGATAAATCTACGAACGTGTCATATAAGCTACATTTTAACAGCAGTACCTGGATGACCGAGCTTTGCTCGGTTAAATTATATTTAGATACGTTACATACTGATGAAACATAAATAATATTTTCGATCTTACCGACATAATAATAAAATAATAAGAACTGGTTATTTAAATAAAAAATAAAAAGAGCTCTCAGTAATAGTTTTTCTCACAAAAGAAGAAACTTGAAAAAAAAAGGAAAAAAACTGGTCTGTAGGCACCTGAATTCGAACCCGAGTTTTCTGATATCGAATCCGCCCGATTCCCATCCGAGCTATTATAAGCTTGTCAATGACAGCGAAATTTACCTTCGTATTCTAATGATATTTATTAATTGCGTAAAAAAATTGGTAAAACGACATTTTCTAAAAATAAATCCTAGCTAGATCAATTTATCGCCCCCGAAACCCCCTGCATACTAAATTTCATGAAAATCCTTGGAGTCGTTTACGAGATTCAAATTATATATATACAAGAATTGCTCGTTTAAAGATATAAGATAATTACCACGTGTTGTTGAGGCTAAAGTATAAATTAAATTTATTTTTATAATTTTTAAAATTTTAGTTAAATACCCGTGCGAAGCCGGGGCGGGCCGCTAGTTCTTATATAAATATATATTTTTAAATAAAACTCGTTAAATTCTTCCAGGCTGGAGTATACGATGCCAACAGAATCCTCGGTGTAACCACGTTAGACGTAGTGCGCGCTGCTGCTTTCATTGGTGAGATCAACGGTGTCGACCCTCAGACAGTCTCTATCCCGGTCATCGGTGGCCACTCCGGAGTCACTATCATTCCCCTGCTGAGCCAGAGCAAACCAGCCGTCAAGTTGTCCGACCAGGCCAAGATTGATGCCCTCACCCAGAGGATTCAGGAAGCTGGTACTGAGGTGAGACTTATAATATTTATAAATTCTAATCCTATGTACATTAGGATTTTTTTAATTAGACCAGTATATTCCGGATATTAATGCTCTCAAACAAACTTGCACTCTATAATATTGGAACACTTTTCTTTACATAATTATGTTCTTGTTTATTTTAATTTTGATAAAATTTTATGTTATTTTTATTTCAATATTAATATATCTATATACAAAAAAAAAAAAAAAAAAATAAGAAACATACTCCCTTCAAAGCCCAATGCAACTAACTATATAATATTGCAACAATCTAAAATATTTGTTTACATGTTATTAACAAGAATATTTTATAAAATGTAAAAAACAAAAATAAAAACATAATAACAAGCCAGTATAAAGAGTTGAGACATAATTATATTATTATGCTTTCAAGTACTTACTCTTTACTCAAATAATTACACATAAATTACATAATTTTGGTCTTTTACAGGTAGTGAAAGCTAAGGCCGGTGGTGGCTCAGCTACACTTTCGATGGCCTATGCCGGAGCAAGACTTACCGGATCTGTACTTAGAGGACTCAATGTAAGGCCCACATAACGAGTTTATTATATTAGTAATCATTATGATTTAAAACTGAACTGACTCAGCCTGTAAACAACCCACTCGTGGGCAAAGGCCTTTTCTCCATATAAGAGAATTGGAGCTTAATCCACCACACTGCTTGACTGCGGTTTGGCGGATAATTTCCCTATCATGTGTCTTATTATAACAAACGGGATTGACGGGTTTACGTGCTCTTCGAGATACGGTGGGGGAATCCACAAGGCCATAGACTCAGACCAGAAACAAATATTTGTATAAATATAAATATCTGAGCGGGAATCGAACCACGACCACTGGCCTTAAGGCGATTACATGAACTACTACACCCGAGTGGTTGTCATTATATGATTGTGTAAAATATAAATTGAGATAAAGAATATAGATTTACCAAGAAGTATAGAAACATTACTAAAATTGATGGTTTTACAGATCTGTTTTAAAAAAACCAAAATAAAAAAAAAAACTATCACACAGAAAGACTGTTTGTGATAACAGATGTCAGATCTTAATACAATATTACGAGTATCTTTAAAGAGTAACTACTATATGTTGACGGCTTCAAAAAAAAAAACAGTTCCAAAGTTGTTATCTACAATTTAAAATAAGTCAGATAAGACCCTTCTTCTATATGGAGAAGATGCCTTCACTCAATAGTAGATTTCTTACAGGCTGATACAGTACTAGTATATACTGACACAATCTCGACTTTTACTTTATTATAGTAATTCTCATGTTATAAAATTATGTATTCTCTCCAGGGTGAATCCAACGTTGTGGAATGCGCCTACATCAAATCAGACCTGACCGAGGCCACATACTTTGCCAACCCTGTCGTACTCGGCAAGAACGGAGTTGAAAAGAACCTCGGCTTCGGCCAGCTCAACGACTACGAGAAGAAACTCCTCAAGGCCGCTATCCCTGAGCTGCAGAAGAACATCAAAACTGGTGAAGACTTTGCCAAGAAGTAAACCCTTAATCTAACAGCTAGGACTATGCCGAAACAAAATGAGTCTTTGAAGTAGTGAATTAATTAAATATAGACAAATTAACCACCTTTATTTTACCTTTAAACGAACATTATCAAACTGTTTGTAAGGTATATTAGATTTAAGGATATTATAAGTGTCTTGTCTTATTTCAAATCCTGATCGACAACACTTACAGAAATATTGTATGAATGATTTTTTCTTAAAGCTATTTTTATGTTAAATCTTTGGTTATTGCATTTTATCGAATATTTATTACATTTTTTTTTTTGTGATACATGAGTATATTTTTCCTTCGTCACCAAGTGACTGCATTACGTGATGTGTACCATTCAAAGATGTTCATATTTAAATAAAGATATTATCATTTTGTTTAAAGATTTTTTTTTTCTATTACCATGTCCAAAATATCTCCGCGCCAGTTTATAACTTTAGACATGAAGCCTACACACTTGGGCAGGTCAAGATTAATTAAATATAGAAAAATAATATTATAATATAAATAAGAATATATTTAGTAATATATAGAGATAATGCCGCTCGGCTTAGTCGCACTTAGGAATCATCAATTAATTTTCGTCCCATTACAGGACGCGGCTAAGCCAAACTAATCGGTAAAATTAAATAGCATGTCGGATTATTCCGATCAATCAATGCTTTAGTAGCGCTAAATTTTGAGGTCGAGGGGCATAAGTTGGACTAAGGCAAGTGTAGCGGACGTAGACACCGTGCGGAATTTTTGATGACTGATGGCAAAGCCGCGCTGCATGCCCAGAAGGTAAATCTGGTTGTTGTATCCAGGCCCTCCCGGATGATGTTCTACTCAGCACGTTTTCCAAGGTTTTACCTAATCTACAGGTGATTACTAATCAAGCATTACACGCTATCGTGAGCTGGGGACGAGGGATCAAGCTCCCGCTTACCTTACCTTACCTTACCCCTTTAAAAACACAGGCTTTTGCTTTTAGCAAATCGGCCAAACCAAAATGAGTGCATTAGGACAGACTACCACGCACTACACTTCAAGAGCGACATCAAGCTTCTCGTGTCATTATGGAGGAGAAATTAATTTTTCACAAACACATTAAACATTTGGGCAATATCACCACAGAATGCCGCTAGCGTATAGGGCTAGTCGCTCGCTATGTCGCTTGGAAAAATTTATAACTTTCTTCTGCGCCCCCCCTCGATGAGATTGAAGTAGAATCGATAATACTTTCGCTTGAAACGGACAAGAATCCAGGCATGAATAATGAATATATTTGCCAATGCTTGTAAAATTGCTTGTATAACGACAATTTATAAAATTAGACCCATATGTAGGTACTGTTGACCAAAGACCCATGTGTACCGACGACCGTATATGGATTTAGAAAAGGCCTTGGACATTGCGTCATTTCCAATTCTATAGCGTTAAACCAGAATGAGTTTGGAATAAGGAATTTATTCGTTCTGAAAAGATACAAAAAGTTACGAAATGCGTATACGCATATAATTTAAACAAGATTCTACAACTTTGTCAAAATATTGTAGATGTCTTATTAATTTTAATCTTATTTCGATCTTAATATCTTAATTATCGTATTACCTGGGTGACCTACTGAAAATTTTAGCCAATCAAAAGGCAATTCATGAAAGCCTTTGAGAAATGGCCGTACTACCTGTTATTTCGTAGCATTTTCTAAGAAAATTTACAATAGAACATAATTTTTTATATAATATGTAATTTTCTTTACACCATCAGAAAGTAGCGATTTCAACGAATAAAGTACCCACTTTTTTTTAAAAAGCAGATACGTGTGAATTTTCGATTGAAAATTAGGTGCTTTTTCAAGTTTCAATTCAAAATAAGGTGACAAAATAAATATTTTAAATAAAAAAAAAATTGCAATGTGTTTAGGACATAAAAAGGTAAGTTTTCACCAAATTTCGTGGGGGGAAAAAAACTTTTTTTTACCCGACTGCGACAGAAGGAGGGTTATGTTTTTCGTGTGTATGTATGTATGTAATATGTATGTCCATTTCTTTGGCACGCCCTACATCCCAAACGGCTGGACGGTTTTTGACATATGAGGTGTCGTTGGATTTGTCTAAATTGTAGTAGTGACATAGGCTATATAAATTTTCAAAATGGCGCCCGCAAATGGCGGAATAAGGGGGGGGGCGAGTTGAATTTTTTTTTCTTACTGTAGCAATATGGGTATCAAATGAAAGCTAGTAAATTGTTTTATTCTTTTTAGTTTATAATAAGAGTATTTTACGCAGTCGGGTTTTTTGATTTTTTTTAATTAATTAGATCCTGGTTTATAACCATAAAACTAGAGTTGTGACTTATTATTTGTAAAAGATAAAAATAAAAAACCAAAAACTTGGTTATTTGAATTTTTCACATTGAGGTTATATGCGAAAATACAAAAGTTGTAGACCTTTATATTACCTACAAATTTTCCATTTTACTTTTTTCCTTCCTAGGACTTGAAGTTTTGCCGGAAATCGAGATAAACCGTTTCTTAACCTTAATCCCCTTCCACTTTCCGACTTCAGATCGCCCGTGAATTATTTTTCCTTTAATTTTTGTTATATTCTATTCCTTTTCCAATGGGTTTCATCCTACTATTCTTTTTTTTTTCACTTTAAACCATTTTTAAACGCTTCGGCACTGGTCTAAAAAGGGTAGGTATTTGGTACCCGTAAAGTAAGTTTTACCTAGTACGGGGCCATAGGATGTTAGTATGTTATATACATATATGATATTGTTAATATACATATATTTTTTATTATTATTATTTTTTAATGTTAAAACTTATTCTTTTTGGCAGTGTAAATTGATTTACTTGCCTTCTCTGCGACCATTAGATGTCTAATATAGCATATATACTCTTTGGCCGATGGCGCCAAAAAGGAATACCTACTGAAAACTACGTGTGAATAATTATCACTAAAATTATTTAATTTATAGATTGCTGACAAAGTAAATTCAGGTTAGCGTCAATCTTTATTCCTTTCGGATATATTTATTACCGATTAATCATTATTACCGATTTAATTATTCTTTAGTGTTATTTTGTTTTTCTTTAAAATTTCTTTAAAATTATTCTATTTATGTATAGTCTTTATTAGGTTTTTTTTTTATAAACAAAAGCAATACAATTTAGATATTTTGGTTTGATTAGACAAGACAAAAAAACAACTAGGACGGAAAAATATTTTTTAATTCACTATTTAAGATCAAAATATACTTTTACCATACATTCACACAGCATTATAAAAGTAGTCTAGAATATCACAAATTCTGCGATATACACGAAGATGGGACTGTTTTTCATAAAACTCAATGTATATCTCCATCATAAGTAGCACTAAATAGGCAGAGAATACGGTGACTCCGGTCCACGATCGATTTTTGGGATTTCCATAGCTCACTCGAGTACTTTCTACCATCGTTTATACTTGGCAATAATTCAATGTTTATTTTAAGAAGATAATTTAGGACAAATTACGACTTAATGCGATGTCAGACTTTTCGAAGGTCCGAGAATCGGTTCGATATCGAAGCGATTTTATTACCGATTCAACACTAATCATTTTGTCGTTGGCTATTTTCGGATGTGCATTTTATTAATTTACAGGGGAAGGTAAATTTGATTATTGAGAAATAAAAAGAAAATCGCTGACGCTATAATTCCAGAACGCATGAACCAATTTCCACGGTTTTGCATTCGTTGGAAAAGTCTCGGGCTCCGTGGGGTTTATATCAAACAAAATTCAGGAAAAATTTCAACAGAAAAGCAGGAAAACAGGGAAAATCATTTTTCACATACAGCGCCATCTCTGATACATAGCATGTACTACAAACCAATATGGTTTTACAAAAAACGAAGCCATCTGGTGGCGAAACGGAGTTCGCCGGGTTTGCTAGTTATATTATAAGTATACTGATAGCCAGTCTCACGGTACAGATTTTCTTTGAAAAATTCATGTTCTCTAAATCTATGTGTACTCAATGAATGTAACATCTACATTCAGTTTTACAGTTTAATATCGTTCTTTATATAAAAAATATACATTGTAATATATTATGTTATCTGTGCTGACAAGTATCTAAATAGTATGCTTTTGCGACTCTATGATCTATAGTACCTCTTATCTTAGTACAGTGCCATTCATCTGTGGTCTCTCTGCAACATTACTTCGTATAAGCGACATATTTTATTTTAACAACAATTTCATCAAAATATTCATTTGTTCAACTACAATAACACATCATATTACTTTTAATATCAACTTGTCTCTTAAATTAGGTCTATAAGCGTAGTCACAACCGTAAGGTGATTAAAACGATAGGAAATAAAACACAATATAGATTCGCATCTTATTTATTGATCTGTCCTCCCAAAACTTTGTTTTTGCTTAAGATCGGACTTACAAGGATTATCTTCTCTTCGTCTACCTTAATACGTTACATTTTTATAAACAAATCACAATGTGTGGGGCCGCCAGCGCCGCGCGCCTCGCGCTCTGTTAATTAATTTAATCAGTCGTTTTGTTCACAATATTTGAAAAGACATGAACAACACCACACCCGCTTGCGTGTCAAAACGTTTACTATACAAATACTATGTACTTTTAGTTTTAAAAAATCGAGTGAAATTAATGGTTGAACACAGTCAAATCGTCGTTATAATTTAAAAAAGATTCGAGCGTTCGTTAAGCGGTAATAACAGTGTCGGGGTGTCGTTCTCGCGCAGCTCGCGGCGGCGGCGGACGGGCACGGACACGGACGCGCACGGACACGGACGCGCACACACGCGCACAGACACACACGCACTCATAGCCCGCTTCCGCTCAATATTTATACCGGTCCTCGGACCGACCTAACTAGAAAATGAAAATCTCTATAGTATTCATTAAACTAACCTGTATAATTACAAATGCACAGAATGTATACATAATAACCATATACTTTTACAATATGTATATAATTTACCGTTTACACTATTTATAAGACAGCATCAGGCTCAATCGTTCGGACTCCGCTGCGCCGGCGACTATACACGGACGATCGGTGATGAGCTATTTACACGAGACAAATGATAATTCAACTAGGCGTATACTAACTCGGGTGATAAGTGCGACAGCGAAATCCGAAGCGAAGCTATACAAAAACAATAAAAGGAAATTATCGAGTTTAATACTTAAGCCTAGCGCGGCGACGGCGTCGGACGCCCGAGCGAGGAATCTGCAGAATGCCCGGCCGTGGCCGTTTATATAACTATCATTTACACAATTTACAAATACTTATATGTAGATATGGACGAAGACGCGGCGATCCTACGCTACCGGTGTTGAGATGGAAGACTGGGTTAATATTACAGTTTCGCTAACGTGTGGCTGCCACTTATATTTACTGAGGTATGCGTAGCGGCAGTGCTTTAGTGCATCACATAGAGTATAGCCATCTCGGTTCTCGAATACTCGCAGCGCCGAGCGATGTAGACTTGTCACAATTTGCTAATTTAAACATTTAACATTCGCTTAATCGTATTATCCTATCTACTGCATCGAGATGTCACAGACTGCACACATCCTGCCCACTCATCCTCACACCGCGTCTACATCGCTCGTCGCTGCGGTCACTACGACATTAAAAAGTCAAAACAAGTGAAAAAAAATATAACAAATAAATAACAATTGAATATTCACATTGTCTCACTCTGCGGTCAATTGTAACAATATCACTTATCGCCGGAGCGCCAAGTGACCCGAGCAGATTCCTCCTCTCGCCTCGCACTTTACACAACTATGTACAATCGTCTAAGTTTCCATTCCGTTTCGAGTCGGTTCGCTCCGCTCGTAGAAAAATATCGGCAAACGGAGTCTATACGTGAAAATATCGATGTAAAATCGCGTTTCGATCACAGGTTTATCTGAACATCGTCCGTTAAAGCTTCTCGTAACAGCAAACTGCATCCCCGCTACATCACACGAGCCGCCCACCCTATCCGCCCGGGGCGTGCACTGAGATCACTCGCCCCGCGCCCGGCCCGGGGCGTCGCTTCCCTCGCGGTAAATTCTTCGTGTCGTCGGAGCGACGTCGTCAGCGGTGGCGACGGATGACAGAGCGGCGGCCGGGGCCGGGGCCGGGCGGGGCCACCGGGGCTGGCGGGGTGGTCGGGGCGGTCGGGGGGGCGCGCTAGGCGCGCGCGGGGCGCGCGGGCGGCGCTCGCGGCCGTCAGTCCTCGTCGGACAGCGGCTCGTACTGCGCCGACATGAGCGGCGCGGGCTCGGGCTGGGCGGGCGCGGGCAGCGGCGCCGCGCCGCCCGCCCCGGCGCCACTCGCCGAGCTCACCGCCGCGCTGCCCGACACTGGGAACGACGCCGAGGTTAGATATCTGACCCGGTGAGCTAGTACGTAACTTACGTGATCGCGTGAACTCGCCGTCATGTCGAATTTCAATACTAATTGAAGCTTAACTAGTATTCAAATTCGACACCATAGCGATTTCTCGCGATCGCGCAAGTTACGTAATAGTCCCACGGAACGGCCTAGTGGCCCGCATATAATATTTGAGTGCAGTTATTAGTACAGACACGGCGGCTGTAGATACTGACCGTCGGAGGGTGGCGTGGCGACGTTGAGCGCCGAGTAGGGGTAGGCGTAGGAGGTGGGGAAGGGCAACGGCTTGGCGCGCTCGTCGGCGTCGTTGCGCATGACCTCCACGATGCGCGTGGTGACGTAGTCGTAGGCGGTGAGCACGCCGCCGCCCACGCCGCTGTAGCGCCGCCCCCCAGCGCCGCCCGCGCTCGCCCCGCCCGCCGCGCCGCTGCCCCTGCTGGCCGAGAGGACACAGGTTACTACTTTATTCCTAGTATTTACAATTAAGTTTGAGTACAAAAGTTATTACTCAAAACACAAGGGTTTTAGTGGAACACGTACAGGTCAGGTTGTCGGTCAACAGTGTCCAGTCAGCGATTCATAAGTTAAACTCTTAATAGAATTACTCTATAGATTATTTTGGATGTGTTAATTTAATTTATTATTACAATTTTAAATTGCTAAACATGGATGTATCGATTAGGGACCCAGTCACCAATTGCGTCTTCCCATTATCCACAGCGGCTTACAACTTCTAACACCTACTTTATTATTATACATTGTTATACCACATCAACAAACATAAAAATTGAAATTAAGATCAAGTGGTGATTGTGGTATCACTGATTAAAATAACAACATAACACTAAAGAATTTTTTAAAGCCATCAAATTAAAATAATTTTGCTTAAATAATATGTAGAATTAATAAATGAATTATATTCAAGACCATTTAAGGCTAATTATAGGCTCATTTTGTCGATAGATGGTGCTTCTAATGACCTTTGTCACTAGTTTCAGTACCGTATAACCGGGTGAATAGGGATCGCATAAAACGAGAAATGTTTACTAATGATTTTGACTACATTAAGAACTTCCAAAGGAGGATGCCCAAATCCATAGGAGTCTTGGCCCCCTAGCCTCGCAAGACAAAACTTGTCTTGATGAAAAGTACTCAACAAAACATGAAAAACAGTCAGCGTAATCAAAGCTGTCTGGGCTGTTCTTAAGAAGATATAGGTTGACAAAGTCTCGGTTCTTTTATATTCACTTTCCAGCTTGACAAAATGAATGAATTTGATACAAGAATGAAATTTTACTTTATTTTAACTCTTTCATTATTAATTAATAGATTTTTAATTAATATTTAACAAAAATTAAGAATTTTAATCCAGATTTTTCTTTTACGAGATGTTTCTAGGCGCAGACGCGAGTAAGACGCAAGCGCGAGCTAAGCGCAGGCACCAGTGGTGTTTTTTAGAGTACTCATAAAGATCAATGGGTGGCGCCACATATTCTATTTACTAATTAAAATTCCTTTGGCTACATTGGGTTAAACTAACGCCTTGTACTTTATATTTTTCTTAATAAAAAAAAAAATTGTGCGTGTACTAGCGTACACTCGTAAGAAGTGAAACTTATAATAAAAACAGTTTACTTTTTATACGATCGTAATTATACGCACATACGCACATACGCATATACGCACATACGCACATACGCACATACGCACATACGCACATACGCAAATACGCACATACGCACATACGCATATACGCACATACGCACATACGCACATACACACATACGCACATACGCACATACGCACATACGCACATACGCACATACGCACATACGCACATACGCACATACGCACATACGCACATACACACATACACACACATACACACACTCGAAAAACATAACCCTTCTTCTATCGCAGTCGAGTAAATACAGTTTTACAAGATAACGCGTAACGAAAAAAATGTGACGCGTAACGCGTAAATTTTTTCCAACCCCGATAAAGAAGTTTCACTTCAAAAAAAAAAAGAAATTAAAATTCATAACCGAGGTGACGCTTGGGTTTTCGCTTAACTTTAAACACATGACATTGGTCTCATAGAATTTTTTTATTGTCTTGATGAGCTGAATCGATTGCCATTGGTTTTCTTTTGCGAGGACTGGAGGCCGATTTGGGCATCCTGCTTTATATGAATTATTTTAACGATATAGTATTCGTACCCCATTTAATGGTAATTTTTTCTTCCTCGACAAATTAAATTAGTAATATTGATGTGTAAGATAGTCGAATATGAATCCTATCTCTTAATCCTAGTTCGGACTACGCCAGTATTTTAGTCGAGTGGCTTATTATTTAGTAGCTAAACTACTCGCTACTGCTCAGAAGTCGTTCACATTACGGTCGAGTACAGTACACAAGTGAATGATTGCTGTGCAAGATGAACGTGCTGTGACGCAATAAAGTGAATAAATTGATTAAGATAATCGTAACGGCTATTTTAGAAGAGGTGGATGAGAGCATGGTGTCAATAGATATAAATATTTTATTGACAGGTATAAGTAGAAGGATTATCATTTTGATAATATCTTAAAAAGCACCGCACGCTTTTTTTTTACAGTAAAATAATTTTTTTTGTAATGTACACTATTCTTAATTCAAATTTATTTAAAAAAATTACACTACTCTTATTTAATATTAATTGTTATTATTTATAGTTAGATTTTTTATAAAAGCGTGTTTTTTAGTTTTTTTTAAAACTATTATTTTTTATTTAAGATCGATAACTTATCCGCGAAATAGGTGATCGGGTAATGAAAATCAAATCGCTAACCCTGAACATCCTGGTAAGGATAGCAGGACTAACTATTTAAATTATTGCATTATCATCGGTCCTCGATAAGTCTACTAAGTTTAAATAAAATTTGAACGTTTGAAGTGGGTCAAAATGAAGTCCAAAGGAGTCGGTTACAAACATACAAACGTACAGATAAAGCTAATAATAAGAGTGTAAAAAGAAGCTATGGGTACAAAAACGGATCAATAGGAGAGATAACATTAGAATATCGATAGAAAAGATAGCATTAGAAAATCCCACAGAATACTTCGATAGTTAAGAATGTTCGAAAGTTGTTTCTTCGCTCCAGCGCATCGATGTATGCTCCAGCGAGACAAAATTATTGCGACAACTAATGAACTCGACGAATTCGACAAGTTTGGACTTGTTTAGCCGGTGAATGAGTGAGCGCGGACGCGTGGTGGGAGGTGTTACTCGCCCGATAAAAATAGAATAAAATGGATCGACTCGACTTAACTACTTACTAACCTACTCGACTAAATTTTTGGCGTTCAGACACGTTTAGCTACTAAATAACTCTCCACTAGACTAAAATACTGGCCTAGTCCGAACTAGGCTGTAGTGCAATTATCATAGACTGGCAAGCCACTGACTATCCATAACAAGTAGAGGGGCATGATCATGTGACATAGTTCATGTCCCTTTAAGATCACATCGTATATGATAAAGATCAAGCACTGGACGTGGCCTAGTCACGCATTTGAGATGTTGATAGCGCTCTCACCCCTGGTGGTGCGTGTCGGGCGGACTGACGGGCTCGAGGTAGGGCGCGTGCTTGGGCGCGTCGCGGCGCCACTCGTCGCCGCCCCCGGCGCCGCCCACCGCGCCCACTGTGCCCACTCCCACCGAGCCCACTGTGCCCACGCCCACCGAGCCCACACCCGCCGTGCCCGCCGAGCCGGAGTTGGCTGTGCTGGCATACGTGTCCGCTGATGATACCGCGAACCGATTGCTGTAAAATACGTGTACATTTTATTTAATCATTTTATTTTTATTTTTAAGGAGGGCAATTTAATTAATTACATCAGTAAAATTTATATCTTTGTTAATTGACTTACAAAAAATTTGAGTGATTTTTTTTTGTGTTATATCAATCATGTCATATATTACACATAATGAATATAGGTTTATCTCGAGGGTTCTTGCATGTATATTTTATGAAAAATTATACCCATAAAAAGGACTTTAAAATCATTTATTGATGTCGATTATCATGTACTAAGAATCGAATTATTTAGAACACGGAGACACTCACTTATGATGGATCAACGAATTAGTGTTGGGACTGCTAAAGTCCCTCACTATAATGTTCGACGCCAGGTCTCCCAATTTGATGCTCTTGTGCATGACGGGCGGCTCGTCGCGTTCCCGTTCACGTTCACGTTCTCGCTCGCGCTCGCGCTCTCGTTCTCGTTCTCGTTCCCGTTCCCGTTCCCGTTCCCGTTCTCGTTCGCGCTCGCGCTCGCGCTCGCGCTCTCGCTCACGCTCCTGCTCGCGGTCGCGCTCGCGAGCCAGTTCGATGGAGATACGCTCGGCCGGCGCGGGTTGCTCGCCCTCGCGTATTAACTTCTAGAACCAATTACAATAACGTATAAGAACGAATGTTCGAATATCATTTCATACTTAATGTACGATTTATTTAATGTGGTAATATTGCCGTTAGTAGGGCGTATATTATTAGATACCAAATGGTAATATCTTTATGCAGGGCTTTTTTTGAGGGGGTACGTGGGGGTAGGCAGTGGTCGCAAAAGAAATTTCGAAGATATCGAAACATTGCCATAAAAACGTGGCAAGAGGTGAGGAGGGGTACAGAAAATAATGGATACAACTTTCGAGAATTAGTGTGCCAGCAAAAAAGAAGTGTCAAAAAAAGCCTGTCATTATGTAAGTTGATATACTACGAAAAACCACCACTAAATGTATGTGACCGCCTAAAGTGGTAATAAATAAGTATCTGCCTTAATATTTAAATGAGACTCCCACATTAGAAATGTACATTGCATAATATAAGTCAAAGGTCGGTTAAGTAAGGGGCCGGCCCTCGCCTTAAGTATGAATTTCTAATTATTTTATTTAAAAGCCAAAAATCTAATTCTGTTCATTCAAGATCATTTGTTTGATTTTTAAAAACATCTCTATTTTTTGTGATTTATCGCAGTCAAATAAAAACCTTAGGAACCCACAACACGACAAACTTTACGGACTATCCCGTCATTGTTTGTAAACGCACGATACCGAAGGATTGACTGTAATCCGGTCGCGGAGCAGGAAGAATTTCGTACAATGACCTCTTTGCCTACTGACAGTGGTCACAAACATTTTTGTAATAAGTGTGGTTTATATGAAATATTTTAAGGAGAAAAAAATAAATTTACTAACTTATTAAAATATTATTGTTATTATATAAATTATTTATTTTGATTTTAGTAAATATAAATTACGTTGTAAAAAAGGAATATAACAGTTCATTATTTAAAAAGGTTTACAATCCCTTTGGACAGCAGCTGTTGCATCTGTGCGAGCGAGACGCATTATATTTACGCGGGAGTGACAGAAACGGGTAATAAAAAGTGAATGTACGAAATTATTTCTGCTTCGCGTCCGGACTATCGTCGGGTACAGATATATCAGACTCACCGGAGGGAACCGCTGGTCGCAGGTCTGGTTGATCTGGTGCGTGATGATGGCGTTGATGAGCGAGGCGGCGGTGAGCTTGCTGTCGGCGGGCCGCGGCCGCTCGGTCGGCGGCGCCGCCCCGCCCGCAGCCGCGCCCGCGCCCGCCCCCGGCCCCGCCCCCGCACCCGCCGGCGGGGCGCTCGCGGGCGGCCGGCTGTGGGGGGAGCACCTGCGGGTATACACACATTGACACGTTTAATTTTTTTTTTAGAAATTATTTTTGATTTTAGATTTTTCATTTTATTTTTGTCGAAATCGAAATACAAGAAATAAAAAATATAGATACAGTTCTTTAAAAAATACACAAGTAGAAATTTTTTTTTCTAACTCATATCCGTATCGAAAAATTTAAAATAATTTTTGGATACGGATTATCTTTGAAAATATTCAAATTTAAGAAAAAATCAAAAATGTACATGTGTATTTAAAGAGAAAACTGTATATACAATTTTGATTCAAAAAAAAAAAAATCAAGGAGTTATTCAGAACCAAAGCATCCTGCGCAAAAAAAAATGTACATGCAAATAATTGAAGATAACGAGTTTTTAAGAAATTTGGATATCAAGTACTTTTAGAGAGCTTTCCAAAAATTATTTTTGTTTATAATTTTTTTTTGAAAAATGAAAAGTTTTAAAAACTTGGTACACATAGATATTTTTGCGTCAAGTAATCTCATATGCGTCCATTTTCCGTAATTCCATTCCATTTAAAATCATTTGTTAGTGAACAGCTTTTTGTGACATTTTATTAATTTATAATATATATGTTTTTGTTAGTAGTGTCAATGATAACTTTCAGATTTATCTTTCAATTAAGATTATATCATACTGGTACAAAGTTTGTTAATATAAATTAATTTATTTATGTAGTAGTTATATACAAAATAACAGTCACTCACCCGTCCTTTCTATCGAGCGTGTGCATCGTTCGTTGTTTAGTCGGCGCAGGACTATACGCTGCGCCCCGGCGTTCTTCGCTCGAAACGTTCTGAAACAGATTGGAATAATTAAAATAAATTATATACATACATATGACAATTGACAATACCATTAGAAACTTTGGACGATATATTGCAAATGAGTCAGTATATTAAGGTCAGATAAGATAAGCTAAGTTTGGTCAGTAAGTTGGTTACCGCCTGGGTCGAGACTGCCTCGCTGCGGTTCTCGCGGGTTCCACCTATGGTGTGGTCCGTTTATTCTATTTATCTGTTTGTCCATAAAAGACAACCAATGTGATAGTTCGCAGGATACATCGGAATCAGCCTGTAAACGTCCCACGGCTGGGCGAAGGCTTCTTCGTTCATACAGGAGAAGAAGAAGTTTGTCGCACGATATATTTAATCCTAAATTTATTATTTATTACCGGTGCGATTTGTAGGTGTAGCCTATCGATCAGCGCGTGCTGTTGATGCTGTTGATGCTGCTGATGCTGCTGGTGTTGCGTGTGCTGTTGGTGCTGCTGATGCTGCGAATGCTGCTGATGCTGCGGGTGCTGCTGGTGCTGCTCGATCACGTAGTGTCTTTCCTGGATCGGCACCATTCCTCTTTCTCTACTGGAAAGGGAAAATCATTTTCAATTTAATTGATTTTCAAATTCAAGACGATTTATACAACGTTTTGTTAATAACAAATCTGAATTTTATAAATATTTACGAACAACTTATCTGTAAATAAAATATGCATAAGAAAATAGATCTTACATTGCTTAAACTAGATGGCGCCACGTGTTAATATTTTATAATAATTCTACACATCTATTATTGTGCGTTCAACGAGACAAGATACCAAATGTAAACAAACCAACTGCCAGGTCATTCGCCTATGAAGGGTTTTGTAACCTTTTTTACTTACACAAATTTATTAAAACTAGATATAACAGCAACAAATAACAAAAACAACAACTAATACAACAAATAACAACTATAACTTAAACTAGTAACAAATAAGAATAATTAACGAAAATATTAACAGAAAATAACAGAGAATGAACAAAAATTATGTATCACCCCGAGCGCTTCAGAACGGAACGAAATAAAAATAAATAAATAACTACGAAATCGAAAGGCCGCGCGAATGTTTTCAAACCCGCAATAGTCTCGTTGGACTTTGCCCGACCTTAGCCGAGAGCCTTGCAGCAGATAGCAAACAAACAAGATAGAAAGGGATCGACTATATTTTCATGTTTCATCGGCGTTGTTTACATTTGTTATCTTGTCTCGTTGAACGTACTATAAATGGTCGTTGCCCAAGCAACTGTTACTCTTTAATTTGAATAACATTTTTTTAAATATATTCCGTACCTGTCTCTCTGCGGCGCGCGTCGGTCGGTCTGGTACTGCGTGTGATACTTCTGCGATAACGCGAATTCGCGCGACCCTCTGCTGTAAACGAAATATTATCATAATGTATTGAATTTAGTTATATAAATGTATTGTAAGAAATATCTCAAACTATGATATCACTGCATGAGATATATATATATAAAGTAAATATAATGGTAAGCAAAAAAAAAAAAAAAAATTAAATAAAAAAATTAAATAAATAAAAAAAAAATATTTATTAAGCAATATATTGCTGATTCTCACTTGAATGTAACCAAGCTAATATTATAGAAAAAATTGGATGGACTGACGATATGGATATACAGGAGTATAATGCAGCGATTGGCTACGCGGCTCACATCATGTATAGAATAAATAATGACGGTTGGATGTGAGTGCATGTCAGAGTGAGGGTCCTGTAGTCAGGTTTTATAGAAGCTATCAGCTGTAAGCCGACGTCTTGCCACTGTTGAAGTTATCGCTACGGGTACTACGGATACCAAGCATACTCTGGGTTTTAAGGATGCGGCAGGAGCTACGGGTTTAAGTAAATATAACCAATGTCTGACTACGTACCTCATGTCGTGATGCTGCGGATGCTGAGGGTGCGACGGGTGCTGTGGGTGCTGCGGGTGCTGCTGGAGCAGCTGGTGCTGCTGATGCTGCTGATGCTGCTGGTGCTGCTGGTGCGGGTGCCCGTGGTGCAGCGGCTCAGGCGCAGGCTCGGGCTCGCGCGCACGCGGCACTGGCAGCGCCGGCGCCGCGGAAGCTGCATTCACCAGCGACGTAAAGGCTTCGTGACCTGGGACCAGGACATAACACTTTAATCTATGTCCTGTTGTACACTTCTTTCCAAATTTACTAAAGCAAATTAAATGGAAACCTCTGTTCAAAGAGTCCAGTGTTTGAAGTATAAGTGAAATATAAGCAAATTTTGTGTTTATAATATTCTGTTTCAAACCCAACTACTAAAGGTAATAAAATTATGTATTTATATATTTTAATGCAATAAAATCAATTATCTAATCGCCAATTATATATTTTCTCCAACTTACCGGGTGGAGGATGCGAGTACGTATGCGTATGCCTCTGTATCACGGACACACTGTCCCTGTCTCGGCGGATGGGCGTATGCTGCTGGTGCTGCTGATGCTGGTGCTGCTGATGTTGGTGCTGCTGTTGCTGCTGTTGTTGCTGCTGATGGTGCTGCTGCTCCCGCCGCGCCCCACCATGCATCTGCTGCGACGTGATGAAGTCCGTCAGCATGATCTGCCGCCGCTCGAGGCCATACGTACCTCGGGACACTGCTGCAGCTGTTGCCTGCAATTTATTTGTATTATTTAACTATCTTTTAATTGAAGAATATTTGTATTCAATAATGACATTAACAAGCGTTTATATGACAGTATGAATAATTTGTATTCAGTTATTTCAGCCTCTTCTAATAATGAATTCTAATTGAAGTTCAGCAGGTCTGAAAAATATATGATTTGACGATTGTCTAAGTAAGTCAACGAAAGATATATCTAGACAAATCATCTCACATTAAAATTTACTTTATTCGAATAGGCTTTAAAAATACTTCTTGTAACTCTATGAATCTTCATTGTAAAATAATGTATTATGGTTAATATGAAGCTCACATCGGGTTTGGAATGCAAATTCTTCTGAGAAGAATCCACAAGAAACTCAACATCATATGTACGTTAGTATGATGACTGTGTATGTTAGCATAGTGGGTAATGATTCAAAACTACGTTTCGTTTAACCTACCGTTGAAAACGATGGTGACTGCGGTCGAAGCTGATTGGGTGCACCAGAGTAGTAAACTCCTGGACTCCTGCGTCGATGATAGTCTAGGTTCCTTTTCTCGGGAAGGTGGTGCGGACCGTGGACGGGGGTACCGGCCGTGATAGACCCCGTCTTCTGATCCGAAGGTATGCGCTCGAAGCGCGTCTCGACGGGCGTGCCCAGCGTGATGGAGCCCTTGGGGTTGGAGAGTTTCAGGGTCGGCCGAGGGGATGACACGGGTTTGGGTTTCGCGTTGTATGTCGGGGACTCGCGCTCTGGTTGGGTGCGGTATGTCGCGTACTCGGCGTTCCGATGAGGCTGTGGGAGTAATAATTTCAATTAAAATTGTAGACTTAAATGATCTGTTAATATAGAAGTACCCGGATGACCGAGCTTTGCTCGGTTAAATTATATTTAGATACATTACATATTGATGAAACATAAATAATATTTTCGATCTTACCGACATAAAAGTAAAATGGAAGGAACTGGTTATTAAAATAAAAAATAAAAAGAGCTCTTAATTCAAAAAAAAAAAAAAATGAAAAAAAGATTGGTCTGTAGAATTCCTGGATTCGAACTCAGGTTTTCTGGTTTCGAATCCGCCCGATTCCTATCCGAGCTAATAGAAGCTTGTCAATGACAGCGAAATTTACCTTCGTATTCTAATGGTATTTTTTAATTGCGTAAAAAAAGGGATAAAACAACATTTTCTGAAAATAAATCCTAGCTAGATCGATTTATCGCCCCCGAAACCCCCTGCATACTACATTTCATGAGAATCGTTGGTGCCGTTTCCGAGATTCCGATTATATATATATATACAAGAATTGCTCGTTTAAAGATATAAGATAAAAATAAATTGCGAAGGTAACTATGAAAAAAATTCGTTATCATAAGTTATTATTATATTGTATTGACAGAAGTTGTGAGAATTTGTGATAGCAATTAGTTATTACTTATAATAAACAATTCCTGAATTTTGTGTTCGTGAATATAATAGCTGTTCGACTTTATACTATGGGATTCTACATCTACATTGTTTCGTGTCAAGTTTCTTTTTTTATTTATAAGCTTCAATGTGGTGGTGGTGTGGAAGTATGTCATCATGTCCTTTAACTTGTGAAAATCAACGTATCTAAACGGACATCACTATTAACCATCTCGTTTGAAGGAGCGCAGTATAAAACTGAGCAGCCCGTATATATGAGAGGGAGTAGGCACGTACGGGTTTGGGCGGCAGGTCGTGGCGCGGCCGCTTGACGCTGAGGTCGAGCAGCGGCTCCTGGCGGTCCACGGGCAGCAGCAGCAGCTCCTTGCCGTCGGGCGCTAGCGGCATGATGGTGGCGCCGCGGTGCGGCGAGCGCGGCGAGCGCGGGCTGTGGCCGCCGTGCGCGTGCGCGAGGGCGTGCGGGTGCGCGCCAAGTGTGCCGTGCGCGCCGTGCGTGCCGTGTGCGCCGGGCGCGCCGTGAGCGCCGTGCGCGCCGTGCGTGCCGTGCGCGCCGTGCGCACTGCTCACCACCGTCAGGGTCGCCAGCGACTCGTGCGACGACACCTGCGGGTGGTACGACACGTGACGGTTATTGTTATTCATACTAACTATCAAATAATACGCCGTCCACGAGATGGACGGACGACTCGAGGAGAGTCGCTGGAAGCCGTCGGATGGAGGCCGCTTCGAACCGATCGCTCTGGAGGTCGATGGGGAAGGCCTACGTTCAGCAGTGGACATCCATAGGTGATATGATGATGATCAAATAATCGACAAGAAAATATGGGACCGAATAATTAATGTGGATTGAACGAATACATTCGGATGACTGGACGGTGTGACTGGAGGTCCGTCGATCCTTACCTTCGGCGGCTGGTGGAGCATCGAGTGTGGCAGCGGCGGGGGGCGTGAGTTCTTGAGCAGGCTCACTTCGATCATGTTGAGCACGACGTCGCGCACCGTGAGCGCGGGCCCGCTGCCGCTGGACGCGCTTCCGCTGGGCGCGCTGCTGCTGGGCGCACTGCTGCTGGGTGCACTGCTGCTGGGTGCGCTGCTCACGGGGGCGGGCGCGGACGCGGGGGCGGGCGCCGGCGCCACCGACTGCTGTGGGGAGATACCGAAAAAAATTATTAGAAAACATAACTAAAGAAAATTATATCTTTAGACAAACTAAGGGCACAGTTGAAAGAATACGTGATTCAAATTTTAGGGATATAGGCAGGCATCGACTACCTACTGCTGAGGGAAAATGATGTAGTTAAGTAATATATGATAGCCTAGTCAATAAAGAACGTGTAATCGAGATAGGTACATATGTATCCCTCAAATATCTCTACATTATTTTTGCGGAAATTCCTTTAATTTACTAACCAACTTCAAAAGAAGATTATTCAGACAACCTGAAGAACGGGTTATTTTGACCCATACATTTGCTATCTAGAAATAGAATTTATACACGATTCATTTGATATTTATGTCACTCTATTGAGAAATCTGCTTATCAATAAGAGAAAAAATTTACTTTTGGAAGCTTATAAAAAAAAAAAAATTTTTCAATTTCTTTTTATGGTCAGATTAAAGACATTTTTGACACCTTTGGCATATACTCAAGGCATTGCTATAAATGAAGCGGAATAGAAGGAAATGTACCCACATATACATATATTATGTCATATCTGAGGATATCCAAAAGTATCCAGGGGCTCCATGACATTGAAAACAATCCTGCACAATACGAGTCTCTCTCGAAAAAGAGAATACCAATGAATATCAAGTA
Source organism: Euphydryas editha (assembly GCA_036937285.1). Taxonomy (NCBI): domain Eukaryota; kingdom Metazoa; phylum Arthropoda; class Insecta; order Lepidoptera; family Nymphalidae; genus Euphydryas; species Euphydryas editha. Next base: position 2,677,691 of record JAUPFZ010000019.1, on the reverse strand, counting down.
ATCTGGTGGGTATTATTTGAAACAAGTGAAAACGTAGGGGATCTCTAGTTTGCTATGTAAGCAAATATTTCAATACATCTACAAAGGAGCTCCGTGTTTTCCCTCGTGGGCTTTAAGTAACGTAAACGTAAAGTAAGATTGAGAGGCGAGTGATACGCGCTGAGAAATCGTACCGAACATGTTATATACGAATGTTACATAAACTTATTTAGACTTTAATGTTATTTTAATACTAATCTAATAATATATATAAATCTCGTGTCACAATGTTTGTCCTCAATGGACTCCTAAACCACTTAACCGATTATAATAAAATTCGCACACCATGTGCAGTTCGATCCAACTTGAGAGATAGGATAGTTTAAATCTCAAATTATAGTCGCAATTCTATAATATAAAAATAAGTCGGGTTTTCCTTTCTGACGCTATAATTCCAGAACGCACGAACCGATTTCCACGGTTTTGCATTCGTTGGAAAAGTCTCGGGCTCCGTGAGGTTCAGAAAAAATTTCAACAGAAAAGCAGGAAAACAGGGAAAATCATTTTTCACATACAGCGCCATCTCTGATACATATCATGTACTACAAACCAATATGGTTTTGCATGGTGGTGGAGCAGATGACGCCAGTATGTGGTGTGAGTATCCCTCACGAAAATGATATATCATTTGCAATACCCCGGGCGGAGCCGGGGCGGGCCGCTAGTATGGTATATAAAAACATATAGGCAGTTTGGTGATAAGCGGGTAATATGAAATTAACTGAAGGTATATCGTTTTCATTTATGTATAAATGAAATTCCAAATAAAATAATTAACCCTTTCGCTACCAGCGTCACATATGTATGTGATGACCCAATTTTCTTTGCTGGGCTCGGTGTCACAGATATGTGACGGGTGTTCATTATCAATTTATGATAACTGTTGTATAAAGTCGTACTGCACATAGATGTATAATATTATACAACAATAAAATAAATGAAAGATATTATTGGTCTGGCAATAATTACCAGTTGTTTATAAGATCGGAGCCGTTTTTCTCTTAAGGCCCTGATAGCGATAGGGTTAATAAATTTTCCCGAAAGTTGGTACGAAAAATAGACAGAACCGAATAAAATTTGAATAACTTAAGATATAACGCTTTAATAGTTCAAATTGAGCGGAAAAAAAATCACTTTTCGTCATACCTTCGAGGTAGGAGAGTCGTTCTCCTCGTCGGCGGTCTCGGTGGCGGACGAGTCGTACTCGTCGCGCGGCCGGCGCCGGGGGGCCGCGGCGTCCGTGCGGGGGCCCGGCAGCGGCGGCGGCCGGGGGGACTCCGCGCTCGCCGTGTCCGTGTCCCCCGAACTCAATAAGCTATCGTCCGTATCACTTCCGCGCACCGGCTGTTGTTCACTGAGCAAACTATCTAATTGGAGTTTTTTTCTATATGTAAAGTAGAATGCCTTTAAACTGGCGGGTGTTTTCCCGCTGGCAGCCGACATTCTTTCCCACGCGGTGCCGTGTTCTCGCAACAGTGTGCGGAATTTGGCGGCTTCGTCCTCGGTGGGTTCGGGGGCGGAACTCCCATCCCCTATGTTCTCGAGCCGTCGTGTTATCCTTTTGAAGCAAGTTAGGCAGCATTTGCTAAGGTCGCTCGGGATTTCTGTGGAATAAAGACACGTTTGAAGACGTTTTCTAAACAGGTTACTGCGATGAACGATAAGAATATTTGGCGCTTTAATATGGTCCGGTAATACCTTTGCGAAAAAAATTCAATATTAAATATATTTCGTGCTGAAATTCTAAATAACATATTGTAATGTTGTCTAGTTATGACGATCATTTCCATCGAATAATTTTAATATAAACGATATTCATAGCGAAAGATCATGTAATTTAACTTTTTTTTTTTTTTTGGTTGATCTAAACTTAAAAAAAGTAACATAAAGACGTACTTTATAAAATTACAAATAATTTTGACAAGAACAAAGAGAAATAAGTAATCATACTTTAATATTATAAATTCGAAAGTAAGTTTTTTTTTTGTTATGGTTTCACTCGCAAACTACTTAATCGATCATCATGAAAGTTTGTACACATATTCTTGGAGGTATTAGAAGTAACATGGAATACTTTTTATAAAAAAAATATCCGAAAGATAAAAATTTAGTTTGTCAAAAAAATCGCAAAATCTAACTACTTTAACGCCACCTAGCATTCCAGTAACTGATTCATTTCTATTGTAATGATCTCTGATACTTATTTAATGACTTCAATGCGAGCGAAGCCGCGGGTAAAAGCTAGCGGTTTATAAAGGAGTAGTGAGTGACTCACGGAACTCGTCCATGAGCGGGCGCTTGAGGTCGGGCGGCAGGTCGTGCCAGCGCGGCGGCAGGTGGCGCAGGCGCTTGGCGCGCGGCCCGGCGCACGCGGGCACGGCGCAGCGGCTGCGGCGCGCGCGCACGCAGCGGCAGTGGCACGCCTCGCACACGCGCGCGCCTGACGCGCCCGGCGCGCCCACCTCCAGCCCGTACTGCGCCGCGCGGCTCGCGGGCACGGCGCGCGTGCCCTCCGCCGCCGCGCACACGGCGCACGTGCCGCCGGCCGCGCCGCTCATGCTGCTGGGTGGGGCCGTCGACGACGGCGTACTCGTTCTCTCCGTTACCGCTGTAGACAATATTCGAGATGAGATGTAACCACATGAGTAAGGAAACGGAACAGAGACAAAGCTTTATACGAGCGCGCTACGATACGTACAATACTGCGAGATTGACGCGCGTGCGTGCGTAAGCACTCGGGCTTCGTCACGTACGGAGAGAAACCGGCCTTTACCGGCTCGGAAAGTGCTCAAACTCGGGGGCTGCAGTACACGTCGCGCGTCGTGTTTACATTTAATGATAATTTAATAATTTAAAGAGTGTTTTAATGTAATTTTAACAGTGTTTTAATATAAAAGTGTAAATATGGTTAACTGTACAGTGTGTACAGGGACGGATTTAGGGGAGGGCAAGCAGGGCAACTACCCCGGGCCCCCACATCCACAAAAAAGAGGGGCCCCCACATCCACTAAAGAAAAGCTTCCACAATAGAGGCAACCGAGTTGAAGCGGTCCGAAGTTGGGACGACCTTTTGTGTATAAACCATAATAGAAAGAATAAAGACACATCAGTTTTTATGTGTCCTAAATTTTATCCACCAAAATAGGTATAAATTTTCCTCGCTCCTTAGAAGCTTTGTCTCTGTTCTTCTTTACTCATGTGATATAACGTCGCTAGCGTGGTTCTCTTTAAACAAACCAGGAATTCCACCGACTTCTAGTCGTGGTTCCGTGTCCTTTATATATATATATATATCTTTTGTAAATTATTGTCTACATTTAGATAGTCTCTTAATTTTATTATCTGCTCTCAAACGGCATCTTTGAGTCTGTGGAGAGGGAACTAGTAGCGGCCTCTCTGTTTTGCGGCTCCGACTATTCTGACAGTTTTTTGACTTTTTTGACAGTTAGAGTGTCTTCTTGAAAAATATATTTCAATATACTTGAAAAACATATATACACCGTGATTTCAAAATTGAGATTAAGTCGATTTTAAATAACATCTTTTGTTTATCTAAAAACGTAACTAGATAGTGAATGTACGTATTAAAGTTTACCGCAAGGTTCGCGACTAATTCTAATATACATACGTCAAATGCAAGGTCACACATTAAATGAATTATTACCGCGCACTCGTTCAACTACCGTAACATAATACCCGAATAAATCCGACCGCAATGCAATTAAACCACTATCAAATCTGGATCTCGCTAAACAATTAAACATTTAACCTTAAATCAGAACGTGAGGTAATTCCCGAATCAGGGCGCATCAGACGGACGTGCAATATTCAGGCCCACGTTGGGCGCCAATTTGCAAAGCGAAGCAGATTAGCGGAGGGTGGGGGGCGCTTCATAATCTACTGTACATTATTTAACGCTTTGTTCGACTGTTCCCTATTAGTGCATCGTTTTAATGTTCAACATTTAATATGGAATAATAATTACAATTTAGACAATAGCATTACAAATATATAAAGGTTTATAACGACTTCTTATAAATGTAAGTGATTGAATAAGTGCTTCATAATTTTACTTGATGTTTTATAAAGAAAGTATCTTGCGGAATGTTTAAGCTCCGTTTGTCTGCTAATACAAAGTTTAAGCGAGTCAACAAGCGTTAAATGCATTTCCTTCTAATAATTTAACTTTTGAGGTTGCACTTTCAAAACTCAACCGACTAGCGTTTAGTTTACTTTGTCTATGATTTTAGGTAAGACCGTAAGCTATATTAATGCGAAATATTTTGTTACTGAATAAAATCTACTTTGATTAAAGATAGCATAGTCAAATTAGTCTTATTATAATAAAATTTCACATTATGCATATAAATAATAATCTATATATTAATACGTGAAGCAAAAACTTTTTACTCCTTTTTACGAAAATTACGCGAACGGAGAAGTATGAAGGCACAGTTAAATTTTATATGGAGAAGAAGTGCAGAATGCTAATATTTTTTATAATAATGCTCAAAAAATACATTAATTCATTTAAAAAAAAATACTACACACACTACGGCACACACATATGTACAATGACATATATACACAAATTTTGTTTATTGTCAAAGTCTGTTGTCAATACGGTCTTAAATACAGGTCTTGCAACTTTTATCAAAATTTATTATCACAGATCAGGTCCAATGACTGCTGCTGACATATGATCGCCATGTTATGCGCAATCATATTTTTGTGATGTTGACAATTCTGTCAATTATAGATTAGGTCGAATTTCGACCACTGGGCGACCACTAGTATAATTAAATTTAATTGCCGTGGGGTGACCGGCAGAGAAGAATAGTACCGATGTCTAAGGCCATAGTGGTGCGAACAACTGTACACCAATCAGAATGGTAATGGACAGCAGCGTCACCATATACTGCCACAACATACTACGCTCGCCAACCCGCCTGCCAAGCGTAGCGAGTATTTACAACCTCCTCCCTCCCCAAGAATGATGGAGGACGTTTCACGTTGTACTACATTCAGCAGTGTACATTCAATGGCTGATATATTGGTGGTAGTGGATATTAAAATAAATATACAAAAAAATGTTCCCATCTTCACTTACCGTCGAATTTTATATAATTTCTAAAGCTACATAGCTAAAAACATGTCAAATTTAAATAATTAATAAATAAGGACGCGAATTTAACTCTAAAACTGAGCGCGCTCTGTCGATTAATACACCAATTACTGATATTTGTACAAGAACTAATTGGATCCGACTCTACGCTTTATTCTGTGTAATTAAACTCAGCATAATTCGGCGTTCATTAGCGATTGAAGAAATGGCGCCCAACATGGAATTCTGTCTAATTTACACAAAAAAAAAACGTCAAAAATTATATTCCTTTGAAATAAAAAATAAAAAAATCAATCAATCATTGTCGTACTTCTGTGGTACTAAAAAAAATAAGCATGTTTATCTAATTTTATATAAATTGAGTATAAATATATATTATCGATTATTTCCGAGGCAGCCCGGGCGATATGTCGTCACGGGCGATTTGTACGTGATTGCGTGTCGCGTGTTTGCGGCGTCATGCCGAGCGTGACAATTTAACGAGCTGCTGACAGCCACGTTTACCCGGACCAAACACGGGGGAGACATCTTGCAGATTAAACGTTCGGGCTCTGTTTAATTTAGCGACTTCTCAATTATATTGATATATGATTCGATTCGTTCACGATGTGTACTGTGAAGAATTCTTATAATATTTTTTGTTTATGATTTAAAAAAATCAAATACGAAAACGATCGATCTTTAATAACATGATGTAATATAGGTAACCATTTACAGGATATAGAGAATATTATCCACTGATAAACTAAGTTTTCTTTTGAAATAAGTTTAAGCTTTGTTTATTTGAAGTTCTTAAACTTGAACAGAATTTACTGGTCAGGTTTGGCTATTTATCGAGGAGGCTATAAAACATCGCAGTATAACTCACAGGAAGAGAGAAAGAAAATCATCAAAGAAAATCATAAATATTTAATTTGATGGATATCGTACTTCAACGTGGGTGAAACCGAGAGGGTGGATTAGTATTAATATAAAAAGATATTATTAAATAAATTAAAATTTTAATCACATTTGAGAGCTGTAGTGTTCGGGACAAAGCACGGCAAATATCCCTTTTAAAGTGAGACAGGGTTGATTTGGTATTCTGTGTGAACGTCGACGTCACTGGAGCCAGGATTACGGGTGACGGGGATAAGCCGGTACACGAATGTTGATTTGATGTCCTGATGGAATTACCGAAAAAGCCTATGAAAGAATTTACGTTTTTAGGAAATTCTACGTATTATTGTACTCCGAGGGTAGTTACACATTTATTACAAATTTTATGTAATAAAACCTGATCAGATTCCCGATGGATATTTTTTTAACATTAAGATAACGTCCTTGGCATATTGTATTTATTAATTGAATATAAAAAATGTAAGAAGTCAACCTTAGGGAAATAATAGCTTTGAATAATAAAGTAGTCATTGTAAAGAGAGACATTCTAAGATTTTATACGACAATTGTTCGGTCCTTTTGTTATATATTACGGGCTATTCCATTTTTCTAGATTATTATTATATTAAAAGTTTTTATTTTAATATTCTGAACAGTGTTTAAGATTTAATATTCTATTACGATTTTTTTAAGTAATCGCACTACAGTTTAGATATACAAGTCGCGGACAATGTATAAATGAATATAGGAAAAAAGTTGTAATATTCCTATAAGCAGCTAATTTACCTAATATCTAAAGTAGTCTTACAAAAGACAGTTATGAATACTAGTTAGATTCGGTGTTTAATTCTCAATGGAGCGGTGTTGAACAAGGTCCGCCGGCCCCGGGGACCTCTAAGTGAATTAAGTGTTTGTCGACTACAGACACTCGCCCGTTATTATGCCGAGAGGAATATTTTATACGCCATTGTGGATCGAGATTCACAAAAAAATGTCAAGTGCTTTGTCGAGATCTCGTATTTACATTTTTAAAATACGCCCCTCGCGATTCTAACAAATTAAAACATCGAGGCCGACGGTTTTGTATGTCGCACATTCAATGGGCCACTTTTATAATGAGCCAGCCCGAAAACTAAACCCTATTATTTTCGCATTCATTATTCGTCCGTTAATATTTGATCGCGTCCCCGTAAGACGTTCGGAATTTCGGCGCAAACTTTTGGCAGGTCGTATATATAAGGCGAGGATGGCGGACGCGCGCTCAGTCCATCGTCGGCGGCGAAGCGAGGATGTTGTCCCTGTATCGCGCTTGGATCGGGCCGAGTCCGTGCGTGGCGCGACCGGCGCCTCCGCCCGGCGCGCACAGGCCCGTGCCGCGGCGGGCGAGGGCGCCGTCGCCGCCCGCCTCTCCTCCGCCGCCGTCCCCTTCGTCGACCACATCCAGCGAGCTGGACGTGGAACGCATCGAGCCCGCGGAGGCGCCGAAGCGCGTGAACAGCACCGTGCTGGACATCGCGTCGTGCGACGGACCGATCAAGTTCAGCCGCGTGTTGAACGCGGCGTGGCGCGAGCCGACACCGGCACGCGAGTGGCCGTGCCGCCACAAGAAGGCGCCCCCCCGCACCGCCGTGCACTACTACCCGTGCAAGACGTGCGGCTCCAAGTTCCCGTCCTACTACTTCGTGCACAAGCACCGCAAGCGCTGTCACGCCGACGAGAGCACGGGGCAACACTCGCCCGAGCCGTCCACCTCGAGCGCGTGAACGTGCAACGTACAGCGTCCACCGTGCAACGTAAATAACGCATCGTGCCCGCGAGCGATCGGACGGAGTTCGTCCGTTGTAGGTTAAATTAATTTAGCTACCATTGTTGAAATAAATGTTTAATTAAAATAACTAAATGATGTTTCATTTGAAATATATGTTATTTATTCAACGATAATCCGAATTAAAGCAGTTATCAGAATTGATAATGAAGAAAAATTAATCTATTTTAAATTAAGTTTTAATTCGAATTAAATTATATTTAAAAATATATTAACATTATTACTAATAGAAAATAATTTGTAAGAAAAGTGATAGAACTCAAAAGTGAGAAGTTAGTCGGTGTTGAGTTGTGTATTTTAAAAAGTGCCCTTCAGTTAATTATACGACTTAGACTGAATGCTCGCCAATTTAAGATACTTAAATAATTAAAACGAAAATCATCATATATTAATATTTTTTTTAAACGCACCCAAGTATCTGCACCGGTTTAAAAAATATTTTTTTGTGTCATACAATGAGCTTATCGAGAAATTTAATAGATTATATAACAGATATAAAACAACGCGACGACAACGACAATCGTAGTAATCATCAAAAGGTAAATTCCGACATGTATCAAAACACAAGGTGGACCCACGGTCACATCTATAGCAATATTAATGTAATGAGATGATAATTTAAAATGTTATCGAAAGAGAATTTTATATAAAATGCGGCGCGACTATACAAGTAAACAACAAGTATGAATAGTTTACCGGTTATGGTCGTGTGGTGATAGACAGGCAATGTGGAAGTACAAATTGACAAAAATATATTTATGTATTTAATGTGTTGTAATATAACGAGTCTTTCCACATGAGCTGGCACTGAGCTTTTAAAAGGTAAATTGATTAAAAAATTTACAAAAGAAAACGTCTTAATTAAAACTAGCATGTTCCGATACAAATTCCTAGACATGAGTATCCGCCAATCCGCAGTTTAAAAACGTATCGAATTCTACTAGAATCCTTCACGCGTATAGAAGATATATTTTCCCAACAGTGGGATATGATACAGTACAAGGAGCTATGTAGATGTGTCGATGTAGTACAGTGTGCTCAATGACATTTAATATGTAATATTATTGTTATAAAATTGTAATTTAATTAGAATGGCATCAAAAAATCATTGTGACACATTCTAATCGAGTAGAAATTACTTTCTATCTTAGCAAGGTACTTGTTTTCCAATCTTTCAATCGGCCTATCGTTCGTAATATTTGACGATACTTTATACCAATTACCAGCTGTTAATGACCACTCATTTTTCTGTCAAAGCTTCTAAATAGACGAACAATTATGTTATTGTACATATATGAAATTTTAATTAAAGCAGCCTTAAAGACGTTTTCGGTTAAGAGAGAATTTACGTGCAAAACATGAACATTGCTAGTGCCTTAGCTAGTGCATTGTTTTATAAGTGCTTTTTCCTATTTGTATTCTAGTGTGCATAAATTATTAAATAAATAAATAAATAAACATTTTCTTTAGTTGTTTATAAGGTTAATATTTCAATTACTCATCATTTAAAACAAGAAAACAGACAAGTAACTATTTATGATACAATAATAATTAAAATATAAATTAAAGGAATAAGTATTTTTTCTTACAAAAAAAAAACAGATTCATCTTATTATGAATCTATCAATAAATCAATCATAATTGTTCAATCAAGATAGCAATCATTAAATCATTTATCCCACTCTACGTGGTTGCCCACTCGAGAGTGAGACACTGACCTGGTTCGGGAGTGGGCGGCGGGTGCGTGGGCGTGGGCGGCGGCGCTGGCTGCGGCGTGGGGGGCGCGCTGCCGGACGACGTCGACACCGCTCCACCGGTCGACACCGCCGTGGTCTAAACATCGGGATACAGAATTTTATTAATAAACTAGTGGCCCATCCCGGCTGCGCCCGTGATATGTCTATGTACCTAAACCATCCTCAAGTATCACTATCCATTGGTAAAAATCGCATGATAATCCGTGCAGTAGTTTTTGAGTTTATCGCGAACAGACAGACAGACGCGGCGGAGGTCTTTGTTTTATATTTATAATATGTAGTGATAACCTGTATTAGGGCCCTAGATCCTGTGGTTGCGGAAAAACACTTATGATGAACAATAAATGTATGGCTTATATAATGATATATGACAACAAGGCTTGTGTTCATTATTATAGTGCTGTCTTCCGTCTAATAATAATTAGGGTCAATAAACAACGCATTCAAGATAGAATTTATACAATACGAAAGTTTTATATTATGTTATTAATTTTTAAAAAAACTATTGATACGAAAAACTTACTGTCTTTGCAAAGATTAAAATGTAATGTAAATTTAAAACGTAGAATAGAAATGATTTGTCAAATTCATAAAATAAATTTCATTATAACTTTATCTTGAATGTCACTCACAGTAATAACGGTAGTCGTGATCGTGGCGACGGTGGCCGGCGGCAGCTCCGGCAGCGGCGGCAGCGGAGTCTCCGCCACCGGTGGCGTGGGCGTGGGCGTGGGCGCACCCGCCGGGCTGCCCGCCACGCTTATACCACTGTACCCACTCGAAGTCACTACACTCACACTTGAACTCACTCCACTAGTACTGGTCAATGCGTTCGATACACTACTCAGACCACTCGATACACTCAGTCCACTCGATACACTCAGTCCACTTAGTGGGCTCGAGGTCAAAACGTTCGAACAGTGCGGTGGGCACGAGCTCGAACCGCTCAGCCCACTGGAGCTGCTGTACCCGCTCGACCCGCTCGTTGTATTGGACCCGTTTATCCCGCCGGTACCGGTGATGTCGCTGGGTCCGACCCCGCTGGTGTCGTTTGTCGTGGTCGTGGGGCCCGGGGGTGCCGACGACGCAGGCGGAGGGGAGGGGGGCAGGGGAGGTGTCCTGTTTAACTCCGACCTGAATGTAAAAATAAAAATAATAAATTATTAAAAAAAATAAAAATAATAACTTGAGAACCTAAATGATTTTTCTTATGCGTGATAAACATGATTTTTAATAGCCTTTAACACACACAAAATATTTGTTGTAGTATAAATACATGACAGTCCCACGTGTGAGTAAGTGTTAAGTATGTCGATCGTTATTACAATAATTTGTAAAAATATAAAATAACTAGACAATGAGGTATTATAAAGACCGTTGTTTTTAAAGTGTTTGATATAAATAGTTTTTATTGTGAAAAAATTATATTAGAAACTAAGTATTGTCTTGTAATGTTACGTTAAATCTGATATCAATGTAACAATTTATGGTGTTAATTAATTTATTATATTATCCGCGATTAACGCGGAGAGAAAAAATATTATAAGATATATAGAAACGTATCACTAGTTTATCACGGTGCTGTCAAATATCATTTTTAAAATATTTTTATTTTTAAAGTTCCGTTTCCGTGTTCCAATGTGTTTATTGTTCTATTTTTAAGCAAGTTTTTAGTTTTATTTAAATTTTAGTTTCAATGGTACGCCGTTAGAAAGTCTTTATGACCCCATCATAATACAGTTTAACTAATTGTATACAAACCTGTAAGAAACAACCATTTTTTTATTTATTTATCGACCACTGATCTACCATTATCATACGATTGTATTAACATAATTTCGTCAAAGATATTTTTATTACACAAGTAGAACACGTGTAAAACAACCTGTCTGTAAACAGCCCACTGTTGAGCGAAGGCCTCTTCTCCATATAGAAGAAGGGTTGGAGCTTAATTTACCACACTGCTCCACTGTGGTTTGGCGGATAATTTCCCCACCATGAGTAACGATCGTTATCAGATTTCTATGATAACAACCGGGACCGACGGCTTTACGTGGGAAGATCCACAAGGACATACACCCAGATCGGAAACAAATATTTGTACAAATACAAATATCTGTCCCGAGCGGGAATCGAACACGTAGTTTTGAAGAGACTACTCGCACCACTACAACAGAACGGTAGTCCTACACCAGAACGGTTTGTCCGAAAGTTTACGTATAACTAACAAATAGTACCTATGAGGGTGTTAAGTATGGAACTATACTATGAATCTTACGGTACCCTACAAGAATTGGCAAGCAAGCATTTAGGATGTTTGTTTCAAAACGAAGGAAAGCCGATGCAGCCCATGTCGCAACGTCCGCTACGAGCGTCAGCTACGAGTCGCCGACACAGCGATTTCATCATTAGCCTAAATTAATTTTCATAATTAATTTTAAATAAAATATTGTCATTCCTAATTCCAACTTCGAATAGGTTTCACATATTTAGTTGTAATTTTTTTATTAATTAATTAAAGTAGCTTTTTAAGTAAATTTGGTTTTTTTTCGATCCATCGGCTGCAGTAAACGTAATTAGGGTGACATAATCATGATAAAACCCTCTTTCAAAATAAAGAAGAAAAAAAAAACTAACAAATACTCTAAAAACAATTTGCGTCAATTACAATAATTTCTACATTATGTTTATACAATTATGTATTGTTTTTGATTTTGTATTTTTTAATTAACATTTAAGAATTGACAGTAGAGGTTAGAAATTAAAATGAGATGATACATATACATTTACATCATACATAGTGAATTATTAAGTCATGCAACCTCAACATGTGATTATTAAAAATATATAATATGATTTAATATCGATACACGTGTAAATTATAAAACTATCATAATAATTTTATATGAACGCTTAAGAATTAATTGTAACATTCGTCCGCTGTTTAATAACTCCAGCGGCCGCCGCGGGGTAAATGGTTAATATAAAGAGTGGCGAATTGTGCTAATTATGTTTGCCTTACCCCCTCCCCCTTCGACACTGCCACCCCTCCGCGCTGTTTGCTCTCGTGTAATATCGCATTAATCAGTTTAAATGTATTTTGTATTGATTTTTTATAACTTAAATACTGTCACGATTTAAGTTTTATAATTGAAAAATAGAAAAAATAAATAAACACTAGCGACTCGCCCCGGCTTCGCACAAGTAGTAGACCACATTATACCTTCACTTTATTTCGAATCCCGTCATCAGTGCCAGGCCCGCAGTTGTAAATTAAATTTAAATGAATATTTTAATTATATGGTTTAAATAATTATAATAATGTGCATGAAATGTAAGTAACTATTGTCTTGTACGTGACCGTTTTAAAAGTTAGAATGTTTACAGTAAGCTGTCCTTTAAAGACAGACATATGCCATCGCAGACTTTTCTGTAGACTTATGAAAGAGGAGTATCCCACAATACATTGTTTCGTTATATCTCAAAGAGATCAGGCAGTGTTTATCAGGAGGGTTGACTTCTTCCGATATTTGCAACAACTATTGTCATATTTCCACTAATTCACACAAAACCTTAACGAATAATAACACCTAAACCTTCCTCATAAATCACACAATCTATTCGTGATGACCCCCATGAAAATCCGCTCGGTATTTTTGAGTTTAGCGGGAACAGACAGACAGCCCGACAGCAGACGGGGAATAAAAAAAAACACTTATAAATTTCTTTCTTGAACATTACTCCGGTTACAGGTACATTTATATCACACATATATTATTGTTTACGTTTTCTAAACTACCTTCGACAAAATAATATAAAAATAACAAATGAACATACCGAATAATGCATTAATAATCCACTTAATAAAACTAAAGTATAACTATTTACAAAATCATAATAACACAGATTTCCTAAACGTAATCTCATCTACCTCCAAAACAATAAACGGATAGTGAATCTTGTCAAGTTATAACAAGTTATTTCTCAATACCCTCCGGTGTACTGCGATCTGACGGTAATCAAAATTCGACCAATTAAAACGAGCCACATAATTAACGGGGCGGCTGAGCTAACAGTGGCGTCGGATTAACCGCTGTTGCTGAACTACCCACTTTACATATAACAAATTATAAGAAACTAGGAACATGCCGCGATTTCGCTCATTAAAAAAAATATATTATTAGTTATTTTTGATCAGATAGTACGTTGTCACGATAGTGCTTTATATAAACCCGTGAGTGAGAATATTTTAAACATGATAATATGTTTGTCTGTTTGTAATCGATAAATTTATTTAAATAATAATAAAATTTAATTTAATAAGAAAGTTGTTATCCAAGTCGTCTAGTGTTCTAACGTCAACAACATTGCATCCTGATATTTATCATACTAATATTATAAATACGAAAGTTTGAATGGTTGTTTGTTACACTTTCACGCAAAAACGACTGAATCGATTGCAATGAAACTTGGTACGTAGACAACTATAGATAAAGAATAACAAGTAGCCTACTTCATATCTTGACATTCCTACGGGAACGGATGTTACGCATGTAAAACCACGACGCGCAGTTAGTATAAGTTGCGTGGCCTTTACATTAGATAACACCGTTAAGAGTATTTTATGAAATCGAAAACCACAACTGAGACGAATGTAATATATTTATTTAAATACTAGACTCAAAATTGTTTTTAAGCTAACATTTATTTGACGAAACTAAATAGTTACTATTTATATAAATATTATGAGCATTACCTACATTATTAAAAAAAAAGTTCTTAAAAAAGCATAAATTTATTCATTAAATAAAATCGGATACCGATATCACAATGTCAAAGAAATCGAGTAATAAAATATTAAAAACTTTTTTTTTTTTTGATATTCTGAGTTTCGTTTCCACGATTGGTGCTTTTAATTAAGGCAATTAAAAAGATGGGCGGCTGCTGTTTGCGTAAAAATCTAAACAACTGCGGAGAGACCGCTAGGGATGCGCCGATATCTATATCTGCTTCTATCGATATAATATATGATAGATATTTTGTATTCAATTAAAAATATATATATCTACTGATTGATGGCACAGAATAAGATGGCAAGCATGTTTCTTGAGGACGGCTGAGACTTTTAATTAGAGAATTATTAATTCTTAATAGACAAATCAAAATTGGGTCTGGGCCTGCTATTTAAAAAAGACGTTTGAGAAATAATGGCCGGTTGCTCAGGGTCTCTCAGATAGCCACGCCAGTGCTGCTTTTCTACTGTTTCTGATAATGGCTTTTAGACAGAAATCTTAGATCAGAAATGTCTGAAAATATAAATTTTTCGGAAAAAAATTAAACAGACAAACTGTTCGAATTTAAATAAATAGAAATATCTATCGAATCAGCTAGTATATAATATTTATTATCTACTCATAATTATTCATTGAGCTAATTCATTAAAATAAATAGTTGAACTTTTCTCTCGGTTCCGTGGGAATACTATAATATTGGTTGAGCTATCAAACGCTCATAATTATAATTAAATCAACATTAATATTATACAAAATATATATTTAAACTTAAATAGATTACTCGGCCCAGATACCCTCTAAAATTTTAGTCCTACAATAATAATCTACCCAGTCTAATACACTTTACAAAATATAAAAATATAAATTTAAAAAAAAAGCTCGCCGTGCGGTGACCGGCAGAGAAGAATAGTTCTGACCTCTTTCTTGCCGAGGTGTCGTAAAAGGCAACTAAGGCCATAGTGGTGCTAACAACTATACACCAATCAGAATGGTGATGGATAGCAGCGTCAGCATATCCTGCCATACATATTGCGCTCGCCAACCTCAAGCCTGGCCAGTATTGGCAAACCCTCCCCAGAGATCATGGGGAAGGGCTATGTTCAGCAGCGGACATAGAACGGCTGATGTAGTAGTAATAGCAGTAAATAAAATAAAAATACTGAAAATATTGCCCCTCTCGTGTATCCGTATCCTAAGTCAATTCAGACGCAATGAAAATTAACCGTTTTAGGTAAATATATTACATATTAAAATAAATCGACAAGCGATCTCAATTTCGACAGCACCAGTCCCCGGGGCTCCTCAACAAATAATAGACAGAGTGATTGTCAACACACGCATATCCCTTTATTATTCCTCTCCCACTGAGTCCCCTCTCCCGCGGGAGGTTGAGGTGAGTTTTTTTTTTTTTTATTTGATTCATTGATGAAACGCCCGTTTGAAGTAAATACAAATAAGTCTGTTATTATTTTTTATACATTTATTATAATTTGCTCAATTTAATAAAAAAAATTAATTTGTTTTATTCAACAGAGCACTTTCAATATACTCTTTCTATACTTATGACGAGTGAGTCGTCTTGAATATCTTAACCGGCTTTAACAAAAGGTGATTCACAATTGAACTATATATTTTTTTGTAGTAACGCAATGTTTACACAATTTTTGAACGAAATTTAGTAATTACTTTAAACCTACAATAAGGGCCTGTTTCCCCGGTTGTTGATAAAGCTATCTGACGTATAACTGTATCCAACAGATAAAAGGATATGATATGTTTTTCGTTATCACCATCGAACTCGACTTTATCAGTCAGATATTTTTATTCGCAACCAGTGAATACGAAAGTTGTGGTGAAATATGGTTAAGGGTCTGTTTTATCCCCACTGATAAAGCGTATCAGTAACTTATGTGCGAGATAAATTTTATCAGCAACCGATTAAACAGGCCCCCAGTGTTTAAATATCAGTATTTTACAAACTTAGGGTGTTGGAGTAATTTATTTACTACAAGTTGTAACTTCTCTCCCAAGAAACCCGAATTCTGCGTGATGCGTGGATAAGGGAAAGATAGACACAGATATCAACAAAAATGAAAAAAATAAGTGTTGTCTTCATTTTTTAACATAGAGCCCCTCCAAAAAACTTATATCTTGAATGAACCCCTAATCTAATGAAATTAATACCTAATTTTTACTACGTGATCTGTTAGGGGGAGGGGGTCTTAGCGAATACTAAAGGTGGTGGTACGTTCCCTTGTCTACAAAATTCACGTTGATTTCGGCAATGTGCTGTAAATATTTCTAAGGCTACTCGTAGGCCTTAGGAGGCTTTTACCCAGCAGTGGAATATCTAGAGGCTGTTCAGCACAGAAGAGAGTTCAAGAACAGTTCAGCTAGTCATTGGTATGCTGACTAACATCAGGCATTGATAATAAGCATGCATGTGAAATGGGTACTTTTGTTAATAATATTTATATCAATTATTGATAAAATATATTTCCCGTTTCTTTATGAATTTTTGAAACTTTCAATATAATAAACACGTTGCCTATGTGGTGACCGGCAAAGAATAGTCCCGACATCCTTCTTGCCGAGGTGTCATAAGAAGCGACTAAGGCCATAGGGGTGCGAACAACTGTACATTAAGCAGGATGGTGATGGGCAGCAGCGTCACGATTCCCTGCCGCAACACACTGCGCTCGCCAACCCACCTGCCAAGCGTGGCGAGTATTGGCAAGACCTCCCAGAGATAATGGGGAAGAGATACGTTCAGCAGTGGACATTTAACGGCTGATGTGGTGGTGGTGGTGGTGGTGGTGGTGGTGGTGGATTTTATAATATTCTACCTTCAAAGGCTTAAACATTAACATCAGCAGACTCAATCAATCAAACATCAATCAACAATTAAGACAAAATATTTATTTGTTTGAAAGCGCTAATCTAAGAATTTGTCAATCGGATTTATAAAATTATGTAGGTTATAATATACGAATATATAATATAATTATAATATACGAATGTTTGTTTATCGAGAAATATTATAGGCTATATAAGATCACGCTATGAAACATACGTCTCACGAGTATCAAAACTCAATTCAAATGTCAATTTGAAAGAAAAGAACGAAAAAACAATATTAAAAGTAATATAATTAAGACTAAAAAACATGAGGCACGAATTTGAAGCGATTGAAAATTAATTCCATAGATTTACTTCTTTTTTCATTATTTATACACCAATTTCGTTAAAAAGATTTTTTTTTATACTTCAATGTTAAGTGAAAGTCTGTAATCATGTAACATTTAAGAAATGATTAATTATTCAAACTATTTCTCTCGCAGTAAATTTTAATTGAAATATATATTGAAAATGGCAACACAATTGTAACACCTACTCCATGCATATATTGTTATGTGCTCTCTAAACATGAACCAGTGAAATTTTCATTATTACGTTAGTGAAGCTGTATTCACTAAATTTCAGTGAATTTCAAAAACGAGTTATTGAATACTCACTAATACACGTAAAAATATTCAATGATCAAATCAGTAAACTCTGATATTCACATATTTATACATTGAATAGTCACTTACTCTGCGTGGTACGATTCTCACATTGTTAAAAAGTGAATAGTCACTTAAAATTAGTGAAATTCCACTGATTCATGTTTAGCTCTCTAAACGATTATCTCTATGATTGTAGATAATTATGTACTGTTAAGGTTTCCATTTTCTTTTTCAACTATACGATAGAAACGAAGATCGAAAAAAATAATTACATTAAGTTCTTCACAGAATTCTAGAATTTGCGAGAAATTTATTTATTTTCCAGCAGAATTAGACGGTAAACGTTCTAATATTCGGTGAAAGCCTCCTCTCCATAGAGGAGGGTCTTAATTCACTACACTGATCGACTCGAAAACTCGCGAGTTAGCGAACAATAATTCCCATGAGAAACGATCGCTATCAGGTGTCTGTGATAACACTTGGAACCGACAACTTTACGTGTGTTTACGTTTGACCAAGACACAGAACTAGGGATGTTAATCGGAAAAAATTATCGATAATTATCGAATCACAATTATCGAATAATACTTATCGATAACTATCGATAATTATCGAATGAAAAATTATCGAGTAGTTACGAATTATCAATAATCATCGCACACCTCTACACAGAACGGAAGATTTCTCCTACGAACGGGAATCGAACGCACCGAAAAGTTAATGGAGTTTTCGTCAATAAACCAGAACAGTCGTTTAATAATATAAGATGCTATACATATTAATTCATATATACAATTTCGCAGATCTTCTTAAACCACTTAAATATTAAAATCCTTGTTTTAAAACACAAGACAAACATTAAGATACAAGTAATTCATCTCGGGACTTAAGTGAATTGGACGGGAATATGAATTTTAAACGGTTAATGTGGAATAAAGAAAAATCGGCCCGAACCGAAGTTCATATCGGAGAGTGGAGCGCAAACAGCAGACGGTTCACGGACTACCCCTTTACCGTTGCCTTTTTTAACGTTTTATGTTATTAGATTTCTTAAAAAAAATTTGATTGATAATGTAATCTCTTGATGATATTTTATGTGTTAAAATTAAATCCCAAGGAGGAAATTGTATAATATTTAGCAATTTTTATAGCAATTATAATTTTCTATTAAGTATTCATTATTATTATATTGTACTGAACTGAATCAGCCTGTAAACGTCTCACTGCTGGGCAAAAGCTTCTTCATAGATCGGAAACAAATATTTGTACAAATAGAAATATCTACCGCGGGGATCAAACCCGTAACCGCCGGCGTTGAGGCGACTACTCGCACCAGTACACCAGAACGGTCGTCATTATTAGGTATATTATTCATTAACAATGAAAATAACAAAATAAATTAATCAAAATCTATAACAATAGCATGATTTTTAAGAAACAGCTTGTAATCATTCCACTGCTGGGAAAAGACTTCTTCTCCCGTATAGGAGAAATATTTGTACTTAACATAACAAAGACGAACGCTAAACAAGTGTTTGCATAAATACAAATATTCGCTCCGAGTGGGAATCGAATTCGCGACCGTAGTCGTTATAAATGTTGCTTTCGTACCACTGCACCGGAACTTGCAACCATGCACTGAGGCAATATAATTTTTGATATCGTCCGAGAAACCGATCAAACAGAACGCGTACTGTACGAATGTCAAATGAACTAACATCTCATACAGACTGAAGCTGCAGTCCTTTTATTTTTCATTGTGATATTACAAAGCTGTCAACGGAACCTCTGCGTGCGTTTTGACGTTCTAACGCTGCGTGGACAACGCAATCAGTTTGGAGGAGGCATTATTGTTTCTTACAACGAGAGCGTATACATACATATTAATAGAACTGAAATTTTATATTATATAATCTCGAATTGAAACATTTCATAATTAAAGACATTTCATGTAATAAACTCGAGTTATATGTGCATTTGTATATTATCTTAGATTGTGTTGTTGGACATATATTTATTACTAGCGGCCCGCCCCGGTTTCGCACGGGTATTTAACTAAAATTTTAAAAATTATAAATTTAATTTTTTATCACCTACATGCGCCATCTATCGTATAATGGTAATAATATCGTTTTTATATTTAGTGACATTTAACATAATAGTACCTATATTAATTGAAAATGATGTTTATCTAAAATATTAAAACGATTTCTATTCCTATCCGACATGTTTAGTAAACTTTTAAGTTTAACAAAATAATAACTCAAAAATAAGTTTTGTGAGTTTTTAAGATTCCTTAGACCAGATGGCGTTGGCGGCGTAGGTACCTATTTCTATTTTCTTAAATATTTATTTTTAAATTTAATTATAATGAAACAAAAACTAAATTATACTGTGAGTTATGTATAATTTTTATGTATTAAAGTTATTTACATTGGTTTTGTACTTTTTACGTGATACGTGCACGAACAAAAAATGATAAGAGATGGCGCTGATTGAAATTAAATCGCGCTATTAAAATTTATTCTTGATGATATATAGTGTATTAATAAAACGGAGGTTTCAACAGATTTATTATTTGTATAGATTAACTCCCTCGGTATCATAATTATATTGAACAAAAGATTTTTTTTAAATTACATTTAACTTTCATAATGTTTTACATTTAATAAAGTTATCATTTCTATTATAATTATCTGTTCAGTTCTACGTTATTTGAAAACAGACACCCAAGAACGTCGCGGAGTATTCGTAGGGTTCTGCATACGATTACAAAGTTTAAAATTTTATATTTATGACAAAATTTTAATAAATGTTTGTGTAGTGGTGCGATTAGTCGCCTTAACGCTGGCAATCGCGAATTCGATTCCAGTTTAGAGCAGATATTTGTTTTTATTTTAATATTTATTTCTAAGCCGGGTGTATTTCCTTGTGAGCCTCTACACCGTGCCTCGGAGAGTACGTAAAGTCATCATAGACACATGATAGCAATCGTTACTCAAGGTAGAGAATTTATCCGGTAGCCCACAGTGGAGCATTTATTTTCTCACCATAAAAAACAAGATGCTTACATGTAGGTACATAATGATCCAAAAAAAAAAAAAAATGATTATGGTGGGTTGATACCTGACATAGGAATATTCCTGTATCGCAGGTTATCAACCCTCCACCCCATGAATTGGTCTTATGTCTATTTAATTGATTACATGGTTCGAGAAAATACATACGCGTAAAAATAATACATTCGTACATAACATTACACCAAAATCACTTTATAGAGGGTACATATGAAAAAATAACTACACCAAAAAACTGTGCGTCAGTGAAGCAGCGTTCACAAACAAGACGATTGATGTTTTGTTGTGGTGGTACAAGTTACAGGTTACCGGCTATTTAACAATCACTTATTAAAATAATATGGTTACAAACATAGTAAAAAACTTACAAACCAATAAATATTAAAAATAAATAATTACTACGTACTCAATTTAAATAAAATTTTACTTATAAATAACTTAAAATAATGTTATCTTTTAATAATATCATATATCATAAGTTTACTTTTATTTTTGAAAAACTATTTCTAACAGGAAACATTGTGTGAATGTAAAGTGTGTGGTGTTATACGTAGTGACCTTGAGGTATGTTTGTGTAATTTTGGTATGAGTGGTGGGAGTCATTATCAGTGAATAATTTCACTTGCTAATTTTGAGTATATTATCTGTAGCGTTATAGCCTAGTGCTTGTAAATTATTTTTCAATGTTGTTTTTAAACTCGTTCGATTAATGTTGGAAATTTTGTGTATTTCATTAAAGTGTCTATATAGGAAGGGTCCGGTGTAAGATAATTGTCGTTGCGCAAAAGACGAGTTGAGAGCAGGCACGTAAGTGCGTATTCTTCTTTTATGTTGGGGTACCTGGGAGGGTATTATTGTTTTGTGATGGCGAAGGACCGAGTGCAAGATAAACAATTGTCTGACCGTTAGTACTTTGGCTTCCTCGTATAATGAGTCCGTTGGGTGTTTTCTTTGCTTACGCAACATAACCTTGATAACTGCCCTTTGAGCTCTTTCTAGCTCCAGAAGGTGTGTTGCAGCAGCACCACCCCACACTGGGATACAATAAGTTAAAAGGGATTGGCCAAGGGCAAAGAAAATCTTAGTAATAAGGTTAGAGTCGGCAGAATCTCTGAGGTTTTTAAAAATATATAAAAGTTTCCGAACCCTTTTACTGAGTTCTGCAATATGCGGTTTCCAGTTGAGGTTTTTGTCTATTATAATTCCCAAGTACTTGTGAGCCTCTGCTTGGTCAAGATTAGGACACTGACAGGAATCAGTATTGGTAGCAATTAAGTCATTTACTTGGGTGCAATGAAGAGTGTGGGCTATAATACTGAAACTAGCAGGTGGTTTCTTGGTTTCGGAAATTCTAAAACATATGTATTTGGTTTTTGAGACGTTAATAGTTAAAAGATTTTGATCGAGCCATTTCATAATAGTATTTAGACCAGTTTCAGCAAATTTTTAATTTGCGACCAAGATTCACCCCGTAAAATAAGGGTTGTATCGTCAGCAAAAGCTAATATATTGCCGTTATCAATTTTAAGTTGGCACAGACTATTGACATAAACCAAGAAAAGAGTAGGTCCAAGTGTGCTCCCTTGTGGTATGCCATAGGTAACAGGATAGCTTGAGCTGACTACGTCAGTTACTTTTACAACTTGGCTTCTATTTGACAGGTAGTCACGGAACCACTCAAGCGCCTTTCCCCTTATCCCCAGATTCTCCAATTTAACCAAGAGTAGTGGAATGGACACGGTATCAAAAGCCTTTTTGAGGTCTAAAAAAACAGCTAAGCATCTCTCTCCTCTGTCAAGAGCCTCTGTGATAGATTGTGAGAGATTAGCAACCGCGTCTTCTGTGTTCCTGCCCGAGCGAAATCCATATTGATTATTGGCCAGCACTTGCTTATTTTCTAAGAAGCTAGTTAGACGGGTGTTAATAACTTTTTCAATTATCTTACTTATTGTGCTTAATAAAGAAATCGGTCGGTAGTTGGACACAGCATCCTCCCCTCCACCCTTGTATATGGGAACGACTACAGCTTTCTTAAAGACAGTTGGGAATATTCCAGCAGTAATACTTAGATTGCAAAGATGAGCTATCATTGTACATAAAATAGCGTGGGAATTTTTGAGAATAGTACTAGTAATGCAGTCTATGCCTGGAGCACTATGTGTTCTAAGATTTAGGATAATTTTATCTATTTCTATAAAGTCTGTAGGGTACAAGCACAAAGAATCTAAATTTCTACTGGAGGACACATTTTTTATAAGCTGAGTCTCATTGGTGTCTAATTTTTTAAGTATGTCTGTTGCAAGTTCTTTACCAATTGATGTATAAAAAGAGTTAACGTAGTCAAGAGATTGCTCTGGAGATGGTAAAAGCTTTAATAAGGCTGTTGCTTGATAGTGTTTACTTCTTATATTACACAATTCCTTAACTGTGTCCCATGTACCCTTGTTGTTTTTATAATACTGGCTGAACTTATTCTTATAGTAATTAATTTTCAGAGTTTTAGATACCTGGCTACACATGTTACGATACTTTATGTATGTTTCCTTTAAGATAACATCATCAGGATTCTTTTTCACAAGTTTGTGCAAGCGGTTTCTCTTTTGAAAGCACTTAACAATACCCACTGTTATCCATGGTTTAAGGGGTCTGTTTCTTTTGGTGAAAGTGATAGTGGTCGTGTTAATAGATATTAAACGTTGGAGTGTTTCAGTTAGTAATATTGCGGCTTGTTGTGGATCTTTAGTTGCTAAGTATGGATTCCAATCGTGTATTTTAATTGCGTTATGTAGGGATTCGTAGTTAATTTTAGTTCTGGTTAGTGAAGAAGTAACAGCCGAGTCTTTTACAAAGGATGTAAAAATCGATAGAAAAAGTGGATAGTGGTCTGTGATGTCTGATAGGAGTACATAGCCTTTAAACTGCCCAGCAAGTTTTCACATGAAGTGATCTAAACATGTGTTTCCATGTGTAGGGATGTCAATGATGTTTTGCAATCCATGCGAGCCCACAATTTCAAGGTAGTCTCTTACAGAGGAGTTGCTATTATCAAGTGTATTTATATTTATGTCACCCGTGAGTACAATATTTCGACATCTCGTAGAGAGTAAAGCCGTGTCTAGCGAATCAAGAAAGTTACTAGGGTTTTTAAAGGAGTAAGGGCGATAAATACCAAAGATAGTTAAATCACCCATTTTAGCAGCAAGACAATTTGCTTCGTTCAACTGAATTTCTTGCACAGAGGCAGAGATCGCATCATGTATATACATGATTACCCCATCGTTTTGATTATAGCTCCTTTTACTGAAATATAGAGAGTAGCCATCAATGGTAGGAGGTATAGAGTTCTCATCGCACCAGCATTCAGAAAGGACTATCACGTGTATGTTAGTTTTTAATCTAGTAAGATATACCAAAAAATTATCCAGATTCCTATTAACACTTCTAATATTCATGGAGACAATGTTTAATTTATTTTTACTACTCAGTGCAAAATTATTAAGATCAGCTAGAAGATTTTCAGGATCCTCTATGAACGTGCAAGAAGGGGAAAGAGAACTATCTATTTCCTCAAAAAGGACTGGATCATTCATTTTTGTGTCTAGTTGTAAGAAGAGTCTTAAGAAGGTAAGGTTTGCCAGAAAGTATGAGTGAAACAGTGTGAGAGCTTAAAATAATTTTTGTATAATAGTATTTGGTGGGTAATAGTATTACGATGTGGCATGGGCTTTTAGCGTGGTATGGGTGTTTTGTTTGTTTCGTCATTGTGTAATTGATTTGTAAGTTAGTGTTTGTGATTTTGTGTTCGTTTCCATTTATCTTTATACTAACAGTTTTGAAATGTTCCAAATATACTTGTAGGCTACTGTTTATTATAGTAATGGTAAAGTACATTACTAGTCATTTACTTTTTAAGATTTGTAATTGGGCTTCATTTGTAATCACTATATATGGCTCGCCCTGTTTTTTCCGCAAGTATACCAGTCCATTTGAGGTCCAACAGTAGTCATATCTCATAGTTTTGCGAAGATCTCGGGCAAGGAAATATAGGCGTGATGCACGTGGTGTGAGATGCTCCGAGAGGTATATTTCCGTTTTGGGCCCGTCCAGGCCCATATGCGATGTATTCAGTTGTTCCGTCTTGGATCTAGTCGAGTTGAATTTGTAATTTTTCGCTGCAGTAAGAATATTCACTTTTAGAAGAGTCGAGGAAAACTCAGCTACTATTACTGGGTTGTTCTGTTTTAATTTGGACGGCATGCGGTAAACGTCGCGTATGTCGCATTCTTCCATCTTGACTCCAAGAGCAGTGGATAGTTGTTTCATCATATTGAAGAGTTTTTCTTTTGTTTCACCGTTCTGTTTAGGTATATTTCGGATTTGGATGCTGGTTTTGCGTGACAGCCTTTCAAGTGTTTCGCATTTCTCTTCAATAATTGACATCTGAGATGAAATTTGCTTCCGCTGCTCCTCCAAATTGTTAATTGTAAGTTGGACGTCTTCTAATTTTGCAGTAACGAACTCTAAAGATTTTTCAATGTCCAAGTGCATCTTGTGCGCAGTATCGTTTTGGGTTTTGATGTCTGTTATATATTTTTCTAGCAAATCTAATCGTGAGTTTTGTTGGTATTGTAATGCATTTAACATATCACTTAGTTCTTCTCGTATTATTGTCCTTATATCCTTTTTTTCAGGAGATGGACCTGGCATCTGCTCTGTCAGCCGCCGGCGCTTATGGTCTCTTTGAGTGATGTGTACAGTTTCATCAGATAGGACCGAGTAGGGTACTACCTTGTCCACATCTGTTTCCGACATGCTAATTGATTTATTTAGGGGTGGAGAGCGGTGTAGATTTGGCATTGTTTTTATATCTTGGGTGTTATGTTAGTAATATAATAACACTAATAAAGTAGGTATTGAATTTGCGTAGTCAGGATACGTACGCGATCAAAGCTCTGAAGGTGTGTCACAGCCGCAACCGCTTGTGAAATGGGCCATGCACCAAAATTCGGCTTATGCGTTTGATACTCGCAGCGGTAGCTCGCAGAAATGTTGCTGTCTTTTTCTATTGCACGTGACTAACTTGGACAAAGTTGGCACGGGTTAACACGTCTAAGCGCTTTCACGGTTCGGGGTGAAGTGAATACTATTTAATTATATTGATTCACTTTATATATATATATATATATTTATATATTATTTTTTGTAATTCACTTTAAAAAAATATTTAGTAATTTTTACGTGAAATTAATTCAAGAAATAATTAAACACAAGCGTCAAACACAAGGCACGCTTAGATCATGAAACCCAGCAGCGTGGTGGATTAAGCTCCAGTCCTTCTCCTACAAAGAGAAGAGGCCTTCGCCCAGCAGTGGGACGTTTACAGGCTGATTCAGTTCAGTTAGTTCAAACAATACTAATAATCTATTATTAAATATTTGTCGATTGTAATATATTATATTTAAATATTAAAGTATTATATTAAATATAGATTTTTTTAAAGATAGATTTTTTTTCTTTTTTTATATTTAATATACATTTTTTTACAATTCGGCATTGTTATATCTTACTAAATTATACTTTTCTAATAACTAATTTAATTTTTCAACCGCCATTTTATATTTTTTGACGTTTAATACGACGAAAATCGATTCTGATTTGTATGTATACTCAACCATTACTATACATAATCCTATATATTTATTATCCGACATGATTATACATATGTAAGTAAATAAAAAAAGATTTTATTAACAATATGTCTGTCAAACGACAAAATGGCGGATTGCGAATGGGTTTCAAAAAACATTATTTGCTTGCCTGATTATTGATGACCTATTATAATAATATATTAAAGTTTAACTAGAAAAACACAATAATATAATAAACAATAATCATCAACAGATACGCGATTATTTAAGAGACCATTTTATAACCCATTGACAACAACAACAAGTCATAAGACGTAAACCATGTTCGTCGTTGATCATTCTAAGTTTCCGATATTTCGTAATGGTCGCAACAGCTATAGCCACGGGTGTACCAGTATACAGTCTGCTTGCAACGAAGAACATAATAAAAATCCCAATGTACATCTGAATTGGTGTTAGTTATTGACCGCAGTGCCGGATTAACCAATAGGCAGATTAGGCAATTGCCTAGGGGCCCCGCTTCCACTAGGGGCCCCATGCAAGCGACAAGAAGAAAAAAAAGTTACTGGCACCGAGACTTTAACACCTTATGTCTCTGGATAGGCAACACATAAATGAGTTGCCTGGGCTAGTTCCAGGTAAACTAGTTTATGTTCATGGGCGAAGTTAACCACTTACCATCAGGTGGAACGTCTGCCAGTTTGCCTATTCACTTAACATTAAAAAAAAAAAAAGTAAAAAAAAAAGGAGCCCCGAGTATAGCATTGCCTAGTGTCACTGACAGGGTTAATCCGGCTCTGATTGACCGTTAAAATATAAAAGAGTTATAGGGTAAGCGTTTTACGATCCGACCACGGTACCCTAAATCAGTCTCATCTCAACCGTATTGAATAATACAGCGCGGTGTTGACACGGCGTAATTAAAAAGCCCGACCGTCACTATTGACACTGCCTCGGTATCCACTGTTTTACCAAAATACGCCATTGTTATTCGATTTTGACGATGTAGGGGTTTTGTTATGGTTTTATTTTTATATTTTATATCATGTTTGTTTTCATCGCGTTTATACGATTTGATGCCGATTTTCTTTTTCGTATAAAAATTTAAAATATTTCTTTTAAGTTTTTAATTTGAAATTAAAAACAAAATTATCATCTATCTGACACCTCTGCAAAAAAGAGATCGGAACTATTCTTCTCTGCCAGTCACCGCACGGAAAACTATATATTTAGTTTGCAATAATTGCCAGAAAAAGTCTAAATAATTTAGTTCTTAACAGCCTCTGCAGAATTTCTATCATCACATGAATAAAATTTAAATTAACTTTCAACTTAATCTTGATTATCTGTTAATTAGCAAGGGTCCAATGATATCTCGTGAATTACCTATATGAAAAAATCTCATATACATATTTTTAAAAAAATCATGATATGAAGATCATTTATTAATACTTAAACTTATTTTGTAATATTTACAAAAAAAATCTCTGTCGTTAATTAATAGATCTTTTCTAAGTCATTTTTTCAAATGTGTCAATTATTAAATCGCAATTTGTTTAGTTGAACTCCGACGAACTCAACAATCATTTCAAACATTGATACATTCAGAGATTATTATGCACAGATATAGTATATATTGCACTCTACTAAGGTTGTTATGGAACCGTAACCAATACAAAAGTTCCGAATGATTTCGGATAGGACCAGACTCTCAATACAAGACATCACTTTTTATTTCTGCCCGGTCAAGCCGATACACTAGCCGTCCACGCGTCCGACTACGCATCCCTTGTACTATTTATTATTTCGTTACCTTACGTTGAAAATTGCTTTTATATCCGTAACCGAAACCAACCGAAAATATCCGAAACTAATAGATAATTCGAAATATTTTCGTATTCGTAACAAAAATTGGTACAATTACTAATGTATCCGTATCCATATCCGGATCATAAATTTTATATCAATAACATCCTTGGTAGGTATTCAATGAAATCTTATATCTTTAAACGAGTTTCATACTAAACTACCTCTGTTGTTTGCTTTTAAAACCATTGCAAAAACCAGTCTAAAGTAGTACTAATGTCGCTTCCAAAACAAAATGTAATATATGACGAGTATTTTAAATTTGGACACAGATGGCGTTGTTCCTGTATTCTAGAATACTTATGTAAAATTTTGTAGGTTTCGACAGATGGCGTTATTACACAATTTCTGATAAGCGCTTTATTATTTAATTTGGTAATGGTTCAGAAGTGAAAACATATACTGACTTCATAATAAACGCTAAGAATCAAATTATCATTTAGTATAAAATTTATCTGAATATGTATATAAAATATGTATGAAGAAATATATACAGCACAAAAGTGTATTGTAAAAACGTTAAGGGTTAACACTCAAAAATCTTTACCACCCGAATAAGGTACAAAAACCTTAGTTATTACAAAAAAAAGGTGTGTGTGCACGTAAGAAGTTATACTTCTTTGACAAACTACATAAAAATCTTCCTAAACATTATAATACATATTTCTAAAATA
The DNA here is from genome assembly GCA_036937285.1 of Euphydryas editha. Classification (NCBI taxonomy): domain Eukaryota; kingdom Metazoa; phylum Arthropoda; class Insecta; order Lepidoptera; family Nymphalidae; genus Euphydryas; species Euphydryas editha. Next base: position 2,648,502 of record JAUPFZ010000019.1, on the reverse strand, counting down.
TTTCTCTTAATAATAAAAATATTTTTGAAAAACTAAAATGTTGACTAGCTAACTTCAGGGTGTCGGTTTTTTGACTGTGCGCGCGCATCGTAAAAAATACTCTAATTTTTTTTCCCTAATGCGCCACAAGAAATATAGCTTCAAAACAAAACATGTGTATTATGTAGAAAATGAAATCTAGATAGTTTCCTTGTGATCACGTGTGTAAGAGTGCGCGTGAACGTGCGCGCGCGTGTGTGTGTGTGTGTGTGCACGTACCTCGGGTGCGGGTGCGCGGGCGCAACGGACGGCGGCGGCACGGGGATGCAGTTGACGGGAGTTTGTTCCGGCGCCATCTCCTCCATGTTCGGCTCCTTGTCCACCGCTCGCGCTGAACCTGATACGGACATAGAACAAGCTATTGACCGACAGACAGACAATTCTCCTTCCTATGCCTAGTTCACACCGCGCTAGTTATTTTATCGAGTAGCTCTTTATTCCGATGTTTATAACATACACTTAAATAAGTGATATTCTTCTGAGCGAAGGCCTTTTCTCCATATAGAAGGGTTAGAGCTTAATCCACCACGCTGCCCCACTGCGGGTTGGCGGACAATATCCCTACCGTGAGTAACGATCATTACCAGGTGCCCACGATAATAACCGGGACCGATGGCTTTATGGAAACCCAAAAGGACACACACCCAGACCGGAAACAAATGTTTGCACAAGTACAAATATCTACTCCGAGCGAGAATCGAACCCACGACCGCCGGCGTTAAGGCGACTGCTCGCACCACTACACCAGAACGTTTATTTAAGTAGTAGTAAGTTAAGTAAGTAGTTAGTAGTAGATTTGGATATCCAAATTTTAAAAAATTCGTCAATCCTGAAAAACATTCTCAATCAATTTGATGTCGATAGTTATAATTATGGTTTAGGTATTTAAGTATTTTAAACATGGGATTTAGAAACAAATAATAATTATTATTATTACTCATGCATTTGCACAATATCATCGCACATACAGTTTACTATAAAAGCTTAATTGTAATCTTTTGTATATAGGATGGAAAAATTTTACGAGTCTTGTACCGCCGTATCCTAAATTTAGAAAAATAATCCTAGTTACCCTGTGACCGCTGCAGTCTCGTTGTGACCCCGGCCGGCAGCTCGGGCTCCGGCGCCGGCCTCGGCCTCGCGTGCCGTCTCGGTCGCGGCTTGCGAAGCAACTGCTTGTAATTCTCCGCCTTCTTAGAGAGGTAGTAGAACCTGAACACGAAGGGAGAGATTATGGAAAGAATTCAGTTTGGATAATCGCTTGTATAAACAAAAAAATTGTTCGTTAGCTAAAAACTTAACGTCCCCCAGTTGATAGAGATCCTGTGTCGGTGGTCTGGAAGCACACACCGAACAAGCACAAATACCCACATACGCCACGATAAACATCTGTAAAGCCTATATACACCAGAATAGAACCCGTGAACAACGTAAGTATGTAATATTAATGATGTATTAATAAAATTTATTACAACTGCTCTGGTGTAGTGGCGTGTGAAGTCGCCTTAACACCAGCGGTCGCGGGTTCGATTTCTGGGGCAGATATTTGTATTTGTACAAATATTTGTTTCTGGTCTGGTTTTACATCCTCGTGGGTCTCCCCAACGTACCTTGGAGAGCAATGTACAGACTTCGGTCCCGGTTGTTATTATAGACACTTGATAGCTATTGTTACCCATGATGGGGCAATTGTCCGAAAACCCGCATAGGAGCAGCGTGGTGGATTAAGCTCTGACCTTTCTACTATATAGAGAAGAGATCTTTGCCCAAAAGTGGGATGTTTACAAGCTGATTCGTTTCAGTTCAAAAATTGGTGAAATAATAAACTTATTTCCAAATTTTTTAATAAACAAATAATCTAAACATTAACTGAACTGAACTAAATCATCCGGTAAGGGTCCCGCTGCAGGGCAAGGGTCTGTTCTCCATATAGGAGTCTAACTACACCAGACCGGTCATCATTAAGTGTGAATTGTGTTCTAAATTAATCATTAACTATTACAAACACGTTAATGAAAAATTCTAAAATCAACAATACCTCTTTTAAATCTGTCAAGCAATTGTCCATGAATAGATTGTTTAATCTGTGATTATATAATAATCTGTGATGATATTAAGCCACGGTGACGCTACACATCCCTGTCTAACACCTTTTTTGATATTGAACCATTCAGTGTATGCCCCGTTTATCCTGACACAAGCACTAGAATCCCTATAAAGAGATTGCCATGCTCGTACAAGGACACTGCTCACACCGTACACTGACAATGCTGACAACAATTCATTCCTCACCACTCTATCATAGGCCTTTTCTAGATCCACGAATGCGCAACAGACCTTCTTGTTTTTAGCCAAACACTTTTCGGCTATGCACCGCAAAGAAAAGACCTGATCCGTGCATCCCATTCCCTTTCTAAATCCCGCTTTTGCATCCCACATTTTTTCGTCTGTTTCATTCACATTACAATTATTAAAATTAAAAAAAAAACAATTTTAATAAAACAGTAATTAATGGATGCCCCCTAACAGTAAATCTTTTATGTATTCTCCATACCTAACACAATCCCGCACGCTCTTCCGCGGCAGGAAGGACGCGATCTGGCCGAAGTTCTTGGGATGCTGGAGATACTTCTCCCGGAACATCTCCCGCTCTCCCTGCGTCCACACGTTGCGCAGCAGAAGACCTTTGTGTTCGGCCTCCATGTCCATACAACGTACTGGAAGATCACCGATTTCATTACATATTGTGTATTTATATATCTTAGTACCTACATAATAATAATAATTTTGTAGCAAGGTCAATTCTGTACACAGAATAGTTTCTTAAAACAATAATTATTATAATAATAATAAATAAATATAAATATATTTAACTTACACACACGGTCATCTGCTTCAAAAGTAGGCAACTTAATCGTGTATTTTCGGTAACAATGGACTAATACACATTTTTTTATATTACACCCAGGCTCTTGGCCTCGTAGGATGATATTATCCATAACTAACAGTTTAAACTAATATTAGAAATCTGAAGAGTTAATTGGTTTGTTTATTTGTAACCCTAAGATCTACAGATCAGATTTCAAAAATATTTTTTAAATTATAAGTGTGATTTGTGTTAATAATTATAGATAAGTTATAAAATATATCGATGAGACCCATAACAAAAGTAAACACGGGTAAAATAAATAATAAAAATTATCTAATCAAGCTTACAATTACTAGTTAATTATTTTCACAGCCATTAATTAATGGTTATATAAAAACTTAATTTACAACTTCAAATAATTTGTTATCTGTACGTCTACCATGAGTTTTTGTTACAAGCGCACATGACATAACTACAGTAGTAAACGTAGAAACGCAATAGTAATGACACTATCCGCGAGAGGCGCTGCTCAACTTTCCATACAAATTGTCTACTACACTCGCTAGCGTGTATCGTGAACTATCGTCTCTGGAAACTCATGGTAGACGTACTGATGATGTGCTTATTATTAGCGACATAACCTTGTATTAGATAACAATTTATAAGGTTGACATGTTGCCTTGATTGAATGAAACGTTTGATGTCATACAATACAATTGCAGGTAGTGATTTTAACATAATTCTACCCTGCCTTTAAAGCTTCAATTACTGCAGCTATTGACTATACTACCATTTAATCGGTAAGATCTTTAATTGTTTGGTTTTTACATCAGTTAGTATCAAGGTTTGTTATTCTCCATTAATTCTTTGGTTATAGAATTAAGCTATTTATTATTAGTATATGGACAATGGGCATGTGTTGTACAATAGCGGCAGTATTGCATTTTGTTGTGAGTATCCCACAGCTGGGCAACGTCTTCCCCCTCAAAACAGGAGAAGGACTTCCTTGACATTTTATTCACTTCATTACTTCCCTTCACTAATATTTGTTTTTACTCCCAAGCATGTAATAAATTTAAAGATAAGTCTATTAGTTGAGTCAACGAAACAGTGATGGTACTGAATTTGAGCTGTACTGCAAACAGTCTGCAAATTTCCCACTACTGGATAGACTTTTTCCCTATTATGAAGTTTTAGACTTTAATCTTCATGCTGCATGCACGAGGATTATGCATGGTCTATTGTCTGTACTTTACTGTATAAATCAGCTTGTAATCAATCCACTGCTTAGCGAAGGTCTCTTCTCCATATAGAAGAAGGGTTGCAGCTTAATCCACCACGCTGCTGCTGCGGATAATTTCCCTACCATGAGTAACGATCGTTATCAGGTTTCATGATAACAACCGGGACTGACGACTTTACGTGCTCTCCGAGGCGCGGTGGGGAGCCCCACAAAACATACACCCCGACCGGAAATAAATATCTACACAAATACATATATCTGTCCCGAGCGGGAATCGAACCCGTGACCACCGGCGCACGGGGTTGAGTTGAGGCGACTACTCGCACCACCACACCAGAACGGTCGTCTATGGTCTATTAGCAGGTAATTACTCCAGAGAACTACAGATTTCCTCACGATGTCACCGTCTACTGCGCGCGGCGGCCGGCACGCGGCGAGCAGGCGGCGAGCAGGCGGCCCGCGCGCCGCGTGCGCGCGACACACTCACCGTTGGTGTCGAGCAGCGGCGGGCGCGGCAGGCGCGGGTCGCGCGGGTCGCGCAGCAGCGGCGGCACGACGGTGAGCGAGCGCATCTTCTTGTCCTCGTGCTCCTGCTCGTGCAGCCCGTCCGCGATCTCCTCCAGCTCGGCCTCGGACTTGACGCGCGCGCCGAGCCGGTTGAACCGCTCGCGCTCCTCGCGCTGCTTGCGCAGCTCGGGGAACACCTGATGGGGAACGTTTCCATTGTGATTTAATTAATAGTATATTGTGTCACAAGGGACGAAAGTACTACTTTCTGTCTGCGTCTGAGGGTAACAGACATGCGGGAAAGGGTGTAGTACTTTCGTCCCAAACTTTCGGCGGAGATAGGAAAAAAAAATATTTATTTCGCCATAAGGTAATTTCACACATTTAACGAATGCCAAAAAAAAATACAATTGAAATAAAAGTAGCAAAAACTCTCACAATACAAGCTTAAGTAATGTACCCAATATTATCAGCTACCGTAAGTTAATTACTACTAGTTAACCTCTAGAAATTATTACGAGCTAATCTCTAGTTCATTCATATGTGATATTGGTTTTTTTTTACATATATGAACGTCTGATTTGGTGATTTTGGGTCAACATTTTTGCAAAACGCCTTCAAATATATCTAGTCTATAATTTTTTTTAAGTCTAAAATATAAATTTTGTGTATTACTATCATCAATCACGTTTGTCAGTCTAAAAACTAACCTTCTCAAAGAATTCCCTGTTCCTTGCATCTTTCGCTTTCCTCTTCTGACCCTGTTCCAACCTCTCGACGCGTCTCATCCATTCCTGCGCTCTTCTGCTGTACTCCTCCGTCAATGCATCTTCTCGCTGAAAAGGACATCAATTATAATAATTTTCTCGATTTTGTGATGCAGTAACTAAATGGGGGTTAATTTAATTTCGTTTATGTACATGCTAACAACTTTAAACTCCTGAATCAATTATGATTCATGGCTTTTCACAATTTTTGGAATTACTATCTATTTCACAAATAAAAATAATTTCAAATTTTACTTATTTATTTGTGTCTATGTATGTTATACTATGTTTTCATCAAAAAGAAAAAAAAATTATTTGCCTGTTTTTCATCGAATAGCTAAGACTAACCACCATAATTCAAAATCAAATTTTAGTCATTTAAATTTTTTTGCTTTTTTTTTACAAATAATACAATATTGCATTGCTCTTAATAAACAAACAACTTTGACATTACCAATTATTATTACGTTGCCAAATAATGTTAGAGAAATTTTACAATATTATACAAAATTTAAAATAATTATTTACAAACAGTTTTGGTATAAATCATGTCCGCGTGGAATGGTGCCAAGAATACTAGCAGCATTTCCCCGCTGAATCGCAATTCCGATTCTTTGGGCAAAAAATGCACCAGCCCTCCTGTCACAAGTAGAGGCTATGAGTCGTGGGGTTAAATCTTTTAGAAATTTTTTTGCACTGCTACGTTGCCAAATATAATATCGTGATTAAGGCAATACCATTATTAACATCTATCTCTAAAATTTATATTTTTCAAAAATTTTATCTGATATGATAACATTAAAAAATGAGTAAGTTCTGAAGAACTGACATGTTCAATTTATGCCGATTCATGAGTAATTTTAGAAACCTATGTAAATAAAGATTAAATATAATTTAAAAAATTTGATCAGCTTACCTTTTCTACCTCAACTCTGAGTCTTCTCAGGTGTTCCGCCAAACGTTTTCTAAAAACGCGGTGCTTACGTATGTTCTCATGGTAGACCAGGGTGTCCTGGGGTTGATTGTAGAGGGGATAAAGCACTGGCGGACCCAGGTGAGCCAGTACTGCGTGTGCAGCTGCCGCCTGGAAACAAGATATATTTGTTTACCGACTGTACTTTACGATTCCTAAACTCCCAATCCCATAGAAATATAAGGAAATACAAAAAAAACATTTATCTTCTAGACTAGATCTTCAATTGTCTACATATTAATTTTCATTGTTATTTTTCAGTGGTTTTAGCGTAAAACAGTAACAAACATCCAGTTATCTATCTCCTCTTAAAATACTGTCTTAGTTATGTGAAAACCTTGCTAGAAAAAAATATCTAAACAGACTATACGTATATCATCAGTCCAACATGAGAATGCATTTTTTTAATGTTAGTTGGATAGGCAAACTGGCAGACGTGTCACCTGATGGTAAGTGGTCGACGTCGCCCATGAACATAAACTAGTTTACCTGGAACTAGCCCAGACAACTCATTTATGTGTTGCCTATCCTGAGAGATATGATGTTAAGTCTCGGTGCCAGTAATTACACTGCCTGTCTTGCCCTTCTTTCCGAAACACAGCAAAGCTGTTTCACGGAAGAAACAAGCGAGATGGTGGCTTTTAACATTCATTATTATATAACTTTAAAAAAATTACGTTTCTATTATGACAGAAGTTTTAGTACCCACCCTTATGACGTTAAGGTATGTATTCATTAGTTATTCGATCTTATGGTCGTTTTCAGTAATTTGTCCATATTAATTAGTTTTAAGACGCGTTACGTTTAGAGATTTACAACTGACATTACTAGATTGCAATAAACAACTATTATAGACAACTATAAAGCAATGTAATTGTAAGTTACACAATGTTAAAATACCAAGGTTGGCTGGTAGAAAATGCATTAGTGTTAAGCTCCCCTTGTGTATTTATTGTACAATAAAGAATTGAAATAAATAAATGATTGTTGTAGACCGATTTATAATAAAGATATAAAAAGACCATATTATCAAATAATTATAATACATTTTAAGATACCCAAACCCTAAGATCTTAGACAACATCAAGAGTAATAAAGAATAAGCATTTTCTAGTAAGAATCACTCCAACCTTGACCTGATCTTATCTTTTTGCCTGATACAAGGTGACCGCAAGCCTATTTAGTACAAAAATACTTTCAGTTACCCAAATTTTAACATATAATGCTGGATTAATAAATATCCTTTTAATGACACTTATTAACACTGACGGACAGTATCATCTCAATGGTCGATCGTGTTAGGTCACTACAAAACTTCATACATAGCCTAGAGGCGTTGTATCACATCGCAAAAGTAAAATAACCTGTGATAATGACAGTACAATTAGTATAGGCGTATACGTCTTAAGGCGTTCTGTCACATTGTGCTATGCATTTTACTGTGCACTGTGACACTATGCCTTTGGGCATCGTAAGGCGTACTGATTGTATACAAGTAAACAGTCTGGTGTCGACAGGCGTACTGTCGTATTAATTTTTAGTGACAACGTCGAGAGGCGTTCTATCCATGAAGCTATTAAGCTACTAATTTCTGAAGATGCCTGGCAGATACACTTATCTCCTATTACAGTACAGAACAATTATTTCGTTGATAAAACTTACCCTTTTCCTATTATCTGCATATATACACTGAGCTAGGCTCCGATGTCTGGGCGGCGCTTCCTCCGGCTCTTCTGCTCTCGCCGGCTTTGACGCTGTCTGTTCCAATTCTTCTTGTTTCTTCTTTAGTTTTATCAGCGTCGTTTCCGACAGCGCCATTTCTCTATCCACCTGAAATTTAGAAATACTACCTTTTAGTTTTGTTATTTTATTAAGGGGTATTTAATTATATTGAAAGCTGAGGATGTTTCGAATTTCGTTCAGCTTATAAAAGTTTTGCTTTTAAATAAAAACTTGGTATTCCTGTTATAAAGTAGATATGATTTTAAGTAAAAAATTCACAGGTTAATTCATTCATATAATATGTTGTAGATGTTAGATATAATTAACTTTCTTAAAGTTTGTTACTTAAAGTAATAAATGTGCTAGGGGTAATAAATGTGTCAAAAAAGGAGATGATTGCCTTAATTTAACTAGGATTCGAAACGTTTAAATGAAACAATAAATTCATATTCTATCTTCTAATCATTGTTACCAGATATATTAAGCAGAGTAAAGAATACTCAGATGGGTACATTAGCAATATTAAGAAGGGGAAGAAGAATTTAATCAGAATTACCTTAGATATTTGTTGTAGAAGATCATCTTTTGTAGTCCGAAAGCTCTGGTCTTCAATCGTAGGTTCGGACGGGGGGTTGGGGGATAAAACCTCCACCGTGTTGTTATACGGGTTCATAACCGACTCCTGGAACAAATGTTTAACTTAAGAACATCTATTTAATCAAAGTTTAGAAATTAAAATTATAAAATAATACTAATAAAGAAACAAGGTTAATGATGTATTGAGAGAAATTTCAATTTATTCTTTATAATTATATTGTATATTATGCGCCATAAGATTTTTTTTAATTATTTATTTTTAACGGAAAAAATGTCTTCTTCCTTTGTCTCAAATTGGTTACATTAAAAAACAAATGTCCTACATTTTAATATCAAATTTATTTAATTAAGAAGATAAATTAGTCTACAAATGTAATTTATTTTTAAAGATTTAGATTAAACAGGTACATACCACGATATCGTTACTTAACGACTTTTGTCGATGTTTCGGACCAGTTACATGGTCCGTTGTCACACTAGACTGACATAAGACTGCTGTGGAGCGATGTGTCCACTGTCAGCCGTCACGAGCACTATCTCTCTACCCTCCGTCTAGTTCTTTTTAAGCCCACCTCACATCACTTATTACCCGACTGCGACAGAAGGAGGGTTATGTTTTTCGAGTGTGTGTATGTATGTATGTATGTCCATTTCTTTGGCACGCCCTACAGCCCAAACGGCTGGACGGTTTTTGACATATGAGGTGTCGTTGGATTTGTCTAAATTGTAGTAGTGACATAGGCTATAAATTTTCAAAATGGCGCCCGCAAATGGCGGAATGAGGGGGGGGGAGTTGAATTTTTTTTCTTACTGTAGCAATATGGGTATCAATGAACTAAAAAGAATAAATTGTTTTATTCTTTTTAGTTTATAATAAGAGTATTTTACGCAGTCGGGTTTTTTGATTTTTTTAATTAAGCATACTTGTTTTCGATATAGACTCCCGTCAAACTACACTAACAACGTAACTTTTTTGTTTTATTGGAAATCGGTTAATAATTTTAAAATTTTCGAATTTTCGAATTTCTATAGCTTCACGAACTAGCCTCGATATATACTTGCGTTCGTTAGAGAACCTTGGGCTTATGAAGTTCTATCCAGTGCTGCAGTGGTTCGATCCCGATTGTAATGATGTTCTGCGATTGCCGATTTGTGATGATTGTTGTTTTTCACAGCTTTATTAAAAACTATATCGTGGTCTGTACGCGTTTTTATCTTTAAAAATAAACTATATTTGAAAACCGGGAGTGTCTAAGCCTAAAAAGGTTTACTACAAATGTAAGTACAAAAACATCACCATTATAATTATAAAAAAATAAAAGCTTCATCAATGGTGGGCTGGTAAATTTATATGATGCTATATTTTAAAGTGGGTGCCAGCCGGGTATGATCTGGTGATGTATATCATTATACATCTGGTAGTGGAAAATATATTAATCTATTATGATATATACGAATGTAGCAAATAATACCCTTCCTTCTTTCATATTAGCAGCAGCAGTAAGTCAGGATGGACACAGTAACCCATGTGTCGACCTTGAACTGCTAACGCTTAGGATATTCTCTGAACATATCTGACCGACTGCCACTAAGAGCAGAGATAGCTCTTCTGCCTATAGCCTGTTGCTGCTTACCCGTGTGTCGACCCTGAGCTGCTGGTGCGGCGCAGGCGAGGGCCGCTCGGCGGAGAGGCGGATCTTCTTGAAGGGCGGCGGATCGGCGGGTGGCGGGTGATGGGCGGGCGGTGCGGGCGGCGGGAGGTACGCCGAGCCCAGCAACGACATACGCGCACCGGCGCGGTACTCGCCCACTGCGCCGCCGCCGCCGCCGCGGGCATAGCTATCCCTGAAACGACAGACATACGATTTACTCATATATACTAAGACAATACGGCTGAGTGTTTGTACCTATATACGCGTTGGTCTTCGAATCTACAAGAACCTACAATTTAGACTGAAAAAATTCTATTTAGTTTAGTTAGCCTGTTAATTAAAACAAATTAAAGGCTATGAAACATCATGCTATAGTCATAGGACAGTTGTCTCCGTACCTGGCTATTAGTCCGACTGATGATTTGAGTCGCTTATGATAAACATTTATATACCTACGTAGACGATGCAAATGTTTTTCAATTCCTACTATTAGGTCGCAGTTCACACTTTTCCTGTATATATTTATATGTACATCTTGTTCAAATTTTTAATCGTAAAAAAATAGGCTAGATTATTTTATTAATAAATTAGTAAAACCTTATAATTTATAAAATATATTCTTTGATATAACATCTAAGATGAATAAAAAAGTAGAATTTCGTGTAAAAAAATTGTTGTAAAATCAAAAACCGGCGAAAGTCAAGTGAGATATTATAAAAAAACATTAAACATCAACATCGATAATGGAAACATTTAAGTACTTAAGATTAGATCTACAGACGTTTATTAATCAATGACGCTTTACAGATCTTGATGAATTAATTGTTGTTGTATGTTATAGTCAGGAATCGTAATTTTCAATTGTGTTTTACATTACCTAATAAGATAATTTTTGGATGCACACAATAACAACAATAAATACGTTTGCTGCGTCAACGCAGGTTAAGAACACTAATGACGCATGACGCAAAATGACTTTAAGATATTTTCAACATGAAACCACTTTTCGACAGATTCGATTTTCTTTTTCACGGGTTCAGAATAGCTTTATTTATGAATTTCTAAAATTTCATAATTTTCGACCGTTTAGATCGCGAGATATTTAAAGACAAAGTTCACAATTTTGAGAGTAATGTCCAATTTATGTATGTAAAATGTCCGATTTTATATTGTATTAAAAAATTCTCTCGACGTAATTGAACAAAAAAACTAGGAGAATGTTGAAAAATGTTTTTAGAACAAGTTAAAAAAATAAAAGCTGCACCTGGAAATGTCCAATCTGCTTACTTAACAACTTATAGAGTGATCTGGCAACGCTGTGCGCAACGCTCTCTGAAATAGAGTAGATTAAAAAGCGGGAAATTCAAATCTTTCATGGTTTTAGTAAAATTATATTAATAGAAAGACAATTTTTCGGTAAATTTTGGTTCTTTTATAAATCGATCTTTGTGCCGTAATTGCTTGAGCATCTTTTTAATTTAATAATACTATTACAAAGCGCAATACCATTTATATATACTGAGACTATAAACAAAAATATACATAAACAATCAGAGAAACGTTGCCAGATCACTATAACTAACAATATAAGGCCGGAGGTATTAAGGTAGGACTACACTCTACCACGCTGGAACTACCTTAAAGCGTTGTACAGCTGGCAATCGCTATCCTTTTCTACTACTACCTTTAATATTTCGCATCTTTTACAGCTAGCAACCCTTATTTGTGGCGAGATTTTTTTAAGCAACCTTATATCATAATGAACAGAAAAACATTAGGTTTAATTTGATATATAAATCATAAATGTACGTCATGAACACAAAAATGTATAAAAATTACAATTGTTTACACCTGGCTGCGAAAAGGTGCGGCCAAGTGCCCAATTGCAACCATGTTTTTTCAAAGTCTATATAATATTGCTGTGAAGTGGATGGTATTTTATTTTAAAAAAAAAAACATCTTATTCCGAAAAACAATTAATAATAAATTAATTAAAAATACTAGCGGCCACTTTTTGATAGGCAATCCTGTTGATTTGTATTCTCCTAATCATAAATGTATGAAAAAAATAGGTTTTTGGCAAACACTAGATGAGAGCACTATTTTGCCGCCGGATCTTAGACCATTATCGAAGGCTATCCACTCGAACGAATATGTGTCACGTTATCACATTCACAATTGCAGAATACTTATGATATCTTGTTATCAGTAAATTTATTGACCGTCCTTCCTCGTATTATCGGTGTTACTTGGTTTTTTACACTTCTTCGAATATTTTAGTTACCTAACACTTTAATGCAATCAACATTATACAATACTTATTCACGATGATAATAGGTTTAAAACGTAATATACAAAATGTTGAAACTCAAACTTCTAAATAAATAAATTAAAAAAGGAAGAAAAATCTCTACTGATTTATGGCTTTTGATTATTTTTTTTTATCAAACGATTATAATTGTATATTATCATATAATTATATTGTTTAATTAAAATTCCCTCGTTGTATGGCTTTTAGTTGTTACAATTTAACACAATTTTTTTATTTTACCAATGTCATGGATGTGTGATGGAGAGAACACAATGGTGATTGTTCGGTGTAATGTTGTCGAGAGTCCAACCTCAATTAAATTTTGGAGACATTTTAAATAGTGTTCATTTCATTATCAATCCTTAATCTACGATAACACAAACAAAATAATAATACATTTACTTTTATACAATCTGGTATTTGATGACTTTCCGACGCATTTTTTGAAATATTGACTGTTTTTTTATTAAAACTACTTAATATCTTAATTACTTAATTATCAAAAACTTTTTGTACACTGTTATCTAATAGTAATTAGTATTAAGAATTAATTCTATAAAACCTATTACGTTTTTCACATAATACAACATAATAATATGTAGGTATCAAAACATTTCCTGTTTACAACGTTTTTGCTTACAATAAGTTGAAACTACATTGTCATGTCACGTGCGTTTACTACGTACATAAAGTATATAAATAAAATATGAACCTAATATATTATATAGTAACAAAAACCGTTTCAAAATATTAAATTGAGATTTTATTACTTCGTCTTTCGAACGTCCGCCTGGTGACGTGGCGGAACGGTGGGAGGCGCGGGTGATGGGGGGACGGGCACGGAAGGCCAAGGTTGCGGGTGGGGGGGTTGTATAACTGTAGCGCGGTTGTTTTTTTATTGTTATTCCAAATTCCATACAAGTCGGCCGCGCGTGCCGGGAGTACGATGCGCTAAATTCGCGGAATAATCGATGAAGTTGCCAAATAATTTTATCTAGATGTACTTATTTTATTGTTTTAAATTACGTTTATATGAATTATTACATACTAAACGTAGTTTAATCACGTGTTAGTTTATCGTTAGTTTTAATTAGTACACAAAAAACAGGTATTAAAATCACTTATCAGTTAAATTCCTCTTTGAAATATATGTATATCAGGTGGAACGTCTGCCAGTTTGCCTATTCAACTAACATAAAAAAGAGTACATAGTACGCTTAAGAAATACACTTGTAACAGTAACACCCTCTTGTGCAGTCGGGTAAGAGAAATGGAAATGGAATGGAACTGACATTAATATATATTTACCGAAATTAACTCAATAACTCAGTCGTCGCTGCATTCGATAGCATACAAATGAAAGATATACCTCCCTTCAGTACAAATATAGATACAGTTCTTGCATTTTAATGCTTTGGAAAAATTTACTTTTATAATTAAAAGCAGATGGTTTTAATCTAACCGGGTAGATACCCGGTCTCAATATTCAATTTTCCTTTTTCTCCAGTCTGGAAGAAATGGCTAATTAGCATAAGTCCGTCCGTTATACTACACCATTTGATTACAATTATACTACACAATCTTTAAACTTTGTTTAAAATTTATTTGTGGTGTACAATAAAGTATAAATAAATATACTTCCAAAAGATTACAACTAAAGACATAATTAATCTATTACTAATTCGGAATGTAAATTAACCAGACAGATCGATAAGAAATACAACAGTTATGCCTTTTTAAAGTTTTTAACGAATTTTTATCAATTAATATGTATTATTCCGTTATTAAATTAACATATCCTGAGAGATAAGATCATCGGACATGTACAATAATTATACGCTATCTGATCCTTGCTAGGGTCATGTATTAAACATTTGAACCTGTTATATATAATATGGTTTTATTTTTATGTATGTATTAATCTACTACTGCCAGTCTTAATAATAGGCCAACACTGGTTAGTTGAGATACTTTCTTATGAAGATAAGTACTAATATTATTGATGGCTATTCTACTAACTAACCGTTTTCTATTACGATATTAATGTTGTCGTGTAATAAAGACTGACCTATAATCTCTAGATTATTCTCTAGGTATGTCTCTTCTACGAAATAAAATGGAAAGCAGAATGGCTGTTATTTTATTCGCAACGCTGCTTTATCGCAGGTTGTAGCAGAACTTCGATTTAAATATACCCTCTGATTTCTAATGTGGACTTACGAATTCTTTCTCTTATTTATGTTTAGGAATCAATATATCTAATACTACACATAAAAATACATTAATAACATTTAAATAGTACAAAATTTAGGATAGTCTAACAATTACTATTACATAGAAATCTCTCGAAAGTAAATAATATAGTAATAATAAAATCCAGATAAGATTGCAATAAAGATCTTAATATTCAAGGAACTAATGTGCTATAGCGACCGACAAAACTTTCAGTTAATGGATCGTATACCTGATACAAGTACCTATTAAATATAATTAATTTTCTTTAATATAACATTCTAAGTAGGAAAATATCTCCAAAGATGTCTTTGTCTATGCATGTATGTACATAGCTAAGTTAGTACAACTATAATAAATAAATAAATATGTAATGCATACACACACGGTTGTCTGTTCCTAATGTGAACTGAATGCCTGTGTATTAGGTAACAGCCGATATGCATTTTTTTAAATATATATTTATACATATATAAAAAATATATATTACACGAAGACTCGGTAAGAAAATCGAACCCACAATCCTACTACAAGAAAGCAGGGTCTCTGCCAACTGCGTCAACGGGCCAGTAAAACAATTGATAAAAACACATTACTAGTTTTAAAGAAAACGTGGGATTTAAAGTTTTGCCAAATTACAAATAGATGGACATCGCATCGGGTGAAGTGAAAAATAAAAACAGGCTGGACGACCGCCAACCGGGGCGCGTTATGCAAAGAGGATTGAAATAGACGGACGTACGGATTGAAATAGAATTTTTTAACTTATTACTAGTAACTGATAGCGTTAAAATAACTTAAGTATTTGTTGAGATATTAATATCCGATTAATCCTACGTTTTGGCGTAACTATGTAGGTACTAATATAAAAATATAACTTTTCGTTCCGGATAAATGATTCGATTTTGAAAATCTAAATTCAGTGGGCTGAAATACATGTCATCCCCTACCTGCGGAAGAGAATTAATGACATATGCCTTATACTTAATGCCTATCGTGTCATCCGCAACGAATCCGCTAAGTCATACATCATCATAAGTAGGGTGAATTGTAATACGAGGCCTATGCGAAATTATTGAACAATGACAATTAAAACCAACAAAATGACGCTGCTAACCTTAGATGAGTTAAGAGACATTTTTATTTTTCGTTTCACTAAATGTTTTGTCGACAAATTATTAACAGCCGGTTTCAGTATATTTCTGATTTTGATTAGTAGCGATAGATTTATGAGACAATAGGGGATCGGACAAATTTTCAGAAAGTGTTTTAAATTAATCTTTATGGATACTTATTCCCATAAAAAATAAAAATTTATTTTTTTATAGCCGTTTAAGTACTCAAAATCATGTTTTAATATTGTCTGTTTAAAAATCCCGCCAAAACGCCACGCTATATCATCTGAGAGCGCGTGACGTCATCTGGGGCTATAACAAAACAGCTGCATGAGCATAAGTTCACGAGAAGTTTTGTTTCGTGGAGTAGATTTTTTATTTGTTCTTATGGAACGCAAAAAATATCGTTGGTGTGCAGTACCTCAATGTACGAACACATCAAAAAGTACTCCAAATAAAATATTCATTTGATGTGCCAAGAAAAGCAGATAAACGAAAAAAATGGGTAGACTTAGCGAGTAGAAAATGCAACGAAATGAATTCACCAGTTTTAATTACTTAATAATAATTACTTTTGTGAAGATTATTTTCATGTAAATATACATTAATTACTACAAATAAATAAATTAATTTTTAGTAAATATATTATATTGTTTTCTCTCTACGGTCAACTACTATTATAGATTTTTTCTTTTTGTAATTTATTTTTTGTAACACTAAAGAATGTGATATAGTGTTGACAGTATTCTACTTGCGACGACCGTTCTTGTGTAGTGGTGCGAGTAGTCGCCTCAACACCCCGCGCCGGCGATCGCTAATTGTATTTGTACAAATATATCGCTGCTTGAATACAAAAGGGACACAAATCAAACAGACACTATTTTACAGGAGAGCCATTTAAAGTTTAGAAAATTTATATTTGTCTGTAACTTATTATTCTTTCATTAATTACATGCATGTTATATACCGCTAAAAGCGTATTTCAAAGCTGCATTTAATGGTAAGTAGTATTGTTGTACAAGTGTTGCCTTGAAAGATATATTAGCACATAAGTCCCTTTTGTTTAAAAAAAAACCCTCGTTTTATGGTAAAAAATAGAATAATTAGTCACAATTCAAAAAACTTGATGTTTTAATCAAAATATTTTTCCACTGACTTAGGTAATCTAGAAAAATTATGACATAAAAATTAAAATGGTAATTCTAGTTTATAAAAATAAATGAAATAACTTCTTTAAGTGAAAATAAAAAAATCTGCTTCAAAAAAACTAGAATTAAAATCTTCCTCTTAATAAAGAATTGAAAAAAAAATATTCAAAAATCATTAAAAGCTTAAAAGCAATTATTTTTATAAAAAATTTAACTAATTGGCTCATTACTACAAATATTTTACATCAATAATAAGGTTTTGTTAATTTATTAATTACAAAATTGAACTATCCATCATAAAAAAATATACCAAACTAGACTTATAGCTTAATATCAGTCTCGAAATAGATATAATATGAATTCTACTAACTAAACAAAAATTAAGTAGGATATTCTAATGTAAAAATGTAATTGTACAACATAAATGTCATTAGAAACAGTAACAAATCACAACCATTCTTGAGCTAACAACACTATAGAAATTATATTTTCAAAGCTAAATTTTGAATGTGAATATATCAATAACAACTAGTCTGCATATTTCTATTTAAATAACAGGTTTATAAGCTAGAAAAAAACTCCTCGTAATAAAAATATGTAATCTTTTTTCACTTGTAATTTTTTTACAGCATTGAATCTCGCATTTTTTAGAACAAACTGGCCCTATTTTCTTTTCTTCTATATTTTTCTTAGTTTTTGACAAAGATGTGTATGCCTTACCACTGTTCTTTAATAATTTTGTAAGGTTCCTTTTCTATAAATTAGGATTTGCTTTCCTATTGCGACCTATTCTTTCATAGCTTTCATTTTCATCACACGGAGATGCCGTATCAACACTCGACGTAACTACACTGGGCACCTGAGTCAGTGTTAGCATTATTTGCTGACAGTATTATGTATTATATTTTCGGCCGTAAAGTTTCGTTCCAATGTATCGTACAAATACAAAATTTTCACACAGATACTTTTCGACAGTAATAATACATATATCCTGCCTCTGAAGTGGAGACGAAATAAAAAAAAGTCATCACCTGTACATGTCCACTACATCTAATCTAAAAAGCTACAGTTAAGTAGTTAAAATTTCCATTTCGATGACATTTGAACAGAATAAAAATATTCGCAAAATTATGTTATGCATGTTGGATTATCGTACAATTTCGACACCTCTATGTTCGATCGTACCAAGTGCTAAATTATGTGATTTGTACGATAATTATGTGACGAATGCTAACGCTGACCTGAGTGTTAACACTGTCACAC
This sequence comes from Euphydryas editha, assembly GCA_036937285.1. Taxonomy (NCBI): domain Eukaryota; kingdom Metazoa; phylum Arthropoda; class Insecta; order Lepidoptera; family Nymphalidae; genus Euphydryas; species Euphydryas editha. Next base: position 2,630,064 of record JAUPFZ010000019.1, on the reverse strand, counting down.
CGAGAATCAAGGATAGATGAAAAATCGAGAAAATTAATCTTTTCAGACTGGATTTCAACAGGAGACAGTACCTAATGCTATCAATTTGTTATTTTGTTCTTTAAACTCTTTATTATTTTTATTGAAACCTGAAGGTTCAGGTTCAGAAGGTAATAGCTGACTGTTAGTGAAAAAATTAAATTTATATAATTATCTTCATCGGAATCTGTGTCCGTCATCTCTAGGTCATTTTTAGTTATAAAGTTTAGATCTGCAACGTTGTCGTGTGAAGAAAAAACTGAGCTAGAATTTGTCAAACATGTAGACAGAAGTGTCACTATCATAATCAGTTTCCTGAACAATCACGTTTAGTCTGGTCTTTGATCTTTGTAGTTCAAACCATGATTCTTTATTATCTAACAGGGATAAACTCAGATTGTGTTGACTATCAGGTATGGAATTACTGTTGGAGGAGTTATCTAACAGAGCAGCTGGTTCATTCCATGTTGGGTTTTCAATATGTGCCTCAAATCGGAGATTAACTGTCATCGGTAAAGTTATAATTTATAGCACTCATCTTTCTGTCTCACTTGGTGTGTGGTGTTCAATTTCCTAATCCTTATTCGTGTTTTTGTTGGATTTTAGCATTTCAAATATTCTTTGTACTCTACTACTCATTCTATTATCAAAAAACGGTGATTAATTATAATAAATTACGTATATCAAATAACAATATACATTAAAAAATAAAAATAATTCACTAAAATATTTAATTTTCTTTTAAGTTTTATATTAAATTTATAATAATAATGAATTTACTTCCATCTAAAGAAATACAAAAGTAGCGCATTCCAAAATATGGCACTAACGTTTATCAAATAATATTACAACATCTAAAATATTATAAGCAAAGCGGCCGCTATGCTTAGTAAGGCCCTTTTCATTTAAAAGTGATTTTATACTTTTCTAAATATGTAATACAAAATGGGCAATTTTGAAATATGGCACTTTTGTTAAAGAAAGAGGAATAAACTTACGTGATTTCTTAAGATCAAAACGGACATATTTCACTATATGGCGCTTTTGTTTATAAAATTACTAACGCAAGTTAAGGATTTTTTGAAATATGGCACTTTATCATAAAAGAAAAATGCGTTCGCTTCGATTATCGGGTCGCAACTGAGAAAATGGCAGTTTTGCTCATATTTGGTCCCCGAAACTCGAAAATACTAAAAAGGCGAAAGTATTGTTTTCATATATTATAATGAGAAATCAATGGGAGTCTCTTTTAAATACAAAAATATGACCTATTAACATCGCATTTTTTAAATAAAATCGATTTCACTTTTTTTCCATTTATGTCCCTTTTGTATTCAAGCAGCGATATGTATGTTCTTGTTGTTCTTCCCACCGTGTCTCGGAGAGCACGTAAAGCCGTCGGTCCCGGTTGTTATCATGTACACCTGATAGCGATCGTTACTCATAGTAGTATATTATTCGCCAACCTACAATGGAGCGGCGTGGTGGATTAAGCTCCAACCCTTTGTCTATATGGAGATGAGGCCTTCGCTCATCAGTGGGTGGTTTACAGGCTAGTACAGTTCAGTAGGTTCAATACATATATTGTGTAATATTAGAGGTTATTTTTCAAGGAGGTATTTTTTCAAGTACTTAGGTATTTATGGCAAATAATATATTATTACATATTTATAATAGTAATACAGAAGTTTTCACATTTTAAAACACAAATTTTGTCACAAAAGTCTGAATTACTTGCAAAGAAATTGCAAATCAGAAACGTATTCACTCTGGGAAGATTTCGATTGTCGGCTTTCGTAAATCCTGTTTTCATTATAAAAAAACTGGTTAAACATCATGTGACAGCTTTTAAATCGATTACCGTATCCTAATTTATCAATAATCTTTTAGGAACTTTTATAATTTCAACAAAATTATGGAAATAACTGAGTAAACTAAGTAGATAGTACCCATGCAGTCAATGATTGTCCACAGATGACGTCACGCACTGTGATTGGTGTTTAAGTACTGTAAAAATATTTAAATGAATTATATTAAATTATTATTAGGTAAATAATCGTAAAACAGTATATTTATTTTATCTAACCACATTTAACATTTTAATCTGATTACTGTCCGATCCCCTATTCGTATCAAGTTTATGTGAAAACTGTATCTCAGTAAGCTAAATTAATAGACAGATTATTGAGACTGGTCGTCTAAATTATTTGCTAGCCATCTAAATTAATCAATAGTTGTGTATTATTACTATATTTGAAAAAAAAGGCAAACATTTTTTTTTGTCAGTCTGTAATTTGAATCTTAATGATAAATTGATATAATTTGATACTTAAAAATATAAAATTTTACTTCAAGCGATTTCAAAGAGATTTAAAGCGACATAATGAAAGGAATGTTTTTAAATCATCAGTAAAATAAAAATAAATAAATATATAATTAAATGTTCAGTATTTTGCTTCTATTTTACTTACTATAACCCAATAGCACTACTTAGCAGACACATACAATTTTTTTTTTTTTTATTATAATATCAAGAGGCAGGCGTCCGTTAATAAAAGCCTTATGACACAAGGATCAAAAATACGTGTAAAAAAAAACTTGCCAGTCACTTGTTTTAATTAAGAAAAAAGATAAGAATTTGATATCTCGCTTCATGTGTAGGATAAACAGTTTTATGTTACAGAAACCGCTTTCGCATACAACGACGTTCGGATCGACTTTCCAACGGAAATGAAACAGCGCATGTTTCAGAGATAACAAGATATAATAATATTATTTTGTACTCGTATATGTGGTGTCGTAAATATGAAATATTCATTTCATTTTCATATTCTGTATATATTTTATAAATTTTAGCTATCCATTGTCTTATCTTTTTTTTGTTTATTTCTCCCTGTTTATACGCATTCCGCGTTTTTTTTTTTACAAAAAGTTATAAAAATAAAAAGTTATATTCAAATAAGTAAGTATTGAATCTATCTATATATCTATCTTTTCGCTGATTATGTTTTCCATTAGAACTCTTCATCAACTTTGATCTTATGCGTCGTATCGTGGATGTTATATAGCCTATATATAACATTATAACCTTTCTAAAGTAACAAGTTCTGTCTATAATATCTATATATCATCTATCGCGAAAGGAATATTTAAAATTGGTAAATTCTTGATATTAACACGTAAAGTTCAAGAATTTTTTTTTTTTTTTGAACGCGTTAACATCGAGAACTAATAGAAGTTATTTTTGTCTTAGAAAGCTGATTAATCTTTTAATAATTAATAAATAAATCTTTTAAGCATATTTAGCCATAATATATCGCGCCATTACGCTACTCGACATAAATGTCGACGCAGGTGTCACGACTCCTAAAACTCCGAACATGAGTGAGAGACGGGTTAATTTTTCGCATTAAATTTTCTTGTACATATAACGTTAAGACTATTATATTACTTTTCACTCTGAAATGATTTTTATTGTTTTCACTGAACAAATAAGTTTATTTGTACGTGAACAAAAAATATCATAATTTATATTAACAACAGAGAGCACAAACAAAGATTAATGATGGAAAATTCCGAAGAGAGTTCAGACAAAGCCTAGACTGTTACGTGGACGTGAATTGACGTGATACATCGACCTGCTTCGATCGCGCCTCGTTTCCGGCCCACGACGCCACAATAGCTACCGTGGGTAAGAATCTCAGAGCAAAAACAAGAATATGTATTCTTATCTAGATTTCCCACGTATGCATTATAACAATCGCTAAGTAGGCTGAAACTTAGACATTATGTTATATCTGTGTAGCCGACTAGACGTAGAGCGCGGTTTCGCACGCGTTAGTGTTAAATTGTTTCCTGCTACTTTTCTGCATCATCGTGATGTTTTATAGCCTACTGAACTGAAGTAAAAGTGACTGTAAATATCCAACTTTTAAGCAAATTATTTTTTATATCTTAATTTAATTAAATAGGTACAACACGAGTGTTCCTAAAGCAAGGCAACAATGCCTGTATTATATATTATATTGTTTTTAATAAATTTATATATAATTATTTTAATATTACACCCAGACTAGGGGCGGGTATCGAACCCTCAACCCAGCAGCGGAAAACTGGGTCATTACCAACTGCGACAGCGGAACAGAAAAATAACAGAGTGTTTATCGATGCCATATTTCCGTCTTTTAAAATACCATTCTTTTCAATCCTCTAAAACATTGAACTAAGTAAAAAAAATGTAGAAGTCTGTTCTGGCAAAATTTCATGTATCTTGTTTCAATAGCTTATGCTCAGCGATGGTGACTCAGCCAGTAAGTTAGACAGTCGGGATATTAATTTTATTAATATGTTATATGACGACCACCGTTCTGGTGTAGTGGTGCGACTAGTCTACTATTTGTATTTGTGCAAATATTTGTTTCTGGTCTGGGTATGTTCTTCTGGTTCTCCCCATAATGCCTCGGAGAGCTCGTAAAGCCGTCAGTCCCGGTTGTTTTGACACCTGATAACGATCATTACTAATCCTGACAACCCGTAGTAGGTATAGAGCAGCGTGGTGAATTAAACTCACAACCTTTCCCGATATAGGATATCGAGAAGAAGCCTTTACCCAGAAATGAGACGTTTATAGATTGATTAAGTTCAGTTCAATAATATATGAGCATCTCATCTCTCTCATCTCATCAGCCTATAGCAGTCCACTGCTGGACGTAGGCCTCCCCAAGCTCGCGCCAGACATCCCGGCTTTCCGCAATCCTCATCCAGCCAACACCGGCAATCCTGCGAAGATCGTCGGTCCAGCGGGTCGGAGGGCGTCCCACACTGCGTTTGCCAATACGTGGTCTCCACTCCAGGACACGTCTGCTCCAACGGCCATCGGTCCTACGACACAGGTGACCAGCCCACTGCCACTTCAGCGTGCTAATGATATAATATGAGCATATATAAAACTTATTATTGATTTAATTTGCATTCATTACTTTAATAATCTAATTAGTTAACACGTATGTTTACGCTTATCGCTCTTAGAGAAGCGTGACGGGTGAGTCTTCATAATATCTTTCTCCTTTGATCGTCATTGAGACATTAACATATTACTACTACACGTGATATATATAATTACATTAAATGCTTTAAATCTTCTAAACGCAGTGGGTTGTAACAACGCGTGTGAGTTTACATGTCCACATATTATGTTCATCTTTAAGGTATCAATGTGTGTGTGAAAATAAAAGTATAACTCCTGTTACTTGACTCATACACCATAAAAATGATACGCACCTGTATGATAACGCTGCTGACCCATACCCCGGCTGGTGCAGACGCAGCTGCGGCGAGTAGGGCGGCGCGTAGGGCGCGGCGGGCCTCGCCGGCGCCACGCCCGCCTGCTTGCCGCCGTACGCCAGCGCCCCTGGCCCGTGCTCGCTCTGCCCGGGCCTGGAAACAACACGGATTTATTACTATATATATTATTACTATATATTACTATATACAATGTATGTAGATAACTCTAACTTTCACGGTCAAACGTAGTAAACCTCGTATCGTAATCGAAGTCCATTGCTCTTGCAACATTGTCAAAATATTTGAAACTTAAAATGATTAACAAAATCGTAATAAATATTTGGTTTTACGTCTTGGTAATAAAAAAATAAATCAGCTGACCAGGGCTAATAATAATCAAATTCTCAACGGAATCTTCGAATCGCGAGAATTCTTTAACCATTACTACAACTTAAGTTTTAAAGAGTTAACTAGCTTATAAACGATTCAGAAACTTAATAAATTAATTTTCAATCACATATACTCGTAATATTGTTAGGAATTAATGACTAATAGTATATAGTATATTGGTATTGTATATTATTGGTAATAATATCGTAAGTAGCTTAATCACTATAAAAATATTATTTTTCCTTCAATCTTGACAAACTAATGATGAGTAATAGCCTAGACTGTAGAGATAAGTGGCTGCTATCGACGCGAGTTCAATCCCGACTGGTGATAAATATTTGTACATGTCACACGGATGTTTGTCGTAGCGTGATTCTATTGGTTGTGTGTGTTTCCGGGAAAACATAGAAGACATATCGCACCTTCGGTGCAACAAAGTCACAACAGCTTATTTTTTAATTTTACAGGAGAGGACTTTTAATTTTTTTTTTCGCATTTATTTCCTCATTTCTGGATTACTATTTATAGTAGGTTTTAAATCTTTATAAAATTAATAGTTTATTTTGTTTGCTATAGTTTTACGTTAAAAATCTTACATTGAATTATCAAAAATTCCTAATAAAAGACATAACAAAAAAAGTGTCCTGTATTGTGACTTTGTTGCACCAGGAATTTATTAGTTTTATGACTTAAGCTATATTATTTAAGATAAGATTTTAAATAAAATAATGTGTCTTAATCAACATAATCGTATATTTTCTTCTCGAAAAATCAACTACTAACAAAAATAACTCAAAACAAATAAATTCTTATAACTGCTCTATATATCTATTGTTTATGATTTACTCCATTTAGATAGTCTCTTAATCTTATTATCTACGTTCAAACGGCGTTTTTCGGGTCTGTGGACATAGAGGGCAAAGCGCCCTCTCTGGTTCCGGCTCGCGTCTCACATCCACGCTTATCGTGTGTCTCCTTATAAATATTCAAATTAAATAGTAAATAGTACATGGCGCAGCCGTATTTGAGTTTAAAAGTAAATTATTAAGTATTAAAGAAGATTAGAATTGTTCAAAAGTATCAAAATGGATAAATTAATGGTGAAATTGCCGCCCAGCTTTGACTTGCGAGCGTCCAACGCCGCGTCAGAATGGCGATTATGGCGCGCATCGTTTGAAGATTATTTAATTTCAACAAAACAAGACGTTAGTAGTGACAGAATCAAATTAGCGCTACTACGAAATATGATCGGCATTGATTCGGCTCGAGTTTTGTTAACTTTGCCTTTAACTGAAGACAAAGCGAGTAATTACGAATCGGTAATGGCGGCGATTGAAAAATATGTGAGTCCACGTGTTAATGAAGTTTTCGAAAGATATAAATTTAATGAAAGGAAACAGAAACAAGGCGAGGCCTTCGATAATTTTTTCACAGATTGTAAGCAGTTATTATTAAATTGTAACTATAGTATTTGCAAAGGAGAGTCAATTGAAGATCAGCTTTTAAGAGATAAAATTGTACAGGGGATCGCCGATAAAGGTATACAGGAAAGTCTTCTTCGTATTGACGGCTTGACGTTGGAGAAAGCCTCAAATTTTTGTAGAACGTCTGAACAGAGCAAGCTTCAAGTGAAGGAGATGAATCCCACACTAGATATTGACTACAGCCGGAGCCAGAGCAGCAAGACCAACCAGGGCTGCATGAACAACCGAGGCAGCAACAACAGCAAGACCAACCAGGGCTGCATGACCAACCGAAGCAGCAATAACAACAACAAGACCAGGTGGAGCAACAAAAGCAGCAGATATGCCAATAACAAGGAGGAGTTCAAGTGTAGGCGTTGTCAAACAATCCATGGCCCGAGAAAGTGTCCAGCCTATGGTCAGAGATGCAACAAATGTGGTATTAAGAACCACTTCGCAGTGAGCTGTAAGGTAAACCGGATCGAGAAGTGTGATGAAGAACTTTATTGTCATATGGCTAAAGTGGTGTCTAGTGTGAATAAAAGTGATTGGTATGAAAACATTATAATAGAGACTCTGCCTGTTAAGTGTAAGCTTGATACCGGTGCCGATGTGAGTATTATGCCGTTAGAAATATTTCAAAAGATTAATAGTAAGTTAAATGTTAAATTGTTAAAAACAAATATAAAGTTAGAATCTTTTAATGGTAACGTTGTTGAACCCTTGGGTATGGTTAACTTAATGTGTAAATTTAAAAATACTAAAAGTTTTGAAAATTTTGTAATTGTGAAGTGTAAAACTACCTTGTTAGGTCTTCCAGGCTGTATTTCATTAAACTTAATTAAAAGAGTGAATAGTATTGAGTCTAGTGTTGACATAGAAAAAGATAAATTTATATTGAAACATCAAAGTGTTTTTCAAGGGGTAGGGAAACTACCGGGTAAATATACAATTGTTACTAAGCCATTTGACCAGCAAATATGTCATCCGCCCTCTAGGATACCTAATTGTCTTCTAGACCCGTTAAAGTGTGAGCTAGATAGGCTAGAAAATAGAAATTCAATAGTTAAAGTGGACAAAATTAGTGAAAATTCTTGTATAAACAGAATAGTTATTGTTGAAAAATCAAATAAAAATGTTAGATTATGCTTGGATCCTTCAGATCTTAATAAATATATTATAAAAAAACCTAAAATATTGCCTACTTTGGATCAACTTGCTATTAAATTAAAAGGTAAAAAGTTTTTTTCAGTTTTAGATTTATCAGAGGGTTTTCATCATTTAACGTTAGACGAAGAGTCATCTTGGAAGTGTTGTTTTGCGACTCCATTTGGTGTTTATAGATATCTAGTATTACCTTATGGTCTCATGAATGCGCCTGAGCTCTTTCAAGATGTATTAGAATCATATTTTAGTAAATTTAATAATGTTGTAGTATGGGCTGATGACATACTTGTTATGGGTAATTCTGCTGAGGATCATGATAGGGCACTAATTGAAGTAATTAATAAAGCTAAAGAGATAGGTATTGTGTTTAATAAAAATAAATTTCAGTATAAACAAAAAGAAGTAAAATATGTTGGTCAAATTTTCAATGAGCATGGCATGTCTGTTGATAAATCTAGAGTAGAATCTTTAATAAAATTAAAATCACCCACTAATAGAGATCAATTAATGAGTATCATTGGTTCCTTCAATTATGTTAGGAGATATGTACCTGAAATGGCTGAATTAATGTCACCTCTTTGTAAACTTTTAAAGAAAAATGTTGAGTTTATGTGGTTACCTGTGCATGAAAGGGCCTTTGAAAAGTTGAAAGAAAAGGTGAGCTGTGCTCCAGCATTGTGTCCTTTTGATCCAAATAAGAAAATAATATTACAGTGTGATGCTTCGAGTAATGGCTTGGGTTGTTGTATGTTTCAACGGGATGAATTAGGCAATTTGAAATTAATAGCTTGTGTGTCTAGGACCATGAATGATTTTGAACTAAATTATGGACAAACAGAAAAAGAATTACTAGCAATACATTTTGGTACAAAAAAATTTCATAACTATATATATGGCTCTCATATTGATATTCAAACTGATCATAAACCCATAGTTTCAATAATGTGTAAACAAATAAGTAAAATTGGTTCTCCTCGTTTGAAAAGATTAAGGTTAAAATTATTAATATATAACTTAAATGTTTATTATGTTCCTGGTAAATTAGTTCATTTTGCTGATATGTTATCTAGAAATTGTTTAAATTATACAGAACATGATCATGAGATGTTACAAGTAGTACATACAGTGTCAAAGCATATACCTATGTCTGATGAGAGAAAAGCTATTTTCAGAAATGAAACATATAATGATCCTGTATTATCAAAATTATGTAGTTACTTTTATCATGGTTGGCCTTCTAAATTAAATAAAGATATATATAAACATTATGCTAAATTAAAAGAACAATTGTATGTTCAAGATGGATTTTTATTTTATTGTAATAGAATTGTTGTTCCACAGAAACTTAAGTCTTATGTAATTGGTCTTGTACATGACGGTCACATTGGAATTAATAAAAGTGTTTCAAAGGCAAGGCAGTTGTTTTATTGGCCCGGGTTATCTGATGATATTCAAAATTTTGTTTCAAAGTGTCGCACCTGTGAAAAGTTTAGATCTGCTAATGTACACGAACCCATGCTTCCTCATAAAATACCTAAATATAGATACTACAAGGTTGGTATGGATATTATGGAGTATGCAGGTAAATCATATTTAATAATTATAGACTATTTATCTCATTGGCTTGAAATTAGACCTTTAAATAATAAAAATTCTAAATCTGTAATTGATAGTATGCAAGAAGTATTTACTAGGTTTGGATATCCTGTAGAAATAATTGCTGACAATAATCCATTTAAGTCTTTCGATTGCTTGGAATATTATAAATGTAAAGATATAAATTTAATAACTAGTAGCCCTTATTATCCTCGCAGCAATGGTTTAGCAGAGAAAGCAGTAAACATAAGTAAAAATATTATAAAAAAAGCCCTTGAAGATGGCAGGGATTATAGAGATTATCTTATGTGTTATAATAATAGTCCTTTATCAGGTCTGTCAGTATCTCCCTCTCAAATCTTGAATAGTAGGAATGTTAGGTCCAATGTACCATCATGTATGTCCTATCTTGAGCCTAGGATTGTAACAAACATTCATAAATTATTATCTTTAAAGCAGTCAGTAACTAAGGCCTACCATGATAAGAGTGCTAAAAAGAATGAGGTTCGATATAAGCCTGGTGATAAAATTGTTTATTGTACTGAGAAGGACAAGGTCTGGAGGAAGGGTGTAGTTGTTAAAAAATGTAAGGAGCCAAGGTCATATCTCATTAGTAGAGGCTCTAATACGAGGCCATTTAGACGAAATAGCTATCATTTAAGAAAGTCATACAGTAACGTTGATAAGTTTTATAGAGATAAATATGTACCATTTGAGAATGAAATTTTGGAGGGAAATATTGATATAAAGAATGACAATAGTAATAGGCTCGGCACAGATAATCAATATTATGTCACTCGTAGTGGGCGAACTGTCAAACCAAAAAAAAATTTTTTCTTATAAATTTTATATATGTTAGTACAAAATATTTTGATATATTATTTTGATATGTTATATGTTATATATTTTGAGGGGAAGGTGCTCTATATATCTATTGTTTATGATTTACTCCATTTAGATAGTCTCTTAATCTTATTATCTACGTTCAAACGGCGTTTTTCGGGTCTGTGGACATAGAGGGCAAAGCGCCCTCTCTGGTTCCGGCTCGCGTCTCACATCCACGCTTATCGTGTGTCTCCTTATAAATATTCAAATTAAATAGTAAATAGTACAATAACTACAACATTAATTGGCACCATTTTTATACTTTTAGTTGTAATCAAATTTTAGGAAAAACAGTCTTACTTAATACTCAGTCTTTTAAACTTAGGAACTTACGAACAGTCTTATAGTGAGTCTTATAAATGGTTGAATATCAACAATATCAACAATAATCTTCAAACTTATAAACAATAAAATTCTTAGAAAAATCAAATCAAACTAATATTATAAAGCGAAAGTTTGTGAAATATTTTCATCAAAAAAGGTACAACATAATCGCTTTACTTTTTATTGTCATTATAGCAAACAGCAAACGATATTAAAAAGCAATAAGTAGTAAAAAATATAACAATGTTCTTATTATTAATAATTAAAAAAAATATCAAAAAATTCTAAAGATCCAGTAAAAAACGAACTTTTACAAAGTTTTATACTTTATCTTAGTAGTTTTTATTTTAATTACATTTAAGCTTTTGTAAATAATTAATGGAATAAACTGTTAAACGTGTTTTCATAATACTTTGGAACTATATTAGCAGTTATTAGTTGTCGAATATCTTGCTTTTTATTGTTCGCAATTGGCAACTTAGAGCTATAAACAGCACTTAAATTAATATCTGCGATATCTTTTTTGCCTGCACGACTAATTTTAATTTTAGCTATGTTCCAATTTTCAGTTTTATACGTTGTTTTGTACAAATAGGTATCAGAATCTTTAATGAATTTCACGACTTTGACATCAGAAATTCTGATTGTTTCGCCATCAATATTCTTGACAGTGTTCAAGTTAATACCGTTAGAAAGTAACTTTAAATCGTAGAAACTATTGAAATTCATTTCATTAACAGTGAAACTGTTACCGGTCTTTTTGGCATTACGGATTAGAGCAACATATTGATCTGGGGTGTAAATTGGTCCAGATTTTTTTGCTCGACGAATATTTTTCTCTATTACCGAGTGGACGCTATCCGCTTCGTTTTGCGTGTGTCCACGAATTAGGAACTTGTGTGTTATAGATCTAATTGGCAAGGTTGAAACGGCATAATAATACAAACTAAGAATGAATTTATTTTTTTGTTGACCACAACAGTTATCGGAGAAAAAAGTTATGTTTGAATTTGGTTTAGTCGAAGAACATTCTTTTAAAAAATCGTACAAACAAGAACCTATTTCATTGGCTCCTCGTTTTCCCAGACCCTCATGCCAAAAGAAGCAGAATGTTTTCTCATCCTTAATATCTGATACTGTGAAGTTATAACAATTAAGTTTACTTTTATAAAAAAATGCCGACGATTGACCTATAGGACAAGGCAATACGGCTTGAAGATCGAATATAGCCACAATGCTGTTGCTATCAGGCTTTTTACACTCGTCTACATCTTGTTTTTTTTTCTATTCTACTTAGACTCTTTTCCTCTTGATGTAGATTATAGCTGGACAATAACGGTTCTTTATCTACAGCATTCTTAAAGGCCTCGCATACGTCACATTGGTCTTTGCGAGGAATAAAGAAGCTGATATTAAATTGGGTATTGAAAATACTATGGTATGCGTCGTAATTGGCTGGTGTCTTGTTGTTAGATATACGTTTTTGACTATAGTTACGGTGTAGTTCGGCTACAGTCAAACCTCCATCTATATACTCTCTTGATGAATTGGCTCTGATGTAGTGGCTTTCCATCCTAGGGATCGAATTAATGTGGTCACGTACAGATTGTATTATTTCAGCATCCAGCTTTGACTGTTTTCCGTGCTTACCGCGTTTATCTGTTGGAATTACGCTTAATATGGTTGCAAATTTATTTTCAGTTACAGTACGTAGTGGTTTATTACTTATAGCCAATGTATTCAATAGGAACGTTTTACAAACCCTTATCTCACTACCTTTATTTACAAGAAAGTAGGATGTGTTTGGTTTTCTACATTTTCTATTCACGTCTCCACTTTTTCGAATCTTGATGGTACGGAATTCAGGTTCAACTTGCTTTACACAAGAAGCAAGGAAGTCACGCTGTCTTTGAAAAGAATTAAGGCCCCAGTATGTCTTAAATATTACATTCCTATCGTCTGTGGAAAACTTATTCGAACAAGACAATCGGCAGGTACTCGTACAAGGTGGACGAATACTTTTTTCCGGCATGGCTTTACCTCGAGTTGACGTATATGCTTGACTAGTGTTTTTTAAATACTTTCTCTGGTTTTTTTGCCATTGACTTGGGTTTCTGGTCCTTTTTTTTGACTTTGTTACAATACTTGCTTGTTCAGTACTTGGTTGAATATTCACAGAGGCTGCATTATGATGTACAATTGACACATTAGAAACACATTTGGAGCGAGATGTAAATTTGGAGTCCTTGGAACGATTGCCAGAGCTAGATGAATTTGAGCTGGAAGATCCGCTACTTGAGCTGGAGGAATCGCTGCTAGAGGTGGAGGAATCACTGCTAGAGTTGGATGTTCTACGGATTGGCTGAAAAACTTTCTTTTGTCGCTTTTTTTGCGGTGGTTCATATTCAGATCCATCACTCACGGAAAAATCTTCATTATTATCTGGGTTCATTTCATTAGCATTTGAGATGGTGTCTTGCCTTAGCATATTTTTTGCTAAAGTGTTTTCTGGCACTATATCTGTGATAACAACATTGGAAGAAACTATTTCTCCATCATCCGAAAGGTTAAATCTTTCGCTATCTGTAGTAATTACTGCATTTTTAATATCTTTCGTTGCGACATTCTCTATTACGGTATTTTGTAAAATTGAATCAGCGCTTACTTCTTGTATTAAAACCGTGTCCACGTCATTATCACATTTTGTGCGCCTGTCAGTAACTGATAGTTCATTTTTTGTATCATATGAAGTATTGGAGATATTATTTATTGAAAAACGAGAGGATTCTAAATTGGAATCATGATCATTGTCCTGATCTTCCGGATGAAAGTTCGCTAACCAGGTTTCAACTAATATATTTTTTTCCTTTAAATTATTGTCTTGAATTAGAACCATAGAAAGAATTTTTTTACTTCGGGAATCCATTGCTCTCTGAAATAAAAATAGTTTTTAAAGATATTTGTAAATCAGATTTAGATATTTTTATAATGCAACTTTATGAATTCTCAATTTTGTTTTTAAACTAAACAGCTAGTACTTATGATACAAAAAATGGAATTAAAAAGTCACAAGTCTTTTTATTATCAAGTTGTAAATATTAATATTGGACTTTTACAACACTTTTATAGCTTAAGACTTTGTAGATCCAATAGAATAGTTGAAAAAATAATATTATTGGACCTAAAAAAGCACTTTTTAGTTAGTAACTTTTTAGTTCCAAGTTGTGTAGTTAAATATAATAATGTTGGATCAACAAAAACGCTTTTATAACAAATGCCTTTGTAGCTCCAAAATTATTGTAATTTATAAAAAGAATTGAGGTCTTAAAAACACATACGTTTTTGTTGCTCCAATGAGTGAGAATAAAAATGGTCATAAATACCTTTGTGTGGCTGTAGCTCCAACGTACGTCAAACACTCGCGGGCGAGGGGGCACTACTGTCCAATGAAACGTTGTCGGCCCAAAACGCATGGAAAAACCGCCAATAACCACAAAGGCACATGCGCCATCTAGTAGAATTTTGAGATAGTTTCGTGGATGTTTTTGTTGCTCCAAGTATAGGCATGGTTCAGAGACATTTTGGCATACTTACCTCAATTTTGCAGTTTTGGCTATTTGTGACTTTGTTGCACCGAAGATGCGATATGTACTGTCGAGTGAATACATATTTTAGTACTTAATCAAAAATATATAGTGACTGGTAAATAGAATACATTCCTTGCAGAGGGGTTAAAGTAAAGCTACTTATTAGCCACTAATTTAGTCATATCGCATCAGGTTCGAAAAATAATTATTTAGTTACACATATATTTAAGAATTTTCGACAAAAAATGTTTTATCAAAGCTATCTTGGTCACTCTGGTACTGCAATTCTTCTTCTTTTCTATATAAATATGTTTAACATACACACAAGGTCGTCTGTTCCTAAAGTAGGCAACTTACGCCGAGTTGCACGAAACAAATTTTAAATTTAAGTGTTTATTAAACTTATTTAATCACAAGAATCGTGATTATCTGTTGCACGAAACCTACATCTGATTAAGTTAACAAAAAATTTTAGTTTAATTAAAGACCTATCTAACGGATGATTAATTCCAACAGCTTTAAATTAATTATGAGATCAACTAATTTTAAGATTAATTGCAACTTAACTAACGGAAAGTTAGCGACGGTTTCGTGCAACTCGCCGTTAATGCCTGTGTTATAGGTAACAGCTGACTGATATACTTTTTTATTTACATAAATATACATACAAATAATACATATATAAATAAACATATATTACACCCAGACTCGGGGCGGGAATCGGCCACAGCAAGTTGCAGGGTCACTGCAAACTGCGCCAACGGGTCAGTCAATATATATACATATATGTATCTGAGTTTACTTATATATAGTATATATTCTCTAGTTATTACTCTTTATATAGCCCGGATGAGATCACAGTTAAACGATAACGCCGCCTCTTGTAGACATACATTTTATAATCTTTATATTTGTCTATAAATATTGTTCGGGTACAATATACAGTACCTATATTTGTATTACAAAAATTCTATATTAGTACCAAGAATTACAAAAACAACCATTAGATTCAAATGTTTGATTGATAATCTCGCTTGTACAAACGTGACTTTTGTACAACCGGTTGTTAATATAACGTTTGGTACATTAATTAATCATAGACAGTTTTTGTCGATTCAAAAAGTCGGATTAAAACCAATACAAATGACTTGTATTCAATTTACACTATAGCGTAAGCAGTTATTACTATGCAATTATTTATTTATTGATATTATTTTGATTTTTTAACTTCAAACTTTTAATTTGCTCGAAGTTTAAGTTATTAGTAATAATAAGTTTGGCGCGGTCACTCCAACAACTCCAAGGTTTTCGACCTTTTGCAGAGATATATTTTTTTGGATGGTTCCTATATCGAAATATTTATAAGTGTAATTGCAGTAATTTTTACCTGTACCCTTTTATGAATATGTAAAATTTTAATCGAGCCTCTGACTTCGGACCTTAATGACTAATGCACATTACTGCGTTTAATATATTCTGATTTATATTTACAATGAACCCACAATAAAGTAAATTAAGAAAATATAGTTTGTTTCCATATTAATATTATTAAAAAAAATTGTTTCTGGTTGCTTATAACAATATACTGAAAGTGCGAGAGACAGATATTTTAATATATCATAGCCTTTTTTTTAACGCTGGGAAATGCATTTACGCATCCCGCCGCGGATATGTGGGATTCGCTGGCACGCCGAAACTTGTCATAATACCCGCTAAAATCCAGCGTTGCCCTCATCATCATAATGGGGCGCTACGGGATCGCTCATGCACACAACCGTGACGCCCAGACTTTTGGCCCGCCTATGCGGGCGCCTTCGCCTATAGAGTCGGTAAGTACCTGTGTCAGTCGGAAGGTCAGCATTCCGTGCCGCCTTCTGACCCAGCGACGAAGATGAGAACGTATAGCGTCCACCGTCGCTGGGCCCGCCGCTGGGGACTCCAGGTCCTCCTTTAACCAATGGATCAGGGCTCTCTAAGCCTGAGCCCTGATCTGAGCCGTCTGGTCCGCACTTGGAACTTGTCCTCTAGCTCTGAGGCTCGCTTAAAATGTACAGTTAAAAATATTGCGACGCCAGACAAAATATCCGTACACCGTACAAGTAAATACAACAAAATAATGACATTTATGTGTGGGTGTATTCGTAAATATACATCTTTGATTTCTGTGACAGTGACGCGGCAGACGTCGTCCGAGCAACACGTGTTTCTTTGTCAAGCGAGACTAATAAAATAAATTTGACATTTTGACGTGAAGATATTGTATTACTTCCAATTTGGCAATAACAGTAATTGACACCTTCAACCTGCATTTTATACGTTTAGCACGGCGCGTCACCACGAGCTGATATATTTTGACGTGTAACAGAACAAAATAAAATCAGATTATCAGATTGAGATATCTCGACCAACTAATTCATTGATTAACCTTTTTAGGCTTAAACACTCGCTGTTTTAAAACATAGTTTATTTTTTAAAGATAAAAACGAGTACATACCACGATAGTTTTTTTTACAGTCTTGTCGATATCTCGGAAGAAACATGGGCCATGTGACATGTCACATGGCCGGTCTCGTCGGGACAAATTTGTGTTGTTTTTATCGTTAAAAATAAACTAATTCATGGATTATAACTAAATCATTTGTATGCAATGTTACTCACAAACCTCGAAAAAATTTAATAAACAAATCATAACCAACACAAACAAAAAAACTCAGTCATGGAGGAAAAATCATACAAATGTAAATATTTTTCTTTTTTCAGTCCATTGATAAACAGCTTCTATAAGCATGGTTTTTTCCAAATTTTTAATACGTATTCGTAAGTACAAAATAATTTTTATAATAAATGTTACAAAAAAATATTAATAAAAATTTCGATTAATAATAAATCAAAAAGCTCGCGTGACGGTATTTTTCATACGCCCACATCATACATACACGTAGGTAGGTACATACCCACACACGCAAACAATAGTTTAAGAGTAATTAAATTGTCCGCGACACCTGACTAACGAACTGAGTCACCGTTCAAAAATACACAAGGTATTGTTAAGCTAACGATAAACCAGTTTGAACTAGTATTTAATTTAGCTTTAGCTTAGCTTTCTTTGTGTTAGATAAAAACATTCTTCATTAAATGACTAATTGTACCAATTTGACCCATAATTTGTGTAAAATTACGCCATTGTCATGAAAGGTCTAGTTAGTCTAGTTAATACGTTATATCGTAAATAAATTTCAAAATAATAAATCTTAAAAACAATTACAACACAATATTTTTACAACAATTATATACCTAACAATATTTTTATATAATTCTGTAAAATCTATTCGAGATGGTTCAAAGGAAAATATTCGTTGGTTTGTACCATTTTCTGGGCAATGAACATCAAGAGTAAAATATATCATTCCGAAGATAACTATTATAAAACTTGTATATTTTTAAACGATGTTGCTTTTTTTACTTTTCAACCAACATAATATATGTATTTAAAAAAAAACCAGCCGAATTGAAATCAAAGATAGTTTAGACAAATCTGCATCAAAAATAAAATCCCACTGATCACTTCCTGTTTAAATCACTATAAATTTTAAGGATACATTTAAACAGTCATCAACGTGTGACGCATATTACACACTGAACAGATGATTTGTAATTTATACTAAACAATATTATTTTATTTATTTTAATGACTAATTGTGGAATTTAACAGTGCGACTATCATAATAATATCATAAATAATCGGTTCTTCTAGTTGGAAACTGCACTATGTTAAAGACTATACTACATATATCAATAACCATACTACTAGACTATAACTACTTCGGAAGTTATTTTTAAATCCATTTCAATTATTATATATAGATATTTGGTTCAAGCTCCTTGGTGTCTTATAATAATAACCTTGTCTAGTAAATACATACAAAAATATTTTAAAATCTAAGCTGAGATTAGCAAATTCTAATCTCGCTAACAAACACTCCAGATTTATTATTATACTAATATTTTATATTTATAAAATAATACATTATAATTAAAATTTATTATGTTATATACAAAATAAATACACTTTAATTTTGTATATAACATACAAATACTTTGAGGAAATAAGACAATGTCCTCAAAGTATTCGTATTGTTGATCACGGCTATTGTTTACGATGTATCAATTTAGTTTGT
This sequence comes from Euphydryas editha, assembly GCA_036937285.1. NCBI lineage: Eukaryota > Metazoa > Arthropoda > Insecta > Lepidoptera > Nymphalidae > Euphydryas > Euphydryas editha. The sequence continues at coordinate 2,611,173 of JAUPFZ010000019.1, read as the reverse complement.
AATTGACCAGTCACGGTTAGGGTTATCAGTTCCATATTTAAAATTAATTATTTAAAAAACTTTAAGCATATGGATATTTGTACTGAAATTATATATCTATACTATTTAATATTGTAAAGCTTAAGTGTTTGTTTGTTTGAACGCGCTAATCTCAGAACTACTGGTTCGAATTGAAAAATTCCATTGGTGTTGAATAGCCCATTTACCGAGGAAGACCATAGGCTTTATAACATCACGCTACAACCAATAGGGGCTGAGCAATAATAAGAAATGTTACAAAAACGGGAAAAAATAATCTTTTTTGAGAGCTTCCGTTGCGTCCTTTATTATTTCTCTTCTCGAGACATTTTTAAATATAGTTCCACTTTTAAAGTAAATATAACATCACTCTTTTACTGAGAATTTTCGAAAAATAAAAAAAACTCAATAATACGTTGAACGACCCAGGAATCAAACCTGAGACCCCTTGCTCGGCAGTAAAGCTTGCGACTACTCGACCAACGAGGCGAGAGTAATTTTTAAAAAATATTTAAGTACGTTTTTCCCTCAAATAAACGCGGGTGAAACCGCGGGGCACAGCTAGTCAGTAAATATAGAAAAAATCGTATTTAAGTTTATGAAAAAACCTAAAAAAAGGTGTACCTACTTGCCTAGAGATCATTTTCGTTAACGGAATACAGACATAATCGAGAATATTCGAGTTTCTTTGAAAATTAGTTAATTATACCGTTATTTGTGTATGTATATAAAAGTATATGTATTAAAGATGTTTACTCACCATACATTCCAAATCATCATATAAACAAAAACATAATTGCAGATATATATTTTCAAAACAGTATAGAAGAGTTCGCAGCCCTAAACCAGTATACACCGGTACAATCGATGACTCAACGTAGCTACCATGAGTCACTTTCGTTTGACAATTAGCAGGTTTATAATGGAGGAAAATTAAGATGTCGGCGGTAAATGCCCAGCAAATTAAGGAATTTTGAAGTGTATCGACCCAGTATAATTACACTAACAGACAATCAACGCAAGCTCTAAGAAAACCGTGAGAAGAAACAAACTTGATTATAAATTATGTTTACATATTATAGTGAATTGTTTTTGTGTCAATAACACTGCTCTAAATTTACTGATTAAAGAAATATCATTAATATGGCTACGATATACGGTTAAAAAATAATTAAATATGTGTCACAATGATTAACAGACCGGCACATACTTATTGATAAGGAGATATTATTTAAGAGTTTCTCTCTTTTCTATTATTTTTGTACATTTCTTGATAATTTTAAGCATTTGAGACTAAAAACATATAATAACATTATTAGTTATTATGAAAACTGCGGAAAAAATCAATGCATTTCGAATGTAATGTACCTAACCATTATTTGTATCATAACTACGTAGTCTTACGAAACTTTCCAAATTGTTTCCTTATTGAATCGTCATTAATATCATATTAATGTTATATTAGCGGTCACATTTCAACATTCCATGTTATCAAGTTTAGATAGTAACCAAATACCTCTTAATTTCGTAATAATTGATTATTAATTATATTTCTTTCATATATATTGAGCCCATATCAAAGTGTACTTGAGAGTGTTCCACGAGTCTTAACAAGTGCACTACCAAATAGGTTTAATAGCTATAAGTACTTTGTGAATCTCTCCTCAATATATTTTTTCTTCATATAATAAATGCTAAGTCTGTAATAACATCGTGTTTACCTTGTCTTCGGCTGTGACCCATTACACGAAATTATTTAGTGCCGGTTAATATAATCTGTAATTTTTACGTGCACTCCGAGGTACGGTAGGAAGACATGGACAATGGACGTACACCCAGACCTGCAGAAAAAAATATCTGCCCCGAGCGGGATCCGGTTGTTGTTTTCCATAACGTCATAACAAATATATCGCACTGTGATATAATGACACCTAACACAAAGTATGCATTTTGTGGGAAATAACAGATTAGTCTTCGTATTTCTGTATTTATTGGAGTTCCCAATTAAGTTATATCATAATTTTTTTTTTTACTATTTTCAAATAACACAATCCAAAATGCATTAAAAAATGTTAAATCAATTACAAAATATAGTATTTTTATTCAACCCTTCTCCAGTGGAGAAGAGGCCTTTTCCCAACAGTGGGAAGTTTAGAGGCTGAGTCAGTCAATCAGTTTTTTTTTACTTAAATACGTTTCTAAAATTTATATTTCGTTTATTTTCGTTATCACTGCGTGATATACACAAATAGTGCACGTTTAATAATATAGAATTACAGGAAGCGACAGTAAATCTATTAAAAACGAATCGTTTGACCCATTTTAAAAATCCACCGATAACATTCACCCGATCGTTCGCTAGCGGTCAGGATGTCGGGTGGTACGTTTTCACGAATCCGACGGCGATGCGTTATGTGACGCAACGGTTTGTCTATGAAAGTAAAAGTAATTATATTACCGTTACTCTCGTTCGATTTTGTTTGTTTTCCGCTTTCGAGTCGCTTTTCGATGTACGTCTTAATTACAAAGTATGGTTTGAACGGGTGCTCTACATATTTATCTGGCAATTATCTCTACCTATTCATTCTAAAACGAAGTCCTCTGTCACGTCTGTCTGTATGTTTGTTCGTGATAAACACAAAACTACTGCACGGATTTTCATTCGGTTTTCACCAATAAATAAAGAATATATTAATATTATCTTTACATGTTTAGTTAGCCTATAAGTGCTATCAACAGATGAATTAATGAAATTTTCATTAATTACGTTAGTAAAGCTGTATTCTATAAATATCAGTGAATTTCAATAACAAGTTAGTGAATAATCACTAAAAAACATACATTTTACATATGAATATGTATTCAATGATGAAACTGATCTGACATTCACATATTCATAATTATAGTAATCTAAAATAGTCACTAATTCTGCGTTGTTTGATTCTCGGTAGTGTAAAATCGGTACACATGCCGTAAGAGGAAGATGTATGATACTGTATTGTGAGATATATGAGAAGATCCATTGGCTCAGAATTTCTTCCAGACAATATCACCGCAATATTTATTCTTTCCAGTTTACAGTAAGAAATCTCTCAATAAATAAAATATTTCATACAAATATACGCCATGCGGTGATCGGTAGATAACAATAGTACCGACCTCTTTCTTTCTGAGGTGTCGTAAAAGGCGACTAAAGCCATAGTGGTGCGAACAACTTTACACCAGGTGGGCAGCAGGCCATCACCATCCTGGTTGGTCATCATATCCTGCCACAACACACTGCGCTCGATAACCCGCCTGCTAAGAGTGGCGAATATTGGCAAACCGTATCAGAGATTATGGGGAAGGCTTACGTTCAACAGTGGACACCTTTTACACTTGTCTTTACATATGAATGGGAACAGAATGGGAAAAAAAATAGTGGTCCTAAAAACCAGTGAGGGCTTAGTCCTTCTTTTTTTTTTATCGCAGGGGAATCCATTTACGGATGCTATCCAGGACGCCCGGGTCGGCAGTCCTAGACCTATGTCCGACTCGGCACTTTGGGAGTGCAATACCGTACTAAACCCCTGCGGGAGCCTTCAGCCGCTTTAATTGGAGGGTCCCGGATAGGGATGTTAAAAAATAATCGATTTTTATATAAATCGATTTTTATTTTATTTTAATCGATTTTTTATAATCGATTGTTAAAGTAATATTAATCGATTTTTAATAAATCGATTATATAAATTACGCGTTTAAATCGATTTTCATCATAGCGCCATCTATGCGGCGGATGAAAAAAACTTGAAGTAAGTTTCAATTTTATAAACAGCGAAAGATTATATTTTAGTTTTTGAGACCACAACGTAGTCGTTTAGTTTTTTAATTACATATCGTTTTAAGTATTTTATTTTAAAACTAGTCTATTCACGCCACAACAAAATCGAACTTTTTTTTGTTGTATGACATTTTTCACTTGTTGTTTACTAATTTAGGTTCACTTTTTTTTTAAATCTATCCTCAGATTTTTTTAGCAGCTCTAGTTTAGGAGATACAGGTACACCCTTAAAATGTACTCTCCATTTGACTGTTGATATCGCTATCGTCAACGTCTTACTAGTTTCTGTTTCTTTTTTGTAATGGCTTCGTCTATAAGGACCTGTGTAAACAATCCAAATAAATTTTGTCACATTTGTGGTAAATATAAATTCAAAATATTCTGTTTAAATGTGTCAGACTTTGTGAAAAATGCCTACATGTAGTATTTTCAATAGCCATTGGAAACAAACAACAAGTCTTGGATAGCGAATAAAGTGTGTAAAACGTGTATGGAGTCTTTACGATTATGGAAAAATAATAAGAGGTATCCCTTGAATCTTATTAGTCCTATGATTTGGCGTGAACCGTCGAACTACCACAATGACTGTTATTTCTGCGTTGTAAACATAACAGGAATTCTGATACATTAGAACCCCAACCAAGTACATCTCAGATATGTCCACACAAAATTGTTCAACGAATGAAGGAAAGTGATACAAGCTGCAAGAGAGAGGTAGCAAATTTGAAGACGCCGAAAGACTAATACCATTAAACTAAGAGGATCTAAATGATTTAATAAGAGATCTCCACAACACCACTGACAAAAATGCCTGAAATGAGTTTATTTGGCTCGTAAAAAACTTTTTGAGAAATAAGAAGGCCGTCGACTTTCCTGACCACGTCAAGCAGTTACTATTATACTTTCAGCAACTTAGATGCAACAGCACTAAGATGCATTTTCCTTATAGCCACCTTGATCGATTTCGTGAAAATTTTTGAGATTTAAGCGAGGAGCAGGGAGAACGCTTTCATCACGATATTCGCACCATGGAGGAGCGCTAACAAGGCTATTGGAGTGAAAGTATGATTACTATAGTACTGACAACTGTTGGATTATCCAGAATAGTAATAAAACTCCAACTTATTCAAGAAAGTCACATAAAAGAAAGTTTTGTTCTAATTAGATAGTTAAATAAATTATTATGTGACGAGAAACCATGTTTTTTTGATAAAAATGGCTACACTTCATATCTCAAAAAGTAGAGCTGCTAGCATAAATCTGAGTATAGATTTGGAATCAGTGTAGAAAATGCAGCTAGATCCATAAAAAAACATTCCGTACAACAAAAATGCCATTTTACTGTGATTATAAAATAGTACTGAAAATTTATGACGATTTTTTTAAATTGATTTATATTTTAGTTTTTCAGACCATAAGGTTTTGTTGGGATGCTCACCATCCCAACAAATCGTACTGAAAATTTGTCCTTCCTTATTCTCTACCTTGAAATTTTTAAGGAACATTCGCTTTGTTTTTTATTTTAAAATTGGTTATTTATTTATTTAATTTTTAACCTGATAAATTGTTAATATGAATCTCTTAGGCTTATTAGTGGAATATGAAAAGCATGTAGATTTTTAAAAAATAGAAAATAATAAGATTAAGAAAAGAAGAAAAAATTAATAAAATAATCGATTTTTACGAAAAATCGATTATTTATTTTCGTATTAATCGATTTTTGAGAAATCGATTAATATTGAATCAAGATTAATCGATTTTTATTTAATCGATTCTTTTCTATTAATCTCACATCCCTAGTCCCGGATCTGCTGGCAACAGGATCCCTCCAGCGAGTCAGGGCTTAGTCCTGACTATAGCTGAGGTCCCACCTTTTTGCGAGGCAAACTGTTGCCAACATTACTACCTTCTTTTATTTCTCTTTATTTCTCAAATACTGCTAGTTCAAATATTAAAATCGAGATTTTAAATATAACACTTAGCTTAGATTTTATATAAATACATGTGTGTGTTAGTATCAGTGTTTTTGCCAAATAATGTTTTTATTATTATTATTATATTATAATTATACTATACAAATATGGTTTTCTCGCCTTATAGACTTTTAAATACTGCCCTGTTTGTGTTTCCCGTCAGCCTTAATATATTTATTAAATCATTTTCCATTTGTATTTTTGTTCGAAATTACAATAGTCCTACATAGAACAGAACATGGAAACTTCCAGAACTTTCGAGATCCGCTAATGGCCGCTAATACGAGACCGTGAAGAATGCCGTTATACCACTTAAGGCTGTCTCGTCTCTAACTCGAGTTCGAAAACAACATGTTTTTTTTAAACTATAAAAACTTCTTTTTCGTTTTTTAATAATTTATATATATTTTATGTTTTAAACAGTAGCTATTTTACATTAATATTCTAAACATTTTGTATAATATTCACGAGTGTACCTATCACGGTTCCAAAGATACCTTATGAGTTAATGGCACACAACGGACACCGGAGTATTCAAAATAAGGTTCCATCGGTTATATTCTTTGGGTAGGTATGAAGCCCTAAAAATGACGAGCGTTAAGCTAATATCTTTTCATGTAGAATATATTTTATTAGATGTTATACAGTACCATAGCAGTATATTATGAGTTTAAACAAAAAAAATATTTAAAACATTAAGTTTCTTTTTGTATATTCTCTTCAAATATATATTATATATAATCATATTTCTACATAAGATAATGTTATCAAGTCACGACTCGCGTCGGCTCGGGTCAAGGTCACGTGTATTTCACGACCACTATATTATACTCTATGGGTATCTTCAGTTGTATATAAAATATAATTTAATGAAAAAATACGTTTTATAAATAATCTTGTGTACACAGTTATTTGGACTGACAATATGATATAAGCTTAATAAGATAAAAGCTTGATAAGGCCGCCATTGCGCGTTTGTTATAAATCTTTTATAATGTTGTTTCCACGGTTGTTTCTATAATGTATGCAATAAAATATTAAATAAATAAATAGAAACATTATGGTAAATTTAATTTTATTGTAAATTGTATCGTTTTATGTCTATATAAATATAAATAATAATTAAAGAAAAAAAATTGGTTAATCAAAGAACCCTAATTAGGTAGGTACTACCACAGGAATAATCTATTTGAAACACTACAAATGTCAGATTGATATGAAACTACAAGTTAGTTTTAAATACACGTAAGTAGCGGCCCACCCCGTCTGCGCCCCGCGTATGTATAATGTACCTAAGCCTTCCTCTTGAATCGCTATCTATTGGTGAAAACCGCATGAAAATCCGTACAGTAGTTTTTGATTTTATCGCCAACAGACAGACAGACGCGGCGGAGAACTTTGTTTTATAATAATGTAATGATAAAATCAAACCAAATGTATACGAATCTAGTTCATATTAACCAACAAAAAAAAAAGTGGTAAAAAGTAGGTATGTAGTTTATATAACATTTTGTTAATCTTTTCGTTGTGGAAAACTAGTAAATATTATTCGAAAATTGATATTTGATTGATTTGATGATTTATTCATGGAGGCGGTTATAAATTCGAAAGCCGACAAACAGTTCAATAAAAAATATTGGACTAAAGTTGTCAGTTGAAATTCAGAAGGTGATGTTCTATTAATGTATCTGTCAAATATTCCTGAATCAAGATAGCCGATTTACTTAAAAAGTATATAATTTACGATTATAATTAGAAATCACAAAATACACAAAGTTTTAAAGTTTTGTTGCATGTTGGATGTCATAACCGAGTCGTACTGATGTCAACATATTTTTTATTCAACTCTTGATTCGATATTTCATTTTCAGAGCTGTAAATGCTTATGAAACCCTCACTGACTGATTGAGTCATCATCTCTGACCGTTTAAAATATTGACTATTGAAGCTAGATACATGGAATTTGGCAATGAGCGCTTTTTTACAAGGCATAAAATTGAAAAAAAATGGGAAGTTAATAAGAGCGTAATTGTTTGGGGTTTTTATTTAGAAAATATTAAGTTCGCTTTTCAGCTTTTTTTAAGCTTTTTAAAAGATAAAATATTTTTAATAACTAAGTTTATTTTGACGACCGTTATGGTGTAGTGGTGCGAGTAGTTGCCTCAACGTCGATTCCCGCTCGGGACAGATATTTGTATTTGTACAAATATTTGTTTCCGGTCTAGGTGTATGTCCTTGTGAGTCTCCCCATCGTGACTCGGAGAGCACGTAAAGCCGTCGGTCTCGGTTGTTATCATAGACACCTGATAACGATTGTTACGGAGCAGCGTGGTGGATTGAGCTCCAAACCTTCTTCTACATGGAGAGGCCTTCGCTCAGCAGTGGGTGGTTTACAGACTGATACAGGTATATACAGTTTACTGTTATTTCGAATTTATAGATTTCACCTACTTCTACGCGAGAAAAACCATGAGCAATAAATATATTAACTCGGTGTAAAAAAATCGCTTCCGGTCGCATGTGGTCGTTTTAAGTAGGTACATAACATGTAAATAACACCAACGTCGTTGCCGTTATTTTGATATATCCTTGACCTACATTTACTGTATTTACATAATATTGGAACTTATTTTTGTAGGTGTTTACCCCGGCACAGGATTTTCCTACTATAACGGCAATTGAGTGTTTATTTATTATGTTTTAGTTTAATGGTTGTTAACTAAATTACTATTAATTCTTCTTTCTTAAAAAATTAGCGACGGATAATATCTCGACCGCACCAACCAATTTCCTTCGTGTCCTCCCTATGTGAAATTGGCGAAATCACCTGTGCTCTATTGGCGCAATTAAAAATCATCAAATGAAACGAATAAACGGAACCACTTAATTTTTTTTCGTGAAAATATTAAAATAGCAGTTTGAAAAAATAAATAAAAATTCGATAAAATAATACTAACAACATCTCGCACGAAATCGACTCGAAATACATCTAACGAATCTAAACCTCATTAACCAAACAAACAACTCTACATGAGAACTGAGACACAAATAGACATGCTAAACGCATTATTCTACTTTAACACAAACGGTTAATGCACAAAGACGAAGACGAGCGCGTCCGGAACGTGGAATCGAATTAATCGTAAACAAGATGTGAATAACCGGACGGACTTATTATCTATATATAGATCGGCCTGTTTTGTTTTCACGGTCACAATGTTATCTGTCACTCTGTTATTATGTACTCTGTTCCGTGAAACCGTGTTACAGCATATAATAACGCCTTTTTTGTTTTCTTTAAACATGTAGCAGGTTATACTATTTCTGTTGATACTATAAAGAGACGATAAGTCTTATTTTGATCTAGATTCTAGAGCGTTTTGAAGATGTTTCTTGTTTTTTTTTTCCGCATTGAAATGTCTCTAGAAATTATGATATTCGCTTTTGACCATGTACCATGATAGATAGATTTGAGATACCACACTGCAACCTCAATATAACGAAACTGTAATTCGTTATAATGAGGTTTGTTATGTAGAGGTTAGCGTGGACTACGATTCGTTTTAACAAAGTAAGAAAGTGGAATTAAGAGGAAATAATTAATAGGATATGTTATGTCAAGGTTCTAAGTTTCGTTAAATAGAGGTAAATATACCTTCTATCCATATTCTGCAATGATTAAAAAATCGTTATAAAGAAGTTTTTGATAAATTGTATTCGTAATGTAGAGGTATATTTTGTAAATTCGTTAAATCGAGGAATTCGTTATATTGAGGCTCGGTACATCAAGGTTTTACTGTATAATACAAAAAGAAGCTGGATAAAACTGGCTTGAACATCTAGGGCATATGAGTCCTTATGATAAATAAATACTCTAGGTATACTTAATGTAATACACTACGATGAAGAGTTTTTAAAGTTTAAATAAGAAATATGCGAATAATAATATTTCAAAAATATTAAACATAATAAAACATTATATATTATTACATAGTATGATAATTACTACGTATTATCATTTGTTCCATTCCCCCCATACAAAAAACTTGTACACGATATTGACCGTCACGGTGAACGGTCAAGAATAGGGCTGTTTGTTACTTGCATATATTTTAACTAGATGTACGCCGCGGTTTCACCCGTATCATGTTATGGATACTGTTCTTATACGACGAGGTGTTGTTTGATGTATTACATCCTAATATTACAATAGATAGTACTTCTCGATTATATAGCTTAATATTATTAATGATTTCGGTTCAGTAGGTGTAGTTAATAAAGTTTATAAATTGCAAACAAACGAACAATTTCACTTTTATAATGTTAACATACATAAAGATTTGTTAAAATTCTTATAAGAAATAAATAAAAAAGCATATTTAGCCAACCTTAGTAAAAACGTGATGTTTCATATGACCGACTGGGGAATCGAACTCGCACCAGAGGTGACCTGTGACTCATTCGATAACCGCGTTCAATGTCACGCTGGATTCAATGCGACTATGCGTTCGTGTGCCACTGGCGAGTATTATACATTATATAGTATTATTATTAGTATTAAGTACTAAGAAATTTATAATTTTTATCGACTACGAAGTTCTTTGAACGGTTTTCTTCGTGATAAAATATTATATAATTAAATAAAAATGACATTTTACAATTTTAATGTGACTGACCCATTGGTGCAATTAGCAGTGATCCCTGCTTTCCGCTCCAAGTTCGTAGATTCGATTCCCACCCCGAGTCTGGGTATAATATTTGTATACTATGTATAAATATGTACATTTACTAAAAAAAAATGTATATATTATAATAGTGGGCTGTTACCTATAACACATGAATTAAGGTAGGCACTTTAGGAGCAGATGCCCGTGTATCACAGAAATAGGTGGGGTATTATTACTATTTCTGTGCCGTGTATGTACATATGTAATGAATTTAAGTATACACTATATTATATAAATCGAACTTAGAATTTATACATGATATTTTAGCTAAAATTATTTTAATTGCACGCGTTTATCTCATGAACAAAAGTTCCGATTTTAAAATTATCTTTTACGTTACAAAGTTCATTAGTGAAGATTATAGGCTGTAAAAAATCAGGACGTGACTTACAGATACGTTGGAGCGATAAAAACGCCTGTGTTCTATTAGAACATAATATTAATTTGATTTCATTTTACGCACAGGATCAACGCCCTCGCGTGTATACATATTAATTATCGCAAGATGACGCACAGACGGACAATCAATGCAACATGGAATACATAATATAATACGAGGAAAATGTTCTACTTATCTCTACAAATAGTATTTGTAATTATTATTAACATTTTATAAAACAGTCACGTAGTATTAAAACTTAATATTAACATTGTATTGTACTTTATTCTTTGCCCAGCAGTAAGACAATTGCAGGCTGATTCATTTATTAAGAGGTAAGGATACCGACTCTATCTCCATACAAACGTACTCGACTGTTTCCTCCCTGGATAATGACGCTAGATCAAATATTTTTGTAACATAAAACCTTAACTGCCATGACCATGCCCCTATGTCTTGATTTTTTTCATATTCTTATTATCATGGGAAGTAGGAGTCTTCAAAAACTAGAAATGTTGCCTAATTTTTTTATACATATTCAGACACAAAAATTATGGATATTTACAAAAAAACGAGAATATAGGGGTTATAGCTGAAGGTTCTTTTTAGTTACATAAAAAAAATATTCGCATGTTTTGGGGAGGAAATAGTTGACTACGAAATGTTGTTTTGGTCAATAAATTTCTATCTAAAATGGTCTGAGTTGCAGTTGTCCCTTTCTTGCTTTTTGTGGATAGGTCTGAGGGAGCGAGACAGAAACATTTTATTCAAATACCTGTTTCAAAAGTCTCTCAGGTAGCCTTTCCTCTTAATTCATCTATTCGTCTTGCTGTCAGTTCATTTTATTAAGGAAATTCTTTACGAATAATTTGTTACTAGACGAGATATGTTAAACGCGATTTCCATAAGTTCCTAGAAATATGAATTAAATTCTCCGTAATTTATCTTCTCTAATAGACTCTAAGATGGAATTTATTAATTATATTATTGATTGATTAATTCAGCCTGCTGATGTTAACATTTTTGAAGCTTTTGAGGATATAATGGAAAAATTCACGACCTCATCAGCCATTGTATTTGTCCACTGCTAAACATAGGCCTTCCCTATCATCGCTTGGGTTGTTGCCAATACTCGCTACGCTTGCCAGGCGGGTTGGCAAGCGCAGTGTGTTGTGGCGGTATATGGTGGCGCTGCCGCCCATCACCATCCTGGTTTATATATTATAATTATATTATATAAATAAATCAAAAGTTTCACATAAAACGTTTGTATAACCAGAACATGCCATATTCACACGGAACAATCAAGAAACTGGAATCCAAATCCACGCGTACATCACTAACAGAACCATTGTTGAAGAAAAAAATCTCTTTGCCCAGTAACCGGAAAGAATTGACAAAGGATACATCGGATTTGCATAAAGCGGGACGTAGTCGAAACGTTGCAAATAAAATGTATTATTTCGCATGCATCGTACCGTTAGCGACCCAAAAAAACGAACACAAAGCGATTGAATTTTAAATGTTTTTTTGGGTTTCAGCGATAAGCGACACTACCGGCAGCGTTTCTCAATCTATACCACAGCGAAGTATAATAAAAAATAAAATAAACATATCACAATTTGGTGCCGACACTCATGTACGGAAGTGAAAGTTGGGTATGGCAAAAGAAACATGAAAGCAGAATAAATGCAGTTGAGATGAGAGCGTTAAGAACTTAAGAAGTATGATAGGAGTTAAACTGAGTGACAGGTTTAGAAATAGTGAGGAAACGTTGTGGTCTGAAAGAAGATGTAATGACAAAAATTGGGAAAGGTATGCTGAGGTGGTTTGGCCACGTCGAGAGAATGAATGAAAAACGGTTGACGAAAAAAATGTATAAGGCGAGTGTGAATGAAAGTGTTGGAAGGGGTAGACCTTGGCGGACGTTTCAAGACCAAATCAGGGACGTCTTGAAAAAAGGCCAGGTCAAGAGTGCCCTAAACCGAAGAGCATGTTTGAAGGGAATAATGAAAGTGGACGAAGCGAAACAAGTATGTAAGGATCGTAGCAAGTGGAAAGTGGTCTCTGCCTACCCCGACGGGAAAGAGGCGTGATTATATGGCAAAAAAAAAAAAATATATATATATATATATATACTTTTTTTTTGCACCGAGATTTCATCTTTAGTGATGTCTCGAATAACGATTGAGAACCGCCGACCGGCAGTTCGAACTATATTCGTTCATAGAATATGCATTGGCGCCTTCATTGAAATTTAATTTCAGTCGAGATAAATTGTTAAAGTAACTGTTACCGCGTCGCTGGAGTTTTGTACTTCTTTTCGTGACTCTCAAAAGATTTTACTTTAAACTGGTAATTGGTGAATCTTTTATAGTTTTTTTATTCGGTTTTAAAACGTGGCGGAGAACTCCTTTGTACAAAAAAAAAATATAATAATAACTAAGAACCTATTGATGAAAAAAAAATCGACGTAAATATCAGACGTTTTTTTTATATTTTTATTTAAATTTAGTTTTAAAAAAAACACGATTTTTCAATATTACAGTTGGTGTTCCAATTACACGCACGGATATCGCAAATTTAGTAAATGTGTTTCATAAAGTCAATTTATTTATAATATTTGTATGTGTGTGTTATGTATTTATGTATGTCTAAAGGTCTTTACGGTTACGAGTTACGACTTCCTTTTGAGTTCGTGTTACTATGACATCAAAGAACGTGATCACCCAAAAATAACGTAAGGAAAAGGCTACGAACATTTCTAAGAAATTTGTTTATTTTGCTTGTTCAGATAAAATTCTTTACGTGTATGTTTAGGTATGAACTGAACTCGAACATGCTGTTAACGTTCTACTGCTGGGCTAAGTCCTCTTCTCCATATAGAAGAAAGGCTGGAACTTAATCCACCACGCTGCTCCACTGCGGATTGATGGATAATTCCTCTACCACGAGTATCGATCGTTATCAAGTATGATAACAACCGGGTAGTGAGGAAACCCACAAGAACACGCACCCAAACCAGAAACAAATATTTTCACAAATACAATATCTACCTCGAAAAGTGAGTAGTCGCCTCAACGCCGGTGGTTGCGGGTTCGATCCCGCTCGGGACAGGTTTTTGTATATGTACGAATATTTGTTTCCTGCTGGGTGGGTGTATGTCCTTGTGGGTCTCCCCACCGTGCCTCGGAGAGCACGTAAAGCGGTCGGTCCCGGTTGTTATCATAGACACCTGATAACGATCGTTACTTATGGTAGGGAAATTATTCGCCAACCCGCAGTGGAGCAGTGTGGTGAATTAAGCTCCGACTCTTCTTCTATATGGAGAAGAGGTCTTGGCTCAGCAGTGAGTTGTTTACAGGATGATACAGTACAGTTCAATAACTAACTAGTGTAGGTACTCATACAGACAACGGATGTACGTTTCTAGGCTTCAATCATGAAGTGTTGGTCCTCGTAGAAACAAATGAATAAACAGCGGGTTGCAGTAATGCAGCGTGTTTGAATCGCTTCTCGGAATACTGCACTTGTGTCTGACGGCGAACGAAAATAAATACAACACTTTCCCAGCCCGCACTCAATACTCAGCCGTTCATAGCGACGCGCTCCTCATGCACTATTCAATTCTATTCGAATGACATAGGAGCGGATATCGAGTGTACCGCGCGTCGCTTACGCCGTTCCGTGTTTACCGCGCGATGCGTCACAGAATGGCGGTCCGGGTCATCGTGCTAAGCTACGTCGCTAGTATAACAACTTTGTTGATTCAATATGTAGGTATAGCTATAATGTTGCCAGTCCGCCGCTCGCGAAGGTCACTCACTCTACGCGCACGCTGTAACTATCGCTATGTATGTAATCGTCTCGTTTGATGAGTTTCGACTATGTCGGTATGTCCATTCGTACTCTCACATCGGTTCGCGGCTATAAATATTTGTTTTGAATTTAGAATGTTAAGACTGACGTCAGTGTTTTTTTTTTTTAATTCGCACTGTAATACCAACTCTGTGCAATTTATTTTGGTAGGGATCCGCCATTTTGGTTTTTGAGAGTTTCTTTTTTATTAAATTAATGATAATGGCTGAATGTCTATAATGTCGAAATCGTTGCTTTTTTGTGTTGTCCAATTTTGTAAGTTTAAATATCGTGCACTGTGAGCAGAGTTTATTAACGTTTTCGAATAGAAACCGCGCGATGTATTTTTTCGCTTTTTACCGACTGCACGCTTTCTATATTGATTGACATTTACGGTAACTGCAGAAATGTTATACGTACGACGTTAATTTCTACGCGGTTTTATCTGCCATTAGTATCGACATCTGTCAGATTATTTGACATTTTTACTATCTACTCTATCTGTTATAAAGTTTATAAATTGGTCATTTATCTACAACTTACAAAACTGCCACTTTAGTATACCTACCTATTAAAATAAATATAAAATGTTTAATATACTATCCTCGATCTCACTCTAGCTGGCTATAAAATTGTGTCACGCTATTTTATATTATAGAAAGTTGTTTATCACTAAAATTATTGATAAATGTGATTCATATCATCATGTATCATATTTACGTATATTAAATAGTATAGGTTCATTGACCTACTCACTTTTGTTATTTATTATAAAAATGAATATTATCAAAATCTGATTTGGGTGTATTCATCTTTTATTACAGTAAATGACTAATTTATAATAATGGAAAGTTAATTCCGTTTGTCGTAAGCAGTCATGTCATCCATTGTTACAAAATGTAGGGCACGCTGAATGGACGGTTTGTTCCACTGCTATATAATTATAATATGTACATAAATGATTTTATATAATGATAAAAATTGTGTCGTGTGGTGTAGTGGTGCGAGTAGTTGCCTCAAGGGCGGCGGTCGTGGGTTCAATTCCCATTCGAGACAGACATTTGTGATTATACGAATAGTTGTTTCTGGTCTGGATATATGTCCTTGTGAGCCTCCCCACCATGCTTCGGAGAGCACACCTGACACCTGATAGCGATCGTCGCTACTCATAGTAGGGAAATTTCCGACAACCTACATTGGAGCAGCGTGATGGATTAAGCTCCAACTCTTCTCGTATATGGATAAGAAGTCTTTGCCCAGCAGTGGGACGTATACAAACTGATACAGTTCAATTTCTCTATGAGCTACGTAACGTGTGTATGAAATGTAAACACTAAAAATATCAAATAAATTTTCAACTAAACTCAATGTAGGTATTACTTTCAAAATGGTGGATTTTAATATACATATATGATTGCTTTTTTTTTTTAATAAAACACAATAATCACAATTTTTAATCGATTTTATCGGGACTCTTTCGTCTTTGTGAGTAACGACATGGCTTTAAATGTTCTTGTGTCGATCAAGTTTCAAGTCTTGAATGGGAAGGAATGGATCTTAATCCAAGCTGATACACTAAGGATTGCACTGTAACTTAGTGTATGTGTACTATTTAAGTATTTACTTTAATTTAATTAGTTTGATTTATTTATTTATTTAAATTTTATTTACGTAACTATCGGTAGCCAGTCAAATACGAGATGTAATTAACAATTAAAATGATCTATAATTAGACTATTATAAAATACGTGGACAAATACAAAATAAGGAAATTAATACTTATGAAATCTTAGTAGTTTGTATAGTGTTTAATAAAATATTTTTACGATCTAGTTTCGAAGAGGCAATAAATTATAATGAACCGCCAATTAACGTATCAAAATTATTTGCGAAATATTAAGCAACTAGCTTTTGCCCGCGGCTTCGCTCGCGTTAAGAAATATTATTATTAATTCGGTATAGTTTTTGCGGCTTCATTTTTTTTCATTTCATTTAACTTTCATCGCCTATTTAATTTCCTTAGGGGTGGAATTTATCAAAATCCTTTCTCAGAGGATGCCTACGTCATAGTAGCTTTATGCATGCAAAGTCTCAGCCCAATCGGTTTAAAATAGACAAAGTTTCATACAAACTTTCATCTTCTATTTTATCCCCTTGGGGGTAAAATTGACCAAAATCCTTTCTTATCGGATGCCTACGTCATAACATCTGCCTGCCTGCATGCCAAAGCCCGATCCGTACAGTGGTTTGGGCTGCGCGTTGATAGATCACTACGCCGAGTTGCACGAAACAAATTTTAAATTTAAGTGTTTATTAAACTAATTTAATCACAAGAATCGTGATTATCTGTTGCACGAAACCTACATCTGATTAAGTTAACAAAAAATTTAGTCTAATTAAAGACCTATCTAACGGATGATTAATTCCAACAGCTTTAAATTAATCATGAGATCAACTAATTTTAAGATTAATTGCAACTTAACTGATGGAAAGTTAGCGACGGTTTCGTGCAACTCGTGGTGTGTTAGTCAGTCAGTCACCTTTGAGTTATATATATTTAGAAGATAGAAATTATGAAATGTAATAAGTTTTGTGTTATTTGTCACTAGCGATTTCAACTGCCTTCTTTGAAACATGCCTACATGTTTACCTTACTCCTATACGGAGAAAAGTTCTTTGCCCATCAGTGGGATGTTTACAGGCTGATTCAGCTCAGTTCAATTTTACGTTTAATTAATCGACATTATTATGTATTTTTATAATAGGTACTTACATAACTACTTCATATACAATGCCAGACGGCAAGAACTTATCTGTGATATGACGCTTTTCTACTGAATTTTGGCAGATGATATCCTTATCAATAATAAAGATTCTTATCTGTTTATTATGTGTTAATGATAACAATTGAGACCGACCTCTTTACGTACCTTTTGAGATTCGAATAGCAGATCCACGAGAACGAAAACAAGAAACAAATATGTACAAATATAAATCGAAACCGCGACCGTCGACGATAATAGAACTTCTTTTACCACTATACCAGTCGACATAGGTACTAACATAAAAGTTCAATAATTCTAGACATTTCTAACTTCTATTAGTCTAATTAAGGTCTAACGGAAAGATAAATGTCAAATATATGTAACTTTTAGTATAAATTACAAAACTTTGCATACGAAAATATCCCTCAACCCTTATGTGGGAACAGAACGACTAGTTTCCAGGCCACAGGGCTTTCAAAGTCAAGCTCGGTGCGGGCGTTACCCTTACCCTTTAAATGATACCCCTATGTAATTATATATGTATGTGAAATTATATCGGTAACATTGGTTTGAAAAAAATCTGAAATAATATATTTCCCTCACGGAATATATAATGTATTTTAATATATATAATATTAAATTCACATATTATAGTAATTGATGTTGTGATAAAAAATATAATTACTCTCATGATAATATGTACCTAACATACGGGTTTATTCCAACTTTTACATTATATAAATAAACATATCCTCGGGTACTTTTCTGTTTTTATCTGTGGACTTTAATTAAATTAAAAAAAAAATCTTCACTGCCCATCGACCATGCTACGTCAAATAGAGGTAAAATGATGTAAGGTTAAATGATTAAGTTTGATAAATTAAAAAAAGAAAATAAAATTTGTACAGAATATAAACTTATAATACAAAATAGACTTGCGTTTGATAACAATCATGCTTGATGGAGAGCTAATTAAAGGTTGGAGACCGTTTGCCTTGAAAACGCCTTCATATTCTACGCGTGACGTGATGACGCAGTGGTTACACTAACTGACTATTGTGCTGACGGTCGCGGGTTCGATCCCCGCTCCATGTTTTTGTGGCCTGGGCGTTTATATTGTACATATGTATTATATATTCTGAACCTCCAACATAGGATTGTAAGTAAATAAATTAATAAATAAACGTCTCACACTCAACGGCCCCCAGTGGGATGTGAATTCTGTGTCGGCAGTCCGGAAACACACACAATACACAAGCATAATCACCCAGACCACGACAAACGGACAAACATCATCATCATTAGTTTTTTACGTCGTCAATCTTTTAGGGACTGTTGAGTGTTAAGAAGCGTTTATTTATTAATTCTTTTGAAGGAACTCAAGTTATAAATATCGGGCAAGTGGTAATAATAATTTCAATTGTAACACGCACACCGATAGATAGGATTTAGTCCACCATCTTGCACACAATCAGATTACAAACGGTGAGAACACACAGTAATCCAATTCAAGTATGAAGCCGTATGATTGTTTTAACCAGACTCGCTTCAACGATAATCCCGACTTGTAATTAAAAACACACACACACACACACATAGCAGTGGAACTTTATAGTTAAACAAATTAAGAAAAAAGAATCTCAAGAATTATTAGAAAGTTGAAGTTGGTAATACCGGCGGACGTCCCTTCCGGTTTCACACGTGACTTTTGATAACTTTCATATATTATTAGTTTTTTTACTTACAATTTTTTAAAGTAATATCCCGAATACTATTAAAAATAATTAAGATACGATTATATTCATTCGAGACGATAACACGAATTTTATATCGTACAAAATTTTTATTCGAAAATCTTAACCAGATGTGTTATCTACTACATTATTCTTACGGGTACTAGAATTTAAAAAATCAGTTATAAAAATTATTACTTCATGACAACACCATAACAGTACAACTAGACAACTATAGTTTAAGTATACATCAAACTACGAGTACCTATGTATTATATATTATATATAGAGGTACCTATCGTTGACCGAACTTTGAGACGTTTAACCATTCCTAGTAATTACATTTCCTGACATCCTATAATTATTTTCAATGCGAAAGTTTGAATGATTATTTGTAATCTTTCGCTTAAAAAATACTGAACCGATTGCAATTAAACTTTGTACATAGATAACAGGATACCCAGAATAACACACAAGTTACTTTCTATCCCGACAATCCAAGGAGGTAGGAAATAAAGCGAGCGAAAACGCGAGGCGCAGGTAGTGTATTATAAATTAATCTTGTTTGTATATAGAAATAAACATGACCTATAAATATCTGTTGCAGAGCAATTTCCTAGCGTTACCAGTCCTTGGAGTTCAATCTAACAATACCGTGGAAACTTATTAGCTTGAGCGAATACTGATGCAGAAGTCTGTGTCCCTGTAGAGAAGAGCAGAGCAAAACAGAGCAATTGTGCAAGAGTTCATTGCCTTCAAACGTTGTTGATCAATCGTAGTCTGTACAAAAATATTCCCTTACATTCATTTATTATGTTTTCTATTATGATAATTGTATATTTATCAAAGATTATATTCCCTTACTAATCATTTATTATGTTTTCTATTATGATAATTGTATATTTATCAAAGATTATACAACTTAAGGCCACTGTAACTCACTTTACAGATTTTTAAACCCAACGAAGATAGGATGTTTAATTTTAAAATATTGTCGAAGCAAAAGTATTAAATGGAAATAGAAACAAAAAAAAAAAACATTTATAATTTATAATTCTCTAAAGTGTCCTTCATTTAAGTTTTTAACTAAGTTAATTTTTGGTTAGCTTCTAAAAAAATATGTTGAATCAGAAAAACCTACTGATATTTTATATAGCTGTACTAAAACTATAAATAATTATAATTAAAATCTATAAAAATATGTATATGTTGATAGTAATATTGTCAATTCAGTCTGTGCGTCGCTTATAATGTAGCCAAATGCCCGAGCTATTTGCCAATTGGGGCAAGTGAAATATAACTAGAAAATTGGCAAACTAATAGTGGAAGTGAGATCACGCAGATTCGCAGGAAATAATATCTATTATGCAGTTTACAGAACTGAATTTAATGCATCTAACAAAAATAGTATTTTTAGAAAATTTCAAGTGTACGCCTACAAAGGTTCTAAAGAAGCAGCTCTGTGATGGAGAAACGTATAGTGAAGTTTTAGTTATTTTCCATTTATATAGATTGAGTGTATTTTTACAAATTAGTACGGAACCGTAAACACGACGATCAACAAGATACGGTATTTAGTTTTAGCGAGTTTTATCAGTATAAAGCCATTGTAAGCCCATGGCTCATAACCCCATAAAGATAACACGTGCGTCGCCCACACGCGCCGTCCTTGAACGAGCGCCGCGTTTGTCGTCGAGACTATAACCGGCGACTCCTGCCGGAGCGATTTTTTTTTTGTTCATTTCTATTTTTAATACTATACTGTCTGCGCCTACGCAACACATTTTATTTACGTTGTAAAGTAAATTTTGTACTAAAATTAATTGTGAAATTCGTATCTATCAACAAGATTGCGTGGATAGATTTACCTTCACGGTAAAATTAGTGGATAATTTGCGATGACATTTGGTATATATACAATATAATATTAATATTAACTAAGATTTACATACTAATATATTTAGATACAAGTTAGTAATGAAATAATAAAATAAGTAGTACGAAATAATTATAAATAAAGCCTTTATATAAAGTTATTTAGAATTTTTAAATCATTTATACAGACTAAGAAAAAGATAAATTTTTATCTTCAGATGCATAGGTGTATTTTAAAAAAGATAAAAATCGCAAGATACAACTAGTATACTATATTTCCTTCTTTGCTAATTGTTTTATTATTATTAAAAAAAAAGTCTTTATAACACGTGAACAGAAGATCATGGAAAAGGTTGAATATAATACGTTATCGTCTCATACGTGCGCAGGTGTGGCGCGTTCGAGTCTCATTTCAGGGCAGTATGCGCGTGAATCACCGGACTTCCTTTTAGATGGAGGATAAATATCGCGAATATTTTATTCTATTTTTTATATTATAATAAGATTTGCATTCGTGGAAAGTACGGTTAGTATGCAAATTACTTTAGTTTTTTTATTTTTATTATGACTAAAATACCGATTCTTTAACTTGTTTTATTTATTTTATACGATAAAATACTTTTATTGCTTTTCATTAAAATGTTTACCAAAGATTCTTGCTTAGGCTTTAGGGATTCCACTAAAATTGAAAAAAAACAAAAGATATTGCCATTTTAAGTAAATATTCAGACTACCTGGTTTGGAACCTCGTTTCGATTAACGGCTTAATCATGATTAATTAAGAGTTCCAAACCATCGTTCGTTCACACAACAGAAAGAAACTGGTATCTGTTAACTAGTTGAGGATATTTTCACTCCTAGATAAATTCTAAAGAACCAAAAATTTTATTAGAACTTATAGAATCGGAAATAGCTTCACACTAACACTAAACCTAATAGAGCGGTCAAATGACCGCTTTTGAGACTTTAATTAAAATTGTTAAATTCTAGATTGACATTTTCTTTTTTAGGTTTTTGGTTTACAGTTTCCTATTATATAAAAAGTCGTGTACAAAAATTTAAACCTAGAATTTAACAATTTACATTAAAATGTCAAAAGCGGTCATTTGACCGCTCTAGGTTTTGTGTTAACGATAATTAATTAAAGATTAATAAAAGAATATATACTTTGTAAAAGGACGATTCTAAAGTTGTTTTTAAGCCTACTTGAATAAAGATTTTTTTTTATTTTGACAAATTAATACATTATACCATTTAGGAGAAGCAAACAATGACAAATGTCACGAAATCTGGCGAAGTATTCCGCTTGCAAGAAATAAGGGAATAAAGCTAAAGAAGTGTATAAAATGGTCGTTTTTGCACTAAGTCAACGTAAAGTAATTTATAACTAGTTATGTGTGAGTACTTATTTAACAAATATAGAATAGATGTAATTATTGTAATCGTAGGTCTTATGGAGCGACATAGTCAATGTTGACTAAGCTCCTTAAATAAATAATTAAAAAAAAGGGAATACGAAATTAATCGCAAATGAAGTCACATAACTTAGCTAGATCTATGTGTAGTAAAACGTGATGTTCAAAGTTCAGACACATTACGATCTCGTGATCCAAAGGTCTGATTGCGGCAATTACCTAGCTATGTGGATATCTAGGTCTTAGGTCATTCGGATTACGTGACGCGATTCCTATTGTTTAGACTCTAGAGTTTAATTTATTTAAACGTTTATTTATTACCTGTTTCGTGCTATTACTATTCCTAAATGTTTATTCGTTTTGTAGAGTGGAAAATTTGGATTCATATGACGTGTTTAATGATAATTTTGAGGACCTAATCAATGGCCCAGTCAATTAATTTCAAATTAACATTGGTTTTATTTCAAATATATTATTAAATTCATTCATAATATTGTAAAAACATAACTATCATCTATCTGGATCTTGCTTGTACTCTTATCTAATTTATAATTTTTTGCGTCGTAATGTATTTTGAAACAACTCTTTTTATTGACGGTAATTGATATATACATGTAATTTTTTGTGTTTAAATAATTTTATCTATTAAAAGGATTTTTATTCACAATGATAAAAAGTTAAATTATAATAAGTTTTATCTTAATAGAGAACAAATTGTTAACTACTTCAAGGAGTTCATTGAACCGATCTCGTGTAAATAATAATTAATAATTTCAAATTAATGTATTGTTAATTACTTATAATAGTTAATTGGTCGCTTTCTTATAATTAAGTTTGTTCTTATTTCTTTAGCACTATTTACTATTTAGACATTTTTAGTTCTAATATTTTTTAAAGTCTATTAGGTTAGTTTATTTTATATATCTATCTGTCAATGATGTTTACATCTTTAAAAACGTATCACCTCGAATAATACCTATGTTAGTAAAATCTTATATTAATGTTTTAGTGATTGAAGTTGTTTTTTTTTTATGTTAGTCGGATAGGCAAACTGGCAGACGTTCCACCTGATGGTAAGTGGTTGACGTCGCCCATGAACATAAACTACTTACTACTACTTCTTCTACTACTTTACCTGGAACTAGCCCAGGCAACATTTATGTGTTGCCTATCCAGAGACATAAGTTGTTAAAGTCTCGGTGCCAGTAATTACACTGCCTGTCTAGCCCGTCTCTCCGAAACACAGCAAAGCTGTTTCACGGGAGAAACAAGCAAACAAGGTTGATGGTGTAACTATTTAAATAAATAAATAAGTTTATAAATAAGTTGCTCGATGACAAAAAAAAATGTCAAGACACATAGAAGACTAGTCAGTCACTCGAGATGGTTCACTGAACTTGCGTGTTAGATTAAATAATTAAATTAATCAGTCTTGTTATACTGTAAGGTACTTTTATCATATCTACATTAAAATCACTACACATAGTTTCATTTTTATTTCCTCACAAAGATATACATCCTTCCTATATTATAAATGTGAAATGTAAGTTAGTTTGTTACGCTTTCAAGCGATAACTACTTAACCGATCATCATGAAACTTTGTACACATATTCTTGGAGGTATTAGAAGTAACATAGGATACTTTTTTTTATCACGATAAACGACATCCACGCGGGAAAAACCGAGGGCAGAAGCTAGTAAATTATCTTTCATATGGATGAACAATCTTCAATAGGTATATAAACATGTACGATGAGTCGTTGAAACTACACAGGACAGTCACGCTTCATAGAGAGAGCCCTACCATGACGATATTTACAATTTACGCAGTTTACACGGTTACGAATCAATATTAGTATTCGACCGAGCTTTCTTTACGAACAAACTTGACGAGGTAAAGTTTTTTTTACATAAAATATGCTATTTGTTAAGCAAATTATGTGAATTTATTAACAGTACCTGGATGACCGAGCTTTGCTCGGTTAAATTATGTTTAGAAACGAAAAATTACATACTAATGAAATATGAATAATATTTTCGATCTTACCGACATAATAATAAAACAATAAGAACTGTTTATTTAAATATAAAAAATAAAAAGAGCTCTCAATAATAGTTTTCTCCACAAAAAAATAAACTTTAAAAAGAAAAAGGAAAAAAAATTGGTATGGAGACACCTAGACTCGAACCCGTGTCTTCTGATTTCGAATCCGCCCGTTCCCATCCGAGCTATTGTAAACTTATCAATGACAGCGAAATTTACCTTCGTATTCTAACGATATTTTTTAATTGCCTGAAAAAAGGGATAAAACGACATTTTCTAAAAATAAATCCTAGCTAGATCGATTTATCGCCCCGAAAACCCCCTGCATACTAAATTTCATGAAAATCGTTGGAGCCGTTTCCGAGATTCAGATTATATATATACAAGAATTGCTCGTTTAAAGATATAAGAATTTCTTGTTAAATAAATGTTATATACTTATGTCTTTTGTTCGGCATTCTGTCATATATTATAATGACGACGCATAATAATGTTACCACGAAGACTTAATGTTATCTATATACAATTTGTATGTGTAATGTTATCTATATACAAATTGTAGTTTTAACCGACTTCCTAACGGGAAGTACTTAATTCTTTCTAACGAATTGTTACCTCAAGGGTGGTCCTATTTTGATATGATGTCACACCCATCAATCCATCTGTGCGAGAAAGAAACTTAACACCAAAACAATTCAATTAAATTTAATGAAAATATAATTCAAATCGAATCAGATGATTTTAAAATTATTTGAATCAACGTTTTACAGTATAATAAATATTATGAGATATAATTATATCAATGAGAAGCTAACGTCAACTCGGAATGAAGAGACGAAAAATAACTCGACAGTAACTCTTAAAATTTGTTAATGGAATAATATATACCTACTTAATAATGAATAAAATGAACTTTTTTAAATTAATTTTGATGAATTTATTTAATAGTTTTTATTAGTGATATTTATGTAATTTACTTGAAACTCTAAACTAAAATGTCTAAACGTCTTTACCAAGAAATTAAAACTAAAAAGTAAAAATCTACGCCCGTAATCGATATTATAATACAAACTTACGAAAATTCTGTAGGAATAAGTAGCATTAAAAGAACTAGTTTTACGAACTGGGTCAGGGAAGGGAGAGGGAGGGGGGGGGTGATCAAAACAAGGCTAGGGGCTAGGAGCTTAAAGAATTATGTCCTTATTTTCCTTCGCGTTTGGAACTCGCCAGTCGATAAATCCTCCTAATCTATGTCATTCTTGAATACATAAAGGACGTAACTAGAATTTATGGCGTATGCTTAATTGATTCTAAAAATACATGGAATACCGTACCACTATATAGGTACCTACTCAAATATAAGTAATATTTTATGCTCTGGTGACAGCTTCATCGCTTGAAAACGGTTGATCTGATTGAAGTTTATAATGACAAAATACAATCGAAAAATATTATTATATATGGAATATATGATTGGTGTTGTTCAGCTTTCAGAAACCGGTTCATCTTTAAAACTAAGCTGGTACAATTGGTTCGAAAAATAAATAAATAACTCTCATGAAACCAAGTCAGCTATATATAGGAAACTTAAATCACTGATAAGACTTACTTGTGCGTTATGTATGAGCTTATGTACCTACACATCTTAAGCCTCACACAATGGAATTAGGAGCATTGCTTAAAAGGGATTCGAAGGGATACGTATTTGTCGAGGGATTTGGCAAAGTTACGTTTTGTTTAATACTAGACGTCCTTCGCAGTTTCGCCCAATTTAAAATACTTGACTAATAGCTAAATATTTATGATTATCGCTATTCTCCTGAGTCCTAATGTGACATTTTATAGTATACATACAATATGTCTTTGAGGAATAATGTAGGTACCTTTCAAAAAATAAAATAATTCTTTTTCATTTTGAGACTAAATGTTGAGTTTCTTAGCAGGTTTTCTTAGAAGAATCTACATTCCGCATCCGGTGGTAACTTCGTGTTAACAGTAATAAATTTTTGTACAATGACGATTCAACTGTGGTTTATAACCTACTTTATCGAGAAAGTTTTGATTGATTCATTTCTCTGGATACAGTAATACAGATTAATATAAAAAAACACATTTACAAAATTAGCTCTCTTTGTGTTTAATTTAAGTACAGAAATATTATAGAATAGTACATAAATGCGAAGTTATCCCTATTTCATTCTTTCGCGATGATTAATTACGAGTGTGACAGTGACAAATAATGATTATAATGGAAGTGTTACTCAGTAGATATTCTGCATGTTTTGAATTTAAAAATTGTTTCTATGTGTTTGTAAATAGTACACTATTTTTTGTTTGTGTTGTTCTTTTTAATAAACACGTGTAAACTCGTTATTGTTGCTGAATAATTAATCAATTTATCTTTTATATATAGACACATGTACATCACATACATCTACAAACGTAATAACGCTGACTCATCACCAAATTTATGAAACAACTGGAGTTAGTCATACGAAATTTAACAATTTCTTTACGTAATACAGAAACTATTTTTACTAAGGACGTTAACGAGAGTAGCAGATTGTATTGACGACAAAGAATCTTCTAGACTTAAAATTTAGCACAACAATTTTTTATTAAAAAATTATAAATAGTAAAACGTCTCTACTCTCTATTTTGTGTAGCATTTACTATTCATCCCCGAGATGTATATTACGTATATAAAGGTCTACGTATATAAAACCACGCGACTAGGTTACTGAATATTATAATAGGAAAGATGGTTTTTTCATGTGCTTTTGAAGTCTATTTCAATTTAGAATTTTAGAAATTTTTAATAATATTTGATTCAAGAGATTTTTTTTTCATTAACTAAATAAATATATGTATATGGTAGTTATGAGATTTAATGTAACATCTAAGACTTTCAACCAATAGAAACTAAATACTGGAAAAATTGTGATTCATAAGATTTTTTTTTTATAAAAAATATATTTTATTTTCAATTAATTTGAACAAGCGATAAATCGCTAGAAAAACAATCTGATATACAATTTATATATTTTCGCAAAAATACATTATTTCGCAACAGAAATATTTATTTGTGTCAAATTCTCATTATTTTCGTTTTTTCTTTTTAAAGACAATAGTATATCGAGTTACGCTTTGCTTGACAAAACGTGTCTTACGAGTCCGGTAACAGCTTTTATGTGGCCTTTGAGTCTTAAATTAATAAGCAGGATAGTTCGAC